>OZ018331.1:68337963-69798810 GCA_963969495.1 Ceratothoa steindachneri | reverse complement strand
TGTGGAGAGATGGCAAGGACCACACTACGGACTGCTATTTTTGCATGACAAATCTTAAAGGTGAGCATTGTATCAAGTATTTAAGCTTTCTGTATTATACTGGCTCCTGAAAATGTCATTATTATGCAAAGACTTAGCATAAAATTAAAAACTAACATAGTTCCCTTCAGCATGAACATATCCTTTACTAAACATTTATGTACTATCTGCAACTCCAAATCAATTCCTTTATGTAATATGCAATTATATTTTCCACAGGTATAAATAAGAAGAATAAACATAGTGTGGCATATCCGGATGTTCCTTCTGCCATCAAACCCCTGCCCCATGGCCCAGGAATTCCTATACCTTCTCCCCCTGAACATATAGAGGTACATGAAGAGATTAATATGGAAGTTGACCAAGATTATGACACATCTGAGTCTTATCAGGTTTCCACACATGATATGGTTGCAAGACCATTCACTCAAGTTCAGTTAAATGACCTGACCAGGGATCTGGGGGTTTCAAAGGCGAATACACAATTCTTGGCTCTCGACTTCGGGAAAGTAATCTTCTCGCTTAAGAAACAACATTTAGGGGGGTACAGAAATAGAGAACAAGAGTTTCGAAGCTATTTTTTACAGCATTCTTCCAGCTCTTCAGTATACTGCGCTAATATTAAAGGACTTGTTGAGGCCTTTGGAATTCCCTACAACCCATTAGAATGGAGACTGTTCATAGATTCCTCCAGTAGAAGTTTAAAAGCTGTGTTACTGAATATTGGTAACAAGATAGCTTCCGTTCCTATAGGCCATTCAATCCAACTTACTGAAAGTTATGAAAATATGAAAAAATTGCTGGATGCAATAAATTACTCTAGCTATAAGTGGAGGATATGTGGTGACTTAAAGGTAAGATCATTTTACACTTAACATTTTTAAGCCTTTTGATATTGACATTTTCATTTTTAATGGTTAATACTTGTATACACCTTTTGGTCAACTTACATTTTACAAGAATGCAAATCTGGAAATCATGAGTCATTTTTTAGTTATATTTTTTGTTGAAGTTTGTCCCTATAGGTTAATGCATCCTATTGGGTTAATGGTGAACTTATCCTAATTGAGAAGGTATACAACACAACTCAATAAACTCAAAATAAGATGTACATATATCCAATTAGTTCCAATACGATGATTTAATGCATCGGCATACAGGATTTTTCAGTACATATTCATATTCTTATTGTTTTAAGAAATATTACTTTGAATTTGTTTTTAGAAATATTACACTGAATTTACATACCGTGCTCAATTTTTTTCAGGTAGTGTCTCTTACGCTTGGAACACAAACAGGCTACACGAAGCATCCCTGTTTCCTATGTTTATGGGACAGTCGTGAAGATAGTATGCACTATGAGAAGAAGGTTTGGCCTTCACGAGAAGCATTTAGAATTAGATCAAACAATGTGATAGCTGAACCTTTAGTGCCTTCTCAAAAAATACTCCTCCCTCCACTGCATATAAAGCTTGGCATAATGAAAAATTATGTCCAAACCCTTAATAAAGTAGGCAAAGCTTTTAAATTTCTTCTTCAAAAATTACCACAAATCAGTGACGCTAAGCTCCATGGGGAATTTTTGATGGACTTCAAATCAGGAACTTGATCAGCAATTTGATGCATCAATGAAGGACATAGAAAAAGATGCCTGGAAAGCTTTCAAAGCTCTAGTTAACAATTTTCTAGGCAATAAAAGAAGCCTAGAAGAATATGTTGCCCTGGTCAATCTGCTCTTAATAAGTCTCAAACATTTGGGAGCTCGAATGTCTATAAAGATACACTTTTTACAGTCCCATCTGGATTATTTTCCCGACAACTGCGGGGATTACAGTAAAGAACAGGGTCAAAGATTCCACCAGAACATAAAAACAATGGAATCCAGGTACCAGTGTAAATGGAACGGAAACATGCTTGCTGACTACTGTTGGTGTTTGAAGCGTGATGCACCAGATGAAAGGCACAAACGAAAATTGTCAAGGGCGTCTGTTCTTCGAAATTATAATTATTTTCTTGATTATGTTGCATTCTTTTATTTTTTGTTTATTAAAAGAATTATAGTTTACATACGTGTATTCCTGTTTATATGATATAACAGTAATAATGCATTATTAGATAAAGTTTTTTTTTTTTTTAAATTCAGAAAAAATGAGGTAATCTCAATGAAAATGGTGTATGCTGTACTGATAAAATCTGACCTGATTGAATAAATATACATTCATTTTTGAGCTCAGGAGGTTGGATTCATTAAGAAACCACAAAAAAATCCTGGGGAACATAAATTTTTTTTTCAAACGCAGGCCTGTGTTATATGTAGAAGGAACCGATTAAAGATTGGTAGGTTGTGAAAATATTTTGAGTGATTTATGAAATGAAAAGGGGAAAAGCAGTTGAATCAGAATTTAAACTGGGATTTAATTGTTTTATAAATAATGATTCGAGAATGCGGAGGGAAGTGGAGTCCTTTGCATGTCTTATAATTTGAAAGTTTTTGTGAAAAATTTCTGTTTTACATTTAATTGAATGATCTCGAATGGGAGAAGTTTCTTTATTGGTCAAGGTGGAGCCAGTGCGAGAGCTAATACCAAGATGAGAACAGACCCTAGCCCTAAGTGAGCGAACAGTGCTGTCAATGTAGATCCCTTGGTGGCACCTGGGGCAAATGAATTTATAGACAACTGAACAGCTCATTTCAGGTGGGAGTCTGTCTTTTGTTCTGAAAAATTGTCCAGTATGAAAGTTGTTAAGGAAAACTATTTTGAAGTTGGTATGTGTGTAAAATCTTTTCAAAAGCTTATTAAGTTTTTGGCGTAAGGGAAGGTTGAGTGGGTCAATATCAGGGAGAAGACAATAGCGAACATCCTTGGGGACAGAGGAAATTTCTTGTGGAGGATGGTATATTTTATCAAATAATTGACGGATACATTTTTGTACAACTGAGGGCTGGAAACAATTCCTTTGAAAATAACCCATAAGAAAACTGAATTCTGAATGAACAAGAAAATAATCAGATAAAAATAACATCAATCAACAAGTTGATGGTGTTGGGATGGGTTCCCCCATGGGTCCTCTTCTTGCTGACATTTTTATGTCCAACTTCGAAGAAGTTGCTTTGAGAGAATGTCCTCTTGATTTGAAACCGATATTTTATCGTCGTTTTGTTGACGATACGGTTCTAATATTTAAAACAGAACAACAGTATCTTTCATTCTTTGAATATTTAAATCATAGCCATTCCAATATAAAATTCAGAATTAATAAAGAAAAAGATGGAAAATTACCATTTTTGGATTTTCTCATATCACGCTCCGCGCCCAACTTCACCACTTCTGTCTATCGTAAATCCTCCTTTTCTGGTCTCGGCATGAACTTTTACAGTTTTTGTGATATCTAATATAAGATCAACAACATCAAAACCCTCCTTCACCGTGGCTTTCAGCTTTCATCTGATTATTTTCTTGTTCATTCAGAATTCAGTTCTCTTATGGGTTATTTGCGCGTGCAATTTGATGAGAAATTGGTACATGTTAGATTAGTCTTTTTTTCTGGACAGCGGAGGTCATCTGTCTTATGAACAGTGCGGCTTCCGCAAGTTCCACTCCACGTCGGATGCTCTGCTCCGACTGGAAAATGCCGTCTGCGAGGCCTTCCTTCGTAGACGGCACTACGCCACGGTGTTTTTCGAACTGGAGAAGGCCTATGATACCGCATGGCGATACGGTATCATGGAGACTCTCCACACGATGGAGGCGAGGAGACGCTTCCCAATGTTTATATCTGAATTTTTGCGAGCTCGCAGATTCCGCGTACGGGTGGAAGAAGCCCTCTTCGGCCCAATGGACAGGAAGAGAGCGTCCCGCAGGGAAGTGTCCTCAGTGTCACACTATTTGCCCTGGCCATCAACGGCATCACCTCGGTGCTGCCAGAAGATGTTCTCGCTACGCTCTACGTGGACGACCTTTCGGTCTCTTTTGGTGCGGCCCAGATACCAACTCTCGAACGTCGACTACAACAGGCATTGAACCGCGTCTCTCGCTATGCCGAACCGCACATGTTTCGGTTTTCCTTGGCCAAGACTAAGGCGGTGCATTTACAGCCTTAGGGTCTCGGATAATATCCACGCCATGGATATTCTCCGATACGTGACGTTCAACGCTTGGAACGCTGATAGGGATACTACCTTACTTTTTTATCGATCCTTTGTTCGTTCGAGGCTCGACTACGGATGCGAGTTTTATATATCCGCAGCCAAGCGTGTATTGCGGAAGATGGACTCGATCCACCACACCGGCCTTCGCCTGGCGGTTAGTGCCTTCCGCACTTTCCCCATTGAGAGCCTACTAGTCGATGCTAGGGAAATGCCACTCGCTTCCCGCGTTGCACAGTGTATTATTCGCCTGTACGCGTAAGCCCGGCGGCTCCCTCAGTCGCCAACAGCTCCTACTGCATCCACAGCTGAGTTTGACGGCGCCTATGCCGCCGAAAGATGCTGGTATTACCCTAAGCCCTTTGGGTTTAGGGCCAGGAAACTCCTTTAAGAGCTAGGTATAGCTCTCGGACCGGTGGCACAACTGGTTCTGCCAATAACGCCACCCTGGAGGGTAACACATTTGACTATTTGTCGCCACGCCTCTGCTCCTAAAGCTTGTACAGCGTCGGGAGTATTGCGTTCGACCTTTTTGGAGCATACCTCGTGTCACGCTAGAACCGTGCCAGTGGATACGGATGGCTCCAAGTCCGAAGAGGGGGTAGGCTTCCACGCCGTATTCCCTCTGTTTGAAGTCAGCGGGGCTCTCCCAGCAGCTGCGTCTGTCTCACGGCCGAGCTGGTGGCAATATACCACTCGGTACGCGAGATTACCCGACGTGCCCGGTCGGAGACTGGATTGTGATATATACTGACACATAAAGGGGCCTGAGTGCTCTCGGGACATTGGAATCTCCGCACCCCCTGGTTCGTGATATCCGTGACGCCATGGTTTTGGCGAGCCGGGCGGATGTCAAGTTTATCTTCTGCTGGGTTCCTGGACATGTAGGAATTGCGAGGAATTAGCGCACTGATGAGAGCACCAAAGAGTCCGCGAGGACTCTGTGACTAAACCAGCGTTTCACTTTTCCTCACACCGACTACATGGCAGGAATACGGGCAGCTCTTCAGGATGCTTGGCAAAGAAGATGAAAGACGGTCGAAGGGAACTTAAAGTTGCGTGCCATTGCGCCGCGACTGTTTCCATGAACTACCCTTTCAATGCCGCTAAGGCTTCAGGTTGCTTTTCGTCATCTCCGAATTGGGCACACTCGCGGGACGCACCGCCATTTGATGGAGGGCTCACCAGCGCCCTACTGTGAAGACTGCATTTTCTCCCAGACTGTTCGGCACATTCTTGTTGAATGTCCCAGTCTGGGTGATCTCCGCGCACGTTACCTGTCCCGATACCGGGATGGGCGGGGTCGCTACCGCCTGTCCCTTGTACTCGGGACGAGTTCGTGCACATTGACTCTTGGACTTATAGACTTTTGGGGAGAGGCCAGCCTTCTCCACTTTATTTAACTAAGTTTTGTTTGTTTTTTATTGTTGTTTTCTTTGTAGGTCGCACGCTGCTGCGCTGGGGGGAGCAGGACCTTCCCCCGAAGCCGGAGCTTGCTTCCTGATTGTTGACATCTTCCCTTTTTATCGCTGTGTTTTCATATTCTTATTTTAAAGTAGCTTAGTGCTAAGCTGTCTTGATTCCGGCGACTTATGCTCAAGTTGGCAGTCACCAGATAGGCTCCTAAAAAAAAAAATTCTGTCCTTTGCTTTGAGCATATATTTACTTGTAATTATTAATACTTTTAATTTTATAGGTTTACTATCTTAATTATTTGCTTTTGATTTGTATTATGTTTCAGTTAACATTTGTTCACCTCACAAATTGTGTTTATCGCTTTCGCCTGATGATGGATTAGGTAATCCTATTACGCCTTCTTAGAAACAACCTTGTTTAATATATATATATATATATATATATATATATATATATATATATATATATATATATATATATATACACTCGTATATATATATATTGGTGTATGTTAGGAGCAGCTTCTTATCTACACATGTTTTGTTAAAGACCATATTGTATTTTAATTTTATCAATTTTATTTTGGAACGTTTTAACTGACGAATGCAGATTTTGTATCCGGTTAGATATTAAGGATCCGTTGAGGACGATCCATTTTATTTTTTACAACTAAGTTGATTTTTAGCCCTGAGCTTCCGCCTTTCTTAATGCAGCTTCAGACGGAAGTCTTCGTTATTGTTGATGCTGCGTTGATTCTGTATTTTTCTTTGGTTTTGCCTCCTTCAGGGTGAGGTAGCTCATTGCTGGTCGTGAGCAGCGAAGAATGAAAGTAGAAGGGTATAAAAGGTATATAAAAATACAATAGGTTTTTACAAATATTTAAAATTTTAATACATACTCGTATATGTAAAAATAAATGTTAATAGTGTTCAAAGATTTTGTTAAATTAGCGGAGAAGAGTATGAGTATGAGTAAGAAAAATAAAGGGGTTTTCCCCGGAATTGTCTAAACGTTAGTTATTTTTACCTTTTATATTACACATTAATAGGTTTCGTTTTTGTATAAAATCATATTACTAATTTTTTTAAATATGTTTCAAATACCAGAATCAGAGAAATAACGGGGGTGCAACAGCGGAGAGGCCACGCATGTCCATGGAGGGCGGCTCGAGCTTACGCTGGTGTCGGAAGACCTACAGCCCGGCGCCACCTGGCAGGCCCATCCTACCCTCACTAGCGACCATTACAAGACCCTCACCACCCTCACTGTGGCCCCACCAGCTCCTACTCTCCCGCCACCCCAGTGGAACGTCAGGAGGGCGTATTGGACAAAGATCCAAGCCCCCCTGGACGAATGGTGGTCCACGTATATGCCTCCTCCGGACCTGCACCAGCAGGACAGGGACCTTACGGCGACCATAGACAGTGCAGCAGACGCGGCCATGCCCAGGACAGCCTATAACCGCCGCCGGCGCCCGGACTGGTGGTTTTATAACGAGGAAGTTCGGGAGCACAATCACCGCGTCAACGTCCACAGGAGGAGCGCCTGACCGCCATCAACCTGCAGCTTCTGCAGGACGTGGTAGCCTGTGCTCGACAGGTTTCCCTGAGCGCCAGGGAGGCAAAGTGGCTGGAGTGGTGCGCCTCTTTCAGCCAACACACCTTCCTCGGCCAGCTATGATGGTGCTTCAGGAACGCCTCAGGCGCTGCCTCGACCCGCCCAGCTGGCCACCCACGCCCATAGCAAGAGTCAGATGGGCTGGCGAACTGCTTCACAGCGAGGGGTTCCAGCGAGCAGCTCCCTCCCCACACCCGCTACCTCCAGACCCAGCTACGCCCACAGCGCGACGAAGAGGTCAGGGAGGCGGGGGGTCAGCTGCACGCGACAGACCAGCCTTTCACGCTCGAGGAGCTGGCCAGGGCGAAGCGTGGGCGTGACACAGCGGCAGGAGCCGACGGAGTGCGGTACTCCATGCTGGCGCACGCTGGGCCAGCCGGGGATGCCGCGCTGCTAGCCCTTCTAAACGCGTCGTGTTTATCAGGCCGTCTTTCACCCTCCTGGAAGGACGCCGACATCCAGCCCATCTTCAAGCCGAAAGATCCCACTAACTTCAGGCCAATCTCCCTCCTGAGCTGCACCGGAAAAACAGCGGAGAAGATGGTGCTGAGTCGCATTAAGTGGAGCGTGGGGAGCCTTCACCACGACGTCTTCGGCTACACCAGGGGGGTGAGCACGGCGGACTGCCTCATCACCCTCCTGGCTTACGTCAACAACCAGCCCACCATCGTAGTCTTTCTTGACCTCGAGAAGGCTTTCAAGCTGGCTCTACCCCGATCCATACTAGCCACCCTTGTGAGGAAGGGCATCCGAGGGAGACTGCTGATCTGGCTCCAGGACTACCTTTACCAGCGCCGAGCCCGTGTGAAGTTCCTGGGTCACAAGTCTCCCTACCTTACCTTCTAGAACTGGACGGCCCAGAGCGGCATCCTCAGCCCGTTCCTCTACAACGTGCTGATGGAGCAGCTGGTGGCGCTTTCCTATCGGAAAGGAAACATCCTCCTCAGCTACGCCGACGACCTGGCCTTTGTCGTCACCAGGCACGGCGACAAGCTCGCGCGGGCCCAAGAAGCGCTGCACCTCATCACTACCAAGTGCGAAGAGCTGGGGCTCAAGATCTCGGCAGAGAATTCCCAGGCCATGGCCATCAAGAATTCCACACCTGCTGGCCTGCAGCTACGCGTCCAAGGAGTTGGGCTGGCCTGGACAGACTCCTACCAGTACCTCAAAGTGTGGGTGGACAGGCGGCTGTCCTTCACGCAGCATGTCACGCACCTAAGAGAGCAGAAGCTGGCCCGGCTAAATGTGATGAAGGCCATGACGCGGACGAGCGTTGGTGCAACCTTCCCTGTCCTCCGCCTCTACTACCTGCAGGCAGTACGCTCCCTAGTGGACTACAGTGCACCAGTCCTTGTAGCACTTCCCCGGAAGCAGCAACAGCGCCTGGAGGTGATGCAAAACACAACAATGAGGACCTGTTGGGGGCACCGAGTTAGTGCAGTGCCTGTGTCATGCAGAGCGAGGCCAGCCTGGTGCCCCTTACCGCCAGGGTGGATTGCATTGTGGCCTGTTGGGTGGCCAGAGTGCTCAAGCGCGACGTAGATGGTGTTGCGCAGAGGAGACTCCGAAAGGCCGTGGCGCAGGGCATCGAGTGCCTGCGTAACTACAGGTGGCTCATAAACGTCAGCCTAGCAACCAACACTCTCAAGCAGGCAGGGAACAGACTGTGGCGCAACTCCAACACCCCCAACCCCGCCTACGTTCCACCACTACCATGGGAGCTCCCCGCCGCCGACTTTCCTGCCACACAGCTGTCCGCCAGCAAAGCGAACTGCCTCACCGAGGAGCTGCGCCAGCACGCCCTCAGGGCCATGTCTGAGGTCAGGGAGCCAGCAGCGCAGTCTACTTCACCGACGGCTCCGTCGACCCCGACAGCGGTAGGTCAGGCGCCGCCTTCGTCACGAGCGGCTTGATGCAAGCGTGGAGGACATCAGACCACTGCTCTATCCTCCAGATGGAACTGGTAGCAATCCTGCACGCCCTCTAGTACGCTCTGCTCCACCGGGAGGCCACTGTGGTGATACACACGGACTCTGGGTCGAGACTGCAGGCGCTGCAGCATCCCACGCCCACACCAGCGACAACATACACCTCACCACCACCATCAATCATGTGAACCCTGCAGGACCTGGCAGCTCAGGGCAGGCGTGTCCGACTCCACTTGATTTTCAGCCACTTTGGCGTGCGCGGCAACGATGCTGCCGACGAGGCTTCCAAGCGAGCCGCCTACGGCTCCACCATCACCTGGACCGTGCACATCAGCTTGCAGGAGCTCGAGGTGCAAGCCAAACGCAGGGCCGCCCACAACGCCCACCAGCAGCACCAAGAATGGGAAGCAACTAAGAGGCAAGCGGCGTGGTATGCTGCAGCCACAGCCTATCGCCCACTTAACTCATCATTCCAGCAGCCCAGAGCAAACAGCGTGCCTCTCTAGTGTGTGAGGCTGGGCTACTCCATGCGGGAAGAGCTGCACGCAGACTTCATGGCAGGAAGGTGCGAACACTGCGGCGGCCGCTCCCGGCGCCCACTGGTGCACTACCTCGTCTCCTGCCCAGCCACCACCCGCCTTAGGCCAGAGCGAGCGCCAGCCCCTCTCCCTGTAAGAGGCGCCCTACTGAGGGCGCGAGAGGCAAGAGCCACCCAGGTGGTTCGCCACACCCAAACAAACGAGCTGATCGCCGCCCGCGCCCAGCCGGGCGACGGGTGGTGAGGACTGCCGCCACCCACTTGCAGCAGATAAGACACGCGTGGGACGCTCCAACGCGTCTTACTGCACGCCAACACTGGCGGGCTCCCCGCTTTGTGTAATATGTACGCTTATATTATGTGTATTTATATATTATTATATCATATTATTATTGTATTTGTATTAGATTATGTATAAATGTACGCTATTGCACAATAAACCTATACAAACAAAACAACAGGGGTGCAACCAGTCGATGAGTTTGTTAGATATTCCCGTTGGAAATGGTTGGATCATGTTTATAGAAAGCCAGGTATAGTTAGGGATACACCAGGGTTGGTGGCCCCTGGTAGAAGAGGTAGGAGCCGGACTAGGGAGACTTGGACAAGGATTATGAGGCGGGAAGCAGGAGATGATTGTTGGGAGGATCTTGACGCATTAGCTCAAGATAGAGCGTGGTGGCATGAGTTCATTGAGGCCCTATGCATCCCCGTTGGTGCCACAGGAAATGATTGATTTGATTGATTGATTAGAATAGGTTGTTCACATTATTATTAATATTGTTAAATTTTCATAAAACTACATATATATCATTTTTGATCGCATTCAATCACTGTAGTATTTACATAATTCCAATTTGAGTTATTCTTTTATTCGTTGTTATTTATTTTAGTCATGTCTGGTTATTTATTATAAACATATTTTAATCACTTTAGAGTCATTATTTATTCACTTTTTGTTAATATTATTTATTTCTCTCACTTTAGATTATTTATCAATAATTTATTTTAGTCACTTGTTTTAATCACTTTATTACCCATATTTATTCGCTTTTCTACTTTATTTATTCACTTTTCGTTATCATAGTCACTTTATTATCGCTATTTATTCTACTTTATTTATTCACTTTTCGTTATTATCGTCACTTTATTATCGTTATTTATTGACTTATTATCGTTATTCACTTTCCGTTATTATTTATTTTTCGCACATATCACTTTATTATCATTATTTATACATTATTCTACACTTTTTCGTACGATAGTTTATCACTCAATTTCCAATGTTTTTTGGCCACTTTTTAACTTTTTGTCGGTGGACATTTTGACGGTGTGAATGCATGAGTCCGAGATGAACATCGCGCGCTCCATCAGTGGTCCTCCTATTTCCTTTGGCGGACGAGGTCCTTCGTAGGTCCACTTGTAGTTGCCACGGTAGATGGCTTCGAGCAGGTTTTCTACGTTTCCCTTCGGGGGTCGGCACACAGAAGCACCGAAGAATTTGAGATTCACGTCCTGGGCGTCGAAGAAGAAATCCTGCTGTAGGATATCCCTTTTCTCCGTGAAGGGTACTCCAGGATAGCCTATGATTTCGTCTTCATCTTCTTCTGAGCTTTTTTCCACTTCTTTACTCTCTTCCTTCTCTGTTTCTAGTCTCACTTCCGTCTTCTTCTTTTTTCTCTGTCGTTTTTTCTTTAGGCTCTTTTTTGAGTTTTCGTTTCTTTTTTCTCCATCATTGCTTCTTCCTCTCTGTGTTTTTGTTGTTTTTTTGGATCTTCATCTTCTCTGTTTGGGTCTTTTGTTTTTCGTCGTCGACAAACTGAATATTTAATATTTTCTGCAACGCGGGGTTGGGCGGGAACCACAGCTTTTTCTTAACCCCATTCTTTTGTAGGAGACGGTTTAATGCATCTGAAAAGGTGCCGGGGTTGGCTAGGTTCGCCAGGTGAGCAACAATGACCATCGTCATTATTTCTTTGCTTTTACTTGGCATCACTAGCTTCAGGGCTGCGGTTTCATTAACGGACGTTGTAGCCCTCACCGCCGCTTCGACGTATGTCTTTTTCTTTGCCTCCTTTTGCTGTTTTATTGTTTCTCGTTTTTTCCTAAGAGCTTCTTGGCGGACAGGACATCTCATGGCTAAGGACCTGTGGTACCCTCCGCCGTTCATGCATCTTGTTTTTTCCGACGTGTACTCTTTCCATCCATGACCAATTTTTGAGCACACGGAGCAAGTGACGTCGGGCGCTGTACATTCCTTCGTGGTGTGTTTTCCCACGGTAAAGCAACTGAAGCAGCTTTCCAGATTTATGAATTTTTCAGCCTCGACCTGCTCAGGGACTATTCGAAGGTAGAACACAAGAAGTCCTTCCCTTATGGCCCTCTGAGCCATCTAAACTTTCTCGAAGATTACTTTTACAATATTCTTAACAAATTTTGCGATCCTGGAAATCTTCGCCCATTTTTGGTGTTTGGTTAGCTTCAAGCCCAATTTTTTGAAGGGGCTCTCTGGCTTCTTATGACACTATTTTTTCAATGTTGTCATCTTTCCAACTTAGCGAGGCGTATCCGTGGAGAGTCTCAATAAGCTTGATGAGGACTATATTTAAGGCTCCAAAAATAGTTTCAACGACCGTACTTCAAGGGGTGGTTTTGTTGCCTCCCCCCCCGGATGCTGCGGAGGGGAACCCGTTTAAGATCGAGATTGGGCGGTCACATGGCTCTCTTCGGGCAGTGTTGCCCCTTTTCCTTCTTGTGGATGTGTTCTTCTTCCTCCCAAAAGCGATATTAGGGCGGATATCTGTCTGGTGAGGGCGTCTGAGAACATTACCTTAACTTTTCCTCCTTTGTCACGACCAGACATAATGAATTCAACTATCAAAAGGTACTCAAGTACATTGATTTTCATTCTTTGGTACTTTTATACAACCTGGTCTTTAACAAAACATGTATATATCTATCTGTATATGTATGTATATATATGTATATATATATATATATATATATATATGTATTATATATGTATATATATATATATATATATATATATATATATATATATATATATATATATATATATATATATATATATATGTAGTAAACAAGTTTGAATTCTCCGAGTCTATTAATTGAATAAGGGGGAAGAGAAAATCGGAGCACAATATAGGAGATAACCCCAGCAATGACCAAAAGTCCATCGTATAACGCGACGGAGGTCGAAACATCTTTTGGATTGTGAGGCACTCATGTAGTGTCTGTCACCAGGGGACACAGACTCCGTATTCACATTTAATATATACTTAGATTATTAAAAATGAAAAACAAAACACCAAGACAAAACAAATAATAATAATAATAACATAAAAAACAAAACGAAGAGACACAAAAGACAAAGTCATCATTCCCAAGGTGTGGAGAGAGGCCCGCCTCCCTTCAGCTATTGTGCAATGCACAAACACTCCAAATTTATTTACAGTGCAGGAGATCTGCCTCCACAATAATCCGATGATTCAACGATCAAATATACACGAACTCGTTGCGAGTACAAGGGATAATCGGTAGCAACTCCGCTGCTCTCCCAACCGGGAGAGGTAACGCACACGACAATGGACCAGACTGGGGCCACTCGACAAGATGTGCCAGAGAGTCTGAAGGAATAAGCAGTCATCGAAATAAGGTGCAGGAGAGCGCTCTACCAAATGACTGTGCGTATCGCAAGTGTGTCCGATTTAGAGACGATAGAAGAGAAACTGAAAACTTTGGAGCATTGGTCCACACGAACACGGATCCACAGGTCCACAGGAACAGTTATCGCGGAATGTCACTAACTTTTATTTTTCCTAGACATTCTCCTTGCGGGTGCATAAAGCTCACTTTCACACTCAAGCCTCGAGCGAATAAAGGAGCCGGAGAAAAGCAGGTTGGTAGCTCTTTCGATATCTAAGATGTCGAATATCACGGAGCGAAGAATGACCATGGGGTGGGTACTAGAGTCCACCAGATTGCGAATTCCTCCCCATCCCTAGGTGAGGCGTCGGTGGCAAACAAGAGAAAGGAAATGGCGAGACTCACTTACATCCAGGTGAGCCTCATTTACGAGTAACTGATGGACGGGTTCAAATCATAGTTGACGGCATATGTCCACAACATTAGTCTAGGCCATAGTAAACTAAGAGTGATGGCACGGGGGGGGGGGGGGCTATTTACCGCAATCATTTGATTGGACAGAAGCCTTCCTCGAGTTTAAGAGGTGCCTTGAGTAGCCTCTTCACCCCCTCCCCCCGCATTATGGGAAAGTGAGGCCGCGCTTTGAGGCTGAGCCCCATAACAAGACGTTTCGTGTTCTCTGTTTTATCCATATGAAAAGAAAACCTAATGTTGCATGGAAGGTAGATACTATGACATCACAATACTTTACGAGTTCAAAGAAAAATCTCCATATGATCAGAAATATCCAGAATGTGATCATTCACACATACTTGGCCTGTAGATTGGCGCTAAAATAGGCCTAGGCAACTCGACCCGCCGTTATGGCCAATTTTCCCCGTTTTTTAACCATAAAGAATGGAAACAGTAAACCGAGTCGACGACCCAGCACATTCCACGCCTAATACTTCCGCTAGCTAGAGAGCTTTCGGCCCTCGCAACGAGTAGAGGCCTCGAGTTGTATGCTACAACTGAGATAGGATATGGTAAGATGAAAGTGTGTAGAGCCGTCAGAACTCCTTTGGAGAGTAAGAGCAAAAAGATATAAGGGAGGAGACAATGTTATGTAACACAGAAATAGAGAAAGACGGTCTCATTAAGGAGTAGGGAGTATAATCATACCTCGACACTGGCTTGTTCCAGGAGGACGTGCAATCCCTGCAGGTACCATCTGTAGCAAACTAGATATGGTCCACCTGGCGGAAGCAAGCTGCCAAAATTATTAAAAGTAAAGAGAGGATAGTCATAGAGAACTTGGGTGCCAGTAGAGAACAAGGGAAGGGCTGGAAATAAGGAATATACATTGCTCTTTACTTTTCTGATTTCTACCTTCGTGATGCCATCACAAAATTGATTTTGTGGCGGCGAAAGAAAGTCATTGGAGAATAAATATTGATTAATTTATCTCTCCTTCGAGAGCGACGCTGTCAAGACGACGTGTTTTCCTCCCCGTCTCTATGAAAAGTCTTATCACGCCAGGCCCCGAGTCTTGCTGCTATCCTCGAGTGAATTATGATGATAATGTGTGGTTTAGCAAGGTAGTCTCAGAGCTTGTACGCTTGACCTGTAAAATAGATGTGCTAAGAGCATTAGATGACCCCAAAAAATGTTTATACCACCTATCTGACACAAAAGGAAATTTCTTCAGGGTGTGATTATGGAGAACTTATAAGCATTCATATAAGGAGTTTGGGAAGGTAGGGGATGAATATTTATCGAAGAATTGGTTCTAAAGATCATGGTCAATTAGACTTTCAGGCTGTTCTAATGACCACAACTGAAGATTGAATTTTTCAGACTTTCGATCCCCAATCGATTGAGTTTAATTAAATAAGGTATCTGATGTTGGTAACGTTCATCTGCCCTGGTTCCTTTTAAACAGTCTAATTTGTATTTCGCTGGAGCCTGCTGGGTGGTTAGTAAAAACGTACATTAGTCGGCTGAAGTATTCTCGCGAGATTCTGTGTGATAGTAAGAGTTCGTGGCTCCACCCCTCACCCCCCAGTCACCTTCTAAGGCATTCACTACCAGCTCAGATATGGCTATCCTTGATAATGGATTATCATTGTTGAATTGTGAAAAGGCGATAGTGTTTCCAACTCGGGTTTACCTGCTGGAAGACTATTATTTGGGAGGGCAAAGCATAAGATCTATGTAAACTTTTAAGTTGAACAAATGTTGCGAAAAGATCAAACTTTGTATTTCTGTGACTACATCGACAAATAGAACCAAAGAAAAGAACATAAATGAAAAATTACGAAAAGAATTCTAAAAAATAAAAGTAACCAAAAAGAAAGTACTGAAAAGGGTAAACAAAACCGAGATGGAAAGAAAACGATGGAAAACTAGAAAATTTATTAAAACTGAAAAAAACACACAACACAATAAATAATAGATGAGGCCTGTGGGAAAAAAAAGATGATTTAAAGAAAGTGAGATATGATAGTGGTACGATAGCGGTAAGAGTCAATTAAAGAACAATTGAAGACTCGTTAATAGTAGGAATCAAAAGGATTACACGCGTTCTAGAGTAATAAAAGCTTGCATCAAATACGAGATTCGTAATAATATCTCGATTAAGCTTATAATATACTATGGCATTTACCTTAGTCGATTAATGGAGTAAAAACTGGACAACTACAGAACAAGGACCAGCAAAGATCTTAGGATCCGCTCAAGACCAGCCTAGTTACCACAGAAATGGTTAAATAACCTATCAATTTCATAGCCTGGAGGTAAATGGCACATCCAAAGTTAGTAAAAGACAAGCGCATAATCACACGAGTGTTCGCCTGCTAAAGATGAAATGAATATAATTATAATAAATAAAATGAAACAGCTCCTTCGTACACATGCTATACAGAGAGAAGTCACTAGCCTCATTTGTGTGGTTTTATAACTTAAATAATTGGGAACTACGGCCGAGTTGGAACGCTTATTTACCAATTTGAAACCTTTTTGGCGTGTGTTGGCCCCATCCTAAGCTCGAACAGTAGTCTTATAATTAATATTTTTAAATTCTTTATAGAATTTTAAATACTTCGATCAATAGTCTGCGCAATCGTCTACTTCCAGGGTTAATAGGTATAAGGAGCAAAGTCTATCTTTGTACGGTTAATTTCTAATACGAGAAATTAGTTTAGTAGCCCGACGTTGGACTCTTTCTAACTGCACTATAAATTTTATGTATCAAGACCAGAATTACACGAGTATTCGGGATGACATCGCATGAGCGATTTGCATAGAGGTAAAATTTTATTCTTCCATTTAGATGCGAAATTACGGGCAATATATCCTAGCATTTATTTTGGCTTCTTAGAACTTTCGGCGCAATTCTTCGACACTTTGAGGTACTCTAGAATTGAAACCCTTAGGTCCTTTCTAATTTAACGGATCGAGATTTTGGCCGTTCATATGATATTCTACATTTAAGTTATGACATCCATTATCTAGGTCGCTTATGTAAACAATTAATAATAGTGGGCCCAGGATTGACCCATAAGGTACATCGCTTGTGTACCTGCACTCTTCGCCTGCAGGTACACAAGTGATTCTAATGTGGAATTATCACAATTCGCACTCTAATGTGGCCCGCACACATTAGAATGCCGGCTGCTCTAATCACACTTTTTTTATTACAACCCGTAGCAATCGATTTGAGAGTAAGTTCTTTATTTACTTAAGTGTTTTTCCTCTTACTGCGTGCTCTCTAATTTTCATCAACCGACTTTCCGGCGGAACGGTAACAAAGGCCTTTTGAAAGCCTAGGTAAATTGAGTCCACCACTTTGGTTTCGTCGTAGATGAATATCATTTTATGAAAAGATTATAGTAGATTTGTTAGGCGCGACCGTACACGCTTGAATCCATGTTGTATCCAAGATTAAATCATTTGTCTATAGATGACTCAACAATTAATTTCTAAGTATCGATTCTAAAAGCTTCCTAAAAACTTAAGTTAGCCGAATAGGATGGAAATTTGTAGGGTCAGATTTCGCCCACTTTTGCATATTGACGTAACATTAGCACATTTTACTGTATTGTGAATATCCCTTCCTTGATGGACCGGCTATAAATCGTGCAGAGTGGCTTACAAATTCTTAAGCCTCAATATGTTTAGATGATTTTCACTTAAAACCGACCTACTAGCTTGTTTAAATTTCTGCACCTAATTAATATTGAAGAAAACACACTTTAGAAAAGTGGTGATTGACGATCTAAACATATACACGATAAACTGGCAAATTAGATGAGAATAACCAAGAAATTACGTGAGGGAAAAAAACACAAGAAATCATATGATTAATGAAGACAGAGGAACTATAGATCACATAATTTAAGCCTTCACATAAACAAACAACGAACTTAAGATTGCGGAACTGAAATAATTTGTGAAATTTATAGTACAACCTGCCAGAAATTTATTTTTAGAATATATCTGAAAAAATAAGGATACATATTATTTAATATAAAAATGAAAAAAAGTTTGATCTCCTAACTCTTTCCAAGGCAGGTGCACTGCGAATTATATCGAACGGCTTACGCCCTTCTCGTATCCATGGAGCTAGCTGAGATCATACACTAAGTCACTGTATCATTTAGTATATATATATGTACACTACACTACTTCTGAAGCATTCTGAGCAAGCTTAAAACCGTACAAGAAAATCAGCTGAAAGTCATTATTGGAAAGTCTATTGATTAACGACGACTCTCTCTTTAGAGAAAATTTACTTTCAATTTATTCTAAAGGCTTATTTGAATTGTTTTTTGCTCTTTATTCGGCGCCAAAGCACTATTTCCCAAGGGAATAGCACTTTGGAGTCGTATTTTCTGAGGCATAGAGGTATAATTTGCCGCTGCTAGCACCGTCGGTATGTCGTCCTAAGCCGGAGAAAGGGAGTGATTGGCCTCACCAATTCAATAAATACCCACCACCATCGCATTTTGGTAATACCCTAATTTAACTACGATGTAGAAGGTTAGGGCTAGTAGGTTATTTAAAAAAAGTTTAGTTCTAGCAATTCTACAGATTAACGACTAATATTTATGCGAGAACGCAAAAATCCATTGTATCCTAATATCACAAAAATAGGCCATTTCCAAGTATAGACTAAGGCTTTAAGCCAGACAAATGCAAGTTCGCTAAAATTGGCTTCATGTTTGTTTCCTTTCCGGCTGAAAAATCATCACATAAAACCTAACAGAACCGACTAAAAACAAACTACCTCCCCCGTCCCTTCCAAATTAACCTAGGCTAAAAGAAATACAAAACTTAACCCGAAAGTTATTTGTTTTGTTTAAAACGGCAATCACTGACAAGATGGTTGTCATCTATTTTTATGTATAGCGGCATAATCATAAATTTCAGCGGCATAATTAGTGAGAGTACTACATATATAGTATATATATATATATATATATATATATATATATATATATATATATATATATATATATATATATTTCCTCTATAACATTTTGCGTATTTCTTCGAAATATAAATGCGTATAACAAAGCGGCTTCTCAAACTAACAGATAGGCGTGCCAGAGGTGACATGATCCAATCTTTCAAATTATTAAATAACTTAGAATAAATTGACTATACCAACCTTTTTTTTAATTTGAGGCAAACACAAACGGAATATTTTTAAACCAAGGCTAAATATAAACAGCAAAAAGCATTATTTCAATCACCAATTAAAATGTCTAGAGGACAGTGTAAAAGTAGCCCAGTAAATTCTACTACATATGTGGTTCAGTAACATTTAAAAAAATCCAAGAAAAATTTCTTCTCTAGTGAAAAAACTATACAATTTGTATTTTGGATGTAAAATGGCGACCAAGATAAGCCATGGGCACCACATATCTGTTGCACGACAAACTTTAATTCTTTATCAAAATGGTCTAAAGGAAAAATAAAAAGCCTTTAATTTGGTGTTCCAATGTTATGGCGAGAGCCCCAAGATCATGCCACTGACTGTTATTTATGTTTGGTAGACATACAAAGTAAGTAATTGTTTATTGTCCACTGTACCTATATTTTGAGGTAGTATACTGTATTATTATTTTTTAAAAATATAAAATTAATTAAGTTTAGAACTACTTTATTGTAATCACACATATGTACATAACTATAAATTAAATCTTATGCATATAATTTCCATACTTTTAGGTAAAACAATGAAGTACACCTCAGCTGTGGTATATCTCAACCTTAGTTCTGCTATTCAGACTATAACTCACTCAAAAGACATTCCAGTACCTAAACGACCTGCGAAAATTGTTTTGTCTAACGCTAATGAATCAGATATGTAATCTTGTGAACCAGAGACTGAAATTTATGTTCCTAAAACTGTTGATACTACTCCCAAACCATTCTCACAACTTGATCTAGATGATCTTCTAAGAGGTCTAAACTTAACATATCAACATAGTGAATTACTGGCCTCGAGACTGAAAGAAAGAAATTTACTAGCAGAAGATGTTCGAATTACTAAGTTTCGCATTCGATCAAACAATTTACAAGACAAATTTTCATTCGACAACAATTTATGCTACTGTAATAATATTCCACGTCTCTTAGAAGAATTAGATATACATTATGAACCTAGTCAATGGAGAGTTTTCATTGACGCTTCTTTATATAGTAGTAAAACCGTGCTTCTGCATAATGGAAATAAACGACTATCGATACCAGTAGCTCACTCTGTTTGTTTTGAAAGAAACTTATGAGAATTTAGATTTCATTTTAAAAAGCATTAAATACAGTGCAGTTGATTTGTGCTGACCTTAAAGTAGTAGGCATTTTAAATGGCTTGTATTCAGGCTACACAAAATTCATGTGTTTTTTGTGCCATACGCTCAGAATGGCCTTTAAGAGAAGAGACAAAAGTAGGATGTCATAATGTCATACGTGAACCATTGGTTCCTATGGAAAACATAATTTTGCCACCACTTCACATAAAATTAGGTTTAATGAAACAGTTTGTGAAAGCCTTAGAGCATGACCACCCTTCCTTCTTATATTTAAAAACAAAATTTCCTAAGATTAGTGATCTTAAAATTATAGAAGGAATATTTGAGGACTGGCATAGTTTCAAAGGTGTATGTATTGGTCTCCTTGGAAGGCACAAATCAGAAAATTACAACATTCTTGTTCAGAATTTGATTAGGTCTTATAATGAGTTGGGATGTAGTATGTCACTAAAGGTGCGTTTTATGTATTTCCATCTGTATTTCTTTCCAGAGAATCCAGCAGACGTCAGCGATGAGCATGGTGAAAGATTCCACCAAGATATTGCTACTATAGAATATCGTTATAAAGGAAAATGAAGTCCTGCAATGCTTGCTGACTTCTACTGAACTCTTCACAGAGACACAAGATGTTGTACATAAAAAGAAGCCTAAATATTCTTAAAAAATATGACTATTGTATAGATTTCAGCAATTTTGAAAAAATCTTAAATCTTCATTATTTTTTTAATATATTTTTATAATACCACACTTTGAAATGTATTAATAGGACTTATTAATTTCTTTTGATGAATAAGCTTTTTGTTTCCACTCATCTTTGTACTTTTGGTCAAATAAAATAATAACAAATATTTCCTACCTCTATATACTGAATAATCTAATATTAAGAAAAAATTAAATGTGCAGATTACAAAAAACTGAAGTCATTTGATGAAAAATAAAGATCATTTTCGTAATCGCAAAAAACTACAATAGAAAACTACTTTCTCATTCGTGTAGCAAAATCATTGTTAGACAGTGTTATTAATACATGTTTATTCCTAGCTATAGTTTAACCCATTAGTGGACAACGCCACTCAAATTAACTAACAAAAAAATAATTCTTCACTTGAGAAATTCTATTTCCGGTTAAAATTAAATAGTCTCGGTTTATAAAAACAAGTTAATTTTCTCTTATAACGTTATAGAAAACGGCCATTTTGGAGCAGGCCTAACCTTTACTTTTTAATCGGTTCCAGATTCTAGCAAAATTGTTTTATTCATTTAAAGTATTAGTGAAAATTTATGTGTGAGACTTAAATTTATTTTTCATCGGTCACACTTCATTTAACAGTCCGGTGGGCTTAGAATGGAGAGTAACAGAGTTAAGTCTATGTTTGTTTTATGTTACGAATGTGGTACTAAAAGAAGGATGAACATATAGGTTGTCGTCCTGCTCACGATTATGCTCTCGGTGAAGACCCGTTCGCACCTTTAGGGCAAGAATATCCATTTCAATCCTCTCTAGAACGGATAAAAGACCTGAAACCTGGGAGGATTCATCCTGAGGGAATCCTGGCCGGTTGTAAGGAGCTCCGGCCGGTGACATAAACTGAGAAATGGATACATGTGAGTGTTTATTTACATCGCTAAACGACCTATGGCCTGCATTTCCCCAGTTGATGAAAGGATTATTATACATAGCGTCAACCGCCTCTGCCATTTTCCCCACGTTCGATGGAGAGGACATTAAAAGAAGGAGCTTAATTTGATCTGGCATCCCACGCATGAATATCTCAGTTATGAGTGGCTCGAGTTGGTCGAGCTGTGTTCCTTTGGCATGTGCAAGAGCTTTGAGATGGTTAAAAAAATGCGTGGGACGCCTGTCCCCGATTTGCTGCGTATCGAGAAGAATCCGCAGGTCCTCTCTTTGCGATCTCCCAAATTGCTCCTTGAACGCCCTCTTGAACCTAACCCAAGAATCAGCAATTACCCGTTCCAGCAAAATATTCTTAAAAACGGAAAAGATACTCAGAGGTAATTTCTGGGCTACGGCGATCGTTCTATGGTCCTCAGGAACTACCTGGTGTTGAAAGATGAGCTCCACCATTTCCCACCTGCCAATGGGATGTTGCGAGTCGAATGGTGGCAGCTGAACCATAGAGGGAGTGGAAGGCGAATGCGAGAGAATGCTTGCTTGGGGGGCGAAAGTGGCTCCTGGGGGAGATGCTTGGGTCGTCGTAATTGTACCCGAAATTGGGGCGTAGCTTTGGGCTCCGTCATAATCCATTTATAAAATATTAAATGTGTGTGTGTGTGTATATGCACAAATCCAATTCACCCGCTTGAAGGTAAAAAAACGGGGAAAAAAATTATCCAATTTTGATCACTCTTTGTTCTTACTACTGTATTGATAATTAATTCTATGAAATTGCTAAGGGAGAAACTTAAGGATATTAAGGCAAACTTTGGATTGAGAAACGAGCACGTGTCGAAAATGAAAGTCCACGTGAGAAAAATGGAACGAGTGAGGCGGAATGAGTCGTCCGAAAAAATGCAACACGTGACGGTGAAAATTAATTTATTATTACGAATGAATGAATGGATGGATGGGAGATAATTAAACTAGTCTGGGCATCATTTATAAGTTCTTAGATGGTTATTGCGCCAATACACTAGATAGCTCTGGTCGCAATTAACCCCAAAACCTATAATTTTGTTATACAAGGGGAATGAAGTTAATTGCTAACTGGAAGCCCGAATTTGCAGACGAAATTTCCTTAGGCCTATTCGGCAACGTCGTGGGAATACGTGTATTAAAACAAAGAGATACGAAAAATATATATTATGGAGTGAACAGTTATGTTACAAAGTGAAATTATACAGTTTATGATTGGATTGAATTTTACGCGGGTGAATTAACTTTGCATGAGTTAATGAGAATTAGAGTACACATATGATGATTGATAATAGATTGAAAAATATTAATTAGATTATAGTTGAATGTTAAATGAGTAAATATTATAAATGTATGATAAATATTTATATGGATTGATAAATAGATTATATGGATTGGGTAAATATTAAATAGATTGATACGTATAAATAGATTGTATGGATTAAATTGGATACATAAATAGATTAAATAAATAGATAATATGAATAGATTGAATAAATAGACTATATAAATAGATTATATAAATAGATTACAACGGAGTTGGTAGAGTCTGTAAATGAAAGAAGAATCACGCATTAAAACGAGATTCTTTCAGGACATATTTAGCTAAAAATTGCTATTGAAATATTACAGACCTGTTTACAGAAGAAGCCAGGGAACACGAATGAAATATCATGTTTGATTTTAAAACGCATTGGAGATCGGGCGTACCATTCACACGATTTAAGTTATTGTTACCAACCCTTCTTGAAACTATGTATATAAATGAGGCATCTAGTGAGAGAAAGGCCTAAACGCCATTTTTTTAAAAATTGAGAAATCGAAGGTTAAAGCTGAAGTTTTATCGCAGGAAAACTAATACAGATATTTAAGCGAGGTTTGCGATATTCGACAGATTAAGTAAATATAATTTTTTTTCTGATATAGGGTAATATTATGCATTTGACGAAAATTATGACGACCTAAGATAGGAATGTATTCTGGAGTTGAGAAAAATCCAAGAACTAATCTTGATTAAGTTCGACGACCTTCAATCCAGACCTAACAGCATTTTTGATGATCACATAATCATCCTTGGTTTCAATATTTGGCCGCTTCCTCAACTGGACTTCAATATTACCAAACTGGCGATCACATGGCATATAGGAATGCCCCGGCACTGAAAAATAATGTTCACTTCTGAAGAACTTTCCTTGATGAATCATTCGCAGTAGAGCGAGCAGCATATTAAGGTTTTGTTCTGTCCCGCACGGTTGTCAGAAAAAAATAAGGCGAGTCTCGTCTGAATGATTCTCTGAGATCCAGTGAGATTATGAGCTGACTATCTCAACAGACCCCCTCTTGGCTATTACCTCGTCCCAAATGTACATCGTTGATGTTGTAGACGCCCAGGTTGTAGGTCCATACTTTCCTCTTGTAATAAGCCACACTTGTTGACAATTTGGGAGTCGGGAGTGTTTTCTGTAAATCAAAGCAAGCAGCAAGTATTTCCTCGTCGTCACCATGCCTAGCATTAAACTGCGTAAGCATGTGCAAATCTTTTTCAGCTAATTGCTTATGGTCTTGCAGAGTTCCTTAAAGATCCTCTCGTGACACTCAGGGTGACGGATAGGTGTCATAATTAGCAATATTGGCTTGCAGCATGCAACAGGTGTTGCAGGTGTCTGTCTCGACTGGGGCAAAACAAATATTAAATTCCTCATTGAAGATCGACCTGTATTTTGATTCACTGACAGGTTGTAGATCCGGGTACGTCTCACTTATGAAGTCTTGGTACAGCGTATATAGTTTATTAATATTAAGATCTTGAGTCAAGTACTTCCTATTATGGGACTTTGCCCTTGTGTAGTGTGATCCTACAGCTGGGAGTTTTCCAATGTGCTCTCGTACAGTTGCGACCCTATTTTCAGCAATTTTGATCGCAGGCTCACTTTTCCCTCTTTGTTTGTTTTTCCAAAACATTCTTGACCCTCTTCTCTCCAAGGTCAAAAATATGGACAAATGCTACACGGCAGACACTAATTTCCTCTGTTCCATGCAATACGGTATAGCTGACACTATGACGACGGAACTTTCCCGCCTTTTCCACTGGCTTACGACGTCTTTTCACTGTTTTACTTTTCAATAAATTTCCCAAATACACATTTTGGGCATTGTAGTTACCTAATCTCCAAAGGTTTTCATGCAATTCATTCCTGACACGTTCTGGACCTTTATCGTGACACCTACGAGTATTTGTACACTGGCGTGGCCCTCGAACTTCACGTGCTTGTATTTCTTTTCCTGTTTTTTTTACTAGTATATTCTTGGCCAAGATTTCGCTGAGTTTTAGGAATGTTTTTATTCCATGCACTCTTATCTGCCTTTTTTTTTCAGCTTCTTAGCACCCTTTTTCACTCGAATTATAAAGAGGCACTTTGTTTCAACTGCGTGGGCACTTGACTGTACAAAGACTGTTGTTTCCATGGAGAATCTGTAGATAGGGGGATAAGGCGTGCGCTCATTGGCTCAGAGCGAGAGATATGAGTAAACGGAGCCGCGCTATTGGTTCGGACGCGTCTCACGCTGAGTGGCGTTTAGGACTTTCTCTCTCGGAGTATACTCGTGACTTCTAACGTGAGTCGAGTCGAAAATTATTCTACATAGTACTACCAGACTTTGGACCTTATAAATCATTCTGCAGGGTCCTAAAAACCACGCGAAAAAATCTTTAAGAATTCTTCTACACGAGGTAGTGAAAAACAATTTCAGCCGGTGGTGGTCTTTAGGCCCCTCTCTCACTAGACGACTCATTTACTGTTATGATTAAATATTTCCACTTGTAGGGGTATAGACCGCTACAAACGTATGTAATTGTAAAGTTTGTGCAGTTAGTGAAGAGAATAAGATACTAAAAATAGAGATAGAAGGGATGAAAAATTAAATCACTTATCTGATGTGTAAATAGAGAAAAGATTTAGAAATGGCAAATAAAGAAAATGCGGAACTATATATTGATATTAACAGCATATAGGATGATATGGTTAAGATAAAAGAAAATTGGAAACGAAGTGAAAAAAGTAACAAAAATGGGAAAGAAATAGAGAACACAGACCAAGGAATAAAAAAGGAATGGAAGACAATAGAATGTACTAAAGAAGAAAAGATAAACTTAAATAGAAAATGGGTCATCAAACAGATTAAAAGAAAAGGAAATAAGTTTATCAAACAGATTTGAATGTATAAGTGAAATAGAAACAAGTGAAAAAATGGTTTTAAGTAACATTGTCAAAGTAAAAATAAACAGTTCAAACCCAAACCCTAGAGACTATCATGAACTAAAAGCAATATGGGAAATACACAATGATAAGGAAGGGAAAAAAATAGAAAAACTTAGAATATTCAAATAGACGACATAACTAAAGCACCTCCACCTGAAAGACAGGAGGTAAGCAGAAACATAAGTAGTTAAGAAATAGAAAACAATAAAATTATTACAGACCAAAGACGTGTACTGCTGATAGGGGATAGCAGAGTACAAAGTAAAAATAAAGAATTTTTAGATAAATACCCCAAACATAGAAAGATAATAAGCCTACCAGGAGGAAGCAGCTATGAAATACTGACCAATGGTAAAATAGAAATCAATAAGATTGAAACAGAAACGATAACAATAATAAAAGCAACAGTAAATGACCTTAAGTGGAACAAACTAAATATGTGGCCAAATAATTATGAGAGCTTATCAAATCTATATAAGCAAAGAGGTAAACCAATTATTATGATGGAATGCTTGCAAAGAACAAAAGAAAAAATAATACTGGTATGATTATATATCTTGTGCCAATTAGAAAATTAGAAAATATGTGCAATGAATGAGCATAAGATTCGTTAAAACATGGAATCACTTTAAAGCCAGACATGATTTATATCAAATGAATGGAGGCCAACTGTGATCCATATGAAAGAAATGAAGATTATTCACTCCCACATTAAGTTTAGAAATAAAAAGATATATAATATTGACAGAAATATTAAATAACTAACCATAAAATTGACATATATACAAGGCTTGTCAAAAATCAAGGTTCATAATATGAGGAATTAGTTAGAGATTATGCAATTCTGTGCTTAACAGAGAAGGCAAAAAACTGAGAAAATCCAATTCAAGAAAAAATATATATAATAGAAATAAGGTGATCATACAATGAAAAAAGGAAAAAGGATGATGTTTAATGGTGATATATAGAAATAATGACTGTCATAGTTCGAGAGAAAAGCGCCATGCGGACGGAAATCTTCGAGCAGTGACCTGAGAAGCCGACCCACTTCCGGCAATAATAAGAGCGATGGATAGGCAGAGCAAACCGAGGATAGCGGCGGAAGATCCGCGAGGTCGTGTGAACCAAATCACTTCCGGCAAGCACCGTATAAAATATCAGATGCGGGCCTCGAGAAATTAGTATCAGCCAGCCCCTTGGACGCGACGCGTAAACTCTCTATTCGGCTCCCCACCCCTCGAATTCGAAGGCAAGAATTCTCTCCAGAATTCTCTATCGTTTGGCGTAGTAATCCCTCGAGGTTAAACGTGGCGATTGCAATTCCCATTTTGCAATCTCTCTCTCCGACACCTCCTTAAGATCATACCGCTAAAAGTAGTCTTCACGAGTAACTCTGTCGTGTATTCAGTGTCCCGTTTTCTTTGAATTGTATGTGTTAATTTGTCGGCGCGCCATCCGCTTCCCGATGTCCCTTTAACTCCCGAGTTTATTTGACCTTAAAATTGTACCTTTGCGAATCCATTCTTCTATTTGTAATTTGCCTATAAATAGTAAAGAATAATTTTGTTTCACCAGTTTCTTTGCCCAGAACCTCTAAGAAATTATATTAATTTGGCCAACCGCACTCTTACTAAATTTTATTGATATCCACACAATTCGGGATTTCAAATTCCCTCAAAGTTTTATCGCCCACCATCTGGCCGGATCAAGGTGAGCGAAGGTCATGAATCTGATCTTGACCTACGACAATGACAAATGCTATATTAATAGATGTGACAATATATTAAATAAAATATTGAAAGAATATATTAAATACTATTGAAAATAAATTAAAATAATCCAGTGTATTTCTCAGTATAAAGGAAGGAAGCCAAATTAATAAAGAAGACAAAAATGAAAAAATAAAGATAAACTAAATATTTTCATAGAAGAGCATATTATTATTGTATTAGGTTGAGGAATAAGTTCTTGCGTTTTTTTAATGTTGTGTTGATTTAAGTTTTGTTGACGTGATTTGTGCACATATTAAGAAACCATAATAAATAATGAGAGCAAAATTTGCAATGGTTAGGCTACGTCTCTTAACAGCGTAGACTATTAGGCTTTTGCTTCGGCTACTTCTTGAAGTTGAGTAATAAGTCATTAAGGTTTATTTAAAAATTGTGTTAATTTAATTTTTGTTCTGTACCCTCAAAATGGAATGTCAAGTTAAAAGAAAGGCGCATTTTCGACACTTGTTGTTTTTCATTTTCAATCGAGACTGGAACAATGCAAACGCAGCCATAGCTCCTCGCGATATTTGTGCTGTGTACGGTGAAAATGCTTTATCAGAAAAGGCAGCTCAATGGTGGTTTTCACGTTTCAAAAACGGTAATTTCAATCTTAATGACGAAAAACGTTCTGGTCGCCCCATTAAGTTGGATGAAGATCGATTGAATGACCTTTTTCATGAAAATCCTGGTTAATCGACTAAAGAATTAACTGTACAATTGGCGTGTGATCATAAAACTATAGTGAATCACTTTTATTCGATGGGGAAAGTTAAAAAACTCGGTGCATGGGTTCCGCACGCTTTGAGCGAAAGCAACAAACTTCAACGCTCCACGATTGCCGCAGGTTTGCTTGCTTGTCAGAAGGCTACTCGTGGATATAAGGACAGATTTCTTCACCGCATCATCACTGGCGATGAAAAGTGGTGTGTTTATGTCAACATGAACCATCGAAAACAATGGCTTAGCCCCAATAAAAAAACACGTCCGCGATTAAAGCAAGGACTTCATCCACAAAAGACGATGCTGTGTGTGTGGTGGAATTGTGAAGGCATCATTCTTTATGAGCTCCTTGCGAACAACGAGATTGCCAATGCAGAACTCTACATTTAACAAATGTATCGACTCGCTTAAGCTATTCGTGAAAAGGGACCGCATCGACGTTATAGAGTCCTTCTGCAACACGAAAATGCTCGTCCTCACATAGCTAATATGACAAAAGACGCCATCCAAACGTTTAATTGGGAAATCCTGCCGCATCCTCCATATTCGCCAGACTTGGCTCCATCCGAATTCCATCTGTTCCGATCGCTCTGCAACATTTTGAGAGGCGTTTCGTTCAATACTGATGTGGAATTAAGAACCTGGTTAGACGAATTCTTCGAGTCAAAATCCAGAGATTTTTATTGCAGAGACATCGAAAAACTAGTTGAACGTTGGGAAGAAGTTGTAAATAACAACGGGGAGAACATTATTTATTAAATTGCATATTGTTATCAATTAAAAATGAATTTTTTCTAAAATTGTTAATGGTAATGAATGAATTTGATATAACCGCAAGAACTTATTCCTCAACCCAATAGATTTATAAGGTCGAAGAGCGACCACGTACCGTTCTCTACCCACGTGTTCTCGAGGTCACCGCATGGAGCTTTGAAAGCGCGGCTGATCTACGGCGAGGAGGTGGTCCCCGCCGTTTTATTGCACCCAAGCCGCATTTGCTTAGAGGCACCTTTTCGTCGTCTCACATGGCCTTCCAACCAGCCTTTCTGCCCTCCGATATAGATCGAAGTTCTTCGAACATTCTACACCAACTTTATCTCGGTTTCCCTGAAGGAGCCACTGCCTTTTCCCCAAAATCGCACGAGTTGTGAAAGCTCACACCAAGCTATTAAAGAAACCCCACAGATCGTCTATATAATCTCGCTGACTCGGTTTAGTGTGTAGCAATTCAAGACTTTCCGCCTAATACCGAGTACGAGCTAAGCAAGCGCTCGCCCGTCGTGATTGGAGACAACGACGATTTCTATTCGAGGACGAAGGCTAAATCGATATCCGTGACCTCTGCCATAGTCATTCGGCGAGTATCTTACGAGGATTTCCATTTAAGAAGGCCAAACTACATGTGCTCCCTCATCCGCCCCTTGAGGTAACCCGACTTTCCCATTGTAGTACTCGTATCGCGACTGGCCCTTCCTTTCAACGAACATGTATGCAAGTGCAAACCGTTGTCGCCTATAGATTATTCTATAATCTGATCTACCCAAATCGTCCCATCCTTTGTGTGCGAGCCCCGGTTTAAGATCCTCTTTTAATCACCAACGTGAACCCGACCACTAATCCTATAATTATCTCTCCTGTGTCTCGTGTTGACATTTAATTTCGCCTGTGCGATCATTCCCTTCAAAGCTTATATCTGTGTATATTAAAATCCCATTTCCTTTGTTGTTAGTAAAACTATATTTTTGTTATTGTCTTTTTTTTGCAACCTTAAACGTGTACCAGCTACCTGTTAATCCTTACACAACTTGCAGTCTGAATTATTTGTTTTAAAAGCACCCCGAAAATTTAAAGTAAACGATCTCCACTGAATTCATAACTATTTGCCGTCACGAACCGGCCAGGTCGAACCTTAAGTCAATTTCGACTCCATTTTCTTAATTATTTGTGAATTCAAATAGTCGCTGTGTTAATTAACATGTTATTTGCACGGTTACAATTGATTGTTAAATTGTAAGAGTTCAGCAATAGCAAATTGAATGGCTGCAACATTCAGTTAATTTTCTATGTTACGAGGATACGGGACGTGGACCCACTCTTACTTGTATCCCACCAACCTCTTTCCCCAACCACCAACCATTGAAAGAGAATGATTATTTGAGACCTAGCGGGCTGGCTCACGGCGGCCTGTAACTGAGTAGCTGTTATACTATTACTGCCACTCATTGATGCTTGAAAAGGTTTTCTTCCGGCTGTCAGGGAACTTGAGTCTGTGCTCCGAAACTACTTGAAGCAAAAACTGAATCTGATCTTCATCTCCTGTTAAATGGCAATTGTATTCTTGAAATCAATGCGATCCCTCGTTCTGCATTGTCATTGACAACCTTGAGGTTAGAAATGACAGACGAGGCTGTCTTAAAATCAATGTTGCTTTCCCAAGTTTCTGGATCAGAGCGTAAGAAGGAATGTGGCAGTGCCAGCTTTGTGGAAAGGGACATTGAGTTCTTACTACAGAAATCTTCTAGTTTGGATGATAAAACAGAGTCCTCTTTCAAATTGATCCACTTTAGGGTTTTCTTTGCACCTTTCTTATTTGATATGGTTTCAACCATGGCTCTCTTTGTATTTGTTGAGACCAGAGGATCAAACAAAGCCATTTACACCATTTCCTCTGAAAGATAGCAGAGGTGTTGACTTAACTTTGAACTTTGATGCAGTGGCTTTATCTATGGTCTTGTATTTGTGGTAACCAGCCATAGCTTTCAGCATCTCAAGGTCATGATGGGGGGCAACTGCTGCCAAAGGAGCCCGTATCCATGCCTTGACATACAGAAGTACAACGAAGATGCAGATCTCACGAAGTCCTTTCTCTTCACGACAAGTCAGCTGAATTGTGTTCGCAGCATCCACACTTTCAATGAGTAAATTGCTTTACTCATCCATCTGGCATGAGCATTGGCCAGGAGTAAAGAAACGAAGCCCTCGTGGAGGAGTGCCTCCCAGAAACATCAGAGACAACTCTATCAACTCACGGTAGTCATCTCGAAGACTAAGATTCTTATTCTTGAGAACACCTTGAAAAAAAGCTGTTAGGTTGTCTTTACTATTAATTAGAAACTGTTCTACCTCGGCACTGTTGGCTCCGGTGCTTATTAAACCTGGACTATGATCAATGGTGTGCCAATGTGTTTTAAACCTCTTAAAAAGAAGTACTTCAGAGCCAGACGTTAGGCCCATTGAGGCGGTAAACGCTGCTCCAAGGACGAGCTCTAGAACATGGTGGCGGCAGCGCAGATGCAAGAGATTTTTTTCAACTGCTGTTGCAGGATAGCACAGGTTCCAGAAAACTTCCTTGTATTGGTAGCTGTGGTGTCGAATCCCATCCCTACAATCTGATCTTCCAGGCCCCAGTCTCTCAATGCTGATAAGACAGAATTTTCTACCTGTTCCACTCCTGAGCTTGGCAGCACACAAGAGCTGACTGGTACCAATACCGGTTATCAGAACTGGAAGCCTCTACACATGCTGATTTCCACTGAGATCTTTCATCATCTTTCCATCCCAATGCACGATGAGTGAAACATCTTGAAGCTCGTATTTAAGTCGGGGTGGATCATGGGCTTGGAGACGATGTTTTATTCTCTTTCGGTGAATGGAGCTCTGATTTATGTTTAAGTTATCAACATTATAATCTAAGCTGGAAGATGTCTGCAAGAAGGAATGTTGCAACTCTTGATGACGTTTTAGTCCGGTCAAGGGCAGCAGCTAATTTTGGCGTCACAATATTCCCCACGCGTGCGCGCTTAGACGGAGGCTGAACTGGCACAACAGCTTCCGAAGGCCTAGTGACGCCCTGCTGTTGATCACTCTCTGTGTCTGTCGTAGAATGGACTCTCGACGCTATACCATATATAACTATTCGTTGAGGGAACTTCTTTAATTATCTTTAGAGTGCGTGAATGTCTGGCGGGCCGATATTATGTATCTTCGATATGCTTAAGAAGTGGAACTGAGCTCAAGGATAATAATATTGCTATCATTCATAAAATAAAGTTTTATTAATAATAACTATCAACAAACACAAAACGGAAAATATTGACATAAACAGAGAATGGAAAGGGTCGTGGGGGCTCGGGCTAATCCGAAGATTAAAGGATTTAAAAAGGTAAAACAAATATAGAGTTAAAGGGATGGGATGGTTCGCTACACCATTTAAAGAACAGGATAGAATTGACAAAAGGGTTAAGTACTCAAAGGTGACGTTTGGCTTACGTAACTTTATAATAGTGGTGTAGTGGAAGGCGACGTGAAGGATTTTTCGGTCCGCTGGCGAGTTCCAGCCGCAGGAGGGGGGGGGGAGATGATCCTGACGTGGCGTCTTAGGAATGAGAACCGTTTCTCACCGAACGGCTTGAAGAACAATGGCTGTTCTACGTTGTTCTCTTCCGAACAACAGGAGGGGGGGGGGTGAGAACCGTCTCTTGTCTACGGGCTCAAGAACAATAGCTGTTCTAATGTTGTTCTCTTCTTGAACAACAAGGGCGAAGGGTGAGAACCGTTTCTTGGCGAACGGATTCAAAAGAACAATGGCTGTTCTACGTTGTTCTCCTCTGAACAACAGGGGGGGGGGGTTGAGAACCGTCTCTTGTCTACGGGCTCAAGAACAATGGCTATTCTAATGTTGTTCTTCTCTGAACAACAAGGGGAAAGGGTGAGAACCGTTTCTTGGCGAAGGCCTCAAAAGAACAATGGCTGTTCTAACGTTGTTCTCTATCTGAACAACGAGGGGGAAGCCTTGAGGACTTGGCGTCACGAAAGGCTCGAACCTTTGGCACTTAAGGGATATTGTCCTCCTTTCGACCATTGATGGTGAATCTCGAGGTCGAGGTCCCTTGGCGCACAAAGTGAGAGAGGATCGTGGTGATGTTTCACGACGAAAATCTGGATCTCCAATCTGATCTTAGTGGTAAAGTTTCCATCTAAATAGTCGAGACACTCCCTTGGCGTGGGGGACAATGGAGTCAGAGCTTCGAGGGAATGCACAGCCGAGCCTGGAAACAATGCCTTATCTGCCCATAAGCCTAACTCAATCTGGCGAGGTCGGCGTATGGGGGCGAATGGGTGGACGATAACCTCCTTGTTTAAACATTGACATCCGGTGGCTGCGATAAGGCGCCAAGCTTCGAAGCGAAGATGCACGTGTGAGAATCGTGGTTTTAAATAATATGTGATAGGAGTTGAAAGTAACGCTGCCTCAACCCGTTCTATCACACCCCTCCATTCCAGGGGAAGTTGTCACTTCGAAAAAAAAGAGAGAAGGGACAACGATAGAGCTCCGTTTTGGGGAACTCGTTTTCTTATACCAACCGTACCTTCCTGCACCTAACTCGTATTACCTCAATACATATGATTATTTTGATCTTTTGATTATAAGGGAAAGTAACCCTTAATACAAACTTAATAAAAAAAAAAGGCATGGAACAATGAAATGATATAAAATTAGTACATATGGACAAAATAATTTATACGTAGGTAATGGGTATAAATATATATACATACAAAATAAAAATAGACATTGAGCGTTACAAAATTCAGACCTATACATTAACTAATTATATTACAAGAAAATCTTCATTCAAGTCGTACAAGATGGTATATACCTACATGGAGATACTAATCCTATGAATACAATTATTCTACGCTATTCGGTAACGCATTCCTACTGAGTGCGTCAGAGACCTGGTTATCGGAACCTTTTATATAATTTATTTTAAATTGATACTCTTGCAAGAGTAAACTCCAGCGCATGATGCGGCCGTTGGAGTGTCGCATATTCCTAATATAGGATAAAGGACGGTGGTCGGTTCCTATCTGAAATTCTTCACCTATCAAGTACATCTTGAATTTGTCTATGACCTAGATAATTGATAGAGCTTCCTTTTCTATAGTGGCATATCTCTTTTCGCGTGGTAATAATTGACGACTAGCATATGCAACTGGATGACTCGTGCCGTCATCCTCGTATTGAAGGAGTACACCTCCAATGCCCTCGTTGGACGCGTCTGTCTTATCCCAAAGGATTTTTCCAGGTTGGGCAACTTTAAAATGGGGGCAGAAATGAGCTTACTCTTGAGCTGATTAAAATGGGAAATAGCGACATCATTCCAACGTAGACGATCGGGTGAATTCTTTTTTAAAAGGGAGCTGAGGGGCGCCGAAATTGCAGCGAAATTCGGAATGAATCGCCGATAGTACGAAGCTGATCATAGGAACGATCTTAATTGCTTCTTTGTAATCGGGAGGGGCATGTCGGCGATTGCCTTAATCTTATCCTTTTGGGGACCCAACTGGCTTTGTCCTATTTTGAAACCCAAATATTTGATGGTTTCGTGGGCCAAATGGCATTTGCTGGGGCCAATGGTGAGGCCATTTTCGCGCAGTCGCTCGAAGAGAGCTAATAGGGTGGTTAAATGGTGACTCCATTCGCGAGTAGCGACGTAGACATTATCAAAGTAAAAGGATACATTTGGAAGTCCATCTAACAACCTTCTCATGAGACGGTTATAGTTGCTAAAAGCAGTGACGAGGCCAAAGGCAAGGCGCTTGAATTGCATAAGGCCTTTTTCCGTTGCAAAGGCGGTATATGCTTTCACCTCGGGCCGGAGGGGGATTTGATAATACGCCTTGCACAAATCGAGTTCGATGCACATCTGATAAGAGCCATCAGGTTTCTTGACCATGACGATTGGGGAACAGTAACTAGAGGTGGAAGGTTCTATGAGGTCTAAACTAATTAAATTATCAACTTCGGCTTTAAAGGCTTGGCGTAAATGAATCAGCATGGGATAGGGTTTTGAACGGACGGGTTCTAAGGTTGTTAATTTAATGTCATGCTCGAAACTAGTAGCGCACCCAAGCTTCTCCGAAATAACGTCGTCAAACTGACATAATAGATCTTGTAGCTGACTTTTTTGATGTGGTATCAGCTGCGCGTCGATATCCAGGTCAGAGGGTTCAAGAGGCTCGCCTGGTAGGGAAGGAAGAGGGTAATCGGCATCAGGTTGGATGCACACTGTCTGGATTACATTAAGGCACTCCACGGAGTAATCCTCTTCAAGCGCCGATGCTTCGTCCAGTGCTACGAAGGTATCTCCATGGGCGCGCCGGTGGTACTTTTTCAATAAGTTGACGTGATAGAGCTTATCGCCTGCTAGGGTACCAATGAGGTAATCTACCGGTCCTCGTGCCTCGCGGACCGAGTACGGACCTTTCCATTGGCTCAGTAATTTATTACTGGCTGTGGGAAGGAGCAGGAGTACTTCATCACCGGGCTTAAATTTACGATCTTCGGACCTGACATCAAAATAGGTTTTGTATTTCTCCAAATTGACATGGGCATTTTTATAGGCGATGTTTGCGCAATTCTCGAGCCTCTGGCGTAGGTCCAAGACATAGGCGTAAGATGACTGGAGTTCTTGATCCAGTTGGGGCTTGATTAACAACTCTTTTAAAATACTGAGTGGCCCGCGTACATTGCGTCCATAAAGGAGCTCGAACGGGGCGAAGCCTAATGTACGGTGGGGAATTTCCCGATAGGTGAATAGGGCGACCGGGAGATATCGGTGCCATTCGTGGGGCTGCTCGGCACAGATCTTCTTAATAATGGATTTTAAATTTCCATTTAATTTCTCGCACATCCCGTTTGTCTGTGGCCGGAAGGGGGGTGGTAAAAAGGGGCTTTACCATGAGCAGCTTCCCTACGTACTCCATCAACACAGAGGTGAATTGTCGGCCTCTATCGGAGAGTATTTCCTTGGGGACGCCTACCCTTGAAAAGATGGAAATGAGGGCCTCGGCGCAAGAAATACTGTCGATTCAGCGAAGGGGGACAGCCTCGGGAAAACGGGTAGCAAAGTCTACCAAGGTGAAAATGTAGCTGTGCCCTTCGCTCGAAGGGGGGTGGATAGGGCCAACCAGGTCAATGGCCACTCTGGAGAAGGGTTCAGTAATGACTGGTCCCCTTTGTAAGGGGGCAGGTTTGACCCGCCCCTTAGCGGACGTCTTCTGGCACACATCGCACGATCGAAAATGCTTTGAGATGTCAGCTGCAGCACCCGGCCAATAAAAATATTTAAAATGCGCTGGCCCGTTTTAGTGTGACTAAAATGACCGGAAAAAATGCTGTCATGAGCCACTTTGAGCACTATAGGGACATGGGATCGTGGAAGGCATAGGACAGTAGTAACAGCGTTATTACTGTCCTCGGCGGATCGGTAAAGTAAGCCACCTTCCTCCAGGTACCGGATGACTTTGGGTCCACGGACAGTCTCCGTGTCCTGGTTTTGGGCTTTATCCCATAAGGGTGTTAGTGCTTCACACTCTTTTTGTGCCGTCCTAAAGTCCTAGTTAAGGATCTCCGAGAATTCGGACTGTATCGGGGTTCTGAAGGGGGCGGACTCCTGTGCTTCCTTCTTAGCTCGACCTCGAGTAAGGGTGGCCTGGGACACAGGGTCGGAGCTTACTTGAGGGGCTCTGTCCTATAAGTACAGAACAGAAATTTATGGGTGCTGAAATGACTTCAGCCCAGCCATCATAATATTGACACTGCAGGTAACATCTAAGGACGGGGAATCTGTTAGCCCACCCAAAGTAGTCATGTTCCACCGCAAATTTTTTGTGGTTAGGGTCCACTGGAGGAGGAGTTCGTCGGACACGATGAAACACGTACATCCTGTGTCCCTGACGAGAGTCGATACTCGGCAGCCGTTCACGCTGCCCTCCTCAAATTTCAAAGTTCCCGGAGAACTTTTATCAAAAATAAAATTTACCTGGTGGCCTGACGGAGGGGTAAAAGTTGCTGCTTGGGTCTGCACCACCGGGGGAGCCGGGGTGGCATTAATCTGGTGAACTGGTGGGCTGGTCCGCTTTTAAGCCTAGAATTTTGGGGGCAATTCCAGCTCATGTGGTTTTCTACACCACAGGTGAAGCATATGATTGGTCGCTTCGGGAAGAGAGATGGAGGAGAAATCTTAACGGGAGGTTTGGAGTCCCGTTGTTGGTTTTGGGGAAAGAAGTTTTTGGGTTTTACGGGGCCCGGAAACTTTGTCAGCTTTCCTGGGAAGGGGCGCGAATCCTTCCTTCTTTCCTGGTTTGGGGGTTGGTGAGGAGTTCGATTCTCCTTTAGGTATAAATTATGGCTTGCGGCATAGACATCCGCTTCCTCGGTACATTCTTTAAAGGTATGGCACCGACGATCCTTGACGAACGCACGGATCTCCGTCGGGAGAGACGCCAAAAATTGATCCTCGCAACACGAAGTCTGTTAAGGACTCGTAGTTCGGATCAACCTTTGAGGATTCTAACCAAAATTTAAAATTCCTCTGAAGAATGTATCCGAATTGACGGAACGTCTGTCCGGATTTAATACGACCTCCTCGAAATTCTTGGCGGTGGAAATCGGGAGTCATATTATGATCGGCCAATAACTCAGCTTTTAAGGTGCTGTAGTTAATTGTACACTCAGATGGTAAAGATATAAAAATTTCGCGCAATTTGCAATTTAACAGGGGAAGTAATCTGGCTACACCTTCAGCCTCCAGATCCATGTTATTGATTTCGAGGATCTTTTCGAAGTGGGCTAAAAATGCTCCGAAATCCTCTCCATCCTTGAAATTGGGGAGCTTTAGGGAGAGATTGGGGGGGGCTTCGGAACGGGAACTTGCGGACTGTATCTATGCTTCAACACGAGCTAATTCAATCTGATGGTGAAGCTCAGCTTGTCTTATCCGTTCATCTCTTTCTCTTTCTTCTCGTTGGATTTCTCTTTCCTCTCGTTGGATTTCTTTTTTCCTTTCTCTTTCTTCTCCTTGGATTTCTCTTTCTTCTCGTTGGATTTCTCTTTCTCGTTCTTCTCGTTGGATTTCTCTTTCTCGTTCTTCTCGTTGGATTTCTCTTCCTCTTTCTTTTTTTTTCTTTTTCTTCACGCTCTTTTCTTTGCTCCTCTTGAACGTACTAAATTAGTTCTTTTCCAGAAAGTCCCAAGGACTCTCCTTGCGCTTTAAAGATTTCGAACTGGGTCATCTTTGCACTTGGGGGCGCACTAGTCAACCAACTAAAATTCCTTGCAACAAGAATTATGCCTTCTACAAAAATTAGCCTACCTAAAATATGGGCACTGACCTATTCGTACTTGGTTTCTTGATCTAAATAACCATTGACTAAAATCACATAAAAAAAAACACAAACAAATTATTATAACAGTTCCTTGAGCTACTCCAGCTTCTTAAGTTTAAAAAAAAGGGGATAGCAATCGTTAAAACAAAAGGGAACTACTATACTCTATTATTGTAACGAATAACACTATGATTTACTCGACTAAGACCAGTGTTTGCAAAGATATAGCGTTAAACCTTACACACCTGATACCAAATTTAAATAGAATATATATATATATATATATATATATATATATATATATATATATATGTCGTAAAATGGACTCTCGACGCTATACCATATATAACTATTCGTTGAGGGAACTTCTTTAATTATCTGTAGAGTGCGTGAATGTCTGGCGGGTCGATATTATGTATCTTCGATATGCTTAAGAAGTGGAACTGAGCTCAAGGATAATAATATTGCTATCATTCATAAAATAAAGTTTTATTAATAATAACTATCAACAAACACAAAACGGAAAATATTGACATAAACAGAGAATGGAAAGGGTCGTGGGGGCTTGGGCTAATCCGAAGATTAAAGGATTTAAAAAGGTAAAACAAATATAGAGTTAAAGGTATGGGATGGTTCGCTAAACCATTTAAAGAACAGGATAGAATTGACAAAAGGGTTAAGTACTCAAAGATGACGTTTGGCTTACGTAACTTTATAATAGTGGTGTAGTGGAAGGCGACGTGAAGGAATTTTCGGTCCGCTGGCGAGTTCCAGCCGAAGGGGGGGGGGGATAAGATGATCCTGACGTGGCGTCTTAGGAATGAGAACCGTTTCTCACCGAACGGCTTGAAGAACAATGGCTGTTCTACGTTGTTCTCTTCCGAACAACAGGAGGGGGGGGGGTGAGAACCGTCTCTTGTCTACGGGCTCAAGAACAATAGCTGTTCTAATGTTGTTCTCTTCTTGAACAACAAGGGCGAAGGGTGAGAACCGTTTCTTGGCGAACGGATTCAAAAGAACAATGGCTGTTCTACGTTGTTCTCCTCTGAACAACAGGGGGGGGGGGTTGAGAACCGTCTCTTGTCTACGGGCTCAAGAACAATGGCTATTCTAATGTTGTTCTTCTCTGAACAACAAGGGGAAAGGGTGAGAACCGTTTCTTGGCGAAGGCCTCAAAAGAACAATGGCTGTTCTAACGTTGTTCTCTATCTGAACAACGAGGGGGAAGCCTTGAGGACTTGGCGTCACGAAAGGCTCGAACCTTTAGCACTCAAGGGATATTGTCCTCCTTTCGACCATTGATGGTGAATCTCGAGGTCGAGGTCCCTTGGCGCACAAAGTGAGAGAGGATCGTGGTGATGTTTCGCGACGAAAATCTGGATCTCCAATCTGATCTTAGTGGTAAAGTTTCCATCTAAATAGTCGAGACACTCCCTTGGCGTGGGGGACAATGGAGTCAGAGCTTCGAGGGAATGCACAGCCGAGCCTGGAAACAATGCCTTATCTGCCCATAAGCCTAACTCAATCTGGCGAGGTCGGCGTATGGGGGCGAACGGGGGGACGATAACCTCCTTGTTTAAACATTGACATCCAGTGGCTGCGATAAGGCGCCAAGCTTCGAAGCGAAGATGCACGTGGGAGCATCGTGGTTTTAAATAATATGTGATAGGAGTTGAAACTAACGCTGCCTCAACCCGTTCTATCACAGTGTCATTAGACTCATTACCTGATGAGGACGAACTGGTGAGAACCACTTTGCTCATTAATGCCTCCTTTTCAACTGTTGCTCGCTGACGACGACGTTCTGCAGCAATAGAACGTGCTTCCGCCTTCTACTCTTTCCGCACCAATATTTTGTGAACTGATCCAAGGACGCATCGCTGACAATCTTCCCTTTGTGCGAGAAGAAAATCTTTATCCTCTTGGATCTGCATAATGTTCATAGCATTTTGATGGGCGATGTCAAAGAGAGTGTCGAGACCTTTTAAAAATTCACTTTCCTTTGCCTTATGTGCCTCATTTGTCCTTCTTGAGTGTTTTTGGAGCGCTTTCCAGTTAGAAAACACTTTTTATATTTTTATTATTACAAGTTGCTTTGCCTGTACTGGAATATTCGGTTTTGCCTAAAACTCAAGAACGGCCTCGCAGGTGGGTTTTGACGATGTCCAAATTTCCTCTTTTAAGTTGAAGTGCCGATGAAAAAGTATGCAATCACTTGTCTCATCTTAGGAAGCTTTGCTCCGCCAATCATGGGCTCGTTGTGACCTAACAAATAAAACTCGGTTTCGCTTCTAGTAGAGCTCGCCATATGAAAACAGATACACAAAAAATGATAAATGTACGCGGGGCGGTCAATATGTTTTGCGAATCGGTAGGGCAAAACAGAGGAAGGAGGATGGGTGTTTGTGCGGGTGTTAGGACGAGTAATGACAAGTCAGGACCTGCAGCCGCACGCTCCTGCTTTTTCTATTTAAGAAGCAGTAGCTGATCGCACAACGTCAGTCACAAATTTTTCAACAATGGAGAAGGTTGAGCACCACGCAGTGATGAGAGGATGATCCTCGAAAATCGACGAGTGAAGGTCGAAGAAATCGAGCGACAACTTGGAATATCACGGGGAAGTGTTATCAACCTCATCTACGACAATTTGGCCATGACCAAGGTCTCTGCCCGTTAGGTCCCTAGAAACCTCACGCACCATGATCGACTTCAACGTCGTCAGAGTCCACAAGGCCAGAGTTGCCCAAGCTGCCCTGCGCGAGTGCGGATTCGAAAAGCTCAACCATCCCCCCTACAGTCCAGATCTGGCACCTAGCGACTACTTTTTATTCCGCCAGCTCAAGGTTTTGGGACGATGAAGATGTCCAGCTCGCTGTCCAGGAGTGGATTGAACAGTAGTCGGGAGATTTTTGGTTGTCGAGAATTTGAATCCTAAAGGACAAGTGACGCAAGTGCATTAAAGTCGAGAGTAGTTATATTGAAAAATAATAAAAACACTTTTCCTCATATCTCGTTTCCTTATATCCGAATTGCAAAACTTACTGACCGCTCGTAGTAACTATTTCAATTTGAACAGGTTCAAATACTTTCAAACAGAAGATGAACAACTAAATTAGAAATATACAATGTACTAGTGAACATACAAGTGCATAGAATTAGACACCGTTATATTAAACAAGTGCATATACTTACTGGGGAATTAGAGAACGCACCGTAGCACAACGAAACATCATCAACGCTGAGAGCAGACTACCCTCGCTAGCCCCAGTGCAGCCGCCTCTACCCTATTCCCTTATTGCACCCCATCACAAGTGTTAGGGAGGGGTAGGGTAAGGAAATGGCGCGTTCATAAGCATCAAATGGCATCAATAGTGGGTTCAAGAGAATGGTTTCAATGATGCGTTCACAACTGTCCTCTTTGGGTGTGGTTTGTGTAGACGATTCCCTTAAATAGTTTAAGTCAAATATTAAGGAAAATGGGCCATTGTTCAACCTTGCCGGGGCACCCCTAAATATTATTTTAATTACACCAAATTTTACAAGGAGTGTTTCTGTGGGTATTGAAACAATTCTGGGTGGTTAGAGCTTGTATTATTCCAACTTTAATTTTCTACCCCTTATACCTGAGAAACATCCTACTCTCCATACTCCTAAGACAAAACAATCTTCCAACTTCACCACACTCACGAGACGGGCATCCCCTTATTCACACACAACCAACCACCCAACTCAACACGCAGTGCATGAAAGTCATTGCGAGTTAAACGCCGTATACACCATGCTCTCATAGACACAACGGACGACTAATTCATAGTCTGCAAAATTGACAGACACTAGCTTAATCCTAGTTGCCACACACTACAAACTACCTAGTCTACAACTACACATATATGTTCCACTCCAGGCGGGTCTAAACCACAATCTCCCACTTTTCTTCACTGAAGGCCTAAACGCACGCCATCCTACATTTTTCTCAAACAGAACAAACTATGCCGGAAGATACCTGGTGCGTACCCTGCAGCGATTTCACAGCAAACACATCACCACGGTCTTGCCCACGTTCTTAGGCCTGTTCGGCAGGACCTCATTCCCGGAACACGCCTCAAGATTTCACACCTACCTAGTCCCGAGTCCACATGTACTATCCGACTATATTCCCGTAAGTACCGTGAGTAAGTATTGAGAGTGTATTGTGAATGCCTGTGGTCGAATGGCCTAAGAAAGAAGGGGTGTGGTGGAGCGAATGTGAGTGTATATGTGAAGGGCCATTCTCCAACCCCTTTCCCAATACCCTCTCTCTCCCTCTGTAAACATGTGTGTATGAATGGGAATTTTTTTCTTTTTATTTATATATATAATATATTGGAGATTTCATGTTTGTCTAAAATATTTGTTTTCTCTCCCCCAGCTATTTACAATGATTCTTATTTTTTCGCCACCACTCTATTAAATTTCAATAGATAAATTTTTCTTCTCTTTGTAAAGAGTGGCTGACATTATAGGATTAGGAAGTAATATAATTGGAATTGACATCCTTGACTGGTTAATGATTGGTTGGACGGGAGGTTTCTTTTTTTATAAAGCCTCAATACTGCAACAAAAAATCGCTTAACATTATATTGAGCTCGGAGGCACCAGCTTTTTTCTTGTAAGACGTTTTCGTGAATTGTGACCACACAAGTTGGCAGCCAGCAGAACTATCCCCGGGGTAAAATGTGAGGCCTTTTCTTCTTTTTTTTGAATGGTTTCGGAACCAGTGTACGTTTTGATTGCTCATTTATCTTTTTTTTTTTCTTGTCTCTTGGTTTGGTTGTAAGTACTTTTGTAAATATTTTTGTCTTGGTAGTTTAACAGATTCCCTCTTGGACTGTTTAGATAAAACTTCGTTTTGTTATAGGACTGTTATATTGATCTTGTATATATTGTAAATGGAAATTTATCAATCTCATTTTTTCGTCTGTGTGCATAAGTAACGAGATCTCTTGTAAATATTTACCTCATATTTTTTGTAAGTAAAGGACTGTATAGGAAGCGGGTTGGAACAATTGGGATTAGAGTATAGATTTTCGGCCCGCTACATCTCTACCACACTTTCATTCTCTTTCCTTCCCTTTCTCCTCCTTCCATTCAGTTCTTTCTTCCTCCCTTATGCCTCTAAATTCTTTCCTCCCCTGCCCTCCATCCTTTCTTCTATTGCTTGATACCTCCATTCCTTCTTCCCTCGCCTTGATTTCTCTCTTTCTCTCTCTCTTCCGCCATCAATTTCCTCTCTACTTCGCTTTCATTCTCCTTCACTTTATTTCTTTATCCTTCCCATCTTCCCCTCTGTTCTTTCTTCCTTTCTTTATTTTGCCTTTTTTCCTTTCTTTTATTCCTCGCTACCTCCCTTCATTCCATCCTCTATCCCTTGATTTCTCCTTCCTTTCTCCCTCTACCCCTTCCTCTCCTCCCCCTCTACCCCTTGTTTCCCCCTCCTTCCCATCCTTTCCCCCAATATTCCTTCCTCCCTCCCTCCCTATTCCTTTCCTTTGTAGAGGAATTTAAAAGACTTATATTAATTAACATTTTTTACTCTTTATTTGAGAAGATTTCTCGATTATTTGAGAGAAATTTGGTCCTAAATACTTTTATGTTCGTCTGGTCGAAATTAACCTCTTGTTTATATGGTAATTTTCATTCATGCATTAACATACTTATCTATTTGAATGAAATATAGTCGATGCTGTAGTTTTGGGATGACAAATCCAAAAACATGATATAAAAAAGTATGTGGAGAGAAAAATAGAAGTGAAATTTGGAAAAATTGATAAAGCGAAAATGCCATGGTAAAAAAGGTATGTATATATATATATATATATATATATATATATATATATATATATATATATATATATATATATATATATATATATATATAATACAACACTTGATTTATGTCCTACATTAATGAAAAGGCTAGAAACCAGTTATTATTACCCAAATGATTAATGGTCTTATTTTGATCAGAAAATATACAATTTAGTTAATTTAGAATTCCAAAGTAATCCCCCGGCGATTCATTTTGCTTTTAATTATGTTTGACGAAGATTGATGTTGGCTGGAACCTTTATGGCTTATGAAGATTGTATTTCGTTATATATTGATAAAATGTATTTTGTATCCCCTCTCCATTGAAATAAATGTTCAGGGGAGAGAAGTTATAAAGTATACACTGGATTCAAGCAAGAGTGTAAGAGAGGGAGTAGAGAGAGAATAAAAATGTAAATTCCGCCACAAAGGAAAAGACTAATCATGTTTAAAATATAAAATAGATCGAATAGAATGTAAATAAATTATATCCTTACGTCTTGAAAGAAGACAATTTAATCTTTATAGAGTTACTGTGTGTAGTGAACTGAAACTCCAATTTCTTGTCTGATTTATACTAAAAGCTCTGAACAACCCAGATAAAAGTGCTGTTAGAGGAAAACAATAAATGCAGTTAAAATGTAGGCAATGATATTTATAGAATCATGAGCTATTTAAAAGTTACCTTAAACTACAGGACTAACAAGATGAGCGGCTTCATCACTTCTCATTAGAGGAGGAGCTTGTGCTTCGCAGGCAGACTATCGGTCTGTGGCCTAAGGCCTATCTGACTCTAGCCACGAGGAGGAGGTCTAAAAAAATTAAAATCTTTACAGAACATATCTCCTTATAATTTACTCTTGGTCTATTTTTCAAATCCTAGCTTATTTTATAGGCCTAAATGCAGGATAACACTTTTATATGAATTCTTTTGATATACGGAAAAAACAATCATTAGAGCTCTATTATTTCCGCATCTAAATTTCTATACGAAAAACTTATAAACAAATAAACAAACAGCCCTGCCTTAACTTTAATGCATATTTTAAACTTGCCGATTTTTAATTATTTTGTATAAAATTCCAAAACTTTCGATACTCATATTTATTTTTTCTGAACTCTTAGAAAGAACTTTAATGAAAGCTTCAAATATATGAAGAGCCAGCCTTAATTTTAATAACTTTGGAAAATCTTTCTAAATCTTTCTCTTTCTAATCCTTTTTCCTATAAAATACTCTAAAACATTGAATTTCTAAAGATTTCATTGTCAATATTTAAAAATATAATTATAATCACATACAAAGTGACACTTGAACTAAGAATTTAAAAAAATAAATAAAACTTGTCTTCCTAAAATATTGTGCTAGAGACAATGCACACAGATTACAGAAATTGAGCTTTCGATATATGAAACTTAACTCCTCGTCAGACACTTCTTAAATCAACTCACCAGTAGGAAAGTATCGAAGAGTTGGAGACTTGAGACCAAACAGTGATTATTAACATTGTTTTAATTTTCTAGTAGGACGGCACAGAAAAATCTGTTTAGGTGAAAACCTTGCAACCAAACACCGTCGTCAGTCGAGAGAAACAGCCTGAAAATCGGCAATAGACATCGGATCTTCACCTTGAGTGGCGAATTTCAAGCTGGTCAAGGAAAGACCAATCCTTGTGTCTCACACTGGGATGGAAACTGACCGCTGTGAAAAGAGGTATCATAAGAATTAGGACAGTTCAATCATTGATGTCAATCTTACCTGTGATTGAAGGAAAATCAGAATTTCGCCCCAGTAGGTCGGCGTGCTGTTCTCTTCATTTATTACAAGGGTACCCAACCCGAGACCCGCTGGCATTTGCCAAAATTAACATCGTGTGGGGCCAGATCATTTCCTGGGTCATCGGTGCTGCCCTCCATCATTCCAAACGTGTGTTGAAACATTATTTTCTTAAGAGCGTGTTTAAGGATAGGTTAAGTTATGGTTAGGTTAGGTTGATTGGTTTGTTCAGGTCAGAAGTTTAGCTTAAGTATAATTTTGTACGAGTGACTCTTCTTGTCGTCATCTTTTCTATTTGCAGATGGCTTTCCCTTCTAAGGAACGAAAGCTCGAGGATTCTTTGATTTTGTTTTTGGTTCTGTATAAGATGTGGTTTTCAGAAGGATTTTTTATTAGTTTGTCCCTCGGACCTTCTAGGACTTGTAAATATGGCCCATGGTAGTCTGTGGGTTGGGAACACCTGATTTATTGTAAAGTTGATTTTAAGTGGATTGGCGAGATCTGGATTGAATATGGTAATAAGAGTGACCTCCCCAACGCTACAGATGGTTTAACAGTAGCATTTTTCTATGCGGATGAAGAAGAGGTTTCATCTACAGAGGTTGGTGAGGTACATTGATCTCTGGCACCTCGTGGTGAGTAGTGTTGTGTGTGTCTGACGTTGGTTGAGGTTTATTTATTTCCTCCAATATCTTAGATGAAAACTAAAATTTGAGTGTTTAAAGCAGCGTGGAAGTGAGGGCATGGTCCGAATAACTAAAAAAAATGACAAACCCCTAAGTAGAGTTTGTTTGTGCATGTGTGTGAGAGAAAGGGAGTATCGATCAACTGTTAACAATCGAATGTATCACGGGGAACTCAGCAACATCTGGAGGATCTCGTTTCCTTCCAGCCTCATCCCAAAAATGGGGATCAGCTTCAATTTTTCTTGGTCCTGCCATCCCTTTCCTGACTGTCCCATATAGTACTTTTCTTTAGCTCCTTCGCGCTATTTAACTTCCGACAAGTTTTCTTACCCCCATCTAAACTTTGCTAAAAAAAACTAAAAAATATAAATGGTTTAATGTAGCCTAAACTAATTAACATGTAAACATCTAAAAATCACGTTTTGCTGGTAAATCTAAAGTGACTAACTGTGGGAGAATAAATACAACGAGGAAAAATAGACGTTAGTTTGTTTATACACCGTCAACTGTTACGCTCCCCATGGGCCAAGACTTTACTCTTTTCTCCCATTTTCTCCGCTGCCCCAAAGACCCTTTGAGCGTCGCTCGCAAAGAAGGATTTCAGTCAGCATATTTCGTAGTCCGTTAATATAAACAGAGGAGGATGTGATAGCATTTAGAATAAAAATCTATAAATAGGCTTATGGTCTCCCCTCCGATTGTTTATGTCTATTTTCGCCAAATAGACGAAATATATACATTTTCTCAGTGCGTAAACCAGAAGGGGCGAAGGGTCACAACGTTGAACATTTATGCCCTAGGAGAGAGGCTTAACTGGTGGCTATTTATAGATTTCCCCTCCCCCCAGGGATAATCGACGTATATATAGTTTGATCTTGAGAAATGAAAGAGAGAATGCGCGTAAAAATTGAGAGAAGAAGACGAGTGCCTGAGTCAAACAGGGAATCAAGAAGATAATGGAACCGAGCGGGATTTTCCCTCCCGAGGCCAATCCTTTGGTGGCTTAGAAAAGCAGACCAGTGGTATCAAGACCAACTCTTATACCATTCTGATCCAGAGAAACTACCTTATCTAAGTTTTCTGAAAATAAACGGAGATACTCCTCACCATTGAGCAATACCAACGTGAATTCCCACTCGAGAAAAGATTCACCTCTTGGTCAAGTCTCATCATCGAGCAACCCGAATTTATAACACAGGGATCGAAATAACTTTCCATCATCCAAGATCCCCTCACTTTCATCTTCAATTCAAGAAGTCTCGCCTCACGTCTCCACCTCCTCGGGATAAGCATCAGCTGTTTTTCCCGAATAGACTCGCCACGCGTCTCTTTCTCCCATTGAGAAGCATAAGCTGTTTTCTCAGCCATTCTCACCTCAGCGAGGAAGGCTCCAGTCAAACTCTCCTCTAATCAACTCATCGAGGAGGTTATCGTTCAATGTCACCCCACTGCAACTCCCTCTTAGTCAAAGGTAAAAAGAATCCAAAACTTATTCATGTTTGTTAATTACCATTCCGTGCGAAAGTTATTTTTGCGTCAACCATCGCGTATTAGTCATTGGTAGTGTTAATTTTTATTAGATCATCTTATTATAGCATTAGTATATTTAAAGATTTAATATTTCATTTTTTTATGTAATTAAAAGTATATTTTTGTCCGAGCTGTTTAATTAGATCATCGGAACGCTGCAATGGCAATAGATATATAATAATACGAATTCTTCCTGGTTAAAGAATTAGAGTAAAACAGTCTTAGAAGTGGAACGGATTTACTCATGCAGGAATTAGACGTACATACGTACTCGGCTCTAAACGACGACACTAACATAGCCTAAACTAATTAACATGTAACATGTAAACATCTAAAAATCACACTAGGCTTGGAAATCTAAACTGACTAACGGTACCTATACTAATTGACATGTAGGATGTAATCACTGAAAAACCACATTAGGCAGATAAACCTAAATAATCTTAGTACTTTAAACTAATTAACATGTAAACATCTAAAAATCACACTAGGCTGGAAAATCTAATTAGCCTGATTTAGGCTAGACCTATGAAATTCAACTGATCTCCAAACCATAAGTCAATGTTCTTTTGAGTTCTAGGTGAAAGGGCAGATGTAGCTGGTGATGTTACCTTCACACTTATGTATTATTTGATCCTAGCTAATTCACACAAGATGTCGCTCTCTTTGTAACTATGATCTATCAAAAAATGAGAGGTTTTAAAAGTTTTTATTCTGTCATACTTTAAAATTGGTGGATTATGAGAATATCACAAAGGAAACGACATTTTGATAATAATGAGAAAATTGTGAATCTGTAGATTTACTTGAAAACGAAAGGTGTAATTCCGAACGATAATGGCATGGTTCAACAATGCATGCTGAAAGCGCTTGGAACTATACTTTTATTTTTCCTGTAGGTAATCTACATACTAATTTTCTAGCGATTGTGTGAACTTCTCTTGAATGCATACCTTTTGTGTTAGTCAAGAATAACACAATGGACCTTAGCCGTTAAAGTGACTTAGATCTGAAGATAAGACAAGCGAAGTGTTGTTTAATTTACAGATCGTCAAAGTTAACCGTTCTCTTTATTACAGCATTAGTGTTTTTGCTAAAATAATAATATTAATCGTATACAATAGTTATCTTTTGTTTTTAAATAATGGAGGATTATTATTATCACGAAATAATAAATTAAAATTTTAGGCCTTAATTAAGGCTCCACTTGGGCATGGCTTTAAGAGTTCTTTAAATACGCAGTTTCTACGCCAAGGAATATTGAAACACCGCTACAAAAATATTCCTTAAAAGGAATAAAGATTATATATACATATAGGGCAAGTTAAATGGAAATGCAATTAAATATTGGCGGTTCATGGCTAAGATGATTGACACTATTAATTAGGTTTGAACCGAGGGATAATTAAATAAGAAATGATTTTTACAATTATGCAAGTTCTAGAGCAAAGGGGCTCCTTGAGGTTCGACACGGTAAAGGTGGGAGGAGCGTAATGAAGCGGGGGTTAAATTCCTTTTACCTTGGTGTGCGGCGAGTAAGACCAGGGGGGTAAATTCGACCTTGAACTTGAGGGCGTCTCATGAGACACTCAATCCAACTCCAGAAAATTGAAGATGGGGGCCTTTTATCCTTAAGAGGCAAATGGAGCATGCTTCGGGGATAGCTTTTCCGATCCTTAAAATCCGAAGAAGTAGTGAGAAGAGTTGAAGCGCGCCTAAAACTATCTCAACGAACAACACTGAGTGACGAATAGTTAACGTACTGGACGGCGGCTTCAGACACAAGCTTAATGTGAATTCCGAAGTCTCAAATATATACACTGAAATTATCTAGACGAAATTATTATTCATCGCCAACAGACTTCTTTAATTACCTTGGGTCGCGATAAGGGTCCATAGCGAGAAGTCGCGATTCCCTCTTAATGGTCTTTCCATTGTTCTAATTTTCGCAGTATATAGGGAAGATGAATTTAGAGCGGCCAACGGCGAACTGAGGAAGTCAGGGGGAGGGGGGTGATTCCTTTTCTTTCTCCTTATTCTTCCACAACATGCATCATTTAAAAAAAATCATGGATTATGAGAATACATAATGGATTTAACACAGATTTCATACGATATTATTTGATTAGAAAGCGACAAAATATTATAAAACTACATTTAATAATTTGGTAGCTATAAAAATGTAATATCAGCTTCATCTTTCGAATTGACCTCTTATTCTAATCGAACTTTTGTGATCTTTTTATCATAAAAGAAGTTTAATATTCTTGTTTTTCAATGCCAAAGCTCTTGCTTGATGAGAAAAGATTAATATTCACCAAATGGACGATGAATATAAATAATCAAATACCTTAAAAGTTGACCTTTACTTAAACTAAATGGTAATTATGGAGAAGTCTTGGACTTTGGATTCATATTGACTTGACAGGACAAAATTGCTCTAAATTTGTTTCTTTAATTTATCTCAAAGAAATGTAAAGATAATAAAATTCTTCAAAGCATCATCATCAGCTATTTTCATCCACTGGTTGGCAAAAGCGACTTTAAACAGCTTGCACGTATTGCAGTGAGAAGCAGGGTTCTCTCACGTTCCTCAACCATTGATCGAATTTTAGCTTTTAAACTTGTGCGACGTCGTTTTCTCCCTCTCTTTATTTATTATGGTGCCAGGTTGATGTTTTTTAATGGTCATTTTGGGTCGTTTCTCCTTCTTAGTTCCGCTCTTCCCCTCCCCCCCTCCAGCGGTGATTTCGATTCAAGTGGAGGCTAAATCGATCAGTGGACTCTGCCGTGGTCATTCGGCAAGCTTCGACTTCAGTGAACCCTGCCCTAGTCAATTGGCAAGGACTGACAAGGATTCCCAAACTCCGAAGACGAAAAGTGATCCCTCGAACTGAAACTGAGGTAAACAACTTCTACCTTTGTTTGACCGTACCCCCACTGGCCCCATTTTGGCAACGAGCTCATAAAGTAATCGTAACCGTTGCAGCCTACATATTGATCTTAAATTTGGCTTATCCCAACTGCTCCATTATTTGTGTGCACGCCCCAGTTAAAATCCACCTTTAAATCACCAACTATATCTGACCTCTTTAATCCCTTAATCAACCTACCTGATCGCGTGTAGATCTTTAACCCCATATGGGCGACCATTCCATTTAAATCCAATTTCCATGTAAATATATATATTCTCTTTTTGCTGTTAGTAAAGTATTATTTCCGTCATCGTCTTTCTTTTGCAACCCCAACGCGTACCAGCACCCCTTTTTCTTTTGGCCAACTTGCACTCTGAAATAATTGTTTAAAAAGGACCACGCAAAGTAAGAATGAACCATTACTCCCCGTTCACTCTCGGTTTTCAATCCGCTTGGGCCAATCCCAAAAGCACCCACGTATATATAAATATATCGTCTGGCCATTCCACGACAACAACCGACGTTGGGCTTCGTGCTCCTTTCCATTCTTTGAGAAGTACCTAATTATGGTTCTGTGCAGGTGATCCCAAGTAATAAATTTCGGCACTTCACCCTTTTGTTTCTTTATGTGACGCCCTTTCCCTTTCGCACACCTACTTTGCATTGAAGTGGATCCATGCTTGTTGATTAATGCTTGTAGACGTGTATTCAAGCTTGTGTACGTGGATATATGCTTGTGTATGTGTATTCATGCTTTTGACATAGGTGTACGTGTTTTTATTCTTAGGCATGTGTATTCATACTAGTGTACCTGTATTCATGCTTGTGTACGTGTATTCATTCATCTTTGTCTCTACTTAAACTTGTGTACATTTATTCATGATTTTGTATGGGAATTCTTTGATTTTTACGTGTATTTTTACTTGTATAGGGGGAATTTTATTTGTGTACATATATTTATGCTCGTTACGTGTATTCATGTCTTTGTATTCATGCTCGTGTATGTGTTTTCATTCTTGTGTAGGTGTTTCATACCTGTTTACAGTGGTTCATGTTTGTCTACGTCTATTCATTTTGCGTAGGTAATTTATTTTCGTACATATATTCACGCTTGTTTACGTGTATTCATGATTGTTTCTTGTATTTATGCTCGTGTACGTGTATTCATGCTTGTATATATTATGTAGTTCTACTTTGTACGATTACCCATTATCCTGTACCTGTTGTCATGTTGATGTACGTATTTCATGATTTTATGTGTAATCATACTTGTGTACGGGAATTAAATTCGTGCACGTGAATTCATACTTGAGTACGGGTAATCATGTTCCTGTAGGTGTAATCATCCTATATACCTGTATTCATGCTTCTGTACGTGTATCCATCTTTTTTGTACCTATATTCATGTTATTTTACATGTATTCATGCTTGTGTATATGTATTCACGTTTGTGTATGTCTATTATGCCTGTGTACTTGTATTAATGTTTGTACATGTGGATTCATGCTTATTTACGTGTAATCAAACTTGTGTATGTGTATTAATATTTGTGTCGTGTTCATACTTGTTTACACGTACTCATTTTCTTGTACGAGTACTCATGTTTCTATATCTGTATTCTTACTGTTTATGTATATTCATGCTTGTGTACGTGTGTTCATTTTTATGTACCTGAATTCATAGTTATGTAGGCGTAGTCATTTGGGTGGAGCGAAAAACATTTTTTCTGAAATATATTTTCCCACCAAGATTTTCTTATGGGGCTAAATTAAGGCACTTAAAAGGATTTTTTGATATAATAATATTTAAAGATTCCTCAACGCCATTGAAAGTTGAAAATAATGCCATTTTTAACTAAATTTTTACTTTCGTGGATTATATCTATAATGACATATTATAGCGGCGTATGTGACAATTACGAGGGGTGGTCAATAAGTTTTGCGAATCGGTAGAGCAAAACAGAGGAAGGGGGATGGCTGTTTGTTGGGGTGCTAGGACAAGTTATGAAAAGTCAAGATCTGCAGCCGCACGCTCCTGCCTCGTCTATTTAAGAAGCAGTAGCTGATCGCAGATCGTCAGTGACAACTTTTCAACAATGGAGAAGGTTGAGCACCGCGCAGTGATCAAATTTTTGACCAAGGAAGGCAAGAATGCAAAAGAGATCCATGAACGCATGGTTGCAGTGTACACCAAAACCGCCCCTTCCTATGCAACTATTGCTTGCTGGAATAGGGAGTTCCGCTATGGTCATGAGTCCCTTGAAGATGACCCCCGTCCAGGACGCCCGTCAGACGTGACCAACGAGGACAATGTGGCTCGTGTGGAGAGGATGCTCCTCGAAAATCGACGGGTGAAGGTCGAAGAAATCGAAAGAGAACTTGGAATATCACATGGAAGTGTTATCAATATCATCCATGACAATTTGGCCATAACCAAGGTCTCTGCACGTTGGGTCCCTAGAAACTTCACGCCCCATGATCGACTTCACCGTCGTCAAAGTTCGGAGCAGCTGCTGCTCCTTTACAACCAAGACCCGGCGGGATTCGAATCACGCATAGTGACAGGTGATGAAACGTAGGTCTATTCCTGGGATCCCTAACGACTACTTTTTATTCGGCCAGTTCAAGGCTGCACTGCGTGGACGCTGGTTTGGGGACGATGAAGATATCCAGCTCGCCGTCAAGGAGTCGATTGAACAGCAATCGGGAGATTTCTGGTTGTCGGGAATTCAAAGCCTCAGGGACAAGTGGCGCAAGTGCATCGAAGTCGAGGGTAGTTATATGGAAAAATAATAAATCACTTTTCCTCATATCTCGTTTCCTTATATGCGAAATGCAAAACTTACTGACTGACCCGCGTATGTTTCAGTAGCGTGGAGATCTCGTTGAGAGTCGATGTGTGTTTGTGTGTGGCTTTGACTAGTGTCTAATGTTTCGATCACATTCTTCTATTCGTATTTACGAACTGTTATTTATAGTGTACAATGAAGATTTATACACGTTTTATTATATTTAAGAGCTAAATAATATGTAAGTAAAAAATTAAAACTATTTAATTATGGCATTTAAACCTAGAACGCGTCATGAAATTGAAAGCCTTCTGTTTCGCGCATCCTGCCCCATTAGTGAACGATTGTGGCTAACTTCTGAAAGATGTTGCAAAATATATTTTTTTGAGCTAAAAAAGCAAAGGAACCGCAATGGAAAAGAACCGCCAATTAAATAAATTATCATATTAGTAGGGGATAATTTAATTTCAATTTTGAAAACGGCATCGATCCCTTGTGTCAATAGAGGCAGTATTTTAAAGTATTTTAAATTATTATTTAAAATATCAGGCTTTAATGAGAAATATTAGCTGCAAAACTGTGACATTATTCAAACAGAAATTATATTTGCTAGAAACTGAGTTGAGAAGAGTCACAGTTGGTTGCTAAAATGGTTATTAAATTGTTAGTTTATTTTGTTTTTAATGGTATTGTAGCAATTAACAGGATTTAGTAGGCTTATCTTTTCTTGATTTTTTTCTAACAAGAAATTTAAGAAACTTTTCTATGTAAATAATAATTATAATCTATTAAGAAACAAGTATAATACACTGGTAAGCGTGTAAATATTGTCCCTAAATGCTCAATACTAAGAACACAATATCGGATGGGATTAGGGTTATAAAATCACTAAATAAAATCCCAGCTTCCGCAACAGCCTTTATCTAAACAATCACTACAAAAAAGAAAAGAATATACAAGTACCAAAACAATATAAAATAACTAAAATAATATTAACTAAAACAATTTCTCTATAAATTATAAAATATGGAATAAGTTGACAAGAAATGAATGTTGTTTTTTTCGAAAATTTATAGTTTTGAAATTGTCCCAAATTTGCTGTGATCTTCAATGCCTGGGCCAGTGGCGGATCCAGGAAAAAAATTAATGTAGGGGGGGGGGGTAACTGAATTCGTCCCTCTGTGAAGTATGAGAAAATGGCTTTGACGATTAATAATGGTTATCTTACACAGTATTAGTAATAAATAACAGTATTTCACACAGGAGTGAGCACTAACTCTCTCAGATCCGAATTTTTTTCCACACATTAGAAAGTTATGAATTGTGTTTTATTGTAGTTTTTGGACGCCAGTTAAGGTATAATACTAAATCTAATAATTATTTTTGAGACTTACCTGTATTTTAGATATATATCATATAAGGTACATTCGATCGCAATGGGTTAAAAACTATTTATATACGAGTATATATATATATATATATATATATATATATATATATATATATATATATATATATATATATATATATATATATATATATATATATATATATTAGTGTAGTTGGGTAGCAGTCTTTCTTGAATGCAAATTTTGTTGAAGACCATTGGGTATTTTGCCCCTAATTAATTTACTTTGGCAACTTTTTCTTCTTCTAACTATCTTTTTTATTCTATCTTGTAGATGGTGGATTACTTGTCCAGTATTCATCTCTTTTTTTAAACGAATGTGTTTGCTAAAAACCAAACTAAATTGCTAAGCTTTCGATCTTATTCGATCATCTTTGGAGCATTTTGAAATGTTCTTGCCTCTTTTGCCGATGTAATGAGTGGAGTGAGGATCTGGCAGAAAGTAAAGTGAAAGAATAAGAATAAGATGAATAAAGTTAGAATGTGTAGAGAGAGTGAGTTAGGATAGATAGAAATTAAGGTGTACTGTGTTGCGTTGGTGTTAGTGTGCGTAGGATAATAGGTGAAGATGTTAAGGATTTGTGCCAGGTTGCCTGGCTAACGCTTTCGTTTTTCTTTTATAATTTTTTTTTATTTTTTGAGATACATAGTTATATTAAGCATTGGAGCCTTTGTTTTCATTTGCTCACTTGAGCGTTTGTATAATTTTTTTATTTTTTTTTATTATTATTATTTTTTTTTTCAGTAATTACTTTTAGTTCCTCATCGGGATTCTCATTTAAGTTGTATAGTTGGTGGTCATAATCGGTTGTGCTTTTTGTTGTTGCATTTCTGGTAGTTACATTTCGGTACTATAGTTTATTACCTATAGATTGGATTGACGTTTGTTAACGTTTTTCTCAGGCTTCCGTTAAGGCGTTGTTTATAGTGCGTACGACGGATTTCGTCTTCCTGTACGATGGTTTGGTCCATTATATTCTGGGATATTGTATTTTTTATTTTCCCCACAGTTTACTTGCTCTTTTTTGTAAGACTGTGTTTATGTGTTCTATAGTAGATCTGCCGTGGAGTTCTTCTGCTGGTATGTAATCTTGTCTTCTTGTATTTTGGACTTTTTGAATCTTCTTAATTTGGGAGTTACTTAATGCGTTCAATGGTACTATTGGGTATAGGAGCTTAGGTTGTACTAAGGTTAGGTATAATTTTCTTTTATTTTTGGCTGATAGTTGTCTAAATCTGTATAGTGCTGATAAGATTGATTTTGCTTCGATGATTTTTTGTGGTAGATGGCTTGTATAGCTTGACGTTGCTACTTTTAGTCCGAGGACACGTCCTTCTGTTGAAAAAGGATATGCCTCTCCATCTGCATGCAAAGTGGCTTTTTCCTTTTGTTCATGGGTATTAGTTTGAACTTATCTTTGTTTGTCTTAATTTTATTCCTTTTTTCGTAATCGTTTAGGTTTTTAATTTCTATTCCTGTTCTTAGGTCGATGTCCTTGGGTTTTTTTCTATCTATCACTGGTCACTATCTGAGTAATATCGTCCGCTAGTTGTATATACATCGCACATTTGTCGGTTGGATGCGGAAGGTCCCTGGTGTACACTGTGTACAGTGTTGGTGAGAGGCAGCCTCCCTGTGGAACACCGAGTTTGCAGATTAATTACGTCGCCCGTTTGGCCGTTTATATGCAATACTGCTTTCCTTTCGTCTATATAATTGCAGAGTGTTTTGCAGAGGTTTATTTCCAAGTTAAGGTCACGGATTTTGGTTTTTAGGCCGGGCAACCACACCTTGTCAAATGCTTTAGCAACATCACGGAGTACCATGTCAACTCTGTTTCAGTAGCAATTCTATCAGTTATGATTGCTAGCGCGGTGTCTGTCCCTCGCTTGCTCCAGAACCCGCGATATTGTTGGTTGTATAGGTTGTTTACGTTAAGGTAGTTGATCAAACTCTCGTTAAGGATTTTTTCTACAACTTTGCCTAGAAATTCCTGGAGCGAGATAGGACGGAAGCTTCCGACTTCATGTTTCGATTTGTCCGTCTTTGCTAAAAAGATCATCTTTGCCGTTTTAAATGCTTGGGGGAAGTAACCCATATTTAGGCAGGCATTGAAGAAAGATCTTCACTACCGTTTCGTGCACTTGCGTGAAATGTAAACAAGTTTGGTTTAAAGCACGTTTTAATTGAGTCTTTCTAATATATGGCCTCCTGTTCCCATTGTGATATTTTGAGGCAAGAAGATTTGTACAAGTGTGTTAAGAGTGTAATTGCCATACTAGTCTAGGTTAAAAACAGGAAAATTTCGCAATATTCCATATCTCAGAGAAACAATAAAAGTGGTTAGGTAGGCCTGGGGAAAGCGGATACGCCACAACACCAACCAAGCCACCCCACCTACTACAAATGTTACAGGTGTTCGGCCAAAAGAAACGGGCAGGGAGGGATGCGACGCAAGAGAAATGTGAAGGAGGGGCAAAAGCGTGTATCTATAGGCCAGATAGGAATTCAGGACCATGTGACTGGATTAAATGTGATGGGTGTAACAAGCGGACGCATTCTATTTGTGTAAACATGAAGAAGGATGTCTTAACCTATTTTTAAAAGAACCAGATACCCTATATCTACTCCAAATTTTCAGGTGATGTTGCAGGTCTGTTCAAGGCTAAAGACTTCCTAAAGGATCTTGGAAATAAAATGAAAGAACTTGATCAGAGAATAGAATCAATAAACACTAAGGTAGATCACCTTGAGGCAAAGACATACTTCAAAACTAGTGCAGAATTCCGTGAAGCAGTCTGGGAACACATAAATGAGTTCAAAGCCGATGAACTTGAAAAAACACGCAGGAGACAACCTGATTTTCCCAAGAATCAAAGAATCCAGCGCAGAGAAACCTACCAAGCAACAGGATGATGATGTAACCAAAATAGAGAACATTAATTCCAGCCTAGGAATGACCGAGCCTGTTGAAATAATGTATGTAACCCGTTTTCGGAGCCAAGCACTCCAATTCCAGGAGACCCAGACCTCTAAAGGCAGTCATGAAATACGAGGATCTAAAGTGAAAGATTCTTGAAGAATACAAAAGGAGAGGATCAGTAGAAGAAAACCAGGGTGTAGTGATTACGCTAGATCATACCCTCAAAGAGAGACAAGCGCATGCTGACCTAATCAAGGTAAGAGACTCAATAACGAGGATCTCCAAGCAAAGAAGACCAGAGGAACGAAATGGATAATTGCTGGGGGGCGACTCAAACAAATCTCCACCAGAAAGCAAGAACCATCAACAGGAAATAGGAGCAGAATGCTGATCAGACCTCAAAGTGTACACCATCTAAAGAACCAATCAATGCAAACAACACCAAGGCAAGTAGCGAAAACTCCAAGCCCCTTTCAACCGACCCCAACACCTCGGAGACGGAGCCTGATTTTCCCCCTCCAAGAGACCCAAGCACAGGCAGCCTCCCTAGGAGTGAGCCTGTAGATGTCCTTAAGTGTCTGTACACAAATCTGAATGGGGTTATAACTGTTTAGAAAAGCGATCAACTTGCTGCGGTGGTGCATAAGGAGAAACCTCATATAATTTTTGTTACTAAAACTAAGTAAAGCTCACAAGACGCATCCACCCACTACTTTGATTGCGACTCCTACACTGTACATAGAAAAGATAGGTAAACTGGCCAGGGTGGCGGTGTAGCAATTCTCACGAGAAAAGATTTAGTTGCGACAGAGTGTGCAAGTGATACTTGGAAAAACATTGAAACCATTGCATCAATAGTTGAAATAGGAGGGAATATAATCCTCCTGGGGTGTAGCTACAGACCACCCAACTCACCTAGGGAGTACAATGAGAGTATTGGTCGGTCATTGGTCGAAATGAACAAATCTAATGTAAAGCAAGTCCTCATATGTGGTGATTTTAATTTTAAGGAAATTGATTAGGGGAATCACTTTGTCCATGGTAGCGAAGAGAGCGAGCAAACAAAATTCTACGAGGCTAGTAAGGACGCTCTACTCTACCAACACGTGGTGGAATTCACCTGTTCACAAGGAAGTGACACCCCTTCCATACTGGATCTCTTATTTACCAAAGAAGAAAATGATCTAGTAAACCTTCAGTACAAAGCTCCCATCGGGAGAAGTGACTACTGTATGCTTGGGTTCAAGTTTGTTATGGAGGGCACACCACACTATCTTCCTGCACTCCCTAAGCGGTGCTGCTACGAAGGAGACTATGCAAAAGCAAGCAACATCTTCAGCAATGTCGACTAGAACAATGAGTTCAAAGGCAGTAACACCCAAGGGATGTGGGACACCTTTCTTACTGCTGCAACACAGCAGTAAGAGAATGCGTCCCTCCTGAAGAAGTTCCACCTCCAGAATTCAAGCGTAAACCCAAATGGATGAAACAGACTGCCCTGGACAAAATAAATTCGACAGAGGAAGCATGACTGAATTATAGGAGTAGGAGAACCAGAGGCAGGTACCATAAATACTGCAGGGCTAGAAACAAAGCCACACGGGCCGTGAGAGCAGTCAAATACCACTTTGAGAAAAAACTCTCCAGCGAAGTGAAAACTAACCCTCGTGCCTTCTTCTCGTATGCTCGAAGCAAGAACAGAATCAAGGAAGAGGTACTGCGTGTTCGCAGACCAAACGGATCTTCCACAATCTGCACCAGAGAAACCTGTGAAATCCTGAACAAAGCCTTCCAAGCTTCAAGCGGTATTTGTGAAAGAGGGTACGCTCCAAGCAGCGGAAATCAGAAACACCTTCCAGGGGGAGAGATTGAGCAAGTGCGACTTTAGTAGTGAGGACGTCCAGACCATCATGGAAAACCTCAAAGAAGACTCTTCCTCTGGACCGGACGGAATACACCCCAAGGTCCTAAAAAATGTGTGGAAACCCTGGCATACCCTCTCTGGATCATCTACAGATCCTCGCTTAGCACAGGAGAACTCCCAAGGCAGCGTCCTTGTACCAGTACTCTTCCTACTGTTCATCATTGACCTACTGGCCTCCACTGATTCAAGTGGGAAACTCTTTGCAGATGATGCCAAAATCTACTGTCGCTTAAAGTCCCCAGTGGATGGTGAGATTCTGCAGGAGGACATTAATAAGCTGCTAGAGTGGAACCAGAAATGGCTAATGCAGTGCAACAACAAAAAATGTAAGGTCATTCACATCGGGAAGACTACCGCAGGGTATGAGTACTAAATCGGGGACACTCCATTCGAAGAATCTGAGGCAGAAAATGACCTCGGAGTTCTCATCACAAAGGACCTAAAGCCCTCGATGCAGGTCGCAAAGGCAGCTGCTAGGGCAAATTCCATCATCAGACTCCTACAAAAAACTTAGAAGTGTATGGATGCTCAAATGTTCCTTCTCTCGTATAAGGCACTGATAAGACAACGGCTCGAATATTGCCTTCAGGTCTGGTCACCATACTCCAAGAGGGACATGAAGAAGCTGGAGCAGGTCCAGTGGCGTGCTACCAAACTAGTCCCAAAACTGGCAGACTTGCCATATGAGGAGAGGTTGGTCCACCTTGGACTTACCACACTGGAGAAACGGAGGGTCTGAGGTGACATGATTGAGGCCTTCAAAATACTCAAGGGTGTAGTCAAGGTTGGGGACGAGAGCTTTCCCCAACTTGCGCCAAGAGGTGATCACCCAGAGACCAGCGTTCACAGCCTGAAGTTGAAGGAAGCTACGGTACAGGACCACCAAGAGAAATAAATTCTTCAATGAGAGGATTACAAACAAGAGGAATAGTCTTACTGAGTATTTAGTTAGTAGCCCTAGTGTTAATACCTTTAAAAATAGGTATGACCAGTACTAGACTCAAAACCAGAGAAGAGGCACTTTATACGAGCACTGACTCCCTTGCCTCTTAATTTTCACTAAGGTAAGCATTGATTAGGTGAGCTTTGGATATCCCACTTTGTCCTGGAGCCTTTTGTTTAAAGGATTTTAAGGCTGTTAGATATTCATCCATTGTCAAAGGCTTTTCTTCCCCCATGGGATTGTGTCTTAGCTCGTCAACCTTTCTAAACGGTATAGTACGCTCACGTTGTGTTTCCAGGCTATGTATGATTTTTTCTTCGTAATTTTGGTCGAATTCTTGGTTTTCTTCCGGTGAAATAGAAAAAATTTTCTTCCACTGTGTTCTGGTGTTCTCGTAGCTCCTCATTTTGTTCTACTTTCTGGTTCTGTATTTTAAGGCTTATTTTCTCTTTTGGCTGTGATCCACGTAATTTTCTGTATTGTCTCCAGAATTTCTTCGGATCCCTTTCTATTTCCATTTTGCCTATTATATCGTCCCAGAGACTGTCTGAATTTTCCTTGATGAGGGTGTCTATCCTCCTTCTAATTGCGATGATACTTCTGTATCTTTGCATCGTATTTCCCGATACCCTGATTTCATATATTATGTTTTGAAATTCTTTCCTTTCATCTTGGATCTCTTGGTTCCATCTTGTTGCTGGTATGGATCTGTACTCTATTGTTGGGGTGTGTATACTGTCCGCCTCTCTGAATTTTCTGGTAATTAATTCTAGTTGGTCATCTATTTCCTCTTTACCTTGGTTGTTAAGGGAACTAGTTTCTATTGTATTTAAGTATTGTCTATATCCATCCCAGTTTGTTTTGCTGGTTGCTTTTATGCGTGTTATTTCTATTTGTATGGGCGAAGTGGAGATGGTGATAATTATCCTTAGATGATCGGAGTCGGTTGCGGGGCCTGGCTGTGTGTGGTGATTTAGATTGAAGTTTTGATTTGTTAAAATAATCTCTGGGGTAGTCGAGGCTCTGGCAGTGAGATAAGTAGTGAAGTCTGGTCCTTCTCTCTTTAGTAGGCCTCTTTGCATTAGGAGTTGAAGGGTTTTTCCCGTTCCATTTGCATGGGTTGTGTACCCTGTTTCCCTGCATCTTGCGTTAAGGTCTCCAGCTAGAAAAGTTGAGGCCTGTCTACGAAAGAGATTAATGAAATTGGGTATCGGTAGGTACGAGCGTCTTGGGGGTTGGTTATCCCCAGCTATTACCAGATCTCCTGTAGGCCAAAGGGCCAAAGAACCATATGGAGAGTGTACATAATATTAGCCTAAAGAGAGATATTCTCGTTGATAACACCATTATTAAAAGAAAAGAGGTTAATAAAGCGACGCTTAACATTGGACATTGGACATAACAAGTGAGAAATATAGTAGAAGAGGGTTTTAGTAGGAGAAATAGTGGATAAATAGGGGAAAAAATGATAGGAAAGCGAAAATGAAAGGTAGAATGAAAGACAGATCCCTGGTGAAAGGGTATCACTGGCTTTCTTTGCGTTTTGGGTTTTTTTTATAGTATATGAATACACTATCTGGTAAATGCACTGGGCATTCAAGCCTTTGTATTAATATATAATATCTCTACGTGGCTTTTTGGAAGATTTTCATCTTCGATTCTGGGTGTTTCACACCTAGATTTGGATTTTTTGTGTTGTTTTTGTTTTAATTGTTTTTTGGCGATATTTCGCACAAAAATTTGGGGAAGTGTTTTTTGAACCAAATTAAGCAAGTGCTAATTCGGTGGCTAAACTAGTTTGGCTTTGTTCATGTTTTGCTGTGTTATGAATGGGGGTTATCTAGTTTTTAAGTGAACTTTGGGTTGACGTTAAAGTCATTCGGTAGTCTACTGCTTTTGAAACTAATTGGTCGTCTTAAGTTAGGTAAATTGTCAAAGTCGATGTGCTCGAGTACAAACTCGGGAGGGAGGTGCCGGTGCACCTTGTCCTAGATTTTGGTTGCTCTGAGGTGAAGCTCCACGTTTATGGGGGTCATCCCCAGTTCACCATGGAGATCACTCTGCCTTCCCCCTTCTCTCCTTCGGGCTCCCGTAATGATATATACTGCCTTATTCTGGACCCTTTGCAGTTTAAGGACTTGGGTCTTGGAAACTACGTTTATAGGGATCGGGGGGTACAGGAGTTTTGAGCGAATGCACGCATTGTAGATTTTCAGTTTGTTGGAGGTACTCAGGTTTACGAATTTGAAAAATTCACCCAAGTCCCTCCGTGCATTCTGTGTAGTTTTTGCTACATGGCTCCTATACCCACCAGTCGTAATTTGTAGTCCCAGAACCGTGCCCTCCGTGCGGTATGGGATGCGTGCACCCTCCACACGGATGTCTGCCAAAGTCCTACGGAATAATGGAATTACACGGAACTTTTAGGCATTGGTGGATATCTTCCATCTTCTCTCGAAAGAGTTGATGTTTTCGATTTCCACTGCCGTACTTCGTGCCATGAAATTCGCATTCCGATAAGGCCCCGTACATATCATTGTTATATCATCCGCAAATTGGACGTATAAGGAACCCTCATTTAAGGGTTGGGGAAGGTCTATGGTGTAAATGTTATAGAGCAGGGGAGAGATGCACCCGCCTTGCGGTACCCCCGCCTCGAGTTTGAACTCAGGGCCGCTATAATCTTTTATACTCAGAAACGCTCTCCTCCCCATCACGTAGTCACAAAGAATCCTCTCAAGTATGGGATTGAGGCTTAGTTGTAGGATCTTATATTGTAGGCCTCTCCTCCATACCTTGTCAAAGGCCTTTTTGACATCGCGTAGCACCAGATTTGCATGGCGTTTTTCTGATTTTACTTTTGCCAACTTCTCGGTAATTACGGCTAGCGCCGTGTCTGTTCCTCGCTTCGCTCGGAAGCCATGTTGTTGGATGTTATGAGAGTTGTTTCTCTCGAGGAACGTGTTTACCCTGTTGGCCAATATCTTCTCCAAGACTTTCCCTGAAAATTCTTGGAGAGATATGGGCCTGAAGTTAGCTGGACTGTCCGGTGGTTTACCGGCTTTTGGAATGAATATCATTTTCGCTACCTTCCAGTGGTCAGGCAAGTATCCCACGTTTAGGCATGCGTTCATGATATTCATGAGCCCCAATAGGATATTGGGCGGGGCTCGAATAAAATTCTCCTTCGTCAGTCCTGTACGCCCCGGTGCTCGCTGTCGAAAGGATTTTAAGGTCATAAAGAGTTCCTCGGCAGTAATTCTACCGCCCAGTTCCTCCATTTCCCTATTCTGTGATACGCAATGGTGAGGGTGCGTTCTGTGTATTTGGTCATTCAGGTCGTTAATAATTTCGTCTTCGAAGTCCAAATGGAAGTCATCATTCTCTTCCGGGGATATCTTAAATATAGATGCCCAAAAGAGTCTGAATTCCTCTTCGATTCTTTCCACGTCAGAAATTTCAGTGTCGTCACGTATAAGTTTAATAGTCTTTGCTGGCTGTCCGCCTTTTAGTCGTTTTACCGTCTGCCAGAATGTTCGTGAGTCAGTTTCTACATTTAGTCCGTCAATTAAATTATTCCAGAGTACATTCTGTTGGTCCCTTATAAGAGTCATTAGTTCATCGCGTATGAGTCGTGTTTGTCGGTGTGTGTTGATGTTGGAGCCAGTGAGGTTCACTTCATTGATCCGTTCCTTATATTCCCTCGCGAGGGTTTTCATTCTAGGGGTCCATGAGGGGGCAGAAGGGAGTTTTATATTTAACTCGGGGGACGGCTTCCTTGTCGGCTTTTAATAGAGTTTCATTTAATTTAATTCTGACAACTAGTCTCGCACTGGGGTTTGAGACTAATTTTCAGAATCTCTCCTGAACGCGGGTTCGAGGGGAACCACATCTTCTCCATTCCATTATTAGTTTGCATCTTATTAAGCTCATCTGCAAAGCCCCCTCAGGGAGGAGAGATTCGCAATATGAGCATAATATATGCAACACATAATTTTTGTCGAGTTTTCATTTTCGACGTGGAGAAATGTAGGATTCGCTTTTGACTCCGCTACCGCAGCTTTTGCAACCTTGGCATAAGTGGTGTTGGCTTTCGTTTCCTCTTCCGTTTTTTTCTGTGTGGCTTTCTTTTTTAGGATCTGTTTCTTGATGGGGCAGGCCATTGAGAGTGTCTTATGTTCCCCCGCGCAGTTTAGACACTTCATGGTGGTGCTTTTACAGCTCCTCCAGAAGTGGTTGTCCGATGCGCAGATGGAACATAAGGTGGCATTCCCTTTGGGGCAGTTGGCTGTAGTGTGCTCCTCATACTTGTAGCATTTGAAACACATTTGGAGGTCGATAAACTCCTCGCGTTCGACCTGCTGGGGGCAGATCCGAACGTTAAAGAGGAGCATACCGCACTCCGTAGCCTTAACCGCCATTGCCGAATCAGTAAACACATTCTTAAAAACGTGCGTGTAATCCTTAAATTTAAGGATTTCTGCTATTTTGGACCAGGGGTGGTTTTTTTCAACCTCAGCATGAATTTCTTCGATGCTGTGGCTGCCGACCCAAGGATCGAGGCGTCGAAGTATAATGCTGCGGTGGGTTTTAATCTGTGGAAGCGTGTGGGGTCTGAGATTGATCTTTTTTAGGGATTCTGCCGCTTTTTGAGAGGTGAGGACCTCGCAGTCACTCTCCTTTTGGCAGATAGCCGAGTATCCATTGTGTGTGTCTATAAGTCTAACTAGGGTTACCCCTAGTTCCCCGTGAGTGATGGCGAAGACATCTCCTAGATCTGGCTTGGGGCCATCGGAGAGAGTCCTCAGCGGTATCCGCCGAGTCTCCCTCATTTAAATCTCCATTTCCGCATATGAATTAGAGAGATAAAAAATATGCGAAGACTCGGAGTGTGTGGCTGTGTTCGTGTGTGTGTGTTATGTGATAATTTTTCACCAGTGAAAAAGAATAGGTCAAAAAAGAAGTAGTCCCTGTCCAAAACAAAACAACCCGATTAAAATGGCACTTTACCTTGGGTGCAGGCGCTTCTCGAAGGCCTGCAGGTCTCCGGTCTACCACAAAGGGAGTCCGGTTTGGAAAAAGGAGGGGGAGGGCGGAAGCAAGCTCACCCTCGCTACCGACGCACGAAGCGAGTGAAAATTCACTTATTACTCGTAAAAACGCAATGTCACTTTCGAACGTAAGCTGAATCTGTATTCCTGAACGAGCAATCACTAAACGCGCGTAAACAACAAATATCACCAATAGTATGCGAAGTACAACTTAAGGTTGGCTTTACCAGGTCACACGTGAGAAGAGCAAGACTTACTCAGGCAAGCAAAGCAGTCTTAGTATTAGTATTAGTTGTAGAAAGTTATGAAAAAGAGGAGGTAGATAGTGAGTACAGAGAGGGGAGGGGCGAAAGATGCGAAAATGAAAAAAGCATTAGGTTAACAGTGTAGTTGCCCGGTGTACGGGCCATCTCCATTGAATAGATTCTTAAATGTGATGATTGAACTTTTTATCTTATTAAAATTTTTTTTATTTTTTTATTTTCTATTTTTTTCTCAAACAATTAATTTGTTTGATCTTCCATATATGAATATGTATATAAGGATTTTTTTTTTTTTTTTTTTTTTTTTTTTAGTTCAACTCACTTGAATCTGGGTTCTGGCTCTTCAGTTTTGGTGTTTGGGAGGTAACTCATGTAACCTTCCTCTTCGGAATCCAGAGCAACGAGTGTCTCGTTTGGGAGAAACCCTTCCAGTTTCTCCCAGATGCTTTTGCCTCTTTTGTAGAGGTATAAATTGATTGGCTCAATTTTCGTTTGTTCGTGCAGGCTCCTTTAGGTCCGGAAGTTGTACCATTTGGAGCCTGTAACGAATTTGAGTCCTTGGTTCTGTACTCTTTGTAGCATCAACATGTTCCTGTTGGATGCTACATTGAGTGGGATGCTTGGGTATACCAGCTTGGATCTGACCAAGCTGATGTATAATTTTCTTTTATTGGCTGTAGAAAGATTCTTAAATCGGTGGAGTTTGTCGAGTTCGGTTTTTGCAAATCCAATTCGGGACCTCACGTTCTTGCTCATTCCGGAACTGGAGAGTCCGAAACCGAAAATAGACGCACGAGGAGTGTACTCAATGTCGGTGTTTCCAATTTTGAAGGGGATGGTACGATATCTTCCAATTGCGGTTGCGGAGAACTTAGCCACATTGGTCTGAATCTTCCAGCGACTTTCGAATCTGGAGATTCTCTTGGCTTCTGCCGCCGAGGCCATGGCCATCAGCCTTGCCAATTTTGTCCTTCGCACCACAACTTGGGTGACATCATCTGCGTATTGTATGTTGAGGGTTTTCCCATCGTCTGGTTTAGGGATGTCTCTTGTGAAAATTGTGTAGAGAGTGGGGCTAAGGCATCCTCCTTGAGGAACACCGGAGGCAAGGTCGAAGGATTCTCCTATGTGTCCTTCGAATGCTATCACCGCTCGTCTGTTGGTGAGATAGCTACAGAGAATTTTTTCGAAGTGTGGAGCGAGTCTCAGCCTAGAGATTTTGTATTTGAGGCCTTCGATCCAGACCTTGTCGAAGGCCTTCTTTACATCTCTGCAGACGACATCGATCCAACAACCTCTAGCTCGCCATGCTGCCGCATGTTGCAGCATATGGGCTATCGCCGTTTCTGTGCCTCGATGTTCTCTGAACCCGTGCTGTTCTTCGTTCAGGAGGTTCTTTTCAGCTAGGTGTTTAGCCAGTCTGCTGTTGAGGATTTTTTCAAAAACCTTCCCAATGGTCTCTAGCAGTGAGATAGGTCTATAGTTCATGACCTGGTTAGATGGTTTTCCCGGCTTAGGTATGAAGATCATTTTGGATGTCTTCAGGCCATCCGGGAAGTATCCCATTGCAAGAGACGCATTGAACAGGTTCAGCAGTCTGGTCTTAAGTCTTTCCGGGGCTTCTTTTAAGTGCCTGATAGTGATTAGGCTTAGCCCTGGGGCTTTAGACTTAAATGAGGAAATGGAATTTGTTAGCTCTTCAGTTGAGATTTTCTTGCCGTCCTGAGAGGATCCTTGAAATCGAAGGTAGAAAGTGGTACTGTAAGGGTCAAACCTCCCTTCTCTCCTCTCCATGTACTCAAGAACCTGATCCTCGAAGCCTAGGTCAAAGTCTTCTTCTTCTTCATCTGAGATTCTGAAGACATTCTCCCAGACTCCACGGAAAAGCTTCTTTTTCTCCTTAGGAGTGACCGCCTTAGTACCTTCATGCCTGATTTCCGTTCGACCAGGGATGCTAGCATTTCCCTTTAGCTTGTTAATGGTCGTCCAAAAGGTCTTGGGGTTCCTCTCAGTATCTAATTTTTCAATTAGATAATTCCATTTATTCCGAATTTCCGTTCCTATCGTGAAATTCAGCTGATTTCTCAAATTTTGAACGCTACGAAAGTCCATGGGTCTGGTGTAGCCCAAATTGAGGATGGTCTCGTAGACTCTCGTGAAACGATGCTGTAGCACCACTCTCTCTTGAGTTGGTTTTGTGGGCAAGATCAATTTGTGTGACGTCGTCGGGATAGCTATAGCGTCGGCGTCTGATATGAGGTCGTTAATAGTAGTTAGCTCGTCATCCAGATCTTCTTCGGATGCGTCTTGTAAATCAGGGATAACTTCTGGAAATGCACTCCTGTATTCTTCCCATTTTGCATTCCAGAAGTCCTTTCTAGGGATAACTGGGACTGGGATAGGGGCTGTTACTATGGTAATTATCATAGGCAGATGGTCGCTAGATGTTAGGGGTCCGGGCGCAACACGATGGTGAAACGGGAAGTTAGGGTTCGTGAGCACCACGTCCGGTTTAGTGGCCGTCCCGAGGTAAAAAAACGTGGGAAAGTTAGGACCAATGCGTTCTGCAACACCTCTACGCGTCAAGAGGTCAAGTGATCTGCCTCTTGAATTAGTAGAGGAGTATCCCGCTGCTCTGTTCCTGGCGTTGAGGTCTCCAGCGAACCGAACAGGGTGCTCTTTAGTGAACAGGGTATACAGGTCATGGTATGGAAGATATGACCTGCGAGGGGGTTGGTATCCCGCGCTAAGTTCAATGTCACCCATTGAGCACCTTAGGATGATAGACAGCGTGGATTCATCCGTAGGGTTGCCTATTCTGTATTGAAGATCTTTTTTTACTGCTATTAACGCACCATCGAATCTTTCGCTGGTGTAGTTCTTCTGTACAACATTGTATCCAAAGATCTTCTGCTTGTCCAAGTCTTTGACACTTGTTTCTGACAGCAGAAGAACATCAGGGTCTAGTTCTCTGTAGACGTTATACAGATGGTTTTTGTTAGGTTCCCATCCTTGCACATTGTGTGCCAGGATGGTTAACTTGTTACTGTTTCTATTGGCTATCCCGCTAGTCTTTATTAATCTTTGGCCGTTTGGCGGCCAGATTTTATCTGCTTGTATAGTTCCGGGTCATAGAGCCTGAAGTTCTCGTTGTAGAGCTTAGTCTTACACGTGAGTAGAGAGGCTCTAATAGTTTCAGCGGAGACTGGGGCGTCGTAACACCATTTGATCAGTCCTTTCTTGACTCTGGTAGCCACCTCCTCTGTGGAGATCTCTTTTTTATCGATGTTTTGCGAATTAATCGCCAGAGTGAGTCTGATCTCTCTGCCGTCAAGCACGAGATCATCCTCTTTCTGTTCGGTTTCATTTGCCTGGATCTTGGGCTCCACTTTGGCTTTCCTGGTTTTTTTCTGCCTGGGCGAGTTGGGTGTGGGTGCTGGGGCGTCAGACTTTTGTTGTACTGATGCTAGTTCGATGTCATGAGGTTTAGAGGTAACCTGAATGGTTTCTGTTTGTGGCTGTTTAGTGTTATTGAATGATGCCGAGAGGACTTTTTCTGAATCGGGGTTGTCCGGGAATTTGACTGTCTCCAAGTCATTAGCTGCCAGCATTTTGTTCATCTCAGTGTTGAATGAACCAGGGCAAGCAAGGTTCATGACGTTAGCATGTAAAATGCATGCCAGCATTTTGGTAGGAGTATTGTCGCTTATTTGCAGCGGCATATGAATGTTTAGGCCTGTCTGCAGCCTCTCTTTTCTTCCTAAGTTCTTCTTTTCTGACTGGGCATTGCATGCTTAGGGTGCGATGGTTACCTGCGCAGTTGATGCACATTTTCGTGTTGCTCACGCAGTGCATCCAGTCGTGTCCGGTCTGCGAGCATTCTGAGCAAATCTTGGGCTTTCCAGAGTCTGGGCAGGCGCTAGTTGTGTGATCTTCTACCTTATAGCATTTAAAGCAGGTAAGAAGTTCGAAGAACCTTTCCCGCTCAATTTGGTCCGAGGAGATGATCATGGAGAACAACCTGAGACCTGATTCCTTGGCTTTTGCAGCCATTTCCATGTTTTGGAAGACAATTTTGAAGACATCGGAAAGGCTGCGAAATTTCACAACTTCGATCACCTCCGCCCATTGATGGTTCCTCAAAATTTCAGCTTTTATGTCTTCTGCCGTTCTTTCTCCTACCAAAGGGTCCACCCTTCTGCAAATGACTGCTTTCCTTGTAGCCAGAGCCGGAGATGGTCGAGGTTCTAGACCGATCTTGCCGAGTTCTTGGGAGCCTGCTTCGGACGAAATTTTTTCAAGGTCATCTTGCGTGTGGCAGATGACCGTATAGCCTCTGTTGGTTTCAAGAAGGCGCTTGAGACCAATGCCCAGTTTGTCGAATATGGCTTCGAACACCTCGGCCTTTTCCGGTTTTTGATTGCCGGTTAGCTTAAGCGGGACTCGAAAGTCCAGCGGCTCCCCCCTCACGTTCATGGTGAGGGTAACTTCTCATTAATGGCTTTTTCGTGTCCAACACTAAACTGGTCGTGACAGAAACAGGAGGAATCCCCAATCAGTCCGTCCGACCAAGGAGCGCCAGAAACAGGAGAAATCTCCAATCAGTCCGGCACTCCTAGTTATTTTTTGTGTGGCAGAGAAGTAAGGGCTTGGGAGCCCACCACTGCTATAACCCCGGTAGAAACAGGAGGTATCTCCAATCAGTCCACCAGGGCTATGACCCGTACCTAAGCGACGGCAGAAACAGGAGTTATCTCCAATCAGCCCGCCGCCACAAAGTCAGGGGGCAGTGCACTTGTCAGCGGGAGGAGCCTCGCAGTTTAGGGTTTTGGGAATTTACCCAAAACTTTCCCTCCTTTACCGGAATAGAGGTTCAAAGTTGAAGGGCTATGGTCTCTGTTTCGGGCAGATGCTTGCTTGCTTAGACGCCTATCGCCTTGGGTGGTCTAGTCAAGACAGAAACAGGAGGAATCTCCAATCAATCCGTCAAGACCGAGGAGTGCCAGAAACAGGAGATATCTCCAATCAGACCAGCTCTCCTTATTAGATCACTCAGGCAGGTCTAAGTTCCAGGGAAGCAATGTGCCAGTCGGCGGTTGTAGCACCGTGATGAGCTCGCGTGGCTGGGAGCTGCCAATTGAGGATGTGCTGGTTTCGTGGAAGTTCGAGGGAATTGAAAACCTTTCCCAAAACTTTACCTCCTTTATCAGGAAGGAGATTCCGGGGCGGCGAATTAGCACCTTTCTTCACCCTGACTTGAGTTTGAGCACAGCTCACTACTGTTCTCTTGGTGCCTACACTGATCTAGTCAAGACAGAAACAGGAGAGATCTCCAATCAGTCTACGCTTAACATCTTAGAAGCCATATTAATAAATGAAGATAAGCCGGCCATCAACAGTCAAGTCACAAGCTGGAATCGCCAATTAAAACTATTTTAAAGATTCCACGCACAGGAGTGGGTCATTTATTCTAATGTTACGTTTAACCAAGGCGAATAAATACCCCTTAAATATCGTTTTCTTTCACTTTACTTTCTGCCAGATTCTCACTCAACTCATTACATCGGTAAAGGAGGCAAGAACATTTCAAAACGCTCCGAAGATGATCGAATAAGATCGAAAGCTTAGCAATTTAGTTTGGTTTTTACCAAACACATTCATTTAAAAAAAAGAGATGAATACTAGACAAGTAATCCACCATCTACAAGATGAAATAAAAAAGATAGAAGAAGAAAAAGTTTCCAAAGTAAATGCAAAATACCCAATGGTCTTCAACAAAATTTGCATATATATATATTCTATATTATTACATAACTTTCTGAATAGCAGAATACAAGTATGGCTTAAAAAAGAAATATAAAATAAACGAGTCTGAAATGTGTGGGAAGGGGAGACTGCAGCTCCCTAATGCCTTCTCGGGATTCGCACATGTCCTTGTTTTTTTTTAAAAGTTAGAAATACATAGGCAATTTTATGTGAAAAAATTATTTTGGTGCCACAAAACTGTCTGAATGACAACGTTTACAACATGAGAATATTGCTTTATATGTAATGGATCAAGCTACAAGAAGGTAATAGTTTGATCACAAGCAACAGAGATTCCTACTCGTCTCGAAAAACTGAATTCCATGTTTTCCTTTGGTGTTATTTGAAAGGCATTATTCCCTATGAGCTCCTTAATAATAAACAAACGGTGACTACAGACCTATTTTTCAACAATTGAAACACTTAAATGAAACTATGCACTTGCTATATTCACCTCACCTTGCGTCATATGATTATGATTTAAGTAATTACTGAATCACCTAAGTGGTAAAGTCTACTAAGATATTGATGATGGAAAATGATATCAAATCATACATCCATCAAAAAAAATAAAGTCTTCAAGGTAATGAGGTATCCCCTGCTTGATTAAAGGAAACTACTTTTTGGAATGTTTGTATTTTGTTTGTATATTAAAAATGATTTTATTTTCTCTTTACAAAACTATAATCATTTAATAATTTCTTTCGAACTTAATATATAGAATCCAAAACCTATCCAAGTAAAATAGAAGAATAAATGCCTTTAACATTACTCCCAAGATGTGGGTTGCTTATTGATTGCGCCACAACCATGGCAAACTGTCTTTAGCAGTAATACACTGTTTCCTCAAGCACGAATACAGAGTTTTCTTATGCCTCTCTCTCCTCACATCATCTCTACAGTAGAATTCTCTTTCTGGAGAGGCAGAATTTGTGGTTCTCTTCTCGTGTTTGGTCTTCGGTGTTTATTAGTTGTCCATGAACTAGTTTAGTGATGGTTTTGCCCGCTAATGAACAAGTATGAGTTTTTGCTTCGTTTGAAATTAGTGCGCATATATATAATCATAAAATACATTTTTTTTATACGGGTATTTGATTTAGTAACATTTTAAAATATCAGAACCTCTGAAGAAGATAGCATGACCGCGACGGCTTCCAAAGAGGAAAAAGTAAATTCTTTAGGTATGAACTAGTACTACCTCCACCAGTGATATTCCAATATTCAAATGGGAGGTTTCACGAAGCAAAAGGAAGAAATTATTCGAGAGAGTCGGTGAATCATTTATTGAAACGAGGGCAGGGATGGCAAATTTAGTAGGTACTCTCTAGCTTGTGTAGACAATTATAAGAACGTCTACACATTTCAACTTTCTTTAACTTCACTTTAACACTTCACAGTGTGTTTTTAGTGTTTATAAAAACACACGTGGTTACTCTTGTGAGATAAGTTTTATAATTATTAAAGAATGTGTTGTATTTAGGAAGCATATATAATGCCTGATATAACAAGGGTAGAGAAAAAAAGATGACTTGGAGCACTAAAAATCGGGTGCGGGGTAATTTTTCCTTAACCTCTTCCAGAAGTTTTTAATAACCAAAAACAACCAGGTTGTCATCCCATGGTCAGTCTCGCGAATTCAAGTTAACCACTCAATCAGGCACACTTATCTAAGCCATTTTTAAACATGGTGGTAACGCAACAATGGCTTATCACAGCAAATTCCATATTTGCACTACTTTCAAGGCGACATATAATTTTTCTTACCTCCCTTTCACATTGCCTGCGAAACAACCAAAGTCTTCTATACTTGATTTAGGGCAGTTATGCAGTTCAACTAATCGGGAGATTAGTGAACGAGAGCGTATATCATTAAAATTGCTATCTCTTCCTAATCTTACAAAAGATAAGAAAAAAATGACTACATAAATCCACCTCCCTTGGAAGCAACTACTTCTAGCAAAACCACCTTTCCCCCAAAATGGTAATTGCACGTTATTAAAGAATTGTCGATTATATAGTAAAACACGATATTACCCTTTGTAATCAACCTCAAGCAATAATTTTCTAAAGTAAATATATCGGTAAAAATGAATGTGCTTTATACTCATGTAAAGATTTCTTCAAACTATTCGTTTGCTAAATTTGGGCTCCGTCTGTCTAAATGAGCTTTATTTGCCGTGTCCAATAAAGACAAACCTTGACTAAATCCTGAAAATCTCATCACGAATTTGAAACCGACCTTAACTTCAGCAAATCCCTCATTATGTATCGAGATGGAGCATATTTAAATGAACCTCAGCTTTATATTCCCTTATATCACTACACCATAGTTATATAGTTAAGGCAACTCCACATAAAGTGTCATAAAAGAGATTTTAAGAGCGTTTCATTTTATGAGGATTGACTATTCCAGAAAGAAAATTTCGAAAATTTGTTTTAGGAAGAAAGGAAACTTTTCGTCTCTCGGATTTAGCATTGAGCCTGGATCATGGCTTAGAAGTAACGCGTACGCTTAGCGTTATTCAAGGAATCGATGGTTCGAATCGTGTTAAAGATTACAATAATTTATAAAATAGAACCAATATTTACATTTGAGCTCCTACTCTCAGTTAAGCCAGAGCTGAATTAGGATATGAATTGGAGCAAATGATATCGATTACATACAATTCCCTAGGAAATTAATGATATATAGAGTATCGGCTCTTTCAACAGTTGTAGCAGCTACCTCTAAGAAATGAAAGAAGCCACTGCATTGTAAGGAGAACAAACCCGATTACACTTAGCATCCAGAGTAAAATAAGTGTCTTTCAAATTCCAAGGGCAAACAAGTTAAATAATTTCTTAAAATAGGTGATAGAAATCTCATTAAAATACTGAAAGATTAAAAATAACTACGTTACAAAGTGTAACATTTGCAAATAACAATAATAAAAGTCATCTTACACAAATGTAAGTGATTCATATTCATATGAATCTACAGGAAATAGAGAAAAACCGATTGAAAACAACAAACAATAAAACAGTTGAAACAACACATAATAATATGGAAACGGTAAACGGAAAGCCGAAAGGAAGTTCATGGAAATAAAATCATTGACAAAGATGAAGAATTTTAATGAGAACTATATAATAGCAATGGCCGGCATACTCGTACATACGATGAAACTCAATTCGTCAAGACGAGGAGGATTTCAACACTAAAGATGTGGCACAGCCAGCGAATCGGCCCAGCGGACCATCTCCCCCCATCTCAACAGAAGGTAAAGATTAGGCCTCCCTTATTTACATTTTTTGAAGAAGACCGCTTATAACCTCATGATGGTGAAACATGGCAACTGTACACTGTTTAAAGCCTACTTAATCTGTCATTGACACAACTCTCAATGCTCCACGCCAAGTGCTAGCATTCACATCAACTTCAAGAAGCTCTTCATCAACGAGAGCTGCAGGTCACTCTCACTTGCGACAACCAAGTGAAATTCCAAGCTGATCTGCTAATAAATAATATTTATTGTGAGCGAGTTTGTATAACCGATCCAGATATGGAATTTGTCCCGCAATTATGAGCATTGAATAGTATTAGAGCACCTGGAGGGGGATGAGGTAAAAATAAACTATATAATGAGTAAGTTTGTCTTGCTGACCTAATTACTACTCTGTCTATAAAGTGTTTAAGTAAATTAAGACGATATTGGCATGGTCCAACCTTCTCTGAAGTTCCGTTTTTTACAATAAGCGACAGGGAAAACCTAAAAACACTGAACACCAATTAATCCGTTATCGGCAACATGTAAATTAGCTAAAAAAATCCTAACCAACCAATCAAAACAATCACTCGATTGTAACGAGCAACAAAACAAAAACAGGGATGTATTAGAAGTAGCCAACGTACTTATAATCCAGTGCAGGTTATTCAGCAATTATTGCCAGAAACAAATTTATGCGAAATAACTCATTAGATTGCATTGGTAGAGTATGAAAAATCCATTTATAAGAGCACTACAGAAAAAATAAATTAATTAAACCTATAATGACTTTGTCTCCAAAATTCTCATTCATGCAACATCGTCATTTTGCTTAGTCTCAGTCATATATAATATACATATGAAAAAGAAAGAATCAAACAGGGACAAACAATTCCTAAAAACTGTTATCAGAGATTAAAAAGACTTTAGAGACTTTGGAGAGAGAAATAAAGGATATAGGAATTAATTGGAGTTTCATAAGTAATCATCGTATGTGATTACACTATAGTATTTGGAAAAATAATAAAATATGGTGCAATAGAAGTAAAGCAGCAATGAATGACACCACCCACTGCTTTTTAGGATCCGCTAAAAAGGGATGACTGAAAATTGATCTCAACTGGTGGTGACTAGGGTGTCCTCAGGTTACCTTAAAAGGCGAGCGGTGTCATTTATTTACACTAATCGCATGCTATTACTTTTTCAAATTCCGAAGATTAGCTGTTGAAACGAATAGAATTATCCCAAAATATTATCAATATAAGACTGAAAATAAACTCCTCAAAGACAAAAATAATGATCGATGGTTTGGTAGAAGAAAGGAATTAACTATCATATATATGTTTAGGAGCAAGTGTGAGAAATGAATGCTCCTGGAACACCCACCGATGGGGTATTCGTAACCCATATTAGGGCAACCAATTCCACATACCTAAATAAGAATATTAGTGCCCCATTTGTGGATGCACATTTTAATATACTACTGATGCAGAAGCCCGAATGGTTCTATGATCGGTGGTTAGTCTCAAAATACATACTAGTAAACCCTATCACCATCCCACAGCCAGGTCTGTCACATGGTGGATTCAGGTATGTCAGTGTTTAACATTTTAACTCTTGTGTCAATTTGATTATCCTGTTGGAGGTTCTCACGTCCGATGCAATGGAAGGATGGTGCTACTTACTAAGCCAGCTTGTGATTACATGTGCAAGCATGGAAGAGGACATAAAGCCGGCTTGTTATTCCATATGGAAGCATGGAAGAGGAGATTAAGCCAGCTTGTGATTATATTAGGAAGCATGGAAGAGGATATTAAGCCAGATTGAGATTACATGTGGAAGCATGGAAGAGGAGATTCAACCAGATTGTGATTTCATGTGAAAGCACGGAAGAGGAGATTAAATCGGGTTGTGATACCATGGGGAAGAATGGAAAAAGAGATTAAGTCAACATGTGATTCAATTTGGAAGCATGGAAGAGGAGATTAAGCCAGCATGTGATTATATTAGGAAGCATGGCAGAGGATATTAAGCCAGATTGAGATTACATGTGGAAGCATAAAAGAGGAGATTCAACCAGCTTGTGATTTCATGTGAAAGCACGGAAGAGGAGATTAAACCAGGTTGTGATTGCATGGGGAAGAATGGAAGAAGAGATTAAGTCAACATGCGATTCCATTTGGAAGTATGGAAGAGGAAATTAAGCCAGCTTGTGATTATATTAGGAAGCATAGAAGAGGATATTAAGCCGGATTGAGATTACATGTGGAAGCATGGAAGAGGAGATTCAACCAGCTTGTGATTCCATGTGAAAGCACGGAAGAGGAGAGTAAACCAGTTGTGATACAATGGGAAAGAATGGAAGAAGAGATTAAGTCAACATGTGATTCCATTTGGAAGCATGGAAGAGGAAATTAAGCCAGCTTGTGTTTATATTAGGAAGCATGGAAGAGGATATTAAGCCAGATTGAGATTACATGTGGAAGCTTGGAAGAGGAGATTCAACCAGCTTGTGATTCCATGTGAAAACACGGAAGAGTAGATTAAACCAGGTTGTGATACCATGTGGAAGAATGGAACAAGAGATTAAGTCAATATGTGATTCCATTTGGAAGCATGAAAGAGGAAATTAAGCCAGCTTGTGATTGCAAGTGCAAGCATGGAAGAGATTAAGCCAGCTTGTGATTCCATTTGGAAGCATGGAAGAGGAGATGAACTTAGCTTGTGATTCCATGTGGAAGCATGGGGGAGGAGTTTAAGCCAGCTTGTGATTCCATGTGGAAGCATGGAATAGGAGATTAAGCCAGCTTGTGGATCCATGTGGAAGGTTAGAAGAGGAGATTAAGCCAGCATATGATTCCATGTGAAAGGATGAAAGAGTAGATTAAGCAACTTGTGATTCCATGGGGAAGCATGGAAAAGGAGATTAAGCCAGCTCGTGTGTCCATGTGCAAGCATGGAGGAGGAGATTAAGCCAGCTTGTAATTACATTTGAAAGCATGCAAGGGGAGATTAATCCAGATTGTGATTCCATGTAAAAGCATGGAAGAGAAAATTAAACTAGCTTGTTATTCCATGTGGAGACATGGAAGAGGAGATTAAATCAGCCTGTGATACCATGTGGATGGATGGAAGAGAAGGTTAAGTTATGTTGTAATTCCATGTAGAAGGGTGGAAGATGAGATTATGCAAGCTTGTAATTCTATGTAGAGTCATAGAAGAACAGGTAGCACGTGTTTTATAAAGCTCTCATTCTGTTGATCTATTTTTTAGATTTTTCTATAGTTTGTTTGTTTTTTGTTTTTTTCTCACCACAATCAGCGAAAGCTAAGTTGCTCTTCTTTTTTTTCTTATTGCTACTTAAGTTCTTTCTTTGTTTGAATAAGTGATGGAGTTTGGGGATGAAAGTGAGCATGAGTGTCGGAATGTATGCATTGGTTGTGGTGTATTAGGTGAGGGGCATACATGTGTTGTATGTGGGCTGTGTGAATGCATTGTAGATTTAGAGGGGATGAGAAGGCAGGATTTAGACAGGATATGTAGGCTGGAGAGGTTAGTTGCTGAGCTCAGGAGAAAACTTAGTGTTAGGCCTAGATTTGGGAATAGGTTAGGTGGTGAGGTAGGCCAGTTAGATGTTTCAGGTGAAGGTAGAGGGCCGGTGGAGGAGGTAGGATATGATAGTTCTAGTGATAGTAAAGTTAGCTCCCTTAGATTAGTTAGAAATAGGCCTAGTGAGGATGGGGGACAGTAGAGAGTGGTTAGGAAACATGAAGCTAGGGAGGCTTCTCCTGTTCTTTGTGAGAATAGGGTTGCCTCTGTTGAGGTGGTTAGCCAGGGGGAGAATAGGTGTGTGAGTCAGAGGGACACAGAACCTATTAGCTTGACTAATAGATTCAGTGCCCTAAGAGAGGAAGTAACTGGAAGTGATATGACTAATGGGGGTGGGGGTGGAGTTCGAGTGACTGGTAGTTTGAATGAGAATAGGAGTTGGGATGGAGTTAGGTCTCTGGGGGTTAGGAATAGGAGTCTGACTGAAGTGCTTGTGATGGGTGATTCACGAGTTAGATATTTAGATAGGAAGTTGAATGCAAGTAGATTGAATGGTTTGAGGGTGTGTTTGCCGGGTGCTGGAGTGAGAGATCTGTCTGATAGGTATGAGGAGCTGGTGTCTGGCTGTGCAAGGGATGCGGTTGTGATTACACATGTAGGAGTGAATGATGTGAAGAAAGTGGGTGCATGTGAGTTACGTGAGAAGTACAAGAGGTTGATTGAAAAGGTGAAAGAAAGTAGAATGAAAGGTGTTGTGACAGGTGTGCTTCCAAGAATGGATGTTGGGGTAGAATGGATGTCTCGTGCAATTGGGCTGAATGATTATGTGAGGAGGATGTGTGAGATGGAAGGTGTCATGTTTGTGGATGTGTGGGATAGGTTTGTTGGAATGAAAGAAATTTATGCGATGGATGGACTGCATTTGAGTAGGAGGGGGGTAGATGTGTTGTGGGAGGAGTATGATCGTGTTATTAGGTCTTTGCGTGCGGGAAACTAGATACTAATAGTGGTCAGGGAATTATGAGAGGACATTATAGTACTGAAAGTAGAATGGACTTGGCAGATAACAGAAATAGGTTCCAAGGCGATAGAGGTGAGGTCATTCAAGTTTCAAGAGGTGCTTCAGGGATAGGGGGGTTAAATTGTTTCTATACAAATGCTCGTAGTCTTAGAAACAAGAAGGATGAGCTATTTAGTTATATTAGCAATGAGGATATAGATATATTATGCGTTACTGAATCATGGGTTAATGAAATAGAATTTAGTGACACTATAAGTGAATTTGATTTACAGGGCTATAATATGTACATTAGTCAAATGACAGGTAGGATTGGTGGAGGAATAATTATCTATATAAAAAACAACATTGTTTCAAGTTTAAATACTTCAATAAAGCAGGATGGAGTTGAGTCACTTTGGATAGATATTAGGTTCAGTAAAAATAGAATGGTGCATTTGGGAGCTTTTTACAGGCCACCTGGGCAGACTGATGATATAGATGAACTAATGATAAGGGAAATAAGTAAGGGATGTGAAACAGATGCAGTTATTATTGGGGACTTCAACTTAAACTCTGTGGACTGGGAAAATATGATAGGTAGGGATAGAACAAATGGCAGGTTCATAGAATGCTTTGAGGATAATTTTTTGAATCAATTTGTTAATGAGCCAACGAGGGGGGACAATATATTAGATTTAGTACTTTCTTACAGTGATCATTTAGTTCAAGAATTGACTGTTGGGGAAGCATTGGGAAATAGTGACCATCAGATAGTTCGTTTTAACTTGGGAATTGAGAAGGGTAAAATAACTGAGAATGCTGAAAAAGTTCCAAATTTTCATAAGGGAGATTATGTAAAACTCCGAAGCTTGCTAAATTTTGTAGACTGGGATGTAGAATTCAGAGGTAAAAATGCTTATGGGATGTGGGATACTTTCAAGCATATAATAAATGTAGTCCAAGAACAATGTATCCCAATGAAGACCATTAGGAACAAAAGTAGGAAACCATTATGGTGGAATCAGGAGATAGCTAGAAAAATTTCAGAGAAGAAAAGGGCATATAAAAAATTATAGGTAGAAAATAATATTCAAAATTTAAGTGATTATAGAATGGCTAGGAATGAGTTAAGTAAGATTATAAAGAAGAACAAAAGGGTGTCAGAAATTAAATTAGCTCAGGATAGCAACAAAGATCCTAGAAAGTTCTTTAGTTACTATAAAATTAATAACAAGTCTGGCAGAGTTAAAATAGCACCTATCAAATATGAAGGGTTTGTGAGAGAAACTGATGAGGAAATAGTTGAGGTACTAAATGGTCATTTTGCATCAGTATTTACAAAAGAGAAACTAAATAGTCCTATGTATAGTACTCATAGGTCAGGAAAAGAGGTGTTTACTAACATTTGTGTGGATCGGAGGATGATAAAAGGACTAATAGGTGAGTTAGATACTACCAAGGCCTCCGGCCCTGATAATATTCATTCTAGGATACTTAAAGAAGGGGTAGAAAGTATCTCAATAGCTCTGGACAAGTTATATACTAGGTCATTGGAATATGGAGAAATACCCGATGATTGGAAGAGAGCAAATGTAGTCCCCATTTTCAAGAAGGGTAATAAAGAGGATCCAAATAACTTTAGACCGGTTAGCCTAACTCCTGTAGTCTGTAAAATTCTTGAGAAAATAGTTAAAAAAGGGATTTGCCAACATCTAGAGAGGGAGGGGTTAATCAGCGATGCTCAGCATGGGTTTAGATCAGGTAGATCATGTTTGACTAACTTACTAGACTTCCTGGAGTTTGTAACAGATCAAGTAGATAAAGGAGAGAATGTAGATATAATTTACTTAGATTTTAGTAAAGCATTTGATAAGGTACCACACAGGAGACTAGTTCATAAATTAAAAATGATTGGGATATGCGGGGGTGTTTCAAATTGGATAGCTGAGTGGCTGAAAGACAGGAAGCAAAGGGTAGTGCTAAATGGTGTAAAGTCAGAGTGGAGGGATGTTATCAGTGGGGTTCCTCAGGGATCAGTTCTCGGTCCATTATTATTTGTCATCTATATAAACGTTCTTGTGGAGGCAGTTAATAATAAAGTGTCAATTTTTGCGGATGATACCAAATTAGCAGCTGTAGTTAAAGATATTGATGATAATTTTAAAGTGCAGGGGGACTTAAATAAATTGTTATCCTGGGCACATAAGTGGCAAATGACTTTCAACCTTGATAAGTGCAAAGTTATTAACATGGAAAAAGATAATAGAGAATTTAACTATGAAATGGATGGGCATTGGCTGAGCTCAGTAGAGGATGAGAAAGATCTAGGAGTAGTAATAGATAAGTCATTAAGGTTTTCTAAGCAGTGTATTGAAGCAAGAAATAGGGCAAATAGAGTGCTGGGTTTTATTAAGAGAAATGTCAGTTACAAAAGTAAGGAGGTTATTCTTAAACTCTATAACTCTTATGTTAGGCCACATCTAGAGTACTGTATACAGGCATGGTCCCCACATTTTAGACACGATATTAACCTTCTTGAGTCAGTGCAACGGAGGGCAACAAAGATTATTCCTTCCCTGAGGCACCTTGAATATGAAGATAGACTGAGGGTATTAAATATGTTCTCGTTCGAAAGGAGGTGTGTGAGAGGGGATATGATTGAGCTGTTTAAAATTTTTTCCGGGATAGATAAATTGGATGTTAGCAAGTTTTTTGAGTTAGATGATGGAAATCGGACTAGAGGTCACCACTTGAAAATTAAAAAGCAAGGGTGTAGGTTGGATTTAAGAAAATATTTTTTCACCAATAGAGTGGTAGACTTCTGGAACAAATTGCCGCAGAGGGTAGTAGGTAGTCGAAATCTAAATGTATTTAAGAGTAGGTTGGATGAGTTTATGGGAAGGGAAGGTTGTGATGGTTCCTAAGTTTTGTATATATTAATATTGTTTGTATATATCTATAGCTGCATGATTTAGTTCTTGACAAGCCTTGATTGGTGATACCCTTGTTTCTGGATGCAATCCTCTGGATGTAGTTTTCCTGGGAGTTTGGGTGCCTTGAAAAAGAGGCCGCTTGACTCGGATGACCTATGATGAGCCCTTGTGGCTTTTGTCATCCGTTATATTATATTGTGGGGGACTTTGATTTTGTCTTCCCCTGGTGATGGTGCTTTTTGTGGGTGGGTTTTGACGGAGTCGGATGACCTTTGATAGGCCCTTGTGGCTTTTGTCATCCGTGTAATTATGTTATGTTATGTTATGTTATGTTAAGCCAGCTTGTGATTGCAGGTGGAAGCATAAATGAGGAGATTATGAGATTAAGCCAGCTTGTCATTTTATTTGGAAGCTTTGAAGAGGAAATTAAGCGAGCTTCTAATTCCATGGGAAATCATAAAAGGGGTGATTAAGCCAGTTTGTGGTTCCTTGGATAAGCATGGAAGAGGAGATTAAGCTAGCTTGTGATTCCATATGGACGCATATACGAGGAGATTATAAAGCTTATTGTTCCATGGGGAAGGTTGAAAGAGAAGATTAAGCCAGCTTGTTATTCCATGTGGAGGTATGGAAGAGGAGATTAAGCACTCTTGGGATTCCATGTGCAAGCATGAAAGAGGATATTAAGCCGGAATGGGATTCTATGTGGCATCATGGAAGAGGAGATTAAGCTATCTTGTAATATAATATGGAAGAAGGGAAGAAGAGATAAAGCCACCTTGTGGTGCATTGTGAAGGATGTAAGAAGAGTTTAACCCAGCTTGTGATTCAGTGTAAAGGTATGGAAGAGGAAATTAATCAAGCTTCTGATTCCTTATGAAAGGATAGAAGAGGAGATTAATTCAGCTTGTGATTCCATATGAAAGCATGTAAGAGGAAATTAATCCAGCTTGTTCTACCATGTGGATGCATGAAAGAGGAGATTAACATAAACTGTGATTCCATGTGGAAGCATGGAGGAGCAGATTATGCCAGCTTTTTATTCCATGTGGGAGCATGGTAGAGGAGAATAGGCCAGATTGTGATTCCATCTGGATGCAAGGAAGAGGAGATCAGGGGATTAAGCAAGCTTGTGATTCAATGTAAAGTGATGGAAGATGAGGTTAATCCAGCTTTTTCTCCCATGTGGATGCATGGAAAAGAAGATGAACCTAGATTGTGATTCCATGTGAAAGCATAGAGGAGGAGATTAGGCCAGCTTGTTATTCCATGTAGAAGCATGGAAGAGAAGATTAGGCCAGCTTGTGATTGCATGTGGAGCATGGACGAGGAGATCAGGAGATTGAGCTAGGTTGTGATTTCATTTAGAAGCATTGAAGAGAAAAGTATGCAAGCATGTACTTCGAAGTGGAATCATGGAAGGGGAGATTAAACAAGATTTTGGTTCCATTTAGAAGCATGGAAGAGAAGATTAATCTAGCTTGTGATTCCATATAGACGCATATAAGAGGAGATTAGAACAGCTTATTGATCCGCGTGGAAAGTAGGAAGAGGAGATTATACCAGCTTGTTATTCAATATGGAAGCCTGGAAGAGGAGATTAAGCTAGATTGTGATTCCATGTGGAAACATGGAAGAGGATATTTAGCCAGATTGTGATTTCATGTGGAAGCATGGAAGAGGAGCTTAAGCCAGCTTGTTATTCCCTTTGAAAGCATGGAAGAAGAGATTCAGCCAGCTTGTGTTTACTTGTTAAAAAATAGAATAGGAGATTAAGCAGGGTGGGATTCCATGTGTAAGGATGGAAAAGGAGATTAAAGTAGTTTCTGATTCCATATGGGAGCATGAAAGAGGAGATTATGCCAGCTTGTGATTCCATGTGAAAGCATGGAAGAGGAGATTAAGCATGCTTGTGATTCCATGTGGAATGATGGAAGAAGAGATCAAACCAGATTGTGATACCATGCGGAATCATAGGAGAGGAGATTAATCCAGCGTGTAATTCCATGTGAAATCATGGAAGGGGAGTTCAAGCCAGCTTGTGATTCCATGTGGAAGTATGTAATAAGAGATTAAGCTAACTTGTGTTTCTGCGTGTAAGAATTGAAGAGGAGATTAGGCTAGTTTGATTTCATGTGGATGCATGTAGGAGGAGATTAATCCACCCTGTTTTTCTATGTGGAATTATGTAAGAAGAGATTAAGCCAGCTTGTGTTTCTATGTAGAAGAATTGAAGAAGAGATTTAGCTAGTTTATTTTCATGTGGATGTATGTAAGAGGAGATTAAGCTAGATTTTGTTTCCATGTGGAAGCATGGAAGAGAAGATTAATCCAGCTTGTGATTCCATGTTTAGAGCATGGAAGAGGAGGTTAATCCAGCTTGTAATTCTATGTCGAAGCATGGTAGAGGAGATTCAGCTAGCTTGTGATTCCATGTGGAAGGATGGAAGAGGAGATTAAGCCTGCAATTTTCTTGAGTTTTCTCGTTTTTTGCATTGTGTTGCTTGCCTTTATTTGTATCCTGAAACTATTGCATTTTAAAATGTATTTTACTTTGTTTTCTAACCTATTTTTCATCTTTAATTGTTTTTTAACTTTGTAATTTAATTTATTTCTACTTCGGGCTATTTTCGGTCAGTCTAGTTTATCTTTACCCCTTTGAATACCTTTGAATATTTTGCTTTCTCTCCCTTTGTGATTTAAAAGCTTTTTAAATTTGACCTTTTTATTAGTTTTATATTCGTATATTTTATTACCTTTTACCTCATCACCTGATTATTTTAATGGTATGTACTTGCATTATTTGAGATTTCTCTTGTCTTCTTATTATATGCCTAGTCGCAGAAGAGGGTTTCTTTTTGGCACCGAAACGTCCGAAAAACATAATGTTTCGAAAAAATGGTTGGGTTTTCATATTTCCTACTACCGATTAGCTCCCCAAGGAACAACTCTTTCAACAAAATATATACTTATATATACAGAGGTGGCCACTAAAACATTCAAAGTATTTAAATACTAAATATTAAATACATGAGAAAAATTTACTTAGATACTAATTACATTTTGAAAATGTATTTAGTATTTAATTATGTCGAGTATTAGTAAGTGGGTAATCCCAGTCCCACTTCCTGGACATATATCTTATTACCGCACAGAGGTGAAGCGGAGGGGAAGTGTATCCAATACACCTGCCTTAGCCACTTACAGTGAATAAGAATAACCCCGGTGCGTACCTTTTGATAAAAACTAAGATGATGATCCCCGGAGTTTTTCCCCACTGTGTAATATTGAGATTTAAGCCGAGTGAATTGCTTAATAATTGCCAAAGGATCGTCCAAAAGAGTTAAACACACATAAACAAAAATAATATTTAATTTACATTGATTTGAAATAAGCAACAGCGTATATAAATATAAATAGAATTAATCTTGCCCTGAATAAGTAAGTCTACAAAAATGTCGTGGGGATTACTTGCAAATTACTCACTAGGGTGCTTGCACCTTAATGGCACCCGCCAGAACAAATGGAATATTATTATTGGGTTAAACACTGAAATAAGCACTTCTAATACTCAATGTTATGGGCTCGGGATGAAAATTCTAGTTTACAAGTAAACTGGTGAAGTTAGGGGAGGTGATAATTAAATTAACGATACCTTTGATTTTATAAGTATGTTTGAGAATAACGGTGAAGTTCTTCTTCTGGTGACGATGATCGCACTTAGTCCGGCCATCCAAGGTTACCGATTGAGAGGGTAATCCTAGAGCGGTGATATAATGATTCTATGCCAGATCACGAAGATGAGCCAAACGGTGACTCAAATCGGACTTCTTCCTCGATGTACCTGTCCGATTATTCGGCTCCTGGAATGGGTAGCCAAAACCGATTACCTAGCTACGTTTAGGGTTATCCGCAGTGGGAAGTCTTCTGTAACCTCATACTCTGAAAGGGGAGGGCCTGCGAGAAGTTTGGTACCTACAATTACCGTGAAGGCAACAACCAATTCCCCGAGAAGTTCCTTCCTTGCAGCGGGCGAACGGTTTCCTTTATAGATCGGGCTCCACACACTCGACGTAGGTCCAAGATCTTCTGCCCGAATCCAGGGAGAAGTTTTCCTTTTATTTCCCTCGCGAGCAAAAATCGAGAGAGAGAATCGAATTCTCATAAAATCCGTATCGCCGCGCGAAAGACATTTTTTCATCTGTGGGCAGAGAGTATGTCTTTCGTACCTTCGAGCCATCTCGGAGTTTACAATGGCGCGAAAAAGGGCGACAGAGAATTCGAGGCGACTGGGACATTTAGAAATACGGGAGGGCCACGCAACTTGTGCCGGAGTATTTCTGCGTACACTTATGTACGCGGTTCCACAGGAACTGACGACAGAAGGGTGGTGTTGTATTTAATAAATAACTTTTTTATGTTTGGATATCTATCTAAAATTTGAAATGTTATATTTGAATCCTGAAAATAATTGAACAATTCTAAATCTGTGGTTGATCATGTTTGAGAGGGTTTTGTAAATCCAAAATAATCGTCACTGTCCGATACACCACTGGATGATTCAGCTTCGGGTCTCTCTGCTAAATTCTTAGTCACTTTAATCATAATACAGTATTTTTAATAGAGTCTTGGTGGCTTGAACTGTTCCATGAAATAGTAATATCTTACCAGCGGAGTTTGAAGAATAGATGGCTTGTTGATGCAATAATGGCATCTGTAACACTGGTTTCATTTGCCAAGTTCAAATAAGATTGGTAGCTCTTTCCAAAGCCCTTAGTGACTGCACTTAGAAATTTTGCCAAATTTCAGAGAACGTGACTAATGCCTCTTCAGCTTTTTCTCCACAGTGAGCAAGGTATAGAGCAATTCTCCATTAAAAACAGTTTTGTTATCCCTGTAGGCGATCAATTGCCACAGAAATAGGAGCCAAAATTGAGACATACTCCCCAAGAAATTCAATTTTGTGACTTCTGAACACTGGAAGTTCAAGGGACTTCATTAGTTGATGTAATTTGTCCTTGTGTTTTAAAAGTAATGAAAATGTATCAAACAGAGAGTTCCACCTTGTAATGCAAAGCACTTTTAATGAGTAGTTGATAACAGTTTTGATAATCTCTGCTGATTTTGGACGACTGCTTTTTTTCCCTAATGTTGAGCCTTTCCCCATCGCAGCATGATTGATTTTTGTCAAAGAAGATATTTTAAGTGCCTGTTTTGCATCAGTTCTGGCGAGGAGACTGAGTGTGTGTGAAGCACAGCGCACATGCCTAGGTAGGCTGAAGCTGCATGGGTCATACGAAAGGTCTTCTCCTGATTTAAGTCACTTCTCATTTAAAACATTCCTCCAGCTCGTGCTCACCCTGATCTTCTTTACCTACTAGGATTCCATCTTCTGAATATATGGAAACATTTGCAGCAGGGACTGCAAATTCCTTAAAGGCATTAACAAAATTAGATCTGTTATCAGTGACGGTGCTCGTGTTTTTCAGCAGGGGGATATCGTATTCATTGATGATATTCTCCATATGTTCAGCAATCTTGATGTAGTTATGTTCTTCTTTGAAGCAACAGCATGCCAATATTCTGCTGCGACGGACAAGAGCAGCTTCCTCCAGCTGGAAAAAATGAAATGTTTCAATAGTTTTACATATTAATATAATCGAGATAAATTACACCAACAAATACGTCTGCTTTCCGCCAAGAGCTAATAACTCCTTAACTGTAAAGACATTTTCAATTTCATATTTCATAAAGAGCAAAATCTTAACATACCCAATGAAATGTAACACCCAAAAAACTACGGTGACGAGTTGACCAAATATCTTCAGTAAGACATAAGTAAGAGCTGCTCTCTAGTTTATTCTTCAGCAGAGCTCTTGTCACTTTCTCTTCTTCTGTAAGATTTCCGCCTTGCGTCCGCCTTCAAATGACATCAACTGAAGAATTTAGACCTACGGTAGTGGAATATGTGATTATTGTGATTGAAATTGATTTTCACAGTAAAATGAGAATATATGGTATGCATATAAAATTTTATATATAAAATGTAGCTATATGAACATCCTCTAGCTATAGAGGACTGGTACATTAATTCATAAATATATTATTAGTCCTTTATATTCAGAATTACATAGTAAAATATTGACCTTCATTATTGTTAGGAAAATATACTTTATCAAGCTTTATTTCCTACATTTTTGACCGGCGAGCATGCTAGTTTTGACATAATGATATACAGGTATATAATCGATCAATAATTGTTCTAATTTTTCCTGAAAAATTTTTATTCAATAATATCTTAAATATGTGGATTCTCAGGAAATTATTGCAATATAATAACCTCTGTTGTATGTATATGTCTTCCTTTATTTAACTTCGTTATATAACCTACGTAATGACCAATGATCCGAACGCTTTAGTATTCGGTCGTTATAAAAGCTTAACCTGTACTACTAATAATATAACTGTAAACAAAATTTGTAACTCAGAACTCACCTTTAGTTAATCTCGCAAAAGATGCTTGCTCCATGGTTGATAGGGGATGCACACCTTGTATGATAAAATCTGCAATCAGCTTATGAATAACAGATTGTTTGACCTTCTTAGTATTCACCGCAAAACACTCCGGTAATGTGTTGAATCTAACACCCTTGCATAAAGGACAATAGTCTAACACTGAACATTTCCTTTTTGAATCTTTTCTTTGAGCTGTCACGTAGTTATCCGCTTTTTGCACCAAAGCAGGTTGTTTTCTCTATTGCTAAATGTACATGATAATATAATTGAAGAACATTTGTTTCACGTTGATATAATTCACGTTAAATTCAATCAGCATATACTATAAATAAAGGTGTTGCAAATGAAAGCAGGTAGCTTCGTGCATGGTACACCTACGCTAATTAAGATTATCGTTAGCTACTAGCCATTTTGCCATTTTTTAAATAAGAAATATTGAAATTTGTCAATTCAATTAAGATCACATAATTAGCTTAAATAAGTTCTTACCTTCAAATGAATAAGTAGATTGGAATTTGTATTGCTCGCCGCAGAGATTTCACCATTGCATGATGTACATAGATACTTCACTTTTTTCCATCGGAAGATTACACTCTAAAAAACTTACAATCTAGTAAAGGATGACTATAGGTACATGATTTTTATCTTCATCGTCTTTATTATTGTCTAATCTCTGCATTTCACACTCTTTCGAAGAAGCAGAATTTTCCGTGCAGCATTTGAAATAACGCTTGGTGCTCTCACCATACAACCGAACACAACTGTGAACATCTGTTAACTGAATTTGAACTGATGCAAGCAATCTTCCCTCACCAGGTCCGCAGTCAACCGTTTGTATCATACAAGTTGGGACAAGCTAAAACATGCATTACCCGTTCTTAACAGCTATATAAACCTATTATCAGTCAAGTATTTGCAAATGTATTTAAATACAAAGTATTTAAATAATGCCCACCCCTGTATATATATATATATATATATATATACATATATATATATATATATATATATATATATATATATATATATATATATATATATATTAAAGGTCCAAAGAAATGAAAACTGGTAACACAACCCGGAAAACACTAAGGAAATTATCACGTGTACCATTGAAACTTAAGAAAGAAAATGGAAGATCTAGAAAATGAATAAAGGAGTTGGATTTGAACCTGTGCCATCAACTGCTCTTCACTAAAATAACCATGACGCTCATCGCCAGAGTTACCATCCTCAACTCCCATAAAGGTTGATTCGAGAAGTCCTTTGAATAACGAAGTATAGGATAAAAACCTCCACTTCATGTGATGTGATTTTCAATTATATATATATATATATATATATATATATATATATATATATATATATATATATATCAGTGTATGTTAGGGGCAGCCTCTCGTCTATACATGTTTTGTACAAAGAGCAGGTTGTATTTTGATTCTAGCAATTTTATTTTGGAACGTTCCAACTGGCGAATGTAGGTTTTGGATCTTCTTGGAGATTAAAGAATAGTTGAGGAAGATCCATTTTTTTTTACAACTAATTTGAGTTTTGTCTGTTAGCTTTCGCCTTTGTTAAGGAATCTTCAGACAGAAGTATTCGTTATTGTTGAGGCTGCGTTGATTTTGTGTTTCCCTTGGTTTTGGCTCCTTTACCGGTGAGATAGCTCATTGGTGGTCGTGAACAGCGAAGAATGAAACACACTTGTCTGCACGTATACCGTCATATCATGGATTTTATGTTTAGTTATTGACTAATCTACCACTATACTTCAAAAGATTACAATTTATACTCTATGGATACACTTATCTACATGTATACCTATTACGGTACATTTATAATATGTATACTCTTTGCACTCAGATAGCTGATAGGAACGATCTCTTCCCTCTGTGTAGTCTTAAAAAAATACTAGTGACGAAAAAGTCAGAAATTTTACTTTATTTGGTACTTGTGGGTGATTCGCTATATATATTTATATATAGGACGAACCACTCACAAGTGCCAAATACAACTAAAATTATCTTAAAAACAACTGTTCCAAATCATATATTGTTAGTAAACTTAAAAAGAACAACAATTTAGGGAATATAGTAATTTATTTCTTGCCAGGAGAAATAGTCTCTCATCCAATGACTATTGTTTCCTTATGAGATCCGCGCCTAATTATGATCTATACCGCCTTTAGATCAATTTAGACTTCATGAGCAAAAACGTGCTATAATGAATTTTTACTTCCCTTTACTTCAACAATCTTTACGAAGTTATGTCCAAACTTTTACATTAAAAATGTTCCAGTGTCTTTTATTGTTAATATTTAAATAAAATATCTGACTCTAATACCTTAAAAGATTTTATCTAAAGATAGGGCTTCAACAAGAAGCGATCTTTCCTAATATATTTAAGGGCCGAGTCGATTCATTGGCGAATTTACCTAAGAAATTCCAAATACATTTCTCTTTGGCTCCCGTTAAAGAGGCATTGAGTGAAAGACCTCCTCACTAAAAAAGTCACAGAAACCACCTAGGAAGTAAAACTAGAATACGATTTAATTATTTTAAAAGGGGTGATATTCCTCTCCGGAAGATTCTATACAGAACAAGAAGAAAAATAATTGCGAAAAAACAGCACGACAAATGAGCACAATCGGATAAATTGTCGAATTATCTTAATGCTCGGTGAATGGAATAATACATTTTCCCTTTTCGCCTTTTAAAAATATAGAAATAAGGGAGATAATTCTTTCTTTTCGATAATTGTTCGGAAATTCCCCTCGAGACAAAGTTCTTGTGTTTAACAATAGTAATAGCTAGAATGAATCCTCATTTCAGAGTAAATCTCCGCTAAATTCCTAAAGAGCGCCATCTACATATGTTAAAGAACAACACTTCATTATGAGGTGCCCCGGTGCAACATCTGTTCCAATCTAGATATAACAATTTTAAATCTATTTTAATTAGGGCTACATTTCTAATTATCACATTAATAGGGCTGTCATCACATTGACTCAATTTCCAGGAACTGTTGATAACAGTAATTGGATGGGTTTGAGTGGTCGACCAATAATTACTTGCACATATGTCTTCCTAGATACTCATATGTGCACTTTTGCGTGCCTTCTATGGCTCTCGATTTGTCGAAGAAATTTTAATTGATTTTTTATTATGTGTACTTTGTTTAAGAGCACGACTGAGTTTGTATTTCGGAATACACGTATTTTTCTTTCATATTGGATTTCTCCTATTCACACTATTTGCTGGCGGCACTTCTAATTGCAGCTTCGGCCGTAGCACGGGCTTTGGGGGAAAGTAAACGAGACATGTTTGCGCAAATTGCTTGATTTCTCCTCTGTTATGTGTGCGAGCAATTTCATCCTTCATTAGGATCAGACTTACGAGTTGAGGTAAAACGAGTAAAAATAGAGAAGAAAAACTGCAGATTTCTCGCCGATTAATTTAAAAGTTAAGTCATTTTACCCCATGTTTTTTTTTTAGATCTGTAATGTAGTTTCAGTTACTAAACAAAAATTAAACTTTGGTAAATATGCGGTTAATATAGCAATAAATAGCCCATTTCACACTAAATAGAGAACCCCTGGCGAAGGAACTTCATCAGGAAAAAAGAACTGACTGTATCCAATAGACCAAGCTAACAAACCAAAAGAGAGCTGTAGTTATTTGTAATTTAACCTCCACCTTTGCAATAGTAGAAAACGGGATTGATTTCCTCCAACCGGGGGTGCACGCTATAGATTACAGTAGTATGGAAAGCTGCAATGTAGGTATTGTGAAACTGGCTATAGTTCAGCAGAGATATCCACTGAAGGATTTAAAGAGAATTCTGAAATTGAGTTACGTGAGTGAGGAGTAAAGAGTATAGTTTGATTGAGATATTTAAAGAAGGATTCGAAGAGGAATTTGTAGGTGAGCTAAGATCTGAAGGATTAGAAAAGGATTCTGTAATTGAGTTAACCGAGTGAGCAATGAAGAGTATACTTTAGGTTGAGCTATCTGCAGAAGGATTCGAAAAGGATTTTGTAATTAAACTACATGAGTGTGGATTGAAAAGTATAGTTCCGTTGAGATATCTGAAGAGTATTCTGTAATTGAGCTACCCGAGTGAAGATTTGAAGACTATAGTTCGGTTGAGATATATTTGCATGATTCGAAGAGGATTCGATAATTGAGCTACCCAATTAAAGAATTGAAGAGTATAGTTCGGTTGATATATTTGCTAAAGGATTCGAAGAGGATTCTGTAAATGAGCGACCCGCGTGAAGATTTAAAGTCTATAGTTCCGTTGAGATTTCCGCTGAAGGAGTCTAAGAGGCTTCTGTAATTGAAATACCCAATGACGAGTATAGTTTGGTTGAAATATCCGAAGAAGGATTCGAAGAGAATTCTGTAATTGAACTAGCCGAGTCAGGATTTTAACTGTTTAGTTTGGTTGAGATATCCGCTGAAGGATTTCAAAAGAATTCTGTAATTGAGTTAATGGAGTGAGGATTGAAGAGTATAGTTAGGTTGAGATATCTGCTATAGGATTCGAAGATGATTTTGTAATTGAACTATCCGAGTGTAGATTGAAGAGCATATTCGGTTAAGGTATCAGCTAAAGGATTCGAAGAGGATTCTCTAATTGAGCAAACTAATTAAGGATTTGAGAGTATAGTTCGGTTGATATGTTCGCTGAAGGATTCGAAGAAGATTCTGTAATTGAGCGACCAGACTGAGATTTTGAAAACTCTAGTTTCTTTAAGATTTTTGCCGAAGGATTAGAAGATGATTCTGTAATTGAACTACCTCAGTCAGGATGGAGAGTATAGTTCGGTTAAAATATCCGAAAAAGGATTCAAAGAGGATTATGTCATTGAGCTACCCAATTAAGGATTTGTGGAGTATAGTTCGGTTGATATATTCGCTGAAGGATTCGAAGAGGCTTCTGTATTTATAATACTCAAGTATGGTTTGAAGAGTATAGTTCCGTTGAGATATCTAAAAAAGGATTCGAAGAGGACTCTGTAATTGAACAACCCGTGTGAGGGGTTACAGTTTATAGTTCTGTTGTGACTTCCGCTGAAGGAATCAAAGAGGCTTGGGTAATTGAAATACCCGAGAGAGCATTGATGAGTATAGTTAGGGTTTAAAGATCCGAAGAAGGATTCGAAGAAGATTCTGTAATTGAGCTACCCAACTAAGGATTTAAGAGTATAGTTCGGTTGATATATTCGCTGAAGGATTCAAAGAAGATTCTGTAATTGAGCGGCCAGACTGAGATTTTTAAGACTCTAGTTTCTTTGAGAATATTGCTGAAGGATTCGAAGATAATTCTGTAATTGAACTACCTGAGTCAGGATTAAAGAGTATAGTTCGGTTAAAATATCCGAAGAAGAATTCAAAGATGATTCTTTAATTGAGCTACCCGAATAATGATTTGATGAGTATAGTTCGGTTGATATATTCGCAGAAGGATTCGAATAGGCTCCTGTAATTGAAATACCCGAGTGTGGATTGAAGAGTATAGTTCCGTTGAGATATCTGAAGAAGGATTCGAAGATAATTCTGTAATTGAACTACCCGTGGGAGGAGTTGAAGGTTATAGTTCCGTTGTGATTTCCGCTGAAGGATTCGAAGAGGCTTGGTTAATTGAAATACGCGAGAGAGCATTGACGAGTATAGTTCGGTTTTAAAGATCCGAAGAAGGATTCGAAGTAGATTTTGTAATTGAGCTACCCAACTAAGGATTTGAGAGTATAGTTCGGTTGATATATTTGCTAAAGAAATACAGAAGAATCTGTAATTGAGCAACCAGACTGAGATTTTGAAGACTATAGTTTCTTTGAGAATATCGCTGAAGGATTCGAAGATAATTCTGTAATTGAACAACTCGAGTGAAGATTTGAAGACTATAGTTCCGTTCAGATTTCCGCTGGACGATTCGAAAAGGGTTGGAAATTGAACTACCCGAGTAAGGATTTAAAGAGTATAGCTCGGTTCAGATATCCTTAGAGGATTAGAAAACGATTCTGTAGTTGAGTTAACCGAGTGAGTACTGAAGAGTATACTTTGGTTGATATATCTGCCGAATGATTTGAAGCGGTTTTTGTAATTGAACTAGCCGAGTATAGATTGAATAGTATAGTTCGGTTGAGATATCCGAAGAAGGATCCGAAGAGGATTATGTAATTGAGCTACCCCAGTGAGGATTTGATGTCTATAGTTCGGTTTAGATAACTGTTTAAGCTCTAAAAAAGATTCTGTAATTCAGTTACCCGAGTGTAAACTTAAAGAGTATAGTTCGGTTGAGATATTCACTGAATGATTCGAAGAGGGTTCAGGAATTGAACTACCTGAGATATTCTCTGAAGGATTCGAAACGAATTCTGTAATTGAGTTAACCGAGTGAGGATTGAAGAGTATAGTTTGGTTGAGATATATGCATAAAGATTCAAAAAGGATTTTTTACCTGAACTACCCGAGTGTGGATTGAAGAGTAAAGGTTGGTTGAGATATCCGCTGAAGGATTCAAGCAGGATTCTGTAATTGATCTACACGAGTAACGATTTGAATAAAATAGTTCGGATTAGTTTACCACTAAAGGATTCGAAAATGATTCTGTAATTGAGCTACCCGAGTGAAGGTTTAAAGAATAGAGTTCGGTTTAGATATCCGCTGAAGGATGTGAAGAGGATTCTGTAATTTAGCTATCAGAGTGAGGATTTGAAGACAAAGTTAGGCTGAGATATCAGTTGAAGGATTCGTAGAGGCTTCTGTAATTGAAATACCTGAGTGAGCAATGAGGAGTATAGTTCAGTTTAAATATCTGAAGAAGGATTTGAAGAGGATTCTGTAATTAAACTACCCGAGTGTGGATTTAAAGCGTATAGTTTGGTTGAGAAATCCGCTGAAGGATTCAAAACGAACTCCGTAATTGATTTCACCGAGTGAGTTAAAAGAGTATAGCTTGGATAAGGTATCTGCAGAAGGATTCGAAGAGAATTTTGTGATTGAACTACCCGAGTTGGGATTGAAGAGTATAACTCGGTTGAGATATCTACTGAAGAATTAAAGGAGGATTCTTTAATTGAGCCTCGCAAGTGAGGAGTAAAGAGTATAGTTCGGTTGAGATATCTGCAGAAGGATTCGAAGAGGATTTTGTGGATTCGGTTAAAATATCCGAAGAAGGATTCGAACAGGATTCTGTAATTGACTTAACCGAGTGAGGATTGAAGAGTATAGTTTGGTTGAGATATCTGCAGAAGGATTCAAAGAGGATTTTGTAATTGAACTACACGAGTGTAGATTTAAGAGTATGTTCGTTCTGATATCCGCTGAAAGATTTAAGGAGGATTTTGTAATTGAGCAAGGCTAGTGAGGATTAAAGTGTATAGTTTGTTTGAAATATCCGTAGAAGCAATCGAAGAGGATTTTGTAATTGAGCTGCTCGAGGGTGAATTGAAGAGTATAGTTCGGTTGAGATATCCGAAGAAGGATTCAAAGAGGATTCTGTAATTGACCTACCCGAGTGAGGATTTGAAGACTATAGTTCCGTTGAGATTTCTGCTGAAGAATAAAAAGAGGCTTTTGTAATTGAAATAACTGAGTGAGCATTGACGAGTATAGTTCGGTTGAAATATCCAAAGGAAGATTCAAAGAGGATTCTGTAATTGAGCTACCCAATAAAGAATTTGAGGAGTATAGTTCGGTTTATATATTCGCTGAAGGATTCAAAGAGGATTCTGTAATTGAGCGAACAGAGTGAAGATTTGAAGACTATAGTTCCGTTAAGATTTTGGCAGCAAGATTCGAAGAGGATTCTGAAATTAAACTACCCGAATGAGATATCCTCGGGAGGATTAGAAAAGGATTCTGTAATTGACCTAACCGACTGGGAATTGACGAGTATAGTTCGGTTGAAATATCCAAGGAAGGATTCGAAGAGGATTCTGTAATTGATATTTTCGGTTCAGATATCCGCTGAAGGACTCTAAATGGATTATTTATTTGAGCTACTCGAGTGATGATTTGAATACTATAGTTCTCATTAGATATCCACTCAAGGATTCTGTAATTGAGCTAACCGAGTTCGGTTGAGATAACGATTAAAGGATTTGAAGAGGATTCTGTAATTGAGCTGCCCAATTAGGTATTCGAAAAGGATTCTGTAATTGAACGACCAGAGTGAGAATTTGAATACTCTAGTTCCGTTGATATTTTCGCTGAAGGATTCGAAGAGGATTCTGTAATTGAACTCCTCGAGTGAGTATTGAAGACTATCGTTCTGTTTTAATATCCGAAGAAGGATTTAAAGTGGATTCTGCAATTGAACTACCAGAGTGAAGATTTAAAGTGTCTAGCTCAGTTGAGATATCCGCTGAAGGATTCGAAATGTATTATGTAATTGAGCTACCCGTGTGAGGAGTTAAAGATTATAGTTCTTTTGAGATTTCCGCTGAAGGATACGAAGAGGCTTCTGTAATTGACATAACTGAGTGAGCATTGACGAGTATAGTTCGGTTGAAATATCCAAAGGAACCTCCAAAGAGGATTCTATAATTGAGCTACCCAATTAAGAATTTGAGTAGTATAGTTCGGTTGATATATTCGTTGTGGGATTCAAAGAGGATTCTGTAATTGAGCGACCCGAGTGAAGATTTGAAGACTATAGTTCCGTTAAGATTTTCACAGCAAGGTTCGAAGAGGATTCTGAAATTGAACTATTCGAATGAGAATTTTGATAGTATAACTCGGTCGAGATATCCACTCAAGGATTAGAAAAGGATTCTGTAATTGAGTTAACCGAGTGATGATTTTAAGACAAAGTTTGGTTGAGATAACCAATGAAGGATTTGAAGAGGATTCTGTAATTGAGCTGCCCAATTAAGGTTTTGAAGCATATGATTTGGTTGATATATTCGCTGAAGTATTCGAAAGGGATTCTGTAATTGAACGATCAGAGGGAGGATTTGAATACTCTAGTTCCATTGATATTTTCGCTGAAGGATTCGAAGAGGATTCTGTAATTGAACAACCCGAGTAAGTATTTGAGACTATCGTTCTGTTTTAATATCCGCAGAAGGATTTGAAGGGGATTCCGTAATTGAACTACCAGAGTGAGGATTTAAAGTGTTTAGCTCAGTTGAGATATCCGCTGAAGGATTCGAAATGTATCCTGTAATTGATCTACCCGAATGAGGATTTGAAGATTATAGTTCGGTTTAGATATCCGCTTAAAGATTCGAAGGTGATTCTGTATTGATCTCTCCGAGTTCGAATTTAAAGAGAATATTTCGGTTGAGATATCTGCACAAGAATTAAGAGAGGACTCTGGAGTTGAAAGCTCTCCGTGAGAAGATTTGATGCCAATATTCGGTTGAAATATCCGCTGTTCGATTTGAGAATGACCCTGAGATTGTGCTACCAGAGAGGTGATTTTAAGAGTATAGTTCGGTTGATATATTTGCCGAAGGATTTGAAGATGATCCTGGAGTTCAGCCTTCAGAGGGAAAATTTTAATTCGATATTTCGATTTAGGTATCTGAGTAGATTTGAACACGATTTTGAGTTTGTGGTATGCTAAAAATGATTTTCGCCTTTAGAAAAATCCTGTCTCAATTTTACTTCTGGGATGACTCATCGATAAAAGTATGCGTGATTTTCATGGCCCGAAAGCATTTGCCCGCGAGGATTGATGGACCAAATGTAATACATCTCACCTCTCCCGATACGCTTGAGAATGGGAGTCAGAGAAACGATTAGGGCCTCCCAGAAATGTTTGAATCAACTTAAGAGATAAATTTAATTGCTTCTACACAAACGGCGAAACATAAGAAACAAATTGCCTGAATTTGAAGCGTTAGTCAGATCGGAGGACTTTGACCTTATTCTAATGACAGAAACATGGCTTAATACCTCTCAAATGGATTTTAAAGGGAAATTTAACATTGAGGGTTATACTCTTTACAATTAAGATAGGTAAATATCAAGAGTTGAGGGGGTCTTAAATCATTCGGACACTAAAGGATGGTCGACATAAATAATAAAGATATGAAAACAGAAATTTTAGTAGTTGATTTAGAGACGGGCAACAGTAGGTTTATCATCGTAAGTTTATACCGACCGCCAGTCCTAATTGAAGGGAGAGGATAAGTAGTAGTTTGATTGTCTCTCCTCAATTTTTAAAAGTGACAGAAAAATCCTATATGGTGATTTTAATTTTCCAAACGTCGACTTTAAGCGAGCACATGGGACAAGGAGGGAGAAAAACTAATGGATTTTATCCAGGAGGACAAACTTTTTTAAAAGGGTTGAAAAACCAACAAGATGCCAAAATTACCTCGATTCTTTTTTAATCACGAATGAAAATTTATTGTAAATCATCCGAGGTGGAAGCGGCTGCAAAATAGCGAAAACAACACGATTATATTTGATATAAGGCAAAGGTATCCGTAAATAACAGCTACCAACTTGTTCTGTTGTTCGGAAAATCTAACTTTGACTTGTTTCGTGATCGTAGACAGAACCACGATTGAGATAGCTCATTTTTAAATATGGAAGCACAGGTCATGTATCCTAAATTACAGCGAGTAGTACTAACGGTAGATACTGAATTAGTTAAACATTTAAGAAGAAATAAACTTATTTCATGAAGAGCGAAATTGACGATATGTAATATAATAAAACAACGTTACGGAGTCAAATCGAGCGAGTTATATTACATGTAGGAGAAAGTTAAAGAAAGCTATTAGAAAGGCGAAGAAAGACTATGAAAGAAATATAGACAATAATTCTTAAACACAGCCAAAACGATTTAATGCATACATGAATATTAAAAAGCCAACCAGGGAGACTATAAAACCATTAAGGAGTAGACAGAACCACCTATCCAATATCGTGGAAGAAACGATGGATATTAAACTATCATTTCGTAAGCATCTATACTATTGAGGACATAAGGCAGTTAAACACATTAAGTGAGGAAATCGTTTTAAGTGAAATTAGGAAGCTCTTTGACGCGCGCGTAAGCGAATGCGAAATTATTACCGATATCAATAAAATGAATCAATCGAATGCATCTGAATTAGATGATGTAAACCAGAGGCACCTTAAGCATTTAAAAAAACAAACTGTTAAAACCACTATATTTTATGGAATAGTATCAATTGAGTTCAACAGAGCTAATATGATGTCGATCTTTAAAAAGGGTGAAAATTTCGAACCCAGAAACTCGTCATATTAATCTAACATCGGTTATTGGTTAAAGTCTTGGAATCGATAATCAGAGATAGCATATTAGCTCAGCTTGAGGCTAATAACTTAATCTAAAAAAATAAACATAGTTTAAGAATCGGAAGTTCCCCTCTAATAAATCTCTTGAAATTCTTTTACCAAATGATTTCCATCTACGACAATAATAGATCAGTTGACATAATATACCTCGAATTTTAAAAAGCGTTTGATACAGTGCCGCATGAGATGCTCTTAAAATCAAATCGCACGGAATAGGTGGAACTATTCGTAAATCCTTTATACACTGGTTCACAGATCGCTTACAGGGCGTAGTCATAAATGAGATATACTTGCAGTGGGAATAATAATCAACGGAGTTACCGAGGGGTCAGTTCTTGTTTAAAATAAATATAAATAAACGACCTCGATATCAGTTTAAGTAATAAAATTTATAAGTTTGCGGACGACACCAAGGTAGTTTTATTGCTGCAGTTAGATGCGTTGTTGTGAAACTGTATCTAAACTTAAAGAAAATTGTCGAGAGGGCGAATACATGGCAAGTGAAGTTAAACAGACGTAAATGCAAAGTTATGCACTTAGGATACAAAATTCTGAAATAGAATTATCATATGAGTAGGGCCAACTCTTGGGATCTAGAAACTTGCAACCGGATCTTGGGTTCTTAATTTCACCGGATTTAAAAAATGAAACGAATGCTCTGATACACCACAAGGAATTTCTCTTATAATTCTAGAGTCATAATTTTACCCCTATATAAATCAATATTTCGAACGCATCTACAGTATGCTGTTTAATTCTGCTCTCAGAACCTTAGCAAAGCTTTAGAAATGTTGGAGGAGCGCAATGCCTGAACTGAGGAATAATCCCTATCAAGAAAGACTTGGTTGGCTAAGCCTATTATCCCTTTGGAGTAGAGGTTACGTGGCTAGTAAATAGAATAATAGACGACAAAATGGTTTTAAATTATTCAACATGTGATTCACTTGTGGCATAACACAAAATTTCCTTTAGATATAAAATCTCTCAAACATGGAACAGCCTAAAGTGGCCCAGGAGTGGGAAGTACGACGGTTTATATATTTAAAAACAGAATGGACGAGTATAACTCGCGTGTACATGTAGCTTAATAGAAGCACAGATGAAAATCACCTGATAAAATAAGGACTGTGTATAGATAAATAAGTGCCTTACCCTCAATGTTGCCAGCTGTTAGCTGTTGTAGTGCATGTCCAAAGGTGTTTTCCATATTTTTTTCACTTTCCTCTCATTATTATTATTTTCAACACTAGCAGACGCTCTTCTGCGAAAGAGAAGAGATCTTTACTATCACCTATCACGAAATTCCCTCTCGAGGTTGAGGTGGCATTGACTATATTCGTCTTGGACTGGCCTTGAATGATCTTAGAGCCTTTGCTGCTCCTAGTTATGTAGTTGTTCCTAACCAAATATCTACATTTCGCCTCCCTTTCTGCCCCCACGTTTATGAGTGATGGGTCAGGTGCATTGTGGCCGTCCCTCAACTTCAACCACTTTTCAAATCGAACAGCACACGTGCGGGATTTCCTCTCCTTCTCCATTTATGGGGATTGTCCATCTCTCAAACCTGATGGGTGGAAAGCTCGGATTCCCGTGTTTTTCTTATTTAGGGTTGAAATACCCTACGTCTCCGCCTCAAACTAATAAAAACCGCCCTTGTTTTGGAGCGAAGTCTCAACTCACAAGCGCACAACAAATGTTGGCCAGCTCTACGATGATATTAATTAACGAAACGCCTTCTCGCGTCTTCCCGACTTGACTTACAGCACCCTTTCAAGTGCTTTACAGCTTCCCCTAACACCTCTTCCTTCTCAGTTTAATGTTAGTGAATAACATTAAGTAAACACTCTCACTATTTGCTTTAACATCAAGGTCTTGAACTGGGAATTTTTCTTGTTTACCTCAGGTTAAAGGCCTTACAGCTCAGATAGTTGGATGGCACTTGCGGTGGAGTACTGTTGCCAGCTGAGCAAGCGAGGTTTGTGAATGGTAATAATGTCATCTCGCGTAAGAGTAAGCATTAAATAGGCAACGGATGGCTGGAGTTGCCAGAGATGTCACTATCTTGTGGGTTGCCAGCGATCGCTGGCAATAATGTTGGAATGTTTACGTGAAGATTGGAGTATTTCTAGTGCCAGGCACTCTACAGTGATGCATTTGACCAAGTATTCTATTCAGGAGAGATATTTTCCTTTTTATTGTTTGATGTTGGATTTCTCAGGATTTAAGATTCCCAAGGATAGTTAATAATTAGTGAGTGAGGGTTATTTTTTCACTAGCCCTGTAGCTACTATGTTATTAGGTATGATGTAGGTATATTTTAATCTCCAGTTTCTTCTATATGGTGAAGCAATGGTTGGTATTTGGATATTTTGCCCAGTTATCTCTGTTAAGCCCAATCATTTGCGACTAGATAGTTGTATTTGACTTGTTTCAAAGCACAATATCTCGTATAATGGATGAGTTTGATATACAGGTTAGTGCGTAATGTATCATTACCCGAAAGAGTTCTTGGCAATGGTCCCACACTTTGGAGCTGCAAATCGCCATGTGCATTTTGAATTTTCCAGTGGGTATACTTGCATATCCTACGAGTATAATGGCGCTTTGCGTAGTAGACATACTTAATTGCAGTTTCAGATCCTGACATGTGGTGGTTTACGTGTTCTGTTTCAGCTCGAAGGAATCTAAAACTGACATCTTCAGTAATCAAAAGATTGAAGTCCCATTTTAGCTAATTATATCTTTTATTGAGCTCATCCACCTATCGTCCAATTCTATTATAGTTCAACCATTCTGCTTCTCTTATTTGTAGAGGCTCATTTACCTTTTTGAGGGTCGGTTTCTTCTGGCTACCTATGTAACTGAGATGTTTAGATTGGTCCCACCCTCCGTTAATTCATAAACCCAAAAATGATTCACTGGGTTTGTAATGGATGTTTATTTTGACCGTGCGATACAAACCGGGTGGTATGGTCTTGGAAGCACCTAAGGAAATGTCTAGTGCTTATTATCCCTGAATTTTGCAACTTGTTTATCTCATGGTAGTGGTGTTGTGCGCGCTTAAATGTAGTTTGTAGTAATTATTATACCTGCTTTTGAAGTTGGTTTATCTAATGTTGGCGTGGTTTTGTAGTGCTAATTATACTTGCATCTTGACGCTGGTTTATCTCAGGGTAGTGTGGTGTTGTGAGCTCTTTAGTTAGTATGCAGTTATTATTATGGCTTCATTTTGAAGCTTGTGTATCTGGTGGAAGAAGAGTTGAGGATTTTGCTGGAAGCAACTGTTCGTTTATCTGCTAGAAGTAGCTGTTGGTGTATCTGCTGGAATTAAGTCTTGGTGTATTAGATGAAATTAACATTTAGTGCATCTGCTGGAAGTAACTGTTGGCGATTTTCCTGGAAACAACTCTTGGTGTAACTGCTGGCAGTAACTGTTGGTGTCTCTGTTGGAAGAGAATGTTGGATTATTTGCAGGAACTAACTTTTTCTCTAAGAAACTCTTGTTGATTGTACTGGAAGTAAATGCTGGTGTATCAGCTGGATGTAACTTTTGGTGTATCCGCTGGAAGTAAATGTTGGTGTATCGACTTTAAGTATCTGTTGGTTTAATGGCTGAATGTAACTATTTGTGTATTTGCTAGAAGTAACAATTACATATACATTCCACGTTAAAATTCAGGTGATCGTCAATTTTCTCTTACATAACATTCTAGTTTCTCAATTTTTACGAGATCAAACTTACTCATTTAAGTGTTTTATTTTGCAAAATACAAAAAAATCAATAAATTATCGAGTACAAAATATTCCCAATTAAAGTATGAATGGGCTGATATTTTTTAGCGAACATGGCTTTTGTAAACATATGTCGTGTTGTAAAGATCTGCTCGGATTTTTACAACAACTGATCGGGGAGTATTAATTCAAAAGGGCGTTTGATTTATGTTGCCTAGCGATTAAAAGGTTAATAGAGCAGATAGTGTTTAATTACTTCAAATCCAACTTATTTTATCCATGAAATGAATGGTAATTGATGGCATTATATCAAATTATTTTTCTTAGAAATTTTACTCGCCACATAGGACGGAAGATGTTCAGTGTATACTTTCAACCCACTTACTTATTTAAATATTCTTAGAATTAAATGTTAAAGATATGAAAGGATTATATATCTTTAATTTATATGTAAATTGATAAATACTGATCTGTTTCACATTATCTAAACCTACAGACACAAAGGTCGGTGATGCACAACTACCGATGTGGTTTGTTTGAAAATCCAAACGTAGATGAACGGATAGTTCACTATTAAAGTAATTGGCAAATGAATTAGCGTAGAAAGATGGATTGTTTTGCACAATGGATTCAGAAATTGAGCTTTAAAAGGCAATAAATTATTTCAAAAGGAAACCTCTTGTCAATAATTACATTATGATGGAATTATGATACCTCACATATGCTATGCCAATCCTTGTATTAATTATATACTTAACTTAACTCCTATCAGAAAATACGAATGGATTTTCCAAATGCAACAATTCTTTCCTATGTTTTCGAAAATGGAATAAGAAATAGTTCTTATATGGAATTTGAGGTAGAGAGGGATTATAGTAAAAATTACGCCCATTACACAAATCCTTTTAATCATCGGTCGACCATTTCTCTAAAAAAATAGAAAGTGTGAATGTATGAGTCAAAATTTTATCTTAAATCAATCATTCCTAAAATCTATTTCAAGCATAATGAAATGAATGAGAGAAGGAGATATAGAGAATAAGAGGCCTTCAATATGAAATTGACGCTTTCCAATATTATCAAAGAAAATGTAATTTGCATTTATAAGAAAAATGCACACGTTTTTTATTCATCGCGAGGGATAAAATCAATTTAAATTAGAATTTACGTAACTGAATTCCACAATTTGGGTATATTAGAGTAAAAATTAGCATATTTTTGTCCATTGAAAAAGAAAAAAAGGTTACTAAGGTTTGAAACGATAATTCTTTTAAATCTTTTATGGCACTTCTGCAAACCGGGCAAATTATAAGCTCCGTTTGAAGCCAGTCTTTTTAGGCTACAAAATGACCCAATAAGGATTAAGCTTCTATTCAACTGTATTTTAGTGATGCAGTTTAAGTGGTGCGAGCCTCGTCCTAGCTTCCTTCTTTTCCGTCTTCTTTCCTTTATAAACTTTTACTTCTAATCTTTTCCATCAGTATTTTTCTGTGTTTTATATCCTCGCCAATCGGAGGGATTTGTCTCAGATATCAACTACTTCCTGTATCCGCAAGTATTGGACTTGTCGTTAACAAGTTTTTGGTAACGTGCACGCCATACAAATGATTAATCGATGAGAGGTCATCCAATGCACTTCCTCACACTCTTCCACTATATTTTCCACGCCATAATAGATCTAACGAAGGTAATGTGTCGTCGTGCGGAGGCTTGTATGCTTCAATGACTCCAAGGGCGATGTCATATAGGTCCTACCACGCTGAATAGGCCGAGGAAGAGAAAACTAGACTAAGAGTAATCCACCCCACAACACGTGTAAGGCCACGCCTTCTCCCGGGTCCACAGCTTCTTTCAAGAATGAGGTGTGAAATCCATAAGACACGAACGAACGAACCTTTCTTAAAAACAACCTATTGTCGAGGAAAGAAATGAATAATTAAAATACTTTGATTTTGAGAGAGAATCAAGGAAAATATTATGCTAAATAATTATATCACATTTAATTAGCGAAATTGAGTGAGATACCGTTTTAATATTGAAATCTTCCAGATGTATTCATTAATAATATTTTGGTAAAAATTTGCATTTTACTCACTTCATCTCGAGTATATTTCAATATGCGTCTCCCACTAGAGCATTAGGGAAATTGTTATAAAATCTCACGACTTCGATCATTTCCAGTTGACTTTCCTTACACCTTTCTAAATTTCGACCGAAGTGAGCTTTCTAAGGGAGGTTATTTTATTTAAATACAAAATTCTACGTTCAAGTTAATTCATTGACCCAAATAATTTATAAGGTTGCACCGTCTGTTCTAGTAAGCAACATCTGGAAAAATTATTGTAGAAGTCTAAATACCGCGTACATAAGTGTACGCAGAAACACCCCGACACAAGACTGCGTGCCTTCTCGTATCCCTAAACGCACCTCTCGCCTCAAATTCTCCGTCGCCCTTTTTTGCACCGCTGTAAAATCCAAGATGGCTCGAAAGCGTGAATGACATATCGTCAGCCCAAAGATCAAAAAAGGTCTTTCCTGCGACGACACAGATTGTAGGAGAATTTGATTCTCTCTTTCGATTCTGCTCGTGAGAGAAATAAAAGTAAGACTTTTCTCTGGAATCAGGAAGAAGCCCTTGGACCTACGTCGAGTTTGTGTGAAACTCGATCCACATGAAACCGTTCGCCACCTGCAAGGAAGAAACTTCTCGGGGAATTGGTTGTTGGGATCACGGTACTTGTAGGTGCCAAATTTCTCGCAGCCACCCCTCCCCCCCTTCAGAGTCTCAGCTTACACAGGACCTCCCTCTGCAGATTACCCTAGACTTAGCTAGGTAATCGGTTTTGGCTACCAACTCCAGGAGCCAAATAATCGGACAGGTACTTCAAGGAAGAAGTCCGATTTGAGTCACCGTGTGGCTCACCTTCGTGATCCGGCAAAGGATCAGCATAGCACCAGTCTAGGATTACTCTCTCATTCGGTAACCTCGGACGGCCAGACTTGGTGCGATCATCGTCACCATAAGAAGATCTTCCCCGCCCATCCCTTCAAAAATACTTACGAACTCAAAGGTATCGTTAATTGACTTATCCCCTCCCCTAACTTCACTAGTTTACTTGTGAACTAGAATTCTCATCCCGAGCCCATACCCTCGAATATTAGAAGTGCTTACTTAATTCAGTGTTGAACTCATGATAATATTCCCTTCGTTCTGTATGGTGTCATTAAGACGCAAACATCCCAATGAGCAATCTGCAAGTAATCCCCACGACATTTTGTAGACTTATGTATTCAGTGCAAGATTAATCCTATTTATATTTATATACGCTGTTGCTTATTTCAAATTCATGTACATTGAAGATTATTTTTGTATATGTGTTTAACTAATTTGGACGATCCTTTGGCAATTATTAAGCAATCCACCCGGCTTAAATCTCAATATTACACCGACCCACCCATGGTTGGCTTTTACTGAGTGGGGAATACACTCAGGGGATCATCATCTTAGTTTTGATCAAAAGGATTCGCACCGGGGTTATTCTTATTGAATAAGAATAACCCCGGTGCGAACCCTTTTGATCAAAACTAAGATACGCTTCACCTCCGCTTCACCTCGGTGCTGAAATAAAAAATATGTCCAGGAAGTGGGACTGGGATTACCCACCCACTCAAACCTCGACACTTATCATGAGCACTAAACAAATTTGGGGGAAAACTTCCTATTGATGGGTAAACTACATGTTAAAATTCTGAAAATATGACAGGAGTACCACGCAAAAATATTCATTTTTCTTCGATTCGATTAATCGATATTTTATGAATGATGTTTTGTCCCAAATAAAAGGCGAGGTAGATTTTTAGAAATAGCTGAGAATATGATTATGGCATAGTATAGTTGTATTATGTTCACTGTTTCCGAAAATGTCCCCCGTTTGATGCTGAAATTCATTTCCATGGCCTCGGTAATCGCTACCAATTGTTATCTATTTTATAGCCTTAAATTAAATCAAGCCATTATATTAATATACTAAGAACCTATTGTCACTATATTTCGAAGCCAATATACACGATTAATTTAACAGCGTGAAGCACACTCATGGCCATGGATGTGGTTTACAACCTTATAAACCTAACTCAATCCACTGTTGGCCATGGATGCTTCAAAGCAAAGACGGCCGCCAAGACTACTTGTCCGCACTCACCAACCTATTGTACCATAAAATCGGATAATTCTATATCTCTTCTTTTATTTTTAATTAAGGTAGAAGTGAATAACCTCCTCAGGAATAGACCATATCTCTTTAATTTTAATGAGGTAGAACTCCATATCTTTTTCGGGAGCGACCTTATTTTGTCCTTGAATTTTAATTGAGATATAATTCTATAACTTCCTTTGGATCGACCATATTTCCTCCTATTTCAGAGTAAGTAGCTTCGAGATAGCATGCTTCCTATCTTAGATTGTTGATCGTCCATGCTGAATATCTTTTAGAAGAGAGTGAGGGAGAATGATAGGATGCTTACTTCGTCTTGCACTTCTCCAGAAAAGCATAATGAGTATTTGAAGCAGCGGTTTGCTCATTTCTTTTCATTCTGAAGAAGCTCTAGACGAACGCAGCGTGAAATCAAGATCTCATTCCACCTTGCATTTTCCTCCTATCCCCCCCTATATTATACTTTTATATTTGCATGTTGTTTTGTTTATCGTATTTATTTCTACTTTTGCCGATTCTATTTCACGCTTCGAAAATCATCTACGAAAGATGTTTCGAAGCATTAATGGTGACGAGTTGAAGTGGAAAAAGGAAGAGATGTGATGATGCGGGCCAAATAAGATTACTGCGATAATGAACACTGACACTGGAAATTAAATTTAAACTTTATGGGATTTCTCTACGGGTCGTAACTGAGGTTCTGTTTGAGGATTCCTTATTCTGGGTTAAAGGAGGAAACCCGCTAGGTTTAAGAGGTCAAAGTGTGACAGAAAGATTAATCGAGGTTTCATGTTAATCTTCTGTTAAAACTGAAGTTTTCTAGGTGCACTTTTAAGATAGAAACTCAAATATTTCTTCCTCTTCAACACAACCACTATAGTTGTGGTTTAGCATTCGCCAATTTACAGGCTATAAAAAGCATATGAGTTACAATTTTAAAAGCCCCTCCCATTACAAGGGCTTATTTCACAACGACTCTATCACATGAGACGCTCAGTCAATTGATTAAGCGACACACATCCTTTTATGCCCCAAAAGAGTGGTGTAGCTTGTATAATGCCCCTTCTGCAAATGAAACATGGGGGCACGACATGATTTCCATACTCCAGTGCTCCGAGAGAAATTAGTGGTCTCTTTCGTGTCGTCTTTTTCCCTTTTGTAAATTTGTCACTCTCTTTTGTGAAACCAGGGATTCACCCTAAAAATAATCTAGATGGCTATAATTCAGGCAAATTATGCGCCTTTGTACTCATTTCCCTGACCCAGTCAACCCCACCCCATAATGACATACTAAGAAAACGGCCCTCATCCTCTAAAACAAATCTAGCTGCTAAACATTTCCGACTCTAGCTAGTTGCAACATTCGAATACTCTAGAAGGACACTAGCTATCCATCTGGAAGAGCAACATATCATAAATCTCAGTAAAGTTAGAAGAAAGTTGAAAATTAGTAGTAGAAATATAAAAGATACAGAATACTCCACCAGAGCTTCTTAAGAGTGACAAATAATCGAGCCTGTCCCAATTTTCATGTTACTCTGAAGAAGCTTCCGAGAAGCCAAAAGTTAGTTTTAATGCACCTACGAGCCACATTTGTTTTTTCGTATCTTACTTTTCCATTTTTTGTCAAAAAACATCATCAATATTAAACATTATGAATTTAAACTAAAAATAAAACTCTATGTTAAGTATTCTTCATTTTTCTTGATACCCAACCTTTTCCCTCTCTGGGTCTAAAACACTATTCAAAAGGGTTTGCTTTAGACCAGGGGTCGCTAAACCTTTTTCACAGTGGGCCAGATAACTAAGAGAATGACGAACGCGGGCCGCACAACTATTTTTTTCAATACAATAAAGTGCATACACTAAGATAAAGACATCCAACATATTTATTTACCAATACACAAAATACAAAATACAAAAAAAAGACAACAGAAATATTTATTTACCAAAAAGTTATCAAAGAAGGCGTCTTTAGCAATAATATAGTATTATCACAGCCAGTGCGAACATATCTGACTCTTACAAACTAAGCAGCAAAAAAGTTTAGTTAGATTTGTGAAACTGGCGCTTAGCTTTTAAGATATCATCAATTTTTGCTTTGTACTTGCTGCATCCAATCAAGAGAATTGCTTTCAAATGTTTATTTGTGTCACAGTGCAGTGGTAGGCCGGATGAACTGACTTCGGCAGTAGTTTGAAGACCTCTGCTCTAAACCATCGAAGCACCTCTTAACCTGGTAATTAAATCAAAACCATTAAAAAACACCAAAACAATAAAATAAAATAATCTAAAATCTCCAGGTAAAAATACTCAAGACATTTTATTATGAAACGATCGAAGCATAAATTTAAGTAATATTATGCAGGAACTGTCGCAATATGACAACATTGTAGAAATTACCATCGGCCGAATTAAAGCAAATTTCCTACTAATTTAAGAATTAATAAATTCGAATGAAAAGGGCCATGAAGGTCGTCTAAAGCAGTGGTTCTAAACCTTTGAGTCACGGACCCCTTTGGGAAGCTGACGAAAGCTATGGACCCTCTCCCTATAAAAATTGACATAGGCATGGGACAGACAATTAAATTTAAAAAGAATTGTTTCTTTCTTTAACATGTAAAAAAAGGTCAATCCATGAATAAATGAAACAGATTAAACTTGTGTAAATTAAACAGAAAGAAACTTTAATTGCGCCCAGAAGTTCATTTCAAAGGATGAGGTTTTGGTTTAAACTCTGTTTTTCTGACCGTCCCAGACTCCATAGAGCTAACTGCTATCCATTAACTCTAGATACAATAAATCCTTTGTCATCATTTTATTTATACGAAATTTTCTGATCCATAGTGTTTTTATGTTGCATAAAATTATATCCCGGTAAATTTAGAGTTTAGCCGCTCAGGTATTTTTCCAGATTTTTCCCATAATGGATCTTTCCTTTTCCCAATATATATCGTAGGTACAACAGTTCTATATATACTCTTTTTCATAAAATTATTGAATTGTTAATCAGTGAAGTTATAGTTTTAATTAGTGTATTAATATTTGTTAATAACATTATCTAACAGTTTTATTATTTTTTAGTGTTTAGTTGTATTTATTATAAGGATTTTTATTTTCGCGTTGACTACTTCTACAAGTTTATTTAAAATAAGGTCTGCTGACCAAAGTCGCATGCTCTCACTTAGCCTTCTAATTTATGACCTTACAACCTTCAAAACTTTCAATAATTTCCAGAATAACCTTGGAAGGACCTTGTAAATTATATCATTCGGAAGACAATGTAAAACAACATTAGGCTTTTAAATTTAGTTAGAATTGGCTGAATAGTTGTGATGTTGTTGCCAACAAAAAGAGACAAAAGGAAAACCGACGGACCGACGATATAGTGAGATATAGAGTCGCACGCGACTAAAATTCGGGTGTGGGGTAGAATCCCGCACCAAAATAGGGTATATGGGGATAAGAAGCCCCCCCCCCTGAATTTTTTCGCAAACTCGTAATTTTAAAAATTGGAGGAAAAGGAATTAATATGATTTAAAATAAACAAGAAATAATGTCATCAACGGTTGTATGATATAATTTGGGAAAAAGAACGATTCATAACGCTAAAAATCTTGAAAGTTAACTGAGCGGCTAATCTGTAATTTTACCTGTGTCCCTAATTCATCGTCTGTTATTTCTGCTAAAGTGAAGTATAAAAGAAGGAAGAATGAAAAAAGAATGTGAATTGCAAGCTCCAATACTCTTCTAAGGGGAATCTCCATGACCTGTTCTTGTATCTAGCTTGTGCCTCAAAGGTACGCCGCTGAATAGGGTTATATTGAACACAAATTAAATATGATTGGAACTTCACAAATCTCATTGAATATTCCTGGGCAGATTCTTGCCAAGGAAGAATGTATCTAAGGAATTAGAGGGAGGGGTAAATATTGGAGCTTTCCCTCTTCAAAGACTCGTGCCCATAGGCGAGCATACCTTAAAGGCCTCTAGTTAAAAATATGCATTTATATTATTGACTCGCGATAGGAGTTATGGTTCTACATACATACGAGTATATGAAATTTCGAACGAGGAGGAATGTACGAGGCCATTTTAATAATTATAATATTCTACGTCTCCAAATTATACACCGTCAAATTTTGTGGGCGCGTTGTTATAAATATCTCTATTTTTTTGGTTGGTTGTTTCTTTGGGTTGAAAGCACATTTTTACACTTCAATGGGTCCATCCAGGAAATAAAGATTCAATGAATTCGGTCAAACTTTTATGATAGAAATGTAAATGGTTTTGGATATCAAAATTGTTTATAGGTTACACTATTTTACTCTATACTTCTTTAGTTATTCAAACCCTAAAAAGCAAATTTGGAATATTAGAGTATTATTTCACCACAATCGTGTTATAATATGAGTTTTAAATGATGTTAACAAATTCACAAATATCCTCGGTTTTTCTAGAGATTAACAACTTCAAAGATATCAAAAGCGCTTTCTTATAAATATGTCTATTTTAGAAAAATATATATATATATATATATATATTACTTACATTAATTAAGGCACGCAAATTTATAATTTTGTTGCTAAGACAAAAATAGATTGGCGGCCATCTTGTCATTGATAGAGGGTTTTGAACCAGCAAAAGAATAAGTTTAGTGTGAGTTTAAGTAGGTTAATTCTTTTGATTAATGTTAGGTTTATGCCCACCGTCAAATTTTGTGGGCGCGTTGTTATAAATATCTCTATTTTTTTTTTAAAATACGCAAATGCTATATAGTGTATATCGCAGATATACTCTATATAGCTTCTTAACTACTAAATGAGGGCAAGTTTCTAATTATGATGTTATTATGAAAAATAATTCATCGCCATCTTGGAAGACACTTTGTGAATTCTAAAGTGATTTTTTTCTGAATTAAAAAATATACAAATTATATATTAATCAATTTTTGAGAAAATATGATTGATTTAAATAGCATTCGGGGGTGATGCTTATATGTATGTCTAAAATCAAGGATTTATTTTTTAAGGGGCTATCTTTCGACTGCCCAATTGGGCATAAGTCGCCGCAAACAAAAAGCCTAGTTCTAGGCTACTTTAAAATAAAAATTTGAAAAGAAAACAACAATAAAAAAGATAACAATTAGGAAGCAAGCTCCGGCGTCAGGAAGAGGTCCCCCTCCACCCGGTGCAGGAGCGTGTGACCTAGAAAGAAAACAATAACAATAACAAAACAACAACAAAACCTAGTTAAATAAAAGGGAGAAGGCCCCCCTCCAAAAAAAAGTCAACAAGAACACCAGACAATGTGCACGCACTCGTCCCTAGTACAAAGGACAGGCGGTAGCGACCCCGCCCATCCCGGTATCGGGACAGGTAACGTGCGCGAAGATCACACAGACTGGGACATTCTATAAGAATGTGCCGAACAGTCTGGAGGACGACGCAGTCGTCGCAATAGGGCGCATGCGAGCACTCCATCAAATAGCGATGCGTCACACAAGTGTGTCCGATTCGGAGACGACAGAAAGCGACCTGAAGCCGTCGCGGCATTCGGGGATAGGTCCATGGGAAGAGTCGCGGTGCAATGGCACGCAACTTTAAGTTCCCTTCGACCGTCTCCAATCTTCTTTATCAAGCAGTCCGAAGAGCTGCCTGTATTCCTGCCATGTAGTCGGTGTGAAGAAGAGCAAAACGCTGGTCCGGTCGCAGAGTCCTCGCCGACTCTTTGGCGCCCTCATTCCCCGCAATTCCTACATGTTTAGAAACCCAGGAGAAGATAATCTCGACATCTACCCGGCTCGCCCAAACCGTGGTGTCACGGATATCGTGAACCAGGGGATGCGGAGATTCCAATGCCCCGAGAGCACTCAGGGCGCTTTGTGAGTCACTATAGATCACAATGCGATCTCTGAACCGGGCACGTCGCGTAATCTCCCGTACCGAGTGGTGTATTGCCACCAGCTCAGCCGTGAAGACAGACGCAGCGCCTGGCAGAGACCAATGAAACGGTGCGATTTAACCACTTCCAGGCGTACCCCATTAAGAAACAAGTCTAGGTCTGTGTGGAGCCTTGGATGCCGGCAGAAGTGCACCACCTTAGTCTTGGCCTAGCGAGTGACGCGGTTCAATGCCTCTTGGAGTCGACGCTCCAGAGTTGGCATCTGGGCGGCGCCAAAAGAGATCGAAAGGTCGTCCACGTAGAGCATAGCGAGAACATCTTCCGGCAGCACCGAGGTGATGCCGTTGATGCTTAAAGCAAAGAGTGTGACACTTAAGACACTTCCCTGCTCCTTTGGGCCGGAGAGGGCTCCACCCACCCGTACGTGGAATCGAAGATCTCGAAAAAATTCAGATATAAACATTGGGAGGCGTCCCATCGCCCCCATCGTGTGGATAGTCTCAATGATACCGTATCGCCATCCGGTATCATAGGCCTTCTCCAGATCGAAAACACCGTGGGGTAGTGCTGTCTACGAAGAAGGGCCTCGCAGACGGCATTTTCCAGTCAGAGCAGAGCCTACGACGTGGAGTGGAACTTGCGGAAGCCGCACTGTGCAGAAGACAGATGGCCTCCGCTGTCCAGGAAAAAGTCTAATCTAACATTTTCTAATTTCTCCATCAACTTCTACACACAAGAGGTTAGGGAGATTGGGCGGAAACCTGTCAGAGTAGTGATCTCTCCCCGGTAGTCAAAAGGCGAGCATAGTAGCGATTCGCCAGGAATCTCGTAGGAGACCATCCACCCAGATGCTGTTGAACAAGTTTAACAGAAAGGCCATGCCTCGCTCACTCGGGTGTCGAAGCATGGCGTACAGGACATCGTCCGGTTCATGGGCGGTGTACGCGCACGAAGCAGTAAACCTGTCTTTGAAGGGTTCTCCGCCTCTGGAGCTAAAGTCCCGCCGGCGGCCTTCCGCGACATCACGAAGTGCATTGAATGCTGGCGGAGCAGCATTTCGGCTAGAAAATGCGGAAAAAGCGGTCGCAAAGGAATCCGCCACGGACGCGGGGTCCGTTGTGCAGTCCCATTCTCCTGGAGAACGGGAGGGGGGTCCTGCAAGAACTTGCCCTAAATCCTTTTGACTCGCTTCCACACCTCTGCTAAAGGGTTCTTCCCGTTTAGTGAAGACACGCATGCCTGCCAAGAAGAGCGGCAGGCGTGCTTCGAAATATACCGGAACCTAGCCCTAACCCGACAAAATTCACCGACAGTGAAATCGTCCAGGCAGCGCTTATAGCGCATGTAGGCATAACGCTTCTGTTTGAGGGCCTTCTCACACTCGGCCGACCACCATGGGAGTGGTCAGCGTACAAAACGGCCAGACGTTCTGGGAATAGTTGTCAGGCCAGCGGTGATGAGGTCGCCGGAGAAGAACTCAACGGCCTCATCTTCCGACCTAAACTCCTCGACTGTTTGGCGCGCCTGAGCAAAACACCACCGAGGTGGGCTCTCAGGTGGCAGTTGCCCTGAAAATGCTATTTAATTGGGAAAGTCATCACTACCATGGAGGTCATAGACCACCCCCCAATCAAAATCAGGCTGTGCATCCGAAGAGCACAAAGATAGGTAAAGGCAAGAAAATGAAGCGGTTCTTGGACAGTGATGCGTAAACTCATCGACGTTTAAGACACCCATCTCAAGCTCTTCGATCAGATTGGCAAGGACTTGTCCCCTGGGATTTATTGAGTAATCTCCCAAGAGAGGATGTATGCCTTTCAGATCTCCAAGCAGGAGAATGGGCCTCGGTAACCGTGCTACGACACGGTGGAAGTGCTCCGCGTCGAAGTCAGCTGACGGTAGAATGTCCTCAAAAATGATATTATACCTCCTATCCAGGTGAAGCTGCACAGCCACTGCCTGATAGGAGGTATCTTCAGTGAAAGGAAGAAGGGAAACATCATGCCGGGTGTAAATCGCGCACTTGCCAGCCCTGCCCTCCCGTAGTTGTAGGGTCGCAAGACCCTTATACCCCGGGAGGGCGGGCAGCGGGCACGTGCCTAGCATGGTCTCCTGCAGAAGAAAAACTAACGGAGAACAAGACGAGACGAGCCTCCGCAGCTCAGCCCATTTGGCAAGGAGTACACGGCAACTTCATTGAAGGAATATGCCCTCCAGGCCTAGCTTGGACGAGATACGGGGCCCTCCTCGAACAGAAGACCCTCACGGGAATGGCTGTCGGCTTCCCTGAGGCAGAACCCCGGGCGCTCTTAGGCGGACAAAGCACTAAAGGTGCTGTCGCCTTTGAGGACTTATTGGGGGAGGTTGGCCTCGCCATGCGAGTCTTTTTCCCCTTCCGCCTTGAAACCTTAGGCGGGCGTTGCCTTCTTTTCGAGGAACCACCGTCTCCGAGCCACTTGGTATATCACTAGGCGTGGGCGAAGGAGCCAAAGTTTCTTTATTGCTTTCAAAATTTAGAGGGACAGCTTTAGCAACCCCAGAAGATTGCCTGGCGACCAACTTCAGGGAGGTTGCATCCTGTGAGTCTAACGACTCGGTAGAGGCGCGTGACTATTTCGCCTTACGGGAAACGATCACTCTGGGGGAAGAGGGAAGAGCCCTGATTTTTGCCAGTGCTCGGTATGAACCCTTTTTGCCACCAGATTTACCATAGCAACGCTCAGGTTGAGTAGAGCCCGCAGAGGGGCTCCGAATGGGCGTTGAAACAACCGTGCTCGTTGGCCTGGATGGGACAGGAGCAGAGGGTGTCTTTCTAACTATTGAGGCATATGACGTCCCAAGCAGAGCCGGGCGCGCCAGGGCTAAGTCCTTAACCTTGCGGAATGAGAGTCGATCCTGGGCCTGAACGGTTAAGATTTCTTTCTCAAAGAGATATGCACCACAATGCCTTGAAGAAGCGGTGTGCGGCTCTCCGCAATTGACACACTTGGCCACACATGATTTAGACTTGTCGTGTGCGTCCTTTGAGCAATTTACACAGACTTCGGGTGACCCCAACTTTGCACGTCTACAATAACGATTTGTATGGCCGAAGTGGTGACAGTAATAGCACCGCCGCGGCAGTGGCACGAATGCCTTCACGCGGTAGCGGTATCAACCGGCACGCACCGACTCAGGGAGCTTGTCACAGTCGAACGTTGCGAAGATTGTAGGGGTGGGTCTCGTGGGTCTCGAGGTCCTGGTGGTCGCAGAGGCACCGGTTGGAGGGGATCCCTCCCCTCCTTGTACAGTCTCGGAGACCCCAGCCGTTTGAGGAGGACTTTGCATAGGGGCGGATTCGGGTTCAGGGTTCGGCGCCGAGCCCGGATTCCTCCCCATGGAAGGCCCTACCGTCTGAGGCTGGGTTACCTCAAGGACCATGTCTATCACAGGAGGGGCCTCCAATTGGCCATCCCCTCCCAGGATATCACGGGTCCCGTTGGCAGCGTCACCAGTCGTGTGTGGGAAGGCACAGGCCTTGTCCCCGGCAAGGTTAAATATTCTTGCCAGTAGGTCTTTTGAGGGAAGCGACCGAAGTGGCCTGGCTTCCCTCTCCCCCCCTAAGTGGGTTTGCCCCACCGAGCCGCTTCAATGAGGTGCAGTCGGCAATGGGCTGCCTGCTGGATTTCTTGGCAGTCCCCTTAGAAAGAAAAGGAGGGACTGCTGCTGGAATTAGGGAGGTGCCCGAAAGCACCTCCACAGAAGGGGGTGAGGAGGAGTCCCCTACACCCGTAGTCGTAGCAGAGGAGTAAGCCTCCTCTCCGGTTAGAGAAATTTGGAGGGTCGCCTGTGCAAGCACAAGGGGAGGGTTGCTCCGTCGATGGAACAGGGGAAGTTGAGGGTTGGGTTTTTTTTGGTTGTTCATCTATGGGCATGGTGACCCTATTTTTTCACCTCAAGCAATAGCTCATCACCCCTCGCTGTAACCCGCACTGCAAGAGGTGCTTACAGGCCTGCCAGAGCCAGGTTCTGCCATTCAGGACCACCCCTCCCGCCTGGTGGCCTGGCAGTCCATCAGTATAGCGGTTCCACCTTGAACACGGCGTAAAATTGATAGAGTGTGAAGAGGAAAGGAAAAGGGATGTGAGGAAGGTATGGGTGTGGATGAAGCAGATTGTTAAAAAGCCCCCATCCCGGGCCGGAGCTCAGGGGTTAGGGAACATTGTCCCCTTTCGCCTTAGCCCTGATCCGGGACGGTTGGCTGAGAAGAAGTTCAGCATTTACCCAGTAAAATTAGAGGCTGACCAGAGAAAGTTGTGGGAGAAGTTGTATGAAAAGCAAGGAAACAAGTGTTTTGAAGGTAGGAGAAGAGGCTAAACTGGGGTCGGACGGGGTGCTGAGTTCTATCAGCAGGGCGGCCATTATGGCAAATTGACGCGCCCCTTACGAGGCTGAAATCAAGGAACACGATAGAAAAACTAGAGGCCTAACGACATTTTGAAATTGCTTTTTGAATTCGAATTTAATGTTAGTTTTTCTAATTGTTGAGTTTTCGATCTTATTTGATCATCTTCGGAGCGTCTTTATGTATTCTTTCCTCCTTTACCGATGAAATGTCTGGAGTCAGAATCGGATTGAATGAAAAGAAAACGGTTTTTAGGGGATATTTATTCCGCTTGGCTTGAGCGATACGTTAAAGGAAACGAGCTTACCCAGTGAGTGTAATTTTAAAACAACTTCAATAATTCATATATATATATATATATATATATGAATTATCCCCCTAAAACGATGAGGTAATTTACTTTATTTAACTTTTATTTTGCTCTTTGTGATGGTTATAAATCCAATTTTGAGTTCACCCGTGAAGATTATTCTGGTTTCGAAACTGTAATTGATTTTTGTCAAAAGTAATACCGTTATCCTTTCCATTACTTTTGTGGATCCGTAAACATTAGCTCATACTTATAATATTAAACGGCTCTGGCTTACAATAAAAATGCCCCCTTATACGGACCCAGGAAACCCATACTATGTAGGCCCTTTAGTCATAACGATGTTTATGCTCCATTTTAATAACCCAATCACACGATTTCATCACTTTTCACTGCCACGTCATCGTTGCACAATTCTGGTCAATAAATTTCGCCAACCATTTACATATTGGTAAGTAAAATATCCTTTACACTTTTGCAAATTCGATACATTAAACGTCTTTTAAAATAAACTGCTACCACTAACCTTCTATATCATAGTTAAATTTGAATCATCTTTGCTTATTACGTCATAGCAGCAGCAGTTAATAGATTTATGCATTGGAAAATACTATTTTGAAGAGCTAATATTTCGAAATTCTTTGCTTTGTGCGCCGAAAAAATGGTACAGACCATTCCGATAGGCCTGTTGAATAGATTGTATGCATTTAAACAAAAGTTAGAGTTTTTAATCTGTACAATTACGATATTCTCAAAAGTGATCTCATATTTACGGAAAATTGAGTGATTCGCAACTCTTTTTTTTTAAATGCAGGGAGGAAAAATCGGGTTATTAATGATAAAACCTGAACTCACCGGAAAATCAAAACAAAAAGATAAGAACCCACTCCAATTGAAATTGACTTGGAAATAGAGTAAAAAACGTTAAAATAGAGAGCTCTTTCTGTACTAGAGGATAAAGAGTTGAAGTCCCACACATTAATAACGGGTTGGATTCCCAACGAAACCAGAAACAAAAGAAATGTTTTGCTCGCTGGAGGCCGCCGCCAATGATGGTGTGCGACGAGTCTGGGCATGCACGCGGGCAGCTCCTGCCACGTACATTATCACACAACCACTCACAAGATCTTTGTATTTTCCTCTCTCCTCTTCGCAAAAACATCACTTCCGTTATGAAACTATACTCACCTAGCGCCCAATGGGTGGCTTCTACTTAGAGGCACGAGAGGTTCAAAGTTTGGTGGTTGCTGAAAAATGCCAACCAGTGCTCTATTTTTGCTTGCCAACGATTGTCATTCTGATCTTTATGTGACTTCATTATCCGTTCGGATGATTTCGTTCAAAATTGAAAAGTGGCCTTTGATAGAGCATTAATATCCTCTTTCACCCTTTTGGGGGTCTAAGCAGGCGCGGAAAGAGAGTGTAAGATTTCATTAAGGTGTATAGGAGGACTTGAGAGAGCACGGGCTTCTGATGTGGCACTGAGAAAGTGCGCTCCTCCAGGGTGGGGCAGCAGGAGAAAAACTCCCTATTATATCCCTTTTTTGGGAGGGGGTAAAAACAGCGTATGTGGAATTCAAATAACGTCAAAATATTTAAGGATATAAATGGAAATAGAAAAGACGAAGGCAAGAATGACAACCTTGTTCCATGAAGAAAAAAAGACAATCATTTTCTGCCCTTATAAATTTTTACCTTTGTTCATTTTACCACAAACATCAAATTTTGGTTTTGTTGCTCCGATTGAATATTCTATTCAGCCTCGTCGAACTTTTTTACAAGTCCCAGTCGTATTTCCAGTCCAGAATGTAGCCACTTTTAATTAAATCACACTCCATCAAGTGGCAAAGTTGGTTGTACTTAGGAATTTGCCAAAATCTCAAGCTATGGGCGTATCCCAATAATCGCGTAAGTGAGTGAGGTGTACCTTTGGTTCTATCAAGGAGATCAAATAATGCTTCTTCCTTTAACTTCGCTACCCTTTGATGCCGTCCTGGGGTTCTGATTCCGCAGGCTGAGGCCCAGGGAAGACTACCGTGGTAAATGTAGTATAAGAGATACGCGACGGATATAAGGTCATCTCGCTGACTAGCCGGTTTGCCTCTCTGCTAATTGTGACTCATGAATTAAGCGGTGCCGGAAATATTGGTTGTATATTCCTCGGGGGAGATTTGGTGTGATTTCGGTTTCAGTTAACGGCAAAGACCGAAATCAATCATGTAAATTTTGCATTTTTCGTTATTTCGTCCAATGCAAAAGTTTTTCGGGCTGATATCTTGGTGAACATAACCAGCCTCATGAATTGATTAAAGAAGTCTTAATACCTATATTCCGAGTTGTAAAGTTGTTTTCTTGCTAAAAGATTTCTTCATTTGTTTCTTTATGTCGTATATGGTTTCACCTAAGTATTACATGACTATCGCTTAGTAGGTACAGGATTAATTAACTGAACCTTCCCATATCAGTTTTGGGAATCCATCTTAGTGCTGAACTTGTCTTAAGACTTGTATTTCATGACGAAGCTAAAGAGCAGGTTAAATCTGAAATTTAACAGCGACTAAATTATCTGTGCGCTGATCATAAGCCAACCAGACTGTCCCGAAGCCTCCTGTCCCTAGATGTTTATAAATCTAGAAACGTCCCCCTGCCAGAGAGATGCACGGTGGTGTCTTATGCTGAGGTGCCAGCTTCCTTAACTCCTGGAGTCACAACTTGAATTATTATTAAAACAGAGCATCATTGTTTCATTTATATGTAATTTTTTGTGTACTGTAGTGAATTTAGGGAACAGTTTTTTTTTATCAAAGGCAAGTAAAAGGACTGCATTTTCTTTAAAAAAATTGTCACTTAACACTCCCAAAACTTCCAAATATTTCTTGGTACTGAGATTAAAATTTCAAATCTAGAAAAAAGCAGCCATGGTTAAATTTTTTTAAATTTCTTAACTTCGCCAATTATAATATTTTAAAAATGGAACTCTAAACTAAATTTCTCCCTTTTCCAAAATCACGTTGCTTAAAATAGAAGAAGATAAAATAAAAAGCAGCCTTGCTTAAACTTTAATAAATTTTCTGAACTTCACCAATTGTAATTTATTTTCTTTGAAAACATAATAAAGCATTGGATAATCACATTTTTTTCGGAACTTAACCACTTTATATTTTTACACTCTAAAGAAATTAATAGAAATTACATTGATAGAAAATTAAAATATTCTTACATAAGTCATAACAAACTAAGATAAAATTATTATTCAAATACTCAAAAAAATCCCCTTCTTAAATTATAAAGTTAGTGATGATGATGATGATGATAATCAGAGAATGTAGGTTCAGCTTCAGAGTTGAGAAGCAATTCCTTTGCAACGGTGCTTCTCTTATATACATAAGACGTTGTTCTTTTTCTTTCTCTTATTCTCCAAAACTTGTATAAAGTGTTCTTTATTTCTTCTCCTTTTTCAAATAACAAATGTCCAGTCAATTGTTCTTCATATTATATATAAGTTTGTTGTAGTAGTAGGTCTTTTCCTCTTTCTTCACTCTACAACATAAAAAAAGTGGTTAAAATTTTCTGACTCATCTTCACACATCAAACACTTTGTCTCTTCACCTCTTTGCCTTTTACTGTCGTTTAGATTTAAAATTGTTTGTTCTCTTGCCTTATATATAATCACTGAGGCTGGTCTATACCATAAAGGTTTTCTTCACCCTTTAGTTCTTTTTTACATTTCTTGTATATTTTTAGATTCAACTTTTCTTCTACATCCTTTTTCCAAATTTCTGTATCTCAATCTTTTATTTTTCCTTTAATTCAGCTTTAGTGTTTGCTTTCAAGTCTCCATAACTTAAATTAACATCTTCCATAAATCTTTTATTGAAACTAACCCATAGGCTTTCTTTAATTTTCGTTTTGCCTCAACCACTCTTTTCATCATTTCATTTTGATGGTTGTCCTCAACAAAAAAAATCTGATTTGTTTTCATCCTATTCTGCATATTACTTGAACCTATTTCTCCTCTTAAGGTTGGTATTTGCTCATATTTCGGAGCTCCCAAGATATATATAGGAACAGAATTTTCAATTCTTTGTAGACATTTAATTTGATATATTATATAGTACTAGATATTTTTTTAGTGGAGGGATAAATACATTTTACCTTTTCGGACCTTATTCTGAAAATTAAGAACCAAAAATTAAAATGAATTTGAAACTTTTAAAAATTAAGAGAGACAGAAGATGAAATAGAAGGAAAGAATACAAAATTCCTCCAGGTTGTATAAGCTGGCAAACTGAAATGCTGGAAAATATCAGAGGAAGGAATTTAACGATATGCTTGAGCTCTGTTGTCTCCCTGGAAACTTAAGGTCGATTGAATTACTTAACAGAATAAGTGGAAGGCTATTGGGTCTCTATGGAAACGGAATTTGGGTTGATATATTTAAGGCGCGGGTTGGGCAATGGAGCCTCAACGGAAGCGGAAATTCGATTGATTTATTAACCGCTATCTGTAGGCTATGGGGTCTCTACGAAACATAAATTCGGATGATTTACTTATAACTATGCGTAGTCTATGGAGGCTCTATGGAAAAGGAAATTATGTTAATATATTTAACGCTATGCGTAGGCTATGGGTTTCTATGGAAACGAAAGTTCGGGAGATTTATTGGATCATATGAAGATCCTTCTCCCCGAAGTAAGTTTGGGGGAGGGGAAAGATCTTAATATGATCTAGCCTGGGAAAAAAGATCTTCATATGATCCGCCAAGCCTAGCCAAACATAGGATAGTCTAGCCTAGACTGGATTGGTAGAATACGTCAGTCTCCAGGTGACGAAGTCCCCGGATTAAGATCGGGCTACCGAGACTGGACAGGTAGATTACTTGGCTCGCTAGACCAAGAAGTACCCTGCAAGAAAGGCAGGGCTACCTACCTTAAGGGGCTAAGAAGCAGCTCATCCTCGAGCTAGTAATCCCTGGTTATCAAACCAAACGTTAAGTTAACTTTGTTAATTTCAACTTACTCTCGTCAGAGAGACTCCTCATATCCTGGTGCATCTTAAACACCAGAGGTATTCCTCGAGCCCGTTACTCGGTGGCCACACCTAACTCATAAGTTAACTTGGTTAAGGAACCAAGTTCAACTTATTTTCGTCTCTGAAACCCCCCTCCGTTATACCCGCCCTTGAGGAAGACTAGAACTAAGAAGAAGCTTATCCTCGGGCTAGTTCCTGGTTACCTAAACCGACCTTTAAGTTAACTTATTTAAGGTTAACTTATTCTCGTCAGAGAAACCCCCCTCCTCGATCTTCGCCCTTGAAGAAGACCCTCGCCGAGTTCAGTCCTCGCCCATGAGGAATTAAGTAACGAAGGAGAAAAGCTCCCCCTCGAGCTCATTACTCGGTGGTCACACCGCACTCCAAGTTAACTTGGTTTAAGGACAAAGTTCGACTCACTCTCGCCAGAGAGATCATGACTACCTTGGTGCCGCATAAAGAACCGTAATTGTTCTCCTCCTTGAAGAGTACTCCTTCCGGAGTACCGTCTGGACCACCAGCTGCTACCCTCGCCAAAAGGACCTCATGATCCCGCCCACCTACATCTGGCCAGTCGGCACGCGTTGTGAGACAAGAACATTCCTGAGGTATTTAAACTCCATAGAGTCCGTAAGCCTAAATCTTATATATTGAAGTGTGTAGCGAAATTAACCAATTTTAGAGGATGAACCTAATGGAATTAATTATTTTATATTATAATATTAGGAGTATTTTTGTGGTTAATGGTTAATTTTTGTGTATTAAATTGTTAAAGTTGAAATATAAGTTTATTTTAGGAATTATTGTGCGTTACTCTATATCCTTACGTGTTTCCAACGGCTCTCTTCTTTAAGATATCAATATTATCACTCTTAGCACTCTAGAACAAAAAAGGGGGCATTCTACGACACTTAGCATTTCATGCCCTAGCCTAGCGTATCGTCCGTTAAAGTATCCTAGCCTAGTATAGATAAGTTAGAATAGGCTACTATAGCCTAGCAAATATATCATTGCATACGTTAGCCTAGCCTAGCATACTATAGGAAAGCTTGGTATAGCCTATCCTAGCATAACCACACCTAACATAATATAGCCAAGGATATTATATTATAGGGCATCATATTGTAACAAAAGAGTAATCTGAATAATGTTTTATTATTTATTCCTTATTTAGTTTATTTATATTAAAATGTGGGGGGGGGGGGGGAATCTTCATATGAGCGCAACCGAGGGGGTAGATCTTAGTAGTAGTATTATAGGTGGAGGGTCGAGTGCACACAAACTCGGCCTCCTATATGCGTATCTAGATACGTACATACGCACTCAAGTCGCCTCTCCCCCGCTCCTTCCGCCTTTATCATTGGTCACTCTGCCTTGGTGGCATGCAGGTGTCCCCATACCCACCTTCGCCTAATACTTTGAGCGTTTTGAATTTTCAGGCTTTTTCTTGTATTAACATGACCGTGGAGTTGCCATTTAACCTTTTACAATTCTTTGATTAGCCCGTCTAGTTGCCATCTGTTTAAATCATTTGTCGTCAAACCTCTTTGTGTGCCACACGTTCTAAGATAATCCTCCATCCACACCGTATCGCACCAAGACTTAGTAAATATTTTGCAACTAAAGATCTGTGTGGATCGAATTATAAATTTAGCCCAGACTATTTATCTGCGGTTGATTTCTTTGATCATCTTCTGCGACTTATTCATGAACATCTAATTGATCGAATTAAATTGCTCTATAGTGGGTTGGTCCAACCACCTTTTAACTATAATAACGGACAAGAAGTGATTGAAATCTCCAGTTTATGGATTTAGAAGATTTAATCATCGATGAAAAATTAAAAAACGATCGTATGGATCAGTTTTTCTTTGTAGGAAGTCTATCTGATCATCACAATACATGGAGGAATAGATTTTTCTGCATATTGCATTCTAACATTGTAAATGATGGGGAGAAAGTAATGAACATCGCTATATTTGACACAAAACACTTATTATTTCGATTTCTCTTATGGTATTCCCATTAACTTACCGATACGATGAAAACCAAGATTGAATAGGCAAGGATGAAAGAATTTCCCTTCTCACAAGATCAAGAGAATGTGATAAGTCATTTTTTAGACAAAATAAAACTTTGGTACCATAACGCGTATTATTTCATCTTACTTTATTCATATAAATCAGAGAATACTATTAATAATTGAAAAAATATATATGCATATAATGAAAGTTAATAATAGAAGGTATTCAATGGATTTTTTTAAAAAAAATCTTGTTAGATCCCTTTGAAACCGAAAGGTATTGTTCAGTAACTCACTATGAGCTCAACACGTTCCCGAAACGTCTTTCTCAAAACCTTTTCTCCTCTCACCTCTTTCACTCCACCGTGTTCATCGGCTCCAACTATGCGTTTCATAGTATTGTAGGTTATTATATCCTTCGTGTGAGTGTTAATGGTTACTCCTTTAGCACGAAGTGTATACTTCACTCGACCCGGGGTTTGGATACGTACCGAATAGGATTTGGGACCCGTAGAGCAGAATAAATCCCCATACGCATCAGCACCGTACACATCATTGATCTCATCGGTGAGATCACCTAGGAATTCTCTGAGTTAAGGTTGTGGAACATCTTTTCTAGCAATGAAGATGGCACTGTCTGTGTCACAGTACAACAAATTTTACCCAACGAGTTTAAGAGGCCATAGAGCTTGATTCAAGCATAGGCGGATGTGAATACTGCAATTGGAAGATTCGTTACGTGGGAGTCAACTTCTACATGTTCAGCATTCTCCACTTTCGCAATGTATGCATTGCCAACTACATCCAAAGAGTTCACAATGTAATCGTCGTTCTTGATGAGATCCATTACATCATGGTCAGAACCACAGATGATCGTTTGCTTGCTGTGAATTTTCCCCAGAGACTGTAAAAGAAATAAATATGAACAGGATCAATGGGATGATTTTTGGTTTATTATTATAGTAGTATTATCGACTTTATTTTATAAATAATTAACTTTATATTAGTTGTACAATGTCTTAACATTTTTAAATCATATCTTGAAAGAAATATATCAACACAGAAAAAGAAAATCTAATCGCAGGAAAAAATCCTTACCTATTTAGGCAGAGCTTCGCTCTAAAACGCTTTCTAGGATTCCTTTCGATGTTGTTTATTTGGATGTTTATCCCCTCAACATGATTCACCCCCTTCACGTATTCTATTTTTTTATTCTCACCAATTACTCTTCGTGGGAAGCCAAAAGCTTCTATTTTTTCTTCTAGAAAAGTTTATATACTCTGAGAACAAACCATCTCTCTTTTCAAACTCCCAAAACTCGTAGATTTTTTTGATCTTATACATTTTTTCCAGTGCAAGTTTCAATTTAGGGGTTGTGTACACGCCGGGAATCATACGTTGCTTATCAGAGTGATCGAATTAGTGCGAGTTTTGTTAAGCGCATGTGGTGCAGAGTGTGGAAGTAAGTTTATCATTTTAAATTGAGGGAGAACTGGAATATACAGCTCATTAGAAGGGAGAACATCAACTTTGACGATACCGAAATATGCCTCATTCACACTCTGAATGAATTCTTGAATAAACGGAATTTCTCGCACAGATACGCAGCGTATAGGTGATCTTGCGAGATATGGATTGTTTTTCATACAGTGCAGATATAAGGAGCAAAAATCGCAATAATAGATTTTCACACTTTTGGTTGGTGGGTAGTATAATATAAATGGGTTACATCTGCCACCAAAAAGTGCACTACCTACATTCAATACACCATTAATTACATCGGCAGATATTCTATTAACCGCCTCACGGTGCCCTGGAATGGTTTGAATCATAGTTTCAAATTCACTCTCCCAGAGAATGATAACCTTGTATTTAGTACTTAGAATTCTATCACTCTCTACTGTCTGATAATATCTGTCCATCGACCAACGTCCACCAATGGAAAGATTCTGTTTTAGATCACAGTTTTCTTTCTGGCATCCAATGCCAATAACATCCACGTAAGAGAAACACAGTTCCTCCTCCTGATGGTGAAAACCCGTCAGGAAAAAATTCTCTTCTACCAACAGAAAGGCTTCGCTCACCACCGTTTCTTTCATGAAAAATCGGGATTCCTCTAACATGTTCTTCAAACATAAGCCAACGGAGAGCCTTATAAGACAAAGCTTTGGATTTCTTCCTGTCGATGACTGCAATAGAATTTTCTGGTAAAAAAGACATATTTATAAACCTTGTAATACAATGAGGCTATTGTGATACAAGACTGCATAGGATCAATGTTAAATCTTCTTATGAACGAACACCTAAACTTCTCAAAACACAGGCGAAGGATAGAAACATCTTGAATGTAATACTTAATACATTCTGTACGAATATTATATACTTCTTTCTGGAAATTTAAATAAAAATAACGGTCAAAGTGTGATTTTTCCTCGCTGTTCATTTTTTATAGTTAAAATACCTTTTATCAGGAACGGGTCCAGTATAATTCAAAGTTTCTTCTTAAAGAAAATCGTAAGGAAAATAACCTTTTATCCATTTGGGAGATTTCCATTGTTTTGGGCAGTTTTTGAGCGAAGCCGGCATGAATAGGAGTGTGTCCTTAAAAATTATGTCCTGAACGAGCTCTATCTTAAAAATATTGCGTCCCCGCTTCATTGGACGCCAAGTAAAGAGATTAGGATTAAAATGTTGAAGCAATTCGTCATAGATAAATTGGGCATCGAATTTGGCATTGTTATGCGCCATCACAAATGTTTTCACATTTTCTCTCGATCCTCTTATTCGTATTAACTCTTCTATAAAGGGCTTACAAGGGGAGTTTTCACCATCTCTTTGAAAAATCTTTGTTCGTGGACCACAGTTCTTACATTTGTCATATGTTTCATTTACATTACCAATATATAAGGAAAAAGTATAAATGATCACACTTCTTTATATGTTTCAATTTCATAATATACGGCATTCCATTTCTTAACCATCGACTTCTTCGATCTTTCCATCCAGCACGTATGTTCTGTTCTATCCGCTTTATAGTATGTATAACATTTAGAGCAGAACAACTTCTCACACTCGTGCGTCTCATGCCGTTTGCACCCTTCATGATTATATGGTTACATCTAAGACACATGATAATCTTCACACAGGTATGAAGCTTCTTGTGCGAATCAAAATATGATTGGATGAAGAATGAGCGATTACACTTATTACATGAATTCCCTCGAATTCTTTCTCCATCACAATGCCCAAGACATTGGCTGCATACCCCTTCAAAATCTTTTAGATGGACTGTTACGTTGTCATGGAACGTATAACAGGAAAAACACATACGTGATTAAAAGGAAGTTTCTTGTTTTTAACATATCTATCACTAATGTGGCGAATTGGATAGTAAGTTTCACCTTCCTATTCAATGAATAGGAGTGGGGCTGTTTTTACAGGATAAGTTGGTCGATGGAGTAATTTGAATTTACGTTCATCGCCTGTAGCCGTAAATATAAGGATCCTGCATCTCTGCTCTCGTTCTATTAAGAACAATTTATCTACAGTGGCAAGCTCTTCACACCCGAGATTGAATTTTCTTGTCAACTCTCGAGACTCTTATATTATTGTTAGAAGCCAAAGGTTTTTTGCGCGAACATTCTCCCTTATTTTTTTCGCGAGTACTGAAGAAAGAAATGCGCAGCCTTTAGAATTTATATGATCTCTATATATATTATGTCGATCAAATCTGACATTCGATGGTATTGCAGCATGCCCTGCATGAATCCTGTAAACACGAACTGTGAGATTGAAGGTACTAAACTCGATTGTGTCGGCAGATTGGAATGTTACCCGAATCGTGTCATGATATAACCGAATAGTATCAACTCACGTAGTTGAACAAATAGAATGAGTAAATATATTGTATCACCGGATACATCCATAATTTGAAAACTTATATTTACACAATAGTCACCATCTCGAATCCATTGGAGTTTTAATATACGTCGTGAAAGCTCACGCACTACTCTACCAAGACCAGCTTCTTTTGGATTCTCCACGATTACATGATATATAATAATCAGAAGATTTCCATATCTGTTTTCTCGTATTGGCGTAATTTTTGCACAAGAACGATTTTCTTTCTGATGTTCGTTTGATAATCTCAAAAAGGGGGGAAAAAAATGTATATATTTATCTGAAAGAAGTTTACGTGTTCTTTATACAGAAGGAAAGCATGAGTGACAAATACGTACTCGAACTCCATACCGACAACACCTTCGCTTGATGAGATGTTGGATAAAGAGGAGTGGGTTGGATCCTTTTGGTGGATCTTCCGCTTTTTTGCAGGGGGAGTAAACATCTTTTCCGATTCTGATGATCTATAAAAAAAAACCATTTTGTATATAGTTATCTGAAAGATATTGGCTCATTTATTATACAAAAGGAAAGCATGAGTGAAGGACGTATGAAAAAATATTTTTTTAGGGAGAGGCTTTTGTTTATAGTTATCCGAATGAAGCTGTATCTTTCATTATACATAAGAAAAGTATGAGTGGAGAAAGTGTCAAAAAGTTCAAATTTGTATCCCCATATACTTCGTCGATCATTGGGCCGACGTCTCGCGAAAAAACCCACTTCTTATATCGTATACTCCGGAATAGAGATAAGATGTTTACTCAGCGTGTTGATAGAATCCTCTGGTGTTATACTGTGTGGCAGAAAGATTATGAAGAATTTAAAAACGAAGTGATGTTTCATGAAGGGGTGTACGATGTTTCATCTCTAGATGTAAAAAATCATACACTCCTTATTTTAGATGACTTAATGCAGAAGATAGATACAAATATATCAGAGATATTTACAGTTACCTCCCACCATAGGAATATCTCCATATTCCTAGTGGCTCGAAATTCATTTTATAAAAATTCTTATATGCGCGATATAGCCTTAAATTGTCACAATCTAGTTTTATTTAACCAGAGGGTCGAGACATCTCCCAGATAAATATATTTGCTGGACAAATAATGCCTGGTGAATGTAAGAGCTTCATCAAGATATATAAAGAATCAGTCTCAAAACCTTATGGCTACTTGTTCTGCGACTTCAGTCCGAGAAACACTGTACGATTTACCTTACAGACGGGTATATTTCAAAACGAAATCGAAAACGTATATCTTTTAGAATGAATCATAAAATGAAAAGATACGCGTATCTCTTCCATGCGTTCCCTACACTTTTTAAAGAGAAAGTGTTTAATCATAAGAAGCATCGATAGTGATTTTATCAAATGTATATGTGAAATGTGTCTTAATCTAATAAAAGGTAATGTTCCGATGGCAGCATCACAGAAACAAAAGATATCACGATTCAAATGGTTGATTCGTATGTTAGCTCGGAAGCCAGGTCATATACCTCTAAAGAAAAAAATAATAAATAAGCGTGGAGGATTGTTTCTACCAATCTTATTCTCTGTTTTAATACCTCTTCTCTCCAAGCTTCTAATATGAAAAAAATGATTGTTTATCCAGAAAAAGAGAGAGAGTTACCCTCAAACTTAATATCGTCTCAAGAAAGACTTTTATATTTGGAGAAAGAATTGACTACTATACTCAATAATTAACACATACCACCAGATAAACGTATTATACTTTATCAGAACACGTTGGAACATTATTTAAAACAGTATGATAAGTTTGTAAACTCACCTCCCGTTAATGTTCGCCAGAATGATAGGGATCAAATAAACGAATATGCAGATGAAGTACTAGGAACACTGGAGCCTAATGTTCGTGAAAGGAGTAGATTAATTTATCTGACATTAAAGAATACAGAAGTATTCAGTTGGGATAATAATGGGGTGATTACAATCGACGGTAAAAAACTCCCACAAACTAACATTATCGACCTCTTTAATGATTTAACTAGAACGTGAAAAGACCACCACCCCTCTTCTGGGAAGAAGTAAGAGCAAAGTTAATATCTTCCAATTTCCCGAAATCTATTATAAAAAATTCACAACCCAGGAAAGAATTAGAAAATATTACTCATGCATTAATTTCTTCCACTTTAACCTCAAAGGTTTGCGCAAACACACCTCATATTTCTCACTATCGCCAACAACCCAAAATAGGGAACTGGTTGAACTATTAATCAATTTCACTGATTGAAATGGCAACTAGACGGTCCAATCAAATAATTGTAAAAGGCTAAGTGGCAACTCCACTGTTATGTTAATACAAGAAAAAACCTGAATATTCAAACTACGTCAGAGAAACCCTATTCTAATGGCCTTTGCCTCACTGTCTGTCTAAATTCACACGAATAATCAAGCGAAAGAAGTTATGTCTCGATTCCAGTTGAAGTAAATTATACAACAAGAATATAAAATTAATATATTCAGCCTTTTGAAGATTACTAGAACAAAATTCGGTTATGTTAGAGTGATCTTTGGAAATACCTATGGAAGAACCCGCTCTTACAATTAACTCTTCCTTAGTGAGGATGAGTTTTGGCTTGTATTTGCTGCAATACACAGGTTAAAACAGGAAAGTTCCCCCTATGTTTATCGTTTGGTGAAGGACTACGGTGTAAAGCAGTTAAAGTGGGTAGTGGAGGCCAACCCTAACAGTCTATTTCCAAGTATCCATTTCGGTATTTACTGGAAGAAGGATGAAGAGTTCATTCCTACACGATTTAAAAATGCGTTGTACAATGAGTATGAAGTCAACACTTTTCTAAAACTTAAAGACAAGTTTCATTAAAGTTTTCGTCAGATGAAATGCTTACGGAATGCGGTTGATGTCTGTTATCTTACATTCAACGATGGACTTGATGAATGGCGAAAACTTAAACCCACCATCCCAAAGTTGAGTATATAAAAATATCTCGTTTGATGAGTCAAACTTGTGATAGAATTTGTCCTCACGGATCCTTACGACTACGTCACCTTTACGTGTATAGAATATCTATTTATCAACCTGTCTCACCATGAAAGTCCAGAGGGTGGAGTGTCACCAGCCGTCATTAATACTTGCAAGAAGAAAGTTAAGTTTACTCAAGATAGGAATAATATTTTATCAGAGCACACTTCTTTAACAAATATGTTTATTAAATACTGGATCCTATAAAAAAACCTTCTGATATTAATTTTAAAAATATATGGTTGGATTAAAAATAAACATTGATCATTTTTACCCGTTACATATCGAATACCGATTTCCCGATTCGATTAATCCAGCTCTTTTGATTCAGAGAATCCTTAAATGTATACAAAGTAATAAGTTTGCGAACATCCACGAAATTTTAATTTAAATTATGTATTTTAATCTAGATGTAAAATAAACTTGGATTTTAAGATAAAATGTCTTTTCATTGAATACTTATATAAGAGTGTAAGCTAGTCAGATATTCAGTTAGAAATGAACCGTCGATTGTTACGCTTATATACATTCCCGAGTCTACCAACATCTTTTAGGGGGGTAAATCGACTACACCAATCTGTATAAAAGATCGTCAAAAGATCTGATGTGGAAAGCTTTCTCTCGGGTTTCGATAGCTATACATTACATAAACCCGTTCAAAAAAGATTCAAGACCAAACACGTAAAAGCGCAAGGCTCTAACGAGATTTGGCAACTAGATTTAACTGTGTTGTCCAAATATGAAAGTTTTAATTATGGTGTACGATACATACTTTTTGTAATTGACGTATATTCTAGATATCTCTGGTTAATTTCTTTAAAGCAGAAAACGGACCAGGTAGTGTCAAATGCTGTAAGAAATCTCATGGAAGAATCCGGATGGATTCCAGGTTATATATGTTCTGATGATGAAGGAGAGTTTAAAAGAGATAAGATGAAACATTTATTAAACGAATTTAATATCGGCATTTATCATGTTCACTCTCTAAACAAAGCTAATCTTGTAGAGCTTGTACAAAGAACAATAAAATAAAGACCCTTCAGATACTTTACTTTTAAAAAAAACTGGAAATACATCGACGTATTAGATGGTTTTGCAATGGCTTATAATAATTCTAGATATAGAATTATTGGAAACACACCGTTCAAAGTTATATATGATGCTGCTATACCGAAGCAGAGAGCTGAAGGTAAAAAAAAGAGGTTTCTATATAAGATTGGTGATTATGTTCGAATCTCAGCGTTTCCAGTAAATTTAAAAATGGGTACGAAATAGGGTGGAGTGAGGAAATCTACGAGATATATAAAATTTTAAATGTATTAGCCCTGTATTATTTTGAAGATTTAAATGGAGAACATATTGAAGGTGGGGTTATGAAGAAGAACTACAGAAGGTAAAATTTGACTCCAGTAAGAAATATGTAGTGAGGAGGATAGTTAAAGCGAAAGGGTATGGAAAAAACAAGCTATATTTAGTAAAGTGGCGAGGGTACCCAGAATCGTTTAACTCATATATCAAGGCATGTGATATCACCCTAAAATCTTTCTTTTTCTTACCTTTCCTTCTTCGTCCTCCCTGGATGTTTACTCTCAAAATAGCATGTCTGACTATAGAATCGACTTGCACAAATCCATAATAACAAACCACAGGAAGTATGAAGTAGGTCTTTGTGAGTTTCAATTTACAGGGAATATCTATAATGTTACTAAGTCTACACACGCATTCACATTCTATCGGAAAATCGCGGAAGTAAACAACTATGCATCAAATACTATATTGGCAAGAAAAAAGGTAACAAAAATAAAAGAAATTGACTATGCATATGATGAGATATGGAGATAGGCTGGATATTAGAAAAATGAAAAAGCACTCAGAGAAAATGAATCTGAAAATGAAACAGAAATTATCATCTCAAGATTTAATGTTTCAATCTGAGAGAAAGCAACAGAAAATTCCTACTGGTTTTATGTTAATGCTCACTTCAGGTTCATTGCTCAATATGAAAAGGAAAGAAAATCTATTAATTCATCTGTCAACAGAATTTTCCACTATAATGAAAAGATCTATCAGAGATGATATCCCCAAATTAAATCATTGTATAGCGTTCAATATATATTTTACTGCTCTTATATCTCATCCGAGATCATGTTACATTTACTCTAACCTTGTAGACTATCAGTTAGTATGGGGGACACAGTCAAGGCTGATGAGAATTATTCGTCTTCCTTTCAATGATGGTTCATTCAGTATAACTTTTAATAATCCACACTATCTGAATCTTAGCTCTGGGGACTTAAGATCAATTTACATATATTTATATAAGAACGGTCGAAGATGAAAAAATTCCATTCTTTGTTGGTCATTTGATGATAAAACTACACATTGAGAGTTAACATTAAACGATAGTTAAAAATGTTGAATGGACCACGCGCATTTAAAGGGTTAAAAGCCTAGAGGGGGAAATGGCCTTGGATGCCTCTTCTCTTCCCTATTCAGAAATGCAGCACCATATCTAAAAAGTGGTGCTCGTTATCTTGGAAAGAAGGCTATTTCAGCCGGTTTCGATACTGTTCAGGATATTGTGCATGGAAAGAGTGCTAAGCAAGCTCTGAGAGACCAGCTGGGAAGGGCAAAATATAAAATCACTAAAGATACTAGACATTATATTAGAAGAAAGTTAAAATCTGAGAGGGAAAATGAGAGGAAATGAGAAAAATTAGGTGTAATAAATAAGCAAAAATGGATGAATCAGTAGTTGACAAATAGAAGAAAGTTGAAAATAGATGATGATAATGAGGCTGGGGATGTTTTTTCTCATAATATAAACCATCAGACATTTCATAGATGTTATTATACAGATATCAACGGCTGTAAATCAATCTTACACGTGAAAAATGAATGCTCTTCATCCAACAAGTGATATCTGTTCAAAGACAGAACTCGATTTGTTTACTGTTTCACCAACCAAAACTTCAATCGTTGAAAGCAATTATCAGTTTTACTCTTCCCTCAGCAATATCTCTTCCGACCCCAAACCGGTTAAATATTGTGTATCTGGTGAGGTTTATCTTTATATTAAAGCAAGAATTGTGGAGTCAAACATAAGCCAACTTCTAGATGGGAAGAATGTTTTTCCGGAAAATAATATTATTCACACTTTGTTCAGCAATGTTTTTTTTTTTTAAATGAAAATCTGTAAATTCAATTGGAAATAATTATCCCTATCGGGCATATTTAGAGACCCTGTGGATATTACTCTAGTAAAGAAAGTATAGAAAATAAATATAGCAAATCTCAGAAAAAAAGCGAATTGATATACGAGTATATGGAAAACTACACGCTGATTTCTTCTCACAACATAAGCTGTTAATTAATGGAGTCTCAATAAAGATAAAGTTATCCAGAGCACCATATTCATTTACACTATTTAGAAGCCAGACCGGTTTAGAAGCTAAAACCAATTATTAGAGAGTTTTCTTTACATTGGAAAAGTCCGTCTTTCAGGATCAGCTTATCTAGAGATGGAAAATAGGTTGCTTAAATCAAACGCTAAGTACCCTATCACAAAAGTTCGCATGCCAAATTTTACAATTGTGAGTAGAATATCAATGAGGAGTGTGGATAATATCTTCATGGGGCGAATACCTACACGCATGGTAATAGGAATGGTTGTTAATTCTGCATTTTCTGGTAAATTTGATGCATAACCGTTTGAATTTAAACCTTACGAGTATAATGTGAATTGCATCACTATCTATATAAATGGGAATGAAGTTGAAAGGCCATTTGAATTAGACTATTCGGACGATACAGATCCAGTTGCGTCAAAGGCCTTTTACTCGTTATATAACAGTATAGGGTGTATTGCAGGTGGGCAGCGTATTGAACTTACGTATGAACAATTTATAAAAGGTAAAAATATTTATTGTATTAACCTAAATCAGGACAATATTACTACTTGTCTTGGAGAATGCTCCAATCCTATACAACAAGGAACATTATCAGTACAGTTTGAGTTTAAATCTCCATTAATAGAACCGGTCTCCCTTATTATATATGCAGATTTTCAGTCTGTTATTGAAATAGATAAGTATAAGAACGTATTAGTTTATTCTAAATAAAATGAATGCATTAGAAATAGAAGAACTATTGTATCTAGATAAAAATACAAAACGAGTGTTTCATGGCTGTTTTGCGAGAGACACTGATCTATGTTTACCTTTAAAACTGTTAGCAGCTTATATAATTACTCTAGACAGCAGCCATAGACCTGGTTCGCATTGGATCGCTTTTTTTGTTAACAAAAAACGTTTGTATTATTTTTACAGCTTATCTTAGGGTTTCGGAATGATGTTTATATTCGTAAAAACTTAGTAAAAATGAATAAAATTATTATCGCCAATCCATTCAGAGTTTAAAGTTACTATTGAACAATTTGATTTATATGATGATAAAAAACCCGAAGAAATCGCTGTAAAGAATACTTTTAATAGAATGTAAAGAAAACAAATTGATACTGTACACTCAATAAAATTAATTGTGTATCGTATTGACAAATTGTATATAAATTAAATATTTATTTTCAATTTATTAATCTAAAGAAAATATACGCATATTGCTGTTTAAAAGTAAAATAATCATTATATCAAGCTAGACCTTTTAAAAAAACACATTTAAAAAAGATAAGAAAATCACTCACTCTGTGAAAGGAGCTGTGAACTGAAAAACGCTGAAATATTCAAGAAAATCACAAATCTCCCTACAAGATTTCCACTCATCTTCTGTGAGGTCTTTGATTTTCTTACACTTAGTTAAAAAAATTAAGATACCGTACCAGGAAAAAGCTTCTTCCCCACAAGCTGTGATCTATAATAATTAAATGTAGAAGGTTTAGAATGCCCTTTTAGATCTCTACAAATGGGGAGGGGGAAGTGGGGTAACGGTTGGAAAAGTAAGATTGGTCGATGATCCAGTTTAAACAAAAGATAGCTATCTCTTTACTTCATTGTGACTTCTTTGAGAAAAAACAAATATGTTTATTCAAGTCGGATGAGAGAGCAGGGTCAAGGTTGGAAAAATAAGGTTTGATAAATGGTCCAGTTTAAACATAAGATAGCTATCTCTTTTCTTCAATATTTATCTCCTTATTTATCGATTAGAAAACATTTGAACCAATCAAAGATAACTATCTCTTTGATTCATTAAATCTCGTGCCCTGAAAATCAAAACAGAGGAGAGATAAACATCCAAATAAAAAAATATCGAAAGGAATCGTAGAAAGTGTTTTAGAGCGACGGGCCAATCAAAGATAACTATCTCTTTCCTTCATTAAATCCTGTGCCCTGAAAATGGAAACAGGATGTATAAACAATCAAGTAAACAATATCGATGTGAGTCTATGCCTTAGAAAGTCTGAATCCATTGAAAAAAAGCTCACTGACCAAAGTATTGTCACCAAGGCTGGTAGTGACCAATGCTATGGGGGAAGAGGAGACTTTAATGCGAGTCCATGTGCGTGTGTACGCATCTAGATACGCACATAGGAGGCCAAGTTTGTGTGCACGGAGGCCTAGTTTGTGTGCACTCGACCTTCCACCTACAATACTACTGATCTTCAGTTGGGTACTTGGGGGGTTGGATCTTCATATGATCCGATTTATTTAAGTCTATGCTTAGGCTAGGTACACTACCTATGGACCTTCTTCCGCTGATAATTATGTTTAGTTTTCGTGAATAAATGTTATTTATCAGACAAACTTTGTATAAATCCTGTATTTATGACAGTTTACTTCAATCACCGACATGTTATTTCGATAAGTATTAAAAAAATATATTTTTTTTTTTCGATTTTGGGTCTTATTATATACATATTTGCGTCTTTGAGATTCGAGATTAAGTCTTTGGCTTAGCATTTTCTGAGGAAGCATCTGTTCGCTGCTCTTCGAGTACCACGTTGTTTCAACTGCGCGTTGTACCAGACTCAACCTATGAATTGCTCGGGGAGACTAGATTGGGAGCTGTTCTCCTGCGGTAATCTAATGCACTTATTTGTCTTAGATTGGTTCAGGGAGTTCGCCAGTTCTCAAACAAATCTACGATTAGTATTTTCTATCTTTCTACCTCAAGGGCCTGGTAACTAGACATTTAAGCCTCTTTTATATTTTAAATACGCCCCCATTGGATTCGTATGTATTAATCTTTTCCCCCTATTCTTTATACTACCTATCAAAACATTTTTATTCCTTCGTCTGTTTCTCCTTCATTTATCCCTATGCCTAAAACGACTTAAAGATGGCCGAAAGAGGGTCTAAAACCCTTCAGATTAGAGGTATTGGTCACCCGATTAGGGATAAGACTTAGAGAAGGAGTAGGCGCATTACCACTAATTCCCCTCCTGATTTCTTCTTCTTCTCTTATTAGGACCAGGGCTCTCGTTAGCCTAGTCGTTAAAATGTTTGACTACCAACGCCAAGGAAGCGCGTTCAATCCCTGAGAGAGTAGATATAAAACCCGAGCGCGGATCAGACAGCCGCCAATTGGCTAACGCGCTGAGCTCGAGCGTCTTTGCTCATTATATACTAAGAGGCGTTCGCAACACTGCTGTCTATTCCTTCCCTACTTCAACTGTAACTTAGAGGGAGAGTAGAACCCCTTGTCTTCGGGTCATCTTTTACACCTCTTTGAAACCTCCCACTACCGTTTACACGCAAGGATAGACCCATCAAAGGGTGACAGAGAGTGTTAAACATTTTAAATACAATATTAACCCAACCCTAAAAGTGAAATGGTGCCCCCTCTTTTAGGGACAAACGGTTCTTGCTGATTGGTATAATAACTTCTACCCCTGAAGTGACCTTGGTTGTCTCTGGTTTGCAACAAATTGTCATTTTGATCTTTATGCGTATTTATTTATAGTTGGGGAAAGATCTCATCTATGATATTAAAGAGAAAGATGCCGCAACTATCAAATTAACCATTACTCTAATTCCTTTTACTTCTCGGTGTAGTAAATGGTGTAGGGATGAGAGGGGATGCTAAATTCAATTGCAGATAAGGATAGACTTATGGTATTTGGGGCTGAAGATTAGGAGGGAGATGGGTTTATGAGGTATAAATTAAGTGATGTACTTCTTAAGTCAGCCTAGGTATTTAGAGTGTTTTTTATAGAAAGTTTAACGCCATCTTTCAAGCTCTGTTGGGTTTACTTATCTGTCTCGGACACATGGGAAAAAGATGGAGATATACTTATCATACATGATATAGAAGGAAGATGATCTCATCTTTGACTGGTGAATTTGAGACAGTAAAGTTACAGTAGAAAGAGAAAACTGATTATAGTATCGTTCTATTTGTTTAGCTCTGATAGTTATGAAATAATTATTAACCAGATAATAACCAAATCAGTAGTCATAATAAACTTTGAAAAAGCTAATCATAGGCCAATCCTAAATTTGCGGAAGGAGGGGGGGCTTATCGTTGTTACTGTGTTCAGATTATTTAACTTTAATTATTGCTAAATAAGGGGCTGTTCTAATATGCACTCTACCGATATATACCGATAATATTCAGTCTACCTCAAGGTCAACGTTTTAAACAGCATTTAAAGGGAGAATGGTATGGATTTAAAATAAAAAGTGGTTATATTTGAAGGTTGGGAGGTTAATTAAAGGCTAGTTATTATTTCCTTACACGCAACTTGGAGTTATAAAAAATGCGATAGGAGCATTTAGTTAAAACATATAAAATATAACCACCTAACCCTCAAAATTAACCAACCTTTCCAGATTTATTAAACTCCTAACCTTCTTCGGGCTGTATATTAGAATATCAAACAGCGGGAGACCACATAAAACAGCACTCAAAATACTGGGTTAATTTAAGTTAGCTAATTAAAAACAAACACAATGGATTTCAGTGAAGATGTTCCTTTTGATTGTCTATTGAAATATTTTGCATAAAATAATTTCTACGATGAGAACAAGACAGCTGATAGTGTTGTTTATTTAGAATACGAAAAGTCTTTGATAGTTAGCACAAAAGAGGCTGTTGCCAAACTTAAATTGCTCGAAATGAGAGAGAAAATTGTCTCACAACTCGATAACAGCATGTTGTGACAAACGAGCTATTTCGGACGAGGCATCCATTACTAGGAGACTGCTTCAGGATCTGTAATAGAACATATTTTGTTAATTGTAAACATAAAATAACTTAATAAGAAGGCTATATATAATCAAATATCCCAAATCTGGATCTTTTTACTTGTAAAGAACTAAATTCAGTCTATTGACGAAGTTAGATTATTTAGATATAGAAACCTTGGATTAAATTCCCTACGTCAAGATGAATGTATGGTGGATTTAGAATGAAACTGATGCATTGTAACTCGAGGACAAATTATTAGATAAAACTGATAAAAAAACTTAATTTATTTAAAAGAAGAAGTCAAAACCTAAGTTAATGCGATAAATAAAGAAAGTGTAGATCGATTTCCCACGAAGGATTAGTTTCCAAATGATCACTGAGAAATTATATGTTGACACCGCTCTGAATTACATATGTATATATGTATTTAATGCGGCTTGTATAGCAATGATTAGCCATCGGCAGACTGCATCTAGCACACCTTGGGGGTGCTTTTCATCCACGCTAAGCAAGTGGCTCTATCCAATAGACCATTTTAAGAGACCTTAAAATACTGTATCAATTGGGTATTTTATGGGCTATAGGATAGACTCACGTCCTTGCAATGGATGAAGTGCATCCTTCAAGCTTGCCTGATTCTGTGAAGCCGGTTACTCGTTGCTATGACAACTGCATACATTTCATCTGGATCCAGTGAATTCTCTCACACTCGTTTAATCAATAGAATTAGAGGTCCACCGGTCTGCCTGGGTAAGAAAGGATATATGCAATCTAAAGGCACATCACTCAATTATTTTGTTTTTATTTATTATTCCACAGTGTTTAGTATGGTATACACCCTTTTCATTCGATCTGCGGGTGTTTTATAATGCAACCGGAATTTGTAGAACAGATCGATAGACATAACAATCAGATTAATTAAATTATAACAATTACTGCAATTATCTTTATTTACATTATATATGTAATCATCTTTTATCTTCTTGTATTTTATAGTAATCAAATGAATCAGTGTAAATGTCAGATATTCTTGGCAAATCCTATTCCAATTCTGTTTTGTAAACTTTATCCAACCTTTCGGGCAAGAAGAAATAGAAGTGTAGAGTTGTTAGTCATTTCTAAGTGGATATAACCCCACCGCCCCACCTGGATGCAATCCTGATGTGGGGCCACGTGGATGCATGCAACACTTAAAAGCAGTCTGACAGAAGGCATAGCCCCAGTATTTGTAGTAAAGTTAACCGTACTTCCAGGAAAGGTTGTAGAGTCGAAGGATTTCTCTCTAAATCTCGCAAGCGGTGGGAAAGAGCAGAGGTCTGCTCTTGTGGAGCAATGCAACAACAACTATTGCGACTCCTGCCGTTCTTGGGTAGAAGGAATCGAACAAAAAGCTGCAGTAACTAGCATATTTCTATTATATCAACTATTCCAACTATATTTACAAAAATGTAACATCATTACCTTCTTTCGATTACAAGAGTTACTCCTAAAGAACCTCGTACAATCATCAAACCAGCATTACTAAGTGCCGAAAAGTAATGATGGTCTTCCGTCAAGAAATGATTCATCTGACAGATCCGGATCGCTCAGTAGTTCAATGAGATTTGTGAACCATTAAAATAAAGCTTTGGAATGTTCGAAGCTGTATTAGGATCCTAAGAACAGCCCCAAGGCAGATATTTGTTGTCACTAGAGGGGACTTTATTCATTGTTGATAACGAAGTAGTTCGATCTTATCATTGAACAGAGATTTGTTGGGAAAAGATAGTTGGAGTAAATACATAGTTATTTTAGAGAAAACATGTCACCAAGTCAGTACTAAGAGCTGCACAAGAAGATTCATACATAATTAACTTCTTTAATTCATGACATTTTTCTTTGTTAGGATGAACGTGATGGTTGAATGTACATGATTCCTACATCACACAAATAGTGAAGCATATCAAAACTCTCTACAGATGTTGCTCGTTCATTCTCGTGAGTGTGAGGGAATTCCACGTGGAATCTCTTGTTCATAACGAAACTTCCATGCGCTGTAGAAGGCTCGGTTAGGCTTAAATTGGTAAGCCTAACCCATCCCCCCCTTACACAAGCGTAGCCTCGAACCACGTCCAATACGATTTACCTTTACACGGGCTAGAATATCCTCTGCAAGAAGATTCGAGGCCATTCGAGAGTAGAGCTGTTTCCCGCTCTCCCCCCGCGGGGAGAGCCTCGGACATAAATAGTGCTCGACTCCCATAAGGAGACACAGAGTTGAGAAGTCTCGCTCGGACCCCAAGAAAATTCCCCTAGTTCCAAGTCAGGTGCTAACAACAAAGCAAAGTGACAGCTGAACTATTTTTGTGTATTGGAATTAGACCCAGCCAGTGAGGTAATTCCATTTAACGATCGCTACCGAGTGATTTTTCCGACTTCTCTCGTCAACTCCTGTCGAAGCCCTTCTCGTTCGCCCCTCGTTTTTGGGTGGCCGAAATACTCTCCCTTGGACCGGACGTTACCGCCCCACCCCCTTTTGTTTGGAGAACCGCTATCGCTTTAACATCTCGCTCAGAAGCTTCGAGCGGCCTCGCTTCACGTGCAGAAGACATCAATGAAGCCTTACCCTGACGTCTCACCCGGAATCTTCCGTAAGCCAACCCCTCTCCCCCTTCAGTAACCCATTTGCGTTAATTCCCTCCATTTGAATAGTCTCCTCCCGTAAAACATTAATTTTAACTTTATAGTCTGATTTATAACTACACTCCCCCCCCCCTTCGTTTACTGATGTGATTTTGCCCATTAATTCTCTGAGGTAAATTTGCCCATCAATTCTCTCATTATTTTTATATAAATAAAATTATATTTTTGCACATGCCTCTTTAAATAACCTTGAGCTTTGCCATTGTCCATAATTTACCTGACCTCGTTGCACTCTTTCTCGCTACTGAGCCCGTCGGTTCACCTGTAATTTATCGGTCCCTCCTCCATAGGTATAATATGGTATTGATGTAATATAATTTCATACCCCGACATATATATTTATTAATATACATATTATATAATTTTGGTGTCAAGTGTGTTTGGGGTTTTTACGAACCCGTGTCATTTTAATTTTGACATTAGAAGTTCCCTTGTTATTCACGTATATCCCTTTTATTTTAATTTTTGTATTGTACTGGCAGAAGGCAAGTTCAAGTTAATTGAAGAGGAGTGGAACGTAATCTATTTAGATATTGTGTTGGACCCCAGGTAATTAATTTTTTATTGTGTTTGAATTTTTGAGACTCTCCTGGTTATTAATCCAAAAGAGTTAAGGTCTTTGGTGTCCTAATTCCGGTAGGACCATTTTAATTTTTTTTCCCGGTTAGAAACAGCAGAGGTAGGTAGCTATATCTTAATTTTTTTGTGTTTAAGGCCTTCACGAATATTCAAGTATTCGTTCCGCGTGGGTAGTGTCCTAGCTCGTTCGCGTATCAGTGTTCCCTTAATTAACTGCGTAAAAATGTCATCCTTCGAAAAATTCAAGAGTCAAGGTGAAATGTTAGGTCTTTTGGGCAAAGACCTGCTAAATTACGTATAGGAAGAAGAGAGGAACGAACGGGCAGAGCAAAGGGATAAGGGAAATAAGAAAAATGGAGATGGAGAAGAACAAACTGAAGATGGAGATGGAAGAACATGAACAAATTAGGCAGTACGAGCTGGAAATGAGCCGAAATCAAATGGATTCTCAGTCCATCGGTTCCCAGGCTGAAATTCCCCAAACTCCTTCAGTCTACCTTCCCGCTTTTAATGATGGAGAGGACTTTGGGTCATTTTTTACCCATTTTTAGAGAATCTTTCAGATCAATAGATGGGATCTCGAAAGTGATGGCATCGCTCGCTTACTTCCCCTCCTTAATGCCAAGTTAAGGGATATCTTTGTATTCCTTCCCCCGGGAGCAACTTTGGACTATTCCACGTTAAGTCCAAATTGTTAGCCGCTGTTCATATGAATAGCGAATTCTACCGCTCCCAATTCCGCCAGGAAAGGATCCAGCCTGGTCAAACATTTCGGCAACACGGGTACATCCTCCAAAGACATCTTCAATGTTGGCTGGATGCGTGCAAGATTTCTCAGTTCTACGAGTCCCTTCTGGACTTCTTCCTTAGGGATCAGCTTTTAGCTGCCGTGGCTACCGAAATTCGCGCCTTCATTAAGGATAAGCGTGTGTTACTTCCAAGGAGTGCTTGGAAGAGGCCGATGTCTACGCTGGTAGTCACGATTTATACCCTAAGGATGTTAAAAAGGCTCCCCAATCGCCCCCCAAAACTAAATTTTATGGTCCTAAGACCCCCCTAAATTGGTTTCAAGATTTACCAAAGTTCCTAGTCCTTTAAAGCCAAGAAACTTCCATCCATCGGAACACCGAGACATTAAACCACTAGATTCTTTTCCCCCGGTTGTGCCGTACCAAAAGAACCCGATCGTCTGCTACTCCTGCGGAGTTCCCGGCCATTACCGCACGAACTGTCTCAAAACTCCCGATTCGCAAACTCTCAGTCCCACCAAGTACACCAAATCTGGGCCGCCCCTGATCCTCCTCCGTCGCCTCAGAAGACTCCCGAACCTCCCTCGCCAGCCAAAGACCCGGTCCATCAGGTAAATTTTCTCTTTAATGAGAACAACCTTGGTGGATTCAAATTTGAGAACGGAACTGTGAACGGTCGCCGAGTATCCACCCTCGTCTGTGACACCGGGTGCACCTGTATTATAGTGTCTAAGGACCTACTGCCACCTGTTGGGTCCGACCACAAGAAATTTGCGGTGGTCCACGACTACCTTGGTCGGGCCAGTCGTTTCCCTGTAATTCGTTGTCACATCGAGTGTGAATATATGTCCGGTTGGGCCGAAGTGTTAGCGGCCCCAATCCAGTTCTGCTCCGTTTTGTTCGGTCAGAACCCCGTAATCCACGACCATCCCGTGATTAACCTTACACAGGCAGCCCTGGAAACTCGTGCACCTGTTCCACTGGAAATCCCTATCAACCCTGAGTTCCAAGCCCTCCAGAGTGACAAGTTTTCCCGCGCCCAGAAGGGGCGCGCAACTCCCCCCCTCCCTCTTTTGGAGAAAACTAAAGCCCTCGAGCGTGAGTCCACCCGAGGTAACAAACGAGTGTCAAATCTCGTGAAGAAGGAATTATTGAGAGGTATAAGACCTAATTGGACCTAAGGGCGCGAGAACGAAAATTCACGCCTGGTGCGGAGGTGCTGGTGCTACTTCCCACGGGAAGCAACAAACTGCTTAGTCAGTGAGAGGGACCCTACCTCGTCTTCAAGGCTAGAGTACCTGTGGATTACCTCATCCATACTACGGCGGGAGCGAAGGTTTTCCACGTGAATTGTATATATATTATCTCATTAATGTTCCTAATTATGATTTTTTTTTGTTCCACTAAATTGTTGTCTTTAGTCCCATATTTATGCATCCATTTAATTGTATTTTTTGGGGTGGGGTTCCACTAAAATGTAACTAATGTTTTCCTGTGTTTTGTTTTTTTGTTTAAAATTGTACTAGTTAAATTCTCTAGAATTGACCTGTTTAAGGCTTATCTCCGTAAATTCCCCGCTGATCTCAGATTTACGTTTTTTTTTTGTGTGTGTGTACACCTGTCGTAGCAGGTCAGAATTTTCCTAGACCCCTTGATAATTCTAGTTTGACGGGTAGTGTGATCCTTTCCGAAGCAACTGCTCTGTAAAGCAGCTTCTTTCGGTTGGGAGATGTGTGAGGAAATTCCACCTGGAATCTCTTGTTCAGAACGGAGCTTCCATGCGCTTTAGAAGGCTCTGTTAGGCTTAAATTGATAAGCCTACCCCCCCTTCCCCTTCCTTAAGCGGTAGCCTCGAACCGCGTCCACCACGATTCACCTCTACACGGGCTAGAATATCCGCTGCAAGAAGATTCGAGGCCATTCGAAAGTAGAGCTGTTTCCCGCTAATCTCCCCGCGGGGAGAGCCTCGGACATAAATAGTGCTCGACTCCCATTAGGAGACACAGAGTTGAAAAGTTTCACCCGAACCCTAAGAAAATCCCCCTAGTTCCAAGTCAGGTGCTAACAACAAAGCAAAGTGACAGCTGAACTATTTTTGTGTATTGGAATTAGCCCCAGCCAGGGAGGAAATTCCATTTAAAGATCGCTACCGAGTGACTTTTCCGACTTCTCTCGTCAACTCCTGTCGAAGCCCTCTTCGTTCGCCCCTCGTTTTCGGGTGGTCAAAATACTCTCTTTTGGATCGGACGTTATCACCCCCCACTTTTGGGGGGAGAACCGTCATCACTTAAACATCCCGCTCAGAAGCTTCGAGCGGCCTCGCCTCACGTGCAGAAGACATCGGTAAAGCCTTACCCTGACGTCTCACCCGGAATCTTCCGTAAGCCGACCCCTCTCCCCCTTCAGTAACTCATTTGCATTAATTCCTTTCATTTGAATAGTCTCCTCCCGTAACACATTGATTTTAACTTCATAGACTGATTTATAACTACAATCCCCCCCCCCTTCGTTTACTGATGTGATTTTGCCCATTAATTCTCTGAGATAATTTTACCCATCAATTCTCTCATTATTTTTATATAAATAAAATTATATTTTTGCACATGCCTCTTTAAATAACCTTGAGCTTTGCCATTTTCCATAATTTACCTGACCTCGTTGCACCCTTTCTCGAAACTCAGCCCGTCTAAACTAGTGGTGTTCCGTCCCTTCGATGGTTCACCTGTAAGTTATCGGTCCCTCCTCCATAGGTATAATATGGTATTGATGTAATATAATGTCATACCACGACAGTGAGCTTGCACTCTTACATATCTCTCTAGGAAAAAGATTCCAGCACAATTTCTCTTAAAGTTAATACTATCAAAATTCAAAAGTAGTTTGATGATATTCTCTGTGCTAACGTAAAGATTTAGAGTGATATAAGAAAACACATGTGGTAAACAGTACTTCTGTCCAAACAAGGGTAAAATTTGTCTTCGTTAGTATGGTAACATCTCGGATTTTTAATAATCAAGAGGCACTGGCAAATCCTTAATAAAAAACCTACTTTAGCGAAAGCCTACAAACTGCTACAACCTTCTGCCATTAGGTAGGCGTAAAAGAACTACTATACCAACAATAGCAGGGATTTTTAGATATTTTGATTTATTTTAAAGCTAACATACAATAATGTGAATGATAATTGCAAAACCCGAAATTATAAATAAGAATTAACATGTTCTTTTGAATTTGACGTTAAAATATACTACTTTTAAGTAATTGTAAATTCTAATATTTGTAGTTCTTCTCATTTCCACTCTTACCTTCTCATGGAAAAATGATCTCTCGTAAGGCTCATCACTGAAGGGCGACCTCAACAAGCACTGAGAAGCAGCGGTAAATATAAACGCTTTTTATTATTCTCTAACAAACAAAGAAAATTTATCCCTTTTATCCATAGAAAGGAGAAGGAGTCTCGTATATTTGATTACAAGTTGAGGCTTTCGAATTTCTTTCGGGCTTGATGCATTCTCCTTTACACTACCTTGGAAGGTAGATGAATTCTACTCCACCGAATATCATCATCGTTACCTCGAGTTCTTTCTTAGTAAGTCAGTGCCTCTCCTTTAATCTTTCTAATGTTTTTACACTTATTCTTTCTATACTTCCAAAGTTACAGTGCTTTGTTCACGTCCTTAATAAATACCTAAGACAAAAGAGAAAAACAATAAATTATATATTTTTAGGCCAAAGATGCCCTTTTCATGAGATTTTTGTTTCCCTAAATTTAGGAATAGTTTCCCGTTCCTGTAATTAATCAAGTGGGAAGAGGAGAAATTTATTTAACTTGGTCTAACTTTTGTTTTGACATTTCAGTGGGAAACGAATCTTTTATTTCTATTTATTAATATAGACTACATACATCTATTTATATAATGGTTAAGGTTGTCATTAAAAAATAAATACATGAAAACAACATATTTCCTACTTCAGTTTATATATATGTATATATAATTATATATATATATTATATTTATCGGAATTTACCTAAATGATTCTTGAACCAATTTTCTGAACAAAGTTTCAAATGTACTACTACCTTTAAAGGCATCGCAGTCCCTCTAATTGAACTTGAATCTCCTCTGTAATGTTATTTGTCACTTGTTTATATCAAACACTAACGGTAAATTTTATTTTAATAATAATCAGATAATAATAATATTAAAGACAAAAACTAACAAACAAAATAAACCATAGGATTTAAGACCATGAGCTTTCGAAAATATTGCTGCAGGATTAACCTGTTTTGTATGTGATACTTGTAAACTCTCTGAAGTCAAAGCCTTTCTTCTATTTAAATCATGAAAAATCTGCATAATGAACTACGAGACGTACCATAGGGGAAATTTAAACAAGGTTAATTAAACTTCGGATTGAAAAATGAACACGACTGTAATAAAAAATGCGATCATCGTTGAGGAATATTTACCAGAAGGCATGAAGAACTCAGTTTATAGCCGCTCTCCAACGCTATTGTAAAACCTTTATAATAACCTATGGAAAGTATATTCACATATCGGCTGAGCATCACAAATAATTCAATTGTTTTATTTTCCTTTCATATTCAAAAGAATGGGAAACTAGGATTTCTTCGGTGGGAATATTTTGGGGTATCTAAATTAAAGAAACTAGTGCCTTTCCCAGTCACTTAAAGAGTACTGAACTACTTAACTAAACAACTCTACAGGAGTAATAAGTCCCAAGAGCTAGGAGTTATGAATCAAGCAAAAACCTCCCAACAATTTCACTTTCCTCTGGTTTCATATTCATCTGAGAAATTTAGACTTTCATTCGCAAATCAAGACTATAAAAGCCTATTCTTCTCGGTCGATCCTCTTCTTAAGCTTGGTTTCTTTTTTGCATTACTCCTCACCATCCGAACATCTTTTACAACCTTTCACAATTGACCAGGCACAGGGCGATTTCTCTCCTTATTTCTATAACCCGTCCAAGGCCCATGTCACGTCTTCCAAATTTCCCACTGGGCGCCTATGGCGAGAGAGTAAATAACACGAAATAGCTTCCTTTTTATCCTAAATTCCTTCTATATTCATTAATTATTTAAAATCTCCTGCTGAAAATTAATTGATCTTTTTGCATCAATAAAACGTTAATTATCATGCCTTATTTGTCTCCCATGAAGAATGGCATTTTTTTGTTGTAATTAAAAAATAATGCCAATAGAAGGATACGTAAAGCATAAATTCCTATAATTCAGTTGATTTTTCGATAAAAATGGTAATTTTATAATCTCTATATTTTATTCCTCACCTAAAATATTAATTTCATTGCGTATTTCTATTTGACCTAAGATAGAGCTTATTGGGAGTGCATTTCCTGGCATAACACTCTGTGCTATCTTCCTTTTAATAAATGTCTATATTTGTTTTTGTATCATCTTTTATGTACACTAATCTATCTTATTTTAGGTATTTCTACTTAATTTATTAAATTTTCCGTTTCAATTTGTAATAATAATAACAATGATAATCGATATGTTTCTTCCATTTTCCTCTATTCTCTATTTTGTTTTTCTTTTAGCTAGTGAAATTCATAATTTAGAAAAGTGCGCCATTTGACCTATATGCGGCTTTTAGATCCATCTTATGCTATCCCCAATGAGAACGTATCTGGCCCAGAAGAAAGAATTGACTGTCATAAGTTAAAGAATTAAATGAAGACGCACGCTTTAACAAACAAGGAACCATTGACCTCACTGTAAGTACATTATGTAGCTGTGTATTAATGGCACAGGATAGTAGTCAAGTGCCAATTGATGTTACTCAGAAGTTTTAAAGTTTAAAGGTAAATTGTATTCATGGATATCAGTTTAATTACACTGGTCTGCGTCAAAAATGTACCTTAGGTTTTCTATAGTGTTTCTTAATAAAATTGACCTCTTAAATCCGAATCTGTCATCCGTTTTTCTCTATCACCTCCAGTTTTTGCGTTACAGGGGGTGATAATAATTTTATAGTTTATACATCTATATTACATCAAATTTCCATAGTTTTTGCACTGCTCTATTGGCAGTAAACTTTGTGTACATTTTAAGTAATCATGCAAATAGGTTTATATTTTTCAGGTTAAAAATTGCTTAGCATTATAATAATAAGAATAATAATAATAGTGGTTGAGTTAAAAATGAACAGAAAATGTAAGAATAGCTCTGACAGATTTTGCTATGTTTGTGGCAAAGTGACTTTTCCCGAGCAGCAAAGTACAATCCCTCCTGTAATTAAATCTTTGTATCGTGCATATTTTGGAGTAAGGCTAAGAGATCAAGATAAAAGTTTTGCACCACATATCTGCTACAAGGGATGCTACATAAGTTTAAGACGCTGGAGTCAGGGCGAACAGAAGTCCATTTCTTTTGGTGTTCACATGGTGTGGAGAGATGGCAAGGACCACACTACGGACTGCTATTTTTGCATGACTAATCTTAAAGGTGAGCATTGTATTAAGTATTTAAGCTTTCTGTATTATACTGCCTCCTGAAAATGTCATTATTATGCAAAGACTTAGCATAAAATTAAAAACTAACATAGTTCACTTCAGCATGAACATATCTTTTACTAAGAATTTATGTACTATCTGCAACTCCAAATCAATTTCTTTATGTAATATGCAATTATATTTTCCACAGGTATAAATAAGAAGAATAAACATAGTGTGGCATATCCGGATGTTCCTTCTGCCATCAAACCCCTGCCCCATGGCCCAGGAATTCCTATACCTTCTCCTCCTGAACATATATAGGTACATGAAGAGATTAATATGGAAGTTGCCTAAGATTATGACACATCTGAGTCTTATCAGGTTTCCACACATGATATGGTCGCAAGACCATTCACTCAAGTTCAGTTAAATGACCTGACCAGGGATCTGGGGGTTTCAAAGGCGAATACACAACTTCTTGGCTCTCGACTTCGTGAAAGTAATCTTCTCGCTTAAGAAACAACATTTAGGGGGGTACAGAAATAGAGAACAAGAGTTTCGAAGCTATTTTTTACAGCATTCTTCCAGCTCTTTAGTATACTGCGCCAATATTAAAGGACTTGTTGAGGCCCTTGGAATTCCCTACAACCCATTAGAATGGAGACTGTTCATAGATTCCTCCAGTAGAAGTTTAAAAGCTGTGTTACTGAATATTGGTAACAAGATAGCTTCCGTTCCTATAGGCCATTCAATCCAACTTACTGAAAGTTATGAAAATATGAAAAAATTGCTGAATGCAATAAATTACTTTAGCTATAAGTGGAGGATATGTTGTGACTTAAAGGTAAGATCATTTTACACTTGGCATTTCTAAGCTTTTTGATATTGACATTTTCATATTTAATTGTTAATACTTGTATACACCTTTTGGTCAACTTACATTTTTCAAGAATGCAAATCTGGAAATCATGAGTCATTTTTGAGTTATATTTTTTGTTGAAGTGTGTCCCTATAGGTTAATGCATCCTATTGGGTTAATGGGGAACTTATCCTAATTGAGAAGGTATACAACACAACTCAATAAACTCAAAATAAGATGTACATATATCCAATTAATTCCAATACGATGATTTAATGCATCGGCATACAGGATTTTTCAGTACATATTCATATTCTTATTGTTTTAAGAAATATTACTTTGAATTTGTTTTTAGAAATATTACACTTAATTTACATACCGTGCTAAATTTTTTTCAGGTAGTGTCTCTTACGCTTGGGACGCAAACAGGCTACACGAAGCATCCCTGTTTCCTATGTTTATGGGGCAGTCGTGCAGATAGTATGCACTATGAGAAGAAGGTTTGGCCTCCACGAGAAGCATTTAGAATTAGATCAAACAATGTGATAGCTGAACCTTTAGTGCCTCCTCAAAAAATACTCCTCCCTCCACTGCATATAAAGCTTGGCATAATGAAAAATTATGTCAAAATCCTTAATAAAGTAGGCCAAGCTTTTAAATTTCTTCTTCAAAAATTTCCACAAATCAGTGACGCTAAGCTCCATGGGGAAATTTTTGATGGACTTCAAATCAGGAACTTGATCAGCAATTTGATGCATCAATGAAAGACATGAAAAAAGATGCCTGAAAAGCTTTCAAAGCTCTAGTTAACAATTTTCTAGGCAATAAAAGAAGCCCAGAAGAATATGTGGCCCTGGTCAATCAGCTCTTAACAAGTCTCAAACATTTGGGAGCTTGAATGTTTATATAGATACACTTTTTACAGTCCCATCTGGATTATTTTCCCGACAACTGCGGGGGTTACAGTAAAAAACAGGGGCAAAGATTCCACCAGGACATAAAAACAATGGCTTCCAGGTACCAGTGTAAATGGAACGTAAACATGCTTGCTGACTACTGTTGGTGTTTGAAGCGTGATGCACCAGATGACAGGCACAAACGAAAATCGTCAAGGGCGTCTGTTCTTCGAAATTATAATTATTTTCTTTATTATGTTGCATTCTTTTATTTTTTGTTTATTAAAAGAATTATAGTTTACATAAGTGTATTCCTGTTTATATGATATAAAAGTAATAATGCATTATTAGATAGAGAAAGTTTTTTTTTAAAAAAATCAGAAAAAATGAGGTAATCTCAATGAAAATGGTGTATGCTGTACTGAGAAAATCTGACCTGATTGAACAAATATACATTCATTTTTGAGCTCAGGAGGTTTGATTCATTAAGAAACCACAAAGAAATCCGGAGGAACATAAAAATATTTTCAAACGCAGGCCTGTTTTATTGTTCCTGTTTGTTTGTATTCTCTTGTTCTTTTTTGTATCGGACAACCCATAGATGAGCAAGAATTCAATTGTTGTCATATTTGTTCTTACATTTCTTATGAATTACGTAAAGACAACAATGCAACAGAAGCAAATATGCGTCTGAAGAAGATAGAGGAATAATGATCAAAGACTTATCCTAGAAACTGACTCCATGCAACAGAAGCAATGATGTTAAGTCTAGTGTGCGTAAGTGTCAAGCGTGTGGCTAAGAGAAGAAAACTTTAGATTTAACGATTTGCAACAGTGTTCTGCTAATCATGATTGGAAAATACTATTTTTTTTTCCAAGTCGCAACACAAAAAGCTTCTGATGCGCTGCTTTTCAGGATAACGACCCCTAGTCGCATTTTGTCTCACTTGGGAGAACGGTTTTGGTCTTTCCTTATTAGAAAATTTTTGAAGTATTATTTAAAAGCAAATTTATTCTCCACAATTCCAAATTTTTAGGATTGTCTTGTTTTTAAAATTAAAAAAGAACATACCAAACATATCTCTTATCAATTATGATGAAATCATTTAAATTACATATTTTATGGTTACTATTCATTGTGAAGGAATCTTAGAATTATATTATTTTCCCACCGACTAAAACAGTATCGCTGAGACGTTACTCCCCCCTCCCCTTCCGACCTCTCCCTCGTTTGACCCGCTGCCAGGTCCCGTGAGATTCTCACCAAAGCTTCCTCCCGGTCGTCTCACCCCCCCCTCCCCAACCCCCTCGGGTCAGGAGACTGATCTGTAGACTCAGCGCGAACCGCGTTTATGGCCATTGTCGCCCGTCTGGCTACTGATCCCATCCGTTCACACTTCCTCGTAAGAAGGCGCTCGATTCATCACGCCGATAACGAATGTTAAGAAGGTTTCAATGTCTCTCTCTTTGTTTTGAATAGCTCTGGGTATATATGCCCCCGCTCGTGGCTGACGGATAGATTTGGTTAGACGAGATTTCCCGAAAGGGGAAGTGTGAGTGACATCACCCCCCGTGTCTTCGGGTTGAAAAGAAGAGTCTTGTGAGGCAACGTCAGCCTTTCTCATTGGCCTTCAGATCAAGGATTGGAGAAGCCGTCCTCCGAAGATCGTCTGGTGACCTCTTACGACAAGAGGCCCATTAGCTCGCTCAAGCCGAGTGTGTAGAAGTGATCTCCCTCCCCCCTTCGAAGTTCGCTCGGTGACCTCCCTGAGGACAGGAGGTCCGCATCTGGTGGCCTCTTACGACAAGAGGCCCATTAACTCGCTCAAGCCGAGTGTGGACAAGTCATATCCCCCCTCCCCCTCCCATTCGAAGTTCATTCAGTGACCCCCTGAAGACAGGAGCCCCGCATCTAGCAAACGCGAGTCCGAGAAGAGTAGCCCCACTTGCAGTAGGTTCCGTGGCTACCCTTCCCCCCCCTGAGTAATCAAGGTCACCAAGACCTCCCCCGTTTGTCCCACCTTACCCTCGAGTTCAAAGGAAGTAAACCATTCATTAACCCCAATATCCCATAATAACCATTCCCTAACTACGGTTATCTCATTAGTATTCGGAACTTAAGTCCGTCTCATTTTATGTACCATATATATATATATATATATATATATATATATATATATATATATATATATATATATACTGGTAATTGATTTTTTCCTTAGGAATCTGATATGTAGCAGGAATATGAAGACCCAGGTGATTACACCAATCATTTATCATTTATTGGCCGGACGTTTCGGACCTTTACCCGGACCATCTTCAGGGACTATGTCGACTAATGAGAAGGGGAAGGAACATTAATTGATAACAGTTAAAATAATGCATTAAATAATGGCTAAAAAAGCGGACGAAGGCAAGTTAAAATAATAAAATTGACAATTATTAAAATTAAAGTAAAAACACTAATAAAAATATATAGAATTAAATAATACTACCCAGTGTGATTTAAAAAAAAATAATAGAAAGTGAAATTATAACATAAACTGACTTGAATATCACATATTAAAAGTTACTGGAGTAAACAAAAAATAACCTGTTATATTAAATTGTAAAAAACAACAAATCCGAAAACAAATCAGAATGAACATAGTGACTAACCTTTATCGTGGGAGTAGAGAAATCACTAACTAAACATATAAAACTACTAAGGCAATTTGTTCGGTTGCTCGGTTGGCTAGTTAATCTATTGAAGTGTTGGTTGGTTAGATTGTGAATAGTTTAATTGAGGAGAAGTAATTATTTAGGTTTGGATTTATTTTATTGATATATAGTGACTCTGAGATTTTCAAATCGAGAGAATTTAAGGCTGAAGATAATATAGTAAATGAATTGGAATTAAGAGGATAATGGTGATACTCTAAATGTTGCCTGATGGAAGAGGCTTCACGTTTAAAAATGGGAATACCAGTCCTATGAGACAAACCTAAGTGCTTCGCGATCCTGCATTTGAGTTGTAAGCCACTTTGGCCTACATAACGACAGTGGCAAGTCGTACATGTATAATTGTAAATTATACAGGATCGCAAGCCTAAAGGGATTGGCTCCTAATGGAGAAAAAAGGAATTTAACGATACAGGGTTGGAATTTATACAAATGAATTAGCATTGATGGAAATGGTTGTTGAGGGTAGAGAGAAGGAGTTTGTTAAACTCTGATGTTAAATGCTCGAGATAGGGTAGTTTAATGAAAACCTTCTGTTTAGAAACAGTAGTAAGTAAGGGTCGAGGATAATATATTTTGGAGAGAAATTTGGATACTTAAAATTTAATTATTACCCCGATTTCATCTTCAACCAGTTAGTATCCAAATTGAAAATAAACTAAATAGAGTTAAAAGAATAAGCCAAAATATTATAAACAAAACAACTCCTTAATGTCAGAAAGCTAATAACGACGAATGTTCTGTTGGTCTGTTGGCGCTTAATATAATGGTTTGTTATACGTTGAGAAATTTAATTAAAGAGGTGTAATTATCCAAATTAGGGTTTAATTTATTGATGAAAAAAGACTCAAGGATTTTCAACTCAAATAGTGCCGAATGACAAGATACTAACAATTTGTTGTACGTTGAGTAATTTAATTAAAGAGGTGTAATTATTCAAATTAGGGTTTAATTTATTGATGAACAAAGACTCAAAGATTTTCAACTCAAATGGTGCCGAATGACAAGATACTAAAAATTTGGGATTAGGAAGATGTTGGTGATTTTCAATGTTACCTATTGGATGGAAATTCTGGGTTAGAAATGTGAATGCCAATCCTGTGGGACAAACCTAAGTGCTTATCAATCCTGCATTGACGTTGCAAGCCAGTTTGGCCAGTTTGGCAGTTGTGGCATCCTATCCAATAAAATGGTCGGGGGGAGGGGATTTTTGACAAAGATGCGATAAATTGTAGTCTCGTACTTAGAAATAACATTTATGTTCAGAGGACTAAGTAAACGATGTAATTTAATGAAAATATGGTTATAGGGTAAAACAGAAAGTTTTTGCCTGAAATTTAGGGATACTAACATTAGTTTGATAATAGGAACGCTTAGCGGACTTATAACATTTGTCCAGAAAGTACAGAAGGCATTGTTTATTCTATAGGCTGCAACAACTGCCAAAAATGTTATTATGGACAAACCGGGAAAGAACTAGATGTCCGGTTAAGTAACACAGTAATTATATTATCCATTTACACGTTCCCAAATTTAACCTTAGCCGTGGTTTGTTCATGATAGACCCCATTATCACTACATACATACAATCTCAAATAAAGCTGTTGCAGGATTCTGTACCCCCTAATTAAGGTTCATAGGTGGGTAGTCTAATCCCTCCCTTCCACAATGTATGTTCTGACTCTTGTTCATTCTTTGAAAAAGCCTTTAAGAATAAAGACGAGAGTGCTCAGAATCGTTTTTCACTTTTCTTTTGTGGGTTTGTTTTCATTGACAACTATGTTTAATAAACTACTCTCTACCCTGACAAAACACTTCCCACAATGACAGTTTTTTCTATTAATTCTAATTATGTTTACTTACATTCCTATTTGTCGTCATAAGGAGTAAGTTCCCATGGGCTTGCGATCTTGTACAAAAATAATTATACGTGCACGACCTGAAATAGTCGTTAGGTTGGTCAAACTGGCTTGCAGCGTTAATCCTATTAATCCAGAATTGTTTAGCATCTTGTCATTCGACACCATTTGAGTTGAAAATCATTGAGTCTTTGTTCATTAATAAATTAAACCCTCATTTAAATAATTGCACCTCTTCAATGGAATTACTGACCGTATAACCAACCAATATATTAAGCGCCAACAGACAATTAGAACATTCGATGTTATTAGTTTTCTAGCGTTAGTCAGGCGGTCTCATAAATACAACGATAAACGTTAGTCTCTTAGTTTTTGTTTTTAATTATTGATACTCAAGTTAGTTATAATTAAAAAAGTATTGTATTCCATTTCTTTGTAAAATAACATCAGATATTGATAAGTAATTTTACGTAATGTGTTATTTTTATTTTACATCTCCTTCCACATGTGTATATTTTGACTGGTTTACCTTTCCTTGCGCCACTTTTTAGTTTAGGCCATGAGTTAATGTATTTTAAAACTATAAATTTTAATATTTTTACCTTCCTTCGTTAGTCGCTGCTGATGGTCCCAGTTGAGACCCGAAACGTCCAGCCAATAAAGGAATAGAGCCATTTTGTGGTTCTTTATATTCCTGCTATGAATCAGACTCACATGGTACAGATTAATTAACAGTAATATATAAATATATCATATATATATATATATATATATATATATATATATATATATATATATATATATAATGAAAATTAATGCAATATCGCAAGAAAAGATGAGGAATTAAACTACATTCTCCGAAGACAATTTAATTCAGAACAGTTTCGGTGTATCTCACACTCTTTTTCAACTGACACTGGATAAAAAATATAAGAAAAGTGCATATAAGCATAACACAAGGTCTGGTCGTGAAAGATCCCCTTTTTTTCCCCCAATCCCCTACTTGTGGCTAATCTGGGGGGGGGGGGGGTAAGCATAAACATATTGAAGGGTTGACATTTTACTATTTTGTTAAATTTGCTTTCTTATTACAGGATTAAAAGAAAATTGACCCTCAGGTAGATTTAAATTAGGAACTGACGATATCAAGCTCGATTCTACGATTTTTCTCTTAACATAGTTAGCCGATTTAAATACCATTTTACTTCCAATGAAACCAATCGTATGATTCTTGTCTCTAACATGGCAAAATATTCCACTGCTTTCGCTGCCTTCTCTAATATCTCTTTTGTGTTCATACAATCTCTTGTCTAGATTTCTCCCCGTTTCCTCTATATAAACTTTATGGCAATCGTTGCATGGTATTGCATATACTCCTATGTTATGATGCTCTTTGGGTTTCCTGGCAATTATCAATTGGTTTAAGGAATTATTATATTTGAAGGCTAGATTAATACCCGCTTTTCCAAATATGTCCTTTAAAATATTTAATTTATTATTAAATGGCAATGTTATACATTTGTTGAAGTCATTAGTGCGGGAAGGCTTATTACCATAGAATGTTTTCCTAGCTGCAAAATGGGCAGACAATATGAACCAATCGGGGTAATACAAATTTGAAAAAATGGTCCTGATAATGACAATTTCTTCATCTAAATAGGAAGGATGACATATTTTGTATGCTCTAAGGAAAAGGTTAGAGATTACGGATTTTTTAACAGTATTATCGTAAAACGAAAAATAATGTATATAGGCATTCGAGTGGGTTGGTTTCCTATACACGTCAAGTTTTAATTCATGGTGATCTTTATTAATGAGGACATCTAAAAAGGGTAATCTATTATCATATTCCCATTCATATTTAAATTTGATGGAGACATGCAAATTATTCAAATTATTAAAAAAGTTATCAAAATCATGGCCATTAGGCCATACAGAAAATACATCGTCAATGTACCTTAACCATATAAAGTTAGGGGAAGAAATTGTGGGAAGGAATTCAGTCTCAAAATATTCCATGAAGAGACATACCAATATCGGAGATAAACTATTTCCCATGCTAAGGCCAAATATTTGTCTATAAAACTCATTATTTACTCGAAACACATTGTCGAGTAAATAATGAGTTTAATGACTTTAACAAATGTATAACATTGCCATTTAATAATAAATTAAATAGTTTAAAGGACATATTTGGAAAAGTGGGTATTAATCTAGCCTTTAAATATAATAATTCCCTGAACCAATTGATGATGGCCAGGAAACCCCAAGAACATCATAACATAGGAGTATATGCAATACCATGCAACGATTGCCATAAAGTTTATATAGGAGAAACGGGGAGAAATCTAGACAAGAGATTGTATGAACACAAAAGAGATATTAGAGTGGGCAGCGAAAGCAGTGGAATATTTTGCCATGTTAGAGACAAGAATCATACGATCGATTTCAATGGAAGTAAAATGGTATTTAAATCGGCTAACTATGTTAAGAGAAGAATCGTAGAGTCGAGCTTGATATCGTCAGTTCCTAATTTAAATCTATCTGAGGGTCAATTTTCTTTTAATCCTGTAATAAGAAAGCAAATAAACAAAATAGTAAAATGTTAGCCCTTCAATATGTTTATGCTTAACCTCCCCCCCAGATTAGCCACAAGTAGGGGATTGGGGAAAAAAAGAGAGGATCTTTCACGACCAGACCTTGTGTTATGCTTATATGCACTTTTCTTATATTTTTTATCCAGTGTCAGTTGAAAAAGGGTGTGAGATACACCAAAACTGTTCAGAATTAAATTGTCTTCGGAGAATGTGGTTTAATTCCTCATATATATATATATATATATATATATATATATATATATATATATATATATATATATATATATGGGAAAAAATCACGAGATGTAACATATATATGTTCTCAAAAAAGTACACAATAATTTTTTGATGGAGTTAGACACGTTTTTATTATTCTATCATATAAATATGTGTCTAATTTTAATCAATGTGGCTGGCCTCGGCAGCGAGCACGCGCTCTAGGCGATACCTGAAGGACGAGCACACGTTACGGACGAATTCATTCCTCATGCTAGCCCACCGGTGGTTGCCGAAGGACTTCAGCTCGTCGACGTTGCTATGGCTGACCTTGCCGTCCACATGCGCCCACACGCTGAAGTCGAGGGGATTGAGGTCGGGCGACTGCGGTAGCTAAATATCCTTCAACCAGAAGTTCTTTTTCATCCCCACTCACTCCTGCCCGCTCTCGGCTGTTTGAGCCGAAGTACCCTCTTGCTAAAAGAAGGAGTCTGTCTTCTCTCCGTGATCTTTTTCAACCAGGGCAGGCCTTTTGTGGCCAAGATGTTGCATAATCGGCAGCGGTGAGCCGATAACCGAACGTGAACCACACTAGCGGCATCTTCTCACCTTTCGATTTCCTTGTAAAACTACAAAGTTATATGCAATTATTTTTGAGTTGCACATCATTATTATGTAGACGAAAATTGGAAAATATTGAAATTAGTTGTATTTTCCCCATCAGGCAATCATAAAGTCAAGAAAAGCAATTTGTTTCTTTCCTTAACAATTTGAAGGAATTATAAAATGGCATATTTTGACACCCTTTCAGAAGCCTTCAATTGAACAGATAATTTTAAGTTCATTAATGGTTATGATTACTCCATTAAATGTTTGATTTATTTGATATATAAATCAGATATAAAAAAGAAAATAATGGTGTTAGAAACGTTAAAAGGGAGTATAGTAGCCTATAATATATAATCTAACTGATTGCTTCATGAATGATGGGAGATAACTTTGTTATGTTCTTTTTAATAATCGTAAGAATTCTGAGTTGTGGAGAGTAAATTTGATTTTACATGATCATATTGAGATAGATCTCAAAATATTAATTTAGTCTCTTTTAATGATTAAGGTTAATTTAATATTTCACATCCTTTTCTTATTATCCTTTATTCAACACATCAAAATTTTTCACATCTTTTATTTCAGAGACAAAATAAAATTTGGCTAAAATGAAATAAATGATGAAACTTCCAACGGTTAAAGTGGATTTTTTATTCAGGTGAATTCCGATTGGCATTTTATTTGAGTAGTTACCGCGAATGACTTTGCGAAACCTCGAAGTACAGTGGGTATTACCCAACCAGCTTTGATTTTTATGGCATTAGCTAACTTGCCATTTATACTTATAGTGTGTGCTGACCCGCTCCTCTATTCTGCAACTGACCAAACCAAGAAAGCAAAAATTGTAAATCACCTCGAGTCTTCAGAGCAGGAGAAATGGCAGAGCAGACCATAACGAGTAATATACATCTGAATGAGTAAAAGCTATGGCGCTTCCCTATAAAATTCGTGATCTTTCGCAATTAGATTGAATTGAAAACCAAAGGTGTATTTCCCGGGGAAAGTTTGAAAGATATCTGTAAATAGAGTGGTAAAGATAGAGTAACGAAAAAAGCCAGCGGATGTATGTAGCAGTAGATCTTCCTCCAGGCAGAGAATGGAGAGCATACAATCCACATATGTCAGCTCCTGATTTCTCTTCACATCTGACACAAAAGAAATATCGGAGCAATGAAAAAAGAACGTGTGAGAAGAAAGCCAGCATGCAAACTCCATCACCACCCCACCAGAACCGAGTACGAGGGGAATGAACTCGACTTCTGCCAGACCTGAGCATGGAAGAGTGGTCGAAAGCTGACCGGCTCCCTAAATTTATCCGCCGGCCATCAAATTAGTGAGAATAGGCTTGTAAGTAAGTTCAGAGAGAGAGAGTCACATGAAAATGTCTAGAAATAAGATACCTGGGTAGTTTCAATCAAGTTTCAGACTACCGGGGCCGAGAGAAGGGGAGGCATGGCGCTCCTCTTAGCGATTCAACAATGGTAAAATATATGAAAAAGTGTGGGGATAGAGTATAGATATATAGAGAATAATAGTTAATTGCAGATGGAGAGAATATGTGCCGGGTTGTCTGGCAACCTCATTTGATTTTCATTATATTTTCATTTACAATGTTTTTTATTCTTTATTTTTACCATACAAGCCTTTTCTTAGTTTTAAATTTTTCTTAGTTTTTCATACTTGATTTTGCACTTGATTATTACTTTTTATCTATTTAGGTTTTGCATTATCTTTTAGTAACTTGCCCACTTTGGATCTTTTTATATTTATTATTTGTTTAAATGTATTTTACTTACTTGTCCTTTTTGGATCTTTTTGAATTGGTTTATTTAAGATTTTTGCATTTGGATCTTGTTTTTATCTTTAAGTTTGGCCTTTTGGTTCTTATATCTATTTATTTTTAATTGTTGTCCTTTTTGTATCTTTATTATTAATTATATTTCATCTTTGTCCTCTTCGGATATTTTTGTTTTAATTTATTTTATTTCTTTTTGTTTCACTTTTGTTTAATTCTAATTTACTCTTCGGGTAGTTTTTATCGGAAAATTGGTTTAATGTTCTCCTGGATTTTTAGCTGACTGCTTTGAAAGTCACGCTTAAATCTTAATTGAGGTATTTCTTCAATCGGTTTTCTTATTTGTTGTAGGATGTGTTCAGGCATTATTTCGTATTTCTTGTTCCATAGTTCACTTGCTTTTCTATTTAAGGGGATGTTTATTGGATCCAAATCAGTGACATCATGCAGGACTTCTGATGGGATTCGGTCCCATGTGGTGGTGTTCGTAATGAAGCGTGTGGCTGTATTTTGTACCACCTGAGCTTTCTTCATGGCACCTCTGCTTAAGGTATGAAGGGGAATAAAAGGGGTACAGCAGCTGTGGTATCACCAACAGCATATAAAGTCTCTTCTTGACTTGAGGGGAGAGAAGCTTGAATCGATACAGAGACCGAAGTGTCCTCCTTGCTGTGGCGATCTTGTCCTTGTAGTGGACATTGTACCTCCTCGAGTTCAACCTCAGGCGCTATTTCGTTGCCCAGTTTCGTTCGAAAGAAGTGTTGCTGGTGATTAAACAGGTTGTTTGCATGAAGGAAGCTCTTTAATCTGTCATTGATGAGCTTCTCTAGTAGCTTTCCCATGAACTTCAGTAGGGAGATTGGTCTGTAGCTACTAATTTGTTTTTTCGGCTTCCCAGGCTTAGGTATAAAAGTCATACAAGCCCTCTTGAATTGTTTCGGGTAGTATCTGACATCGAGACAGGCGTTAAACACCTCAAGTAGAGCTTCATTACTGTTGTTAGTGGCATTCATCAGATGCATCTTCGTGATGCAAGTAAGTCCTGGTACCTTTTTCTTGAAGCTTTTTAAAGCTTCTTCGTATTCTTCATGCGAGAAGGGTCTACCCTCCTCCCCGGCGAGACGTGTCCTGTCTACGATGTGATAAGGAGTCAGGTTATTTCCTATTTCCCTGAGTCTTGATAAGATTTCTTCTTCGTATGCTTCATCAAAATCTTTGTTGTCCTCTTCTTGGATACGAAACCGATTCCGCCAGTATGTTCTGAACTCACGTTCGATGTCAGTGTCTTCTGTGAGTTCAGCGCCATTGACTTTGATTGTTATGCGACTCTTTGGGGAAGTGCCACGTAGTCTCTTTAGCTGGCTCCAGAATTTCCTTGGGTCTCATTCTGCGTCAATTTTTTATATTAGGTCATCCTATTGCTCTCTAGATTTCTGCCTTATTAGGTTTTTGATCTAGTTTCTTAGATCACGTATTTCTTGATGACGTTGTGCCGTGATCCCATACAGGTCTATGAAGAAGATGCACGCTTCAAGTTGGTCCATTTTCTCCTGTATGTTATGGTCCCATCTTGGGGCCGACTGAACTTTATACTTCATCCAGCAAACGTCTAATCGGTCGGCCTCTAAGATTTTTGATGTAAGTTAGTTGATTTTTGCGTCAATATCTTCAAGAGTAGCTTCTTTTAGTTGTTCTATCTGAACATGTTGTAGATGTTCACGGTAAAACTCCCAGTTAGCTCTTGCGAGAGATCTGCGCTTAGGGCTTTCACCTGGATTGGGGAGGTAGAGATGTGGGTGATCATGCTGACTTGGTCTAGTGGAATGAAGGGCCCGGGGATGGTAACTTGATTCAGAGAGAAGTTCCTGTTCGTCAGAATTACCAGCTCCATTAAATGAAGTAGTATAACCAGCTTCTCTGCAGCGGGAATTTAAATCGCCGATCAAAATTGCTGAAGAGTTCCTCCTAAAGAGTCGCAGGAAGTTAGGAATCGGGAGATAGGGACGCCTGGGTGGTTGATATCCGACAGCAATTACTAAGTCGTCAAATGTCGTGCGGATCTTGATTGCAAGATATGACTCTTCCAAGTCCCGTATCTCTTTAAGGTTGATTCCTTTTCTGATGACAATCGCTGCTCCATCATACCGCTCTTTTGTATGCCTGGTCATCAGTTCTTCATAATTATAAATCTTCAGGTACTCATGCTCCAATATGAGTACAATATCAGAGTCAACCAATCTTATGATTTGATTGTACATGGTACTTTTGGTGGTCTATTCATTTGTGTTCAGAGAGAAGATTTTTAAGTTTTTGATGAATTTTGTGCATGAAGCCACATGTGTTGGTATTAGGTTGTTTGCTCTTTGATCCTCTTTCTCTATCTGGGAACCTAACTCTCCCCAAGCGCTTCTTTCTAAACTGATCACTGTTTAGATTGAAGCACGATTCTGGACAGATTTGTATTTGGCCTTGTTTTAGTGCTTTGAGCAGGTCTACTTCAGAGATGTCAGCGTCAAATTCCCACTTGTACTTTCCTTTTACAATTTCCTCAATCAACTCCGCTACCTTGGATTTTTTCGGTATGGAAGCGAATATGGAACCGTAAATCTTCATGTTTAGTTCTTCGGTTGTCTTAATTGGTACATCCAGGGTCATATTTTCAGTTTCAGGTTATTTTGGCAACTTCCATTTACTCTGCCTGATTTTTGCGTAAGCGCGGGTCTCGAGAGACTGAGCGAGACCTCGGCTCCGTTTGTGGCAGGTTCTTAATTTGAGCGTGGAAGAGGTCCTTAGACGGTGGGTTGTCGGGGAACCACATCGGTTTGAGACTATTTTCACAAGCATCTTATTGAGCTCTGTTGCGTAGCTTCCGGGTTTGGTTATGTTGGTGAAGTGTGCATTTTGATTGCACATTACCAAATTTGGCCTCATGTTAGGGTAAAGCTGCAACATAGTTTGGTCCTGCTTTATTTTTATTGTTTGGCGTATTATGTCGTAGCTTTTTTGTTCTTTTCCTCAATCATTCTTTTTATTTTCTGAAATTAAAGTCTTTTTCAATGGACATGCCATGGACAGAGTGCGGTCAAAGTTGCCGCAGTTGAGGCATTACTTGTTTTGGTTTCTACATTCATTCCAAGGGTGCCCGGATTCAGCACATTCAAAACACCTTTTTTCTTCAATTTGGCAGTCCTTTGTTGCATGCTTTTATAATGCTAGCAGGAAAAGCAGATCTGTAGTGGTACAAAGAACTTCCTTTCAATGCAGCTGGCCGATATCTTGGATAAAACAGTATTAATCCGTTTTCTGTCTTTGTTCTTAAATTTGATGGCCTCTTCGATCTTGGCCCAATTTTGCTTTTCCTCTATCTCTTTTATGATTTCATCCACAGAGTGGCTTCCAACGTATAGGTCGATACGCCGACATATATTCGAGCGCTTCGCTGCTACTTGTGGGGGAACTTTGGGCACGAGACCAATTTTTTCTAGCTCGTCGCGCGCTTTTTCTGATAGTAATTTATCGAGGTCGTGGGTCGTGTCGCAGAGAGCCATGTGACCGTACACAGTGCAATGCATAGTTTTGCGAAAATGGTTTCTAGGACTTTTTCCCGCACTGGCTTCTGGCACCGCTTCTTGACCCGGAACGGGACTCCTTTATCGCCGCTGGGGTCGTCCATGACGGCCCCAACAGCTGATTCCTTCCTAGATCCAATCAGGTCTTTATCACATATCGTGTGCCAAAATACAATCTCGGTGACACAGTTGCGCTCCTTTCAAGTAGGGTAGGAACAGGAGGTATCTCTAATCAGCCCGCCAACACTTGCTTCTACCTCTCTTTTGGAACCACTGAACCAGCGGCTACCCTTAAGAGACACACGGATGCACAACAGCGTACGTGATTTCTCTAATGTACAGTATGCTAATTTTCCAGCCTAATTTTTAAAGTGATACTCTTGAAAAGTTTTCACAATTTTTCTTCACCTACTAAATAGAAAATAGATCTCCGAAAAAGGAGGTAGTAGGACTTTGCTTTATCTGGTGCTGTTCAAGTCGCTGGAAAAAGTTCAGTCCAAGTTATCTCCTCTTAGCGTAAAGTGTGACAGTCTATTTATGCCCTCCCCTTGTCGAGCAAATGAAATAGCACTAGAGGGATCAAAATGCCCTGCTTTTACTGAGACAATGAAAGGCTCATTTTTTATAATAAATAAGATCTGCTAATAAAGAGACATGGAGCAGCAGTGTAGAAACCCATTGAGAAAATCATATATAGGAAATGGCGTTGGGTTGTTAATTGAAGGTGAAGCCAGGTAAGTAAAGTGGTCCTCTCCGAAAAGCGCTCGTAGTGTACATAGTTGCGGGGAAGAAGTCGCTAAGTCTCCGGACCGAAAGTTCTATTACCCTGAGAGAATAAATGTTGATTGAGTAAATTTTCGCATGATTTATTGGGGGAGAGGCATAGAGTTTTAAGCATTTTAGGATAGAAGGAAATAGTGATGGGAGGCGGAGTCTTTCAGAAAATGCGATGGATTTGAGACTAAGTAACCTAGTGGTAATTGCAAAAGAAATTGTGCTTAGATATTAAAAAGAAAAGGAGTAATATTCTTAAGACAAGTGAACAAAGCAAACATACCTGTGAGTAAGACATGTGCAGAAAAAGAGAGGAGAAAAATAAAACTGAGGTGATCGAGTAAATTTATTTAATATGGCAATCGGGTAAGGTAAATAGATGGGGAGAAGTCAATATTTAATGGAAAGAATGTAATGAATGTTTGCAGCTAGATAGTTAAATGGCTTAAAGAAAAGCAACAAAAGTAAACAGACAAAGATTTAGCACTAATAAACACAAAAAACAAGGGGGACACAAAATCACCTTTTGTGTCCTCTGTCCCGTGGACTGGTCCCATAGACTATCTCCCCATCTTAATCACAATAAACACAAAAACAAACTTCAGGCTACAACAAAACCTCAAAATATACATAAATTGTCACAAGGAAAACTGGACAGAATACACAAAAGTAATTGATCTAGCTCTCTCCAATATCTAACTCCCCAAAGATGCACACAAGGCAAATAAAATACTAAACAACACCATCTTACAAGCAGACAAACACAACATCCCACGTGGAAAATTCACAAAACAAAAAAACTACTCCCTGACCCAATCAGAAACCTCAAAACACAACGGAACAACATTAGAAAACCACTCCATCAGACCCCATTCTAGAACAAAACAATTAATAGATAGTGACATAGAAGAACCAAACAAGAACTATGGAAACATCACCTAGACCTGAAATAGAACCACACAAACTCTGGAAAACCATTGCTGGCCTCACAAACAAAAAAACAACACAACCACGAAACAATACCATCACCTTCTGGAAAAAAAAGCCAAAACCCCAATACCAAAAGCAGAACACTTCAACAAACAATTCACAAACACAACCATACACCAAATGAAAAATGAAAACAGACAATCAGAGCCATAAAACAAGCAACAGACAACTCCACTGGCCCTAATGACATAAACATCAAACACTTAGGTCACAACGCCATAAACCTACTCACGTACACTTACAACCTCGCCATAAACACAAACAACATACCTAAACAATGGAAAGTAGCAAAATTAATCCCAATACCCAAACCAAACAAAGACATAAACAAAGGAGACTCCTTCAGACCAATAGCGCTGCTTTTTCACATTGCCGAAACACTAGAAAAAATCATCCTACCCTACATCACATCCAACATCCCAAACACACCACGCCAACATGGATGCAAATCCATGCACTCAACCACCACAGAATTACACACCATAAACAACATAATCAGAAATGGATTCAACAACAAAATTCCACCACATAGAACGATAGCAGTCGTCCTTGACATGCCCAAGTTTTTGATACAGTAGACCTACACAAACTAGTCAACAAGATTCACAAACTCACCATACTCACCACACTCATAAAGCAAATAGCAAGCTACATCAAGGGACGACGCCAATACACCCAAATACAAAGCACAAAATCCAAACACAGACACAAAACATCCGGAGTTCTCAAAGGAGAAGTAGTTCCCCCAACACTCTTCAACATCTACACCTCAGATATACCAACTTCCCGACAAACAGTAAAAAATTTCACCTACGCAGACGACATCACAATACTTTCCTCACACAACAACCTAGAAACAGCTGCACAACAGATACAACCTTAACTCAAAAAAATACACACAAGAACAATAGAAAACCCACTAAAGCTATTGCCACCAAAACAATGACCACTCTCTTCACACCAGACCCTGTAGAATACAACACAACCCTAAATCTAAACATAGAAATCGGCGCGGTATACAAAGATCAGATCATGCTTGAAGATTTAGGTAATCACAGAGTGGAGTCAATTGCCGAGGAATGATTGAGAGTTTTGAGCGTGCCAGTTCCTATAAAGCTACGGCTTTGCTAAATTAGTAGCTAACTCTAAAGCGCATTCCTGAATGGAAATTAGTCATAATAGAAGTGTTTGTCCTGTTTCCTGGGGGAATCAGCTCAGTGACAAACAAACCTTGGAAAAACACAATGTGTGATTATTCTTTGCTATATTCAAATATTCTCGGCTATTAATGATGAAATAGACGAAATAAAGTGGCGTTGAAATTGTTGTCAACACGAATAATTCCTCTGGTCTGTTTAAACTCTATCGTTTTAATAAAACCTATCATCTTAGTCTATTATTTCATCTGTTTATTTTTACTTTTTACGTACTGTTTTTATTCTATGCTTCTTTTTTTATCTCTCTGTCTCTCTCTCTCTTGCTATTACATATTCTTCGATATGATCTCTTTACTTAAGCTTTACTTTTTTCTTCTCGGCTCTCTCAAAATTTTGTCAGTTCGTTTAATCCTTTACTATTGCATTTATCTTGTAGTTCTTTATGTTTAAATGTATATTTTTTTCGTTTGATCTTGCACATACCGATTCTCACAATGCCGTATTTTTCATTTTTACTGATTTATTTTTTCATATTGGTTCATATTTATTAAGACCTTTATTGTGCTGTAGGGCTGATAATTAACTTTAAAATATAAAAAAATAATTAGAAAAGAATTGGCTTCCTCTTTTCATTTTCATGTGGTGATTTTTCCAATTATTGCTTGACTCACGACTACTTTATGAGTGTAGCATTTCTTTCTTTCTTCTCTCTGCTCTCTCTCTCTCTCTCTCTCTCTCTCTATATATATATATATATATATATATATATATATATATATATATATATATATATATATATATATATATATATATATATATATATATATATATATATATATATATATATATATATATATATATATATATATATTACAAGAGAAAGATAAATTTGACGTAAATGAGCAATGAGACAAGAAAGAGTATTTTTTTTTAAAGGCAAAAGATAGGGAAATTGGAAGAACACAAGGATCAAAAAGAGGTGCAAATATCTTAGCTATAAAACAAAACGCGCTTAGATGGCAAAACTACAGTTAGATTGCAGGAGAATAACCAGGAGTGGAAATTACATTTTGTCTGATATTTATATTTTCTAATGCTCCCTCTACTCTCAATTTCCATCGTATCTTAACTATTAGTTAGTTCTTACCACAGCCATTTAATAATATACTTTAATCCCGTGATACATCTTATTAAGAGAATCAACCCTAAAACTAGGCCAGTAATGATTAGATAGCTTCAGTTACTCTTATGGGTCTTTTTGATCTTTACAACGCCCAATAGTGTCGCATAGAGCCAAGTTTTTCACATTATGAGTCCAGACCCTTTAGTGGGTAACGAGATAAATATAATGGGTCGTGAGCATAAATAAGAAAAGAAAAATTATACAGTATTCATAAATCATCGCTCGTTTTACTGATTTCTCCCATGACAAGGCAGGCTTTTGATTTCATTCAGAATATGTTATAAGAAAATACCCTGACAATTTCTTTTGTACGACAATTTAGTGAATATAGGATAATTATGACGCATTTTCACGAAAGTTCGATGAAACAAATCTGGCAATCCTGCATGCGTGCAACTGTAGGGGTGCGAAGATGTATCAGAGAGAAAAATTCCTCCCAACGCGAGAATATAAATAGCCCATTGAATTACCAGCTCAATACGGACTTGCCGTAGCGTGACGGCAGAATGTTAGCATTTGGATTCAAAGACCAGCGATCGAAACTCAAAAGTCCACAATTTTTACGAAGAAAATTCACGAAGAAAACGGAGACCACGGAAAAGGCTTTAAGGACAACTCAAGAAGATTCAAGATAAATGGATCGCCTCCAGAAGAAAACAGAACTCAATGAAAACGACTTCAAGGGCTAACTCATCAAATCAACAAGGAATCATCACATCAAGATAAATGTAAGTTAATATGAAGATGAATCAGGAAAGAATTACGAAGTTCAAGAACTAACCCTACCACCTTAAAGAAGAAGGAATCTCAGCCAACAAGGATACTAAGAGTCAGAATCAGAAAATTATTGTTGTTTTAATAAGAAAAAATATATTCCCTGTTCAGGATTTTAAAAGCTTATTCTGGCTATAATATACAGGAATAAAGAATACAGATATAAATATATATCTTTCCTTCATCCCGTAAGGAAGCTGATGATCACTTAAATCCAGCCTGCAAAACTAAAGAGAGAGTACCATAACTGAATCAGACCCTACCCAACAAACTAGGCCCGACATTGGAAGTGTTGCGCATGTGCTGGATAAACAAGTGATTTTTGTTGTATTCTAGCAGTGGAAGGATAGCTATTGACATTCATTTTCGAGATTATTGATAATGGGTTTACCTTGAAGTATAAATATGTAAACAAAAATATTTTTAATATAATATAATAGAGCAACTCTACTTTTGTTCAAAAGAACTGTGTTTTTATTTCTTGGGTGTTTGTTTAGTGGCCAAATTTATAGACAGAAAGAATTCTATTTTACAGAGGATTTATTTGGTTCTGTCCTGGGAAAACTACTATTCATTAACTACGTCAACGACAGGGACGGTGACATGGTTGCCAAGATTTCAAAATTTGCCGACGATACTAAGCTTGGTATGAACGTTGAAAATGATGGAAATACTGCCCGCCTGCAGGAAGATCTTGGGAATATTAGGGGATGTTCGGACACGTGGCAAATGCCTTTTAACGCGAACAAATGCAAAGTGATGCATATCGGCCACAGAAACCCTCAATCTCAGTATATCCTCAAAGGCACTGCTATTGAATGCACCGACACTGAGAAGGATTTGAAGGGAACAATCACTAGTGACCTCAAGTTCTCGAAACAGTGCAGTGAGGCAAAGAAAAAGGCCCAAAGGATGCTAAGTTATATAAAGCGCCAGTTTGGATATCGGAACAAGGAGATTGTACTGTGTTTGTACAACTCACTTGTCCGACCACACCTGGAGTATGCCGTACAATTTTCGAGTCCTTCATTTCGAAAGGACATCGCGAGATTGGAACGCGTACAAGCCAGGGCAACCAAGCTGATTCTCTCAATCCGACATAAAAGTTATGAGGATAGACTAAGGGAATTAGATCTGTTCTCGCTGGAAACCCGTAGACTGCGTGGTCAGCTCATAGTTCTCAATACTTCGTGGGTTCGACAATGTTGACTACTGGGATATTTTCACACTGAGTGAAAACAGAACGCGCAATCACGGCTTTAAACTTGAACTGAAGCGTTACAACCGCAATCTGTGTGGAATTTTTTCCACCTACAGTATCTGCGGTAAGTGGAACGCACTTCCAGTGGAAGTTATCAACAGTGAATCTGTTGACCAGTTCAAGTCAAGACTAGACAAAGTCTTGAAAAGTGGCCTTTTAGGGACGCAAAGCAATTGAGCAGCCATGTGCCCGCTCGATTGCTAGTCCAAAGGTACCCTCCTTGAATGGACCGTAAGGTCCCCTAGGGTACCTTCTTTCCTTTTTGTTACTCCTTGTTGTTGTTTTTATCAGCTGATCTACAAAATGTTTTTTGCTTCAAACTTTGCACGTGCATATTCTATAACTAATAGAATATTTGTAATTCATTGGCAAATACCAGATATATTTCGTCTTGTCGCTGAAAAAATTTGCATTTGCACTTGTGACTGCAACACTCGTGAAAATACTGATTTTCTCAGCCACACTTTTTCAAATCTTAGTCATATTTCGTAAGGTTTTGTACTGATCCAATTTATATTTCAAGAGAAGTATAAGTTCTCAATACTTTTTGTTTTCTTATCTTTGCTATATATTATGTACATTTATATACCGTATTTCAGAAACAACCTTAATGAAGGATCGTTATTTATATCATTCGGAAAAAGAAAAACGATGAAGAGACAGGGGGACCATCAACATTAACCGGTAGGCCTACATATATCTGGAAAGGCATCTTCCAAGAAAGTTGTTAAAGATGATAATCTTAACAAACAAACGTTGTCTTCTTTTGAGACGCCTAATAAGAAGATGAAAGCAACAAGACTTTATACTGAAGAATACTTCAAATATGGATTTATGATATGGGTGAATTCTAATGAAAACGACAGACCTCACCTTTTGATCTGTAATGATGTTTTTGCTAATGAGAGTTTGAAGCCTTTAAAACTAAAAGGACACCTGGAAAAATAGCACAACGAACTTTTAAATAAGCCTTTGGAATATTTCCAAAGAAAGAAAAAGTATTTACATTCATCAGTAAAAGTTTTGAGTCACTTTACAACTGTTAATGAGAAAGCCTTACTGTCATCATATCTAATTGCATATCGTATAGCAAAAGAGAGACTGCCGCATACTTAACTGACAAGGTTATTTTTCCTTCATGTTTGGATCTTGTGCGTACTATGTTTAATGAAACAGTTGCTGAAGAATTAGCTGTGATATCTGTTTGTGGCAATACAATATCACGGATAATTTGTTCAATTGCGGAGCATTTACAAGAAATGGTTATGGCAAGACTGCAATCTGGTATAGAATTTGCAATACAGTTATACGAAAGCACTGATACTTCAAAATGTGCTGCACTTTTATTTTATCTCCGATACGTGTGGTAAAATCATATGTTGGAAGACTTACTATGCTGTCTAAATTTGACAATTGGTACAGTCGTATTTGCTGCATTATAAGAGTTTCTTATTGGCCAGTATAAATTAAACTTAAAAAGTGATGGAGAGGTATATATGACCGGAAGAAATAAGGATGATATTAAAAGATTTTCAGATACAGCTGATAACACTGCAATTTGGAATCACAGTTTTATACACCGCCAAGCTCTGGTATCAAAGAAACCTTCGTAGAATCTTAAGGAATTATTTAAAAGTGCAGTGTTAAGATTGTAAATTTTATCAAAGGGAGCTCACTAAATAGTAGAACATTTGAAATATTCTGTTCAGAGATCAGATCACAACACACCCACTTACTCTATCACACAGAAGTTCGTTGATTGTTACGAGGCGAAGTAATTAGAAGGGTGTATGAACTTAGAACTGACGTTCACATAGTTTGGATAAAGAGAAATAATCCATGGCACAACTTTTTGAAGATGTGAAGATGATATTTTAGTTACCAAACTGGCTTATTTAAATTATATGTTTGGCATTCTTAACGATTTAAACATGAAACTTCAAGGATCTAGTGGCAATACATTCCAACATATTGAAGATATTGAATGGTTTCAGAAAATGTTGAGGTTATGGCAAGAAAGACTTAAAGTGATCATTTCAACTATTATATGTTTCTAACATTGTTACACCAAACCTTGCTGATATCATTGTCAACGAAGACATATTAAACCAATTGTGGGGATTAAAACTAGAAATTTTGTCACATTTCACTTCCCTCTCTCAAAGCTATGATAAGTATTTCGCTGAAGAGTAATTTGATCCAGCTCAGAAAAGCCTTTGGATAAAATATCCATTTGCTTTCCAAAGTCCCTGAATTAACAATAGAGTTAAACTTGTTTCCTGCAGAGGAAGCTGATTGTTGCATCTTAGTTCATTCACACTTAAAAATGATTTTGAGAAATTAAATTTGTGCTCATTTTGTATTAAGAACATAGAAGAATTTCCACTACTGAGTAAAAAGGCTATTGTATTATTATTATTATTATTGCCTTTTAAAACTACTTATTTGAACTGTGATTTTCAATATTGACTCAGTTAAAGACGAAGGCCTGAAACAGGATAAACACTGATCCTGATATGCGTGTAGGACTGTCTTCTTGTGTTGCCAATTGTAATCAGCTGCTTTTGAACCAACAAGCACATCAATTCCATTAAATGACCTGTTATTTCTTTCAAATATTATTTATTTTACATTTGTGTCAGAATTTCCTTTTGCTTCAAGTTAATTTTTTCTTCAAGTAATATTTTTATATTCATACAAATAAATATATTCAATTCTAATATGTGCGGTTCATAAGAAATTTACATATAAATTGGCAATGCTAAATAATTGAACCTAGTGAACAGTTTGTCTTTAATTCATTCCTAGTGGGTATAATCGGTGGCAATGCAAAATCAGATTCTTACTGTGGGTCGCAGTAAAAAAAGTTTGAAAAACGCTGGCATTTAGATTCTCGTTATTTTTTTTTTAATTAAAAACATGATCCACAAAGTTCGTGAGAAAAGATTCTTAAAGGAAATGGAAATTGAGTAGTAAAGAGAAAGAAATAGGAGCTTGTGAGCTCAACTCAATTTCTCAAGGCTGCGAATCTCTATGAGGTTTATAGTCGATTGAAATCCCTTTTCACCTAACATCATAATATTAAAATCGCCATTGGACATGACTAGTTATAAGAACCTGACATCTGATTTGTAGTTTAATGAAAATAATGCGTCATTCTCTTTATCGGTACTCACTTATTTAATTAGTTATGTGTTTGGGGCATAGTTTATCCCCACACTCCCAATCACCAGCAACAAAAATAGTACAATTCTTTCTTCATATGAAAAGTTCTAAACACACCCAAATTTTCGCTTTAATAATTCAAGCCACAGATTTTTTTTTAAATTTGAGAGTTTCTTTTCCTATTCTTCGAAAAATAAAACCTCCTCCCCAAATTAGGAGATGATACCTTTAACTTTATTCTTTTATCCAATTTTATTTAGCCAAAAAAAAAATCATAAGTGATCTAAATTTGTGTTTCTGTGTTTCATTTTAAGATGTAACGGAATCTTTTTAAATCACAACCATCAAAAATGATCGTAGAATTCATAGTACTGCTAGAAACACTTCATCTTTGAAACAAAAAAAATCTTCATGACATTAGTATTACTTAAGTGTAACGAGAGTCAAAGGAAATACTCAAATTTTACCCCATGAGTTCATAATAGGTGTTTGAAAAAAGAATTTGAAAGGAATGGTAAAGATTGTTCAGAAAAAGTAACTTCAATGAGATTTTTAGGGTGTTGGAAAAGTAATTGAAATGAGTTGTTACGGGGTGTTTGCAAAAGTAATTGCAGTTGTATTTCTTTTCATGAAAATTAATTGTTCTAAGTTTTAATGGGGTTTGTAAAAATAATTGACGTGACTTGTTATGAGGTGTTCGGAAAAAGTAATTGCAATCAGTTCTAAAATGTATTCGGAAAAATAAAGTTTAATGAATTGTTACCGAGTGTTTAGAAAAGTATTTTTAAATGTGTATAAGACTCAATTTTGACACCTACAATCTGCCACGCAAGCGAACACGGAGAGTCTCTTAGCGGCGCCGTTGTTAAGGATATTCGGACAAGTAATTGCAATGAGTTGTTACGTTTTGTTTTGAAAAGTATTTGAAATATGTTGTTACGAGGTGTTAGAAAAAGTAATTGCAGAAGTTTTCACGGAGTCTACTACAAACTACATTCCAATGCGTTGTTAAATTGTAATAGTAATGATTTGTTACGGTGTGCTCAGAAAATTAATTTTTATAAGTTAAATGGGGTGTTCGGAAAAACTAATTGCAAATAATTGTTACGGAATATGCGAAAAAAAGAATTGCAATGAGTTGTTACGGGGGTCCAGGAAAAGTATTTGCAATGAGTTGCTACTGAGTATTAGGTAAAAGTAATTGCAATTAATTGTTACAGAGGGCTCCCAAAATGTATTTCCAAAGCGTCTTCACGTGAGATTTGAAAGTAATTGCAATGATTTCTTATGGGAGGCTTATAAAAATTAATTGCAATAAGCTGTTACGGAGTGTTGGGAAAAATATTTGCAATGGGTTTCAGATAAATGAATATCAATGAGTTCTTACGAATGGTTAATAAAATTAACTTCAATGATTTGTTACGTGGTTTCGGGAAAAAATAATTGCCATGAGTTTTTACAGGGTTTGAAAATAATTCTTGCAGGGTGTATGAAAACTAATTGCAATGAGTTGTTGAGGAAAAGGTAAATGCAAACAGTTGTTTCGGCGTGCTGTGAAAACTAGTATTTGTAAGATGTTATGGTGTTTTCAGAAAAAAATATTTGCAATGAGTTGTTACAAGGTGTTCGAAAAATTACCGAACAGCCCTTAACAATTAATTTAATTGTTAAGGGCTGTTCGGTAAAAGTAAATGTAATGAGTTTTTACAAGGTGCTCGGTAATAGTAATTTCAATGAGTTCTTTGCTAGGTTTTTGGAAAAGTACTTTAATGATTTCTCAAATAAATTGTAATGCGTTGCTACGGTGTGCACTGAAAAGTAATTGTAATGAGTGGTCCGCAAAATTAATTACCATGCGTTTTTATCGGGTATTCGGCGAAAGTAATTGCAAAACGTTGTTACTAATTGTTTAGAAAAAATAACTACAGTGATTTGTTAGGGTGTTCGGAAAGAGTAATTGCCATGGGTTGATACGAAGTGTTCGTAAAATGTAATTGCGATTATTTGTTACCGGAGTACGTGAAGTAATTGCAAAGAGTTCTTACGAGGTGCTCGTACAAATTAATTAAAATATCCTTTTACGAGGTTTTTTAATTAAAAATTATATGCAATGAGTTGTTACAGGGCTTCGTAAATATAATTGAAATTAGTATTTACGAGTTGTTAATACAATAAGTGCAAAGTAATTTCAATGAGTTGTTCCGTTTTTTTTCGGAAAACGTAATTGCGATGAATTTTTGGAAAATATTTTCAATGAGTTTTTTTACGGGGTGTTCGGAAAAGTATTTACACTAGTTTGTTACAGGGTCAAAAAAATTAATTCCATTGAGTTATTATGGGTTGTTAGGAAAAGTAATTGCAATTATTCTTTACGAGGTCTTTGAAAAACATAAATTGCCATAAATTTAAACGAGGTGTTCCTTAATATTTTTTAATGAGATTTTACGAGATGTTCGCAAACAAAAGGTAATTGCGATGGGTTATTACGGAGGGTTCAGTTGTTATGGTGTGTTCAGAAAATTTAATTGCAATGTGCTATTTTCTGTATGTTCAGAAATAGTAATCGTATGAGTTGTTAAGGGTGCTCGGAATAATCAATTGCAATTTGTTTATTCTGGTTATTCAGGAAAATGTGCAATCAGTATTACGTAACTTTTGTAATTGCAAAAAGGTTTTTAAGGGCTGTTCGAAAGATTTTTTGCAATGAGTTTTTTTTGGCGTGTTCGCAAAAAGAGATTGCAAAAGAGTAGTTTGGGTGTTGGGAAAAAATAAATGCAATATGTTTTTCCTGGGAATTTTGAAAAAAAATTTGTATTTGCAATCAGTATTTAAGGGGGGCGGTGGGAAGAGTAATTGCAATATATTTTACGGGTTATAAGGAAAAATGAATTGCAATGAAGTATTATGAGGCATAGATAACGAATAATTGATTGGTAGCTCAAAATCGGGCGATTCCATAGTCGGGCTAGCCAGGAAAAAACAAAAATCGTTCTCATTTCTTTATTTTTAAAGATATTCACCACAAATTTGGCATGAAGCACCCTGGGACCAATGCACTTTGAGCTGTGAGGTAAAATCTTTATTCGACGAACAGAATCGGAGTTACTAACGAAAGTGTGACTTATTTAATGAAAAATAAAAAAATAAAAACCTTATATTTATAACGGATGTGGGTTATATTCAATTCAATTTTATTTGAAGGGACTCTATACAATGGGATTCTTAGATACTACAGGATGTTTACTAATACCAAATTTCAAAATTTCATAGGTTTTTCAGGTCTTTTACAGGTACTTAAAAAAAATAAATGGCAAAATTTCTAATTAAAACTGTAATGAAAAATGGGTATATTACATTTAACTACAAACATATTTCAAGGTATATTTTAATAAATAAAATAAAGTAGGTAGCATCAATTAAAGAAAAAAAGAAGAAATCCCTCCAGGGCCCACACCTGGCCAATCTAGCAAACAATTATATTTTCATTAGCTATCATTTATCTAGACCTCAGCATTTGATTTAATTTTTTTTAACTTCATAAATCTTTTTCATTGCCCATGGATGAGTACCGACTGTATTATTCTGAAATAGGTATAATTAGTAATAGCTAGTAAGGATCTAAGGTGTGGACACCCTGTACTAGTAACCTATTTCAGGGTTAACCGGGATTCTAATATCTACCCTAAAAAATAAAGATACATAACAACTCTCTGTTTCCTGTCTTTCAGCCATCCAGTTATCCAATCTAAAACTCTACCACATATCCCATGCTTTTTTAATTTGTGAACTAGTCTCCTATGTGAAACCTTATCAAAAGCTTTGCTAAAATCTAAGTAAATTACATCAACATTCTCCCTCTTATCTAATTGTTTAGTAACATAATCCATAAAATCATATTTTCCCACTCCACAGAATTTAAATTAAAGTCACCAAGAATAACTGTGTCTACTTCACATCTTTTCCTTAGTTCCCTATCCAGGTGGTCTGTAAAAGGCTCCTAAGTGTATTATCCTATTTTTACTGACCCTAATATCTATCCACAGTGACTCAACTTCTTCTTGCTTTATAGAATTATTTAGATTTGAAGAAATACTATTTCTGATATAAATAATCAACCCATCACCCGTCTTATATCTCCTTTGACTAATGTACATATCATAACCCTGTAGTTCAAATTCACTCACATTGTTATTAAATGTATTTTCATTAACCCATGATTATATTACACATATTATATCTATATCTTTATCAATAATATAACTAAATAACTCATATTTCTTATTTCTAAGACTACGAGTATTGGTATAAAGACAACTCAGCCCTCCTGTCCCTGAAGCACCTCTTTTAGAATGTATACCTTCCACTCTATTTTCTTCTTTGCATCTTTTTCCTTTCCCTGCCCCACCCTGTACATACTCTTATATTTCTCTGACCACTATCAGTAACTAGTTTCCCGCCTACAAAGACCCAACGATATTATCTAACTCCTGCCACAACACGTCAACCCCTGCCCGGCTTAGATGGAGTCCATCCAATGCATACAATGCCTTATTCCCATAAACCAAATCCGAACATCTACAAATACTAATCCCGACTCCTCACACAGTCCTTTCACATACTCATTCAGTCCAATTGCACGAGGCAACCATTCCATCCCCACATCTAATCTCGGAAGCACACCTGAAACAACGCCTTTCACTCATCCTTTCAACTAACCTTTTGTACCTCTTTCGTAACTCACATGAACTCACCTTCTTTACATCATTTACTTCCACATGCATAATCACAAATGCATCCCTCTCACACTAAGACACCAGAATATCATACCTCTCAGACACATCATTTACACCGGCACTTAGCAAATAAACTCTCACTTCCTTCCATTTGCTTGCACTCAACTTCCTATTTAAATATCTAATCTGAGAGTCACCCATCACAAGTACCTCCGTCATCTTCCTAGTACCTCTAGGCCTAGCATTACCCTGCCTCCTGTTCTCATTCAAACTACCACTTATTTCACTTTCTGCCACAACCACCTCAGACAAATCACTTTCAACTTCTTCCTCTCTCAGGGCATTGGATTTGTTAATCAACCTAACAGGTTCCATGTCCCTCTTACTCACAGACCTATGTGTTCTAACCTATCTATTCTATCCATATTCACGCACTTTTCATCTTTACTCACATCAGTTACTTCTTTCTTTCCAGTCCCTAGTCTAGGCCTATCTTCCACCCTCCTGGTCCCAGCCACATTCTTCATGCGTACACTCGCATCCCTTCTCACTTCATTCACCAACTCACTTAATCTCTTGCACTCATCACGTAACCGACTTACCTCCTCTACCAAAGCCACATTTGCACTAGTCACATAACAATCCGAGCATTCAGATACATTTGGTCTTCTTTCAACACCAGAAAAATCACAAACTACATACACACTGCCTTACATCAAAAGGCATACTCACTTCATCCAAAGCAACAGCCATACTGAGAAACTTTTCAAAATATAATTAAAAATTTCTTTAGTATTATGTCTAATATTCAAAGTTAACTATCTTCCCGAACTTAGATATATTACATGGAAAAATCCAAAATGAAAAAATGTCACTGAATAGAGATTGCAGCTTTTAATATCAGTTATGATAAACAGTTATCTATAGATAACCAATACCATAGATTAGGTTTGCACCGATATGAAAATTAGCCTATAACCGATATATCGACCGATACCAATATATCGGCGCTGATACAAGGTTAACGAAATTAAAATAAAAAATATATATTTGAGAATATTTTTGCTGAATGGAGGAGCTATTGTCCTATAAATACAATGCGTTCAAGGACGTCATTTCTGACAATTTTAGACGTTTACAATCTTGTTAAACCTAATTGTCCTCGTATGTTTACAAACGTATAGAATACTATGAATGATAAAATCATTCGATAATAGTTAAGTTTATTGTAGCGTCAATGCACTATTAATTTAAATTAGTGTATTATTTATGTAATTATTGCTATAAATTTTAAGTTATTTTAGAAATTAACGCGTGAATTGTGAGGCTTAGGGCTAAGTTTGCAATTTCTAGATCATTATAGCGTCCCTCCCCAAGCAACATGTATGTATAATATGCTGGCTTTCCTTATTTAACACACATTATAACTTATTCACTTAAATAGTAGGAGTCCACATCTTCACTACTCACAAGTACTATAGCTAAAAGACCTACAACGGCAAATAAATACAATTAACTTATGATTTGAAAATTTTCGAAGCTGGCGACAGCGTCTCAGCCAAAGTAAGTCGTAACAGTGACTGAGATCGCCGCCTGGCGGGCATAGCGGCAAGCATCCGCGCTGACTGTCACCCGACTATGTATGGGGTATTTGGAAATATATTGAAATGAGTTATTAAGAGGTGTTCTGAAAAATACTTTCAATAAGTTTTTATTGTGTGTTCAGAAAAGTAAATGGAATGAGTTGTTATGGGCTGTTCGTAAAAATAACTATCATGAGTTATTACGCACTGTTCGGAAAATGAATTACAATACGTTATTAAGGGGTGTTCAGCAAATAAAAGTGCAATACGTTATTAACGAGGGTTAGGAAAAAGTTATGAGATGCCTATCTTTAAAAACAATGGATAAGGGATATAAATTTCATGTTGGGTTTATCAATCCCGATAGAGAACTTTTTTTAAAGTTCTTTTCTGGCAGATAAACAGAAAGGTATAGCCAACGAAGTTAAAAATAGACGAAATATATTAAAAACCACAAGGAATTAACTACAAACCTCAATTCACTTAAAACAAAGACTAGCCCAGGGTAAAAAAAAAATAGCTTGCCCGCGTCCCTGCTCGAAATGGAACCCGCTCCATCAAAGGCTTCAGCATGCACCAAGTACCGCATTTATATCTACAATGGAGGAGACCAGTCTCCTCTAAGAAGTTGATCAAAGACAGTCGACCCCGCTCGTCCAGGTACATGGGAAAGGGCAGGCGCAGAGTTCTCCTTGACCTGGAGACTCGACAGGAATGTGCTAGATAGTGTGAGAAGCAAGGAATTTTACCCTAAGCTATTGAGGAAGGCTCAATCATGTGAGAGTGCGGTGCTCTAATCTGTCCGATTAGGAACAATCACAACACCACATATTTCAGTTGGCCGTTTTCCAACTTCTTTGCCATGCTTGATTTGCCATGACTCAGAGTTGGAAAGAGAAAAGCATTGGTTTGGAACTAACTAGAGAATGTTTATACACATAGAGAAGTAATGTGGCAAGTAATAAGAATTTATGAATGAGGTTTAGCATTGGATGGTGTGTGTCGATAATTTATTTTGGCTGTAAGACGAAATTCGAGTTAAATCTGGAGGAAATTGGTGATTTGACGTTCATGTTGGGTGTGTAAACCTGAGGAAGACGGGAAGGATCGATTATATTATTCTGGAGATTTGAAAATGCTTGACAGTTTATATATGTGTCAAAATTGTGTAAAATAAATACCTAAAAGGGTAATGTAGTGGTAATTGAGAGTGGTGGTAGTGGAGTGGTTTGTGATATTTGTTACAGTTGAACTAGTTAAGAGTTTCAGTTATTTTGAAGATATCGTGAATATTTGAGTATAGATGAAGCAGATTACGATAAAAATGTTTTACAATGAAAGGAAAGTCTTGAAGTGATTAAAGTGTTTGTGAATGTTAAAAATAATAGTGAGAAGGTGGTCAGGAAGGTGCTCAGATTATAATGGTGCCATCTTTTGTGTATGGAAAGATTAGATTAGACAACTTGAGAGGCACACCTCATAGTTGAAGAACAGGTAAATAGAGCAGTGAGCATCAAATGAGAAGAGATGATTATGCTGCAAAAGAGGAGGAGAAAAAGGTGGTGACTATCAGTGTTATGAGTCTCTCTGGCCTTTTTAAAAATAGAATTGTGTAAAGAATATACAAGGTTGAGTGTCAGTATTTGAAAAAGGTTGGGAGATCCCATGAAGGCTGAATATAAGGTGAATGACTGTTTGAGAGATGAAACCTAGACAGAGGTACAAGTGGATAATACTCTTTATGTTGAAATGTATGAAGGGAGATTGTGAGGGGAATAATTGGGTCTTCATGTGTAGGAATGAACCCTAACTAGTCGAAATGCTACTTCAAATAGCACCTTTATCGTTAAGAAGGGCTCTTAAGTGTGAGCAAATTGGTAGATGACCTTGTGCTTGGATAACACCGAGAAAATGTGAGGTGGAGAGTAAACTTTGAGGAATTGTAGCTCCACTCCTTAATTTGTGGGAAAACTATTGTCTTTTTTGCTGAAGATGTCTGAATTTCTCCGTTGGTATTCGCTTTGGTCTTTCGTGACATAAAATAGAGAGTGTTAATACATGATGTTCGAAAGAATGTACTCACCTTTTGACGTTGAATCCATTAAAAGATTATTAACAATTGGAATGTCATAAAATCCAGTTTTATTTACATAGATACAAATTTGTAAATAAAAATTAAAGAATATTAAATTAAATTAAAGAAAATGTTAGTATTTGCATCTAGTCTTACCTTTCCTTGCGTGTTCGCAAACGTTCAAACTGATGCCCATCATTTTCCTGGCTCAGCTGATAACGCGGAGCAATGGCTATGCTAACCTTACGAAACGTCTAATTTAGAATTGCGAGAGATTGTCTTTCAATCTGCTTTGTTGACACATCGACTGTTGCTGTCTTTGACCCTAAACCTTATATTTGAGGTATCTCCATCAAAAGGATACACAAGGCTGATTTATGACGCCAAATTACAAAAACTGATAAGTTTAAATATTTACTGGTACATATTAACTTAAAGGTGGCCGCAACGCCCCATACAATTTAACATTGAAACACTGCATCATTCGGGCATTTATCTCTATACTATTCCGAGAATTCAACTCAGGTTTATCTTCTTTGAAAAAGTGGATTAATGTTGCAATGTAACTTTTCTAATAGAATCGCTTCATAATGCATTGGCCGCTCAATTTTGGGATTTCTCTCTCAAGAGTCGTTTGTAATACAAACTAGGCATCGAAATCCGCTTAATCGCTACCGGTAATTACTGATAATTACCGTTAGGTGTCGATGACGGTAATTATCATTGACCGGAGTTAAATATTTAATTTCACCTTGAATGCCATTTCCTTTCAATCGTTTTTTTTTAACATTGTCACATTAAATGAAAGAATTTTTAAATTTGCGCAAGGCAAATTTGTTTTAGCCACATTTAACATTTCCTACATATTTAAGCTATAATCTCACACTATTATCAGAGCCAAACAAATGTAAAACCTTAGTGAATTATACATGCCCAAGCATTTGACTTAAAATATGTTTAAATATTAACTTTTTTAAATCGCTAAATTTAAATTTAATTAATTTGTAGTGTTTATATCTTTGAAGTGTTTATATCTTTGAAGTGCTTCAAGCACCAATAGTAAAAGATGTATTGATTGCTGATATTGCAAAATGGCATGTAAGAGTGGATTTATTTTCACTCAATTTGCCACCAGCGAATGTATTCAAAGAAACTTGGCAACAAAGGTTAACGACAAGATGCCGCCAACTACTGGAAATGATGTAAAAATATTGTCTTCGGTTATTATTTAGAGAAGAAAATTGAACTATCAGAGGATTTTCAGGATCAAATTAAAGCTGGAATTCGTTACTCAATTTCTCTTGAGTATACACCTTGCCAGAATCTTAGATATATGAACATCAACGTGCAAGGTGCAAGAGAGTATTCGTCCCTGGATTTGGTTCGCATTCAAAGATCACTAACTATCAATAGAATCCCAGCAGTTGTCAAAGAACGATTAAGTGAATTTAACCTAGATTTGGATCACCGTAGTGTTGGAGTAACGATAGATGTTGCATCAGTGATGATCAAATCTGGCAAAGAAAATAACTTCATCCATCAATTTTGTTCAGCTCATGGTACGCATTCCAGTGTTTGTAACATTGTATACAATAATTAGCAACTGCAAATGGAAAGCAAAGAGGAGATTGGTATAGTGGAAGAGAAGGATAATTTGCTTGGCTTGAGGACAGGTATGTTTATGACATTCCTCTGACATTGGAGTTAGCTAAAAATACATGCGAAAATTAGTAATGACAACTTTAGTGAATTTTACTTAAAGGTTAGGAGAATTTGCAACATGTTTAGGAAATCTTCATTAAAATCGATTTCCTGAAAATATCTTTAAAGGTATATTAAAAGGAAAAGAGAAGCACGTGACAAGGTCGATATGTAAACCATACTGGAAAAATTAGACACTATAATGATTACGAGATATATAGGAACCGAAATCCTTTTGCATGTTAATGCCAAATCCGTTTTTCGTTGTTAATATTTTAATATAGCTTTAGTATCGTAAGACTAAACGCCGCCAATTATCAAGAATATTGACAAATTCCAACACAATGTCTCTTTAAGGAATCTGAAAGTACTCTGGCCCCAATGAACAGCTGGCGATCTCTGAACACTACAATCTTGTTGTGAAGTGAAAAATAGTTCAATTATGCATTACATTATTCAATCCGCGAACAAGGCCTAATTACATCCGAAAAGTATTTTAAATGTTTTAAGAAGAACCTCATTAATATATTCAGAAACGGCAAGAATTTGGCTTCCATACCGGAAGGACAAAATCAGTTGGAGCGAGATCAATTGACCACAGCTTGAACGATAACTTAAGAAACCAATAATACGAGTATTTTAGAAACGTTTCGGATAATTTTGAGCGAAATAAAATCTTTTCATTCATCGGAGAATTACCTACTCTCCTTATTTGTATTTATACGCTTCTTGTTTTTGTTTCTTTTGTGGTAATCTCACTTTTTCATTGGTCATCTCTTGACTTAAAGTGGGTTTACGCTTATATTTACCGACAATTGTAAATATTTCATCTTGAAAATGAACCGAATCAACTTCCAAATTTTTTAGAATTCGTATTTCAAATTTGCATCTTAGTAAGTTTTATACCGAAAAACCGAGGTAAAAGTAATCATCAATATAATCTTGATTTACTTGTTTTATCATAGCGCTTGGTAATGGTTCCCTCAAAATATTCCACTGATCACAGTCCAACCGTCCACTTATCCACATTACCCAATCGACTGAGTGAATTATCCTTTACACAGTAAAAAAACACCAAGCCACAATCTGAATTGCATGAATCCGTCCCAAGTAAAGGAACAAGCGGTAGTAATCTCTCGGTACCGATACAAGTAACAACCTCAATGCTTTCCCACCTTGGGACATTCCACAATAATCTCCAGAGATTCTGAGTTACCAGGCAATCTCTGAGTGACCAGTCATTCTTCACAATAAGATTGAGAGGAGCTCTCCATCAAATGAAGCTGCCTCTCACAAGTTTTCCCGATTCGGAGTTGCAGAAAAAGAAATGATCATTTCGCAATATTAATTATAAGTGTACGAGAGCCCCCTGGGTATGGCTGCTCCTATCAGTGCACACTTAAAAAGCTCTAGCACCTCACTATTGGTGCTCTAAGAAGCCCAAAACAAATATTTCTGCTGCTGTAGAATCCAATGAAGCATGAATGTCCTAGCACACACTCAGAAATTTTATTCTTTAGGATGTTTTCCAGGACAAAAACAATGGTTCCAACGGTCTGAGGGGGAGTTCAAACTCTAGAAAGAGTTTTATTGTTCTAAACTCTAGAAGATTTAGGGAACGGTTGACATCTCATAGTTACCGTCTAGAGTAGGCGTGGAATTGTGCGAATAATTGACTATGTGATCCTTAAAGAAAGCAGCATCTTATTTACATCTAAAAAGAGGCTCTTCATATTGGACGTGTGCAGAGAACCTCGCCAAACGGAGAGTATTGTGGTGGATCAATTCTACCTTCCTTAATTCAAGCTCGCCTGCGGAAGGGTATAACTGTAATTCCTACTCTATTTTAAAACGAACATAATAGCAATAGAATATAAAAGAGCATTCCTATTGCTAATCCAACCACTGAATGCCACGAAAGGGCTGACCTAAATTTTGTTAAATTACGTCTAATTAGATTAGAATTTTCCCTTTTTCATTCAATACCTTGGCATATATTATGAATAATCATCACTTCTGTTTTTTTCCATACAAACAGTTTTGTTATACTTCCGTACTATTATTATTATTTTATAAAATAATAAAATGGCACTAATGTAGCTGAGTGAGTAGTTGTTGAAGAGTTGGCGGTGGTTGCTGGCTTAATTCGTGAAAGTTCTTAGTGTCTTTTTTTAATAACTTGATTTTCAATGCTTCACTTTACCCGTAATCATGTCTAAAAAGTCACAAAAACAAAAATACACAGTAAAGTGTTGAATAGTTGTACATAGTTGGAATTTATTACATCTCCTAACAATGAAAAAGCCAATGCGAAAAGTAATTTCGAACGAGGCTATGAAGCTACCCAGGCTTTTCGATCATTTGAAGATCTATCCTAATGAAGTGAAAGAAACTTTTCATATTTTAAAACTCTACGAGATAAATTTTAAGACATAAAATCTATTAAATTCCTTAAAGACAAACCAATTACAGAAATGTGACGATGGACAACACATAGTACAATTGAAGAACAACTCACTTTGCCATCTGTATCACCTTTGTTTGAAGTCAGTAGGCTCTACCATTCGCTGACTCTTTCTTAACGGAGGAACTGGTTGCAAAAGTTTAGTAGTACATCATCCTTACTTACATGAAATTATCAAAGAGATTCCACTTAGTAATAAGTCTGTACCAAAAAGATTTGATGAAATGGCAGAGAACATTATTTGAATTTATTTTTTCAGAGTTAATCTGTAAACTGTGTAATATGGAATACGATTAAGACGCCGTAGTCATCCATAGCCGAATGCTAGGGAAAATATAAAAAAAAGAAAAAACGACACCCAAAACCAAATCAAATTTAAGACAAAAAAACAAGAAGAGGAAGCAAGATACGGCTTCGGAGACAGGCCAGCCTCCGATCGGCGCAGGAGCAAGTGGTATGTGACAAACACCAAAGATAGTGAAATAAAATGGAGGAGTCAAGCCTCCTCCAAAAAGACAGATAGTCCATGAGTCTGTGCGCACAAACTGGTCTAAAGTACAGGTGACAAGCTGTAGCGACAACACTCATCTCGGTACCGAGACAGGTAACGTGCGCGAAGATCACCCAGTGGCATGCAACTTTATGTTGTTTTCGGCAATCTCCTATCTTTGCCAAGTAACCAGAAGACTGCCTTGATACTTACCATGCAATCTGCATGAGGAAGTGAAGAGCACTGTTGTAGTCGCCCAGTCCTTGATAACTTTCTTGCGCCCTCATTTCCCACAATATCCACATGTCTAGGAACATAGCAGAAGATAATCACGACATCAGGCAGGCTAATGACAACTCTAGCGTAATGGTTACTGCGAACCAGTGAATGTGGAGATTCCAAAGCTTCGAAAGCATTCAAGGTGCTTTATTTATCGCTTGTAATCACAACCCGGTCTCTGAACCAGGCATGACATGTTATCTCACGTACAGAGCAGTGTATTTCAACCAGCTCGGCCGTTAAGAAAGACTCAGTGACTGAAAGAACCTACTAAGTTCAAACAAAGGCGATACGCCGTGAAAACTATCCATGTACACTGACATGTATCCAGCTTGACACGAAGTGTGCGGCAAAAAGGTCGAACGGAGAAGAAGAGCTTTCGTAGCTCATCTTTGTTGGCGCGTAGGCAGCAGAAATTTCATCGACAAACTATACCTTCCAAGTCTAGCTCAGAGGCGATCCGGTGTCTTCTTTGAAGAGTAGACCCTCAACGAACTGCTGTAGCCTTCTCAAAGGCAGAAATTGGGCCGCTTTTGGCCGAAAAAGACGCTGAAAACGCTGTCGAGCTTCGATAACTTTTCTGGGTAAGTTGATCTCGTTATGTGACTCTTTTGCTAGCTCTACCTCAAAACATTGATTAGAAGGGTTTCTGTAGAGGTGGGGGTCGATCCTTTAGAAATTTCAGCATCTCCGAGACCCACACTTCAACCTTGAGTAAGAGAGGAGGAGACGAAACTCTTTGGTGCTATCCTCGTTTCAGGAAACAACTTTATGAATCCCGGAAGACAGCCTAATTACCACCTTCAAGGTTTTACTCCCCTTGAGTCTAACTACTCGTATGCACTCGGTCTTTTCGCCTTAAGGGGAACATACACGTTGGGAAGATATGGAGGCCATTAAATTAGGCTAGGTTTGGTTTAAACCCTTTTTGTTGGCAGCTCTACCATGGGAAAAGGCTTGAAGGTTTATATAACACATAGAATGGTTCAGAATGGGCGATAAAACTACTATGACCGTAGACCCGTACTGACAAGGAGCAGATTGGGCCTTTTTAGAATCAAAACATAAAACATCCTAGAAAGCGCTAGATGCGCCCTGTCAAAGCCTTAACTGCGTGGAATTTGAGACGATCCGCTGAACGGCAATGAAGGCATTCTACAGAAGATACGTGCCACATTGCTTCGAGGATGTAGGTTGCGGATCTCCGCAATTGACACACTTTGTCCCACACGACAAGGCCTTATACTGTATTGCCTGACTTACACTAACTTTGTTAAGCCCGAATTTGCAAGTCTACATACACGAGCTATTAGTATGGCTAAAGCACTGGCTGTCATATCACCTCCACAGCCATGGCACGATCTCCTTCACGTGGTATCGATAACAACCTCTATGCACCGACTCAGGTAGCCTGTTACGGTTGAAAATCTGCAGGGGTGGGTCTCGAGACCCTTCAAAATTTTTTTCAGCACACGTTTGAACTTTAACGCCGCGTGTTCTGTCAGCTCTATGGTGCGTCTTCTAATCAATAGTGTCCTAATTCCATCACATAAGCTTCTCCTTTCATGAAGCTCATTGTAAAGTGCGGCGACATACTCACCCGCGAGGAATTTATTGCGCAAAGAGTACTAACCATGGCCGCCTTTGGTCAACATTCTGACATCTGTGGAACGAATAACTAGAAAAACGTTTTAAACCATCCATCTCAAAAACGCCATCTAGTGTGTGAATTATGGGACCCGCCATAAGGAAGATGAGCTCAGCACACTTAGAGCTTAACGTGATAGTCTTGGACTGGTCGCCTTCCCTAAACAGCAGGGGACCATTCTGTTCTCGGAGCACCTCTGATCTAGAGGAACCCTTACTCCTTTTTTTATTTTTTCTTGCTTTTTTAAGACAGCAGGTCAGGAAATGAGCCAAATTCTCTAAACCCTCGGAAGGAACCACATGGCCGGACGTACTTGCCTCATTACGATCTTTCTCTGAAATAAGAATGGCTGGGTTTTCGGAGGTGCATCTGTTGGGGGAGTATGTCTCTTCTCTTGTTCTGAGTCATCGGGGATAGAGCAACATGTAGAGAAGCTTGCCCATGGGCGTACTCATTTTCGATGTTTGGCACCACGCACAGTTTCACCCCAATAAATGATCATGCCATCAGAGGTAGGTTCAACTCTGGGAGAGACTCTTAGGACAAACTCTATGAGGCCATCCACCCCCAAGTTATCAAGGATTCCAATCGAGAGTTCTTCAGTCGTTTGCCCCACAAGCTTAGTACGCTTGCATGCAGAAGAGTAGTGGCACGATTAACGGGCCCCTCTATGTGTTTGGCCCTAACGCGTCTAATAGATCTAGAGCGGTCAATTCCGGGACGACTGGTTGTTTTCTTGACAGTCCAATGTGAAAGCGAAGGGGTATCACCAATGGTGTATAGATATAATCGTCCATGGGTGACTCCAAAGAAGCGGGTGATGGGAAAGCCACCTCCTTCATAGACATAAGAGAGGAGTAAACATCCCCTTTTCTAGAGGCAATTTGGAGGGTCCCTTGAAAAACCACAAGGGGGAAACCTCCTTCGTTGCGGTGAAACTGCCCTAAAGTTACTAAATAGGTAGCAAAACGGAAACCAGTTTGCAGCGTGGAAATTGTGAGAGGATAACCTTTCCACTGGTCAAAAAAGTGTCTCGTTTTACCTTGTTCTCCCCAATACCCAAGGAATGGGAGGCCGCGCTTAGAGGCGAACTTCCATGCACTCATTTTGTTATATAACATGGGACCGAGTCTTGTTGTAATATCCAAGGTCTCACGCCATACCATTCCATTATTTGAGGCCGTAAGCGACCTTTAAGAACTTTTCTATACGAGTATGTACTTTACTTGGTACATAGTTTTCTCAACAATGTGCAAACGACTTGTTCCATGCACCATGATTTTCGTTGCAAATTCTACTGTTTTACTCACTTTCATCCATAAATTCTTGTCCAGGCTACCTTCTTACACTCTGTACGCGGTCATCTAGCACTACAATGGTTGATTTGTCAAAGAAAACTACCTGTAATAGTTAAAAATACAATGTAAGTAGTTGAATAGCCATAGTTATATTGGAAAAGTCATTTAAGAAATGAATCATCAAATTAACTTTATGGTTTGAAAACATTGGAGCCATTACAAAAATGCGCCATTGTTAAAGTTATTAGGTATTAATGTTTTTATGAATTAAAGGTAACTTGTTAGCTAAATGTGTCATTTTTACCTTTCTACATTGTTCTGAAGTCCACTCAAGGTGAGTTTTAGCCCAGGAATAGCGTGCCTTCATAATTTTTTTCGTGAGTCGAGGATTCTTTCTTGGGCGATATGATTTCGAACCAGCTTCCAAAAGCCTGTCACTCACTGTTCTTCAGGCAAGCCAGGCTGCCAGCTCGATAGAAATCTTCCTGCAAGATGTTCTTCTGTTTTTAAGAACCTGTTGTATTAATTTTCTATCTGTTCTTAGAGTTGTTTTTCGTTTTCCACCACATTTTCCAACCCTATTTGAGTTTAACTCAAGGTTTTATATAATTTCTTTCTTAATAACACTGCCCGTTTGAGTTGAAACACATTTTAGGGGCTATTTTTTCTGTTTAATTTAGTAAAACGTCAATTTGTCCAAGTTTTCGAGGACTCAAATCACTCTGTTTACCCATTTTTTTTAATTCATTTACAGCTAAAAAATACGAGAAACACAAAAATTAAATTATAAAAATAACTAATAAACTATCTGAAACACACAAAAACACTATTCAACAATCACAGGTTAATGCCATATCAGAAAACATCCTATTTGCACTGTAAAGCCAAGTGTCAACTGACTCACACAACTGGTTGTGACTTCATTGAAATGGTCCAATGAAGTGCAGTTCATTCCATATTACCAATTATACTTACATAGTAACTTAAGGATCTTGAAAATTAAAGTTAAATAGATGTTCAGTGTTGGTACGTAAAGTAAATCCATTTGCAATCAAAGAAGTTGATTTCGCTGACTATTATGTAGAAAAAAGTCAAACTTTGGAAAAATCCATAATAATTCCGCCAGTAATTTATTCCAGGTACCAAGTGTAACATGCTGCGCTTGGTAATCCCCACTTGGCGCTTGCCGCCCAACAATACAGTAAAGCCCGTTATTATATTAAGTACAGCCGTATGCACCAAACAACGGTTAGAGGGAAACGTAAACACATTAGACGCAGAGAATTGGTTATTGTGGCAAAAACGACAATTTGCGCCTCAACTCCCAGGACTCCAAGCATGTGCTCTTGGCACCTGTGTGCGTTAAAAATCTTCTTTAAATGTTACAAAGCTTCTCTTGTAAACAAATCCTTTTCAAATCCATTCATATAGATTTTGGAAAAAGTAAGCAAAGGTGGCCTCAAATATATCACCAAATCATATTCTTAATTGTTCCTAGCCATAAAACATGAAAAATCTCCCCACCACTGCGATAAACAGTTATGGAAAGATAAGATGTTGCTGCCTCATATTTTTTATACTTTTTGTATCTGATTCCAACATAAATGATAGTGTATGAATAAAGAATGTTTAGAAGAGTTTATTACTGTAGATCGTGCGTGCTAACGCCTTTCTTCTCTAGGATTCTTAAAACAAAATCAGAGTTTGCCAATTGAATTTTTTCGGCAGTTTACGAATGCCATATAGAAATAAAATTCGTCTTAATTAATACGCCGTAATAATCGTTGAATATCTTATAATAAATTATGAAATGTCATTTAATTACTTTCGATGCCATTATCCTCTGATACTAAATTAGAATAGTGTTTAAGTTAGAGTATTTTCTTGTAGGTCTGTATTTGATTGCGGTTAATGATGGGATGTTATGAATGTAGCTAATTATCTTTACGAGTTTCACTCTCAGCTTTCATGCAACAATGCCTTCTCGATTATGAGGCTAATGCGCAACCAGCCAGTCTCAGTCTACATCAATCCACTTTATTTAAACAAGAAAAAAATCAGAAGAATACATCACACAAACAATAAATATGCACTTTTATTAAAAAGCGTAATGATAATTAATGAATTCTATACCTGATTTTGGTAAAAGCAAAGATTCGTAAGTAAATCTAGAGATTTTCTATTATCTTGGCACCATTCAATTCCACAGAACTAAAATCTACATCCATAAAAAGCGATTTATAATGGCTATTATGAAATGATAGAATTTTTAATCATTGTCGGTTGTTTTGTATTAGAAATGTTTCAGCGTAAAATCCAAATTTCGAAATAAATTTGAAATTTTAAAACTTAGTTTCATAGTTGGAAACGAACAAAGAAGAAAATTTCAGTGTTAATGTAAATTGGACGAAAGTATTTGGGAGAAAGTTAAGAAAATTAAGAATTCGTGGTGGATACATCAAAGGGATTTTAATTACCAGGAATGTAGTCAAAACTTATAAAATAAAGCCATCGCATGTAAAAAATAATGATTTGCTTAGAAGTTAAGCAAACTACCACCCGACTAGGCCCATCCCAAAATTAATTTTTCTAAATTTTGAAAGGCTTATGTATTTTTTAACGTTTTTAATTTAACCCATTAATATTTTCTCCGTGGCTCCAGCCCCGGAAATGCAAAGTTTTATTAGTCTAATTTAGTTAGAAGATGAAAAGACATAAAAAAAGACTATGACAAGAACAAAATAAATAACACTAAACATAATATTAAAAAATAAGAGTAAAATGGAAAGGTACTTTAAGGAAATCGGAGGATGAAATCATCCCTCCCGAAACCGAACGAGCCACCAGGAACTCGTTGTAGAGGAGCCAGACCACAGTGCCAGGAAAACAGATTAGCGACCCCAACCGTTGTGGTAGCAGGACATCAACAATGGAATATGCTGACGCATAAGTGAAAATTCAACTAAAATTGGAGCTACATTATGGGGGACCAAGCAGTCTTCGGCGTGAAATTCATCGGAACAACGATCAGATGACGGTTCTTCTCTCGAGTGTCCGATTCAGAGAAGACAGAATGAGACTTGACAACGTTAATGCATTATAGCGGACCACGGGAAAAGTCTATGGAAATACGCGCAACCTTAAATCCCGCGTGCCGTCTCCTATCTGCTTTGACATGCAGCTCTAATACTTGTCTAATCGCTGCTATTTATTCAGAATATGGAGGTGCAAGAGGCTGATTTGGCTGCTCACATTCGAGGACCACCGGGCTCTCCTTTATTAATATGGTTCCCCGCTACCCCTACATATCCTCCAAGATCGCATTAGGACCTTGATAGCCTCCTGAATTGCAGCACCCATGGTGTCAAAGATACTTCGTACCATGGGGTCATGGATATTCTTTTAAGAAATGAACAGTTACAAAAACAATAAAAGAATCTTTTCCAACTTTTAAGGAAGATTTGTCTCAAAATAGAAGCAGCAGATCGTTTGGCAAACATTTTCTTTTGTTATTTAGTTATATTTAGATGCTAAAGCAAATGAGGGCATGGATAAAGCATGAACAGTGCTTCACCAGATTAAATGCAATTCTCTCATTACTCTATTATATTGCTTTATATTATTGATATCAGAAAGAAGAGGTTTGGTAATTGTGGCTCTTCCGTGGTTTCCAACTACATGAATTTCTGGACGAAATGCCTTGGTCGACACTGAGTTGGCAGGGTTTAGGTTTAGCTCTGCAATCACTCACACCGTTGTAGCTTTAAGCCTTTTCGACACAATGAGTTTTATTGCTCACAGTTATTAATTTTAGTGTTCCGTCCAGAGCTACATCTACCAGAACTGTTTTTATTTAAATTTGGAGATATGCCAAAATTGCAACAAACAGGTCCTAATAACATATATCCAAAAAGAGTATACTTGATTTTAAAAACGTCAGATAACAGGTTACGGCAAAGCTTATAACCTTTATTTGTGGCTCTTTCTACGGTTCAAGTTTCTTTTTACATAACGCCTGGCAGGTTTGTGCTGTGTTTTAATTTTGTTTTTTTTCAGTGTTATTGCCTGTGCTTTCACCATTTGCTCTGTTGCTTTTTGTGCTTTTAGGTATTGTTTACTAGCTTGTCCGCCTTAGCTTTGTAAGACACTTGTTACCAGTTTCCGTTATTTCGTTTGTGTCGACTGCTCGAGTGTATTGTTGAATTGTGTTCCCCCTAATCTTTGATGTGTGCTTGATCTGCTATTGTACATTTTCATCTTATCAGTAAGTAACTCTTTGTTATTTTTTTTCCTTTCCTCGCCTCTCTTCTTGTCTCTGCTTCGTTCGCACCAAAGTGTTTTTTTTTTTCAAGCCGCCTCGTTGTTACCTCCACTCTGTCTTTCCACCCACGCGTCCTCCCCCCCCTCACCAACCGCTAATTCTGATTCGTCACTATTTTTTTTTCTAGTTTCTTGTTTCTATCGTAATTTTATTTGTTCACACTATTCGATTACTCTCTATCTTGTCTCGATTGTTGTTTCTCCCGTTATTATGTCGCTTAAACCACTCTACTTATATAGTTAATTTGCTTTTCTCCCATTATTGTGTCGCTTAGCCACTCTACTTATATAATTAACTAATTTGTGTTATGATTGATATGTCAACGATTCTTGCCCTCAATTGAACTGCTATCAGTGTTTCTCAAAACACCTTTACTTACATTAATGCATTAGGAATTTCTCCTTCCTGCCGCCAGACTAAACGTGGTTTCCGTTTAGCTCCTACTCTTAGAAAACTCTTTTACTTGAATCAAGCCCATTCACCCGTTCTCTCAGCGTCTCTCCTTAATGCCAGAAGCCTCTCGCAAAAGGTTGACTACATTCATGACCTGCTCGTTAACACTCGAGTAACTCTCCTTGAAGTCACAGAAACTTGGCTTGCCCCTTCTGCTTGCTGTTTCAATCTCGTTACCCCTGATGGTTACGTCCACTCCCATACCTCCCGTAACTCTCACAGTGGAGGAGTTGCTCTCATTTACAGTGCCTTCTTTCCTGTGAATAATCTGCCCTCTCCCCCTCTTCTTTCTTTTAAGGTGCTCATCAATGTGTCTGATTCCACCCCCTCTCTAACTATTTTAGTCCTCTACCGAACCCTCCAGCTTCTCCCTCAAGCTTTTTCTGGACGAATTTAGTAACCTCCTCACTGGCCTCTCCCCCATTGATTCTCTGCTACTCCTCGGTGATTTCAACCTTCCTGGCCACAATCCTAATTTCAAAGCTTTTTCTGAAATCCTTGATTTCTTCTCCCTCACTTAACACATTTTTCCCCCTACCCACTCTCATGGTAACATTTTAGACCTTGTAATCTCTGACTGTCTTATTTCCAACCTGATGACTATAACATTTTTCCGCCTAAACTGTTGGGGAAAATTCGGCCTGCTATCCTCTCAATGCTTCTTCACCTGTTCAACACTTCACTTGAAACTGGTCTTGTTCCCTCTTCCTTCAATCGTGCCCACATCCATCCGATTCTTAAAAAGCCTCAACTGACCCCACTGACCCTTCCAATTATCGCCCGATTTCGCAACTTCCTTTCCTCTCTAAGGTTCTGGAGAGAGTGGTTGCTTCACGCATCAACACTCACATGGTGGCCTGTAACATTGATGAAACCTATCAATCTGGTTTTAAGTCAGGTCACTCCACAGAAACGGCCCTTCTCAATGTTTTTGATTGCTTACAAAGAGCCGCGGACAGGGGTTGTACCTCCATCCTCGTTCTACTCGACCTCTCCTTTGCCTTCAATACTATTGTCCATTCCGTCCTACTCGATCGTCTCCACTCTTTCCTCGGCATATCAGGCACCGTGCTTGACTGGTTTCGCTCTTACCTCTCGTCTCGTACCCAATCCGTTGTGATTGACGACTTTTCATCCGACTCTACCCCCATTCGCTTTGGAGTGCCAAAAGGCTCTGTCCTTGGTCCTCTACTATTTCGTATCTACCTTCTTCCTCTTAGTTACCTTCTCCGTAATCTTAGTCTATCCTTCCACCTCTATGCTGATGACACTTAAATTTTCGTTTCCTCATCCCCCAAGTCTCTTGCCTACTTTATCACTGATCTCCTGGCTGCCTACTCCTCTATTTTTGACTGGCTCTCTACCAATTTCCTCAGGCTTAATCACTCCAAAACTGAGTTACTCCTCGTCGGCACTCCTGCTCTTGTCAAAAAATCTAAATCTCTCTTTCCCTCGCTTACTCTGGGCGGTAATACTATCATTTTATCTGACTGCGTTAGGAATCTGGGTGTTGTTTTTGATGAGCATCTCTCCTTTAAGCCTCATATCCGCAATGACAGCAAATCCTCTCTATGTTTCCTTCGTAACTTCTCTCGCATTCACTTTCACTTTGATCACCAAAGTCTTGAGACTGCTGTTCATGCCTTCATCACCTTACGCCTTAACTACTGTAACCCTCTGTTTGTGAATCTGCCATCCTCCTCTCTCCTCCCCCTTCAACTTGTACAGAACTATGCCACCCGGCTTCTCCTGCGTCGCCCTCGCTTCTCTCTCTCGAAACCCTTGCTGCATGAACTGCATTGGCTCCCTGTCAGATCCCGTACTCACTTCAAGATACTTCTCTTCACATTTAAGGCCCTAAACAACAAAGCACCGCCTTACCTCTCTTCTGCCCTCTCGCCACGCCATGTCCCTCAGGCCCTTCGGTCATTACATGCACCTCTTTTAAATATTCCTCCTTCATCCGTGTGTTCAATGGGGGACTGCTCCTTCTCAATCTGCGCCTTTAAGTTGTAGAATGCTCTTCCTGCTGAAATCAGGTCTTCTCCCTCCCTTACCACATTTAAGCGTCTCCTGAAAACGCATCTTTTCAGAATTGCCTCCTCCCCCTCTTGAATTTCCATTGAATTTCCATTCTCATCTCAGCACAACGTGCGCTCTGGGAAGGCCTCAGGCCTTGAGGAGCGCATTACAAAAGACTTATTATTATTATTATTATTATTATTATTACTTTCTTAATGTATTTCAAGTTCATTATCCAGGAAAAGTGCAATATATAAGGAAGGGAAGGGGACGATGAACACCCAAAATAAAACAATTAAACCACACATAGGAGGAAATAAAGAACTATAGAAAAAATATGAGGATATAAAAGGAACAAAAGAACAGAGATAAATACTAAATAGAAACATTAATGCCAGGTAGATTCAAATATCAAAAGACTGCTCAGAGGTTTGAAAAAGACGAAAACAATTAAGTGAGAAGATAAGATCAGATAGAAAGATTAATACAGGATGACAGGAGTTTAAAATGGAGAGGCAGATAAATACAAATCTAATCAAATCTACAAACATAAACAAACATAAGTGTACATGAGGGACATCAGCAATTTCTGGATTAAAAGGAAGTCTGTGAGTATTCTTGTTATTTAAAGGAGGGTGAGGTACGAGACGGTTAAAAGTCCTTTCTGCTAATTCAAGAAATTTATCAGGGAAATGGAGAGGATACCATTGATTGTGTCCTATGTCAAAATTTTAGAAATTTCAGTGTCAAATAATTCAGGACTAACTAGCGAAGCGAACTAGGAAACATAAAGATAAAAAAAGACCTTTTAACTTTAATATGATGAGATGAGTAAAATTCAATATAGGAAGAAGAATTAGTCGGATTGCGATAGAGAGAGAATTTAAAACTAGAAGGAGTGCAGTGTAATTATAAATCTAGGAAAAGAAGTATAGCTTTCTGTTCTAGTTCAAGAGTGAATTTACTAGAAGGTACAAGCGAGTTAAGTTTTTAAGAAACTTTTATTTTTTCATAATTGGGCCATAACATAGGATATTATCGATATAAATTAACCAAAGAATAAGGAAATCAACATTAGAAGGGAAGTAAATTATTTAAAGTTTTACATATATAAGTTAGATAAAACGGGAGATAAGCAGGTACCAATAGCTAGGCCAAACATTTTGGCGAAAGATTTACCTTTGAAAGAAAAAGTACAATCTTTATGACAGCGTGAGATAAGTTCTAAAAAAAAACATTAAAGGGCAGGGATAAATCAATCTTACACAATTTATCTTTGAGAAATTGAAATACGTCCGATTCGAAGACGGCAAAAAACGACCTGGGGACGTCGAGGCATTTGTGGGGAGGGGGAGGGAAAGGTGCAGGTAGGATTGCTGGTGCATTGCGATTGTAACTGCCAACCTTACAGGGAGAGTCTGAAGAAATATATTAGGAAACTTGTCTTGATATAAACATTTCCCAAATAGTAAAATCGAAATACCAGTTTTAAGTAAAGATGAGACACAAATGACCTTTTATGAGTGGTTGCTCACAAGTCTCTGTTATCGAATTTCTTGAAATAAGGAATTAAAAGTTCAAGATTTGTAAATTTCACTCTGCATTAGAGATTACATAAAATTTTCAAAACCATAAAAATTTTGGTTTTCGACATTTTCTTGGCGCAAAAGCTTTACGCAAGCAATCATCTAAAAGCGTCTTTTCCACTTAGCATTAAAAGTAAAATTTTCAAAGGCTACCATATTGCTTAAAATGGTTATCTTTTCATTAAGAAGTAACTTTTTTAAGGGATTTCTTTCATCTCAATTATTACCCCGAGGCCATTTTGATGAATAATTGTCTAAATTTATCTCTAAAATATATTATCTTGGAACCATTATAACAATCTTGGTAAAGCACTAGGTTTTCCTAGATTTCCCAATTCCCGAACATCTAACATCTAAGTTTTCTAAACTTATCTCTACCCTTACAAACCACTTACTTCAATGCCAAATTTGTTATATTAATTCTAGCATTGTTTCCTTAAATTCCTTTTTTCATCATAGGGACTCAATTTCTATTGGCTTGCGATTCTTTGTAGTTTAAAATTTTAAATGGACAACCTGCAATAATCGTTATGTGAACCAAACTGGCTTACAAATAAAAGGCAGGATGACTTGGCACTTGAATTTGTCTCACAGCAAAGGCATTCACATTTCCAAACCAGAAGTATCATCCATTAGGTAATACTCTTTCTTGAATGCAAATTTTGTTGAAGACCATGGTGTATTTCGCCTTAGTTAATTTCGTTTGTTTTCAATGGAGATATTGCGATTCTCAACACCGCGTCAAGATGTTGATCTGTTATTTTAGATCGATGCTTCGATTTATTAACATTCATGATCGAAAACGACTGCGCACAAGTATATGTAGACCCAAATTGCACAGCCCAAAACTTAGCATTTGTAAGCAGCTTTGAATATAATTTTGTATTGAGACACCGATGGAACTCGATGAGAGAGTAATCTTCAAAGCCGGTCTTCAAATATAAATCAGCTTGCAAATCCAGGAGTTCAAGTTGGGTCGCTGGATCCAACACATTAAGTATGGTGTGCTGGATCCGAGCTCTGATTGAATGCTTAAAAATTCGGAAATGATGATGATGATGAATAATAGTTAAGAAAAAAATTGGTGTGGAAGATAAGATGATAGATTGTGGATGAAGAGAGTATGTAGGGTTTGCCTTGGTAGTGAGAGCTACGTTTTTCATTTGTTTAGATTTTTTTTCCTTTGTCCATGACCTTCAATCCTGTAACTTATATTTTTGTGTGAACCTGACTTTGTGTTTTAACGCATTCAAGCTTTTCGTTTATACTTATTTGCAACCTTTTTTAGGGGAGGGGAATATCTTTTTTGTTTAAATTATTATATTTATTTATTTACACATTCAAATATATATATATATATATATATATATATATATATATATATATATATATATATATATATATATATATATATATTCTTTCTTTTACATACATATAAATATACATACATACACATACGTGTACATATATAGATAGATATACATATATCTTTTTTATATATATATATTTATATATATTTATATCCTTAATACTATACTTATTTTAAGAGCGCTAAGATTTCGAAAAGTAATACTATATGTAGTTAATCAAGAAGACTAATTCTTCTAGACTATATTTTTAATTTTAATTTCTTAACTACTACTTATATTGAAATATAGAAATTAATATAGCTTTCATTCAACACATTCATTCTTGTTTGTGAGTGTATTTGTTAATATCTAGTGTGTGTAGTTGTTTGTTCTCTGTGGTCTCTATGTGAATAACGGTGCGAGCCGTTCCTTTGAGCATTGTCTCTAGGTGGGAAATTGCCTTGTCCTGGTCACTTTCTCCCTTTTTATCGCTGAGATATTTAGACCCTTCGCTAGTTTGGGTGCCGTTTCATTCAGGATCCTCTCCAATGTTCTTTTGGCCAGAATTTTGGTCGCTAGCTTGATTGGTGTCAAGGCGGCGCTCCGGTGGAGTTGTCTTTTGGATATTTGATATCTCCTTCTGCGTTTGTTTATATACGAGCATAGAGACGCCTTGTTCTGGACACTTTGCAGGCGCTTCAAGCGAGACGTACTTAGGGTTTGATCCACCACCACGGGGTCTATGAGTGTTGCTCGATTATGCATAAGATATAACTTTATAATGTTGTTAGAGCTCATATTTCTAAATCTGTGAAGTTTGTTGACTTCTAACTTCGCCAGATTTTCCCGCGTTATAAAGTGATGGATATACCCGGTGGAGTTGATGTTGAGCCCCAGAACACTCCTTTCTTGGTAATAGGAAAATATTAGCTCCCCTAATGTTAGATCCACTGTTTTTGTACACATTTACGTTGCAAATTTCATTTGCAGTCTCGAGAGCCTAAGCCCTGGGATTTCTTTATGTACCAGGGATCACCTGGATTATATCACCCGCAAACTGGAGATATAATGAGTCCTCCTTTACTGTAGTTGGTAAATGTATTGTGTAAATTAGATAAATGAGGGGGATCAGACAACTTCCCTGTGGGACTCCGGCCTCAAAGAGGATCTCTGGTCCTTGGTGACCTCTATCATGATTCGGGCGCGCCGTTTCATGACGAGGTCGCAGATGATTCGTTCCAGGATCGGGTCTAGCTGAAGGTTCAGGATCCTATGTTAAAAGCCCCTCAGCCAGTCCTTATCGAAGGATTTTGCACGTCTCTTAGTACGGTGTCAATGTACTTACCATCCGCTCGGCACTTGGCAATTTTCTCGATTAGGAGCGCGAGTGCAGTGTCCGTTTTACGCTTCTTCCGGAACCTGTGTTGTTGTTGGTTGTGGGCTCCCTTCTCATCAAGTTGTTTCTGAAGCCTGTTGGCTATGATCTCTTCCAGAATCTTGCCGATGATTTCCAAGAGGGAGATGGGCCTGTAGTCCATCGGCTGTTCTGGCAACCTTTTCCCCTATGGTATAAAGATGACTTTTGCCACCTTGCATCCGTCAGGGAAGTAACCAGTGTTTAGTCCCGCATTCATTACGTTGGTAATGCCCTGTGACAGGCGTGGGGGAGCATTTACCAGATGGTTTTTGGTAATCTCTGCCTAGCCAGGAGCTATCTGCTTTAAGGATTTGAGCGTGCTAAGGAACCCCTTAGCAGTGATTGGTCGTCCATGGCCCTCCTTCTCCTCTCTTCAGAAACGTGCGGGTGGGGATGTGTGCGGTGGGTTATAGTATTGAGTTCTTCAATCACCTAGTGTCCGAATTCCGGGTCGAAATCATCGTTCTCTTTAGAGAGGATGGAGAATATTTTTCGCCAGTACCTCCTGAACCTTCTTTCGAGTCTCTCTGGAGCTTCTATGATTTCCCTATGTTATTAAAGGCTTATTTTCTCATTTGGGGGCATACCTCTTAGTTTTTTATCTCCTTTTAGAATTTCTGGGGGTTCTGCTCTGTGTCGAACCTCTCGATAATTCCGTCCAATATGACTGTTGTTGTACGTTGATCCGCTCTTTGAGTTCATCTCTGAGTTATCGGAGTCTTCTGTTTTGGACAAATTGCCTGAATTTCTCATAGATCTCTCTATGTTCTGAGGCAATATCTCGCATCTCCTCGGTCCATCTGGGTTGCGGAGGGCTTTTGTGCGTGATGTATGGGATACATTTTTCGTCTGCTTCCATGATCAAGAGTGATATGCGGTTTATTTCTTCGTCAATCTCTTCCAAGATAGCTTTGCTTAGGTTGGCTGGTTCAAAGCTGTTGAGTATTCGCTTGTACAGCTTCCAGTTTGCCTTCGCAAAGGTTTTCCTAGGAGGCATAGGAAGCATGATAGGTGCGAGGGAGATGGTGGTCATGATGGAGATATGGTCGCTTGGAACCGTGGAGCCAGGCATACTGACCAGATTGAAAATAAAGTTGGTACTTTTTAATATTATTTCCGGGGAAGTCGCTGATCTTTCAGTGATGTAGGTTGGAAATTCAGGCCCGGCTCTTTCGAGCCTATCCCGGCCAATGACAAGCTACAGATTTCTGCCCCTTTCGTTTGTTCTGGTGTAGCCCGAGGCCTCTATTCTAGCATTGAGGTCGCCCCCTATGAATACATTCCTGCTGTGTGCAGTTAGGGTTAGAAGATTATTGATGGGCAAATATGGACGGCGATGTAAGAGGTATGCTGCTACAATCGTGAGTCCCCCAACAAGTGTAGGGATTTCGACAGCTACGAAGGACTCCTCAAGTTCTGGTAGCCTTTTGAAAGTGATCTTCCTTCTTATGGCGATTGTAGCACCATCGAATCTATCTTGTGTGAAGTTCTTTGCCAGGACATGGTAGTTCGGGATTTTTATCTGTATGTTCTTCGTGTTGACACCGTGTTCAGATATTAGGATAATGTCGGGGTCTGCCCTTTTGAATATGTTACCATATTCATTCGCTTTCTCCAACCATAAATTCGTGTTTAGTGTTAAAATTTTCAAGGTGTTATTTATGTTCTTCATGTTTTGTGTCTTTTTCTAGAGTGTGCTGCTTATTCCTTGTGCTTACGTACCTTTCCTTCTTCATCTTCTGAAATTCCATGGCCAGGATCGTAAATAGAAAGGCGTTGTCGAGTTTCACTTTATCTGAGTAGAGTGCTGCCGAAACTTCAGTTTCGTCTTCCGATTCTGTTATTGTCCATTTTAGTTTTTGGATTTGATGCCTTTGGTGATGTCTGCGAGGAATATTTGTTCAGGGAAGGGGGTCTTGTCAGAAACGTAAACCTTCAGACCCAGTTCACTACCGTCCTACCTGTGTTTGTTTTCTTACTTTTTTCCTTTTAATGTTGTCCTCTCTTGTGCGTTCGCTAATGGTACTCTCGCTGTCCGAGTCTGCGTCAGTCGTAGTTTGACGTTCCCTTCTTTGTGGTTTGTTTGTGGCAGCTTTCCTCGCTATTTCTTCGCTCGCTTTCTAGCTACAATTCTGGGGTCAGGTCTCCTGTTGGGTTCCTGAGTTTTTAGTCCTTGATCCTTGTAGTGTTAGTCCGTTATTTCAGTAGGGTAGGTAGACGCTGCTGCAACTACCTCTTCATTCACTTTTGGGGAGAATTGTAATTGAAAGACATCTCCTAAGGAGTTCTCTGGAAACCACATCTCACTCAGATTGTTCTTCTTGAGCATCAGGTTGAGCTCACTTGGGAACGTGCCTGAATTCGTGAGATTTCTTACGTGCGCATAAAGAATGCAGGTTAGAATCTTCGTTGATTCCTCATTCTCAAGTTTGATATATGTTTTTGTCGGGGCTTGTGCAGGGTGGGATATTTTTGCTGCTTGCGCATAGGAAGTTGTCCTCCTCTTCTGTTCTTCTTATTTCTTTGCAGCTTGTTTCCTTTTAATTATATTTCTTTTCATTGGGTAAGCCTTGCCCGCAGTTTACTAACTGCTCTGTCTTCATGCAGTTTCCCCCCCGTGATCACTTTTACTGCACCTGGAGCATGTCTCATCTGCTTCTTGGCAATCTTTTGTGGAGGGTTGCTCCATCTTGTAGCAGCAAAAACACATCTGCACCAGGGTGAATTCCTCACGCTCGATCTGAACCCCAGTCATTTTTGCATGGAAGAGTAACATACCCTTCTCTTTGGCCTTCGTGCGATCACCTATCCAGGGATCGGGTCGACGGCAAATTACGCTGCGGTGGGCCAGGATTTGGGATGGTACTGCAAGCTGAAGGTTTATCTCCTGTAGTGTGAGAAGGCCATCTTCCTTACTGATCGTCTAGATGTCCTTTTACCTCCCCCAGATCGCCAATTAACCGGTTAGGGTGTCTATAAGGCGAATGACTGCGACGCTGAGTTTTCCAAAGATAGTCTCTAAAACTCGGAAGATGGATTTCAGCCGTGTTTATGTCAAACGGTTTGAACGTTCTTAACCTTTTAAATCTATCATGACGCTAATTGAAAAATCATTACAGTGCTTTTGTCTAAAAAGTTGATTGGTTAATTGGTTAACGCTAATGCTGTTATTCCAAAAATAAACATAAGTATGATTGTAGGGGAATGGTCACTTCCCCCTCCCCCCCGTTCACTCTCGGTGCAGTCACAAGGCAGTTACCGCAAAGACATCCGTCAAAGGCATCGGCGGGTTCAGTGCTTAACCGCAGTGTGGCACAACTAGGTGCCATGAAAGACCCTAAAGGTCAAAATGTAAGATCTCCCCCAGGAGAGTAAGATCCAGTTTCACGTCGAATAAGAAATTGGAGACAGGTTTCTCCCAATCTCGAAGGCTAACGAGGAGCCGATGTTTGACTTCATGGGAAAAACCGTTGGCCAAAAGAACTCTCCTGGGGCCGTCCTCAAGCCGCTCCCCCCTTACCACTCCCCCAGTGGGGTGACGAGGTATAAATGAGAAACTCTGAGGAAAATCGGGGTAGTATACGTCAGTCTCTAGGTGACGAAGTCTTCGGATCAAACCAAACTCCCGAGACTAGAGAGGTAGTTTACTTGGGTCGCCAGACCAAGAAGTACCCTGCAAGAGAGGCAGGGCAACCTACCTTAAGGGGCTAAGAAGAAGCTCATCCTCGAGTTAAGTCCCGGGTTATCAAACCAAACGATAAGTTAACTTGGTTAAGGGACCAAGTTCAACTTACTCACGCCAGAGAGACTCCTCATTTCCTGGTGCATCTTAAACACCAGGGGTATTCCTCGTCCTTAAGGAATTAAGAAAAGAAGAAGGCAAAGGCTCCCCCTCGAGCCCGTTATTCGGTGGCCACACCGAATCCTAAGTTAATTTGGTAAGGAACCAAGTTCAAATTATTCTCACCAGAGTAATCCCCCTCCGTTATACTCGCCCCTGAAGAAGACTGGAACTAAGAAAAAGCTCATCCTCGAGCTAGTTCCCGGTTATCAAACCGAACTTAAAGTAACTTTTTCTCGCCAGAGAAACCCCCCTCCGTTATCCTTGCCCTTGAAGAAGACCCTCCCAGAGTTCAGTCCTCGTCCATGAGGAAATAAGTAACAAAGGAGAAAAGCTCCTCCTCGAGCTCGTTCCTCGGTGGTCACACCGCACTCCAGGTTAACTTGATTTAAGAACCAAGTTCAACTTATTCTCGTCAGAGAAACCCCCTCCGTTATACTCGCCCATGAAGAAGACCCTCCCCGAGGTCAGTCCTCGTCCATAAGGAAATTAGTAACGAAGAAGAAAAGCTCCTCCTCGAGCTCGTTACTCGGTGGTCACACCGCACTCCAAGTTAACTGGATTTAAGAACCAAGTTCGAATCACTCTCGCCAGAAAGACTACGACTGCCTAGGTGTTGCATAAAGCACCGTAATTGTTCTGATCCTTGAAGAACTCCGCCCCCCGGAAGAACGTGTGGACTTCTCAGCTGCCACCTTCGCCAAAACAACCGTGTGATCTCGCTCATCTACATCTGGCCGTCGGCACGTGTCGAGGGTAAATAACATTTCTGAGGCTTTTAAACTCCACATGAGTCCGTAAGCCTAATTCTTATATTATTGTTGTGTGTAGAGAAAACGTTAACCAATTTTTGTGGGTAAACTAATTTAATTAATTCTTGTTTAGGATAATATTCAGAGTATTGCTGTAATTAATGTTTAGATGTTGGGTATTCAATGGTTAAAGTTAAAATATAAGTTTATTTGGGGATTAATGTTCGTTTCTCTTATATATCCTTACGTGTTTCGTAACTGTTTTGTTCGTTAAGATATTCAGATATCAATATATGTTAGACACTCTTAGCACTCTTAGAATAGAACAAAAAGGGGGGGGGGAATTTCTACGACAATGATCATTAAATGTAGATCAATGCTGATTGGTTAAATTTTTGTAGTGATATGAGTGGATGAAATGACTATTTATATAGGTGTACCTTTGTGGAAAGACAGTCAGAAAAGTTATTATTATTCAAAAAGAAAAGTTGTCATTACTGTTCGCCATTTCGAAGCTTATTGCAGCTATTTACCTAGGAATAAATAAGAGGAAGAATACCTTACCCAGACCCTATAAAACTATGTCTCACTTGCTAAATAGAACCTATTTAAACTTCCTCAGTACTATTGCTCTAAAATAACTAGAAAGCACTTGGAAAGAACAATTACAGAAAAATGAAATGTTAAGAATAACAAAATTAAAAGAAAACAATAACTGATTAAAAAATCGATCCAGAATCTATGATTTAACCTGGATTGTTGCCATAATCTAATGAGTTATTTCAAGTCCCATTCCGGACGTTTTCTAAAGATTTCATCATAATCTGTTCATAACCTTTTGAGTTACTTTGCTAGGAGTCAGACAAACAAACGCTACCGAAAACATAACTACTTTGGCGGAGGTTAGACCAAAGCTTCAATGATTGAAATAACAGCAATAGTCTCGAATTTCTAACAGGAATCCCGAAATCAGCTTAATACAGCATCGCCTTCGTCAATGTATCAATAATGAAATCCAGCTCAAAAAATTTAATCGAACAAATTGGTAGTATTGCCGAAATCGCGGTTCAATAAATTTTTTTCGGAAAAAACAATATACAGGGGTTGGACAAAATAATGGAAACATTATACTGCTAAGGAGTCCCCTCCTCCTTCGAAGTATAAATAGATTCAATACGCCGACCAATCGATTCATATAGTTTTGGACTGTATCTATACGAATATAACTGTTTGTTTTCGAGTGAAACCATCTCTAGCTCCTTCGTAGACGCTTTTTAGAGGGAATATATCCCCTAGTTTCTGCTCTAATTTACACAAAAAAAACTTGATTATGGCAAGAATTGTGAATTATGGAGACCAATATGTGTTCACCCATTCAAAGCATACTTTTCGATGGCGGGGAGATTGCACTTGATCTGGTTCCATAGACAGTATATTATTTGCTTGTACGGGGAGCCTGGCGATTTTCTCAGTCGCCACCGGCTCTCACCAAATCCGAGGCCGATCTTGGCGCTGTCTATGCCGCCGAAGGACGCCAAGCATAGCCTCCACGTCAAACTGTGCTTATATCCTCTTCTTGCCAAAGATTTGTTTCTTAGGTTTTGCGTCGATTTGTTTTGTTTATCTTGGTTTAAATTGGTTAGGGGAAATTTAAAGTAGCCTTTTACTTTGGTGAAGTTTTAATTGCGGCGACTTATGCCCTTGAAGGCAGTCACCAGATTGGCGTTGAAAGAAAAAAAATAACATATTATATCTATAGAACTTGGCCGTCTTGTCCTAGTAAAGGGTTCCACTCTGTCACACCTGCTTTTTTGGCTGGTCATTTGGTAGTTCTGGCATTTGAGGAGTCACCGCTCACTTTGGCACTTCTGTTAGGGAGTGTTATCGCCGAGCACGGCCATGGCTTCATTGTTGTTCGCCCGAGTGTGAGGCAGCTCCCAAAGAGAAGTGATATATCTATAAAAGCGAATTCCGCAATTGATAAACATAAAGCTTATTTCATGGACAGCGGAAGTCTCCTGCCTCCTACATAGTGCTGTTTACTCAAGTTCAACGTTGACTGTTCTGCCATAGCTACTTTTTAAGGCTGCTTTCGTAAAGAGAACTATGGCATGGTGTTAATTATTTTGTAGAAGGGCATAGGTAGAACATGGCGATGCAAAATTAGGTAAACTATCCACATCATTGGTCCTTAGGGAACGCTTCTCAATCTTTGTGCCCGAGTTTTTGCGCGATCGTCGATTCTGCGTACCGCTGGATGTGGCTATTGCCCGTTCAAAAGAGGTTGAATGGGAAAGTGGCCAAAGTGTCATTATTTTTGCCCTTAGCCTTAACTTTATCACCTTAGCGCTTACAAAAGATGATCTTGCTAAGCTTTAAATACATGGCATTCTAATGATCTTTGGTGCAAACCATTGCCTACCTTAGAGGGACAATTTTAACAGGCTCTGAACCAATAATTTTGCTCAGCTGAAGTTCATGGTTTTCAGCTTTCTTTAGCAAATTCAACGATGATCAATACTGTTGCCACTGAAGATCTCATCCTGAGACGGAGATGTTCCTAAATGAAGCTCGATTTAATGTCGCAAAGTTGCACTGTTTCTTTGTTATGAATTACGCCTGACCTGTGAGGCGCATATTTGCAGCCTTACTGCCTCATGTGCCCGCGCATTTGACATTATTCGTTCAGTAGCGCTCAAAAGTTGGATTAGCAATAGGGATACTTTTTTTATTTCGTTTCTTTTATCGTTCTAAGATAAACTAAGGATGCCACTTCTATGCTTCAGCAACTGAGCGTGAATTGAGTAAGTTAGACTTGATTCACAACACTAGTCTCCTTTAGGCGCCTGTTTGTTTATCCACATCCTTTATGGAGAGCCATTTTTTAGATGAAGGGGAGATATTACTCACTTTAAGACGTACACAGTCAATTATAATTATAATTCCACGCCTAATCTAGACGGTATTGAGATATCAACCATACTCTAAAACCTTTGAGTTTAGGAAAAAAAAAACACTTCGATTGCTTGAATTACCTCTCAGGCCGATGGACAGTCATTTTCTGCCTTAGATACCACCATAACAGGTAACATTTCCGAGTATTTATCAGCATGCTCATGGTCCCAATGATACTACAGCGGAAGAAGTATTGGGTTCAAGCTTCTTGTAGCCCCACGGAGTCATGCTGGAGCTGTGTAAGTGTACAATAATGGCTGAAATGCCCTGGTAACTCTTCTGTTCTTATTGAGTAGGCCAGAGGTATTAGAATATTCTCACCAATATTTTTCACATTATTTGTGCCACCACTACTACTGTTAGCTGGGTGTATGCCTAGCTTGTCTTCTGCTGGGTTCCTGGACATGTAGGAATTGCGGGAACTGAGCATGCTGAAGAGAACGCCAAATCGTCTGTAAAGACATGTCGACCGAACCAGTACGTTTCTTTTGACCTTTCTTACTATTTTTACCCGTGTACTGATAATTAATATTTTAAAGAGCTCAGTCTTTTTAGGCAGCCTCCAAATCAGGTACTTCTTGTGAGAGGCAGCTTCATTTCATGGTGTGCTACTCGCAACCTTATTGTCAAAAATGCTTAGTCCTTCAGAGTGTCTGGGAAACTTTTGTGGCATCTCCCAAGGTGGGGAATCTTTTCGTTGGTTAGTGTCATCGGTATCGGGAGGGGCGGGATAACTAATACTCTTCCTTTACTTAGGACAAGTTCGTGCACTTGAAATTGTAGATCTCGCTCAACCTGTAGTCACTTGATCTCGCTCAAGCTGTTTTCAATTGATCTCGCTCCAACAGACTTTGTCCTACCGGTATGGAAGCCAAATTCTTACCGTTTCTGAATATATTAATGGGGTTCTTCTTAAAACATTAAAAATACTTTATTGGATGTACTTATGCCTTATTCGCTGATTAAATAATGTAATGAATAATTGAACCATTTTTCACTTCACAACAGGGTTGTAGTGTTCAGAGATCGCCAGCTGTTCATCGAGACCAGAGTACTTTCAAATTCCTTGAAGAGACATTGTGTTGGAATTCGTAAATATTCTTGCGAATGGGGCGTTTATTCTTACGTTGTGAAAATAATATTAAAATATTAACGATGAGAAACGGATTTGACATTAACATGCAGACGGATTTCGGTTCCGAAATGTATAATTTCTCCAGTTTCGTTTACATATCGGCTATGTCACGTGCTTCGTCGCAGCTGCTTAGGTTAACCTCGTATTATTGAGTTAATTAGCCAGGATGAAGTTCTTTCTAATAATATTAAATGCCCATTATTTCATACCAGCACTAAAGACGGCAGAGTATGCTTTTGCAACTATTTTTCATCAATCAAAATATTTCTTGTTATTTTCATATACATTTTACTTACAATTTCTCCATGGAATCTACTTCCTCAATGGTATTGTCCAATTCCTACTTCTCTCATTTATTGCCAAATCGTTGGAATTACTTGTTGTCTTTAGCATCAGTAAAATCTTAAATGAAATATACTTAAATATCGAAATATTTCCGGTGAATTGTTCCTATATCAAAATAGAGTATTACAAATCATTTCTGCAACGGTGATGTTTATTATTCCATTCTGTGACTATCCTCGATTTTACGAGAGATTTAGCTTTCATATGAACTCATAAAAAGAGGAACTACCTCATAATGATATTGTAATTCGAGGCCTAACTTCCGAAAAATAAGCTCTTATAAGTATATTTAGAACTATGTACTGTCGGCATATTATATAATGTCGGGGATATATTAGCTTCTAATAACAATTAAATCACGTTTGAGAACCGTTAAGAATATTCACGTAGACGGATGAATAAGAATATATTTCTACTAAGATACAACTAAGAATAAGCGTATAACATTGGCAGTAAAATTATTGTATGAAAACCAAATTATGTCCTTCAGTTCTCTTAAAATTGAGCTTTCTGCAATAAAGCTACTTGTTTCCGCTAGCTTCCTATCACAAATAGGATTATTATCTCCATTCCAGGATAGAAATAGACTAATTCTCACTTTGCGAGGAATGTTTCTCTTATATTTGGAGAGTTGGAAGCAGTAAATGTCGCTTCAGTGACTATTACAATCTATCTATTCATAAAAAGTTTATTCCAAAGTTATTCAATATTTTATGAGGAAAGGCGCCACGAATTTCCGCGTTCTAAAAGGGAAAAATGAACATGAAGTGCTACTGAAGCGGTAAATTCTCAACCGTTGGCTCCTGCAGTCACGTTTTCGCAGTTGGCATAAGGTATGCAAGTAATACAGAGAAATTTTGGATAAAAAACTTTCAAAAATCTCGCCATACTTTTTAGAAATTTTTAGCGACATTAATAAAAACAACCTTAATAACGAAAAGGAGATTATTTTTTTAATCTACCGAGCCATTTTTACTTGTTGGGTGCTAGTTTTCACACTCACAAATCTTATATTATCCCTTGTGTTTGGTCATGGAACAAAACTAGGAATCTCGAATTTGCAATTAAACTGCCAGTTTTTAGCACTGGATAAGACTGAGTAATAGTACTGAATCATATAAAAGTTTGGTTAAAAAAGAGGAATATTCATGTATCGCAAATGAGTATTGTAATATTACGACTATGAGTAAATTAGGGAATTATCATGCTCATTAGAACTGAGCTATTTGTTTTCCTGTTATTACCAATTATAATTTGTTGTTTGGTATCGACCTTAAATATAGACCTACTCTGCTTTCAGTTAACAATTATACTGGGTTTCACCCCAAATATACACACACTTTGACGTTGAATTCATGAGTAGCATAAAGAAATGAACTCACTCTTTGCCTACCCATAACTAATTATATTTTTTTGTTTTTAGCTTCACTAACGGGACAAAATAGTAAAAGTCTGTTGCTAGAAGTAAGAAAAAGTCATATATGTGCAAAGAGAATTGAAAACATAGTTTGGCCGGGATCCATCATTGCCTTGTGTATCAGTAGGACCAGTAGGTTTCACCAAACACTCACTATTGACGTTTATCTAACCTTGACTTTGTCATTCCACGCATTGAAGAGCCGCTTGGTGAATAATAGTGTAGTTTTACCTTCAGCATAATGGAGCATCTCCCTTCTACCATTATGATGTAAAGTACTATCTAGATGTAACTCATAAGAACACATGGATTGTGCGAAGAGGTAATGTTGTATTCTCTGCGCGTTCTCCAGACCTCACGCCAATGAAGGTTTTTATGCAAAACCTAAATGAAATGGTTTACGGCTAAATACAGCAACAGTCGATGTGTCAAAATAGAAGATTGAACGACAAATTCTCACAAATCTAAATTAAATATTTCGTAAGGTTGCTGAAGCCATTGCTCCTCGTTATCAGCTGTTCCTGAAAAACAGTGCTCATCAGTTTGAACTTTCGCGAAGACACAAATGGAATTCAGACTATGGAGAAATACGAAATTTCCTTTAGTTTAATTAAATATTCTTTAATTTAAGCCATTAAGCTTGTATCTATGTAAATATAACCTGAATTTATTGGCATTCAATAAATTGACGGATTCAACGTTAAAAGGAGAGTACATTTTTTGTGACACTCTGCATTAATCTTTTTTATTTTATTTTGTGAAAGTGCGAGACAAAAAACAAAGTGAACCTCAGAAATCTTCACTAAAAACGACTTTAACACAATTGATTGTGGCGTAGAGCTCTAAAAGTAATAAATCGACTAAAACCTATCAAGCACAAAGCCAACCATAAATTTCCTTACACTTAAGGGCCCTTCTTAACGATACAGGTGCTATCTGCAGTAGCATCTCTACTAGTAGAGAGGTTCATGCCTACACAAGATGACCCAATCGTGCCCCTCACAATTCCCCTTCATACAGTTCAACATATAAAATATTATCCACTTATACCTAAGTCTAGGTTTCATTTCTCAAACAGTCAATCAAATTAAATTTAACATTCCATGCGGTCGCCCAATCTTTTGCCCATCCTTACACTCACCCTTTAATATTCTTTTCACAATTCTATTTGTTAAAAGCCATAGAACATAAACATGTTATCATTCGATGCCTTTCAAGTTCCCTAATTGTTCTGCCTTCTTCAGAGAGATATTCTTTTCATACTATGCAATAATCTCCCTTCCATACAAAAATGATGGAACCAGCATAAGCTTAACACCTTCATTGCACGCTTCTCACTCATATCTTTAATATTAACACAAGTTTTGATTACCTCTAGAATTTCCTTTAATTGACAAGTTTTTCATCCTAATGTGCTTCATCTGTAACATAATAATTCACATTATACTCCGAATAAAAGCAACTTCTAACTTGTTTAAGGGTAACGACACACATACTGATATCACAATCCATTCTTCCTCTTAAATACACTGTCTAACAAATTTTAAAATTTTGTCGACTACAAAGATCAGATTAATATTTTTTTATGTAGTTTTATGTATCGATTTCAAAAGTGGAAGTGATTTTTATCGAAGTAACTCTAGATTTTTGTAAGTTGCAAATTACTATTTTTGCAAATTTTAAAGATTTTAACGAAATTTATTCTTTTATTTCATATTTTCAGGTTATTTAACTAAATGAAATTTTAAATAAAATGAACAATTTTAATGAAAATGCCGAAAGGACAGTTTAAAAATAGCCCAGATAAATTCTGCTACATATGTTGTTCAGTAACATTAAAAAAAAATCAAAGACAAATTTCTTCTCTAGTGAAAACTATATAATTTGTAGTTTGGATGTAAAATGGCGACCAAGATAAGCCAAGAGAACCACATATCTGTTGCACGACATGCTTTAATTCTTTATCAAAATGGTCTAAAGGAAAAATAAAAAGCCTTTAATTTGGTGTTCCAATGATAGGGCGAGATCCCCAAGATCATACTACTGACTATTATTTCTGTTTGGTAGACATACAAACTAAGTAATTGTTTATTTTTCCACCCTACCTATATTTTGAAATAGTATAGTTTAATATTATTTTTGAAATATAAATTTAATTAAGTTTAGAACAACTTTATTATAATCACACATATTTACATAACTTTAAATTTTATGCATATTATTTCCATACTTTTAGGTAAATCAACGAAGTGCGCTTCAGCTGTGGTATATCCCAACCTTAGATCTGCTATTCGGCCTATACCTCACTCAAAAGACATTCCAGTACCTGAACCACCTGGAGAAATTGTTTTTTTCTAACTTTGATGAATCAAATATGGAATAATGTGAACCAGAAACTAAAATTCATGTTCCTGAAACTGTTAATACTACTCCAAAACCTTTCTCACAACTTGATCTAGATGATTTTGTAAGAGATCTAAACTCAACAAAGCAACAGAGTGAATTACTGTCCGCGAGACTGAAAGAAAGAAATTTAGTAGCACAAATTTTCATTTGACAACAATTTATGCTACTGTAATAATATTCCACGTTTCTTTGAAGAATTAGATATACATTATGAACGCAGTCAATGGAGACTTTTCATTGACGCTTCTTTATATAGAGGTACAACCGTGCTTCTGCATAATGGAAATAAACTACCATCGATACCAGTAGCTCACTCTGTTGTTTTGAAAGAAACTTAGGAAAATTTAGATTTCATTTTAAAAAGCATTATACAAAGTGAACAGAAATGGTTGATTTGTGATGTCCTTAAACTAGAAGCCATTTTAAATGGCTTTAAGTCAGGATACACAAAATTCATGCGTTTTTTGTTCCAGTGTGACAGCAGAGCTCGGGGAGAACATTACATTCGCTCAGAATGGCTTTGAAGAGAAGAGGCAGAAGTAGGTTGTCATAATGTCATACGTTGTGATAGAATTGCCTAAGGCGGCCGCGCCTCGCTTCTATCACATATTGAAACTCATGCTTTCCACGTGCATCCTGCGAAAAGGCAGAGAATGGCGTTTTTATCGCCCACCATTCCGAGTATTATCTTCCCCCACTTCAAGTTTAATCAAGGAGGTTCAATCCCCCCTTTGCCTTCAGGCGTCGATCTGGCCAGATTGAATTAGGCTTAAGGGAAAATAAGATTTTTCCAAGCGCTACCTGGACATTCCCTTGAAATCTCCTATTGTCCCTTACCCCGAGGGGCTGGCTCAGGCTATTTATGCGATATAATTTCGCGTTTGAAGCAGATCCCGATTATCTTCGCGAGGCATCACGCCGATCCGGTTTCCCTTGTTCACCTAGGAACTCTACCCCGAGAACTCCCTTATTGTCCAGAAGAGGATAATATCCTTGAGTTGCAAGGTTCTTGCCCCTCGAGACGCCGAGTCAAAGGGCCCCCCTGTTGTTCAGAAAGAAACAACTTTAGAACAGTCATTGTTCTTCGAGCCCGTTCGACAAGAAACGGTTTTGCTCACCTGATATAACGTCAGTGATAATTTACAAGTGTTCAAAAGAGAACAACTTTAGAGCAGTCATTGTTCTTCGAGTCTGTTCGACAAGAAACGGTTCTAGCTCCCCTGATATCACGTCAGTGGTAATTTAATTCCCGCCTTTTAACGTTCTTAAAGAGAACGCTTGGTTACACCAATAACCTCAATTGTTCATCCAGAACATCTCCGGTATCCTGTCTTAAGAATCGCTCAAGGATCGAGCCCCACTTCTCTCTCACTCCTCGAAGTCTGTCCTTCCCCCCCTCGTTAAGGACAATCCCCATAAAACTCCCTCCTCCTGGGAAAGAAATCGCCAGTCGGACCGAAGCCATTCCTTTAAATCGCCTTCCTCTGCACGACGACCTTATTAATACGTAAGCTATTAATAAGGATCTAGCCGCACATTTCCCTTCTTGTTTTTTTTGGTCATTTTAAATCCCTCCAAATCTTAATCCTCCGTTTAGTCAAATATTCCCATGACCTTTTTCGTTTCAAGTGTATCTCCCATTTTAATCCCCTGTCATATAAATATTTTTCATGTGTTGTTTTGTTAGATTAATTAATAAAATTCTATTTTATTAATGTTTGCAATATTATTTAGCCTTGGGCTCCGTTCCACTTCCTAAGTATATTGAAGATAAATAAGCCCTCTCTAGGCCTATTTATTAACATTAAGTCATTCTCGGCCATCTGATCAACCCCGCACATGAATATAGAATAATCCCCACAAAGAATAAATATATAGTATATCGTCGGGAGACTTTTCTACGACATACTTTTACCATTGATTTCTATTGAAAACATAATTTTGCCACCACTTCACATAGAATTAGGTTTAATGAAACAATTTTTGAAAGCCTTAAAGTATGACCAGCAATCCTTCTTATATTTAAAAACAAAATTTTCTAAGATTATTGATGATAAAATTATGAAGGAATCTTTGTTGGGCCTCAGATTCGACAACTATGGTAGATGGTGAGTTTGAGGCAAAATTAAGCAAGCCAGAATTTGAGGCTGGGCATACTTGCAAAGGTGTATGTAATGGTCTCCTTGGAAGGCACAAATCCCATCTGTCTTTCTTTTTAGAGAATCCAACAGACGTCAGCGATGAGCATGGTGGAAGATTCCACCAAGATATTGCTACTATAGAATATCATTATAAAGGAAAATGGACTCTTGCAATGCTTGCTGACTTCTGCTGGACTCTTCACAGAGACAGACAAGATGTTGTACATAAAAAGAAGCCTAAATATTCTTAAAATATATGACTATTGCATAGATTTGAGTAATTTGAAAAATCTTAAATCTTCATTATTTTGTTATATATATTTTTTAATACCACACTCTGAAATGTGTTAAAATGACTTATTAATTTCTTTTGATGAATAAGCTTTTTGTTTCCACTTATCTTTGTACTTTTGTCAAATATAATAAAATTAATAACAAATATTTCATACCTCTATATACTGAATAATCTAATATTAAGAAAAAAATAAATGTGCAGATTACAAAAAACTGAAGTCATTTCATGAAAAATAAAGTTCATTTTCGTAATCTACGCCTAGAACTACAATAGAAAACTACTTTCTCATTTCTGCAGCAAAATTATTGTTGGGCAGTGTTATTACTGCATTACCTTTTCAGTATTCAATTTCCTCACTACTTTCACATATATACACTGTCAAACACTTTGATCAACATTTACAAATCATTCTCGTACTCAGCTAACACCAGCCCCCTAAAAAAATATAGCAGAATAGATAAAATCCATCTTTTCCTAGTCGTACTGAAATTCCCCCTCCCCCCAAGAAAAAAAAATGATAGTTAAAAGACTAAATTAATTCGTTCCAGATTTAACTAAAATTTCGTCTTAAAGCCAAAATAAATTATGCTCTTATCCCATCTAATGCTAACCCTTATTGCGAAATTCTTATCACTTTCCACAATGCATCTCTCTGTGACTAGACTTTCTCCAGCTAGTTTCTAACCAGCGCTTTTCTCTTTCCTACTCTGAGGACATTGCAGAAATCAGGAGAACCCTTCTTCGGTCTGCCTAGCAGAGAAGATGGGAGACTGCCATTTCCTTGTTATTTATTCTGAATTGGAGACACTTCCGTGAAGCAGCGCCTTTTGATGGAACCCTTCACAATAGCTTATGGTGAAAATCCTCTTTTCGCCACACCCTCCGGCACATTCTTATCGATTCTACAGGACTAGGAGTACTTCGTGCTAGCTATCTCTCCATGTCCCTGGACAAGCCGGATCACTGATATTTAGCCCTTTACTCAGGACGAGTACGAGCACTTCTCACTATAGATTGGTCAGGTTCTTAGAGAAGGTTGACCTCCTCCGTTGGACATAGGTTTACAGCTGCTGGGTGTATGCACAATCCTTTGAGAAAGCGCGCCCCTTTTCCAAGACGTGCGTGAGCATGTTATTGTTTTAATCTTAGCTTCTTTTTTTTATAAGAATATTTAGGTTTGTTGGTAATTCTTTGTAATTTTTAATATATTTAGTCTAATTGTAGGGTTGAAAAAGAGACTTATTTGCAATTTAGGTGGCTATGCTCTTGTTGGTATCCGTCAGAAGAGAACTTTAAAAAAAATTAGCTATCTGATATATAAAACTATCATTAAATTTACATGCCATATCCATTGTTTCATAGCTAACCATCTCATTGCAATTACTTTTTCCGAACACTCCGTAATAACTCATGGCAATTACTCTCTTAAAATCACCCTAACATCTCATTGTAATTCATTTTTCTGAACACCCATTAACAACCCAGCAACTCATTAAAATCTCATTTCAGAAAACACTTTAAAACCAATTGAAATTTATTGTCCTGAACACTCGTAGACAACTCATTACGTATAACTTTTCCGAACACCTCGTAAAAAATTGCAATTATTTTTGCTGAAGACTCCTTTTTCCGAACCAACCGTAAGATCTCATTGCAATTAAATCTTCGGAACATCCCCTAACAATGCAATGCAAATACTTTTCCAAACAATCCAGTGAAACTTTTCAATTATTTCCCTAACACACGTGAGAACTCCTTAAAATTTCTTTATCCGAGCAGCCTTCAACAACTCATGGCAATTACTTTTACTTAAAAAACCCGATATTCTTTTCTTTGATATTCTTTTTTAGAAAACCAAATAACGACTCAGCTATTTTTGCAGGCTAGCCGCGAACCGGCTTTCACCGTGTCATTTCTAGTCATGGCCAGAGGGTGGTTTTCCCTCCCCTCTCTTGTCTCTCCTTCTAGGGTCCAGTCTCATTAGTACTCTCGCATTAGATAGAAATTAACTCAATTTTATTCTTTCTAGACTGCTCGTGTTACCCATATTTCTCCATTGTCTTGTTAGTTTGCCCTGAGACCCCAATGCCAGTAAGAACGGTCTGGGTCAATTAGTGGACTTTGCAATTCATGGTCAGTTCTAGGGCAGGTGGAGTACTACACGTGTAGTTCACTCGAAATAGAGCTTTGGTTCAAATCCTCTGGAAAAACATAGAATACAGAGTTGCGGTAAAAGGGAAACTAAAACAATTCAAGTCCATCAACGATCCTTTTAAACATCATTAGATTAAAGTCAAATTTTATTTTGTTCTAAACTTTTTTAAGAAGAATTTCAAAACTTGAAAAAATAAACAAATAAACAAAGATAAAGAATCTTATATTTACAATGGAATGCAGGAATAACTATAAAAAGTTAGGTAATTTGATCACAAAAGAAAAGAGTGTCTATTTTAACACAAAATTAAGAGACCTAAAAACAGTTACGCAGCCGAACGTGGAGGTTCGTTTTGCGGCAACCTTCTCAGGGATTTTATTTGCACGAATAACATAATAAAAATGAATTTTTGGGAAGTGTTCGCTCGGAAATTTTCAGGGGAAAAAGTCATAAAACCAATAGAAAAAATAAAGAACTTTCCCCTCTTGATGGATGTCCGTTTGAAGTAAAATTGAATTAATATGCAAATAATGTCCATATGAAAATAAAATATGCGTTGGAAAAAAATCCTAAATAAAAGGATAAATATAGCGGTTAAATTTGAAAACTTCTTTGATTTTCGATACACCTAAGTAATACTAAACTCCTGGAAATTGTTTTTGTTTTGATGATGCAGTGTTTCTACCAGTACATTGAGTCTTGTGTTTTAATAATGATTCCCTTACATCTTAAAATGGAAATGCACACAAAACACAAGTTTCCTTCATTTATAATTTTGATTTTAGTGAAAAATGATTGGATAGAAGAATAAAGTTAAAGGCATCATCTCCTAATTTATGAATGATGTTTTATTTTTCGAAAAATAAAGAGAGAAACCGTCTTAAGTTTTAAAAACAAGAAGCCGTGGTTGTAATATTTGTAAAGCACGACTCTGGGTGTCATTAGAGTTTTTTTTTTGTTGCGGGTGATTGCACTACACACTTACTTATTAGATGAATAATTACCGATTAAGAGAATGACTCATTATTCACAATAAACAACAAACGAGGTGTCAGGTTATTAAAACTAATCATATCCATGGCGATTCTAATATTATGGTGTTAGGTGAAAAGGGCTATTTAATCACCCGTAAGACTCAAAGCGATTTGGTGCAAGTAAAAGTGATTTCACCAGCTTCCTATTTTCCTTCACTTTTCTATTCAATTTCCAATTTATTTAAGAATTTTTCTGAGAATTTTGTAAGCGAAGTTTCTAATTAAATAACAAATAACGAGAGCTTCTATGCGACACCATTGTGCGCTATACAGATCAGAAACCCAAGAAGAGGAACTGAAGCCAACTTCTCTTTAGTGGCTTACTTTTAGGGTTGACTCTCTTTACAACGTGTATCATGGGCTTAAAATAATTTATTAAATCGTGTTAATAAGAACTAACTAATAGGTATGATACGATGTAAATTGAGAGTGAGGGGGCCTTAGGATATATATTATACTAAATGTGAGATAATATCCAGACCCTGCATTTTGTCCGTAGTTTTCTCTTCTAATCATCTTTGTTTTATGGCTGATGTATTTGCACCTCTCAGCTAAAGCCCTTCTTTTCCAAGCCCCGCTTGCGATCGGCAATGGTAGAGTTACTCACTAAATTGATGATGAACCTAATGATTAGTACTTAACATATGTTTGTTTGATGCGCATCCTCACGTTATGGATCGCTCAACCTTCAAAATCGTTATTGTACAACATTTATGTGAAGAAACACTGCTATCTATAACGACAATGAAGTTATTTAACTAAGTGTAAAAGACATCCCAAGAGCATAAGAAACAGCCCCTCGAAGGACTAGTGGGAGAGGAAGACCTTAAAAAGACCCCTTTTCAGCGCCCTTCGACCCCCAGACCAGGTGCTCCTTGTCGTGGGAATTTTAGAATCGACGAAAAGGAAACTATCTTGCGATAAGCCGCCTGACCCGTCTGTATTTACTTAAGCAGGACACACATCGCACTCCTCTCCCCAGCGATAACGCCGAATCCTCGCCTCCATGCCTGACGGATATTTTCCTCCCCCGCGAACGCGCTCCTACAAACTCAGCCATACATCATGAGGCAAACTTCGCCGCTCGATCCAACCCGTTATCTCGACATAAGTTTGCACAGACTGGCGTCGTGAATTCTCTTGGGATGGATATGCCCGAGGGGGGGAAGGCTATCTAACGGAAAAGCCACCTGACAATATAACCCTGTGTAGGCCATTCCTCGAAGGGATTGAGAGCCTGCCAGTCCCCCCGTTCAAACCGTGTGTCTGTTTCCCGCAAAGTCTCGCAACTTCTGTTCGAGTCGTACCTCGTCGTCAAGATCTCAACAGCAGATCGCCCTTCGTGAAGCTTTGGCCTCCGTTGAAAGGAAAGCTTATCGAGTCATATTCTTCACGGAGAAGTGGGTGGTTCCCCCTCGTCTCGCACCCGTCTTCAAGACTCCTGTGCCTCGTGTCTGAAACTCCCTGCCATGCCGCAGAACAGTCTCTCATGTTTAAAACCATATCTCTCTGGAGCAAAGAAAATCTCGTCCTTGTACAAGAAGTACTTCCAACCCCACCTACGAGACCTCCTCGTCAACACCGTCAGAAGTGTCTCCTCAAAGACGTGTGCCGTTGGTCTTTTCCTCTCCGAACAACTCTAAGTTTCAAGGTAAATCGATTTTGCTTTGTAATCCCATGATTACACCCGCCTTAATTCGTCACCTGTATTCCGAAGCATTCCATTTCAAATGACTCCCCGTTCAAACTTAAATAGTCTCAATTATTCGGAGAGACGGCAATTTACCGTTCCTTTCTTAGCTCTTTGGGATTGTAAATTGTCCCGATCTAACTACCTAGCCATATAAAATATAATTTGTTCCCCTTTTATATTTATTGCCCTCCCCCTCCCGTTTTTTATTATTTTTATTAAAATTATATTTTGGGGTCTTGATCTTTATATATCCTTGAACCGTGATTTTTCAAGCCAGTAGATAACCCTGGCCAATTTTAGACGCACTCGCCTGCATTTATATATATGTTTTCTTGTATTTAAAATCTCGTGCACTCGACCAGGAGGCGGCTCTCCCCTCCCCCATTGCTCCGAATCCCATCATAGACGGCCTCGTGTTGGCTCTCTGCCCGTGCAAATGTACAAGCCCTTATACTGAAAGGGTTTACACTGGCATACCTCGACAAAGAGTATCCGAAGCAACTTCAAAAGGTTTACCAAAAATAAAAATTAATAATAAACAAATCATTAATATTTCGTTTCTCACGAGTAACGAAACACAGTTATTCCTTCATCCTCTCAAAACTAAATATATATAGTACACAATCTGATTAATCTGGCATATATAAATTAGCATTCGATTCTGCAAACGATAGGTTGCTCGCTACACTCGCTATCATCTAGGAAGCACAAGTCTATAAAAAAAATAAACAAAATGATTGAAGATGAAAGTAAAGATACTGGATTATTTTATCATCCATTATCCATAACACTATATGTATTTTAACTTGAATAAAATTTCTAGATTCCTCTATTACAAAAAAACTTGATATTTCTCTTTTAGAGAAATGGATGTTTGTCCCGTCATATGGGTGGCGCTCCTGAAGCAGGTTTAGAAACTCGTGGAGACTTTTCTAGCGCGTTAAGAAATGTTTACTATTCCCCTTTCCTGATCGCATTGACTTGAGCGTTATTGTTCAATTTTCATATTATATATATATATATATATATATATATATATATATATATATATATATATATATATATATATATATATATATATATATATATATATATATATATATATATATATATATATATATATATATATATATATATATATATATATATATATATATATATATATATATATATATATATATATATATATATATATATATATATATATATATATATAATATATATATATATATATATATATGTATAACTGAATCACGAAAATAAGAAACGTGAGGAATTTATGAATAACGTTACAGCCACGAGGAAAATTAAACAACGGAGAACTGCGAGGCCTTTCGACTAATGGTCCTTTACTAAGCAGACTAAAAGACAGGGAAAAAGAGAAAGATATTTATACACCTGATTAATGAAAATATGGGATATAAAGATTAATAGGAGTGGGATTAGCAGATACCTGGAAAAATCCTATTAACGATATGAGCCGTCAGGGTTAAAAAAAGAAAAAAGAAAAAAAAAAGGTTACGGGTTACAAAAGAAAGGGGGCGGGCAGTGTTTAGGAATCACATATGCAATATGAAAACAAAAAAAGTTTGCACATGATAACTAGAAAATATGACAAAAGAAAAATATGAGGAAAGGTATTTTTTATAAATAAGCTAAAATAACTTCTAGGTGGTAATCATTAATTCAGAAATTTTATCTTTAAAATCATTCTTAAACATTCTTTTGATACAAGGGTCCAAGAAATACATTCCAGGGCTGAGATTAAAATTCGAAGTCAGTTGTATAAATGCTGATTCTAAAAGATTTCGTGAAAAAAAGTCATTTGATTTGGCAATCACAGAACTCTCCTTCGAATTAATACGATGGGAATTTTCACTCAAATGGATAAAAATGGCATTTGATGTTTGCCCAGTGTTCACAGAGTACTTATGTTGCTTAATACGCACATTCAGATCCTTGCTAGTTTGCCCAATATAAAATAAAGGGCAATCCAAGCAAGGGATTTTATAAATTACGTTATTTGTTTCATTAGGGCAATTTTTTATTAACATTCTTTTTAAAGTATTAGTATAAGAGAAAACAAGATTTACATTAAGTGTTTTTAACAATGTTTTTACGGTTTCAAAGCCATTAAAATAAGGTAAAATCAGGATATTCTTGGGTGCTTCCTTCTCAATAGTACTTTCGTTATAAAACTTTTTTTTGGCTTTATTATAACAAATATCAAGTCTATTTGCTGGATAACACAAGTCTGCTTAGTAAAGGACCATTAGTCGAAAGGCCTCGCAGTTCTCCGTTGTTTCATTTTCCTCGTGGCTGTAACGTTATTCATATATATATATATATATATATATATATATATATATATATATATATATATATATATATATATATATATATATATATATATGTATTCACCTCTATTTCTTCTAAAAGCTTGAGTCTTATATTCAGTAAGGAAGACAAAACAAAGAAGGCTGGTCCCATCTTTAATTCCAACGTTCGAGTTATTACAAAACCCATCTTCAGGAGCTAAAAACAAATTCTAAATGAGTAATCTAAGCCTAAAAACATAAATAACAGCACAAGTTTAAAGTTGAAAACCACAGATCAGAGAAAATTACAAAAAACGATGTAAAAAAAAAAAAATGAACGTTACGTTAATGAACAAACAAAATACTATCAAGATACTATCAATTAAGGACACCAAAGTAAACGTAATATTACAAAATTAAACGATTGAAATGGAAAAATAGAGAATTGCGTACAAAAAAAGGTAAAACTAAAATATAGACACTGAAACATTATCTTACATGGTCGGATCACAATGATGAGTGAAAACAGGAAGGAATTCAAAGAATGAATACAGCTTGGTTAAGATATAAACAGAGGAAAGGATGACGTGTCCTCATTTAAATCTGGTGGTTGTATTTAATACATAGTGATTCTTTAGTGCGGACAGATGAAATAGATTTAGCAAATTTTTTAATATTATGTTTACTCTGTTTATCCTTAATTGAAAGTATCTCTTTACAAATATTTTGCTGTTCCTTACCTCACTATTTTGTTTGTTCATTAACGTAACGTTTTTTTTATATTTTTAACGTCGTTTTTTGTGATTTTCTCAGCTCTGTGGTTTTTAACTTTAAATTTGTGCTGTTATTTATGTTTTTAGGCTTAGATTACTCATTTAGAATTTGTTTTTAGCTCTTAAAGATGGGTTTTGTAATAACCCGAAACGTTGGAATTAAAGATGGGACCCGCCTTCTTTGTTTTGTCCTGCTTACTGAATATATATATATATATATATATATATGTATATATATATATATAGAAATATATATATATATATATATTACTGTAAATTGATGTGTTCCTTGGAATCTTATTCGGAGCAGATTTATTTTTTTTTTTTTAAGAGCTTATCTGGCGACTGCCTACTTGGGCATTAGTCGCCGTATTAAAACTGGCCTAGTTCTAGGCTACTTTAAAATAAAATTAAAGAGAGAAAAAAAAAACAACACCCCAAAAGGGGGAAAGGAAGCAAGCTGGTGCGTCGGGGAGAGGTCTCCCCGGGGCAGGAGCGTGCAACTGAAGGAAAAAAACAAAACAAAACAAAAAAAATGCAAAAAAACAACAAAACAAAACAAAAAAACAAACAAACCTTGCATAAATAATAGGGAGAAGGCCGGCCTCCCCCAAGAAGTCAACAAGTCCACAAGTCAATGTGCACGAATCTGTCCTAAGCAGAAGGGACAGGTGGTAGCGACCCCGCTAATCCCGGTACTGGGACAGGTATCGTGCGCGAAGATCACCCAGACTGGGACATTCGACAAGAATGTGCCGAACAGCCTGGGGGACGACGCAGTCGTTGCAATAGGGCGCAGGCGAGCGCTCCATCAGATAGCGATGCGTCACACGAGTGTGTCCGATTCAGAGACGACAGAAAGCAACCTGAAGCCGCCGCGGCATTGGGGGATAAGTCCATGGGAACAGTCGCGGCGCAATGGCACGCAACTTTAAGTTCCCATCGACCGTCTCCCATCTTCTTTGCCAAGCAGTCCGAAGAGCTGCCCGTATTCCTGCCATGTAGTCGGTGTGAGGAAGAGCGAAACGCTGGTCCGGTCGCAGAGTCCTCGCGGACTCTTTGGCGCCCTCATCGGCGCGCTCATTCCCCGCAATTCCTACATGTCCAGGAACCCAGCAGAATATAATCTCGACATCTGCCCGGCTCGCCAAAACCGTGGCGTCACGGATATCGCGAACCAGGAGATGCGGAGATTCCAATGCCCCGAGAGCACTCAGGGCGCTTTGTGAGTCGCTATAGATCACAATCCGGTCTCCGAACCGGGCACGTCGCGTAATCTCCCGTACCGAGTGGTGTATTGCCACCAGCTCGGCCGTGAAGACAGACGCAGCGCCTGGTAGAGCCCCGCTGACTTCAAACAGAGGGGATACAGAGTGGAAGCCGACCCCCTCTTAGGACTTGGAGCCATCCGTATACACTGGCACGGTACCAGCATGACACGATGTGTGCTCCAAAAAGGTCGAACGCAATACTCCCGGCGCAGTACAAGCTTTGGGAGCAGAGGCGTGGCGACAAATAGCCAAATGTGGTACCCTCCAGGGTGGCGTCCTGGGCAGAACCAGGGGCGCCACCGGCCCGAGAGCTATATCTACCTCTCGAAGGAGTTTTCTGGCCCTAAACCCAAAGGGCTTAGGGTATGACTGGCGTCTCTCGGCGGCATAGGCACCATCGAGATCAGCTGCGGATGCAGTGAGAGCTGTTGGCGACTGAGGGAGGCGCCGGGCTCGCGCGTACAGGCGAGTGATGCACTGCACGCGGCGCAGAGCGAGTGGCATCTCCCCAGCATCGACCAACAGGCTCTCAATGGGGGAAGTGCAGAAGGCACCAGGCGCAAGGCGAAGGCCGGTGTGGTGGATTGAATCCACCTTCCGCAATAAACGCTCGGCTGCGGATGCATAAAACTCGCATCCGTAGTCGAGCTTCGAGCGAACAAAGGATAGAATGTGAAGAGGAGAGGAAAAGGGATGTGAGGAAGGTATGGGTGGGGATGAAGCAGGTTGTTGAAATAAACCCATCCCGAACCGGAGCTGAGGGGTTAGGGAACAATGTCCCCTCCCCCCTCAGCCCCCATCCGGGGTGGTTGGCTTGAGAAGAAGGTCAGCATTCTACCCTGTGAAATTAGAGGCTGACCAGAGAAAGTTGTGGGATAGGTTGTATGAAAAGCGACGAGGTAGGGGAGAAATCGGGCTATCTGAAGGAAGGAAGAGAGGCTAAGCTGGGGCCGGACGGAGCGCTGGATCTCGTCAGCGCGGCGGCCAGGATGGCAAATCGCCGCGCCCCTTACGGGGTATTCGGAGCAGAAATATAAAGACCCAGAAGATGACTCTAATCATTTCTTGGTAGGAAATGTATCTCAGCTCAAAATATCTAAAAACTCAACAAACTTTGTTAGTTTAGTTTAGTAGTGATTCTAGCCTACCTAATGGCAGAGGGTTACAGCAATTTGTGCGCTTCGGCTTATGTAGCTGTTTTATTAAGGAATTACCACTGCCTCCTGATGGGTTGAGATCTGAGATGTTTCCTAGGCTATCGACGCCAAATTTCGGTGGGGTGAGGTCAGAAGTATCGTTTTCAACATGGGTTTTCTGATTAGACTCTAAATCGTTACGTTAAACTCAGAGAATTTATTCCAATTACTTTGGAATTTTTTATCGTGTTAGCCGTCAGAGAAATGTTGCTACCATCCGTTTTGCCCATACTAATGTTCTTAGAGGGATATGTAAGAGTGCCAGCTCAAGTTTGGACATGCTTCAATATCGGTACGATCCCAGAATCATGTCCAGGCAACCCACAAGATCGCCCAAACAAAGAAAATTGTGTTCACTGGGAGAAATGAACTCTGTATTAATCTAACTGTCCACCGCTTTGTATTGACTTATTGACAAATAATAGAAATAAAGATAATTGCAGACATTTTTCTAAGTTTTAATTCAACTAATCTGATAGTTATGTAAATATATCGATCTGTTCTCCAAATTCCGGTTGCACTATAAAACACCTGCAGACCGAATGAAAAAAGTGTATACCATACTAAACACTGGGGAATAATGAATAGAAACAAAATAATTAAGGGATGTGCGTTTATATTGCACATATCCCTTCTTACCCAGGCAGACCAAAGGACCTCTAATTCTATTGACTAAACGAGTGTAAGAGAATTCACTGGATCCAGATGAAATGTATGCAGTTGTCATAGCAAAGAATAGCCATCTTCACACTGAGACAGGCAATCTTGAAGGATGCATTTCATCCATTCCAGGAAAGTGACTATCCTACAGCCCATAAAATACTCAATTGATACAGTATATTATGGTCTGTTAGAATGTTTTTTTTGATAGAGCCACTAGGTGTGCTAGATGCAGTGCGCTAGTGACTAATCATTGCTATACAAACCGCACTAAATACATACATATTTACATATGTAATTTAGAGCGGTGCCAACATATTTTCTTAGAGTGAGCCTTTGGAAACTGATCTTTCGTAAGAAAATCGATCTAAAATTTTTCTATATCTAAATAATCTTGAATGGAAATTAGAAAAAAATGAAAAGAAATAACCATGGAATCAAGAAAAAAAAAATTACCCCCAAAAGAAGAGAGTCGATGTAAAACTGTAGCTGTGATATAATCAAACTGCGTCAATAGACTTAATTTAGTTCAATTAAAAGTAAAAAGAAGCAGATTTTGGATATTTTATTATATATATCATTATTAGGGTCTTTTATGTATACTTTTAACAAAACTGGTTCTATTACAGGTCGTTGAACCAGTCCCCAATTAATTGTTGCCTAGTTTGAAATCGTTCATTTAAGACAACATGCTGGGAGCAATTCGTAGGCCAATTTTCTCTCAAATTAAGAATTGCCGCTCTCATTTCGAGCAATTTAAGTTTGGCAACAACCTCTTTTGTGCTAACTATCGAAGGCCTTACGTATTCTAATTAAACACTATCAACTGTCTTGTTCTCATCGTAGAAATAATTTTATAACAAATATTTCAATAGACAATTAATAGAAACATCTTCACCGAAATCCATTGTGTTTGTCTTTAATTAGCTAATTTAAATTAACCCAGTATTTTGAGTGCTGTTTTACGTGGTCTCCAGCTGTTTGACATTCTAATCTACAGCCCGAAGAAGGTTAGGAATTTAATAAAAATGAAAGGTTGGTTAGTTCTGAGGCTTAGATTGTTATATTTTATATGTTTTAATTAAATGCTCCTATCGCATTTTTTATAGCCTCCTAACCTTCAAATATAACCACATTTTCGATTAAATCTATAACATTCTCCCTTTAAATGTTATTTAAAACGTTGACCTTGAGGTAGACTGAATATTAGATAATTAAACATTTCGGTCGAGTGCATATTAGTACAACCGCTTATTTTCTCTGAATAACGAGTTTAACAGTTTACCAACAATTGAAATTAAACTAATTGAACATAGTAAATATAATAAGTCCTCCCCCCCTCCATTTTTAGGATTGGCCTACGATTACCTCTTTCAAACTCTTTTGGTAATTATCTGGTTAATAATTACTTCATAACTATCAAAGTTAAACAAATATGACGATACTCTACTCAGTTTATTTTCTTTCTACTGTATCTTTCAAGTCCCTAATTCATCGTTTAAAGATGAGATCATCTTCCTTCTATATCATGTATGATAATTATATCTCCTTTGTTTACTCGTGTGACCGAAAGTTTTTGGGGGAAGGTTTCACATCCTCCATTGTCCTTTGCTGGGTCTAAGCAGGCGTAAAAAATGGGGAGAGATTTAAAAGAGGGGCAAAGCACAAGCCAAGAGAGAGAGAGAGAGAGAGAGAAAGCAGCAGATTCTCTTGAGGGTAGTGGGGTTCTGGGAACGGTCTGCTACTCCAGGTTTCCCTCGTAAGGGGGGCCTAAAACACAAAGGTTTCCTCCATCCGCACCACTCTCGTTACCATACTTTCAAGGCTCCCGAAAGGAAGGGTGTAGGAAAGGTTATGGCCCTGGTACAACTGAAACCTGGATAGCCGTAGGCCTCCCCGACCCCACTGCTCCAAGAGAAACTGCTCCACTCTCTCGGGTCCTCTTTTGCACCTCTTTTAACTCTTCCACTTTTTTATGACTGCTTAGACCCAGAAAAGGGGAAAGGAGGGCGTTAAACCTCTTTGAAAAACCTTTAAATACTTAAGCTTGTTTACTGAGTACATCACTAACTCTATATATTATTTCCCTTCTTATGCTTCAGCCCTAAATACCATCAGCTTTTTCTTATTTGCATTTCACTTTAGCACCACCCCTCTCAGGCGCCCCCCCTTTTTTTAAACTGTCCTAGTTCTAGGCTGCTTTAAAATAAAATTAAAGAGACAAAAAACACCCCAAAAAGGGGGAAAGGAAGCAAGCTGGTGCGTCAGGGGGAGGTCCCCCCGGCGCAGGAGCGTGCAACCTAAAGAAAAAAAGAAAACAAATGTAAAAACAAAAAACAAACAAACCCTGCTTAAATAATAGGGAGAAGGCCGGCCTCCCCCAAGAAGTCAACAAGTCCACCAGTCAATGTGCACGCACTCGTCCCGAGGATAAGGGACAGGCGGTAGTGACCCCGCCCATCCCGGTACCGCGACAGGTAACGTGCGCGAAGATCACCCAGACTGGGACATTCGACAAGAATGTGCGGAACAGTCTTGGGGACGACGCAGTCGTCGCAATAGGGCGCAGGCGAGCGCTCCATCAAATAGCCATGCGTCACACGAGTGTGTCCGATTCGAAGACGACAGAAAGCGACCTGAAGCCGTCGTGGCATTGAGGGATAGGTCCATGGAAACAGTTGCAGCGCAATGGCACGCAACTTTAATCTGGCACCCCCATATACATTCATTACACTGAGAAGTAAAAGGAAGTAAAGTAGTGGCTGATTCGATAGTTGCTTCATCCTTCTCTTTTATATCATAGATGATACCTTCTCTCGAGTATAAATAAATACGCATAAAGATCACAATGACAATTTTTGCCAACCAGAGACCACCAGGTTACGTCAGAGGTAGAAGTTATGATACCAATCAGCAAGAACCGTTCGTCCATTCAAGAGGGGGCACCATTTCACCTTTAGGGATGGGTCAATATCTATTTATAATGTTTAATGCCCTTTGTCACCCTTTGATGCGTGTAAACGGTGGTGGAAGGTTTCAAAGAGGTGTAAAAAAAGATCCGAGGATAAGGGGTGCTACTTTCCCTCTAAGTTACAGTTGAAACTGGGAAGGAATTGACAGCGGTGTTACGAATTGTTCTGCGTGTGATGAAGTGGGTTGGGATTTTAATACATCTATTTATAGAAACCAAAGGTAGCCAATTTGGGAGACATTTTTGTCAGCAGCTCTGCTAGTCATTTCAAGTTAACTAGTATTCAAATTAGACTTTTCAGAGGCTACCCTATTTTCTCAAACTGATTCGCTTTTCGTTAAGAAATACCTTTTTAAGGGATTTCTTTTATTTCATTTATTACCTTGATTTCATTTTTGATAAGGCAGTGCCTGAATTTCTCTCTAAAATACATTATCCACAAAAGAAGATAACTACTGCACCTAGGCAAAAGGTTTTCCTAACATTGCCCTCTCCCGAACATTAACATCTATGAAAAAAGCTCACAAAGTGCAAGTGAGTTAAAGTTATGCAGATATACCCACAGAGGAAAAGTGAAAAACGATTCCGAGCGCTTTGATCTTTATTCTTAAAGACCTTTTCAAGAAATGAACAAGAGTCAGAACATACATAGACTTAAATAGTGGAAGGGGAGATTAGACTACCCACCTCTGAACCCCAATTAGGGGGTACAGAATCCTAAAATAACTTTATTTGAGATTTTATGTATGTAGTGATAATGGGGTCTAGCATGAACAAACTAGCCATATATTCATACAAAGCCCAACTTTCATATTCCTATCTCTGTCCCCCGCCTAGGTAGGATTTTGATTCGGATATAGGTGGTGGAAAAGACGCCCTTTCCAATGGTGAAAGTCGCATCGCTCTACCACCCATAGTCTAAGATTTTTTTTTATGAGCTCATCTGGCGACTGCCTACATGGGCATTAGTCGCCGTATTAAAACTGTCCTAGTTCTAGGCTACTTTAAAATAAAATTAAAGAAACAAAAAAAACACCCCAAATGGGGGAAAGGAAGCAAGCTCCGGCGTTGGAGTCAAGGCCCCCCGGGGCAGGAGCGTGGAACCTAAAGGAAAAAAACAACAAAAAAAACAAATGCAAAAAATAAAACAAAACAAAAAAACAAACCCTGCTTAAATAATAGGGAGAAGGCCGGCCTTCCCCCAAAAGTCAACAAGTCCACAAGTCGATGTGTACGCACTCATCCCGAGTACAAAGGACAGGCGGTAGCGACCCCGCCCATCCCAGTACCAGGATAGGTGTCGTGCGCAAAGATCACCCAGACTGACACATTCGACAAGAATGTGCCAAACAGTCTGGGGGACGACGCAGTCATTGCAATAGGGTGCAGGCGAGCGCTCTATCAAATAGCGATGCGTCACACAAGTGTGCCCGATTCGGAGACGACAGAAAGCAACCTGAAGCCGCCGCGGCATTGGGGGATAGGTCCATGGGAACAGTCGCGGCGCAATGGCACGCAACTTTAAGTTCCCTTCGACCATCTCCCATCTTCTTTGCCAAGCAGTCCGAAGAGCTACCCGTATTCCTGCCGTTTAGTCGGTGTGAGGAAGAGTGAAATGCTGGTCCGGTCGCAGAGTCCTCGCGGACTCTTTGGCGCCCTAATCGGCGAGCTCATTCCCCGCAATTCCTACATATCCAGGAACTCAGCAGAAGATAATCTCGACATCTGCCGTGCTCGCCAAAACCGTGGCGTCATGGATATCGCAAACCAGGGGATGCGGAGATTCCAATGCCCCGAGAGCACTCAGGGAGCTTTGTGAGTCGCTATAGATTACCATCCGGTCTCGGAACCGGGCACGTCGCGTAATCTCCCGTACCGAGTGGTGTATTGCCACCAGCTTGGCCGTGAAGACAGACGCAGCGCCTGGTAGAGGCCCGCTGACTTAAAACAAAGGAAATTTTTTTTTTTAATTATTAGAGCTCATCTGGCGACTGCCTACATGGGCATTAGTCGCCGTATTAAAACTGGCATAGTTCTAGGCTACTTTAAAATAAAATTAAAGAGACAAAAAACACCCTAAATAGGGGAAAGGAAAAAACACAAAAACAAATGCAAAAAAAACAAAACAAAAAACAAACCCTGCTTAAATAATAGGGAAAAGGCCGGCCTCCCCCAAAAAGTCAATAAGTCTACCAGTCGATGTGCACGCACTCATCCCGAGTACAAGGGACAGGCGGTAGTGACCCCGCCCATCCCGGTACCGGGACAGCTGTCGTGCGCGAAGATCACCCAGACTAAGACATTCGACAAGAATGTGGCGAACAGTTTGGGGGACGACGCAGTCGTCGCAATAGGGCGCTGGCGAGCGCTCCATCAGATAGCGATGCGTCACACGAGTATGTCCGATTCGGAGACGACAGAAAGCGACCTGAAGCCGTCGCGGCATTAGGGGATAGGTCCATGGAAACAGTCGCGGCGCAATGGCACGCAACTTTAAGTTCCCTTTGACCGTCTCCCATCTTCTTTGCCAATCAGTCCGAAAAGCTGCCTGTATTCCTGCCATGTAGTCGGTGTGAGGAAGAGCGAAACACTGGTCCGGTCGCAGAGCCCTCGCGGACTCTTTAGCGCCCTCAGTAGCGCGCTCATTCCCCGCAATTCCTACATATCCAGGAACCCAGCAGAAGATAATCTCGACATCTGCCGTGCTCGCCAAAACCGTGGCGTCACGGATATCGCAAACCAGGGGATGCGGAGATTCCAATGCTCCGAGAGCACCCAGGGCGCTTTGTGAGTCGCTATAGATCACAATCCGGTCTCCGAACCGGGCACGTCGCGTAATCTCCCGTACCGAGTGGTGAATTGCCACCAGCTCACCCGTGAAGACAGACGCAGCGCTTGGTAGAGCCCCGCTGACTTCAAACAGAGGGGATACGGCGTGGAAGCCGCCCCCTTTTTTTGGACTTGGAGCCATCCGTATACACTGACACGGTTCCAGCGTGACACGTTTTGTGCTCCAAAAAGGTCGAACGCAATACTTCCGGCGCAGTACAAGCTTTGGGAGCAGAGGCGTGGCGACAAATAGCCAAATGTGGTACCCTCCAGGGTGGCATCCTGGGCAGAACCAGGAGCGCCATCGGCCCAAGAGTTATATTTACCTCTCGAAGGAGTTTCCTGGCCCTAAACCTAAAGGGCTTAGGGTATGACCGGACTTTCTCGGCGGCATAGGCACCATCGAGATCAGCTGCGGATGGAGGGATTTTTTTTTTATATATCTCATCTGGCGACTGCCTTCTAAGGCATAAGTCGCCGTACTCAAGCTAGCCTATATCAAAAGCGAATCCAAAAAGTAAACAAAAAACACAAACAAAAAGCAAAAGAAAAAATCAATTTGAAAAAATATATAACGAGCTTTGTCGACGGGAGAAGGCCCGCCCTGCCGCGACGAAGAAGACCGCGATTCATAGTTGAAACGAGTTTCCTCCACACCGGAATTATTATTATTAATTTAATAGAGCCCATCTGGCAACTGCCCCACTTGGGCATAAGTCGCCGAAAAACACGAAAGCCTAGAACTACGCTACTTTAAAATAAAAATATGAAAACTTAACAATGATATAAATTGGAAAAACTTAACAATCAGGAAGCAATCTTCGGCAGCGGGGGGAGGTCCCCCTCACTCCGGTGCAGGAGAGTGCAACCTACAAACAAAACAATAACAAAAAAAGAACTTTAAATAAAGGGGAAAAGCCTGGCCTCCCCTAAAAAGTCAACAAGTCCACAAGTCAATGTGTCCCGAGTACAAGGGACAGGCGGTACTGACCCCGCCCATCCCGGTACCGGGACAGGTATCGTGCGCGAAGATCACCCACACTGAAACATTCGACAAGAATGTGCCGAACAGTCTGTGGGACGACACAGTCGTTGCAATAGGGCGCAGGCGAGCGCTTCATCAAATAGTGATGTGTCACACGAGTGTGTCTGATTCGGAGACGACAGAAAGCAACCTGAAGCCGCCGCGGCATTGGAGGATAGGTCCATGGGAACAGTCGCCGCGCAACAATGGCACGAAACTTAAATTCTCTTCGAACGTGTCCCATCTTCTTTGCCAAGCAGTCCGAAGAGCTGCCCGTATTCCTGCCATGTAGTCGGTGTGAGGAAGAGCGAAACGATGGTCCGGTCGCAGAGTCCTCGCGGACTCTTTGGCACCCTTATCGGCGCGCTCATTCCCCGCAATTCTTACATGTCCAGCAACTCAGCAGAAGATAATCTTGACATCTGCCCGGCTCGCAAAAACCGTGGCGTCACGGATATCGCAAACCAGGGGATGCGGAGATTACAATGCCCCGATAGCACTCAGGGCGCTTTGTGAGTCGCTATAGATCACAATCCGGTCTCCGAACCGGGCACGTCGCGTAATCTCTCGTACTGAGTGGTGTATTGCAACCAGCTCGGCCGTAAAGACAGACTCAGCGCCTGGTAGAGCCCCGCTGACTTTAAACAGAGGGAACACGGCGTGAAAGCCGACCCCCTCTTGGGACTTGCAGCCAGAAAACTCGAAGGAGTTTCCTGGCCCTAAACCCAAAGGGCTTAGGGTATGACTGGACTCTCTCAGCGGCATAGGCACCATCGAGATCAGCTGCGGAAGCAGTGAGAGCTGTTGGCGACTAATGGAGTCACCGGGCTCTCGCGTACAGGCGGGGGATGCACTGCACGTGGCGCAGAGCGAGTGGCATCTCCCTAGCATCGACCAACAGTCTCTAAATGGGGGAAGTGTGGAAGGCACCGGTTACAAGGCAAAGGCCCGTGTGGGGTATTGAATCCACCTTCCGCAATAAACGCTCGGCTGCGGATGCATAAAACTTGCATCCGTAGTCGAGCTTCGAACGAACAAAGGATCGATAAAAAAGTAGGGCAGTAGTCCTATCAGTGCCCCAAGCGCTGAAAGCCATGGAACGGAGAATGTTCATGGCGCGGGTACAGGTTACCCTAAGGCTGCAAATATGAGCCTCCCAGGTGAGGCGTCGGTCGAATACAAGACCAAGGAAACGGTGCGACTCAACCCCCTCTAGGTGCACCCCATTAAAAAACAAATCTGGGTCGGTGTGAAGCCGTGGATGGCGGCAAAAGTGCACCACCTTAGTCTTGGCCAAAGAAAACCGAAACCTGTGCGCTTCGGCATAGCGAGAGACGCGGTTCAATGCCTGTTGGAGTCGACGCTCCAGAGTTGGCATCTGGGCCGCGCCAAAACAGATCGAAAGGTCGTCCACGTAGAGCGTAGCGAGAACATCTTCTGACAGCCCTGAGGTGATGCCGTTGATGCTCAGGGCAAAGAGTGTGACACTGAGAAAACTTCCCTGTGGGACACCCTCTTCCTGCTCCTTTGGGCCGGAGAGGGCTCCCCCCACCCGTACGTGGAATCGTCGATCTCGGAAAAATTCAGATATAAACATTGGGAGGCGTCCCCTCGCCCCCATAGTGTGGAGAGTCTCCATGATACGTATCGCCATGCGGTATCATAGGCCTTCTCCAGATCGAAAAACTCCGTGGGGTAGTGCTCTCTACGAAGTAAAGCCTCGCAAACGGAATTTTCCAGTCGGAGCAGAGCATCCGACGTGGAGTGGAACTTGCGGAAGCCGCACTGTGCGGAAGACAGATGGCCTCTGCTGTACAGGAAAAAGGCTAGTCAAACATTTACCAATTTCTCCATCAACTTGCACACGCAAGAGGTTAGAGAGATTGGGCGGAAACCGGTCGGAATAGAGTAATCTCTCCCCGGTTTGCGAAAGGCGAGCACAGTAGCAATTTGCCAGGAGTCTGTGAGAAGACCTTTCACCCAGATCCTTTTGAACAAATCTAAAAGAAAGGCCATGCCTCGTTCACCCAGGTGTCGAAGCATGGCGTACGGGACATCGTCCAGACTATGGGCGGTGTCCGCGCACGAAGCGAGAACGGAACGCAACTCACTCGCAGTAAACTTGTCTTTGAAGGGTTCTCCGCCTCTCGAGGTAAAGTCCAGCCGGTGGCCTTCCGCGACGGCCTTCCGCGACATCACGACGTGCATTGAATGCTGGCGGAGCAGCATCACGGGTAGAGAATTCGGAAAAGGCGGTCGCTAAGGATTCCGCCACGGACCCGGGGTCCGAGTTTGCGGTCCAATTCTCCTGGAGAACGGAAGGGATGTCCTGCGAGAACTTGCCCCGAATCCTTTTGACTCGCTTCTACACCTCATCTAAAGGGGTCTTACTGTTAAGTGAAGACACGTATGCCCGCCAAGAAGAGCTGCGGGCGTGCTTCGAAATAAACCGGAACATAGCCCTAGCCCGACGAAATTGACTGACAGGGAAAAAGTTCGGGCGGCGCTTATAGCGCATTAGGCATAATGCTTCTGTTTGAGGGCCGTCTTACACTCGGCCGACCACCATGGGAGTGGTCGGCGTGCAAAACGGCCAGACGTCCTAGGAATAGTAGTCAGGCCACGGCGATGAGGTTGCCGGAGAAGAACTCAACGGCCTCATCTACCGACCTAAACTCCTCGACTGAGATAGAGAATTCAGTCATTTCCTGAAATGCAGGCCACCGCGCCCGCGCCAAGCACCACCGAGGTGGGCTCTCAAGCGGGAGTTGCCCTGAAAATGATATTTGAATGGGAAAGTGATCACTACCATGGAGGTCATCGACCACCCCCCAATCAAAATCAGCCTGTGCATCCGAAGAACACAAAGATCGGTCAAGGCAAGAAAATGAAGTGGTTCTCGGACAGTGATGCGTAAACTCATCTACATTTAGGACACCCATCTCAAGCTCTTCGATCAGATCGGCAAGGACTTGTCCCCTGGGATTTATGGAGTAATCTCCCCAGAGAGGATGCCTGCCGTTCAGATCTCCAAGCAAGAGATAGGGCCTCAGCAACCGTGCCACGACACAGCGAATGTCCCCCGCGTCAAAGTCAGCTGATGGTGGAATGCACGCAGAAATCAGAGTATACCTCCTATCCAGGTGCAGCTGCACAGCCACTGCCTGAAAGGAGGTATCTAAAGAGAAAGGAAGAACGGAGACATCATGCCGGGTGTAAACCGCGCATCCCCCAGCCCGGTCATCTCGCGGTGGTGGGGTCGCAATACTCTTATACCCTATACCCCGGACGGGTGGGCAGGGGGCACGCACCTAGTATGGTCTCCTGCAAAACGATAGCTAACGGGGAACGGGACGAGACGATCCTCCCCAGCTCTTCCCAGTTTGCCCAGAGCCCACGGCAATTCCATTGAAGGAATATACCCTCCAGGCCTAGATCGGAGGAGACGCAGGGGCTCTCCTCGAACTGAAGACCCTCACGGGAATGGCCGTACACTTCCCGGGGGCAGAACCCCGGGCGCTGTTGGCCGGACAAAGCGCTAAAGGCGCTGTCGCCTTCGAGGACTTATTGGGGGAGGTTGGGCTCGCCATGCGAGTCTTTTCCTCCCTCCGCCTCGAAACCTTAGGCGGGCGGGGGGCCCTCTTTTTGAGGAACCACCGTCTCCGAACTATTCGCTTCACCTCGGGACGTGGGCGAAGGAGCCAAGCTTCTTTGTTGCTGTCCTCCTTTCGGGGAACAGCTTTAGGAACCCCGGAAGATGGATCAGCGAACATCTTCAGGGGTGTTTCCTCCTGTGAGTCTAACGACTCGGTGGAGGCACGTGGCCGTTTCGCCTAACGGGAAACGGTCCCGCTGGGGGAAGAGGGGGGAGCCCTGGTTTTAACCGGGGCTGGGTATGAACCCTTTTTGCCGCCAGCTTTACCAGGGGAGCACCCGGGTTTGGTAGAGCCCGCAGAAGGGCTGCGAATGGGCGTGGAAGCAATCGTGCTCGTTGGCCTGGATGGGCCAGGCGCAGAGGGTGTCTTTCTAACTATTGAGGCATATGACGTCCTAGGCAGAGCCGGGCGCGCCAGGACCAAGTCCTTAACCTCGCGGAATAAGATTAGATCCTGTGCCTGAACGGTCAGGATTTCTTTTTCAAGGAGATATGCGCCACATTGCTTCGAAGAAGCATGGTGCGGCTCTCCGCAATTGACACACTTGGCCACACATGATTTGGACTTATCGTGTGCGACCTTGGAGCAATTTACACAGACTTCGGGTGACCCCGACTTTGCACGTGTACATGAACGATTCGTATGGCCGAAGCGGTGACAGTAATAGCACCGCCGCGGCAGTGGCACGAATACCTTCACGCGGTAGCGGTACAAACCGGCACGCACCGACTCAGGGATCTTGTCACAGTCGAACGTGACGAAGAGTGTAGGGGTGGGTCTCGAGGCCCCTTCCCGTTTTCTCATCACACGTTCGACCTTGAACACCCCGTGGTCGGCCAGCTCTAGGGTGATGTCCTCAATGGAGTAGGCAACGAGTTCATGGTAGAGTGTGGCGTCACACTCACAGGGGTGCCATGAAGTGTCCGAAGAGCACTTATCTTGGCCGCCTTGGTGGGATTCGCCACATTCGCGAGAAGGCTCCTGTCCGAGAAACGGGTCACCTTCAGCTCTCTACCAATTGCAATAGCTAATCCTCTCCTCTGATGGATCATGTTGCCCTTGCACAACATGGTGCCATCAGTGGAGCGAATAACGAGGAAGCGTTTGAAGCCAGTGGGCTCGAAAACACCAAGTAACCTATGAATCAGGGGCACCGATGTCATCGAGGCTCCGCCCTGTGCACTTTTTGTCTTAGTCAGGGGCTCCGAAACCGACGGTGCAGAGGGGCCGGATGTGCCGATCTTGGATTGGTTGCTTGCCAGATTGGCAGCAGACCCATTCGTCCCCGCAGCCTGCGCGGATTGAGAGGAGCATCGAGTCTTCTTTGTCTTTTTGGTCTTGGTCTTTTTCTTTTTTGGAGAGGAGGGCGGGGAATGAACCCGCTTCTCACCCCGCCTGTAGAAGCCCCTAGGCCAGATGTACCGGCCTCAGCCAGGTCCTTTGAGGAAATGGAGAAGGTCCTGGTGGTCGCAGGGGCATCATCCGGAGGAGATCCCTCCCCTCCTTGTACTGCCTCAGAATCCACAGCCGTTTGAGGAGGACCTTGCATAGGGGCGGATTCAGGTTCGGTGCTTGGCGCTAAGCCCGGATTCCCCCCCATGGAAGGCCCTACCGTATGAGGCTGGTTTTCCTCAAGGACCATGTCTATCACAGGAGGGGCCTCCAGTTGGCCATCCCCTCCCAGGACATTGCAGGTCCCCTTGGCATCGTCATGAGTCTTTTGTGGGGAGGCTTAGGCCTTGACCCCGGCAAGGTTTAATATTCTTGCCAGTAGGTCTTTTGAGGGAAGCGACCGAAGGGGCCTGGCTTCCCTCTCCCCCCTAAGAGGGATTGCCCTCCTGAGCTGCTTACACGAGGGGCGGTCGGCAATGGGCTTCCTGCTGGCTTTCTTGGCAGTCCCCTTAGAAATCAAAGGAGGGACTGCCGCTTGAAACAGGGAGGCGCCTGAAATCACCTCCAGAGAAGGGGGTGAGGGGGAGTCCCCTACACCCGTAGGCGTAGGAGAGAAGTAAGCCTTCTCTCCAGTTAAAGAAGTATGAAGGGTTCCCTGCGCAAGCACAAGGGGGGGGGGGGAGCTCCATTTTTTCGGTGGAGCTGCACGAGGGCGGCTCCGTTGATGTTCTTGGGGAAGTTAGGGGTTGTTTTTTTTATTTTCATCATTGGGCATGGTGACCCTATTTGTGCTACGGGACGCAATAGCTCATTACCTCTTGCAGTTGCCCGCACTGCAAGAAGTGCTCACCTGCCTGGCAGAGCCAGGCACCGCCATTTCGGACCACCCCTCCCGCCTGGTGGCCTGGCAGTCCATCGGCATGGCGGCTCCACCTTGAACATGGCGTAAAATTGATAGAATGTGAAGAGGAGAGGAAAAAGATGATGCAGGTTGTTAAAAACCAGCCACCCCTGACCGGAGCTCAGGGGTTAGGGAACATTGTCCCCTTCCCCCTCAGCCCCGATGCAGCACGGTTGGCTAAGAGAAAGGTCAGCATCTACCCTGTGAAATTAGAGGCTGACCAGAGAAAGTTTGTGGGAGAGGTTGTATGAAAAGCGAGGAAACAAGTGTTTTGAAGGAAGAAGAAGAGGCTAAGCTGGGGTCGGACGGGGTGCTGAGTCTCGTCAGCACGGCGGCCAGAATGGCAAATCGCCGCGCCCCTTACGGGGCCATAGTCTAGGAGATTTGCCTGAAAGAACGCTTAAAACCATAGTGTTTAGATGCAGTCGAGCGTATAACTATGAATAAAACCAGGGTTATGGGAAATTATATCGGATACGTATATATTAGAATAGGGCTAACTTTCCCCCATCGAAATCTGTCAGTTAAAGTCGGTCGAGTAGAGCCCGAGATATTGGACTTCGAATAAGCAGGGGTAAACCCACGATAGATAGCCCCCCATCCCTCCGCCCTCCCACGATAGATAAACATTTGTACATTTCTTCGAATATCTCCGATATACTCGTCTGACTTTGACGAAACCGACGTCATTCGACAAGGGAGGGCTTACCCATCCGGGTATATACTTTTTAGCGAGATCGCCCAATAAACGGGGGGCGTAGCCCCAATAAACTTATAACCATGAATAATAACCATGAATATATTCGGGGGGAGGAAGCCTTCCCCCATCGAGATCTGTCGGTCTCATAAAAATCAGTGGAGTCTATCTCGAGATATTCGAGTTCAATTAAGCGGGATTGTATGTATGTACATATATGGTTACAAGAAATCTTTTTCAATTTTCCCTCGGGACGAATATCTGTGGATCTGTCCGACCGATTTCGATGACGTTAATAATAGTTCTGTCTATTATGATTATTTTGATTATGATGACGATGATGATGATTAACAGACGATGATTATGATTATGACGATGGTGAAAATGATGACGACAATGATAATGAATAGGGTGATGATCATGTCAATGATGGTGATGATAACATTGATGACATTCAGGTTAGAGATAACGATGATGATTTTAACGATGATTATGATGAAGATAATGATGATGATGGCGACGATATTCATGACCAAGATGATAATAACGAGAATGAGAATGATGATAGCAATCATGACGCTGATAGTAACGATGAGGATGACAATGATGATGTCGATCATGACCATGATGCTGATGAGGATGATATTTATTACGATAACGATGATAATAATGAGGACGATCATGACGATGATGGCGATCAAGACGATGATAACAATGATGATGGCAACAATGAGGACGATGATGATGATGACGATGATGTATAACACTACTAATAATGACAAAATTATAATGATAATAATAACTAAATGATAATGATAATAATAATAATAATAATAATAATAATAATAATAATAATAATAATAATAATAATAATAATGATAACTAAATCAAAATAATAATATTTCATTGTAGAGCGGTCTTCAATTAGTAAAATAAGAGAACTTTTCCCGGTGTAGAAGAACAACTTTGCAAAAGTCTGAAACACCTTGAGAAAATTACTTCAAATAGATCAGCACAAGAATAACACAAATAAACTTGTTTTACGTTAAAAAAACAATATATACCAACTTGTTTTCACACTTACACAGCTGATGATTTAGAAAATTAATATGTACAAACTTGTTTAACATTTGAAATTTGTTAAAAAACATATGACTAAAAAAGTTTCAATTTGATCTCCGATTGTGCCACATTATCAAAATATATAAATAAGTGCCAGGTGAGCTTCTAGAGCAAAAAGGAAAAAATTCCTGGAATTAATTAAATAAACAAGTCTAGAATTATCATTTTCTATTTTCTGCATTTTTGACGCAATAACACGGCCTTTCAAACAGGGATGTTGGTAGGTTTTAAGGATTATTTAATCTATACGATATCTAAATCGATTTAAAAAAAATCGAAGGTACTAAATTATATTATTATGATTGAAAATTATGAAAATAATTATGCTTATCATTGGAAAAAATACGAAACCCAAACTTTCCACAGGATTAAATAAATTAAAGTTAATATTGTAATCTGTATAAAAAACGACGTTTTAGCCGGAAATAAGGATAATTTTTTTCCACAAATCTATACAAAGAAAAACAGGCATAACTTTTTTTAATATCAAAGTATTCACAACAAAATTACAGCTGAATATAATATGGACTCATTACTCTTTCTTTTAACAAGTAGACAAAATATACGTTATATTTTTTTAAAGGGTGTGTCCCCTTAATCACCCAAATTTAATTTTACAGGGATTTTGGCTACCACTTTGGATGTTTAGTTGGTGTAATAGCACAAATATAATATGGCCTTTTGGCCTGTTTTATGAATATATATATATATATATATATATATATATATATATATATATATATATATATATATATATATATATATATATATATATATATACATATATATATATATATATATACCGATGAGGAAGTCGTTCCTGGGAACCTAATTCGCAGGAGGAATATGAAGACCCATGTGATCGTTCTAAACCTTTATTTGCCGGACGTTTCGGTCTTTAGCAATGACCATGTTCAGCGGATTAGATGACAAAACTGCAAAAATAGCACACACAATTCAATATTAGTTACAATATGAAAAATAAGTCAAACTCAACAAAAGAGGTAACAGAAATGAAACCAGAATGATAAGCAAGTAGTTAAATATAAGTAAATTTACGGATATATGATATTGAAAAAATATGTTAAAAACAGTTGAATGCAAGGGATAAAGCGATCGATGAATATGAGTTTAACAATGAAAGGAAAATTTAAAATGTGAAACTTAATTAAACAATATTCCGGAAATAACAAATATGAATAAAAAAGATGAATCAAACTCAATAGGAATAAAATAAATTTGTTTTAAAACTAATACCCGACAAAATTAAAAGGGCAGAGCGAACAATGAAAAATAATAGGTAAGTAAAATCAAATCGCCAAGAATCTGAAAGGACAACAAAAAGCAAAGCAAACAGTTCAATATAAGTTAAAAATACAAATATATGATAGTGAAAAATATAGATCCAATACAGTTTAATACGATCAATAAATTCGAATAAACTAGGAAATGAAAGTTTAAAACTTAATTAAGCATTAGTAAAGCAGCAAATAAGAATGATAAACATGAAACTACATTCCACAGTTTCTGCGTTTCAAACTCTACAGATCGACTTTAATGAATGGTGAGCCTTACAAATCTTTGACTTCTAAATTACCTTACAAGAGAGTCGCCATAAACAAAGTCTCCTGTCAAAATTATATTTAGATTTGACTCATTTCTCCTTGTCTCTAAAATCTTCTGTTTCTCTGTTGGATTACGCAACTTTATATAGTTTTATAGTGATACAAGCTGATAAATTTACTTCTGCAACCTTAGCTCGCCAAAGTCTTACACTCTCTAACTTGGGTATTAATTTCAATTTAAACTATTCTATAGATGAGGTTATCTTTACTGCTTCTAACAAAGTTATGACCCCTCAAGTAAAGCGTTTCCTGTCTCTAGGACTAGAATTTAGACTCCCAGTATTTAAATTAGACTTCTGTCATTATATTTTGTTTTTGGAAAAACTTTTCCACCAACTTAATCCCCTCCTGATGTTAAAATCATGCTCTTATTTCATATAAAAAGTTGTGGAACAACCTTTTCTGCTAAGCAGTCCTGCTCACAATACGAAATTGAAAGTAAAGTTTTTGCAGGATTGCTTAGACCAAATTGTTGTTCTTAAATCCATCCGCTTGAAATAAAAAAATGTAAGTCAAGAAACTCCTGCTAAATAAGTGAATGAAATGGCCATCCAAAATAGTATTCAAATCGCAAAATGGGACTGTAATCTCGGATTTAGAATCCAACGAGAATACCTTCTTGACCTCAAAATAAGCACAGATCCCAGCCAACTACATAACATACTAAGGAATTGCCAACTGACCCTCACCCGTGTCCAGCAAAATGTCTGCCTACGCTTACGAAACAAATTAGAATGGTTGTTCCAAAATAGCCTCTGGAAGAAGTCCTCCAATTCAAAAAAGAATGTACTCAACCTTTTATCTCACAACCTCTCTCCCGATCAAAAACCATCCTCGTCATGGCCTCTCATTTGGATTAAAATACATCAATTCATTTTCCTTTAATCATCTCATATCTATAAATAAATTTTGTGAAAGTGACCATTCTGAGGGTGAAATCTTAAGTGGATTTGTTGCTGGTGCTTTGTCCAATGGTTATAGTGTTAAACATTTATAAATACCTAGACGCCTAATGGTGGACCTCATATAACTAAATTTAAATAAAAATATCGTAATCACAAAATCGGATAAAACCAATCAAATCGTCCTTCTAGACAAAACCTCTTATTCCGCTAAGGTGAACGATTTACTTAGTGATCCAAACACCTATGAAAAACTGTCTTTCAACCCTTTATGTAACAAAACTGCTTCCTTCAACAGAATATTAACTAAACTCTTGAAACAGCCTAATCATGATCTTCTCCAACGTTTCAGACCATTTAATCCATCCCTTCCCCGTATGTATGTATGGGTTACGAAAACCTCACAAGCCCGGAACCTCTCTTCGATCCATTATATCATGTATTGGCTCCCATCCATATACACTTTAAAAATGGCTAGCCAGTATCCTCTCAGATGCCGTTGGATTAACCTATTCATCACACATAGTTCATTCATCAGATTTGATTGAAAAATTTAGAAAAATTGACATCAAAGGCTGTCGTTTTGTTAGCTTTGATGTAGAACGCCTTTTCAACAATGTACCCGTTGATGAAGCCCTTAAAGTACTATTTACTGTATTAAGAAATCCAAGATTAAATCTCCCATTGCCCCAAACAAAAATGGTTAACCTTGTTAAACTTTGTGTTACCGAAAATATTTTTATAGTGATATGGGCTTCTTCGGTCAAAAACAAGGCCTTAGCATGGTAAATCCCTTATCGCCTATTATATGCAATCTTTTCATGAAACATTTTGAAGTGTCTCTACTCCCCCCGATTATTCCATCCCCAAATTTTGGATGGTACAGATATGGTGATGATGTCATATCGATGTGGCCCTTAAATCAGCTGGCATCTTTTGATAGGTTCTTAAATAACCTTAACAACCTACATCCCACCATAAAATTTAAAGTTGAATGGGAAAATAACAATTGTTTACCTTTCCTTGACGTTAAAATTGTAAGAGTAAATGACCGATCTACCTTTACTGTTTACCGAATAAACACTAATTCAAATTCTTCCATTTATTTTGATTCATGTCATGATATTATGTAAAAAAAGCCATTGCTTATCCAAAGCTAGGCCAAACTTTTATTGCCCCAAAGGTAAGAATACTGATAGTAGGAGAAATTGTTAATCTCTTCCATTTTTCCCATTACTGAAAAGCTTAAATAGTATCCTTTCCCCTAACCGCACCACTTTTAAATACCCTTCGATCATTAAAAAATCCTTCCCTACAACTAAACCTACATATGGAAATAATGAAGCATATCTATTTAATCCCTTGTCAAGAAATTAACTGCCCCTTATTTTACATAGGCGAGACTGGAAGAAATCTGGAAAAGAGGATCTATGATCACAGAGGGGATGTTAGGCGGGCAAGCTCAGCTTCTAGTATTTACACACACTCCAATAATTTTAACCACCCAATAATTTCCCACAGGGCAAATTAATTTATCTGTGTAAGGACTTTCGCAAAAGAAAGGATGGGAAATTCAAATGCAGCCCCTTCACCAAAAAATTAATCTTGAAAGATATCCTGAATGACCTCAAATTCACACACCTTGATTAGGAATTTTAATCTGATCTCTTGTTCCTATATATATTTCATGTATGATGTGAATGCATCTATTCTTAGTATACGATTAAAGATGGCATAACAAACTCCAGGCTGAAACTGGTTTCGTGAATAAAATACCACGCTCCTAAACAGTGGTTTTATTAATATGTATATGCAAACCGTTATTGGACTCAAGAATTTATATATATATATATATATATATATATATATATATATATATATATATATATATATCCATATGGAGCTCGGCCGTGAAGCCTGCATTTAATATTGAAGATAAATCCCAAAGCCACGAGAAACGGATGCAGCATCTTTTAATTTTTCACTACGTTTCGAAAAATACAAATTTTCATCTTCATGCTAAAAGAAGTTTACAAAGTTAATATATACGAAGAAAACTTAAAAGGCCAACAAGACTTATTTTAAAAGGTGACTAATTATAAAATATCAGTAAAAAGTACTATAATCAAAATTTTTGTTATTAAATACGACTTGGCAACAGTTAAATTTGCTTTAAGACTGACTCAAAAATTAGTTAATAAATTTAAGGATTATTGCAGAAATTAATTACAAACTATAAGAGAAATTGACCTGGCATTATTTAAAGATAGTAAATTTAAACTTTGTTTTTAATTTTGTAAAGACTGTAAGAGTTAAAAAAACATTTAATTTTAAAACGGTAAATTTGGGTACTTACTAAAGCGGATCCATCCTAGAAAGTGAATGGTGGGTTTAACAAGGGGCTAGTATTTATAGGTTACAGTGACGCTTGGTTTGTTAAAAAGGAAACCAACTAACAAACTGTTGTTAAAATTAGTTAATTAATAATGCACTTAAATCTTCATTGAGTGTAGGTTTGTAGTGTTTGATATATAGAGATTCGAGGGTTCTTAGACAATGTTTGTTGTTGTTAAAGGCTAATACTTGAAAATTCTCAATAGAAATGTCAGTTTTACAGCTTATGGTGTGTTCCCTAATAGATGAGTTTTCCTTTCTATTTAATATTTTGTTTGTGCGCCAACTCCTCCCCATATGAGCAGAGAACCTAGCTCCAAGAGACCTGACAGTGCTGCCAATGTAAGAGGCTCCAGTACAACTGGGACCTTTAAATAAATAAATAAACATTATCACTGCGGAACTCCAAAGAGATAGGATCTTTACTGTTAAAGAATCTTCTTATCGATAATTTGTTTATCTAAACTATTTGTGGGTTGATTTGGGGAAAATATCTTCTAAAAATTAATAGGATTTTTCTTTTAAAAGTATCGTTTAAAAAACCCACCTCTCAAATTAGTAAATATATAGACATTTTAGAAACTTCTATGCAGGGTTGAGGGGGGACAATGAGATTATCAAATAGCTTTTTTAAAACTCTATTATATAGGTCAGAAGGAAATAATTTTTTTAGAGAATACTTCCTAAGAAAAAGAAATTGATTATGGATTGATTGGTAAGTGAATGATAGCGAGAAACTTCTATATATTAAAGTTTTTACTGTCGATATTTTGTATCCGAAATCACAAAAACTAAAGTATTTCAAACCTAGTCCTGTAAAAGATTTTTTTCGGTAAATGGTTGTTTGAATTTTTCGTTGGTCATTATCTTGGGTGATTAAAAGGTCAAGAAAGGGCATCTTATCATTTGACTCTACTATTAAAAAAATTCCAGAAAAGTTGGCTATGTGCAGGATTATTAAAAATTTCCAAGGAATCATCAACAAAAAGGAGGTAGAAAGAGGGTTTGTAATCTAAATTAGTGGAAAACATTTGATCTTCGAGATGTGTCATAAAAAAGTCAGCTGTAAGTGGTCCCATTGGAGAACCTATTGCAACACCATCGATCTGGCAGTAAACTTTATTGTATATATATATATGTATAAATCTTTCATGAACGCGAAAGAATGATGAAGTAAATGGAGCAAACCGCCAGAAACAGAAAAACAAGATAATTTTCCTTCGGAAATGTGATTCGAGCAGTGCACACTGAGGCAGCGAGAAACCGCTTTGATCTCAATTAGGCTACAGTTTAATTAAGATTAAAGCGATTTCTCGCTGCCGTAGTGTACACGGTTCAAATCCAATCCCTGTAGGAAATCTTTGCAAATTAGGAAATAACACTTCCCAAGAAAACTTATATTGTTCTTCTGTTTCTTGCGATAGGCTGGATTCATATATATATATATCGCATATTTTTTCGTCTTTCTGAATAGTAAAGGATAAAGAGTAAAACATTAATTGAGATTTTTATATAATATATACTTATTTAGTTTCCGTATCTCTAATTTATCCTTTACGTCACGAAACTAGTTACCACCCATACAAAATAGGATGGAGGATGAGATTTCTCAGAAATTCTTTAAAAAATATGCCAAAACTCGAAGTAGAGATGAACTCATGGGGATGACATCTATTTCCTCCAAATTATTTCTCACAATACTCAAATATTTACGTAACAAGGAATAAAAAAGAAAATATGTACCCTAGAATACTTTACGGTCCATTCAATTAGGGTACCTTTGGATTAGCTGTCGAGCGGGCACATCCCCGCTCAATTGCCTTACGTCCTCCCTAAACGGCCACTTTTCAAGACTTTGAAGCCGTGATTTCTTGTTCTGCTCACATTGTCGAACCCTCGAAGTATTTTGAAAAGTTCGATGAGCTGACCAAGCAGTCTACGGGTTTCCAACGAGAACAGATCTAATTCCCTTAATCTATCTTCATAACTTTTATGTCTGATAAAGGGAATCAGTTTGGTTGTCCTGGCTTGCACGCGTTCCAATCTCGCGATGTCCTTTCGAAATGAAGGACTCCAGAATTGTACGGCATACTCCAGATGCGGTCGGAAAAATAAATAAATCAATTAGCCATTTTAGGGCTAAAGAGATCTGAAAGTTTCATTATGATCCAAAATTATTCCTGATTTTATTAAACTTCAAATGTAGGACATGTAAAAAAGGCCCCCGTATATTCACCCGAGTATATTGTTACTTATTCTTTATATATGATACGTTTTCGACTTATGGAGGTGGATTCATTGATTTCAACCTTCTTTTTTGTTCCCTATGAAAAAATTTTTTACTATTATAAAGGCACGAAAAAAGAAGTTAAAATATATATAAATCTCTAGGAATCTGTGTTTTCTTTAAAATATCCATGGCTCCTTGAATTCCTCCCTCATTATAAAAATATATGTAATGGTGGAATTCTTTTCTTTTTTAATCGGAACAGAAATCGCTTATTGAGGAAAAAATGTTTTTCCAATGAACATAAATTGACGCATCAAAATTTATCAGCTTTCGAAAAGCGTTTTTAATCAGAGATGTTAAAAGCAGTCTTAGTTTCCATAAAACAATGTCAAAGAAAAATCGTTCTTGTAAATAACTTCTTTTAAATGCGAGAGTAGGAAAAAGAAATAAGAATATATCGTAGGGGAAGTGTCTCTCATTGTAAAAGCAGAATTCATAATTTCAGATAATGTGACCAATATGATTAAATAAAAAAATGACGAAAGAGTATTGTTTTTTCGGGAGTTTATAAAGGTTATTACCAATTTCCTGTTAATATCCGTGACCAATGTGAATTTGTGATCAAACTCTTTAATTCAAGAACATTTTCAACATTTTTTAAAGCACTCAAGTGATACAGTATGCCATAAGCCCACTTAATTCGAGAACATTTTCAACATTTTTTAAAGCACTCAAGTGATACAGTATGCCATAAGCCCACTTAATTCGAGAACTGTACACAAGATGCTAGACGTAAAATACAATACAACTACTTCTACCACGTTCTCAAACTATTCAATGCAAAGTTGTTTGATTCAGGGGAGAAAATTGGAAGATCGCAATAAAGGTGAAGAGGATTATCCTCGAGAAGAATAAATATAATAAACTAAATCCTTTATCTAATTTAAAGGAAAGAATCAAATTGATTCTATGTTTTCCCACACAAAAGCGATGTAAGAATACTTTATTAACAATTTGGAAACACCCATTCTATAAAAGAATTCGAAAAACTAAAAAAAGATCTCAGCGATTACTTTCATTTCCTTAAGATATTCCCACATAATAGAATCCAATTAACCCAAAGAAACAATTACACTTTACATGCCTCTTGAAATAACCTTGAGCTTTGCCATTGCCCATAATTTACCTGACCTTGTTGCACTCTTTTTTTCGCTATTCAGCCCGTCTAAACTCCTGGTGTTCTGTCCCTCTGTCGGTTCGCCTTTAAGTTATTGGTCCCTCCCCCATAGATATAGTATGGTATTGATGTAATATAATGTCATACCGGGACAGCTACTATTAAATTAGCTTGAATGTAAACTGTCGACAATCATTCATATACCATTGATCAATTTCTTCATCTGGTTTGTCAATTCGTCTGTATTAAATGAGGCACAGAAACTCTAAGATTAGCTTTTGTTTATTATCCCTTTTTCAGGTCTAAAACTAACGGAAATTGATTGGTCAACTAAAATCAGGAATTCTTGCATTAAAAAGGAAAATAGAGAAGCAAGATTTTGTTACTAATTAATAAGGAATATTAGATTTTTTTCAAATTTCAGCATTTTAATTTTAAAAGCTACCGAAAAAACTTGAAAAGAACAAACAATTTGTTTTGTTTTTTAATTTAAAGCTAAAGTTTTGCCCTGGATAGTTTCGCATTTTACGAATTCGTTAAACAAGAAAATCCACGTTAATGGTAATTATTCCTTCTCGCACAATCGATTGACTAATCGGCTTGAAAGAAGGTTTAGTTTTGTTCAGGAGCCTCATCATCGTGGAGTGAATCTCATACTAAAGGTTGAATAATTCTTTCATCCAAACCTTAGAGCCACAAAGAAAAATATTATGTCTAATTCATTTAATTTGTGTAAAATTGTGATTACAAAGTGTTCTATAATTTCCAATCTTAATTTAAATCTGTTTAATTTCCTTTACCTATTTGCTTACTGTAAGTAAAATCGAATGTTTAGCTAAGTTTACGTTCTAGAATGAAGTAGACAGTGCTTTTTGGGCCCAATTTCACTTGAGTAGGACAAAGATTTATATTTACCATTATTAAGTTAGTATCTTCTTGGTAATTTCTAGTCTAGTGTTAGGAACAAATAATTAGACAATAGTATTAATAAAAATCCATCTAACACAAATTTTATATTTTAAAGATCCTTTCGTCAGCATAGAGAAATATTTAAAACAATCCAGTGTGAATTCATATAAAACTACGATAACATTTACTTTGATGAACTTAAATTTTCCAATCCATTTACCTAATATAATTTCTATTTAAAAATAAATTAGGCTACAATTTACAGTAATTTATTTTCGTCTAAGAAAAATTTAGTATATCAATAATATTTTTCATCCAAATTGAAAGTAATTTTCGAAACGTTAGAACTTCACTAAAAAGAAAAGTTTATTGATCGGAAGAAACGAGTGATCGGCAAATTGTTATGCAACTGCAATAGTTCGCCTAGAGCTGTCTACGTTCCGTTCTTGAGTTTGTTAACACCATTTTTATTACAGGAAAACTGGAATACATGTATGACTCTCCTATTTTAACTCTGAATATAATAAATGTCGTATCGAAACGCTTCAGTAAAATAAGAGAATGTGGTAAGGTGCATTAATTTTCTTCCACCTTTTTGCAATTAATAAATATCAGTCTCTAATGAAATTCGGTTAGCTTATTCAGGGGTTGAACAACGAAGAAAAAGCAAATATTAAACAAACCGAGAAAGTTGAAATAAAATATTAATATGAGATTAGCGGTCGCTTTAAATAAAACCTGCCATAGTGAAAATATATTACACCAATTCAAACACACACACAAACACAAACACATATATATATATATATATATTGTATATATATATATATATATATATATATATATATATATATATATATATATATATATATATATATATATATGATGAATTAAACCACATTCCCTGAAGAGAATTTAATTCAGAACAGTTTCGGTGTATCTCACACCCTTTTTCAACTGACTCTGGATAGAAAATATAAGAAAAGTGCTTACGAACATAACACAGGGTCAGGTCGTGAAAGATCCCCTCTTTTTCTTTTCTTTTTTTTCCCCAATACCCTACTTGTGGCTAATCAGGGAGGGGGGGTAGGCCTAAACATATTGAATGGCTGACATTTTACTATTTTGTTTATTTGCTTTCGTATTACAGGATTAAAAGAAAATTGACCCTCAGATAGATTTAAATTAGGAACTGACGATATCAAGCTCGATTCTACGATTCTTTTCTTAACATAGTTAGCCGATTTAAATACCATTTTACTTCCATTGAAATAGATCGAATGATTCGAGTCTCTAACATGGCAAAATATTCCACTGCTTTCGCTGCCCACTCTAATATCTCTTTTGTGTCCATGCAATCTCTTGTCTAGATTTCTCCCCGTTTCCCCTATATAAACTTTATGGCAATCGTTGCATGGCTTTGCATATACTCCTATGTTATGATGTTCTTTGGGTTTCCTGGCAATCATCAATTGGTTTAAGGAATTTTTATATTTAAAGGCTAGATTAATACCCGCTTTTCCAAATGTAATAATTCCTTAAACCAATTGATGATTGCCAGGAAACCCAAAGAACATCATATCATAGGAGTATATGCAATACCATGCAACGATTGCCATGAAGTTTATATAGGGGAAACGGGGAGAAATCTAGACAAGAGATTGTACGAACACAAAAGAGATATAAGAGTGGGCAGCAAAAGCAGTGGAATATTTTGCCATGTTAGAGACAAGAATCATTCGATCGATTTCAATGAAAGTAAAATGTTATTTAAATCGGCCAACTATGTTAAGAGAAGAATCGTAGAATCAAGCTTGATATCGTCAGTTCCTAATTTAAATTTATCTGAGAGTTAATTTTCTTTTAATCCTGTAATACGAAAGCAAATAAACAAAATAGTAAAATGTCAGCCCTTCAATATGTTTAGGCCTACCCCCTCCCCCTCCCTTATTAGCCACAAGTAGGGTATTAGGGAAAAAAAAGAAAAGAAAAAGAGGGGATCTTTCACGACCTGACCTTGTGTTATGTTTGTAAGCACTTTTCTTATATTTTCTATCCAGAGTCAGTTAAAAAAGGGTGTGAGATACACCGAAACTGTTCTGAATTAAATTCTCTTCGGAGAATGTGGTTTAATTCCTCATCTTTTCTTGCGATAATGCATTAATTTTCATATATATATATATATATATATATATATATATATATATATATTTAATGAGCGCGAGAGAATGATGAAATAAATCCAACTTCACTCACCGGGTGGTCTAAAGGGCGGTTTAATTGAGATAAAAGCCATTGTTCGCTGCCTTAATGTGGACGGTTCAAATCCCACCCCAGCTCGGATTTTTTCGAAGTAAGAAATAACTATTTACGAAGAAAAATGATTTCGTTTTCTCTTTCCTGAGGTAAAGTTTGATATATATATATATATATATATATATATATATATATATATATATATATAACGGGTGTTCCATTAAGACAGATCGAAGTTAGAAGTAAATAAAAGTGTTATTGGTGAAAATTTATTGATTTCAGTATTGGATCATGTTATTTGAGTTATGGCAATTATGTGTGAAAAATAATATTGCCTAAATATCCGCCAAGGCTTCGGCGGCACACCTCCACTCGATAGTCAAAATCTTTGATGATGTCTCTGCATAGTTGCTCCTCGATCTCACCAATATGCCTTGTTATCTCATCCTTCAGCTGTTGAAGAAATCTAAAGGTGTCTAGTCACACGATCGTAGTGGCCAATTGACTTCGCTGTTTCGAGGGATGATGCGACCTGGGAACTTCTCATTCAATAAAGCTATTGTTGCATTGGCTGTGTAGCATGTGGCGCCGTCATGTTGAAACCACAAATGTTCGACATCCATAGAATTTAATTCAAGCCATAAAAAGTTGGTTATCATGGCACAGTATCGCTCGACTGTCACTTTAACAGAATTCCAGGCAAAAAATTTATTGGCTTTTCAACAATCTTCCTGTGATCTTCATCAGACCAAATGCGACAATTCTGCTTATTAACTAATCCACCAATATGAAAATGAGCTTCATCACTAAAATAATCAGCAGTCTTCAGTTCTTGTGTCAATTGAATTTTGTAAGCGTGTAGAGACAAATCTTTTGTCAAAATTCGATGTAACGTTGTTGTGGAGAGGTTCAATTCCTGCGCGGATGACGAATAGAGGTGTCTGGATCTTCGGCCACATTCTTGCGCACTGCTGCAATGTTTTCAGCTGAACGGCGTAAACGAGCACGCAATGGCGTTTTCATATCTGCCACCAACCCCGTTTGTTTGAATTTACGAACAATTTTACCAATTGCACTCTCGGTTGGTCGATTGTGTTGACCAAAAAAATCGCGAAGATCCCGAAATGCGTTTCTGGTTGAATGTCCATTTTCTTAATAGGCTTCGATAACTTTAACACGTTGTTCAATTGTTAATCTTTCCATGGTTGAAATTGCCACAGACTGTAGTTGTTAAATCTGAAAGAAAAGAAAAAACCATCCGTGGCTTAAACTTAACTCACATTTAAAATCGGTCCAAGTTATTGGAACACCCTTTATATATATATAATGTTGTTTCCTTATCGGTCTTGTGGCTACACAATCTTGACATGCAAAATGGCAGCGATTGTTACTCATTTATGGTCGTCTTGTAAGTCCCGCTGAACTTTAATCTAAATTTGTGGCTTTATAAATTGGAGAGAATAAAAGAAACATCTCTTAGAAAACGCTCGCAAAATCGTTTCCACGAAGAATGCAAGGACAAACAAAGAGATAAAAACTATAGAGTACAAAATAGAGAAAACGTTTTGATGTCCATTGTATACTCGTCATTGTCATTTCGGTTTTTTTGTGCCTTTTTCTCGCACAAATCTTATTCCTGTTTTGAAATTTTCTCTACGTTTCAAAGCTGCAATTTTATCATTGTACTCGGAGATATTTTTTTATTGTTTTATGTTTTATTCAATATTTATTTTCACCCTGATTATTTTTACCCACTGTTTCATAAATTCATATGGCTTTATTTTAACCAAGTATTTCTTTATTCACGATTCAAAACTTCAATTTCCACTTTCTTCTAGCCAAATGGAATCCTAATTAGTGAAAAAAGCTTTTTTTCCTCACGACAAACTACTTCAAATTGGTAATGCGAAAAATGAGAATACATAGATAATGTATGGCTTTGTATCACTCACAGTATCATTTTGATATTGGGTGAAAATACACACCAATGTTAAATAAATTATAAGTTAGGATAATTACTTACTAAAATTAACAGGCCCATTAACATGGTAACTCCCGTTCTTACATTTATTTTAATGGAAGATCTATCTTCGACACGTGGCCATAATTCATCTAAGCTTTTATTCATCAAATTTCTATGCGATCATCTCTTTGGTTGATTTTAATAAAAAAAGAAAATATTTGCGCTTTAAAAAACCCTTTAATATAAATGCTCTCTTGCTCTCTATTCAGGACAGGCAGGCATTAAAAACTCCTACACAATTGAGACGACAGAGAAATTTAATATGTGCCTTATTTTATTTTTGATTTGAAAATATTCGTATATTCAGTAAGGTACCAATTTAATTTGATAAAGATACTAAAGCGGGTGGTTATACAACCACATTCCAATTATGTAATATTTAGAGCTTGGAAATAGACGGTAAAAATGGCACTTGGAGTGGAGCGAGCGTGAAAGCAAGCTCGAGAGATATGAAAACACGATCTATGGATCCCATCTCTTTCAGGGGCACTAAAAATAGGCTCGTGGTGCGAGGTTACTAATTGTTGTCATCATAGGGTTGTGAGTGGTCGCTGGGTGCATCTAACCTTTTTATATTAATAATCTCTTCGACGTAATAATCCTTAATCTGTATTCATGATTGGTAGGAATTCAAAACTCATATGCAAATGATACGACAAAGGAATTTAATGTCTTATATATTTATGTCATTTTTTAAATGAGTTCAAAAAATACTTCTTATTTAATTTAATAAAAATACTTTACTACAATAGAGAAGTAATTCGAGTCTTGCAGAAATGGATTACTACTATTTTCAATTTCATCATTCGTAATTACTTGTAGTTGGATTAAAATTACCTACTTAGGAAATAATAAAATGAACCGGAATTAAGAGAGAGAAATCGGACACAAAGATTAACAAGTGTGAATTAATATAAATAATAAAATTAAGATAAGCAAATTTGAAATATACCCAGAATTAAATAAATAATTAAAAATGAAGATAAAATTTGACTTTTTATATAGGATATATGGCAGCAACAGAGAAGTGACATTCCTATGATATTATATAACTTATTTGGATTTTAGGGGAAGGGAACAGATTTCCAAATAAGACCATTTGTTTGAAAGGAAAGACTAGTATTACATACGTGTCGTTCAGTAGTAGCAACCAGGACAGGTATATTTGTAGACAGCATGAGTAAAAGAAGGCAATTGGTTCCTTGTTACCCTCTAAATATATATTTAATTTTTGTAGTCTTGTACCTAGTAAATTATAGTTTAATCTCCCCATATCAAGAATTAATAAATATTTCGTTAAATTAAAATATCTCGCTCGGGCTAATAATATCCTTCAAAATATCTCGAGATTTGTTTTTCAAAAGAACCGGAAAAAATCATTCTCTGAGTCAAACCATTTAAGAAGGAAAAAATATTTATGAATTCATTTAAAGGAAGATAAAAGGTGGATTTTTTGGTATGGAAGAATATATAGAACATCCTTTCAATGGAAACCAGAGGATGAGAACAATTAAATTTACCATTAAATGCTTTAGAAAGAAAATGGAAAGAAAATGACGGTGAATAAATGAGTTGAGCGTCGATGAGAGTCGTGGTTCTGATAGTGATGAGCAATAATGGAACAGGTTGGAATCCAACTCCTTTATTCACCTTCATATAGTGGTTAAAATTACTTCCCCTCTTTTCTCAGTTTCTTTATCTTCCATTTTCTTTCTTAAGCATTTAATGGTTCACGTAATATCTTTCATGGAGTTTCTTGGGTTATGATATCAGTTTTAATTGATTTGGGCTGTTAAATACATCCATTGTATATTAAATGTCATGTGATTTTCACTTAGTATATTTATATATATATATATATATATATATATATATATATATATATATATATATATATATATACAAAGAAAGCAACTACAGGATCTGCGGGTGATAATACAACCACCACAGGGCTATGCCATTTTTATTTTCTGTCTTTCAAATAAAATTTGAAGACAGAAAGAAAGATGCAGAAACCTGGTGTAGCTGACGAGTAATACATATAGTACAAGAGGAAGAAGAATTGGACGTGAATGAGCAAATGAGACAAGAAACCGGAGGTTTTTTAAAGGCAAGAGATAGGGAGATTAGAAGAATCCAGAATCATAGGGAGCGGTAAAGCATCTGGCCGACAATCAGCAGACCCGGGTTCGAGTCCCGGCCAGGAATTGAAAACTTTTTTTCCCCTGGCGTTATTTCTGTCTTCTCAGTAAAGGATCGCCTTCACTATGCTGCCTTCTGCTCCCTAGGATTCTGGATTCTTCTAATGTCCCTCTCTCTTGCCTTTAAAAAAACTCAGGTTTCTTGTCTCATTTGCTCATTCGCGTCCAATTCTTATTTTCTCTTGTACTATATATATATATATATATATATATATATATATATATATATATATATATATATCTATATATATATATATATATATCTATATATCTATATATCTATATATATATATATATATATATATATATATATATATATATATATATGAAAATTGAACAATAGAGTTTAAGTAAACGTTGTTAGGTAAGGGTAACACTAGGAATTTAATCCGTTATAAACGTCTCAAAGTAGTTCCTCAACTCTGTAGAGGAGCGCACCCATATGACTGGGCAACCATCGAATTCTCTATGAGAGAAATTTCCAGAAGCTTTTTGTAAGTGATAGCGTTTACTTTAACAGAAAACGAGAATGGGAATGTTCATTCTGTTCTTTACCCATTTTTCAAAAAATTATTCAATAAGGTTCAAATAAATGCAATTACCTTAGAGAAAGATTAAGTATGCCTTAATCCGATATAAAACTCTCCGGGAGTTCCTCAACCCTCCTGGAGAGCGCGGGAAAATTTACATTCTTGTTTTCTGTTAAAGGAAACGTTATCTTTTACAAAAGGTTTCTTAAAATTTTTCTCTTAAAGAAATGGATGGTTGCCCAGTCGTATGAGTGTATATGAAAAAGCAGCCATACCTTAATGTTAAGAGAATAGGAATTTTTTTCTGTATTTCACGCTTTCCCATCACTCTTCTTTTAAAAATGAGCAAACTTCCATAAATATTTTTTTCAAACTTTCATTTGATTTAAACATTTAAAAATTAAGATAAAAAACATGGTCACTCTTAAACTTGTAATATAGTGTTAGAGATGATAAAATAATTAAATATCTTTAATTTCAGTCTCCTCATGATGTGCGATGTAGTGAGCAAATCAACGTTTGTAGAATGGAATGCTGATCTAGATATTCCACATCTAAATTTTCACCTAGGTCTCTGTGTCATGTTAATCATATCATCAACTACATATATATTTAGTTAGATGCGGTAAATGAAGAACTGTGTGTTCCGTCATTTGGGGAGGAACGAAAGAATAATGATTGATAAATTATTCATCTGTACAGGTGGGGCAGAAAGGTTGCCTCGATTTCAAAGGTTAATAATAAAACAAACACATGATCCTACGAGAAAAACTTTGTACTTATAATAAGTACATTAAATACCATTGTGAGTCAAGTGGTTTTGAAAATTGTATCACTTAAGTGACGACCGCCAATGTCGATGCAGTTTTGAAGTCTCTCTCGAAAGTTCACCATAGCCCTTTTAACGCTGTCCCGTGGAATTGCATTGGTTTCCTGAGTTATTGCTGCCTTTAGATTGTCTACAGTTGCTGGCCGGTGTTGATACAATCGTGATTTGAGGTGCCTCCATAGAAAAAAAATCACAAGGGGCTAAATCCGGTGAACGTGAGGGCCACCCAATATCGCCTCACAGAGAAACAAGATGACCTGGAAACATGTCACGGAGGACACCGAGTGAACATCGAGACGTATGGGATGTAGCACCATGTTATTGGAACCATACATCTTCCGGATTATCAGCGGCGAGTAACTGAACGACTTTAGGATGGATACAACTTTAGAGGAGTTCAAAACAACGGTCCGATGTAATACTTAATGTAACACCTTCTTCTTCCAAAAAATAAGGACACCACACGCCGAAATCACCCATGGCAAACCAATCAGTAACCTTCACAATGTAGAGTGACCGTTCGTGGAGTTCCCGAGGGTTACTGACTAACTAGTATCCAAATTTCTGTTTATTAATCATCCCCGATAAATGGAAGTGCGCTTCATCACTGCAGATCAGAACAGCTGTTGGGAGGATGGTCTGGAGAATGTCCCGACACAAAGTTGTGCGAGTTTCATAATCCTTCTCGCTTAGCTCCTGTACAACCATTATCTTGTAGGGATGCATGTGGAGAAACCTGTGTAAAATTCAGCGAACACTTCGAACGGACATGTGTAAGGCAAATGCATGTTTTCGTGCGGAACGTCTTGGAGAGTGCTGTATTGAAGCTGTACACAGCTGAAACATTTTCTGGCCCAGGACTTTTCTTGTTTAAAGCCGATGATTTTTGTCTAAAGTTAGAAACCCATCGACTAATTGTTTTTCCATCCGGTTCGAGATCATGACGACGAAGCGCAAAGTGTCATCGGAAGGAACTTTGCGTCGTTACGACAGACTCACCGTTCTTAAGAAACTCTTCTACAACAAATGCACGATGCTCTCGACTTCAGGCCATGGTGGGTACTATCTGAAACAAAAAATAAATGGCATTTGATATACTTCATAGAGATACGAAGTTTTTTCTTGTGTTTTCATATGTTTGTTTTTTATTTGTAGTAGGTCACGTGTATATATGTTGTATAGAAAGGGACTAAGAAAGCCCCCTTGTGGGACCCCTGATTCGAGCTAGAATTCGGGGCCTTTGTAGTCGCATAGAATCCTCTCAAGAATGGGGTCAAGGCCTACTTGAAGGATCTTAAATTGTAGTCCTCTCTTCCAAACCATATCGAAAGCTTTTTTTGACATCTCGGAGCACCAGGTCGGCATGCTTTTTGTCTGCCTTGATCTTAGCGAGCTTTTCTGTGATAACGGCTAGTGCCGTATCATTCCTTCTTTTCCTTCTGAAGCCGTGTTGTTGTTCGTTAGGCAAGTTGGCTTCGTCGAGAAAAGAATTGACTCTATTGGCTAATATCTTCTCGAAGACTTTGCCAGCAAATTCTAAGAGAGATATCGGCCGAAAGCTGGCAAAGCAGTCCAGGGGCTTTCCCGATTTGGGAATGAAAATCATCTTGGCCACTTTCCACTGATCGGGAAAGTAGCCCGTGTTCAGAGCGGCATTAGGCGGGGCCTTGATGAAGTTCTCCCTGGTCAGCCCTTAGTACCTGGTGCTCTTTGACGAAAGGATTTTACGGAGACGGAGAGTTCTAAGGCAGTTATTTTACTACCATAGCCCCCATCACTCTTTCCTGCGACACTCAATGGTGAGGGGAGGTTCTGTATATTTGTGTGTTTAGTTATTGGATTATGTCAGTTTCGCATTCGATGTCGTAATTTTCATTTTCTTCTGGGGTAATTGTGAAGATTGAGGACCAGAAAATCCTAAACATTTCCTCAATCTCTTCGGGCTCGTCAATTTCTATACCGTCCTTTATAAGTGTGATTCTTTTTTAGGGAGGTCTTCCTTTTAACCGTTTAAGTATTTGCCAGAAAGTATGTGAGTCTCTTTCAATGTCGAGTCTTTCTATTACTCTGTTCCATGTGAGTATCTGTTGGTCCGTAATTAGTGTCTGGAGTTCGTCTTTAATCTCTCTTAGTCTTCTGTGGGCATTGTGGTTGATGCCTATCAGCGCTACTACATTGGACAGGTCCTTATATTCCTGGGCCAGGGCTTTCATGGGAGGAGTCCAATGGGGAGCTGGAAGTGTTTTATACTTGATATGGGGAATACTATTTTCATCGGCTTTAATTAGGAGGTCAGTGATTTTATCCAGCTCTTTATCTATCTCTTCTGAATTGGCATCGAGTAAAGGGTCACGGGTATAATTTAGAAGATAATTTCTGTAGCTTTCCCAGTTTGCCTGCTTGTAGCTTTTGCGTTCTGGGATTGCAATTTGAATGGGATTTACACCAATTTTAATTTTAATAGCCTGGTAGTCACTCGGAATGATGGGGCCCGGTTCAATGTAGTAGTTGTATGGAAACCTGATACTGGTTGTATATTTCGGGAATTCTAGTCCGATTCTTGTCACGTATTGTCTGTCAAGTAATACTTCAATGTTTCTGCCTGCATTGTTGTAGGAGGTATACCCCGCCGCTGCACACCTTGCATTCAGATCTCCAGCAAAGATGACGTTTTTCTTATGGCTTAAAATCTGTAGAAGGTTGTGCATGCGTACATAGCCGCGTCTTGGGGGTTGGTACCCCGTGGCCACGACCAGACCCCCAGGGTAGTGCTTACCTCAATGATAAGGTAATATTCATCTAAGTCGGGGAGTTTTTTGTATTTTAGTCCATTTGACGGCTATTGCGCAGCCGTCATACCGTTCCTGGCTATGATTTTTACTGATGACGTCGTATTGAAATATTCATAACTCTTTTTGCGCGGTCAGTCCGTGTTCAGAGATAAGTACAATGTCAGGGTCACTTTGTCGCAAAATATTGCCATAGATAGAACCTTTTCCGTCCCATCCATCAACATTCATTTGTACAATCGTAAGTCTGTTGGTCATTTTGTGTAATATTGGGTCTTTTAGTGTGTTGTATTAAAGTATACGCTTATTAGCGATCCACTTTAGCCCCATGAGGCGTACTGGGCGGGGTGCGCTCCCTGCCGTTTCGTTTTTTCCTAAATTCTGTGTCCATGATTGTGTGAAAGCCTTCTCAACCTGCCGTTCCGGAACTTCATCAGAGCATTCCCACTTGTATCTTCCGGTCCTAAGACCCTCAAATACTTCGCGGGAATCAACTTCGGTTGGGAAGGGGGCCAATTCGGGGGACTTGAGATTGAAGCCTCTCGCATATTATAATTGGTGCTTCCTGCCTCGAGATGAGAAGGTTGACCTGTGACCACGTGTTTTTGAAGTTTTTCTCGACCTTGGAGATCTGTTTTTTTTTGGTCGCACTGCTAACATGTTAGGTGTCTTGGTTTGTGTTTGTGTTTTTGGTGTTTCGGTGTTAATTTTGGGGGCTGTAAGTGGCGCTTGTTTTTCTGTTTGGGAAGTTTGTTTGGATTTGTTCAGACGTGGGTCATGTGTGGTGGCTGTGTTTTGGGCCGCGGGTACCTCTTGGCACGTTCCCATGCACTGAGGGGCTACGCTTATTCGCATAACCTCCTCTGAAGGAGGGTTGTCCGGGAACCAGATCTCCTACAGGCCGTTCTTTACGAGCATGCGGTTAACATGGGTAGCAAAAGTACCAGGGCGAGTAATGTTTGCTATGTGTGCATAATAAAGGCAACATATAATTTTGGTCGAGTGTTCATTTTCAATGTGGAGATAATGTTTTTGTATCTCGTTTTTCCTGATCGGGCATGCCATGGACATAGTCCGGTGGGGGTCTTGACAGTTGAGACACTTTGGGGAGGTACTCTTACAGTCACGCCAAAAATGGTTGCGACCGTCACAAATCGAGCATAGTGTAAGGTATTTTTCAGAGCAGCTTGAAGTAGTATGTTTGTTGTACTTGTAGCACCGAAAGCACATTTGCAAGTCGACAAACTCTTCCCTTTCAATCTACTCTGGGCAGACTCTTACGCTAAAAAGAAGTAGTCCGAGGTCCTTTGCCTTTTGAGCCATTCCCGTGTCCTTAAAAACGACCTTGAAGACGTGCGTGTAGGTTTTTGCCCAATGGTGGTTCCTTTCGACTTCATCCTTTATGTCTTCTGCCGAGTGGCTCCCGACCCAAGAGTCGAGGCGTCTGCAGATGACACTACGGTGTGTTTTAATTTGAGGAGGTGTGAGGGGTTTTAAGTTAACTGTCTTTAGGCATTCAACTGCTTTGCTTGAGATCAAGGCTTCACAATTGGCCTCCCTCGCACAAATAGCAGAGTATCCATTGTGAATGTCAATTAACCTTACCAGTGCAATTTTCAAGTTTCCATATATTTCTTCCAAAACCTTGCCTCTGTCCGGTTTCGAGCCCTCCAAGAGGACCCGAAGAGTGATGCGAAGCGTTTCCCTCATTTTTTACACTAGATGGTTATAATTCATAAAGTTGGTTATTTATAAGGAAATGTGGTGAGAAAGAGAGGAAGAGGGGGAGATCAAAGGGCTAATGTCCAAGTACAAAAAAAACACTTTACCTCAATAATTTCCTTTCTTCTGGAGATTGCAAGTGAGCCAAATGAAGTTTCAATCCTGTCTCCACGAAGGAGTAAAGATCCGTCCGTAACCATCTTTAATCGAAGAAGGCCAGTGATCCACCTTTCGAACTATTGAGCTTTCGCTATTCCCAATATTTTGTCACTACTCGAGACGAGTCTCGCTATTCACAATTCTTTCGCAAAAATTCCCTTTATCAAATTTCAGGGTAAGGAGTTGTCAAAGTGGGAGTCAACTGACTAAGGCAACCAAAGCAGTCCTCTACTGGTAGAGATGCTACTGCAGATAGCACCTGTATCGTTAAGAAGGGCCCTTAAGTGTAAGGAAATTTATGGGTGGCTTTGTGCTTGATAGGATTTAGTCGATTTAGTACCATTAGAGCTCTACGCCACAATCAATTGTGTTAAAGTCGTTTTTAGTGAAGATTTCTGAGGTTCACTTTGTTTTTTGTCTCGCACTTTCACAAAATAAAATGAAAAAGATTAATACAGTGTGTCACAAAAAATGTACTCTCCTTTTAACGTTGAATCCGTCAATTTATTGAATGCCAATAAATTCAGGTTATATTTACATAGATACAAGCTTAATGGCTTAAATTAAAGAATATTCAATTAAACTAAAGAAAATTTAGTATTTTTCCATAGTCTGACTTCCATTTGTGCTTTGCCAAAAGTTCAAACTGGTGAGCACCGTTTTTCAGGAACAGCTGTCAACGAGGAGCAATGGCTTCAGCAACCTTACGAAATATTTAATTTAGATTTGTGAGGATTTGTCGTTCAATCTCCTATTTTGACACATTGACTGTTGCTGTCTTTAGCCGTAAACCATTTCATTTAGGTATCCCCATAAAAACCTTCATTGGCGTGAGGTCTGGGGAACGCGCAGAGAATACAACACTCTACCTCTTCGCACAATCCATGTGTTCTTATGAGTTACATCGAGATAGGACTTTACATCATGATGGTAGAAGGAAGATGTTCCATCATGCTGGAGGTAAACTATTCTTCACCAAGGGGCTCTTCATTGCGTGGACTGGCAGAGTTAAGGTTAGATAAACGTCAACAGTGAGTGTTTGGTGAAAACCTAATGGTCCTACCGATACACAAGGCATAGATGGATCTCTGCCAAACTATATTCTAAATTCCCTTTGCACATACATGACTTTTTCTTACTTCTAGCAACAGACTTCTGCTATTTTGTCACGTTAGTGAAGCTAAAAACAAAAAAATAAAATTAGTTATGGGTAGTCAAAGAGTGAGTTCATTTCTTTATGCTACTCATGAATTCAACGTCAAAGTGTGAGTATATTTGGGGTGAAACCCTGTATGATTGTTAACTGAAAGCAGAGTAGGTCTATATTTAAGGTCGATACCAAACAACGAATTCTAATTCTTAATAACAGGATAATCGTTTTATTACAATACTCATTTGCGATACATGAATATTCCTCTTCTTTAACCAAAATTTTATATGATTCAGTACTATTACTCAGTCTTATCTAGTGCTAAAAACTGGCAGTTGAATTCAAATTCGAGATTCCTTGTTTCGATCCATGACCAAACATGCTACGTAAATTTAAGGGATAATATAAGATTTGTGAGTGTCAAAACCAGCTCCTAACAGGTAAAAAAATGGCACAGTAAATTAAAAAATAACCTAACTTTCGTTCCTACGGTTGCTTATATTAATGTCGCTAAAAATCTATAAAAAAGTGTGGAAATATTTTTTAAAGTATTTTATCCAAAAGCTTCTCTGTATCACTTGCATACCTTATGCCAACTGCGAAGACGTGACTGCAGGAGCCAACGGTTGAGAATTTACCGCTTCAGTAGCATTTCATGTACATTTTCCCCTTTTAGAACATAAGAATTCATAGCGCTGTTCCTCATAAAATATTAAAATAAGCTTGGAATAAATTGTTGAGGAACAGATAGATCGTAATAGTCACTGAAGCGACATTTACTGCTTCCAACTTTCAAAATATAAAAGAAACATTCTTTCCGAAATCGTTAAGAAGGGCCCTTAAGTGTGAGGAAATTGATGGGTGGCTTTGTGCTTGATAAGGTTTAGTAGATTTAGTACCATTAGAACTATTTCTATCCTGGGATGGAGTAATGATCCCATTGGTGACAGAAAGCAAGAGGAAACAATTAGCTTTATTGCAGAAAACTCAATTTTAAGAGAATTGAAGGACATAATTTGGTTTTAATACAATATTTTTTACTGCCAATTTATTCTTACTCCTGCTTCTAAGTGAATATTATTAACGATTCCCTAACGTGATTTAATTGTTATTAGAATCTAATATATCCCCGACATTATATAATATACCAACAGTACATAGTTCAAAATATACTTACAAGCGCTTATTTTTCGGAAGTTAGGCCTCGAATGAGGTAGTTTCTCTATTTACGAGCTCATATGAAAGCCAAATCTTTCGTATTATCTATGCTAGTCACAGAATGGAAAAGTAATAATCACCTTTGCAGAAATCAATTTTTAATACTCTATTTTGATTTAGGAATTATTCACCGGAAATATTTCAATATTTAACTATATTTCATTGAATATTTTACTGTAGCTAAAGAAAACAAGTAATTCCAACGATTTTGCAATAAATGAAAGAAATAGGAACTTGACAATACCATTGAGGAAGTAGATTCAATGGAGAAATTTAGCGCAGAAGTAAATAGACAGATTAAGTAAAATGTATATGAAAATAACAAGTAATATTTTGATTGATGAAAAATAGTTGCAAAAGCATACTTGGTCGTTTTTAGTGCTGGTATGAAGGAATGTATATTGAATATTATCAGAAAGAACAACATCCTGGCAAATGAACTCCATAATACGAAGGTTAATCTAAGCACCTGCGACGAACCACGTGACAAAGTCAATATGTAAACGATACTGGCAAGATTAGACATATATGAACTGAAATTCGTCTGCATCTTAATGCCAAATCCGTTTCTCGTCGTTAATATTTTAATATTACATTCACAACGTAAGAATAAACGCCCAATTCGCAAGAATATTTACGAATTCCAACACAATCTCTTTTTTAGGAATTTGAAAGTACTCTGGCCCTGATGAACAGCTGGCGATCTCTGAACACTACAATCCTGTTGTGAAGTGAAAAATAGTTCAATTATGCATTACATTATTCAATCCGCGAACAAGGCCTTATTACATCCGAAAAGTATTTTTAATGTTTTAAGAAGAACCCCATTAATATATTCAGAAACGGCAAGAATTTGGCTTCCATACCGGAAGGACAAAATCAGTTGGAGCGAGATCAATTGACCACAGCTTGAACGATAACTTAAGAAACCAATACAACGAGTATGTTAGAAACGTTTCGGATAATTTTGAGCGAAATAAAATCTTTTCATTCATCGGAGAATTACCTACTCTCCTTATTTGTAAATCTACGCTTTTTGTTTTCGTTTATTTTGTTTGTAATCATTTATTTTTCCATAATTCCTCTCCTGACTTAAAGATGGTTTTCGCTTATATTTACACACAATTGTTTTAATATTTTTTCTTGAAAATGAACCGAATCGAATTGGATCTTAATTAGTGTTACATCGATGGCCTGAGGTGAAAATAATCATCAATATCATTTTAATTTACCCGTTTTATCCTAACGCTTATCAGGGCTTTCCTTAAAGTATTCAACTGATCAAAGTCCACTCCTTAACTTAGCCACTTAACCCAATGCACTGAGCGAATTATCCCTTTCAAACTAAAAAAAACACACCAATTTACATTTTGAAGTGCACGAATTTGTCCCAAGTAAAGGAAGAAGTAATAGTTATCCCGCGCCTCGTGATACCGATGCAACTAACGTACGCAAGGTTTCCCCACTTTGGGAGATGCCACAAAGGTTTGCCAGACACTTTTAGGGACCAAACAATAATGTTTAGAGTAGCACACCATAAAATGAAACTGCGTCTCACTAGAGTACCTGATTTGGATGTTGCTTCAAAATATTAATTATCAGTACACAGGAAAAATTGCAGCAAACTGACACGAAAATTTAGAATGCCGTCGATCGTCTCCAATCTCCTGTGCTCTGCTTCTCGTTGGGTTGAACTAATTCCTGACGAATAGTCAGAAAGGTCAAAAGAAACGCACTGGTTCGGTCGACATGTCTTTACAGACGATTTGGCGTTCTTGTCAGAGTGCTCAGTTCCCGAAATTCCCACATGTCCAGGAACCCTGCAGAAGACAAGCTAGACATACACCCAGCTAACAGTAGTAGTGATGGCACAGATACTGTGAAAAGGATGGGTGATAATATACTAATAACTCTGGCCATGGGGTAACAAGAACCTGGAACCCAATATTTCTGCTTCTGTAGTATCTTTTGGACTATGAGCATGCTGACAAGTGCTCAGAAATATTACCTTTTATGTTAATTTCCAAGGCAGAACATGCCGGTCCATCGGCCTGAGAGGTAATTCAAGCTCTCGAAGCGGTTTGCTTTCCTAAACTCCAAGGTTTTAGAGTATGGTTGTAATCTCATGGTGGCATAGATACCGTCTAGATTAATCGTGGAATTATGGACAAATTGACTGTGTACGCCGTAAAGTGAGTAATATCTCCCTTTCATCTAAAACGGCTCTCTATAATGGATGTGGACAAACAAACGGTCGCCAAAGGAGACTAGTGTTGTGAATCAAGTCTAACTTACTCAGTTCAAGCTCAGTTGCAGAAGCATAGAAGTGGCATCCTTAGTCTATCTTAGAACGAAGAAAAGACCGAAAAAAATAGTATCCCTATTGCTAATCCAACTCTTGAATGCTACTGGACGAATAATGTCAAATGCGCCGGAACATGAGACAGTAAGGCTGCAAATATGCGCTTCACAAGTCAGGCGTCATTCATAACAAAGAAACAAAGCAACTCTACAACATTAAATCGAGCTCCATTTAGTAACATTTCGGTGTCAGGGTGAGGTCGTCAGGGGCAACAGTATTGATAATCGTTGAATTTGCCAAATAAAACTGAAATCCAGGAGCTTCAGCTAAGCAAGATAATTGGCTTAGAGCCTGTTAAAATTGTCTATCTAAAGTAGGCAATGTTCTGCACCAAAGATCATTAGAATGCCATGTATTTAAAGCTTAGCGAGATCATCTTTCGCTACCACTAAGGTGATATCTTTAAGGCTAAGGGCAAAAATAATGACACTTTGGACACTTACCTACGCAGCCCCCTCCTGCTGTTCTTTTGAACCGGCAATAGCCACATCCAGTGTTACACAGAATTGACGATCTCGCAAAAACTCGGCCACAAAGATTGGAAAACGTTTCCTAGGGACTAATGGTGTGGATGGTTCACCTAATTCTGCATCACCATGTTGTACCTAAGGCCTTCTCCAAATAAAATAAAACCCTGGCGTAGTTCTCTCTACCAAAGCAGCCTTAAAAGATAGCTATAGTTGAGCAGTCAACGTTTACCTTGAGAAAACAGCACTATGTAGGAGGAAGGCGACTTCGCTGTCCAGAAAATAGGCTCAACGTTTATCAATTGTGGAATTCGCTCTTATAGATATATCCATTCTCTCTGAGAGCTTCCTCACGGTCGGACAAAAACTAGTGAAACCATGGCCGTGCTCGGCGACAACACCCACCGAACAGAAGTGTTCAAGTGAGCGGAGACTCCTCAAAGGCCAGAGCTATCAACTGACCAGCCAAAAAACAGTTGTGACAAAGTCGAGTCCCTTACTAGGACAAGAATATCAGCTTCTAAAGCTATTCCATCTTATTGACTCGGCGACAAGACCAGAGACTTTTAGATGTTCTGGTAACCAACCTTTTTTTTCTTTCAACGCCAATCAACTGACTGCCATCAAGGGCATAAGTCGCCGCAATTAAAATTTTACCCAAGTAAAAGGCAACTTTAAATTTTCCCAAATCAAAGTAAACTAAGATAAACAAAACAAAACAACGCAAAACTTAGGAAACAAATCAAAGGCAAGAAGAGGAAAGAAGCAGGGCCTGGTGTCGAGGCTACGTCTGGCCTCCTTCGGAGGTATAGGCAGCGTCAAGATCAGCCGCGGATGCAGTGAGAGCCATGGTCAACTGAGTGAATCTCCAGACTCTGCGTATAAGTGCATAATATACTGTGTATTGGACAGATCAAGTGCAATCTCCGCGCCATTGAAAAGTAGGCACGGAATGGGTGGAGTGTGAAAGGCACCTGTCACAGTGCGGAGAACGGTCTGGTGAATAAAGTCCACGTTCTGCAATACACGCTCAGCTGCGCATCCCTAAAACCTGAATCCGGATTTAAGCTTCAAACAAGAAAAAGATCTGTAGAAAATTAAGGCAGTAGCCCTATCAGCACCTCAAGAGCTTTACTTTACGAAGCGATGAATATCCATGGCGCGGGTAGAAGAGACACTAAGGTGCGAATATAAGCCTCCTAGTTGAGGCATCAGTCGAAAACAAGAATAAGGAAATGGTGCGTATCTCGCCCCTTCGGGAGTAGTACGTTTAAGAACAATTCCGGTTCGAGATGAAACCAAGGATGGGGACGGAAGTGCACTAACTTTGGCTTGACCAAGGAAAACAGAAACCTGTGCGCTTCAGCATATCGAAAGATGGGGTCAATGCCTGTTTGGGGTGATTCTTTAGGGTTGGCCTCTAAGCAGCATCAAAAGAGATCGGAAGGTCTTCTACGTATAGCGTAGCGAGAACATCTTCCGGCAGCAATGATGTATAACAATTGATGCTCAGGGCAAAGAGTGTGACACTGAGGAAATTTTCCTGTGGAATGCTCCCTTCCTGTCCCGTTAGTACAGGAAGGTTTTAATGCCCGAAAACAATGCATGATCGACGATCAGGCTGATACTTCCCTTCAGTTTCTTTTTGTGGTAAGAGTCTCCATTGTACAGTATCACTATGCAATATTATATGTAGCCCTTCTTTAAATCGAATAACACCGTAGAATAGTGTTCTTTACAAAGGAAGACCTCGCAGAAGCATCTTTTTAGTCTGAGCAGAGCATCCAACTCAGAGTGGAACTTGGGAAAACGGTACCTCAAAGAAACAGGTGGCTTTTACTGTCGATGAAAATAGTTAATCTAACATTTACGAGTTTCTCGATCAAACTAAACAGGCATGAGGTTAGAAAAATTGGGCTGAAACCAGCATGGATAGAGTGATCTCTGCCATATTTGCAAAAAATTAAGCAGTGTAGACATTCACCAAGAGTCGGCGAAAATATTCTCTGTCCAGATACTCTTGACATCACGATGTGCATTTAATGCTGGCAGAGCAGCATCTCGGCCTGGAAATGTGGAGAAAGCGGTCGCGAAAGACTTCTCCACCAACGTGGAGTCCGAGATTATGGCACTGTTCTCCTAGAGATAGGAAAATGAGTCCTGCGGAACTTGCTACGAATCATTTTGACTTAAGGGGTCCTCTCGTTAAGTGAAGACACGTAAGAGCGGTGGGCGTATTTTTCGAATCATACCGGAACCTAACCCAAGCTCGAAGAAATTCACTGAGAGGAAAATTGTTTGGGCGGCGCTTATAGAATATGTAAATCTAATGCTTGTCTTTGAGGCCCTCTCACACTCCGCAGACCGCTAAAAAAGCGGTTGGCGTGTAAAACAACAAGGCTTAACCTTGCGGAATGTGAGAGGTTCTGCAGCGTGAACAGTAAGGATTTGCTCCTCCAGGAAATATAAGCAACATGTTTTCGGGACAGACATTGAAACGGTGTATGTCGTAGCAGTTATGTGGTAGTGGCACGAATGACTTCATGCAACAGCTTTAACAACTGGCATGCGCCGACTTAAGGAAATTGTCACGGTTGACGTGACGAAGAGTGTAAGGGTGGGTCTTGATTCCCCACCCTGTTTTCTTATCAAACGTTCAATAGCTTTACCGCTTCATGATCCGTTAGCTCTTTTATTTCGTCTTCTAATGAGTTTAAGAATATTTCACGAGTTCGCTCACTGCATTCACGAAGCTTATGTTAGAGTGTCAAGTCACACAAAGCAGAGCCATTGAATGCGCGGAAAGGCACTAATCATGGATTACTCTGAAGGTTTCGACTCATTCGCCAGAAGGCCCCCTTCCGAGAAATAGGTTACCATCGTCCCTCTGCCAGTCAAACTGGCTAATACTCTCTTCGGATTGATAATGTTTAGTTTGTTCAAATTGCTACTATATGTAGAGTGAATAACTAGAAAGTGTTAAAAACCAGTGGACTCAAAAATGCACACAGGGTAGTCTCTGAAATAGCAAACCGAAGTAAACTACGCTCCGCTCAGCACACTTGGGGCCGGGTGAGCCAGTCTTGGATCTGGGACCATGCGCAGCTGAGGGTGCTACCATATGACTATTTGCCGCAATGTGTCAGGGATCCCAATCGAGGGCTCTTTAGTCATGTCCATATTGGCTTGAATGCATGCACGCAGGATAGTTCTGGGCACGACCAAAGGGCCCTGCTATCTATTGCTTCTCTATGTGGGTTTGCCATATCGCATCTCTCTTAACTGGAGCGGTCGAGACTGGGGCGCCTGCCTAATATCTTAGAAGTCCACTGGGAAAGAAAAGAGAAATCGCCGCTGGTGCAGAGCTGGAGTCGCCTATGGGCGTCTCCCCAAAAAGGGGTAAAGGGGAAGCCACATTAACCGTAGACATAAGAGAGGGGTAAGCTTCCTTTCCGATAAAAGTAGGTCGGAGGGGCCCCATAGAAAGAAGATGGTGGTGCAACCTCATTCTCTTAGCTATGCGAGGGCAGCACCAAAGATGTCAAAAGGGAAGCCACTTTGCCGCATAAAAATTATGAGAGAGGATCCCTTCTAAATGTCAAACGTGTGTATCGTTTTACCTACTCTTTCGATACCTTGTCATTGAAATGCCACACTTGGAGGTAGAGAGCCACTGTTTAGTCCTTTTGTCGGCATAATATCAGAAAATAAGAAAAAGACATAAAAAATAGAAATTATGACCTCCCAATTCCTTGAAAGGTTAAAAGAGAAGTCTCTATATGATCAGAAAATTCTAGAATGTGACAATTTACACATACCAGGCACATGGGTTCAGGTGAATTTTTCCTAGAGGTTGTCCATAAATGATGTTGCCAACATAGTCACCTTATATGTGTATTGAAAGACGGAGAGCAGAGTCGAAGGCCAAGCAAACCCTGTACCTAATATTTTCTTCAGCCATCTTGCTTTCGCCTCTCCCGTCTGGTAGAGACCTTATGGTAATCACTGATACTCGATTATGGGCACCAACGTTACCACAATTATGTGGGGGCGCATCGTCTCTGAGACTGGTCTGAGGGTCTCAAGGTGATTAAGAGGCCAGTAACGCCGGTCCGACATAGTGAAACAACATGGTAATAAACACGACTAGCTTCCTTATGTGTCCGCAATATGAGGAATTTTACGATGAAAAGGAAGTGGGAGGATAATCTGGAGATAAACTACATGGTGTCCCAAAAGGATGGCTACAGAAAAAAAAATGCATGATCTCTATAAAATATTGAACTACATTTTATATGATTTGAAAAACATTTAAATAAATTGAAATATTAAAAAATAACATCTCTGATGTAATTTCCACCATTTGTGATGCAAAGTTCAATGCGCTTTGCGAAATTGACTCGATTAATGCGATGCATTAACTTTAAATTTCCGGCAATTTGAGCACATTCATTTATGATGCGCTGTTCTTTTAGGTGCTTCGTCTCTTTATTTTTCATTGAACACTTCTCCTCCTTTAGCACACTCCAGGAAAAGAAGTCTTTGAGGTTGGTAAGGTCTGGTGAAAGATGAGAACATTGAGTGTACATTCTTCTCTAGCATGCCCAGAAAAAACAAGTCACGAGCAGTTAGGTCTGGTGAACGCTGCGCTTAGACCATTTTGATATTTAATCTGTCTAGACTTTAAGGAGACACTGTAGAAAAGAACAGTGAAGAGTTTGCATTGTACCTCAAAATAAAAATAAAGTCCTATGACCTTATTGGTTCACGTACATTAAACATAAAAACAAACAAACAAAAGAAATCCATTGGTGTTTAGGACCGTGAGCTCTCAACGATATTACTACTTTATTAACCTGTTATGTATGTGATACTTGTAAGCTTTCTGCAGTAAAAAACTCTTTTGTATGTAATTCATGAAATATTTGCATCATCAATTAAAAGTTACATTAAGGGGAAATTTAAACGAGTTAAATTAAACTTTGGATTCAAAGATGAACATCAAAGTAATGAAAAATGGGATCATCGTTGAGGAAATTTACAAGAAGGCTGAAAAAGCTAGGGTTTAGCCCATATCCAACACTATTTTATATCCTGTATCTTCACTTATGGAAAAAATATATTCACCTATTGTCGTAGTATTGCTCATAGTCTGGTCCAATAATTATTATAGTCCTTGATCTGGACACACCGCTTTTGTTTTAGTCGGTGGTATTGACCCTATGACCCAATCCTACGATCATCTATATATATATATATATATATATATATATATATATATATATATATATATATATATATATATATATATATATATATATATAGGTAGGCTTTAATTCTACTGAATGTGCGAAAGCTGGTTAGAGGCGTGTTGTGCCATAGCCAAGATTCTCACTATAAAAGTCCCACTTGTTACTGGGGGGAGGTTTGTGATTGTTGAATTCTAAGAGTGCATAATACAGGTTGGATAAATTAGCCGAAGGGATGCTTAATTAAAGTCTTGCCAAGGGTGCGTCAAAAGGAAGGAGCCACAAATAAACACACGTACATAAAATAAAATTTACTTTACACAAATATAATAATAAGCAATAGTTAACAGACCAAATTAAGGATTAAATATTAAACACTGACGTTAAGCGTCTAGATTTATAATGACTCAATGGGAGTATCAATCACGGTTGATTAAATAGGTAAATTAAGAATAGAGGGACACTGGGTTTACAGATTACCATTAATTGAGGGATTAGAGAGACGACTACTCGGGTCCAGACGGAGTGGTTCGGGGGGCGTTAACACGAGTTCTCGGGGAGAAGAGGGATAAGACGACGGGTTCGGGGCTGCTGGCTGCAGTTCCGGTTAGTTCACTCCTAACTGGATGTGACACTAACAAATAGTAACTTCCAGTAACTATTTGGATGTTCCTTATCTTACTCAAGTTACGTTGAGCAACATAGCGTACTCTTCTAGTCACAGACTCTGCCGTCGAGTCAACTTGGTCGCTGTCTCAAGGTGTTCACCTTGAGACAGCGACCAAGTTGACTCGACGGCGCATTGCTAGTCGATACGTTACGGCAACGACTCTCGTTCAACGTGAGGATTACGCGAGTAGATTTGGGACACTGCTCTAGAGGGGTAAACGGCGATGTTATTTATATCGCGAATTGTGGGAAATCGAGAGAGAGATCCCATTCACGACAATTCGCTTATCGCAGCGCCTTCTGGGGGAAGGGTGGGGGGAGAGAGAGAGGAGACGAAGGTCAACTCAAACGACAAATTTCTTTCGTTCCCACGATTGTCTGGTGGCATGTGAGTATGTACCTTTCATACCCTCACACCTATCGACTAAAAAACAAATACTACACTTGTTTTATTTTAGCTTCATATTCAGACGATTGGGAAACTATGATTTCCACATTAGGGGACGGGGGAGAATTTTGTTAGTATCTAAATTTGAGAGACTAGTGCCTTGTTATTATAAAGTGACTAGTGCTTTGTTACTATAACGCGCCGCAAGCCCATATCACGGTTTCCATATTTCCCAATAAACGCCTAAAACGACAGCAAACAATAACGCGAAATAGCTTCTTTTTTGTCCTAAACTCTTTCTATTATTCATTAATTAGTTAACATCTCATGTATAGACAATTATTTGATTTTCAATAAATCATTAATGAGTGATACCAGCTACTTGTCAGCCTATCTCGCGCTTAAAATGTATTTTCTTATTATGCCTTATTCGGCTCCCGTGAAGCATGCCAAACTTTGTCGTAATGATATAATTAAAAAAATACTACCAACGAAAGTATACTTTAAGCAATTACGTTGGCAGCATCAGTTCCATTTATTTCTAATTTCTTTATTTAACTTTTGAAAGAAAATTCCCATCAGATACCGTCAGATACTCTCTCGAGACGCCCTCTTGTCGTGGGTAGAGAGCTTGCGTGTACCATAGATTTTTCGAGCTTTGTCGTCGGGTGGTACCTTTATGGTACCGCTGGTAGGGTAACCTTTTGTCGAATTGGTCGGAAATGAGGTTCCAGACAAAGTGCGTCCATCTTCTAATCTTCTATCACGTATTCTGTTACTGTTTTCTTTATCCCTTCGACTGATTTAAAAAACAACAAAAAAAACTACTACTATCCTTTCAGCTTTATCTTTCATCAACCTAAATTTAAGGACCTGACAGATCTTTAATGCATTAGGAAAAGGAGCTTTGGAACCTCTAAAAATAACGCCAATCAGCGCTCATTGGCTGCTCGAGACTAGGACTAGAGGGGTCCTAGGCGTTGGGGAGCGATGAATGGGATGAGGGTAAGTGCCCCGTTCACCCCTTTCCTGCCGCGTAATTACTGACCATTTCCAGTGATCGTTGAGGGGTGCCTCTAGAAGCAACTGTTTGAGGTGACAGGCCTTGTTTCTAGGTTGGTTGCTAGGCCAACACAAAGAGACTTGAGTCGAGTATTTTGGTGTGGCGGGATATCCATTGAACGCTAGGCCAAGATCCTTGCCGACCTGAAGGGAACTAATAGGAGTTTAGGACAGGGCATGTTTCTCTGTCCACCTGATGCGAAATTGATTCCCCCTTCGGAGTCTGTCAGTGCTGTTTGGTTGAGAGCTACGGCATGCTGGGCTTGAATGACTCGGTCGGACGAACAGCAGTAAGAAGAGCGTGTCTTCTGGAAGATCCGAAACATCTCCGATGGATAGGTGAGAGCAACTCACGCGGGGCGAATTCACCACCCCTTCTTTTTTATTGAGTGGTCGCAAAGTATTCAGAGATATAAAATTTTCTGCATGACTCGAAAGAAAGGACTGGCTGCTCCTAAATACACATGTCTGGTGTGCAAAATGGACACGTAGGCGTAGAGTTCTCGGAGGGGTGTTACTACAAATGCCACCTGGCAAGTATCTGCACTGACTTTGTCCTTGAAGGAGAAGTGCAAGAGCTCAAGGATCTATATAGATCATTTGAGCAGAAATATAAATAACTGGAGAGGAATAAGCAGAGCTTAGAGTCTGAACACGCGAGTCAGCTTTGCCTTCTCGAGGACACGATCTTCAGGTTGTCCTCAAGACTAGAGGTCTAGTCGGCTCAGGATGGATCTCCCACCGACGTGGCTGGATACGCCGACGAGACCTTCGCCCAAAAAGCGATCCCTGCATCGGCAGTGCCACGCTAGCCTTCCACCGTCTAAGATCTGGAGTCAGCTGCTGCGGGACTGGCTCAACGGGCCAAAAAGAAGAAAAGAAAGATGAAGAAAGGAAAGAAAAAGAAGAGAAAGTAGAAACAGAAGAAGAAAAAGCAGAAACAGAATTGAAACCAGAGGAAGATAGGACAGAAGAAAGAAGAAGAAAAAAAGAAGAAAAATATAGAGATTAAAGAGAAAACGGACAAGTCGGTTACGAAAGGGAAAACTCTTTCCTCTGCAACCGAATGTACCAGAGTCATCCTTATTGGCTACTCTCAAGCACGGGGCCTGCAACGACTGTTAGCGGCCAGCATTCTCGCCAGCGTGTAGGTAAGCTGCCTGCCAGGACGGGGAAGCCACCGAAACAGGGTAGAGGCGGAGACATTTTAGATTTCTGAGAACTCAGTCGTTGCCCTGATATTAAGTGGAAACGAAATATACCTTAAAGTAGGTAAGAGTAGGTTCTGAAGGAAAGATTATACACACAGCCATGGACGACTTTGGGTTGAAAACCAACAAACGTGTTGAGGTCGGAATGCTCCCAAAAAGAGGTCCAAAGCTCACTCGAGGAACTTCTTCTTGAACCGACGCCTGGCAGATTTGTATACGGCAGAAGGGGTCTTTTTGTGGAGCCTTACCGCACCTTTTATAGTAGAAACTATCTCTACCAAAGGGATGGAGTGCATCTTTCCTTTAAAGGAAAGGCTGTACTCTCTAACATGATACAGGATGTCGTGAAGCAGACCCAAATGAGTGTCCGGCCCAGAGTGAGGGCGGATGTACACCAGTACGTTCGTGTCACTCCTGAAATGACCTTCTCAAGGTCGCAAAGAGGGGCGCCCCCTCGTCAACAAATAAGCTGGGAAACGGAAAAGCTTAGGGAGTTCTACATTCAGGGAATCCCTGAAAGTTCTTCTGTTTAATGCGAAGTCGATCAGGAACAGGTTTCTTGAACTTCGTGGCCTCGTAGCGACGGAAGAACCTAAAATGGTAGCCACAACAGAGTCGTGAGTAAAAAACTCACACCAATATTTTGAAGGTCAATTCACGATACCTGGTTACCAACTGTTCCAAAAAGATAGGCCAGGCAGAGAGAGTGGGGGTGTGATGTTGTATGTCAAGGATACACTCAAATCGACGAACTGCAACATTGTATCTGACCAGGAGCTAATAGAAGTTGACCTAGATATAGCTCCTGTCAGATACAGGACCCTACTGCTTTACAGACACCCTGCCCAACTCGATGAAAAGGACAGGGATCTGTACCGGCTACTGGGTGAACTTGTTCAAGACAGTGTGTGTATTGCCATGGGTGATTTGAATACCCAAGTTGTCTGGGAAACCAGAGAACCTTGTGGCGAGAACACACTACTCCTGAAGTTCGAGAACAACGAGTTCCTGACTCAATGAGTGAGAGAGCCGACGAGAGGCAATAATACCCTCGACTTGGTTTTCACCTCCGAGGATGACATCGTTGGGGATCTCTGTGCAGGCGAAGAGCTCGGTGGTAGTGATCACCGACTAGTCAGACTTATAGTCAAGGTCCCAAGGGAGAGTCGGCGACTGGTAAATCAAGGAAACTTGATTTGAGAAGAGCAGACTTTGCAGATCTTCGTACTGAGATGAGTGATGCGAGGAAGAAGTGTGCGAGGATGTTGAAAATTCGTGGAATAGATTTAAAACTACGTTCATGAGTCTTCAATCACGAATCCCTTTGAAAACCTTTCGTTGGTCTTTTGTTCAACCAATATGGTTTAATCGAAAAATTCGTCAACTGCTGAGGGAGAAAAGAACGGTGTACCGGCAGTCAAAGCGTGCCGAGGAGCTCTTAGTGGCGAGACTGCAAGAAGAATCCCGAGGAGTTCTTTGGTTATGTAAACAGCCGTAAACCAATCCATCGTACGATTGGCCCTTTAGTGAAGGAGGATGGGGCATTAAAACACCCAGATGCAGAAAATGCTAACCTCCTCAACGACTACTTCTATTCAGTATTTACTGAAGAGTGTGGTATCATTCTCCAGCCCACAGATTCTTACTTGGGGGAAAAGCTGGAAGAAATGGACTTCACCCAAGGAAAAATAGAAAAAAAGATCACTGATCTAGAGAAAAATAAGTCCCATAGTCCGGACGGGTTTCTACCTAAAATGTTGGAAGAAATGCGCGATGAAGTGTCACGACATCTGATACAATCTTCATTCAACATGTCAAACCGGACCGGATGCGTTCCTGGAAACTGGGCTGAAGTGGAGGTGTTTCCTATCTTCAAGAAAGGAGACCCTAACCAGCCGTCACACTACCAACCTATTAGTTTAACCTTAATAGTCCGTAAATTCATGGAAAGCATCATGGTGGGCAAAATTACGTCATATTTAAAGTCCAACTTGTGATTGAGGAGTTCTTAGCACGGGTTCCGAAGGTACCGGTCATGCCTAACGAATCTTGTGGAATTCTTTCACTTCGTTTTAAGTGAGCAAGACCGGGATAAGGCGGTGGATGTCATCTACTTAAACTTTCAAAAATATTCCACAAGGTACTACACTGTTGCTTCATCCGGAAAGTGCGTGCACTGGGCATAGACGGAAATGTAGCAAGTTGGAAGAGAACTGGCTAAGTGGCAGACGTCAACGGGTCGTGTTGAATGGACAGGCTTCTGAGTGGGTGCCCATTACTAGCGGTGTTCCTCAAGGTTCTGTCCTGCGACCAATACTGTTCATCACCTACGTCAAAGACATGTACGGTGACATGGTTGCGAAGATTTCTAAATTTGCCGATGATACCAAGCTTGATATGAACGTCACAAAGGAAGGAAATACTGCCTGCCTTCAACATGAGCTGTGGAAGATTGGGAAATGATCGGACACTTGTCAAATGCCTTTTAACGTGAATAAATGCAAAGTAATGCATATCTGTCTGTCGTAGAAGGGACTCTCGACGATATACCATATATAACTATTCGTTGAGGGAACTTACTTAATTATCTTTAGAGTGCGTGGATGTCTGGCTGGCCGATATTATGTATCTTCGATATGCTTAAGAAGTGGAACTGAGCTCAAGGATAATAATATGGCTATCATTAATAAAATAGAGTTTTATTAATAATAACTATCAACAACACACAAAACGGAAAATATTGAGATTAACAGAGAATGGAAAGGGTCGTGGGGACTTGAGCTAATCCGAGGATTAAAAGATTTAAAAAGGTAAAACAAATATAAAGTTAAAGAGATGGGATGGTTCGCTAAACCATTTAAAGCACAGGATAGAATTGACAAAAGAGTTAAATACTCAAAGGTAACGTTCGGCTTACGTAATTTATACTTGTTGTGCAGAAGAAGGTGACGTGAAGGAATTTTCGGTCCGCTGGCGAGTTCCAGCCGAAGGGGGGGGGGGATTAAATGATCCTGACGTTGCGTCTTGGGAATGAGAACCGTTTCTTGACGAACGAGCTCAAAAGAACAATGGCTGTTCTACGTTGTTCTCTTCTGAACAACAGGTGTGGGGGGGGGTGAGAACCGTCTCTTGTCTACGGGCTCAAGAACAATGGCTCTTCTAATGTTGTTCTCTTCTGAACAACAAGGGGGAAGGGTGATAACCGTTTCTTGGCGAACGGGTTCAAAAGAACAATGGCTGTTCTACGTTGTTCTCTTCTGAACAACAAGGGGAAGGGGGGTGAGAACAGTTTCTTGTCAACGGGCTTGAACGAACAATGGCTGTTCTAACGTTGTTCTCTTTCTGAACAACAGAGGAAGGGTGTGAACAGTTTCTTTGCGAACGGGCTCGAACGAACAATAGGTGTTCTACGTTGTTCTCTTCTGAACAACAAGGGGGGGGGGAGAACCATTTCTTGTCAACGGGCTTAAAAGAACAATGGCTGTTCTAATGTTGTTCTCTTTCTGAACAACAGGGGAAGGGTAAGAACCGTTTCTTGGCGAACGGATTCAAAAGAACAATGGCTGTTCTACGTTGTTCTCTTCTGAACAACAGGGGGGGGGGGTTGAGAACCGTTTCTTGTCAACGGCCTCAAAAGAACAATGGCTGTTCTAATGTTGTTCTCTTTCTGAACAACAAGGGGGAAGCCTTGTGAACTCAGCGTCACGAAGGCTTGAACCTTGGCACTCAAGGGATATTGTCCTTCTTCTGGACAAGTGATGGGGAATATCGAGGTCGAGGTCTTTTGGCGCACAAGGTGAGAGAGGGTCGTGTTGATGTTTCGCGACTAAAATCTGGATCTCCAATCTGATCTTAGTGGTAAAGTTTCCATCTAAATAGTCGAGACACCTCCTTGGCGTGGGGGACAATGGAGTGGGAGCTTCGAGGGAATGCACAGCTGAGCCTGGGAACAATGCCTTATCTGCCCACAAGCCTAACTGAATCTGGCGAGGTCGGCGTATGCGGGCAAACGGGGGAAGATAAACCTCCTTGTTTAAACATTGACTCAGGTAGCTGCTATAAGGCGCATAGCTTCAAAGCGAAGATGCACGTGGGGAGCATCGTGGTCTCAAATAACATGTGATAGTGGTTGAAATTAACGCGGCCTCAACCCGTTCTATCACACTGTCACCCAAACCCCCAATCTCAGTATATCATTAAGGGCACTGCTCTTGAATCCACCGACACTGAGAAGGACTTGGATGTAACTCTCACTAGTGATCTCAAGTTCTCGAGGCAGTGTATTAAGGCGAACAAGAAAGCCCAAAGGATGTTAGGTTATATCAAGTGACAGTTTGGATATCGGAACCAGGAGATAGTACTGCGTCCTCGCTTCGAAAGGATGTCGCAAGATTAAAACGTGTGAGGCCAGAGCAACCAAACTGTTTCCCTCTATCAGACATAAGAGTTAAAAAGATTGATTACGGGAATTATACTTGTTCTCGCTGGAGACCGGGAGACTGCGTAGTCAGCTTATCAAAGTGTTAAAAATATTTAGAGGCTTCGACATTGTAGACTACAGGGGTATTTTCCAGCTTAGCTAGAGCAGAACAAGAAATCACGTCTACAAACTTGAACTGAAGCCTTACCAGCGTGAGCTGTGTGGAAAACTTTTCACATATAGCATCTGCGGCACTTGGAACGCACTTTCAGTGGAAGTTCTCATTGAAATTCTGTTGAACAGTTCAGGTCGAGACTAGACAAAGTCTTAAAAAATAGCCGCTTAGAGACTTGAAGCGTGGGGCGAGTGCTCTTCTAGAGCGTCAATCTGACCCTTTAGAGGACTGCACCTACCCAAGTATCCACTCGAAGGTACCCTCTTTGAATGGATCATAAGGTCTACTAGGGTACCTTCTTTTCTTGTTACTCCTTTTTACTACTTATTCGAATTCAATTCGGCATCTCACCGAATTTTGCTTAGTTATTAAGAAAAATCTGTTCGTTTATTTTATTCATTATATAAATTTAACTATTTTCTTTCGTAAATGGTTAGAAAGATTAGTGCCCATAATATTGCTATTTCGCTTCTAATTTTCATTAATAGCGTTTTCAGTGAACACCACTAAAGAATGTTCTAGGGGAAATTTATCTATTTTTCTCTAAGTGGTAGAAAGAAAGATGAGAGAAAGTAAGCGAAAGCAAAAAATACTGAGCACATGGGTGCTATTATTCCTCTGAATTCATTTTATTTGCTCTTCTTTTCTCACATAGTGACTACATAAAATCCAAAGTGGTCTTTAGAGTGTTAATGTTAGATCTTAGTTTGTTGAAGTTTAGTAGAAAAAGAAACCTTTTAAAATAACTATAACCTTCCATTTTTATCGAACCGTTTCACCATCATAGCTTAAAACACTGGAATTTGGAATCGTCATTTCTAATTGTCTCAAATTTAGCATTCATTTATTTCGCTTTTGTTCGATTTTGCTTCCATTTTTTGGCTTTTAGTTTTACTTCTGTGCCACTTCCTGACGAAATGGCACAAATGGTTTTTTTTTTAAAGAAGCCTTTACTTTTCACTTGACTAAGAAATCCACCTCAACGGTTGGATTTTTATCATTTATTTTATTTTAACCAAATTTTATCGTTTCTCTCAAATAGAATCGAAAATACAGGGTGGGACGTTTTTGAAATGTCTATTACTCAGTCCCAGAGGGAGAGACATATGTCTGGCAGGTACCATTCTGCCCGTGGTGTCTTAGCATATTTTATTTCTTTTCTTTCTGGGTGAAGGCCATGGCGTTGTGGACCATAGAGCATCAAGTGTTTGCCTACAATAGTTACATCAAGAATAACGAGTCTACATATTACAGCAGTTCAGCGTGAATTTCGGCGCCACATTAACATTGACCGAAATGAGGCTGTTCCCGCTGATAACACAATCTTACGATGGGTTAATGCACTTCGTAAACGAGGTACACTAATAAATAGGATAGGAGACCGGTAAGGGCCCCACGAACGATACAGACTCCGGAAAATGTGGAACGTGTTAGACAAGCTTTGCTGCGTAGTCCGAATCGCTCTATTCGTAGGCATACCATTGAACTAGGCATCGGTAATCGATCTGTAAGGCGTATTTTGCATGAAGACCTGCATTTTCACCCCTACAAATTGATCATTGGGCAACAGTTGAAACCAGGGGACTATGAACAGCAGCTTACGTTCGCACGTCATATGAAAACAATTTTTGAGGCAAATGACAACCTCATTTTGTTAATGAGTGATGAAGCTTATTTTCATTCCAATGGCATGGTGAATCAACAGAACTGTCGTTATTGGGTTCTTTAAAATCACAGAGAACTGCATGAAAGACCACTGCACAGCCCAAAAGTGACAGTATGGTGTGCTGTTGGAAAAGGTGCCGTCATTGGTCCTTCCTTTTTTGAAGACAATAATGGAATTGATATTACTGTGAGCGTTACATCGCGATGATAAACAACTTCTTTGTACCTGAATTACGAAGAAAACGTATGCCTGTCCGATGTGTGTGGTTTCAGCAGGATGGGGCAACGGCCCACGGAGCTAGAGCATCAATGGACGTTCTTCGCCCTCTCTTCTGTGACCGCCTCATTTTCAGGTTTGCTGACACTCCTTGGCCCCTTCGGTCCCCTGAATTATCCATGTGTGATTATTTCTTGTGGACAAACCTCAGAGCACGTGTATATGAGCATCAGCCCCGTACATTGGACGATTTGATGGAAGCTATTCGCGTGGAAGTCGTCAAAATCAACAGAGCAATTCTGGAGAGATTGGAGGCCAAATTCCAAGAACGCCTTCAAAAATGCATCAGTGAAAATGGACACCGCATGATAGATATTGTTTTCCACACTTGATTTTGTCAAATGCTAATTCAATACGAACACATTGATCTCAATAAAATTGGTTTGAAGCTAAAATTAATAATTTTGTGAATTTTTCAAAAGCGCCTCTGTCCTCTCTGCCCCACCCTGTATGAATGACATTTAGGGTTCGTCTAATATCAGAAACATTTGTAAAATTTTGATGTGTTAAATAAAGAAGAGAAAGAAAAAGATGTGAATTATTATGTGGGCGTAAGAACGGTAGTCAAAAAAAGAGACTAAATTTATATTTTGAGATCCATCTCACTATGATAGTAGAAATTGTTAAATTTTATAAATAATAAGATGCAATATTTCGTGTTTTTGTGAATACAGTCAGATAAAGGCGAGGATGAGTACAATGATAGAGACTGATGTAAATGATAATCATCTAGTGTTGAGATTATTGAATCTTTCTCGCTTTATTGGGGGGCAAAAAATGCTAATAAATGACATTCTTAAAAATATTCCTAATTTAATTAGCTTGTCTCCCTTTACAATCTTCTCATTTTTATCTTAGCGAGAATATAAAAATTTAAATATTATTATTCTTCAGCGCTTAATATTTATCAAATATTTTTGGAATAATAACACTGCAGACCAAACCTAATCCAATTAAAATCAGGTATATAATTGCACTAAAATTTTGATGGAAATCTTTTTCTCTCATTTTACCAGTATGATCAGAGTCTTTAATTTTATGGGTCAAGTAATTTCAAGAGAAAATCGAATGATTATATATAAAAAAATGCACTATTTTGATATACATACATATGAATGCTCTATTTTTTTAAAGGTTTGAAAAAGAAAAATGCGGCAAAGCGAAGACAGCTTAAACAACTAATTTTTCTAACCCAGGAAAGAATTTTTTTACATTGTAAAATATTAATTTTAGTGGCAGGGCAGGAAGTAATTTATGTTTTTCAGATAGTATTTTACCATATTTACGAGCCTCCTTTTAGCATACACGTAGGCCTATTAAGAAATAAATATACATATACAAATATGTATGTATTTTAAGATGAAATGCATCTTGCAATTTTTGTAGGTTGGTGTTTATTGAATTTTTTTCCCACAATCTCCATCTGAAAACTTTTAATATCTTTGTTTTACTTCACAGAGTTCAGTTGATTTTTCATAAAAATGGTATGTTTAGCATTTCCATGTTTTTCTTAACCTAAACTATCAATTTCATTCCGTATCTCTGTTTGACGTAAGAGAAAGCGTACTAGGGAGCGCATTCCGTGGCATAACAAAGCTTTAGCATAGGATTTCTAGTGTAGTTGTTAATCGGTTTATGTTCAGAGTTTCAAACTCTGTGCTAACTTCATTTTAATTAATAGCCTATATTTGTCTTTCATATCAACTTTTATGTACACCAATTTATCTAATTTTATGTATTTTGTCAAGGTATGCCTGTGTAGACTAGCTCGGCGCTCAGAGTCTTATATATATATATATATATATATATATATATATATATATATATATATATATATATATATATATATATATATATATATATATACCAATGGAGGAACAAATTATTTATTTTAGTTAATTAATTAAATGAAGATTAACGAGGTAATCTGGGGATGACCATACAAGATCGCTTTACCTTCAAGCCCGGGCAAATTGGTTTGGTGGTGGAAGACAACGGTGCAGGTCTTCAAGGAGATACTTCGGGGAGGCCTGTGGTGGACTCGAAGATGGGATTAGATTACTTCGTGACGAAGAATGAGATTTTTTCTGCTCCAGAGAGACATAATCTCAACTAGAAACGGTTCTGCAGATTGTCAGGGAGTCTCAGTCTGGAAAAAACGGGAATCCGGAAGGGCTGGTGAAGATGAGAGGACCGGACAATTCTTCGTAAAGAAGGGGGATCGATAGCTTTTCTCTGAACAGGGGCCAAAGCATAGCGAATGTAGATCTTCTGACGAGATCTTCGACGAAGTACGACGACGGGTTACGGGGATTCACGAGAAACAGACGGCAGTCTGGACGGAGTGGATGGCCGGCTTTCAATCTCCTCAAGAGATGGTGAGCTTCGAGTTAAATTCCCATGTGGCTAATCAGATAGACGCCTTAGGGCCTTGCGGTCCCTATGGGATTATTAGCGCCAGTCTAAGCAAACAAATTTCATGATAATACGTAGTTCCAGACGATGAAACTTGCCTCACGATATGGTTTTATATAGCTGCACACAGCGTTATCGAGGGGAAGGGGGGGGGAGACGATTGGCGTCTGAAAGCAAACACAATGACGGATCCTTCTTCGACTTTCTAAAATTCTCACGCTGGTTCACGTGGCTTAAAAGAATAGAGGAGTATATCCGAGGGGCTTCCTCTCACGGGGATCCTTCGATGGCATGCCCTAACACGGCTCCCTTTCCGAAGATGACGTTTTCCTGATACGAAGAGGAGGAAAAAGGGCATCTCCAAAACATGGGATGGGTCGTGTATGGGAAAATTTTACCTGAGTCTACAGGTGCACAGTAAGGGTGGACATTTAAATTTTACTCGACACGCTGGTCACTAAGGGAATGAATTACTTCAGTTTAATCCCTGGCACAGGGTATGCTTAAAAAGTATATGGTTGCTAACCAGCGCAAAAAACGCACAAAGTAAATAAATGCGAGTTACAACAAAAAAAATCAAAAGGGTTCATTCATAAAGGGGTAGTGGAACCATATATATATATATATATATATAAAAAAATATACAATACAAAAAACAAATACACACAAAGGACAAATATATACAAATAGAAAACAGAAATTTACATGAGAACCAAGAAACATAAACATACACTGTTAGGACGGAGTTCCTGAATCAAAAAACAAAACAAGTAGACACAGTAGAATATGTGCATGGGAGTACAATGCTTAACACATTTTACTTCGAAGGGGGAGGATCATACTTAGACAATCTGCAACACAGTTTTCTGTCCCGTTAATGTACCTTATTCGTAAGGTATTTAATTAGAAGCCAATAGGCGATGATCGGTTTCGATCACGAACTCCTTACATAACAAATATGTTTGAAATTTGTGTACACTCCATACGATCGCTAAAGTTTCAAGTTCTATGACTGTATAATTCCTTTCGCGTGACGAGAGCTTCCGGCTAATATACGCAATGGAGTAACTGTTGTCGTCTTTTTCATACTGGAGCAAGACGCAACCAATACCTTCATTACAAGCGTCCGTTCGTATCCCCAAAAGGGTTTTCGTATTCAGGAATCTCAGCATGGGAGCTGATGTTAGTTTTTCCTTCACCTGATGGAAGTTGGCGGTCGCTTTGGGGTTCCATGCATGGTGGGCCAGGAAACATTTCTTTAGTAGGAAGCTAAGGGGGTACGCTAAGGCGGCGAAATTCGGGACAAAACGTTGGTAAAAGGATGTCGATCCGAGAAAGGAGCGTAATTGCTTTTTAGTACGGGGGAGGAGCATGTCGGCGATAGTCTTTACCTTTTCCTTTTGAGGAGCCATTTGATTTTCGCCAATGTGGAAACCGAAGGACTCGATAGTGCTATAGGCGAAATGGCACTTGGTAGGGCCTATAGTGAGGCCGTTGAGGAGTGATTGTAGGGAGATAAGATGATGGTCCCATGTACGGGTGGCCACGTAAACATTATCGAAGTAAAAGGAAATGTTGCTCAGCCCATCCAGTATCCTGCGCATCATTCGATTATAGTTACTACAGGCAGTATCTAAATCAAAAGCTAGGCGCTTAAACTGCATAATACCTTTTTCTGTGGGAAATGCGGTGTATTTCCGGGCACTATCCTTAAGGGAGATTTGATAGTAGGCCTTACACAAGTCTATCTCTGAAATAAACTTGGCCTCTTCAAATAGATGTAGGCTCTGGTCTATCAAAGGGATAGGCTTAGCATCGAAAACTGTTATGGCGTTTAGCCTTCCAAAGTCTACGCACATGCGAAAAGACTGATCCGGCTTTCTGACCTTAACAATGGGAGAGCAATAATTCGATGTGGAAGGTTAAATTATCGCTAATTTTAGCAAGTTTTATATTTCAGCCTTAAAAGTAGGGCGCAAGTGAACGGATACAGGGAAGGACTTAGATCTAATAGGCTCCTGGGTGGTTAGTGCTATATCATGCTCAAAATGCAAAGAGCAACCAGACTTCTAAGAAATTACAAAGGACCCAATTGCGTCTTCTGAGGGGGTTCCAAATGGGGGTTTAAATCGAGTTCCGGGGTGGAGTTTACAAGGGAACCGGGGAGCGGAGGAAGAGGGTAGTTTTGCGTCCGCTTCGACACATACCGTTTGGACTAAATTAATAGGCTCAGATGGATTAGTGGCTTACATTACTGCCTCTTCGTCAAGGGCAATTATATTATTAATTCAGGCGCGACTGTGATAGCCTTTAAGCATATTTACATGAAACAATTTGTTCCCTGAGGGGGTCTGTATTACGTAATCTACGGGACCTCGGGCTTCTAGGATTGGGAAAAGGCCTTTCCAGTGGGACAATACCTTGCTTGTCTCCGTGAGTAGGAGGAGCAACATCTCTTCACCGGGCTTGAATCGCCTTTCTTTGAACCTAACGTCAAAATAGGTCCTACATTTTTCTAAATTAAGGTCCCAATTTTGTACGCTATATCGGCGCATTCTTCCAAGCGGTTCCTAAGATCTAGCACGTAATAATACGAAGACTTGATCTCCTCATCCAGGCGCGGAGTAGAAAAAAGTTCATTCAAAATGCTCATTGAACCGCGTACATTTCGGCCATACAAGAGCTCGAAGGGAGCAAATCTCAAAGTTCTGTGGGAGATTTCTCTGCAGGCAAACAGGGCAACAGGTAGGTATCAGTGCCATTCTTGGGGCTGAGCATGGAATAACTTTTTTAGAATAGTCTTCAGAGTGATATTCAACTTTTCACAGACGCCGTTACCGGCGGGGTGAAAAAAGGAAGTGAACAAGGGCTTGATCGTAAGGAGATTGCCGACGTGTTCCATTAGCTCAGAGGTGAACTATATACCTCTGTCGGACAAGATCTCCTTCGGGATGCCTACGCGGGAAAAGATAGAAATTAGGCCTTGAGCACAAGTCATGCTATCAACTTTCTTAAAGGGGACTGCGTCAGGGAATCTCGTTGCAAAGTCAACAAGAGTAAGGACCTACGAGTGTCCTTTGCTAGACGGTGGGTGAATTGGGCCAATTAAATCTATCGCCAGTCTATAAAAAGTGTCCAAGACAACTGGAGTCTTCTGGAGAGGGGCATGTGGTATTCGTCCTTTTGATGTAGCCTTCTGACAAATGTAACACGATCTGCAAAACTCGGCAATTTCTTTGTCAACACCAGGCGGTAAGAAACAACGGAAGATTCTCTAAGCCGTTTTATTGTGACTGTAATGACCAGCCATTAATACATCGTGTGCGAGACGGAGAACTTGGGAAACATGGGAAAGGGAGATACACAACGAGCGAGTGGGGGTTTTATCCTCAGCCAAAATTGAGCGATAAAGGAGTCCGCCGCTAATGAGGTAGGCGACTTCCCTTTGAACACGAGTAAATCTACATTCATCACTTCATGCTTTTTTCCACAAGGACTGAAGAGTGGGGCATTTCTTTTGATCGGCGGGCTGTGGCCGATAAACACGGCGCAAAATTTAATAGGGGCTGCTATTAATTCGGCCCAACCAGTGGAGTAATCGCATTCGAGATGGCAGCAGACCACGGAGAACCGATTTACACATCCGCAGTAGTCATGGACTACTGCGAATTTATCGTTGTCGGGGCTCACTGGAGGGAGCAAGTTTTTAGAAACGACGAAGCAAGTGCATCCGTTGTCTCTTACGAGGGTTGACACTCTGCAACCATTAACACTTGCATTGTCAACCTCAAGCCCACCGGGACAGCTTGTGTTGAACAGGTAATTAACTTGCTGTCTTGGGGAACTGCTTGGTGGGGAAGTTGCTAGCGTTTCAGGGTAAGTGGGCGGATGAGAAAGAGGGGCACTTATTTGGTAGATTTGATGAGTAGGAACAGAACGAAATTGGGATTTTTAGGGACAGTGTGTTCCCTGGGAACCGGGAACACCACAGGAAAAACAAATTATGGGCTTACGAGAGTAATCCGACGATGGGGGATTATTTATGTAAAGCTTAATATCCCTCGATTCTGGTGGGGGATTGTACTTGGATTTAAAGGGACCAGGTACCTTAAAAAACTGGGGTAAATTCTTCGGGGGAAATTTGGAGAGGTTACTTTTACCTTAGGGGGATGGGGGATGAAACTTCTTGGGGTCTTTCAGATATAGATGGTGGCTTGCTGCGTGTACGTCTGCTTCTTCTATACATTCATTGAAAGAAGACACGCGCCTGTCCTTCACGAATGCGCGGATTTCAGAGGATAGTGCAGCCATCAACTTATCCTGTAGAAGGAAATTAAATAGGGACTCGTAGTAGCGGTTGACTTGAGCTGAGTGCAACCAGAACTGGAAAGTACTCGGGAGGGTGAATCCAAATTGAGCCTAGGTCTGGCCAGTGATTATTCTCGCCTGTCGGAACTTTGACCTATAGTAAATGGGATTCCTATTAACAGCCGATAATAATTTCGACTTGAGGGAGGAATAGTCGAGAGTAGCCTCGGCCGGGAGCGAAATGAAAATTTCTGGAAGGTTAGTATTAAGGATAGGAAGTAGTCGAGCGACTCCATTGGCTTCAATATCCCAGTGGTTTACTTCGAAAATTTTCTCATAGTGAGTTAAGTAGCCGTTGAAATTCTGGCTGTCCTTAAACACGGGCAACTTTACCAAAGGGGTTTGGGGGGATTCATTTTGCGAGCTAACAGAAAGGGTTTCCAAATGATTCCTGTTAAGCTCACGCTCATGCTGCCGAATTCTTTCTCTTTCTTCAGCTTCTCTTTGTTCTTTTTCTCTTTTCTCTTTAGCTTCTCTTTGTTCTTTTTCTCTTTTTTCTTCAGCTTCTCTTTGTTCTTTTTTACTATCCTTTCATTTCTTTCGCAACTAGACCCTCGCCTGACAACCCAAGGATCTCTCTTGTTGAAAAAAACGCTCAAATGACGACATCTTGCTTGAAAAATTGTGCGTCTGGCCCCTCAGCATGTCCAAATAACTTACGGAAAAGATTATGAAACTCTCACGATCGTATCAAAATCCTAATGGAGATTTAGTTACACAAAGAATGTATGCAATAAAGAAAATAAAATAAAACAATAATTGAAAAAATTGATCTCTATGTGACTAATGATTATAGGCCTTTAATCGTGCACGGGGATTAGTAGAGGGTTTTAGGGAAGATCGTACCCCCTAAATAACACAACGAAAAAAAAAAATGGGAAAAAACGGTCACCACAAAAAAATGATCAATCAAAAAAGAAAGAAAAATATATTAAGAATTGTTTCACTTTCTTTAGATATCCTTAAACGAACTTCGCAAACTTGTTACCAAACAACTTAACTTGGGAGGCGGTAACTTAAAAAGAAAAAGGGTTCCTTTAAACAAAATTAACCCAACTTTACCTGCCACCAGATAAGATAAGGATAATGATTAAAAATCTGGCGGTTTTCAATACATAAAGTACCCAACTATACCTGATACCAGATAAAGATAATGATATATATATATATATATATATATATATATATATATATATATATATATATATGTCGAGGTATGCCTGTGTAGACTAGCTCGGCGCTCAGAGTCGTACACAAGCACTGGCAGACAGCTGACTAAAAGCCGCTTAAGATATGTCTGGGGTGATTAATAGAGTGCGATTTACGGTTGACCGGGTTTAGACTAATGGCTTGCCAGGTTGCAGTTCAAAGAATAGATAAAGACAATACAGCAAAATATAATTTTAAAATATATAATAAAAGGGGCAATTCATATATATATATATATATATATATATATATATATATATATATATATATATATATATATATATATATATATATAAGGGGGAACAATTTACTTATGCCAGTTAAATGAATAAGTGAAGATTAGTGAGGTAATCTGGGAATGACCATACAAGATCGCTTTACCTTCAAGCGCGGGCAAATTGGAGGGCAGGGAGGAAGACAACGGCGCAAGTCTCCAAAAAGATATTTCGTGGATTCATGACGAGGAGGACGCGAAGATGAGGATTGATTATTTCGTGATGAAGATTAAGATTTTCTTTGCTCCAGAGAGATGAATCTCAACTTGAGACGATTCTGTAGATCGGCAGAGAGTCTCAGTTTCGAAAGAACGGGAAGCTTGAAGTGGTGGTGAAGAGGAGAGTTACAAGGAGTTACAAGGAAAGAGAGTACCCTAAGAGACATTACGGTCCATTCAAAGAGGGTACCTTTGGACTAGCAATCGAGCGGGCACATGGCTGCTCGATTGTTTTGCGTCCCTAAACGGCCACTTTTCTAGACTTTGTCTAGTCTTGACTTGAACTGGTAAACAGATTCACTGTTGAGAACTTCCGCTGAAAGTGCGTTCCACTTACCGCAGATACTGTAGGTGAAAAAAATTTCCACACAGATTGCGGTTCTAACGCTTCAGTTCCAGTTTGAAGCCGTGATGGCGCGTTCTGTTCTCACTCAGTGTGAGAATATCTCGGTAGTCAACATTGTCGAACCCTCGAAGTATTTTGAAAACTTCAATGAGCTGAGCATGAAGTCTACGGGTTTCTAGCGAGAACAGATCTAATTCCCTCAGTCTATCCTTATAACTTTAATGTCGGATAGAGGGAATCAGTTTGGTTGCCATAGCTTGTACGCGTTACAACATTGCGATGTCCTTTCGAGACGAAGGACTCCTAAATTGTACGGCATACTCCAGGTGCGGCCGAACGAGGGAGTTGTACAGACAAAGTACTATCTTCTTGTTACGGTATCCAAACTGGCGCTTTATGTAGCCTAACATCCTTTGGGCTTTCTTCTCTGCCTCGATGCACTGTTTTGAGAACTTGAGGTCGCTAGTAATAGTCACACCCAAGTCTTTTTCAGTGTCACTCGATTCAAGAGCAGTGCCTTTAAGGATATACTGAGATTGAGGGTTTCGTTGGGTAGTATTTCCATCCTTTGCAACGTTCATACCAAGCTTGGTATCGTCGGAAAATTTGAAAATCTTGGCAACCATGTCACCGTCCATGTCTTTGACGTAGATGATGAATAGTAGTGGTCCCAGGACTGATTCTTGAGGCACCCCGCTAGTAACGGGCACCCACTCAGAAGCATGTCCATTCACCAGCACCCGTTGCCGTCTGCCACTTAGCCAGTTCTCGATCTAGCCGGCTATTTTTCCGTCTATGCACAGCGCTCGCACTTCCCGGAGAAGGCGGCGGTGTGGTACCTTATTAAAGGCTTTCTGAAAGACTAAGTCACCACATCCACCACCTTGTCCCGATCGTGTTCACTGAACACGAAGTGGAAGAATTCCACAAGGTTCGTCAGGCATTACCGTTGCCTTCGGAAGCCGTGCTGGGAACTCCTCAGTAGCAGGTTTGACTCTAAATACAACGTCATCTTGTCCACCATCATGCTTTTCATAAGTTTACCGACTATCGAAGTCAGACTGATAGGTCGGTAGTTTGATGGATGGCTGGGGTCTCCTTTCTTGAAGATCGGAGTCACCTCCGCCTCACGCCAGTCTCTAGGAACGCATCCGGCCCGGATTGACATGTTAAAGATAGCGCATAGATGTCGTGATACTTCATCGCACACTTCCTTTATTAACTTAGATAGAAACCCGTCCGGTCCAGGGGACTTATTTGTCTTTAGGTCAGCGATCTTTTTCTTTATTTCTCCTTCGGTGAAGTCCATTGCCTCGAGCTTTTCCCTGAGTAGAAATCCATGTGCTGGGAGATGGGACCACACTCTTTAGTAAACACTGAAGAGAAGTAGTCATTGAGAAGGTTAGCATTTTCTGCATCTAAGTGAGTTAATGCATCCTCCTCGTCCACTAAAGGCCCAATCCTACGATGGATTGGTTTACGGCTATTTATATAGCCGAAGACCTCCTTGGGATTCTACTCGCAGAGTCTCCCTACTCGGAGTTCCTCAGTACGCTTAGCCGCCCTTATGCTGGACTTTACTCTCCTGGCTAGCCTCCGGTACTCGTCAAAGGCACCCGAGATCTGCTGTTGCCGGTACGCATTTCTCTTCTCCCTAAGCAGTTGGCAGATTTCTTGAATATACCACTTTGGTTGAACAGAAGACCAACCGGGGTATTTCAGAGGGATGAAACGCGATTGAAGACTCATAAATGTGGTTTTGAATCTATTCCACGAGTGTTCAACAACATCGCACACTTCTAGCCTTGCGTCAGTCATTCCAGCACGAAGGCTTGCAAAGTCTGCTCTTCTCAAGTCAAGTTTCCTTGATTGACTAGCAATAGACCTTACCTTCGGGATCTTGACGCTAAATCTAACTAGCTGGTGATCATTGCCACCGAGCTCTTCGCTTACAGAGACATCCTCAACGATATCATCCTCAGAGGTGACGACCAAGTCGAGGATATTGTCTCCTCTAGTCGGTTCTCTTTTCTCTTCTTTTCTTTCCACTTTCCCTTGCGCACCAGTAACGCTTGAATCCTCTACACTGGGGTGAGCTGCATTAAGGTAGTTTTTCTTCTTTTTATTCTTTTGATTTTTCTTCTTCTTATTTGCTTCTCCGCATGGCTGAAGTGGGACTGCTAATGCAGTTTCACCTCCGTAAACTGGAGTCACATCGGCGGAACCACTCAAGTCAGTGGGACTTTCGTCTCTAGCTTGAGCTTACTGGGCCTCTATTTTAGAGGCTAGCTCTAGGATTTTTTCCTCGAGACGCCGAATCTGAAGCGCTTGCTGCGTTTCTAGGGTCTGTATTTTACTTTCCAGCACCCTAGATTTTTCTTCATAGGTTGTGAAGAGATCCTTGAATTGATTGCAGTATGCCACTGCCTCTCGGACCTCTCCTTTAAGGATATACTTCCCGGGTGGCATTTCGAAAAACATCCTTCCGCAAAGTCCACGCACCACTTATTCTTTTGGCATATCGCACATGTATATTTGAGTGCAGCTGGACATTTTTTTCCTGTCATTTTTAACACTTTCTCTCTTCAAAAACTTTGCGACCAATCAATAGAAAAAAGGGAGTTGGTGAGTTCTCTCCGCGTGAGTCGCTCCCACCTATCGATAGGAGACGTTTTGGATCTCTCAGAAGGCACGCTCCATGTGCTGCTGTTCGTCCGACCGAGTCGTCAAGCCTCGGCGTGCAGTGGCTCCTAACCAAGCAGCACAGACTGTCCTCGAAGGGGCCATCGATTTGTCTCCAGGTGAACAACAACGAAGCACGCCCCGTACTAAACTCCTACTAGTTCCCTTCGCGACGGCCGAGATCTCGGAGCAGCGTTCAATGGATATGCCGCCACACCAAGAAACTCGATCCAAGGCTTTTTATTGGCCTGGCAACCAACATAGAACAAAAGCACATCACCACGGACCAATGCTACCAGAGGCACCCGTCAACGGTCACTGGGAATGGTCGATAATTATGCACTACCCTCATCCCATTCATCGTGCCCCAGCGCCTAAGACCCCTCAAGTCCTAGTCTCTCGCAACCAGCGAGCGTCGATTGGCGTTGTTTATAGAGGTTCCAAAGCCTCTCTTCTGACGCATGAGGTAGCTGCCAGGTCTTTATATGTAGATAGATGAAAAAAGGGTAAGAGTGAGATGATAGGAATAAAGGGTTTTTTTTTGTTGCTTTTTTTCTTTTTGTATAAGTAGAAGAAATAGGATTAATGTAAAAAAAAGAGGAAGGATAGAGTAGGATAAAGAAAGATGCACTTAGTCTGGAACCTAATTTCCGACCAAATCGACAAGGGAAACCCTGCCAGGGCTACCAGAATATAGATAGGTACCCCCGCCGACATAGCTCGAAAAGTCAAAGGTACGCACAACCTCTCTTCCCGCGAGAGAGAGAGAGAGAGGGCCACACAACTCTCCGGAAGAAGGGGGCTCGATAGTTTTCATCTGAACAGGGGCCAAATATAAACGAAGGTAGATCTGCTGTCGAGATCTTCGATGAATTACGAGGGGCGGTCAATAAGTTTTGCAATTCCGATATGAGAAAACGAGATATGAGAAAAAGTGTTTTATTATTTTTCAATTTTGTTCCCTCGACTTCAATGCACTTGCGCCACTTGTCTCTCCCTGAGGCTTCGAATTCCCGACAACCAGAAATCTCCCGACTGCTGTTCAATCCACTCCTGGACGGCAAGCTGGACATCTTCATCATCTCCAAACCGGCATCCACGCAGTACAGCCTTAGCTGACGGAATAAAAAGTAGTCACTAGGGGCCAAATCTGGACTGTAGGAGGGATGGTTGAGCTCCTCGAATCCGCACTGATTCAGGGCAGCTTTTGCAACTCTTGCCTTGTGGACTTTGATGACGTTGAAGTCGATCATGGGACGTGAGGTTTCTAGCGACCCAACGGGCAGAGACCTTGGTCATGGCCAAATTGTCGTGGATGATGTTGATAACACTTCCATGTGATATTCCAAGTTCTCGCTTGATTTCTTCGACCTTCACCCGTCGATTTTCGAGGACCATCCTCTCCACACGGGCCACATTGTCCTCGTTGGTCCGACCATGGCGGTACTCCCTATTCCAGTGAGCAATGGTTGCATAGGAAGGGGTGGTGTCGGTGTACACTGTAAACATGCGTTCATGGGTCTCTTTTGTATTTTTGCTTTCCTTGGTCAAATATTTGATCACTGCGCGGTGCTCAACCTTCTCCATTGTTGAAAGATTTGTGACTGACGATCTGCGATCAGCTACTGCTTCTTAAATAGACGAGGCAGGAGCGTGCGGCTGCAGGTCCTGACTTGTCATAACTTGTCCTAACACCCCCACAAATAGCCATCCCCCTTCCTCAGTTTTGCCCTACCGATTCGCAAAACTTATTGACCGCCCCTTGTACGACCCCGGGTTACAGGGGTTCACGGGAAACAGACGGTAGTCTGAACGTAGTGGATGGCGGGCTTTAAATCTCCTCGAGCGTTGTTGAGCTTTGGGTTAAATACCCGAGTTGCTGATCCGATAGACGTCTCAGGGCCTTGCAGTCATTAGGGAATTCTTGGCGTCTGTCTAGGCAAACATATTTCATGATAATGCGTCGTTACAGACGATGAAACCTGCCTCGTGATATGAGGGTCGGGTAAATGTGGCTGCGCACGGCGCTATCACAGAGAAGAAGGGGGGGGGGGGAGCGTGTGGCGTCCGAAAGCAAAAACAGCTGTGACGGGTAATTAAGCTTGGGACCAATTCTTTCTCAAACTTTCTAAATTTCTCACGCTAGCTCACGTTGTCTTGAAAGAATAGAGGGGTATTTCCGAGCGGGCTTCCTCTCACGGTAGTCCTTCGAGGGCATTCCCTCCCATAATTCAATGGCTGGTATGCGAAGTAAGATGAAATCAGTTACTGCTGACATATATGTTTGAAAAGTACTTCCAACTTTATCATATTCACCGAAGTTTGCCCCCACTCATTGCAATTTAATATGCTCCATACAATATCAACTAAATAGCAAAGTTACTCTTCAATTAAAGAGGTGGAAAAGGAAATCAAATCATACAATTCATAAAAAACGATTGAATTCGTCAAGAATGTTGTCTACTGATTAGATAAATGAAATGAGAGTATTTTCAATGATGAATGAAACCTCTTTTTAAGGAAAGCCGCTGTATATTGATAAATAATTAAATAATTTAAATAATAAAAAATACGTATTGGGGAAACCAGAGGGAATAGTCAAATCAAAAGATATATCTCGTTTCCATCTAAAAGGTAGACAATTCCTAAAATACTTGTAATAAAAAAAAAATTCTTGAAACATTTTTGGGGGCTGCAACAAAGGCTTCTCTTTCACTTACAAACACTCCTTGTAGAGATGAGTCTAATTTGCAATACAGTTATGGCAATTATTGTATTAATCTATGGAGACTAATTTTGAATTCCTAAGGAGTTTAAATTAGTTAATTGCCTTGCGAATGAATATTGTTATCATATTTTGCCTCCTTAAAATTTATTGCAAATACTCGTATATTTTAATATTTTGATAGGAATAGACCTACAAAGTCACCCGGTCTATTTAGGTTAGTCATAGAGAAAGAGCAACTGAATCCTAAAAATTGTTCTCTTCTTTATGTCACAGAGATTTACCTCTTTGCAGTTGGTATAACGTATATAAATGATATCAGAAAGATAAGGAGTAATTAAGTTTGCCATTATATATACATATATATATATATATATATATATATATATATATATATATATATATTAGTGTAGTTGGGCAGCAGTCTCTCTTGAATGCAAATTTTGTTGAATACCATTGTGTATTTTGCCTAAATTAATTTCCTTTGGCAACTTTCTCTTCTGCTAACTATCTTTTTTATTTCATCTTGTAGATGGTGGATTACTTTTCCAGTATTCATCACTTTTTTTAAATGAATGCGTTTGGTAAAAACCAAACTAAAATGCCAAGCTTTCGATCTTATTTGATCATCTTCGGAGCGTTATGGAATTTCTTGCCTCCTTTATCGATGTAGTGAGGATCTGGCAGAAAGTTAGGTGAAAGGAAACGATTTTTAAGAGGTATTTATTCGCCCTTGTTAAACGTAACGTTAGAGGAAATGGGCCACACCTGTGCGTGGAATTTTTAAAATAGTTTTAATGTACGATTCCAGCTTGTCGCTTGACTGTTGATGGTCGGCTTATCTTCATTTATTAATATGGCTTCTAAGAAGAAGACAAGGACGAGGACATTCTGGACTATCCCGGAATACCCCTCACAGAGGAAAAAAACATCCTATTACGCGGGTTCTTCATTAACGTCGCTGACGTGGGTCTCAAGGTCTTCGGCGCTGTAGTGTGCAAGGCCCCGAAAGGTGACCTGGAGGCCCTGACCGATGGAATTCTTCGCGGGGACTACAAATGGACCTTCGAAGGGCCATGGTCGCCGAAGGAAATAGGAGGAATGTTGGAGGAACGAGACATCTACATCCCAGAGTCGTCTGTATACACCGTCAACATGTCAACCTACAAGAAAATCAAAAGTGGTCAAAAAACGTCAGATATCGATTGGTGAAAAAATATGTAAAAGTGAATGATAGTTAAAAATGATAAAATTCAGTGATTAAACGAAGTAAAAATAAAAACATTTAATAAACAGTGGATAATAATCAATTAAGAATAATAATATTTAGTGGTTAATAGTGAATCCATCGATTAAGCGAATTAATTTAATAAACAGTGGTTAAAAAAAGGAAAAAAGTGCATAATAATACTAAAATACAAAGGTTAAGCGATTAATAATAAAAACATTCAATAGATAGTGGTTAATAAAGAACATAATATTTAATGGCTAGTAAGAATAACAATGTTAAGCGATTAAGCAAATTAATAATAACATTAAATAAACAGTGATCAATACTAAATATTTAGCAGTTAATAGTATTAATAGTTCAGTGGTTAATAATGAATATAATATTTAGTAGCTAATAACAAAGTTTAGTGATTAAGCTTATTAATAAACAGTGATTAATAATGGATACTTAGTAGTAAGCATAAGGACTTCGTGAAATAATTAAGCAGTAAATAAACAGTGATCAAAATTGCAATAATTAGTATTTAATAATAATATTTCAGTTGTTAATAATGAATATAATATTTAGTGGCTAATAACAAAGTTAAGTGATAAAGAATATTAATAATTAAAACATTTAATAAACCATGATTAATAATGAACATTAGGTAGTAAGCACAAAAAAATATGAGCTCTGGTTGTGTACCTGGAGAACCCATTTCTTTTCTTACTATTACTTGTAACTTTCTCTTCTCTGCTCAACTTTTTTCACCACTATTAACTTTTTTTTTGTAATGCTAATTTGTACTATTATTTTTTCTCTCATTCCATCGGTAAAGGAGGCAAAAAATTCCATAGCGCTCTGAAGATGATCGAATAAAATCAAAAGCTTAGCAATTTAGTTTGGTTTTTACCAAACATATTCATTTATAAAAGTGATGAATACTGGACAAATAATTTACTATCTACAAGATGGAATAAAAAAGATAGTAAGAAGAAGAGAAAGTTGCCAAAGGAAATTAATTCAGTCAAAATCTACAATGGTCTTCAACAAAATTTGCATATATATATATAGTCCCAAAGTCAAATGTTCTGATTTTTCCTATATGTTTTTAGAGCTTGAGGAGTGGTTAGTCCTGAATATATGGATTTGGAATTCTCCAATATCTTTGAAATTGGCCATAAATTACACTGGACTGCATCAAAAATGCAACATGAATGACAATATCATTTTCCAGACCAATTTTGCGTGCCGAACACTGTGGTAGTATTCGTTTTGCTCCTGAGGTTCTAGTATTTGCGTTGTACAGCATGTGTTATAGAGCTATGTGTGGGCTATATGTGTGAATTATTACTGTGTAATGTCCGCGTGTGATCATTGACTGTGTCTTATGTTTATTTATTTTCTTGAAGATTAACTGAAGGTTGCCGCAGACTTGCAATAACCATCCTAAATCGTTCTGCTACATATACGGAAAGTACACACCCTTAAAACAGAAGCGCACTATCACATCTTCAGTAAAACGTCCGTATCGTGCCTACTTTGCCCTTGAACTAGGAGATGAGGTCAAGCCATGAGCTCCTTACTTTACCTGTGTGAACTGTATATCTGGGTTCAGCCATTGAAGTAAAGGAAAACGTAAGTCAATGCCATTTGGTATACCAATGGTTTGACGGGAACCGAAAAATCACCATAATGACTGCTATTTTTGTATGGTAAAATCGCTTAGTATGAATTCTATAAGCATGAAACACATTAAATCTCCAAACATTCCATCAGCTATGCGACCTTTACCACACAGTGATGACGTCCCAGTACCAATATGTCCTGAGAATGTGCACCGTAGCAGTTCTAGTAACTCTTCAAGTAGTGACCGTGAAGATGCAGATGCGGATGAAGAGTTTAACCCTCCTGGAATCCGTGGGAAAAGCCCCCAGTTGTTTCAACAAAGTGAGTTAGATGACCTTGTTCGAGATCTTTGGCTGTCAAAAGAATCTGCACAATTGCTAGGCTCAAGGTTAGCAGAGAAAAATCTTTTGGGAAGCAGCACACACTTTGCATGGTAAAGGCATTGAAAGCAGGAATTTGTGCGGTACTTTACTAAGAAAGATGACATGGTGTATTGCCATGATGTTTTAGGTCTTGTAGGACACATGGGCAAGGAATACCATCCTGAAGAGTGGTGGCTCTTTATCGACTCCTCTACAAGGAGTCTGAAAGCCGTGCTACTTTTTAATGGCAAAAAAGTAGCATCATTACCCATTGCGCATTCCGTTACCCTGAAAGAAACCTATGCTACCATGTCACTTCTTAACAACACACAATATCAGGATCATAACTGGCTTCTTTATGGTAACCTAAAGGGCTTAAGTATTTTGTTAGGGCTGCAGGGAGGCTACACAAAACATCCATGCTTTTTATGCTTGTGGGACAGCCGTGCAGATTACCTACGCTATCGACAAGTGCAATGGCTACAACGGACGGAATTTTTACCTGGCTCTAATGACGTCAAAACTCTACCACTTGTACCAGCAGAGAGAGTGCTTCTACTTCCACTTCACATAAAGCTGGGATTGAGGAAGAACTTTGTAACAGTACTTCCTAAAAATGGAGAAGGGTTTAAGTACCTGTCCCACAAATTGCCTTCTGTAAGTGATGCTAAAATGAAAGCCGGCATATTTGTTGGACCACAGAATCGTGAGCTTTTTTCCGATACCGGCTTTAATGAAGCATTAACACCTCATGAAAGAAGTGCTTGGAATAGTTTTAAGTGAGTTGTAACAGGCTTCTTGGGGAACACAAAAGCCAATGACTACAAGGAAAAAGTTGGGAACATGCTTTAAGCATATGAGACGGCAGGCGTTCGGATGAGCGTAAAAATGCATTTCCTCCATAGCCATCTTGATTACTTTCCTGCCAACTTGGGTGACTTCAGTGAGGAACAGGAGGAGAGGTTTCATCAAGATATATCCGAAATGGAGCACCGCTATCAAGGCAATTGGAGCATGACGATGATGGCGGATTTCTGCTGGTCGCTTCAAAGAAGCCGGGCAACATCTGCTGATACACCGGCACACAAGAGAGAGTCTCGAACCTGTGCCTTTGAGGGAGAATAACTGGCCTCAACATTCAAATAAAATGTTGATTTTCGTAAGCATATATGTACATGCCTATATGTACATACCTATATAAATTTACAGGAATTTTATAGACCTGGCTCAGACGCATTTCTGCACGATAAACCTGAATAATTTAGTGTCGGTTATTACAAAAAAATGAGAACCTCCCTGAGAAAATGAGTATGATTTCTGGATTCAGCATGCAAAACTCTAATGGGGAATGGTAATGACGTCTTTGTTGCAAGAAATCTTTTGGGAGATGCAGCCTAGTGTTATGTTACCCTTATCCCTTTCTTCTAGACTTTTTTTCATCCTCAAAAAAAAATTTCTATAATACAGTGCCTGCTATCCCTTTTAATGTTAAATACATTTTGGTTTCACCTTTCTCCTATTGTTTCATTTAAGAACCTTTAACATTTCTGTTGCTTTCAAATACGAGTCGACTATAATGAATATTCTGGTTCACAATAATTATAATAATAATGGCGGAGTATATTCAGTCCAATGTTTTGTTTGTCCAAGTAAATATTTTGGACATACAGGAAAGAAATTATCTGTCCGTATTTATCAGCATACATACAATGTTAGAATAGCTCTAAACAATAGTGCGTATTATGTTCATATGTCCGAATATAACCACTCAATTGATTGGAATTCAGAAAAATTCATTTTTCGCTCAAATGACTCAATAATAGGTATTTTTGTATTCAATTAAAAGTGGCAAATGTCTCGCTCACCTTCAACAGTTCTCTCACAGTTCACACCCTTCAATATTAATGTCACGCTTGACTTAGTGCGAAACATTTTGCCTCTATTTATGGATTCAACAGTTTTTGAGACATTAGCTTGGGTAAAAACTGGAGCAACATTCAAGCAGTCCTTGGGCGTAAGTAACGATGATCCCACCATCCGACTTCTCCCATTGTATTTCAGACCAGTGACCAGGCGAGGCGCTTTTATATTGGTTGTGCAATATGTGTCCCATCGGTGGTTTCTGAAACCGTTGGAGATCCTCACTCCACGCATGTTACTCTTGTTTTCCCTTAGCCTCTAAGCCATTTCCTTTTGTGCCTCGCCATATTATCTCACTTTACATTCTCCACCGGTAACTCGTTTCTCTTCTCGAGAAACCGCCCTGTTCCATCCAGTTTCACTCTCCTTCGTCATCGGTTCTATGTGAAGCCACTACATTTTCTGCCATTTTTATAAATGATTTACAATGAACTCATCCTTCAAAGCCGCAGCAAAATGGCCGTTGCTTTGGGAAATGTATTTAGTTTCTGAATTATTATGAATTTTTGCTTTTATCAGAACTAAATTTGAAAGAATGACGTAAGCAGCCAACCTTCGGATATGCCAAGTGCAATTGACTAAAGTAATTTAACGTTTGCGATTGGCTTTTAAAGATGATCTTGATTTGAACCAAAATCCAATGAACTCTAGCTTTCGAGTTAGAATCTCTCATCGCAGACTAGATGAATTAATTCCAATAACTCTTAGTTCTAATGACTTGTACATAGTTAGACGGGTCATTAAATCTTATATCCAATGAAAATATTAATTTAGAACAGCCTATTATGGAAAGAGATGTCTTTCGTTTTATGTTTTTCTTAATTAAACTCAAGTGATAGAGATAATATTAACCAACCAGGTATTATCTACCTATCATTGCTGATTAAGAAAATCAACGATTATTTATCCTTTTTTCCACAAATTCAATGGAACTCCTAATAAATAAATCTTAAATTCTAATCTAAATTGACAAACTCTTTCACGCATCTCTCGGTAGGGAGAGACACAAGTAAGGCTTACCGTTTATGTGTTGAAATGTTCAACAAAGATTGAAAATTCTCTTTACAAAATCAACCAATGATGATATTCAATGTAAATTGTGTAACGTTAAGCTCAAAGTCTTGATAACAGTATTTCAAAGTAATTTTACGTTTGGTAAAGACTACGAAAAATGTAAAATGTCGTAATATAATATTCTCAACCTTCAACTTTTAAAAGCTGCGAAAACTGGAAAATAGATTTAGGACTGAAATAAAATTAAGACATTATTTTTTGCATTAATTAAATAAACTTTTGTCGTTTTTTTTTATACTATTTTAATAAAATTCTTTAAAATATATGTTTGCACCAAATTTAATGAAGAAAGTTTAAGTAAATTCACCTAAGTGTGTATAAATTTACAAAATTACTTGCAACGAGGCTGGGAACAACTGGGAACTCTTTCTGACTTCAGCGGTCGCTTAGTGATTCAAATAATTTAGTAGTCATATATACATTATATATATATATATATATATATTGCAAATTTTGTTAAATACCATGGTATATTTCGCCTTCATCAATTTCCTTTGGCAACTTTCTATTCTTCTTACAGTCTTTTTTAGTTCATCTTTTAGATGGACTAAAAAAGACTAGGTTAGGTTAGCCTATAACCTCACTTAACCATACACGAAATCCATATCTTCTCTCTCTCGATTTGGGTACATGTCCACTCACGATGGACCACTATCCAGACAACTACTTGATCGTGTTCAACGAAATCCTGTGCTGAAAGACGCCACCTGTGTGAAATAAAGAAATTCTCATTAGTATGTTTTAATAGCCTATAACTCGGAAACCAAGCATTTACGGACATATGTTTATGGGAACTATTTTTATTATTTAGATCAGGGAACATAATCCCCAGTTATGCCATTTATTTTTGAAACACCCTGTATAATAAGTTAAATTTTGTCAATTTGATTCTTATCTTGATGTTACGGTTGACAATCTTCTTGATTTTTTTTTCGTCGATTTTATAGGCTGTAGACATTTGATTTCTGTAATACATTTTGATGCTATTTACTGCTTCCTGATTACTTTCTGTTTTATACTTATCTTTGAATTGCATGCTTAAAAATGATTTGAGTTGATTCTAAATCACGCTGTTAGGGAAACCGTTGTTCACGAGTGTTTGTTTTACGCGGGAGATCTCTTGATGGAAAAGTTCCCATGTAGAGCAGCATTTGTATGCTCGGCGGGTGTATGAGCCGATTAAACTTTTTTTGTATCTTTCGGGACATTCACTATCCGCGTTGAGGCATCTATATACTTGTTTGATATAGGTTCCATTAATCTTATGTACCTCAACGTTCAAAAAGGGAGGTATTGCCCGTGTTCAATTCATAAGTAAATTTTAACAGAGAGTTCTCTTCAAATGGCTGTTAGAATAGAATATTAAAATTGTTTTAAAATTCCATCACTGGATTGGCTCGTTTCCTTTGACGTTACGTTAGGGCGTTTTCTTCACACACATTCTAACTTTATCCATCTTATCTTCTCTTATCTTCGTTCTTAGTGGCAGATTTACCTCAGACATCAGTAAAGTAGGTAAGGTTTTTTGGAACCTTTTCTAAAAGACGCTTTCGAAAACCACTATCACGAAAGAGATATGCTCATCACCATTCATTCATCAATACTAATATCACCTTTCTCTTTAGAAGCCTAACATAAGCCCCAGCCTTGCCCCCCTACGTAAACTGCTGCCAGATGTGAGAAGGGGCTGCCGATCATATTTCGTCCAAACTATGCCAAGCTGTTGCCACGGCATAATTGGAGGTATTGAAGGAAGCTGGTTTGATGAGTATCCCAGAGCCAAGAACAATGTCAGAAACAATTCCGGGCAAGGTACGGACTGCTACTTCTGCTACTCATCACAGCGGGGGTCCTTTTCAGGACCACAGAGGGACATACAACCGTCTGTATGATATGTTAAGATGTGGTAGCGATTAAAACACCCTCAGAGGGCGGGGGGGCGGTGTTGGCAATAAGTCCGCCATACAATGAAACCATCGAAAGGATTCCACTCGGATTCATCTCATCCATCGATATCATTCACCCTAAAAGTCGATGCGGGGGCAAACGAGGAAGGGGGGGGGGGCTCTCTTCACCCCAAGGCAAATAAACCAAAAAACATGTACAAACCTAAAAACTCTGAATAACACAGATTGGTAGGTTCACAAAAAAATCAAATAACAAATAAGGTAAGAAAGAAAGTAAGTGCACTCACTTTTACAAGGGGCTGCACAAAAGCAGAAAGGGCGGACTCCAATTCCGCAGGGCTACCGCTGAGAATAATAAGTGGCCTAGAACAACCGAACAAGGGGAAGGTGTACGAAACTTTGTTCGGAAGCATAAATGTTGCAGTCCTTCACCTGATCGACTCACCGACAGGATATGTCGCTATATGCAAGAAAGAAAAGGACATTGAGTCCCTCACAAAGTAAGCTGGGATATAGATCCTGAGGGGAATACACCTTCAACCCAATATCCATCCCCAGATCCAGTCACACATAAGTGTGGTATGCCGAAAGCTGCACCCGTGGATCGGCCAGCACACGAAGGAAGAAATAAAAGATAAAATAGAGAGGAACCAGCAGTGGGCGAACATAAACGAAGTAGTAAAATTTCGAAACAAAAGGGACAACGCGGAATACAACCACGTGTTCAATATTATATTTGCAGATATTACGATGGCAACTAAGGGGAAGTAGAGTGGATAACTGCTCTTCAATGCCAAAATAAGCGGTGAACAAATAGAGAGGGAGGAGTTTACTTCAGTGCAAATCTGCTTCAAGTGTTTTAAATTAGAATGCCATGCCACAAAATATTGCAAGTAGCAGGAAATAACTTGCTCTACACGTAGTGGTAAAGGGCATGGCTGGCGGGAATGCCTGGCAGCCAAAGAAAAATGCCCAGACTGTGGGCAAAATCACGGGGCAAATGGCCAGGTCTTGCCAAAAGAAGAAGGAGATACTAACAGGAAAAGCCTACGAGAAAAAGGCCAAGCAGAAAAAGCCACCTCCGCAAGGACACTATAAAGTGCCGCAACAAAGAATTACCTGAATGGAGGAAATAAAAACTCCACAAAAATCCTCACATGTATTTTGTACACACATATGAGAAACCTCACTAACCCTGGATGTTTCGCAATGGAGCTTAACACTGCTCAAAAAGAATGGACTCAGGGAAATGTGGTTCCGAGACAACCCTCCACAAAAATCCTCACATGTATTTTGTACGCACATATGAGAAACCTCACTAACCCTGGATGTTTCGCGATGGAGCTTAACACTGCTCAAAAAGAATGGACTCGGGGAAATGTGGTTCACGGACAACCCTCCATTGAGGGATGTCCTGCAACTGCAATACGAACCCGAGGAAGAAGCCCCAGCGACGCCGTTTCCACCATGTTAAGAAAGAGCGAAAGAAAATGAAACCCGGAGACAACACAAGCACCTCAAAAAAAAGTAGGGCCCGAGAATAGAGTATAAACAAAACGGAAATACCCGAAGAAAAAAGCAGCAAGGAGAATAAAGCAGGCTGAGGGTAACCTCTCAAGCTCGAAATCCTCCTCTGAAGACGAAGAAGAACAGGTCAAACCCCCCAAAGAAAGTAAGAGGTCGAGGAGTAGAAGCAGGGGGAAGGCTGCGCAACAAACCACCAAATTTGATGGAGAAGAGCTAAAGATGCACTTCTACAGAACTGATATTCCCCCATTCCTAGCCACCCCCAGCATTAGGGAGATTGTTGAAGGGGTAAAGACAGGACAATCAAAGTGGACTTACGATGCACAAGCACAAGAGGAAACAGTAGATGATGCGCTCATGGCAGCGAAGATAAAACTGCACATGGACTCCTGCCTCACCATAAGTGAAGCAGTGTATGAAAAAAAAAATGGAAAAAAGAGACGGTACATAGCCTACAAGAACACTAAACAAACAAAACATGGAAAAGACAAACAACACACTAAAAATACTCTCACTAAAGCAAACGGATGGGAAGGGAAATCCATTCCCTATGGAAACATACTCGTACAGTAAATCTTGACCTGGTCCTAATATCCAAACACGGTGTAGATACAGAAATTAACACAATAAAAATACCAAATTACACTGTGATCACAAAAAAACATACACAAAAAGGACCCACGGCGCAGCCATCACGATCCGAAAAAATATCACATACAAAACACTTCCAGACTTAGAAGAATTATTCGTGGCTATTGAAATCCCAACCCTTTTAGGAGGCCTAACTGTAGCAGCGGCCTATCAGCTGCCTCGCCGAAAGTACCTGCCGATTCCCAACTTTTTCAACATCTTTAGACGAGGAAAAATGTCATTGCTGGGTGGCGACCTAAACGCCAGATGCAGAGCATATGGTGAGGTAGCACTAACCAAAGGGGAAGGAATCTGGAACAACTTTTTGAAAGAGACAGACTCCAGAGAGTAGGACCGGATTTCCCGACCCATCTAACACAACGTTCGGCAATCAAACCGGACCTAGTGTTAGCGAGCCGTAACTTTCCCTTTAGCATCAGCAACGGGCTCGGACCTGTGGTACCGAACAACCATATCCCAATACTTACAACAATATCGCTTGTACCAATTCTCAAGCCCGTCCCACTTAGGAAAATTTATGTGAAAGCTAACTGGGAGCTATATAGAGAGATACTCAGCGAATATCAACCGGCTGACCTGGAAGACGCCAATCTCGAAGAGATAGATGAGGAGATAAACTCCATCACTAATCTCCTCATTCAAGCAGATAAGAGATGCGTCCCCAAGATCTCGTATAAAATGCTCCCACAATCTAGATTCACGAACGAGATGAGGGAAGTCGCTTTGAAACAGAAGGAAATAGTCTAAGAAATAGGCAGGAAAGGACAGTCAGAATGAGACAACTAAGCAAGGAACTAAAATACACAATTACAGAGAAACAGAAGGAAATCTGTAATGACATCATTGGTAGGCTGGACAGCGAAGACAGTCCAGTAAGTTTTTGGAATAGCATCCGAAGACTTGAGGGACTGCCCACCAAAGCCAGCACAAATAAAAGTTGGAGATGAAATCATTGAGGATACAAAGTCTCTCGAAAAATGATTCAGGACACACTGGAAAAAGATTTTCGATATAACCCCTGAGGAGAGGAGAACAACGACTTTGACCAGGAATTGGAAGACCAACTTCTCGAGGACCTCGGCATAGTGATACATGGAACCCACCCACCTCTGTAAATATTTAAGGAAAGAGGGATGGTTGGCCACGGGTGCCTAATAACCTTCCAAGATACCATGAACACCATAAGGTCCTTAAAGCAAATGCTACCAGGCTGGTATAGGCTCACGAAAAACAATCATACATGGACTGGTTAACACCATGAAGCTTTCCTGAATACAGGCTACTTTCCTGATGGATACAAGATGGCAAAAATCATCTTCATCCTGTTAGGAAACAAGCCCCCAGACCAGGTGGCTAACTATCGTCGGATCTCTCTTCTGGAGATGCACGGCAAAATATTTGAAAAAATTATAGCTAATAGGCTACAAGCTCACCTTAGTGAGCTCCTCCCCAAAAGGTTCACTGAAACAGCCCTGGCGCCGCCAACAGACAAAGTAGCCTATTGCCGAGCGAATGGGTACTATGTATACATTGTGTTGACGGGCGTGCAGAAGTCGTTCGATAAAGTCTGTATTGAAGGAATTCAATGTAAGATCCTGAAACTCCAGCTGGGCCCAACCCAGGAAAGGATCCTTTGTAACTTTGTCATGGCCAGAAGGGTATGTCTCATAATCGAAGGATACAGAAGACCCGAATTCGAACTCAAGGAGGGCGTTCCACAGTGGAGTTAACTGATCCCACTGCTTTACTTGGTCTTTACCATAGACTTCCCAAAACCAGTGCACAGGTACACGATGTATCTGAAATTTTCAGATGACGTCACTCAGATCGATGCGTGCCCAGTGAAGAAAGGTAGGTATCAGGCAATGCGCATAATAGCGGAAATCAATAACATCATCCTGTACGAGAGACGCTGGAAGATTAGAACTAATAGGGACAAGTTCAAAATCGTCCCACTGAGCCACACGTTGACATGGCTCATCATCGTCCATGGGGGGATTTATGGCTACCCCGCCAAAGGCACGGTCCTGGGCCTAAGGATCTTCGACCACGGATACTCGAGACACTACACGTATAGGTAGAACCTGGCAAAGAGAGAAATCTCTAGGTTTAGAGATCTTAGCTCGACCAACATTAGGAAAATATACCTGATGTACGTCCGGGCTAAGCTCATCTACCCCGCAGTAGTGACACAAGCAGCCAACAGAACCTCAATGAGAAAATTAATAAAGCCGGAAGGCGTGACCAACGTCAGCAGAGGGATCTCCATAGAAGGAAAAAACGACTCTATTAACATTTTCCCCAGATATTGGGAAGAAGGGTATGGTCAACCCTTACGAATGTTGTTATTCCGTAATCACAGGGAACTGGTGGCAGACTGAATATAACTACACGACTACGAGAGAAAGTCTCACATCGTAGCCAGTTCCCAAGTACTTAGTTCTGCTCACAAGAAAACATTTCATCAATATACACATAACAGGAACACAAAAGAAAAACACAGTACAACCGAAACAAAAAACAGAGAGACCAACTAACATAACGTTAAAACAACACAAGGTAAATTGCTGAGCTAACAGATATTAAAGGCTTGAATGATCAAAAATTTAACCCCAAAATAAGTACACAAGAATTCAAACACTAACAATAAGAAGAACACGCTAACAACACAAAACGAAGCAAACAGAAAAACACGACATACCACAAATACGTCAAAAAGGAAAAATCAAAAGAAAGAACATAATATGCTGCCCTCCGACTAGAGCAAAATACCTCTTCCCGCTTTAAATTTCATCCACTTTAATCTACTACTATCCTTTCATCTATTAAATTGAATATACCATCTTCTTCTTCTTCTTTCGACACATCACATCTGTTGCTTTTCTATTTACGCTCTGGTAAAGTTTTTTCCTTATTAAGGAGGTAAGATTTTGTGAGGTTTGAATACGCGAGTACGCGAAAACTTAGCGCAAATCATGTTTTCGACGTCGCTGCACCCAATATAGATGCGTGCTTAGTCTGATTGGAGAGACCTACTGTGGCAAATACACGACACCCAGAAAAGCCCTAACGCCCTCCTCCCCTTAATAAAAATTCCTTTATTCCCCTGGCTCGTCATAATCATATGACGTGCTAAACCCTCCCCATCAATGCCCCGGCGTCACTTGGCTCCGTGAATATGACTACACATAGAGCTCCGTTGCAACTATGACGTTCTACTTAGAAAGGGCATAATTTCAAACATCAGGGAAAGGAGGTCTGAGGCTTAACCCGCTGTGGAGCCCAAAGGAAGGAGCAAACCTGGATTGAGACTCAGTTACCAATGCGGGGAGGATTAATACACTACCCTGCGGTACCGTCCAAGACCACAGAGAAGTCGGACGTAACTGAGAAATTTCCAAAACCCATTAGAGGGGGTGGCACCCCAACTGGAGTCAGTTGATTTGGGCTTCAGTCATCATTAAGTCCACCATGTTTTCACACACTCTGAGGAGCCCAACCAGATCCATTTTCACGGGGTCATTATCGGTAGGGCGGGGACTTCCTCTAAAGAAAGTTTTAAAAAGCGATCCTCATTATGGTACACAACAATACATTGACACTCACACCCTCCTAAACATAACAAAAATAAACACCCACTACGAACAATGAACACACACTTCTCAACCTAGCCGCTACACATGACACCCCCATCACAAACATAATAAAGACTCACACAGGCCACAAACTCGGCTCCGCTCCGCTCACAGAAGGACGCAGTCAAGTTCCATAACCTTGCGCCTGACACAATCGCAGCACAAGACCTTCACACAAAACTAGCCGACGGTTATTACACAAGAAACAAAAACTACGATTCCTCAAAACCAACCCCCTATGGTTAGCTTTCTCCACAACAATACATTGACACTCACACCCTCCTACACATAACAAAAATATACACCCACTACGAAAAATGAACACGCACTTCTCAACCTAGCCGCTACACATGACACTTCTATCACAAACATAATAAAGACTCACACAGGCCACAAACTCATCTTCCGCTTACAGAAGGACGCAGTCAAGTTCCATGAACTTGCGCCTGACACAATCGCAGCACAAGACCTTCACACAAAACTAGCCGACGGTTTAAGCAAGAAACACAAACTATGATTCCTCACAACCAACCCCCTATAGTTAGCTTTCTCCACTGATGACATCCGCACACACCTGAGACAAAAGTATGGGGAGGAGCTCATCAGAGACTTCTATTACAACCTTTCAAAACAATGGGCAGTAATTACACTGTCCGATGAACAAAATAAAACACTGCTGCTAGACCAAGGGATCAACACAACCACACACTCCGCCACCCTCCTCCTCTAACAAGAAAATTCACTGCTCCTGCTGGCGCAACGCCGTCCACACCACCCCTTCCTGTTCTATCCAAGACACACCCTAATAATGCAGCAACCCAGACTCACCCACGTGTTCCGACACCCGCCCCTACCCAAACACTTCTACACTTCTATTACAACCGTACAAAACAAAAAGCAGTAAATACAATGTCCGATGAACAAAACAAAACACTGCTACTAGACCAAGGGATCAACACAACCACACACTCAGCCCCCCTCCTCCCCTAACAAGTAAATTCGCTGCTTCTGCCAGCGCAAGGCCCTTCCCCTCCCATCCTGTCCTACCCAGACACACCCTAACCTAGCAGCAACCCAGACTCACCCACGTGTTCCGACACCCGCCCCTATCCAAACATCCTACACCCAGAGATCCGCACCACTCCCGACACCCACTCCTACCCCACACGACACACCCAACGAGACCACAAACCCAAAGCGACACCTGGCCGCCTTGCTTTCAACGGTGGCAAAAGACATGTCGAGGGGTGACGCCGAACTATACGCAAACATACTCAACACACTGTTTGCCTCGCACGGTCTAGAACAGATCACCTTCCCCGACCAGGTGTTATCTCTAATCGACGACCATACAGACAGGAGACTCGCACTCCTCCCTACCCCGGTGGGCACGAATATCTTCCCCCCTGGACCTACCGCTGCCTCACACCCCACCTCCCACCTTCACCACGCTCCTGCCTCCTCCTGCCCTTTTGTCCCCACCCCCTATTGAAACTGTTCTTTCCTTACCTGCCCCTTTGCCCACTGCTCCCACCTCTCTTGCTACCGCCTCGACAGCTACCACTACTCCTCCTCTAAACCTAAACTCCCTCCTACCAACAGCACTCCTCCTTCGGCAGCCTCAACTCCCTCCCTATTGCCACCCCCTATCCTACCGTCCCCACTCACCCCTCTCACAGCCTCCAACCCCACTCCCACTAATACCACAACCTTCACCTCCTCCATCTCCCCCACTACACCACACCCTCCACAACAGTCCGCATTTAACCTAATAACTCCACCACGACCCCGCCACCCCACCCGCCACACAACCTATCCACTCCCATTAAAGCACATCAACATGCGTGAAGTAACTTGCTCCCTACGCTTCTTGGGATATATCCAAGGAGAGGGAAACGTTCCCAGCAAAATCATTCCCACGCGCACTTAACATGATAAAATTAAACGTACGTAGTTGGCACAGTATTCGCCATACTGTTGCTAACTGGGTCCTAAATACACAAATACCTGACATTATACTCTTGAACTCGACCAGTCTACAGGCTCCCAACAACAGATTTTGCATTGCAGGCTACCACATATATCTAACCCCACAAGCGCTGCACCTAGGCTCAGCGATACTAATAAAGCGCTCTATACACCTCTTCTTCATTTAAACACGCGATGACTCTTTTCTAGCTTGCAAGGTACAGACAAGCTCCCGCCCCATCCTAGTGTCCACGCACCACATACCAGCACCCCTACATTTAAACATAGAAGTCTCACCCAGGCTCTATCAAACGACAACCTATCTATCTTCCTTGCCGGGGGCCTCAATCCTTTTCACCCAACACTCCTTTCTAATACCACGAATGATGCAGGAAGGTGTCTGGCCGGTGCCCTGCCGCGTTATCGCTGCGAGCACATAGGCCCGGCCTTCTCCACATTCTTAGCTACTCGCGGAGAACCCACATCTCCGTACGGGTCTTCCGCAACGACTACGCTATCCGCTTCTACACTCATATCTCACCGGGTCCTCACGCACTCTCTGACCACATACCGATATGCCTTTTCATATCCACATCTCCCATACTACATAATACCCACAACACCTCTCTTCGACTTTAAAAACAAGAACTGGAAAGAGTTCAAGAGACCTAGAGCAGAAAACACGCCACAAAACCTCAACCTGGACTACACCAATCCAGATCTGTTAGACGACCACTGGTGCTCAATCTTGAACACTATAACCGTAGCACGCGACCTACATACACCACACAAAACTTACACATATATAAGACACTTTACATATTCTATACACACTCAGAGACTCATCACACCATTCAACAGTCACTATACCAGAGGTCCACGACAACACAACATCACTCACCTACGTGCCCGCATCCAAAAGTGCGCGCAACTATATAGGAACCGACAGTGGTGAGAGGTCGTCACCTTCGCGGACGACACTCGTTGCACTGACCCCTCCTCCTTCTGGCAGGGCACCGATTCACCAAAACCCATCACCCTCTAAGTAAATCACCAAACACTTACAGACACTAACGTCATCCTCGACGCATTTAGGTCCCACTGGGACACAGTATACACACATCCCACCAAAACCACACGCGCAAGAACACTTTCAGAAAGTCAAAGAGTGGTGTCTGACCCACGCTCACGACAGTGGGCTCGACTAGATACACCAGACAAAAAACCTAGAGGTAACTTTTTACAAGTCCCTTAGGTTCAATATACACCATCACATAATACAAGCAAGAGCCGCACGCACAAACAAAATGCTGCGCAGGTTCTACCTTGCAGGCAAGAAACTACAGTTACACCTATATAAAACACTCGTGCGACCTCTTGTCATGTACGCCTCTCTGTCAATCTTAGCTGCAAGTCTCAAGTGGAAGAAGAAGGCTCAGTGGATCCAGAACTCTGCTCTGAAGCGCGCTTGTCGCTCTCCCATGTACGCGAGAATGTCCACACTATATGACAACACCAAATTAGCACCCTTCAACACACATGCTCACACTAGACTTACAAAACAATTTGGAAAACCCGCCAGAGACCCCATATACACTGCACTACACGCAAGACTGTATGTTGGGATGGCACTGCAATTCCCCGTCGCCCATGACCACTCACAACCAATACCGTTTTACGCATAAGTTAAGAGCATCATGAATAACGCGTTTCAGACTATGCAGATACGATCTCCTTCCTGACCACCCCCCAACCGTCATCCAGTCACGAACCTTCCGAGACACATCCAACTCCACCACGCATCGCTGTCTAGCCACCGAACTATCAAATCTTCCTATCCCCTTTCAAATTATTTCAGTACCCTTTTTTTCTATGACTACCAGATATCCTGTGTTAAACAGTTATTCCTCTTTGTTCTTTTTATATACATCGATTAGATTAGTTTTCTCTTAGTATGATTTTCTTGACTGCTCTCATCGTTGCATACCTGCCTATGCATAGGAAAAGGAGGAAAACTGCACTGTAAACCTTGATACTGCTAGCCAGCGGATTTATCACTACGGATATGAGTGAAGAAGTCATTTTACTTTAAACCCCTATAACTGAGCCCAAAGAAGATCTAAATTACGCGCGCCAGCGAGCCTACGTCTGGACAACCAGCGCAGGCTTGGGAACCCTTTCTTTTTTTTTAACACAGCAGAACATCACGAGTTCAGTTACCTTTATGCCAATTAAGTTCTTTAGAAAAAGCCTGTCTCTGACGTGTCCGAACCATGAAAGGAAGCCCTGCAGGGGGCGCGAAGAAGGGGAACCCATTCTTGGGTGGAGTGGTCATGACAGGTAGGTGGACCCTGTAAGACAAGATGATAAGTAGGACAGATAAAGGAGAACTCGGGAATAGTAATAGGTCAACGCTCCTTGATAAGGGACTGTTAGGTTCGCAACCGCAACCACGCCTTGAGGCCGTCATAGACGACCTCAATGGCGATAAGAACATTCCCTTCAGGATAAAAGAGCGCTGTCAAAAACCGATTCGGGAGAAAGTTTTCGAAACCACATTCTTGACACTTGGGATTGCTCTTTGCCGAGTGAAGGAACAAGCGTATGGCTACCTAGCCCTATGCGTAACGAGCCAGGACATAGATAGTATTCTGAGCAAAAAATCTAGAAATGAATTTGAAAAGATCGGCCTCGTTCCTAAAGTGCCCCCTCAAGTTGCTGCACAGAGATCGATCGTCTGTTGACGCATTGATCCTTACGTTGGTTCACACGTTGTCAAAGAAATGCAACATGAAATAGAGTGCAAGCAAAATTGGGCTAAGATAGACGAAGTGTATAAATTCAAGAATCAGGAAGGAGAGGAATAGAGTCATGTATTCAACGTGACATTTCAAACTACTGAAATGACAAGCAAAGCTAAGGAAAATGGAATGGTCATGTTTAACTCTAGAACTTTAGCTTCCTGCGAGGTGTTTATCCCACTTCAAGTGTGTTTCACCTTTATGACCTAGAAAAGCACTCCATAAAAGAATGCTCGTTCGAAGGTAAGGTGTGCTCTGAATGCGCTGACACATATCATACGTGGAAAGAGTTTAAAAACCCGCAGAAGAAATGTATCAATTGCAGCAACCTGCATCGAACCCTATCTATGGCCTGTCCACTTAAAAAGACCTTAAAAGCTGAAAAGAAGAAACAGATAATAGAGGATAGGAACAAAAAAAGACTAACACGACGTACGCACAGGCGGCAAAAGCAGACAACCAGGAAAAAACATTGCTCAACATAGACCCGGAAATGCGACCAGATTTGGTGATGTGCATCTTTCATGCACACTTTGCCAACATTATTAAACTAGGAAGCTATGCAACGGAAATGAATAAGATGCCAGTTCACAACGGACTCAAACCGACGTGGTTCCCGGACAATCCTCCATTAAGGGAGCTGTTCCAGGCCCAAATCAAAGCTATGAAGGAAACTGTGACAAGATCTCGCTCCACGTCGAGAGACTTCCGCTTGAATAAACCAAGAACGTCGGTAACTAGTCACTCCCGAACAGAACCACGCCACACGCCTTGAGATGGGATCACCACTATAGCCACTCAAATGGGAAGTAAAAAATAAACCGAGCCAATGGATAGTGCTGTTCTCCCCCCAAATTGTAAAACAACAGAAGAACTAGGTATGAAGATTAACGGTTCACCATCTGCACCAATACCGCAGATTTAAAAATTAACTGGCATCATATCAGGAATCATTAAGGGGAAATATAAATACGACTACGAAGGCGAAATAAACGAAGATGACCTGTTAGCGGCTCTAAAACAAGGTTTAATTGAGATCTCACAGGATTCTTGCTTTAACCTGGCACATGAGATTTAAAAAGGAGAAAAGCGGGAGGATAAAATCTTCAGCCAGGGAAGGCGGATCGAAATCGAAATTTTGGATTTACTCAGGTGATGGTACCGGGCCATTATATACCATCTGTCCATATTAGCCTACTGACAACGCTATCAACCTCACCGATACAGGTCGAAATACACAAATGAAATTGCTTGAACAGAGCTGATTGGGACGCATATAAAGAACATCTGAGCACCATACAAGAAAGTCGACTGGAAAGAGCCTCGCATGAGGAGATGGATCAATATCTTGGCAATGTAGTGGAGAAAATTAACGAGGCTGACCGTCTAGCTATCCCATGTACGAGGTTCAAAACTCTCCCGGCCCCAAGTTGGGAAAGAGATATCACCGAGAGGATGGAGGTCATGGAAGTCCTTATCAACGATACAAACTTGTATGGCAACACAGCCCAACGTTAGCGAGAATTGCACCAATTCAGATACACCATCAACCTTTTCATTATGGAAAAGATTAAGCAGACTTAGGACAACATAATTGACAATATGGACACAGAGGTTGACCTGAGAAAATTTTGGAATCAACTTAAAAGATTGAGAGGAACACCACCAAGCGATCAAATAAGATTATTAGGCAACGCAGATGAAATTACCAGAGATAGAGATGTAGAGTGCTATTTAAAAAATTACTGGATAAATAAATTTCGTATAAGCGAAGCAGAAAATGCAGAATTCGACAAGGATTACGAAAAGGAAGTACAAACAAGGTTAAGAGAACTGGGTGATAAGCTCACACCACACCATCTGGTTAACAGAACACGCCGTACTCGTGAGGAAGGAAGGACATTCACTCATGAAGAGTACGAAACCGCAATGAAAAGTTTTAAACAGAAGGCACCGGGAATAAAAAGAATAACGAAAAAACATCTTATAAACGCACCCCAAATGTTAATCAAGCTATTTTTAATATCTTTAATGCATGCATAAATGTTGGCCACTTCCCAGAGTTATTAAAGAAAGCTAATAATATGACAACTCGAGGATATACCACACATCAAAGAGAAGTTCGCTGTAGCCAGAAAGACGCTCCGATCTCTATTTCGTTTTGGACTACCTTCCCCGTCCAATAAGAGAAAAATTCATCAGAAAAATATTTACAAACGAGGACAGGAAACTAATTCACTGAGCAAGACAAATAAATTTATATATATGTATATATTTTTTTCCAAATACTAAAAGCAGAATATAAGAAAAATCGAGAGATTCGAAAAAAAAATAATTAATTCTAAACTCACCTGCAGTCGGGAAAATATATATATACATATATAAAGCCGTTAAAGTAGATTGGTAGATTGGAATGATTAAAGAAACTTAGAAGCTAAAGACAACTCTAAAAATAATAAATTATGCAAAATAATACCATACAACATGGATTTTAATGAAATAATTGGTTATGAACAATAAAAAAGTTCTGAAATGCAATTTAACAAGATTTAAATCGACAGGAAATGGAAAATGGCTAAAATAAGTTCAAGATTGATGGATCAAAGGAATAGGAGATCTTAGAAAGGTTGAAAGATGAAGTTCTCTCGCGGGCAGGAGTATATGGCAAACATGAGCAATTGCTCGATCGCTAGTTAATATTCATCGCTCATAGTAGTTTCTATCCCTTAATTATAATTTATATCGCTTATTTATAATTATATTCCTTAATAATACTTTCTAGCACTTAGTTTATATATATCGTTTTGTTGTAAGCTGCAATTGATTAGCTATAATTGCTATCATTTTGTCATATCTTTTATCACTTAGTTATTATTTCTGGCATAGTTATATTTGATATGACATAGATATAATTACAATAGTTTATTTATAATTTTAACGCTTATATCTCATTTTCCTCTCTTAGTTATCATTTCTCTCGCTTAGTTTTCATTTTCTATGACTTGGTGATAACTGTTCCTTGTATTAGAGGTTATTTTCTAAGAATTTTAATCAATTTATCACAAGAGGTTAGAAAGGGCAAAGATCCTTAAATGAATTGGGTGAAATGGATGGTTGCCTACTCGTATATGTATATAGTAGAATGAGGTCAAAGGGCGACCACGAGCAATTATGTACCCACGTAGTGCTGAGATCACCGCATGGAGCTTTAAAAGCATTGTTGATCCTGGGTGAGGGTACATCCTAGGTCGTTATCACGCCCCAGCTGTATTAGCTTAGGGACCGATTCATCGTATCCAATGGCAACCTCTCAGCCGCCAACATTCATGCCTTTCGCCACAAGATCGAAGTCCATTAAACATTCCAAGCCAAAGTTATCACAATTCGCCGTGCATCCCGAAGAAGTGGCTAACTTTTTCCTAAAATTGCACGTGTGTGTGGAGGGCCGCCAAAGTCACCAAAGACAACTCACCAGGCGTCTATATAATCCTTCGACTCAGTTTAGTAAGTAAGACTAATAGACTTCCCACCTACTACGGCGAACGGGCTGATAGAATCTCATCTACCCCCCCCCCCCTTCTATCGGTGAATTCGATTCGAGGACAAAGAATAAATCGACATCCGTGAACTCTGCCATAGTCAATCGAAGAGTATCTGACGAGGATTCCCAAATCCGAAGGCCATCTACGAGTGCTCCCTCATCTGAAGCAAGAGGTACCTTGACTTTCCCCTTCGCATTCATCGTAACCCAACTGGCCTCTTTTCTGCAACGAGCACTTAAGTAATTGTAACCGTTCCCGCCTGCAGATTGATCTAGAATCTGGCTTACCCAATCGATCCATTTTCGACGAAGATTAGAAAAGTGTGCCGAGATTGCATACCAAAATGCTGACGTAAACTTAAAAAAATATCGGTCGTCCTTCGATGTCAAATCGAAGGAGAGAAAGTTTAAGCCCGGTGATGAGGTGCTATTGCTACTTCCTACCGAGAGCAATAAACTTCTGAGTTAATGGAAAGGCCCCTTTCCAATTTTCGAAGCGCGAGGACTTGTGGATTATTTAATTGAGAACCCCACAGGAGAGAAGCTGTTCCACGTCAACATGTTAAAAAGATATCACTGCCGTGCGTGTCAACAACATAGTTACCACCGACGAAGAGACAGCTTTGGATGCCCTAAAGCTTGTATAGGTCTGTGTGTATCGAACAGGGTAGGGATTACTCAATACCCGCCTTACCCTGCTTCCTCCATTCACCCCTTCTAGTTAAGATATAAATAAGAGGCCAACTCCCGACCAAACTAGCCAGTTGCAGATTATTTTAAGCAAGTTTGAAGGGGTGATTTCTGAGACCCCAGGGTGTGCTATTAACTTCGAGCATGATATTATCCTCGCTACACAAGAACCCGTTCGTTCAAGACTTTACTCCTTTCCAATTCATCTGAGATTTGCCTTTAACGCCGAGGTTAACAATCTGCTCAACCTCCAAATCATTGAACCCTCCACGTCAAATTATTGTTCCCCAATAGCTATGGTACAGAAACCAGATAACTCTTACCGCATGTATAAAGATTTTCGCAAATTATATTCCGCAACCGCGTTCGATGCAGAACCAATTCCTTTAATTGACCAAAACCTTCACTTGTTCGAAAAGGCAAAAATATTAGTGAGCTCGACATATGTAAAGCGTATTACCAGGTTTCCCGGAAAAAAGGGCGTAAGAAAATACACCGCCTTCCACACCGACAAAGGCCTTATGCCAGTGGTTCTCAACTGGTAGTCCATGATGACTTTCTGGGTGGTCCACGGGACTTCCACTATATTTAGTAAATATTATATTTATTCGATAATATTTTCATCCCTTGATTGGCAGCTGCACTCTTCATGTTTTTTTATAATTTATGCTGTTTATGACACATGATACTTTATTTGCGTGTATTATTACGATTTACGTTTTATCATTATTTTTGCCAAACTTAACTAATAACTGATATATTTCGTTGCTCTGCCCACAGATCTAATGAAATAACAATGGCGGGAAGGATTATTAAGCGCAAGTATTCAGAGGACTACATTGAATTTGGCTTCACTTGTCAAGAAAAAGATGACATGGATTTACCACAGTGTGTTATTTATTACAAATGCTTGGGGAATGAGTCAATGAAGCCAGCTAAGCTTAAGCTCCATCTCGAAAAGTGTCATTCCAATTTATTCCAGAAGAATAAAAATTATTTTGAACAGAAATTATCATCTCTCAAGCGGCAGCGCCTTGACGCATCAGGTAAATTCCATGAAAAGACCACCAATGCAGTGCGTGCTTGCTACATTGTTGTATACAAAGTCGCACAGGCCAAGGAATGGTGCAAAAGAAATGATGGAGCGTTTTGTTAGCGAGGACGCAGCACGGAAGCTAAATGATATATCTGTATCTAATGACACTGTATCGAGACGGATAAATGAAATCTCACAAAACATCAGTAAACAAGTTGTTACTGAAATAAAGAAATCTTCCCTGTTTGCAATACAGTTGGATGAATGAACTGATGTCTTGCTTTGCTCTCAGCTAATGGTGTTTGCGCAATATATGGTTGAGAAGGACTTCTAAGAAGAAATTCTTTTTTGTAAGACTCTTGACACCACCACGCGGGCTCAGGATGTCTTAGAAATTGTCAACAGTTTCTTTGAAGCAACGGTCTGGTTTGGGGAATTTAGTAGGTGTTACCACTGATGGTGCACCTGCGATGCTAGGCTCAAGATCAGGCTTCCAAACATTGGTGAAACAGCGTGCTCCATTGGCAACTGGCGTTCACTGCTTCATTCTCAGACAGGCATTGGCTTCAAAAACATTACCTGATCACCTGAACATCGTTTTCAAAGGACTGGTGAAGGTGGTTAATTATATCAAATCGTCAGCAGTGAACACCAGGCTTTTTAGAAAATTATGTCAGGACATGGGTTCCGACTTTGAGGTGTTGCTGTTCTACACTTCTGTACGGTGGTTGTCAGCAGGGAACGTTTTCAACAGAATATTTGAACTGAGAGAAGAGTTGACTTTATTTCTCCATTCTCAAGGGAAACAGGATTTAAGAATTATGCTAACACAGTCAGAATTAGAACTTGCATACCTCACTAATATTTTTGGAATCTTGAACAAACTGAATCTTCAACTGCAAGGGAAAGGTGCAAATCTGTTCACTCACCAAGGCATCATCAAGGTTTTTCTTGAGAAATTAGAACTCTGGATCACACGAGTCGAAGGTAACAATTTGGTTCTGTTTCCATGTTTGGATGCCATGCTCGGAGAAAAGAAAGGCATTCAGATGCATATTCTCGAGCATTTACAAAATCTGCGGGATGAATTTCACCTATACTTTCCGTAGGTGAACATGACAACGGATGAGTTATCCTTCATCAGGAATCCATTCACAGGAAATGTTTATAGCATTCCAGAGGATCTGCAGGAGGAATTCTTGGAGCTGAAGAATGATTTGGCCTCTTAAGATGTGTACCAGCAGTCTACCATGGAAAAATTTTGGGCCACTATGATTGATAGTTAACCAAATTTGTCATCACATGCAGTCAAATGTCTTTTAACATTTGAATCAACCTACATGTGCGAGAGTGGATTTTCCTGTTTGTTGCACATTAAGTCGAGACAGAGGAATCGGCTTGCAGTGGAGAGTGATATTAGTTGTTCGATATCAAGCACCACTCCTAACATTGAAAAGCTTGTCAGTGAGAAGAGAATCCAAAACTCTGGTTGCAAGAAAAAATGAGTTAATCGAATTGGAAAAAAAAAAAATTCGTTGTTTATTCTTACAATCTTACATTATACATAGTATATCGTCGAGAGCCTATTCTACGACATATATATATATATATATATATATATATATATATATATATATATATATATATATATACTATTTAAATTTGGTGTCAAGTGTGGTAGGTTTAACGCTTATCTTTGCAAACACTGATCTTAGTCGAGTGAAGCATAGTGTTATTCGTTATAAGAATAGAGTATAGTAATTCCCTTTTGTTTTAATGATTGCTATCCCCTTTTTGAAAACTTAAGAAGCTGGAGTAGCTCAAAGAACTGTTATAATAATTTGTTCGTGTGTTTTTTTGTGTGTTAATTTAGTCATTGGTTATCCAGGTCGAGAACCCAATCACAAATAAGTCAGTGCCCATATTTAGGTAGGCTAATTCTCTACAAGGCATAATTCTTATCGCAAGGAATTTAGTTGGTTGACTATTGCCCCCAAGTACAAATATGACATAATTTGGAATTCTCAAAGCGCAAAGAGAATCCTTGGGACTTTCCGGAAGAGAATTTATTGAGTACGTTCAAGAGGAGCAAAGAACAGAAAGAAAAAAGTTAAGAGAAGAAAGGCAAAGAGAAATCCAGCGAGAAGAAAGAGAAAAGTTAAGAGAAGAAAGGCAAAGTGAAGTTCAACGAGAACAAAGAGAAAGAGATATTTAACGAGAAGAAAGAGAAAAAGAAATCCAACAAGAAGAAAGAGAGGAACGGAAAAGACAAGCTGAGCTTAACCATGAGTTTGAAATGGCACGCGTACATGCTGAAACACAATCAGTGAGTTCACGTTACGAAGCCCCGCCCAATCTTCCACTTAAGCTCCCCAATTTCAGGGATGGAGAGGATTTCGGTGCGTTTTTAGCACACTTCAAAAGTATTCTCGAAATCAATATCCTAGATTTGGAGGCCAAAGACGTACTAAGATTACTTCCCCTCTTAAATTCTAAAATGCGCGACATTTTCATTTCATTACCATCTGTGTGTACAATTGACTACAGCACCTTAAAAGCTGAGTTATTGGCCGCTCATAATATGACTTCCGATTTCTTCTGACAAGAATTTCACAGAGGTCGTATTAAACCCGGACAGACGTTCCATCAATTCGGATACATTCTTCAGAGGAATTTTAAATTCTGGTTAGAATCGTCAAAGGTTGATTCTAACTACGAGTCCTTAACAGACTTCGTGTTGCGGGATCAATTTTTGGCGTCTCTCCCGACGGAGATTCGCTCGTTCGTCAAGGATTGTCGGTGCCAGAGCTTTAAAGAGTGTCCTGAAAAAGCGGATGTCTATGCTGCAAGCCATAATTTATACCCCAAGGAGAATCGAAATTCTCACCAATCCCCCTACCAGGAAAGAAGGAAGGATTCGCGCCCCTTCCCAGGAAAGCCGACGAAGTTTCCGGACCCCGTAAAACCCCCAAACTTCTTCCCCCTAAACCAACAACGAAACATCAAACTTCCCGTTAAAATTTCTCCACAATCACTCTTCCCGAAACGACCAATCATATGCTTCACTTGCGGTGTAGAAAACCACATGAGCTAGAATTTCCCCCAAAATTCTAGGCTTAAAAGCGGACCAGCCCACCAAGTTCATCAGATTAATGCCACACAACCTTGCCCGGTGGTGCAGACTCAAGCATCAACTCCTCCCCCTCCGTCAGCCACCAGGTAAATTTTATTTTTGATAAAAGTTCCCCGGGAACTTTGAAATTTGAGGAGGGCAGCGTGAACGGCTGCCGTATATCTACTCTCGTCAGGGACACAGGGTGCACGTGTTTCATCTTGTCCAACGAGCTCCTCTCCCTAGTAGACACTAACCACGAAAAATTTGCGGTGGTACATGACTATCTTGGGCGGGCGAAACAATTCCCCGTCGTTAGTTGTTACCTGCAGTGTCACTATTATGATGGCTGGGCTGAAGTCAATTTAGCACCCAAAATAATTTTGTTCCGTGCATATAGGAAAGATTCCTCAAGTTAGCTCCCACCCTGTGTCCCAGGCCGCCCTTCCTCGAGGCCGAGCTAAGAATGAAGTCCAGGATTCCGTCCCCCTTAGAACTCCGATACCGTCCGAATTCTCGGAGATCCTTAACCAGGACTTTAGGTCTGCACCAAAGGAGTGTGAAACAATAACACCCTTATAGGATAAGGCTCAAAACAAGGACACGGAGACTGTCCGTGGACCCAAAGTAATAAGGTACCTGGAGCAAGGTGGTCTACTTTACCGATCGGCCGAGGACAGTAATAACACTGTTGCAATTGCATTATGCCTTCCACGATCTCTTTACCTATAGTGCTAAAAATAGCTCATGATAGCATCTTTTCCGGTCATTTTAGTCATACTATAACGGGTCAGCGTATTTTTAAATATTTTTACTGGCCGGGTGCTGCAACTGACATCTTAAGGCATTGTCGATCGTGCGATATACGTCAGAAGACGTCCGCTAAGGGGCGGGTCAAACCTGCTCCCTTACAAAGGAGACCAGTCATAACTGAACCCTTCTCCAGAGTGCCCATTGACCTGGTTGGCCCTTTCCACCCCCTTTCAAGCAAAGGGCACAGCTATATTTTTACTTTAGTTGAATTTGCTACCCGTTTCCCCGAGGCTGTCTCCCCTCACCGAATCGATAGTATTTTTCGCGCCGAGGCGCTGATTTCCATCTTTTTAAGGGTAGGCGTCCCCAAGGAAATACTCTCAGACAGAGGACAACAATTCACCTCCGAGTTGATGGAGTACGAAGGCAAGCTGCTCATGGTAAAACTCCTTTTTACCACCCTCTTCCGGCCACAGACAAACGGAATGTGCAAAAAATTAAATGGAAATTTAAATTCCATAATTGAGAAGATTTGTGCCGAGCAGCCCCTCAAATGGCACCGATATCTCCCGGTCGCCCTATTTGCCTATCGCTCCGTTCGAGCTCCTTTATGGGCGTAATGTACGCGGACCAGTCAGCATTTTAAAGGAGTTGCTAATCAAGCCTCAACTGGACCAAGAACTTCAGTCATCCTACGCCTATGTCTTGGATCAACGTCAGAGGCTCGAGAAATGCGCAAACATCGCCTATGAATATGCCGATGTCAATTTGGAAAAATATAAAACCTATTTTGATGTCAGGTCCGAAGATCGGAAATTTAAGCCCGGTGATGAAACACTCCTGCTTCTTCCCACAGCGTGTAATAAATTACTGAGCCAATGGAAAGGTCTGTACTCGGTCCACGAGGTACGAGGACCGGTAGATTACCTCATTGGTACCCCAGCAGGCAACAATCTCTACCACGTTAACTTGTTGAAAAAGTACCACCAAAGCGCCCATGGAGATGCGTTCGTAGCACTGGACGAAACATTGGCGCTTGAAGAGGATTACCCCGCGGAGTCCCTTAATGTCATACAGACCGTGTGCATCCAACTTGATGCCGATTACACTCTTCCTTCCCTGCCAGGCGAGTCTTTTGAACCCTCTGACCTGCATATCGACGCGCAGCTGACACCAGATCAAAAGAGTCAGCTAAAAGAATTATTATGTCAATTCGATGACGTTATTTCAGAGAAGCCTGGATGCGCTACTAGTTTCAAGCATGATATTAAATTAACGACCTTAGAGCCTGTCCGTTCAAAACCCTATCCCATGCCGATTCATTTACGCCAAGCTTTTAACGCCGAAGTCGCTAACTTGATTAGTTTAAATATAATAGAACCCTCCACCTCTAGTTATTGTTCCCCAATCGTCATAGTCAAGAAACCTGTGTATCGACTTCCGGAAGTTATATTCAGTAACTGTGTTTGACGCCGAGCATATCCTGTTGGTAGATCAAAACCTCCACCTTTTTGAAGACGCCAAGTTCATCTCAGAACTTGATTTGTGCAAGATGTATTACCAACTTTCCCTCCGGTCCGATGTGAAAGCATATACCGCCTTTGCAACGGAGAAAGGCTTAATGCAATTTAAGCGCCTTCCTTTTGGCCTCGTGACCGCTTGTAGTAACTATAACCAGCTCATGAGAAGGTTGTTAGATGGACTTCCGAATGTTTCATTTTACTTCGATAACATCAACGTCACTACTCGTGAATGGAGTCATCATCTAACCACCTTATTAGCTCTCTTCGAGCGACTGCGCGAAAATGGCCTCACCATTGGCCCCAGTAAATGCCATTTTGCCCACAAAACCATGAAATACTTGGGTTTTAGAATAGGACAAAGCCAGCTAGGTCCACAGGAGGACAAGATTAAGTCAATTGCCGACATTAAGATCATTCATAGGATCAGCTTCTTAATATCGGCGATTTTTTTCGAATTTCGCTGTAATTTCAGCGCACCTCAGCACCCTTTTAAAAAAGAATTCCTCCGATCGACTACGTTGGAATGATGTCGCTGTTTCTCATTTTAACCAGCTCAAGAGTAAGCTCATTTCTGCCCCCATTTTGAAGTTTCCCAACCCGGAAAAATCCTTTGGGATTAAGACCGACGTGAGCAACGAGGGCATTGTAGTTGTACTACTTCAATATGAGGATACGGAACGATTCATCAAGTTGCATATGATAGTTGCCAGTTATTACCCCGCAAAAAAAGATATGCTACTATAGAGAAGGTTATTGACAAGTTTAAGATGTATTTGATAGGAAAAGAATTTCAGATAGAAACTGACCACCGCCCGTTGGCCTATATTCGGAATGTACGACACTCCAACGGCCGGATTATGCGCTGGAGTCTACTCTTACAAGAGTACCAATTTAAAATTAATTACATAAAAGGTTCCGATAATCAGGTCGCTGACGCACTCGGTAGGAATGCGTTACCAAATAGTGTAGATTAGTTTGTAATTCGTAGGATTAGGATTTCCATGTATGTATATACCGTCTTGTACGATTTAATGTAAAAAGTTAATGTAAATATCTGAATTTTGTGGCTCAATGTTCATCACTAATGTCTCCAATTTTATCTGGGAAAAAAATAATATGAGAGTGGAAAAATGCAATTTCAAAGACATCCTTGCTCTCAATGCATGATAATTCTGGAGCATGGTTGTAACGATTTTTTTGTAGTTGTCAGCACGATATTTTCCAAGAAAAAGCATTGATACATTGACAAATAATTCATATGAGTTTTTCTCCAGTGGGCTCAAGGCCCTAGTGAATTCGCTATCATGAACTAGCATACAAATCTGTGGTCCATTCAATACTCCCGCTTTCAACTTGATTTCGGAAACCACACCACATAGTTTCTGACAAAAGAATCGAAACTCAGCACCAGAGTTACGATACCAATGAAACTTTTAGCCAAACAGAGCTTTTGATGCAGTAGAGGCAAAATGATCTTTTCTAGATCTATCAAAGAATTGTGAACAGAGTTGAACCTTTCAAGCGCTTCTCTTGGTCTTGTCGGCCAATCGTTTCTCAAATAGTGCTCTCCATTAGCTCTGCTCTCCCACAAACACAAAAATCACATGTGCTTTGTATAGCTATTTGAAGGCCCAGTAATACACAGATGCCTATGAGATCCCCACATATCTTCCACTGGTGTTTCTCGTAATCTATAGCGGCTAACAAAATCTTCATTGTTTCCGAACTCTCAGCCATCTTTGCTGCATTTTCTATTAGTACAGATGGAAACCGATTGCTATTGTTTAAAAGAACAGCTTACAGAAAGTCTTTTCCAGAGTCCATAAACAGCCTCCAATCATCTGACTTGTATGGTTTATACTTGAAGAATTGTTGCATGAGAGATACTGCGTCCTCGTAGTAACAAAGGTTGTTTGCCATGGTGGAAAATGCAGACAGCTCTCTAGGTCATTAACGAGCTATAGTAATACACACTCCAGCTTTCATCAGATTACGCTGCTTTAGTCTGGATCCCAGAACTTGGGCCATTTATTTTGACAAGTCTAGGTCCCTGATGAGATCATGAAAGCACTTCTTGAGTAAAGAGTTTAGGCCTAATACTTTCGGATTCATCCTGGTAGTCGTCTTCAATTCAGGTAGAAGTAGGATCGGAACCACTCATCAATTATTGCTCAGTCGGGGATTTGGGACTGGGAGTTCAGCGCTGTGCGAATCTGGTCGGATTGTAGAAGCAATATTGGGATACTACACATTGCCTCGTGTTTTGATGGTTATTCCCTTGATGTTTGGGATACAGAAGTAGCAGTCACTGCTGTGGTCTTTTGGTTCACGTCATATCATTGGTACAACAAACGACATTCCTGAGCTTCGCTTCCTAACATCCACTCCTTCAAGTGGATGACACAAGACTTATAAACTGGATGAGGTGCCCATTTCTTGTCTTGGCTACCCAAATGACATTTTAATTAACATTTCTAGTTCAGTCGAACAGCTTTTATGATTATTTTTTTTAAGGCATCGTTCAGGCTCTTGCCACGTTCCATGTTTTTTAAGTTCAGAGTAATTAGAAATTAGGCAGCTGTAGATATGCACTATCATGTTCCAGCAATCAGAAACAAACCAAAAAGCTCAAATTAGGAAATAAATATTGCATAATTGGAACCAATGAACATATAAAAATTAATGTATGAATAAAATGGTGCACTAAATATATAGATATTCATATATATATATATATATATATATATATATATATATATATATATATATATATATATATATATATATATTTATTTATATATATATAATTAGGTAAAAGGCAATGTTGTATGCAGGTTCTAATGAAGTCCACAGCTGTGGCAGCGGTATTAATTTTAACTTATAATTTCTCAATATTTCTTACAAGTTTTTTAACGGAGTTTTCGAGGCGAGAAAAAACACCCGCGAATGATATTCGTTATTCCTAGACGTTTTTCGACCATGTTAGGTCATCTTCAGGGAATGAACAGAAATAGAATTATTGGAAATTAGACATATAAAAGTGTGGAATATAGTAGTAGAGGGTTTTTAGTAGAAGAAAATAGTGAGGAAAATTATAGAAAAGCGAAAATGACAACTAGGATGAAAGACAGATCCCTGGTGATAGGGTATCTCTGGCTTTCTTTGCGTTTTGATATATATTTTATGTTATACATATATATATATATATATATATATATATATATATATATATATATATATATATATATATAGTATATATATAGAAGGCATTCAAGCCTTTGAAGCAGCTGTTTTTTTGCTCTCTACCGCTTTTTGTGAAGACTTTGTATCTTCTTATCTGGGTTGCTTACACCCAGATTTTGAGTTTTTTTATTATTTTTATTATTTTGTACTTTTTTATTTTTTATTGTTTTTTTAATTTTTTGGCGAGCTTATCGCGCTAAAATTTGGGGGAATTTAGAAAATTAGCACTTTGCTAACTTAGTGAAATGATATTGTATCGCTTTGTTTCTGTTTGGTATTGTAAAAAAAATCTAAGTGATTCTTGCGTCTCCGTCATCGTCAATGAGTAGTCTGCTGCTTTTAAAAAGGTATTGCGCGTCCTATGTCACCAAAGCCCATGTGCTTGAGTACAAACTCAGGAGGGAGGTGCCGGTGTACTTTTTCTTACATCTTAATTGCTCTCAGGTGAAGCTCCATGTTTATGGGGGTTATCCCTAGTTTACCATGGAGCTTACTCTGCCTTCTCTGCTCTCTGCTTTAGGTTCTTGTTATGATATAGACCACCTTATTTTGGAACTTTTGCAGTTTAAGGTCTTGGGTCTTGGGAATCGCGTTTATAGAACCGGCGGATACAGGAGTTTTGATCGAATGCATGCATTATTGATCTTAAATTGTTAGAGGTACTCTGGTTTATGAACTTGAAAAGTTCTACCAGGTTCCTCCGTTTATTCGATGTAGTTTTAGCTACATGACTCCCATATCCATAAATCTTAATACGTAGTCTCAGAACCGTACTCTCCGTGCGGGATGGGATGCGTGCACCCCCCACACGGATGTCTGCAAGGGCCCGTCGAAATAGTGGAATTACACAGAACTTTTTAGCATCGGTAGATATCTTCCATCTTCTCTCGAAAGAGTTGATGTTTTCGATTTCTAACGCCGTACTCTGTGCCATGTAATTCACATTGTGATAAGCTGTCGTACAGATCATTGTTATATCGTCCGCAAATTGGAGAGAACAACGAATCTTCAGTTAGAGGTTGTGGAAGGTCGTTTGTGTATATATTATAGAGCAGGGGACTTATACACCCGACTTGTGGCATCCCCACCTCGAGCTCGAACTCAAGGCCATTGAAAGCCTTGATGTTTTCGAAGTCTAAATCAAAGTCATCATTCTCTTCCGGGGATATCTTAAATATAGGTGCCCCAAAGAGCCTGAATTCCTCTTTGATTTCTTCCGCGTTCGTAATTTCGGTGTTGTCACGTTTAAGATTTATGGCCTTTTGTGGCTGTCCGCCTCTTTGTCTTTATACTGTCTGCCAGAATGTACGTGAGTCGTTTTCTATATTTAGTCCGTCTATCAAAATGTTCCAAAGTACATTCTGTTGGTCCCCAATTAGAGTCATTAATTCGTCGTGTATGTCTCGTGTTCGTCTTTGCGTAGTGATGTTGGGGCCATTGAGGTTCACCCTATTGATCCGTTCCCCCTATTCGCTTGCGAGGGATTCCATTCTTGGGGTCCAGGAAGGGCCAGGAAAAGTTTTATATTTAACTCGGAGAATGGCGTCCTTATCGGCCTTTAATTAATTATCATTAATTTTATCAACTCGTCAATTTCTTTTAGAGTGGCATTAATTAAGGGGTCAGGGATTGTTATTTTCAAGGAGTCGTTTATAAGTATCCCAGTTGGCTGGAGCGTAGCTCTTGCGTTCTGGAATAGGGACTTGAATGGGGAGGTTGAGATTTTAATAAGGATAGCCTGGTGGTCGCTGGGGATAGGAAGACCCGGCTCAATGAAGTAAATGTAAGGGAACACAGTGCTAGTGAGCACTATGTGTGGTTTTGTCGCTGATCTGTGTGTAATGTATGTTGGGAAGTTTGGTCCAATTGTTGTCATAATTTGTCTTCCAATAAGTGTCTCAAGATTCCTGTCTGCTGGGTTGGTCAACATGTAATCTGAGGCAGCACTCCTCGCATTGAGGTCGCCGGCAAAAAGAACGGTTCTGTCGTTACCACAAAGCTACAGGAAGTTGTGAAGGGGCAAGTACCCTCTACTTGGAGGCTGGTACCTTGTTGTCTGGACCAGGAGGCCCACTGCCATACGGACCTCAACAGCGAGGTATGACTCGTCGAGTCCACTTATTGATTTGAAGTCATGACTTCTTTTCACAGCTATCGCGTATCCGTAGAAACGTTCTTCGCTGTGATTTTTGGTTAAGACTTCGTAGGGGAAAATTTTATCCTGTCTGTGTCATTCATCCCATGTTCTGAGATAAATATAACGTCTGGGTTGCATTGTCATATTACGTTATCATATAGTGTTTGTTTGTTCGTCCAGCCGTCAGAGTTAAAATGTAATACTTTTAAAGTCTCCATTGTCTAGTTCACTAAAGATTCCTGTGTGTGGTCATGCTGTTTTTGGACTTATTCTCTTACGAGCTTCGGTCCTTGTGGAATGTTTGGTGGCGTGATGGTTTTTCCTGTTCGTTTTTCGTGTATTTGCCGTCCTGATTTTGCCTTGGAGTAGAGACTCCTGAACTTGATTCTCGCTGTAGTCGTCCAAGGTGAATTTCCATTTGTATCTGCCGGATATTACCCCTCTGACACATCAAGGACATCTATCTTTTTAGGGAAAGGGGACCTTTCAGCAGCGAATACCTCAAAGATAATTTTTATTGAATGGTAAGCGTACCTAGATTCCCTCTTACAAGAAGAAGACGATATTAGCCGTCTCTGAGGCTGTGAGGTTTTCCGTGAGCGAAGCGAATGTGCCCCCCTTCAAGTCTCGCAGTCTCAGTCACCGTAGCCTCATTATCTACCTGTGTGTGTGTGATCGAGTTTGTGTTTTGTGAAATTTGCGTGTTGTTCTGTTTTTCGGAGCCTGTCTTTGCCTCCTTTGCTGCCTGAGCTTGGATCCTATGATCCCAGGAGGAAACTGGGGCGCTGTTGGTGGTAGGGAGCTTCTGGCAGCTAGTCTCGCAACGTGGGTTTGGGGGAAACCACATCTTCTCCATTCCATTATCCGTCAGCATTCTATTAAGTTCATCTGCAAAGTGCCCCAGAGAAGAGAGATTTTCAATGTAAGCATAATAGATGCAACACAATTTTTGTCGAGTTCTCGTTCTCGACGTGGAGATATGTAGGATTTCCATAAGACTCCGCAATAGTAGCTTTAGCAAACTTGGCGTAGGTGCTATCCACTTTAATTTTCTTAATCTTGTCTTTTTTGATTAGCCTTTTTATTTAACAGTTCTTTCTTGACCGGGCAAGCCATGGAGAGCGTCGTATGTTCTTCAACGCAATTCAGATACCTTATAGAGATGCTCTTACAGCTCCTTCAAAATGTGTATCTGACGAAAAAGTAAAGTACCAAAGAAACGCTCCCCCTAGGGCAGGGCACCGTGGTGTACTCCTCATACTTTTAGCATTTGAAGCACATCTTGAGGTCGATAATTGCTCACGTTAGATCTACTCAGGGCAGACACGGACGTTAAAGAGGAGCATACATTCCTCCGCGGTCTTAACCGCCATTGCCGTATCGCAAAAGACTATTTTGAATACGTTTGTGTATTCCTTGAACTTAATTATTTCAGCTACCTTCGCCCAGATGTGTTTTTTTCCAATTCAGCATGAATTTCTTCAATGCTGTGCCCCCCAACCCATGGAAGCAGAGACACCACAATGGAACTTGTCATAATAATAAAGAAAATAGGAAAGGCCAAAGCAGAGAATAACTATATTGATCTGGTTCTGAGAGATGTATAAAAAGCATTCGACAAAGTCTGGGTGAGAGGAATGCAATATATGATCTTAAATCTCCAGATGAATAGCAATCTGGAGAGAATTTACTGCGATTATGTCACAGAGCAAAGAGCATATGTGAAGATCAATGGTTATTCAGGACCAGAATTTGGATTGGAAGCTGGACTCACGCAGGGTGGCTGTTTCAGCCCCACGCTGTATTCAATATAGACAGCAGACCTGCCACCACCAATAATGCCTGGCTGCCTAAACATACAGTTCGCAGACGACATAAGCCAACTCGTCGTCACTCCATGTAGGAACGTACGCTTTCAGGCAAGGATAACAGCTTTAGAAATCAACACAGCAACAAATACGAAATAGATTGGAAGATAAGGACTAACAGGAGGAAATTTACAAGAACTTCAATCTCCAGGAACAAAACAGCTGAAATTGTAATTAAATATCATAACTATAGATATCATAGTGAGGACAAAGTGCTATGACTCAAAATAACAAAAAGAAGCTACAAACAACATATAACAGAAAGGAAGAACAAGGCCATTCCGATGCTTAACAAACTGTACAATCTAAGAGGATTTAGCATAAAAAATAAAATAAAATTCTATCTTGAACTAGGAAGAGAGGTAATACTATACCCGCCAACCCCTATTACCGTTGAAACAATGACAAAAAAATTGGAACTCCAGAAAATAAAAAATAAAGCTCTCTACCTAATCACCAACACACGTAGGAGAGAGAGGAGAAGACTACAGCATCTACACAAAGAAGTAGGATAAGACACGCTCAATATCAACATCAGAAACAGAGCAGAGAAAATATGGAGGAAGATAGACGATCTATCTCCGATATTCGCAGAGCAAACAAACACCAGAGCTGGAGTCTCCTTTAACACTCGATTTCCCTGCGGCAGACAAAACCTGAGAATCGAGGAGGTTTTCATCTTTACTTAAGTAGAAATTCAAAAAGAAAGAAGAAACAAGCATAACGATAAAGATATTTACCCGACTCTATACCAACCCAACCAACTAAAAAAACCAAGCAAGACACCACATTGATACCCTAATAAGACAACCGAATTTAAACAACCTGAAATAGGAAGAAACAACCGACTAAGGAGACAACACAGATCAAAAGTGTAAAGAGAAATAATGCAAACAAAATTAACTAAAAGTGTAATAAGTGAACTATATTAAAAAGTTCAACAAAAATGATAGTGAAGTGAAAGTTAAGAGTAAAACAGAAATAAAACAAACATAGTAGGCTAAAAGTGTAATAAGTGAAATATAGTATTAAAAAGTTTAACAAAAATGATAGTGAAGTAGAAGTTAATAGTAAAACAAGTGAACAGAAGGAAACTAAAGTTAAAAAGTAATAACAACAAGAGAAAGTGAAACAAAGTAAGTAAAGCAAAAAACAAGTAACATAACAATACATAAACAAAGCTCAGAGCTAAGATAACTCAAAACGGCATGAATGCTACAATAAACACATGAATTAAAGATTAAAAGAATAAGGGAACAGAGATTAGGCGGCCCTCCCGCTTCTGTATGAGGAACATAGGTGCTAAAGTGTGAGAAAGGAAGTAAGCATGATGAATGATGAGTAAATGCATGATGGTGGTTCGGAATCCACGTTAATCAGCAAGTCGCCCTTGTCCCTCGGACAAGGGTATTCCACCCTTTCCACCTTTGACTACCGAGGTTGCTCAATCTGCCTCCTCACCAATCTCTCCTCTTTTAACTCCAAACTTTCCGTCTCCCACTATAAAGCCCACTTTTAAAGCTTGTTCCGGACTTCCCATTAAACACTTCACATTCGGTTCACTTGAACTGAGAGTAAGAAATGTGAAGAGTTTCTCCAGGAGCAAGTCGGCCACGGGTCTCTTCCTCTCCTATGCTCCTCCCGATCGTGGGAGGCGTCTAGGTGGGAGGAGTAACTGCGAGTCGTACCTTTTATCCCCCTAAAAAAAAGTCTGACTATTTGTCGCTCTGATCTAGTTCTCTGGCAAAGGAGGCAAAAGAAAATGAAGTTTGAAAATGTACTTCTTTTAACTGATGTCATCTCGGAGACGCCGAGATGTCGGGAGTATCGTTTCCAGCTGAAGTTGCACGTTAATTGCCGGTTTCTTCATTTGAGTAATGACGGCTTCGGCTATCCGCAATCTTCTGCAATTTTGAAGTCTCAGGAGGATGGAGGTGTACGATTCAGTTTTACACAGTTTAAGGTAGTGCATTGAGAGTGGGCGCGTGTTTTTATCACGCCATCTTGAAGGTAAGTTGTCAGTCGCTTTGACAGGGTTGTGAAAGTTACGCCGATGTACTTTGAATTACGGTGTTCGCAGTCACTGACTTTGCACGAATATTCGTACACGACGTTACTCTCCTGGAGTTAGCTTGTAGGAGGGAGACAGCTGCTCTTTATGATGCAACTACTTGTTTTCTTAGTCTTGTAATATATAATTAGATTAATATCCATATTAAGTTCGGTTGGGGTCAGTCGGCCATAATTGGCCATTTTTTGTAATACTTATGTTCGCGTAGAAATACCATATATAATGTAGCAATTTTTTAATAATTCCATTTCTGTTCATTCCCTGAAGATTACCTAACATGGTCGAAATACCATGTTAGCCGACACAGTGGCCATCAAAGTAAAGGACTAGCTTTCTTTTATCCTAAGCAATGGATAAAATGTCAGCCGACACAGTGGCCATCAAAGTAAAGGACTAGCTTCCTTTTATCCTAAGCGATGCATAAAATAGTCGCAGATATTGGAATTAATGACCAATTAACTAATTAAAATATATACAATTTCATGTAAAAGCAAGACCACAATTAAGAATACGATATCAATCACGCGGAGGGACAATCCAGGCAATAATAAAAAAACTCACAAAAATCTATAATGATAGCACATATAAAAAAACAATGCACTCCATTTACGTGCATACGCACACAAGCACAAACAAAATTTTGCATGGGCGACTAACCTTGAGGGTGGAGAGTCCTCTACTGGATTTCTACTAAGAGTGTCTGCTACACATTTTTCATCCCTTTTAAATACAAAATTCATAATCGATACTCCATCAATAGCAGACTCCAGCTCATAATCCTTCCGTTTGGCTTTTACAATTTCTTAGGTACGCCAGAGGACGGGGATCTGTTTCGATCACGTTCTCCTGACCTATCAGATACATTCTTAAACATTTGTACCCCCAAACTATGGCGAGGGCCAATTACCGCATAATTTCTCTCGCGCGGTAACAGCTTCCAGCTTGCATTAGCGATAGGATAGATTATGCAACCGATGCTATCGTCTTTGGCATCCGTACGGATTCCAAACAATTTGTTCGAGTTCAGGAGCCGTAAAATAGGGGCAGGTGTTAGCCTATCTTTCATATGCTGGAAGTGTGAAATTGCCTTGGGGCTCCAAACGAGGGAATCTCAGGAGTTTTGCCGCTAAAGCGGCAAAGTTAGTGACGAAGCACCTGTAGAATTTAAATCTATGAACGAACATAGCTGCTCTTTTTGGTACGGGGAACGGGAAAATATGAAATGGCCCTCACTTTTTCTTGCTGGGGCATTATGTGATTTTCCCCGATGTGAAATTTAAGGTACTTGATAGTGTTGTGAGCAAAATGACACTTAGAGGAGGCTATAATCATACCATGCTCGTAGAGCCTGTTACAGAGGGAACGAAGGGGATTAGATGTTCATCCTTGTTCGTGTACCTGCGTACATACATCAAAATAGAATCACAACTTGTTCAGACCATTTAAGATGTGGCGCATCATTCTGTAGTAATTCCTGCAAGGAGTAACTAAACCGAAGTGGAGACGCCTAAATTGCATTACCCCCTTTTCTGTAGGAAAAGCAGTGTATTTCCGAACACTAACCTTGGACTTGACCTTCTCATCTAGCCAGGGGATCGAAAACAGTTCATTGAGAATGCTTGTCGGGCCGTGAACATTTCGGCCGTAAAGAAGTTCAAAGGGACCGAACCCCAGGGGTTCGGTGGAAAATTTCCAAGCAGGAGAAGAGGGCAACAAACTAATACGGAACAGGATTTAATAGGAGCTACTATAGGGTCTTTCAATAAGGTCGCTCGATTTTTAAATGTAAATAAATAAGTTGTGTGTGATATATGCAGTCAATTTATTTTAAATCTGAAAGAAATTTTATGGCATTAAATGTGGAATATGGCGTCGTCCAAATGTCCGCCGTGGCTTCGCTTGGGGAATCGTATTCGGGAGGCCCAATTTTCGATGACTTGGTCGCAGAAATCTGGCTGAATTTGCTGGATGGTGTTCGTTATGTTGACTTTGAGGACATCAACTGTTTGCGGATTATTATCATATACCTGCGATTTAAGGTAGCCCCAAAGAAAGAAGTCTAATGGCGTTAAATCGCATGATCTCAGTGGCCAGTTGACGTCACCGCCGCGCGAGATCACCTTGGTCTGAAATCGGTGGTGCAAAATGTCTATCGTGGCGTACGCAGTGTGCTACGTAGTGCCGTCCTGTTGGAACCACATGCTTTCAGTATCCATTTCAGGCATATAATCCAGTTGAGGGCACAAGAGGTGGGTTATCATCGATCTGTAGGTCTCGCCGTTGACGGTTATGGCAATCCCATCTTCGTTCTCAAAAAAATACGGACCGATGATTCCGTTAAACGAAAATCGGCACCAAAGAGTGACTTTGTTGGGATGCAATTGGTGCTTGTGTATCTCATATGGATTTTTTCGTTCGAAATCCGACAATTTTGCTTGTTCACAAATCCATTCATCTAAAAATGGACCTCGTCGCTGAAGATGATAGAAATCACGTAATTCGCGGAACGTTTGCCGAACGGAGCACTGATTTTGATAATAACATTTAATGATTTGTACACGCTGTTCAGCGTTATAACCTTCATTCCGGACTTGCCATTACTACTGAACAGTACACAGTGAGGTTGCCAGATATCGCTTTAACAACATGGTCACCATTGTTTGACAAAGTTTGAGCGTCCTTGTTGAAAAACTCTTCACGACTTTAGCCCAACCTGTTAAATATTGACATTCGATAGGATAACGGACCACTTGAAACCGGTTAGCTCGTCCCGAGTAGTCCTGGACTACTAAAAATTTATGATAGTCGGGGCTCAAAGAGGGGACCAACATTTCCGTTTCGACTATGCACATGCATCTTGTATCTCTGACTTTAATATGGTCTGCTGACCAAAGGCCACGTGCTCTCACTTATTCTTATTTATCACCATACGACCTTCCAAACTTTCAATAATTCCCGGACTAACCTATGGAGGACCTTTGTAATTATATCATTCGAAAAGGAATATAAAACAACATAGGATTTTCAAATTTCGTTAGAATCGGCCGATTTTTTATGAAGTTATTGCTAAATAATTCCCCAGTTAACCTGGGGAGGACTTTGGCAATTATTTCATTCAAGAGAGAATGTAAAACCACAAAGTACTTTGAAATTTTGTTAGAATTGGCCAAATAGTTATGATGTAATTGCCAAAACAAAATAATTCCTGGGCAAATCTTGGGAGGACCTTAGCAATTATATCGTTGAAAAGGAGAATGTAAAACAACATAAGGGTTTCATATTTCGTTAGAATCAGCCGAATAGTTACAATATTATTTACAACATAATAAAAATCAAAAAGGGTACCGACCGACATAGTGAGATATAGAGTCACCCGCGACTAGACTCGTACGCCATTAAAAATCCAAACTAGACAGCATGAATTCTTTGCTCATATCAGGAGTAAGGTGGAAATGGAAAATATTCGACTCCTGAGCACATTGGGAAAATATTTATGAATCCCGCGAACTCATCCCAAGCCTCCTTCCCCCCCCTGGGTGACGAGGCGAGAAAGAGCCGCTCTGTCTCGCACCTCGCTGCTAAATGATGAATTGACTCCGCCTCTGGATAAAGATATCTGGAGCTTGTGACTCATTTCTCCAAATTCTCCCTTCCCCTTCAGAATCGGGCATACAAATACTCGGGTTATTCTATAGTTCGAAGAGTCCAGCCCACACCTCAAGGCCGTCCTTATTGACTCGTTCTGTGAGCGTTCATCAAACAGAAGACTTTTTTAGCCGTGATTCTATCCTAGTTAATCAGAAGCGTCTGTGAACGGCAAGCCTTTGAATTTGCGCAACAGTCTCCCCCAGTTTAATCAAACCGAAGAAAATCTGCATCGATTACCTTTGAGGAAAAGAATATTACTCTTCCAACAGAATTATGAGAATTCCCACATTCCCCGTCCAGCGTCATCTTTGAAGTTTGGCTAATTTCATCGGAAGGTTGGTTCAAATCGTGCCCCAACTGCCTCATTTGGATCGTGCCGCACTTGCAGAATCGGATTGTGCCCCACTCGCCTCATCGGAAGAAGGACCTTCCTCAAAGTCATCGACCCGTAAGACTGAAACCAACTCTATTATTAGTATTGTCAAGCTTTCCCTTTTGATCTGAGCCTAGTAACATTTAATTTCATTTGAGAATCTCCCCTCATAATAATTACTTCTATATTATAAAAACTGGTGTCAAGTGTGTGAGGTCTATTAAATAATAAATCAGTTTAGTTTATTTACATCCCATTTGAGTTTTAGTGGCTCCCTCTCATTATTGAATTTTCTTTATTTTTCTATTTTTGGCCGAAAAACGTTCAAGTTAGTTCTAGATCAGTGGAACTTTAGTCTATTAACTATTTAAAATTTAAATTATTAGTTGGGACCCGTTCTGTGTGTTTGTGTACTCCATTTACCGGAATATTTGAGTTAGTCTTCAGCCAGATTAGAAAGATTAACCCTTCCTAACCGTTTTCTTTTAGTGGGATAATTTTTGAATATTTATTTTGGGGAAAAGTTAGGCTTCACTTATATTGCCGTTCTCCCAAGTAAGCTAACAAGATATCTTAGTCGTTTGACCGTTTAAAGAGTTAAGGAGAGTCGTTGGGCCTCTCGGGCCGAGAATTATGAACTTATATTCAGGAAGAAGAGAGAAATGAAATAAAAGAGAGAAGAGCAAAAGAACTAAGAGAAGCAGAAATATAAGAGCGTCAGAGAATAAGGCAGCATGAACTGGAATTAAGCCGTAATCAATTGGAGTGAATGTCGGTTAACTCCCAGACCGAAACTCCACAGTCCTCGTCAATATAGATTACCCGTCTTTAAAGAAGGAGAAGATTTTAAATCATATCTTACGCATTTCGAGAATATTTTTTAAATCAACAATTGGGACATCGAGGTAGATGATGTAGCCAAATTGCTCCCCCTCCTAAACTAAAAGTTGACAGACATATTTATTTCTCTTCCCTCAGAGTCCACTGTGGATTACTCTACCCTCAAATCTGAACTCTTAGCTGCCGTTAATATGACCCCAGACTTCTATCGTGCCCCCTTCCATCACGAAAAGATTCGCCCCGGTCAGACTTTTCGCCATTTTCGGTATACCCTCCAGAAACACCTCCAATTTTGGTTAGATGCGTGTAAAGTCCCCCCAAAGTACGAGTGCCTTATGGACTTCATCTTAATAGATCAGTTTTAGCTTCTCTGACACATGAAATCCATGCCTTTGTTAAGGACGAGCGCTGCTCTACGTTCAAGGAATGCTTAGAAGAGGCTGATGTTTACTCAAGCAGCCATAATTTTACCACAAAGTTAATAAGAAGCCATCACCGTCCCCTCCCAAGTTTAAGATTAATAACTCTAGGCCCCCTCCAAGAAATTCCCTCTAGACTCGGGAAAGTTCAACGCCCTTCGAAACCCAGTAACCTCCCTCCTTCGGAACCAAGAGACATTAAGCCCATATTTATCGCTCTCTCCGCGTCGTTTTTACCCAGAAGGCAGATAATCTGTTTTACGCGCGCAATAGAAGGTCATGTACGCACTAACTGCTCTCAAAATCCCAAATTTAAAAGCGTGTCCTCCCATCAGGTACACCAAGCTTGTGCCACTTCTGCTCCTACACGGTCTCTTCAAGATACCACTACGTCTATCGTCAACCAACAACTCCGGTGGCCAAGTAAATTTTCTCTCTAATAAAAGCTCCTCCGGTGGTTTAAACTTTGAAAATGGAGCCCCGAACGGATGCCGTGTGTCCAGCCTTGTAATTGACACTGCGTGCACATGCATCGTGGTATCCGATAATTTACTTTCCCGGTCGGTCCTGACCACCAAAAGTTCGCTGTGGCCAAACAAATCGTTTCCCTATAGTAAAATACCACATCGAATGTGGGTATTTGACTGGTTGAGTCGAAGTGGTAGCAGCCCCAATCAGGTTTTGCTCTGTACTGATTGGTCAGAGCCCCAAGGTTACAAGTGACCCGGTAGCACAACCCGTGTCCACGCCGCCAAGGCTTTCTTGAAATCTATTCCTTTAGAAAACCCCGTCGACCCGGTGATGGACACACTTCGGAACGAGAATTTTGCCCGCTCCCATAAGGGGAGCACAACTCTCCTCCCCCTTCGGGACAAAGAAAAGACTCTGGAGCAAGAGTCTTCCCATGGTGGAAAGAGCATCTCATACCTTGTCAAGGATGAGCTGTTAAATCGTGAATATTAAGACAGAACCGAATTTAAAACAAACACTTTATGTGATCATCGCTCTCACGTCCCCCAAGTCCTCGAGATTTCTCACGATAGTTTATTGTCCGGTCATTTTAGTCATAATTAAACCTCTCAGAGGGATTTTAAATATTTTATTGGCCAGCTGCGGCCAGAAAAATTGCAGAGTACTGCAAATCATGCGATGCCTGCCAAAGGACATCTACAAAAGGGCGCGTAAAGCCAGCACCCCCTTCAGAAAAGCCCCATCATCTCGGAAACATTTTTTCGTGTGGCTCTTGTTCTTATTGGCCCCATTCATTCCCCGTCTAGTGAAGGAAACAGTTACGTCCTTACATGGGTAGCCTTCGCCACCCGTTTTCCTCAAGAAGTTCCTTTTAACCGCATTGATAGCGTTTCGTGCGCTGAAGCTCTCATTTTCATTCATATTCGGGTAGGAATTCCTAAAGAAGTATTGTCGGGTAGATGAAGACAATTTACCTCCGAGCTCATGGAGTATGCGGGAAGGCTCCTCATGGTAAAACCTCTGTTTACCACCCCATACTACCTAGCCGCAAACGGAGTTTGCGAAAAGCTAAATGGCACATTGAAAGCAATCCTCAGAAAATTGTGTATCGTTCAGCCCCGAGAATGGCACCGCTTTTTACCCGCCGCAATGTTTGAGTGTCGTCAAATCTCTCACAGGACCTTAGGATTTGCCCCCTTCGAATAACTGTATGGCCGTAATGTTCGAGGTCCCCTTGCTATTTTAAAGTAACTTTTCACCAATCCCCTTCTGGATAACGAAATCTAATCCTCCTATTCGTATCTCCTAGGCCTCCGAAAGCGCCTCGAGATATGTGCCGACAATGCGTACCAAAATGCTTAGGTTAATTTGGAGAGGTATCAAACATATTTCGATTTAAAGGCGAAGGGAAGAAGAGTAAAAAACTTCTGAGCCAATAGAAGGGCCCCTTTTCCGTTTTAGAAGTAAAAAGATCAGTGGATTACCTGATTCGAATCCCCTCAGGAGATAAGGTTTTCCACATTAATATGTTGAAGAAATATCACCGTCGTGCCTGTATCAACAATATTTTGGCCCTCGATGAAGAGTCCCCGTTGGAAGCGGTGTATCCACATGACCCCCCTAATGCCATGCAAGTAGTATGCATTGAACAAGATGGTGATTACCCTAACTCATCTTTATCTTGACCCCAGGAATAATCCCCTGTGCTTGATGTCTCCCCCAGGCTAGCGCATCTTCAAAAGAGTCAGTTGCAGCAGTTGCAAAATGGATTTGAAGATTTCATCTCCGAGATCCCCGGTTGCTCCAATTGATTTGAGCATAACATCGTCCCTACTACTAAAGAGCCTGTTCGATCGAAAAATCAGATGGGGCCACAGGACGAAAAGGTTAGATTCATTGTCGAGATGCCCCTTACCCGCACGAAAAATCAGCTGAGGTCATTCAAGGGATCGGCATCCTTTTACCGTAGATTTATGCGTAACATTGCGTTTATTTCCTCCCTTTTAAGTGCTCTCCTTCAGAAGAGATCCCCAGATCCCTTTTCATGAAATCTCGAAGCTACTGCCAGGTTCCAGCAGCTCAAGGATAAGTTAGCGTCCGCTTCCATTTTGCTGCTCCAATACTCCGACGAAGGTGAAAGCCACCTGGTGGCTTATACGAGCCGAAAGCTACTGCCCCGTGAACGTAATTGCTTGTGGAATAGAACAGGTAGCATAAGCTATAGTATTGAGTATTATCAAATTTAGCATATATTTAATAAGGAAAGAATTTTTTTTTTTTGTCAAAACTGAGCATCGCCCTTTGTCATATCTTCGAAATATTAAGAACCAGAACGGAAGTATAATGCGATAGCTTTTGATATTTCAACAATATCAGTGTAATGATTAGTATATACGTGGTACTGAAGATTGTATAGCTGATAATCTTAGCCAGAATCCATTTGCCAACAATGCTGGCTAATCCACTAAATTATAAGTCGCCTGTAAAGACGTAAGCTAATTATGTATATATTATTTTTCTTTTTTTTAACTCTGTACATATGTATATTTATGGTCCCTGTATATATTTATTTAATATAGTGTTTGTTTTTTTCGTATGCGTTGTTGTTCCACTACCCTTTTAAACAAAGTTCTGATTTTGTTCTTTAATTTAAATGTAATTTTTTTGTCGACCCATTTACAGTATTTTTTGCTCGGATAAATACAGGTCAGGTCCCCCGTTTTTTTTATCAGGCTGACGCCTTAATAATCATTCCTCCTATCCAAATTTGCGATGTCCCTTGTTCTTCCATCTCTCTCAGGAAAGTTCTATCGTATGGAAGGGAGGGATATAAAAGAACAACCTCTGACCCATCACCCCAATTTATTGGAGACTATCTGCTGTTTTATCCTGCCATAGACAACGTCACTTCCTGCTCAAACATTCGCGAATTTTAGACTCCTGAGCACATTGGGGAAATATTCCCTAATCCTGCGAACACGTTCCAAGCCTCCTGCCCAACCCGGTGACGATGGGTGGAAGAACCACTGTTTCTCACACTTGCTGTTAAATCATGAATCGACTTAGTCTCCTGATAAGATGTCTGGATATTGTGATTCCCTTTTCCAAACTTCCCCTTCCCCCTCAGAATCGGGAATACAAGTACTAGGGTTTTATTATAGATCGACGAGTCCAGTAGGCACGTCAAGACCGTCCCCATCGTCTCGTTGGAGTCCCGTAATCGTTCATCAGAAAGCAAACATTCTTCGCCGTGATTCTACCCCAGTCAATTGGTAGCTTCTCTGATCGGCAAGCCTTTGAATTTGCGCAACCGTCTTCTTTCGTTTAATCGAACAGAAGAAAATCTGCATCGATTACCTTTGAGGAAAAGAAGTTTACTATTCCAGTGTAATTACGAGAATTTCACCTCGAACGTCATCTTTAAAGATTAGCTATCTTCAGCGGAAATTGGGCTCGGATCGTGCCCCACCTGCCTCATTTGGATCATGCCTTACTTTTCTCATCGGATTTTACCCCACTTGCATCATCGGATCGTTCATCACTCGCCTTTTTGCAAGCAAAACCTTTCTGGAAGTCACAGACCCGTAAGGCTGACCCCCTCCCCCCATTATTAGTATTGTCCAGTTGCCCCTTTTTATCTGAACCTAGTAACATAAATCAATTAATTCCATTTGACAATCCCTTCTCATAATAATTATCAAGAGTCTATTTTAATTTAAATAATTCCCCTTTGCCTATTATTATTCTTATTTCGATCTTTGTCAATAAAATAATATTTTTGCTGTTTCATCTTTAACTATCCTTGAGCGATACTCTCAGGCTATTCAAATAAATCTCGCCAACCATTTATGTCTGATTATTGAGGACTTGAAACCCAATGCCTCAAGTTTGACCTCCTAGTCAGTCGTTAATCCCTGTGAAGAGTCTAATATGACTATGCAAACTTACTCGCAGGTACAAGGGGCGGTCAATAAGTTTTGCGAATTACTAGGGCGAAACAGAGGAAAAGGGATGGCAGTTTGTGGGGGTATTATGACAAGTTATGACAGGTCATAACCTGCAGCCGCACGCTCCTGTCTCGTCTATTTAAGAAGCAGTAGCTGATCGCAGATCGTCAGTCACAAATTTTTTAACAATGGAGAAGGTTGAGCACCGCGCAGTGATCAAATTTTTGACCAAGGAAGGCAAGAATGCAAAAGAGATACATGAACGCATGGTTGCAGTGTACACCGACACCGCCCCTTCTTATGCAACCATTGCTCGCTGGAATAGGGATTCCCGCCATGGTCATGAGTCCCTTGAAGATGACTCCCGTCCAGGACGCCTGTCAGATGTGACCAACGAGGACAATGTAGCCGGTGGGGAGAGGATGATGCTTGAAAATCGACGGGGGAAGGTCGAAGCAATCGAGCGACAACTTGGAATATCACAAGGAAGTTTTATCAACATCACCTACAACAATTTGGCCATGACCAAGGTCTCTTACCGTTGGATCCCTAGAAACCACCACGCCCAATGATCGACCTCAACGTCGTCAAAGTCCACAAAGCCCCAGTTGCACAAGCTGCCCTGCGCTAGTGTGGATTCGAGGAGCTCAATCATCCCCCCTACAGTCCAGACTAATTTTTATTCCGCCAGCTCGAGGCTTCACTGCGTGGACACCGGTTTGGGGACGATGAAGATGTCCATCTCGCCGTCCAGGAGTGGATTGAACAGCAGTCTGGAGATTTCTGGTTGTGAGGAATTCGAAGCCTCAGGGATAAGTGGCGCAAGTGCATTGAAGTCGAGGGTAGTTATATTGAAAAATAAAAAAACACTTTTCCTCATATTTGGTTTCCTTATTTTCGAATTGCAAAACCTATTGACGGCCCCTCGTACATAACACATCTGCCTTTAATCTACACTTGGGAATTTCGTTGTTTCAAAAAGAATAGAAAGTAATTCATTGCACATAAATGATGGCTTCTCTGAGGCCGCTGAAATAACGTCTCAATATATATTTTTTTTATACCTTCCGGTGGAAATCAAAAACCCTTAACTTTACCTAAATTCTTCAACAAACACAACCGTGTTCAAAATACTATTGTCAACCCTATTTCAACGAAACTATTTTAAATTTTCTCTGAGCCATTTAGTCCCATTTTCTTAAAAATATTAGAATCACTTTATATTAAGAAAAAATAATTTACCACTCAAAGAGATTGCTTCCTCTTTTCCCTTACGCAATTTATAAACCAAAATTTGACTAAGTTAACGTCAATCAAAGCAAAATCAAATATGTCTACCTACATACATTTTAGTGCCATCATTGCCACTTCTGCCTAAACAAAGAGTTTGCATAACCGGACACAAACAGCTTAATATCTACGAAGATAACTCTTATTTTATAGACGAGATGGTAATGCACATGGTTCTTTTTAATTGTTGCCAACAAACCAATAATATGTTGAATAAAGAAGTGATTCCGTAACATCGTAGACTTTATTACAGTGTTAATGCTGTACTCATGAATTCTTGAGATCTTTACTTAAGCTTTCATTTATTCACTTTCAAAAGTTTACTTACATATGTCGTCTAAATCCTTTGACTCGGAAATTACGAATCAATATCCGAGGTTTCTGTATAATCTTTACTTCCGATAGCTTTTCCGATCAGGGAAATCTACCTTATTTATATTACTAAGGAATACAAATTAATTGAAAACGCTTTGAAAAGAAAACCTATGATTATACATTAAGGTATTTATTTGTATCCCTATGATGATTATCAAAAGAAAATACGCAATTTTGGAGTGATGGCATTCGAACACCTTGGCCGTGTGGTACAAGTAGATTTGATGGACTTGACTGCTGGATTTTACGACCTTTTGCATTTCTTAACAATAATACAGGGCGCATGAAGTCGTTAGACAATTTAAATAATTAGTAGAAATACAACTGAAGTTATATAATTTTGAAATGTTTGTATATTATTAAGAAAAAGTAAAAGTATTTTTCCTCTCATTAATAAATTTCTATATTTGTTCCAATTGCTGCATGAAGGATATCTAAGTGAAATTCAATTTCTCTTCGTGTCTCTCTTAACCTAGCTTCATCACTGGTCTCAATAGCGGCAGTAATTCTTTGATTAAGGTAATTTATGTCATTTACTTTAAGGTGGTACACAATGTTTTTCATATAGCCCCCAAGGCATAAGTTTTTAGATGATATATCTGGAGTAAGGGGGCCCAATACATCGCTCCACCTCTTCCTATCCTACCATCTGAAAATTTTATTTTAGAAATTATCGATTATTTAACCTCTGATGATGCAGTGCTTCATCTTGCTGAAAAATAACATTTGACTATAGCTTTTTTTAGTTGTGACACAACATCAAGATAAAGTATCAGCTGTTACTTATTTTCAGAAAAGAAAATGGAACAATATTTTTTACACAAAATCTTCAAATCTCAAAATTCTTGCATTATGTGTGTTAAGCCTTCCAGTCACATGGAAGGTGGCCTTATTTGTAAACAAATCCAGCTAAGGAAGTAGTTATCTTCTTTAACAATTTTTTTCCGAATGTTAACAGAAGAATCTCTTTGTTGCTCTTTATCATCTGGCTAAATTGCTTGGAATTATTAAAGATTATATTCATGAAGCCTTAGATTCTTATGAAGAATGTTGCGAATTATTGATCTTCATAGATAAACTACGAATAAATGACTGACGTATATTATTATTGTCTTCATTAGATTTCCTTGCCTTTCCAGTCCTCTGTTTATGTATTAACGTTCCTGTTTCTATACATTGTTTCTTCCAGATGCGACTGCACTGAATGAAACGATGGCTGATATTTCCATATTAAAAGAGTTATGTAATTTCTGTGTTTTAATATCTTATTTGATTTCGATAAACCACGGAGCACATTGCGATTTTTCTTGTAATTTTGATGAATTCTAATTTTTAATTTTTTTAACTACTCTCTAAAGCAAAAAGCATAAAATTAATAAAAATTATAATAACCTAATAATATTTAGATGAATTTATTTTGTTACCACCTCATTTAAGTTTGTAATAAATTTTGGAAATTGTTTGTCACACACGTAATATCTTATAGTTTGCATTTTTTTTCTGATAAGGGCTATGACATAATATCGTAGGACCTTCGTTCGATTATTGTAAGGATGACACGTCATCCTAAAAATTCTAGAATTTTCGTTCGCCTTGATTGGCCAATTCCCTCCTAGTTATTTAATTGAATATTAAAGTTGGATTAAGAATTATTGCGATTTTGTTATGAAAGAAAGTTATTTGATATCTAGAGTTAAGAATTTTCATATATAATGATATAGCATTGGGGTTTTAAACGATCCGTATTTATTATTGTTCCATGGAACTCGATGCCGAGGCATTCATTCCTTACAGAATGAGGGGGGTAGGTGTGTGTGTGTGTCTGTAGGGCCATTCTCCCACACCCCTTTACATATATCTTTCCCTACCCCTGTGTGAGTGTGTGGGTATAATTTGCCTACCGATTTTTTTTTTGAATCAAAATAATAACCGATTGTATTCTCTTTTCTGAGATATATTTTATATAATTTTGAAATTTAGGAGTATCCTAATATATATATATATATAAATAAATATAGAAATAATTATTAGTTCGGCGCATTGGGATATTACACTAGGTAAGATTGGTTTGTTTATAAAAATACCAATAGGCCCAAAATTAATTTTAACAAGAGATAGCAAATTTCATCACCAGATTTTGCTTGGAAAACGCTATACCAATATTTCTCTGGCTCTTTCTAGTATCGCATCCGGCATCTTCAAAGAGTGAAGCTTCAGCGGACTGCGAGTGAAATCATCGAGCCAAGTGATCTGCTCAGACCAGATTTGCCCTTCTTATTGGATGCCAACTACTTCCACCACCACCCCAGCCTTCAAGTCATATGCATATGCCACTTCTTGTTCTGGTGTTGTTGTTTTGATTTGTCGTGTGGACCTTGTTGTATAGCCTGTCTTATTTTGTTTTTGGTTGGAGAAGATTAATTTGTAAAGAGTATTTATTTTGAACGCGCACCGGTGTTTTTATATTTTGTTTGTAAATATTAACTGTATATCAAATCGCATCAATTCTTCTTCGGGGTTCTCAAGGTCCATAAATCCTAGGATAAGGTTGGAACGCGGGTTTAGTGTTGCTTTTGGCCCGCTACAAAGACACCATTTTTTTTCGTGCCTGAAAAAGAAATTGTGTTCAGGAGCAGAGCGGATTTCGTGCGTCTCGGATTTAAGGCTATTGTAATTTATTAACATAGTATAAGTCAACCGGCAGAGTTGTACCCCTTATTGTATTTATGTGCGGGATTACCGCGAGTGTTGTACCTCTTGTGAATTTTTGGCAGGACAACCGTGTGTGTTGTCCTTGTTTTGTGTGGCCCATACGATGCCTGATTTTGGTGGTCGTGAGTGACCCTTATTTTTGGTATAAGCCTTCATATCTATGTATATATATAGTCGGTCATTGCGCGTTGGTGCATTGTGGTCACGTTACCGGAGAGTGCTTCCCTTTTCCCTATGTGGCTCAACCTTTTTTCTCCATGGTCTCATATAGATAGGAATATCATATGTGCGTTATTTTTGTCTACATATTTGAGTTCTTGTCTTCCATACTCAAAATCTATATGTATTGCCAAATGCCACTCCTTAGCTCGATCTATCAAAGTTGTAATTAATTTTAAGGTCTTTCCTATGATAATCTATTCTTTGAATATATTAGCATTTTCAAGTGGATTTATTATCAAACATTTTTAATGTTCATCTGTGATAGTTTTAAGTCACCGTTTTTTAATTAATTTGATTTAGAAAAAACTAGTTCATACTTTAAAATAATTAGTCAAACTTGCACTTTTTAATACTAGGAGTTTGGGGTTTGCGGTACATCTGTACGTATTCATTTATTAGTGTGAGGGAAAGATATACAACTATTTGGAATTATAATAGTTAATTGTCGTAGGTGCCCGTCAGATTTAAGTTAACAATTAAATTAAAAATTTAGTCCGTAAATTTCCTTATTTTGGGCAATATAATTCCTTTTTTTCATTATATACCCTTTTGCAAATAGTTTCGTTTGAAGTCGACGCTTTTTCTATCCTTGGCTATGAACTTTTTGGTTAAAGAATCTGGGCATGTGACCTGATACTAGGTTGGGACATTGTCTATAGAATTTGTGATCTATATCTATCATAAAGAATTAAAAGTCAAAAACAAGATTTTCTGGTTCTTTTTATATTTGGTGTATGTCTATGGCATTAAAATGTGTGTTCCTCTGAGATGAATTTGACCTATTTAACCCCCGTGAGGGGCTCGGTGATTTGCCATCCTGGCCGCCGTGCTAACGGGACTCAGCACCCCGTCCGACCACAGCTTAGCCTCTTCTCCTTCTTTCAGACGGCCTGTATTTCTCTCCTACTTCCTCACTTCTCTTACAACTTCTCCCACAACTTTCTCTGGTTAGCCTCTAATTTCACAGGGTAGATGCTGACCTTCTTTTCGGCAAACCCTCCAGATCGGGGCAGAGAGGCGAGGGAACAATGTTCCCTAACCCCTTAGATTCAGTTGGGGTGGTTGGTTTTAAACAACCTGCTTCTTTTCCACCCATACCTTCCTCACAAACCCCTTTCATTCTCACTTCACTATCTATCTGTTTTTTTTTTACGCCGTGTCCAAGGTGGAGCCGCCATGCCGACGGACTGCAAGGCCACCAGACGGAGGGGTGGTACTGTATGCACCCCTCACAGGGCAGGCTACTGCGAGGGGTGATGAGCTATTGCATCACGTAATTAAAAGAGGGTCACCATTCCCAATGATGAAGAAAAAAAATCTCCCCTTAATTTTCTTAGTTCCAACATCGGAGCCGCCCTCGGGCAGCTTCACAAGAAAAATGGAGGTCCCCATAGCTATGCATGCGCAGGGCACCCTCCAAACTTCTCTAACCCGAGAGCAGACTTACTCCTCTCCTACTCATATGGGGGTAGGGGAGTCCCCATCACCCCCTTCTCTCGAGGTGCTTTCGGAAACCTTGTTTTTACCAGCCGCAGTCCCAAATCTTCTTTCCAAGGGGACTCCCAAGAAAGCCAGCAGGCAGCCCATAGCCGACCGCTCGCCATTAAAGCGGCTTGGTAGGGCAAACCCCCTTAGGGTGGAAAGGGAAACCAGGCCCCTTCTGTCCCTTCCCTCAAAAGACCTGATGGCAAGAATACTGAACCTTGCCGGGGTCAAGGCCTCTGCCTTCCCAGACATGATTACTGATGTTGCCAACGGGACATGCGATGTTCTAGGGGGGGGGGGGGCAACTGGAGGCCCCTACTGAGATAGACAGGGTCCTTGAGGCAACCCAGCCTCAGATGGTAGGGCCTTCCATGGGAGAGAATTTGGGCTCAGCGCCAAGCACCGAACCCGAATCCGCCCCTATGCAAGTTCCTCCTCAAACAGCCCGGGTTTCCAAGGCAGTAAGAAAAGGGGAAAAATCTCCCCAACCGGTGCCCCTGTGACTACAAGGACGTTCACCATCTCGGAGAAGGACCTGGTTGAGGCCGGTCCATCTGGCCTGGGGGCTACTGCCGGCGGAGGGGAGAAGCAGGTTCATTTTCCGCCCTCCTCTCCTAAAAAGACGAAAAATAGAAAAAAAACTAAAAAAGATTCGGGTCTCCTCTCCATCTGCGGAGGCTAACGGGACGGATAGGTCTGCTGCCACTTCGGTAAGCAACCAAGCCAAGAGCAGGACATCCAGTCCCTCTGCTCCCCGGGTGCAGAGTCCCAAACACTTCCTCGTTATTCGCTCCACTGATGGCAGCATGTTGACCAAGGGCAACATGATCCATCAGAGTAGAGCATAAGCTAGTATAATTGCTATAGAGCCAAAAGTGACCCGTTTCTCGGACGGAAGCAGCAATCGCGGAATCCTTCGGAACCGCTTTCTCCGAATTCTCTAGATGGGATGCTGCTCCGCCAGCATTCAATGCACGTGGTAATGTCGCAGAAGAATGCCGGCTGGACTTTACCTCGAGAGGTGGAGAACCTTTCAACGACAAGTTTACTCCGAGTGAGTTGCGTTTTGCTCTTGCTCCGTGCGCGGACACCTCCCATGGTCCGGACGATGTCCCGTAAACCATGCTTCGACACCTGGGTGAGCGAAGCATGGCCTTTCTCTTAGATTTGATCAAAAGCATCTGGGTGGAGGGTCTCGTCCTAGATTCCTGGCGAATCGCTCCTGTGCTCGCCTTTCGCAAACCGGGTAGAGATCTCTCTACTCCGGCCAGTTTCCGCCCATGGCTCTAACCTCTTGCGTGTGCAAGTTGATGGAGAAATTGGTAAATGTTAGATTAACCTTTTTCCTGGACAGCGGAGGCCATCTGTCTTCTGCACAGTGCGGCTTCCGCATGTTCCACTCCACGTCGGATGCTCTGCTCTGACTGGAAAATGTCTGCGAGGCCTTTCTTAGTAGACAGCACTACGCTGCGGTGTTTTTTAAATCTGTAGAAGGCCTATGATACGCATGGCGCTATGGTATCATGAAGACTCTCCACACGATGGGGGCGAGAGGACGCCTCCCAATGTTTATATCTGAATTTTTGCGAGATCGTCGATTCCGCGTACGCGTGGGTGGATGGTGGAGCCTTCTCAGGCCCAATGGAGCAGGAAGAGAGTGTCCCGCAGGGAAGTGTCCTCAGTGTCGCACTCTTTGCCCTGAGCATCAACTTGGTGCTGCCGGAAGATGTTCTCGCTACGGTCTACGTCGACGACCTTTCGATATCTTTTGGCGCGGCCCAGATGCCAACTCTGGAGCGTTGATTCCAACAGGCATTGAACCGCGTCTATCGATATGCCGAAGAGCACAGGTTTTGGTTTTCTCGGTCTAAGACTAAGGTGGGGCAATTTTTGCGGCCATCCACGGATCGACGCTAACCCAGATTTGTTTCTTAATCGGGTACTGCTGGAAGTGGTTGAATCGCACCGTTTCCTTGGTCTTGTATTCGACCGACGCCTTACCTGGCAGGCTCATATTTGCAGCCTTAAGGTCTCTTGTAGCCGCGCCATGGATATTCTCCGCTCCGTAACGTTCAGCGCTTGGGGCCGCTGGTATGGTTACTGCCTTACTTTATTATCAATCCTTTCTTCGTTGGAAGCTCGACTACGGATGCGAGTTTTATGCATCCGCAGCCGAGCGTTTATTGCGGAAGATGGATTCGATCCACCACACCGGCCTTCGCCTGGCGACCGATGACTTTCGCACTTCCCCCATTGAGAGCCTACTAATGGATGCTGAGGAGATGCCACTCGCTCTACGCCACGTGCAGTGCATACCTCGCCTGTATGCGCAAGCCTGGCGCTTCCCTCAGAGTCGCCGATAGCTCTCACTGCATCCGCAACTGATTTTTGAAGGTGCTTATGCCAACGAGAGACGCCAGTTATACCCTAAGTTCTTTGGGTTTAGGGCCAGGAAACTCCTGAAAAAGCTAGGTATAACTCTCGGGCTAGTGGCGCCATTGGTTCTGCCCAGAACGTCACCCTAAAGGGTACCACATTTGGCTATTTGTCGCCACGCCTCTGCTTCCAAAGCTTGTACTGCGCCATAAGTATTGCGTTCGACCTATTTGGAGCACACTTCGTGTCACCCTGGAACTGTACTAGTGTATACGGATGGCTCCAAGTTCGGAAAGGGGGGCGGATTCCACGCCGTATCCCCTCTGTTTGAAGTCAGCGGGTCTCTTCCAGGCGCTGCGTCTGTTTTCACGGCTGAGTTGGCGGAAATACATCACTCGTACGGGAGATTACGCGACGTGTCCGGTTTGAAGACTGGATTGTGATCTATAGCTACTTACAAAGTGCCCTGACTGTTCTCGGGGATTTGGAATCTCCGCATCCCCTGGTTTGCGATATCCGTGACGCCACAGTTTTGGCGAGACGGGCGGATTACGAGATTATCTTCTGCTGGGTTCCTGGACATGTAAAAATTGCGGGAAATTATCGCGTCGATGAGGGCGCCAAAGAGTCCGCGAGGAGTCTGCCACTGGACCAGCGTTTCACTCTTCCTCAGTGACTACATGGCAGGAATACGGGCTGTTCTTTGGACTGCTTGGCAAAGAAGATGGGAGACGGTCGAAGGAAACTTAAAATTGCATGCCATGGCGTCGCAATTGTTCCCCTGGAGCTATTCCTTAATGCTGCGACGGCTTTAGGTCGCTTTCCCTCGTCTCAGAATCAGGCACACTCGTGTGACTCATCGCCATTTGATGCAGCGCTCGCCTGCGCCCTATTGTGACGACTGCGTCGTCCCTTAGACTGTTCCGCACATTCTTGTCAAATGTCCCAGTCTGGGTGATCTTTGCGCACGTTACCTGTCCCGTTCCCGAGATGGGCGAGGGTCTTTACCGCCTGTCCCTTGTACTCAGGACGAGTCCGTGCACCTTGACTGGTGGACTTCAAGTTTTGGGGGGAGGCCGGCATTCTCCATTTTATTCAACCAGTTTTTGTGTTTTTTTGTTTTTGTTATTGTTGTTATCTTTGTAGGTAGCAGGTTCCTGCGCTGGGGGGATAGGAAGCTCCCTCAGACGCCGGAGCTTGCTTCCTAATTGTTGTCAACTTCCCTTTTTATCGTTTTGTTTTTTATATTTTTATTTTAAAGTAGCCTAGAGCTAGGCTCTTTCGTGCGAAGATAAGAAACAAGAGACGTAGAACAGAGAAGAAAAACAGAGGCGCGAGAGCCCAAAACACTCAACCGAAAGATAAAGTAAAATAATAAGGATCAAGAACCAAAGAGATGGCTGGTCACCCAGCAACTTACCCTAACTCTTACTCATTCCTCTTCACCACTATATCCTAACTACCCTATCCACTACACTCCGACTATCCACTTTACTTTTCTCCCTTTTTAAAGACGTAAGACGTAAGACGTAAGCTAGGCTCTTTGATTATGGCGCCTTATACCAAAGTGGGCAGTAACCAGATAGCCCCTTAAAAAAAAAATCAACGTCGGGTGTTGTTTCGGCTTTAAGGAAATTATTCATAGAACCCAATTTTGTTATGCGTTAATATCTAATTGGTTAGAACGACTTTTGGTCGTTAGATAGTCATAAGCATTTGTGACTTTTCATATTATTTGATGTACCCCTGTGGAATTTGTTGACATTAAATTTATTTTATTTTAATTTTGATGTAAATAATACTGTAAATACTTTTTGTGTATATTTATTTAACCTCATGCGGATACCTCGTAACTTAGCACCGTCCTGATAAATTCTGATGAATTTCTGGTAGGCCTTTAGATCCTTTGTCTTCAATGTGAACCATGTGAACCGAGTCCCGCGATATCCTTTACATCCGTTATTAACAAAGAGGAGTGACAAGTTGAGTGGTTATTTAATATGGGGATTTGGGTTTTGATGAAAATTGACGCTAAAATTGGAGGGTCATAGGATTCGACCAGAAAATCCTAACTTTCAATGCTCGCATCAACATTGCATTTTGGGAAGTGGTCTCTGATGGGTGACACTTCCTCCCTGGAGTGCAATTTCCCCCTTCGGCAACTGACGCAAAGTTGTGCTTCTAACCCTAGAGTGTAAGGAGCGAATGGTAGTTCATAGGTTTAAGGTAAGGAACCAGTGGGTTGCTACCCAATCCAAGTGGATTCTATATGGCAGCTAGGATGAAACTAGGCAAATCATCTATAAAAGGTGAAGACGACCACTTTGTGACAGAAATTTAAAGAACGAATGGTTAAAAGATTTTTAGGCCAATATGAATCGAAGACGGGTGTGTTAAGGAATATTTAAAAAGGTCGGAAAACAGAGCAACCGGAGAATGGCGAAATGGCTACAACCAATAAAAGGTGGGCCCCGATTGCTTCCCACCGCCAAAACGACAGAAAGGGCTGATATGAACATCACCCGAAACAAGATGGCCGTGAGTAAGTCTCGTGTGGCCAATGTAAACTCGGCAAAGGGCCACCTCCAACAACAGCATTCTATGACGGCTCGAGGGCGAAGACCGAATAGAATTTTTAATTTTGGATAGTTTGGATGATGAACAGTCATCCCATTCATTCTGCCACAGTTGAAAAATATATTAGTCCCTAAGAGGGAGAGCAGAGTTCTCAGGGGACACAGAATGTGCTGAGCGGGCAGCTGATCAGCCCTCTCATTGCCCAGGACCCCCACATGCCCAAGGACCCAGCAAAAAATAATTCTATATCGGGACGCATTTTGGATCAGCCAGTTGAAAATTTCTGTGACTAGGGGATGGAACGCATTAAAAGATCTAATTGACTGTAAATCACTCCTTGAGTAAAAAAAATATGAAAAAATCAATAAAATGTAAAATTTGGATGAGTCTAAAGGCTAAAAGGATTGCTGAAAGTTCAGCGGTAAAAATAGATGCTGCTGGTGGCAAAGATAGAGTTAGGAATTCTCCTCCTGGGTAGATTGCTGCGGAAACGACGCCACCATTCGACTTAGAGCCATCCGTGTACAGTGGGTAGAATGTTTGTGTAAGATCGAATGCTCTAAGAACAGGCTCTTAATGATGCGAGGGTCCATGGAGGAATTCTCCAGGTTCCACATGTTGGTACATACTGTGGGGAGAGGAGCACGCCAACTAGGGATCAGTAAGGATGAAAGGATAAGCACCCTCAGAACACCCAGGTTGGAGAAATGATCTCCTATGCGAAGGTTTAAGGGGCGGGGTAAAGATGGCAACTTATCATATACCGCCGTTTATTCGGCAGCATACAGGCATCTGTAGACCTCTGATACAGGGGCTTGCTGTATTCGGCAGAGGTATCGCATGCAGATTTGAAGTCTATGGTAGGGCAAAGGGAAAACCCCACTTTAGCAGTAAAGACTGTTGACAGGAGATGTACGGAAGGCTCCACTAGAAAGGCGAACTCCGAGGTTTCGAATGGGGTTCAGCATTTCAAGGGCTGAAGGGGAAGCCAATGAGTAAATTTGACAGCCATAATCCAATTTGGATTGGACGAGGGATGTGTATAATGTCTAAAATGTTTGTCGGTCGCTGCCCCACAAAGTGTGTGAGAGGACTTTCAAAATGTCTAGAGCCCGCAGACAGCCTGTTCGAAGTCGGCGTAGATGTAGTAACCAAGAGAACTTTGGGTCAAAAGTTACGCCAAGGAACCGAAACTCGAAGCCAAACTCTATATCTTCGCCTTGTAAAGAGATAGATGGCGGAACAAAAACCCCTCTACCTCGGTGGAAATACATTGCTTTGGATTTGTTCGTGGAAAAGCGGAATCCCTTAAGTTGTGCTCTTTTAGAGACAACATCAACCGCCCGTTGTAACCGACGCGCTGCTGATGGAAGGCGAGGTGAGGAACAGTGTAGTGCTAAATCGTCGACAAACAGAGTTGCCGATACACCCTCTGGGAGGGACGAAATAATATCGTTGATGGCAATTATAAAACATAAGACACTTAAAAACACTGCCTTTAGGAACTCCCTCCTCTTGGGGTTTCAGGTCAGAGTATGCGTCTCTGACACCTACCTTGAAGAATCGAGATGCTAAAAAAACTTTGAATAAGATAAGGAAAAAGGCCTCTCATCCCCCAGACGTATAGCTGCTTCAAGATACCGTATCTCCATGTTGTGTCGTAGGCTTTCTCAATATCGAAAAATATGGCCAGGGCTGGTGCTTTAATAGAAAAGCTTTCCGGACCGATCCCTCGGACCATACTAGTAGGTTAAGGGTACTATGACCTTTGCAGAAGCCACATTGAAATGGAGAGAGAAGGAGATTGGTTCCTAGGAACCAGTTTAGGCGCTCCAAACATTTTTATCAGCAACTTATCAAACAGCTGGTGAGAGCTATAGGGGGGTATTGATCTAAGTCCAATCCGTCCCTGCCCGGTTTGACAAAGGAGAGGATGATCCCAATGCGCCATGATGAGGGGAGAAAGCCTTCACACATATAAGGTTGATCAAATTAAGTGAGAAGAGAGTAAAGTGTGGATGTAGGTGCCGAAGCATATTGAAATGGATCTCGTCAAAGCCAGCGGAAGTAGATCTGTAAAGGGACAAGGCGCTATGTAGCTCATGGATAGAGCGTTATATGAAAGGTTAGACTTTGTTGTGAAGTTGAGAGAATGAGATTCTTCCTTTGATTTGTAGGATTGAAAAGCCTTATCGTAACGGCTGACACTGTTGACGGCGTGGAAATGGTTAACAAAAGCATTGCTGACCGCCAGGTCGTCATTCTCCAAGGAACCGTCTAAGTTGAGTGTGGGGGTATGATGATCAGCATAACGGCCCCTGATCTTATTAATCCTCTTCCAGATCTTAGCAGTAGGTGTCATAGAAGAAATTGATGAAACATAACGGTGCCATGAATTATAGCGAGCCTGATGAAGGGTTCTTTGGCAAAGCGCACGAGCTCGGTTTCGGTCAACCTTGTTGCACAAAGTTGGGTTCTTTCGGAATCGAGCATTGGCTAACTTTTAATTTTTAATAGCTGTTACACACGTCGAGGTCCACCAGGGTACGGTTGAGCGGCCCATGGCGGTTCGCCTCAGTGGGATGGTCTGTGTTGCTGCATTGTAGATAGTTGATGTAAAGTATTCTACTGCCGCGTCCACTCCCTTGAAGCTTCCCAAGGATGCACTTGTGAAGGACGTCTATTAGAAACCTTCCCAATCTGCAAGACCTAAGTCTCACTTAAGGGGCATGGTTGAATGAGGGCTAACTTGAAGGGCCGACAAGACAATAGGGAAGTAGTCACTCCCATGGAGATCGTCAAGAATTGACCATCAAAATTCGGGGAAGCAATCCAGAGAACAAACAGGCAGATCAACACAGCTAAAAGAGTCCGTCTGGACATGATAAGAGGTAAAATCGCCAGTATTTAAAACACAAAGAAAGTCTGATAATAAAAGAGACTCTAACACACTGCCTTTGGCATTTCGAGTGATGTCACCCCAGTATGGGTGACGGACGTTAAAATCTCCTAGTAATAAGAATGGGGAGGGCAACTGGTCTATCGCTATCTTACTTCTGATTGGCTGCTGCCGATTTTCTTCTACAGTGAATACCGGGTATTCACAAGGAACTGACTCTTAAAGAATCGATTTCTATTCTTGCTTGATTTTAGGCTAGGAAAAGGTTATCAGAGATTTTCTCAAAGGTAAAAGGAACTATGGATTTCAATTCAATATTAATTATTCGGCGGGAACTTGGAAGCTCGAGTGATGTCTTAATGGCCGAATAGTTATGATGTTATTGCCAAATAATTCCCCGGATATCTTTGGGAGGACTTTGGCAATTTTATCCTTCGAAAGAAAATACAAAATGACTTAAGGGTTTCAGATTTTGTTAGAATCGGCGAAAACGATGTAATTCCCTGGCTAAACTTGTGGGGATCTTGATATTATATCGGTCGAAAGAGAATCTAAAACAAAATAAGGGTTTTAAGTTTTGTTGGAACCAGCAGAATAGTTACAATGTTATTACCCAAACAAAAACAAAACAAAATGTGGACCGACCGACCGACATAGTGACATATAGAGTCGCCCGTAACTAGACTCGCACGCATTTGTGTAGTATTCCGTTGAAAATATTGTGGAAGAGCAATATTTTCAACAATCAATCAGAGTCAAGCGAATATAGAGAAGTCAATGAGTGGTCTTTACGTATACCTATTCCAAAGCTTTTTCACCCATTCAAATTCAACAGAATTGGTGAATAACTCCGTGGTGCCTGTTATCAATACTTCATTATGGTTGTACTGTTGTTTAAGAGGATTAATTATTAGTATCACCACTTATCTTTTACGAATAATTCGTGTAGACTTGCTTAGGCGGTTGAACATCAAATATGTTCAAACTGTTTTAAGGACGTACACCATAAAAAAAGTTTATTTTGGGGGCAAGTTGCGAGATCTAGCAAATCTCAGCTTGCATCTTGCATTTGTTTGAAAATGAGGTTCAGGATTTCAATGCTGAGGAATAACTTTCGTTCGTTTAGAGAGGCTTAAGAATTTGTCCTATCAGAGTTTGTTTGCCTCTCTAGTTAAAAGGCACCCTCCTCTCCTATTTCATAAAGGTTTTGGATCGCGGAAGCTCTCGCTAGATCAAAAGTCCGTGCTTTATTGCAACGGAAAGGCCCCACACTATGTTCTACATAAAAATGGCGCCCATTCAACCCGGGCAAAAGCTGTCCAGATAAATAAGCAGCTAAGAAGCTCTAATCATTCGCTTAAATTTAGAAGGAAACATCCATGAAGTTTAAAAAATTTGGCCCTCCTCCCCAATTCCAAGACTATCTAGTTATAAAAGGTAGAATAAGAAAGCCTCAGCTTTCTTGTCTCTGCCAAAAGTTGGACTAGGCAGAACAGATATCATCTTCCATATATCACAGGAACGAAGACCTACACTACGAGCAAAACAAAGCGATTTTCCGTTCAAAAAATAATTTCCAATATATGAATAGATAAATGAAATTTTCATGGTGCGAATTTAATATATTTTATGAAGATATCATATAATAATATCGTATATTTAAAAATACTAAATAAACTAATCAAATAAGATATTGCCAAGTACAAAGCGAGAGAACGAGTTTTCCTGGAATATTCTAGAAGTTTTTTGAAAACATTTGGCAAATTTTGATCAGTAGGTAAGAAATGCACAAGCGCCATTGTTGTCATATTCACTCTGCAAGTGACTCCTGAAGTCCTTCAGCGAATCTTTCGCTTAAAGATATCTGGAGGAACTCTTTCTGCGATTTTAGGAGAGGTAGGAAGGTCAAAGAGACTGATTTTGCGCGTTATGATTGAATACAACGATAAAAACCCCCGATAAATTTACGAATGTCGGTCGACACCACCTAACAAACATTCGAGATGACAGAGATATTAGGCATTTCTCTATGAAATATCCTTCCGACAAGGTGGAAGGAATTTCTCGAGATTTTCAGACTAAGGTGGGCAAAGAAGCATCTAGTTTTCCAGTGTCACTTCTTCTCAATGAATCTAGTTTAAAAGCTCGTTTTCCAGCAACCAGATCCAGCCTCGAGTTGTTTTGATGGTTGAATATTGGGAGAAAATTGATTTCAGCGTTGAAATTAAATTTAATTTGCTTCATATTATAACATACGCTTTGTTTGACTCGCTGCTAGCTGAGAGACATAACTCTAAATGTGTTAAAAAGTGTACCAAGCATAGAGAAGCCAGCATCTTGCTATTGGTGATGTTCTCATCTGAAGATGTTGGTTCTTTAGTGTAAATAATTGGAACGGTAAATGAAAATAACTAACTAAACATGTTATACGTTCACTCCGAGCATCTCTTAGCCAGCCAGCACTATTCTTAGTGCACATTTTATACACAATATGGTGTATCCATTCTTTCTTTTGATTTTTATACTTTCTCCCAGACTTTAGCAAACTAGGTTTACCTGGATAAGAGGTATTCTCTTGACTCTGCCCTATTACATATACCCCGTCTCGATTACTAATAGCGACTACAGAATTAATCAACAGAGCAGGGCTTTGCATAAATCGTCAGAGAGTTGGAATTCGGAGTCATCAATGTTTTCCAGTGTGAGATCTCTCTCTGCTTTCTAGATGCATACTTGACTATAACATCTTAATTATTTTTAAAATTTTCCTTCTTTTTTACAAGCAACTTTTTCTCTAAGAGTTTTTTCTGATTTTCTGACTCTTGTTCTCCAAAACCTCAATCTTATAATACAACTGATGTTGATCCGTCTTCCTTTCGAATAATCATCTATCTCTCACCAGCTCTCGGGAATTGCAATCACGAAACTGTTCATCATCTTCGTGAATTGCTGAATAAATTAAAAACAATATTCAGTTCGTTCCGCTCACAGCTCCATAGTGCATAAAGCCTGATTTTATCGCGAGCGATTGTATCATGGCATAGAGAATGGGTTTTCTGGCTTGGTTATTGTTTCTATCCTTTTTGAATCTATATTCATCTCCTTATGCATTCTTCTAAGCATAGTTTTGGTCTATAATTGTATTTCTATGCTTATGATAGCCAAATATATAAATAATTTTTCCCTGCTTCGTTTCAAATATTCTTAGATTTGATTTATGCCCACACCACATCATTATTGAACGGTTATGGACAAATCTCTTCTCATTCAATCATGAGAGAAAACTCAAATGCTACTGATTACTTACTTATTCGGACGTGGATAGTTCTAACTTATTTATTCTTTTTATCTTCCGTAATAACTAGTTTCTGATCTGAAAATTTTAAACATCTTAGCAGCAGTTTTAATAGTCAGTTATATTTTTTAATTGACGTTGATAATGTTCGCAAATCCTCTTTTAGTTAGCATTGTACTGTTAGCCGTATCCGCTTTAACAATTAACCAAAGAGTTCAGAAATATCTATCAATGCTTCTGTTACACTTCCCCATGATTATTTTAACTCATTTTTGACGGATACCATGTTTTCGCGCTTATATACCTTCTCACTGCATTTGGTTATAAGGTGCAGCGTAGGCGATTATTCTGTAACTGACATCAAGAGAATTATGTGCCTTGCTGCTTGCAAGTAGTCTGCGGCTATATATCTTAGACACATTTTCACTTTTTTCTTCTTTACTATTCTCTCTCTTAATCAGTCCTTACAATTTAATGCAGAGATCTTCTCCTTGTTTCTCGCTTCTTTGATTTAGTTACGTAATTATTGAGCAATTCAACTTGTTCAAAACATTGACACCCTTCTTATTCCTTCGTACCTCCTCCTGAATTAATCTAGCTAAGCATTCAATTTAAAATCAAATTTAACTTAAACTCCTAAAGACTTATAACTTCTCTTCTTTACCCTATCTATGCCTGCCCTTGGGAGACCTAGGAACCACTCTACCATTCCCTGCTTGTTCCCTGTATAGTTGTTCCAAACCTGAGTACACTTTCTCCAAACTGTGGAATATAATACTCTTTCAGTTGTAAGAAGCAACTCTCATTTCCATGATGCTTTAACACCAGCTTTTCTTAACGCTTTTCTTAGTTGGTAGGCAGTCCCAATTTAAAAGCATGTGATGTATAAACTACAAAAAAAATTGTATTTAGTGGAATTGTCTTCTTGAGTATAATAGTATTTATGTTAATTCAGAGAAATATCAAAATACATCAACATGTCTAAAACATGATTTTGCAGATATTTTCTTCTAAAGAGGTAAATTTAGAAAATATTCATAGATGTGTGTTTTAGTAAAATAAACTAAGTGGAGAAGAAAGGACAGCTGGTAATATAAAACCTACAACTCACACAAAATTGCTTCTCATAATCAGGGGAAGAGATTGAGAATAAATACTTTCATACAATAGTTATAAGTTCATTCCAATCAAACCATATATGTAAAGTGATCTTATATCATTATATGGCAGCCATTTAGAGTGCATCCATATAAAAGATAACAAGTAATATTCCTCCTTGCAGTTTTGAGTAGGCGATTTCCCTCTCCTAAATGCTGATCGAGGCAAGGCGGGGAAAGCGGAGTTCTCTCGATTTTTTTCCTCGGCTTCTGAAAGGGTTCTAACAATTATAGAAACCATATTGTTAGTTTCTTCCAATCTTTTAATACTCAAAATCCCCGTTACTTCTCATATTCATGAGCGACTGTTGCCTTATATGAAGAATATAATGGTAAAGTAATAATAGCTGCCTGAGAGGAGAAATTCTCCATCAAAACTGATGAACATTTGCGCGGGAGAAAGGTAACTCTTGTATGTAGTATATTTTTATATTTATCCCTATTTATAGCATCTACATTTAGTGTCAAGTTTGTAAATGATTTTTTCACATTTTCAATTTATTAAATAATTTATTACTATTGCTGCTTCATTTAGTGACTAATATCTGTGTCAACCAATAATTGCTTCAACTAGTGTTATATTTATGCATATTTAAAGTACCCATAATTGATCCATATCTAAATTTCAATAGTTTTCAAACGATTTGCCATAATTTCAATTAACTAAATAATTTATTTTTAATCTTTGTGTGCACTATAATTTTTGTAATTTTAAACGTGTTCTAAATCTCTTTTATAGACCAGAAGATGGGTAAGATACCCGAAACGTTGTACTTAGTTAAATGAGAAATTTTACATGTCTCATTTTGGGATTTATCCTCAACCTCAAAATAAGCCTTCTTAGAAGCAAACCTATAGAATATATATATATATATATATATATATATATATATATATATATATATATATATATATATATATATATATTGATTAACAGTAAATTTAACCTTCTCATATGAAACACACAATGACTAAATTCGTATCCATCACACTAATTTTCTTAAGTTCATCCCCACGTTCTGCACATATGCAGTCTGCACAAAATCTCCATAATCTTACAAAGTCAAATCATTCATAAAACCGCGCCATCTCGCAGACAAAAATGAGCTCTTTTGTTCTGCTTTTAACTTTCCCTTTTTGTAAATACAGAAAATCTGTAGGAAATGAAATTGCTCATAAATACTCCCAAATTTGCGACGCAAATCCTTTAGTTTCCCTTTCGATTCCGCAACCTAACCTTGATAAAAGACACATTTTTGCTATATACACCATACAATATCACCTTTCAAACTTTTCTTTCTAAGAATATTCCTCTCTCACTCATCTCACCGCATCTAATGCACGTTTTTAAGAGAGTGCACATAAATGCGTACATAAGTCAAAACATACATATTTTATCCCATATTCACACTGACACAAAATGTTTTTAAAAAATTCAGTGTAAGTAAGGATATGAAAAGTACTTGGTACACAAAGTTGAAAACAGTGAAATAAATAATAACTAAAATAACCTGAGAGTTTCTTGCTGCATTATATTGATAATTTGGATCAAAGTATTTTTGAGGGTTGTGAGTTTATGATCTCTTTTAGTAATTTTCTTCGTTAATATTTCATTATTAATTTTGAATGATTAATAAAAATATTAATATATATTAAATTAAATATTATAATAATAAATGAATTACAAGAATTTTATGATGCAAGGCTGATTTTTTGATGTAGTTGTTTTCTGTAACTCAAACGGTGGCTACTCCAGAGTTTCGGAGTGAAAACAGAGAAAGGGAAATCTTCTACGGGAGAAAGCTGCGTTCCAACCATAACCAAGATGCAAGAGTCACAATGCAAATGGTTTTGAGTAAAAATACTTATCGAGAGAAATAGTTAGGGAGAGAAACATGTAGCCACATTTTTTCATCACAAGAATAGTAAAGAAATGTTTAGACAGTAAATAAGTTGCTCCAGGATAATAATCCCAAGATAGAACCTATTGGTATAAGAGATTAAAAAAGTTAGAAGCCAATGCCAATATTTATATAATTACTGATAAACTAACGATAAATTTAATAGGAATGTGTCGAGCTACTGCTTAATTAGCAGGCATGGAAAAGCGAAAATAAAGTAATAATTCATCGCCTATGATGTCATAGTCATATATTAGAATTATAGGAACAAACCCACCTTGACCTAATCTGCTACATATCAACGGTATTGAGCGTCACAATTTTTTAGGTCAATTTAGAAGTTATGTAAGGCACCAGACCACATTAGAGTAATCAATAAAAGCTCAGAAGTATTCAAGGACAAGGATATAAACATTGATAATCATCTCAATGTATACATAAATAAATCATTCGTTTATGAAAGCATTAAGTTTTGAGTTTTCGCTTTTCTTTTCCTGAATTTCTTGTAACCCAACCAAACAAAATAAAAGTGTAGTAATCAGTGACTTCAGTTTAGCTTAATATCTCTCAGACGATTTGTCTTGCATATTTATCTTTTGAATTAATGCTTTCCTTCGTCAGGGTTTTTGAGCTTTCTTCATGGTTTATTTTAATCGTGTATTCTACCTCAGCCCCCCTCCCTCCAAAAATATAAAGTTAAAAGACCTCTATTAAGTTGAGTATTCTTTATTTATTGGAGATAGATATATTCTAAAAATAATGAATAAATCCAGGTATATCTGGAAAAGGGTAAATTTAGTGAAAGTTACTATAGCAATTAGTAGTCACCTTCCTGATTAATGAAATGAATTAGTATTAAAAAGATTAGCCACCTTCACACAACATTCATCATCTCTGTGGGAACTCCTCTTCCACGCAAAGCAAATTACTGCATTCTCTAACCAGGGGTGGGCAACCATTTCAGAGGGCCATATGATACTTTGAGGAGCAGGACGTGAGCCGGAGAGACAAACGAAATCCCCCAAGTGACCATATATATATATATATATATATATATATATATATATATATACATATGTCAGAAAGATAAGGTTACCCCTCCCCCCTCCCCCTAGAACCCAACGCGTACTCGTGGCGCCTGAAAAAGATGCACCTGCACTCACAGAGAGCCATAAGGGAGCAGCGACAATTTCGCGCGGTAGGATGATCTCGGCGCTCTTACCAAGAATGGTCGGGTCATGTCGAACTCAAGGAGTCGCCTCAAGAATTTCGCGCGGCCGGGTCGCGTGATCCATGTTCGATTTCCTTTCTTTCCCTGTTGCACAACGTGATCGGCGCCAGATCTGCGGTGTCGAAGACTTTCGCACGAGCCTGTGATGGTCGCCGAGAATATCCCCTTACTCCCTGGTGCGCCAAGTCTAATGAAATCTGTGGTCTCCTTTGGGGGGCCTCTGACGACCCGCTTCTACCAGGTCAATATAAATACTTCGAGAAAAGCTTTGTGAAATTAATAACATACAGCTTCATCTTGGTTAGCAGCCAGGTACAGTCTTTACGCCCTGCTCTACCTCCCAACGGGTTCCAGCCACGAAAGCACCGAGTGACCTCTCTACCTGACTTCGCTCGTACCTAAGGCAAGGGCTCCCGCCCGAAAGATGATAGACACGGACAGGCATTTATCACTCAGGTATTTAATTCGTTGTCGGCTGGAGTACTTCCTTGTTCATTTCTCAGCGAGGTTAAAGAAGAAGGAATTTGCAAGTGAAACTTTGCAGCACCCCGCTTCCTCGTCGTCTCTCAAAGCCTCCGGTCAAATTAGGCTTTACGTGAGTCTCCCCGTTATTTGCACTCTTCCCCATTTCCATGGAAACAATCACCGTACATCCTCTCTCGGCCTTTCGTCCCCGTTGAATCATTTGTATCCCCCGTTTGGTACCCCAGGTCGCATCTTATTTATTGTCATTTATTTACTTTTGCTAATAATATTTTATTTGTATATAGTAAAGTTATTTTTCTACAATCAGTTTCTCTAAACCCCAAACCTCTAAGAATTGATTATTTACTCCAACCGCACTTGATTTTGATTAAGTAACCAACGTACTGGGATCTATATTCCAATTTCTAGCGTGCTCTCTTCCCGCGTCACCACAGAGTCAATCATCGGGTAGCATAGACGTTCCACTCTTTGACAAACATTATATAATTCTTGTGTCAGGTATAGAGCCACCCTACGACAAACACACACATACTCGAATACATTATTAAAGAATTTTATTGAATAACACACAAATCAGTGAGACGGCTGGTGCTGCTTGCCATGAAGAAGTATTTCAATGACCTGCTCGATGAATCAGGTAGACAACAGAAGAATGTCATTTAGGTGGCGGTCCGAGAGTTTGGAGCGTAGGTGAGACTTCGTGTACTTCATCTTTAAGAAGAGCTGTTTGCAACAGTAGGTGCTGCCAAGCAATGACCACGATGCGCAATGTATTTTGGAAAGTTGCTAGAAGGGCGGACGAGGTCGCAGAAGAAGGACAGTGGAGAAGAGTTGTGGAACTTCACCTTCAGTTCATCATTGTACTACAGCTCTACCAAGTCCATCTGCAGGGGCGTCGTCTCATTTTTTACTCATTTTCATTGCTAGACGTATGACTCATTCCCCTTTTCCTTTACGAGTCTACTGAGACAGATGCTGTTTGTAAGAATTTATTTATTTATTTATTTTGGGAGCTGGAATTTCACGGGCCGGATTGCAATATTAATGCCGAGCAAGGTGGTGGACCAGATGTTATGCCTTTGTGCGCCTGATCTGGACCGCCGGCCAGAGGTTGCTCGCCCCTACTCTAGACCAATCTGAACTCTGGTCTAATAGATACAGTCATAAACATTGTGTGATAAAGATCGCCCAAAGCATAACCGTTGCAGTGTTATGTTGTCTACTTATTGCTACTTCATACATTGCTTGGTACCGTAGAAATTATATTCCATATAAACCCCTCAAATATAAAGAAATGCAATTTGAGAATAGGGTTGTTAGCCACAATTGAAGATAAATCACATGGTCTGTATCACTTAGCGTCAGTATTGTAATAACCATATTAAACCTGTGTTGTAACCAAAATGTGATCTCCATCAGCGACAGATTTTTCAATGGCTTTTTGGAATATGAAAAAAATATCCATCAAATTTCTTAAATAAAAACTTTAACATCACAAATGAATTAGAATCCTACTAACTTTGAAGTTTTTTCAGAGCTTAAGGACAAAAATCCATTCTTGTTATTTCTTAAGCTTCTTATTCTAGCTCTATGATTTCACATTATAATTAGTTCAGAAGATGAGTTTCATTATGAATGAATCACATATATTTAGAAGAAATTGGAAGAATTAAAATTTTATCTCGTTCTTTTATTCTTCTATGGGAGAAGCGGAGGATGAGATGAGATGGGTTCTTCAGTACTTAAATTTATTGATTGAATATAATAATAAAACCACATTTAAGGTCACTTTTCGTGTATTCTAAGATATAAATGCGATAGCTTAAGCGCGAATAAGAAGGAAGAACTCAGTCACCGTGCTTGGATCTGCTATACGCTCCAGTAAACTCTGCTAAAGTAGGAAAGGTCAAGCAAATGAGAAGCTAAAATGTGATTAATACAGGAAGCCACTTTTCAAAACCAAGTTGCATATTCCTATTTCAAGATAGGTATTACAGCAAGCCAAGAATTTGGAAGAAAACAAAAAAATAAGAAGAAAAATTTGCTCTCACTGGGTTGATTGGAGATTCCTCCTGTTCCTTTTGAGCGAGGTAGCCTCCCCATCCACCCCAAATTCTTGTTGTTTTACAAATTTTTAAGGGGTGGGGGGCAAATTATCAACCGCGAGCCCAAACCCAACTGCGGACTGATTAGAGGGTTAGGTCTAGCTAGGTAGGGTGTTAAGGAGACCACGACCACCGGAAGGTTGGCTATATAGTATTTAGCTATAGAGGAAGATTCTTCAACATGAGGAGCAGGATAATCATCTCCTTTTCAGACTTTACCAACTAGGATCCCCACACTAAGTGGGGCACAATATAATACTGAAAAAGGGAAAGTGGATCCCCCGGATAAACTAAGGAGACTACTTCTCGTTCATATCAAAAGGGAAAAAATGAACGTCCAGCAAGTAGCACAAACTCTCTTCTTGGACCTCGAAATACGCCTAATTAAGTGCATTGAGACTCCGAATGTATTCACGTTCATTTTCCCCCAGGAGTTTTGTGTTCCGAAAAGTATAAGTATGGGTAGGAGCTCATTCAGTTGAAGAGATCGTACGATAACTAATGAAAAGGCAAGGATGGATCAAATGCCCTGAGGTGATCAAATCGAGAACACGGAACTGGCGTCAAGATCACAAGAAAAGGATTACCTGGCAATGAGTATGCTAATTCCTCCAGAGAATATACTGAGAGACATGTTTGTTAATATATAAATGTGCTTCACATGTTACGCGATTGAAGAACACCTTAACAAACGGGCTCGGCAAAGGACTTGTAATATGTTCTGAATGTGCCACCGTAAAACATACGTTCATAAATTGTACAAGGAAAAACACCGGACAATTGCCATGCTCTTCCCTTAAAGGAAAGAATTATTTATGAGAAAAGACAGAGACCAAAAAGAGAAGAAAACGATAAGAGCAAGTACCTCGTATGCAGATGCAAAGAGGACGGAAATGACGGAAAATGCAACAACAACAATAGCAGACATAACAGGAGGCATGTATTCTAAAATTTATTAATGCAAAATCACTAAATGTATTATCAAAAACAAATGGAGTAGAACATATTAGCATCCCAATTCAGGTCAATGCATCGGATATTTTAACAATTTAAATGCCAGAAGAAAGCATGAAAGAGCACACAGGAAGAAATACAGGTATCTGAAACATCAATCATTAAAACCAAATTGAGTTCGGAATCCTTGGAAGAATAACCCAAGTAATTTACAAGAGAAATGCGTAGGAGAAATAAATCAATGCCAGGAAGAGGCCCTACCCGGAAAGTAAAAACACCAGACCCTGCTTCTCAATCTGGCAAAAAGACGGACAAGAAACAAGAATTAATGAAATAAAGAAATAACCCCCAGAACGGGAATAAAAACTTTGTATGGTTACTGACAGTTAAACGGATCTAATGGACCGGCAACGTTTAAAGAACTACCATAATCTCCACAAAATAACACAAAGCTGAACATTTTTCAACTAAATAACAAAGAATAGAGAGAAAAGAAACATATTTCTGAAAATTTTTCAGAAGAAATTCGGACAACAGAGTCAACCTCAACACTTATGATATCATAGCTGTTAATCCTACAAGGAAACAATACGAGACAGCTGCTATCCCGATAAAGAAGGGCATCAAATACAGAAAACAATATAGCTGTGTAGAAAGAAAAATGGAGATAACTAACATCATAATACTACATGATATCAACTTCCAAGGAGAAATCATTTGCCGATTACCAACTTTATAAACATTTTTACTAAAAGAAACCCAATGATTTTCATAGGACAAATTAATGCACATTGTGGAGTAAACCGAAATAATATAAAAACAAAGCAGGAAGGCACAGTGAATCACTGTTTGCAAGAGCCATCTGCCATCGATTAGGAACTGATTGCCCAAATACCATAACAGGACGACTGTTTCAAAACTGTACATGTCTAAGCAATAATTATTTCCTTTACAACTGTGAAAATGAAGCCGGAAAATATACCGTGCACAAGTGACACAGCGACTCCCATCACAATCAACAAATACAGAATAATACAGATCACCGCGAAGGTAAGAAAAACATACCACAGAGCGGTTGGTAAAAAAACACCCAACAATTGAGGAATTATATACCAGAACGACTATAAGGAGCTTAATCCAAGTACATAAGAATAAAAGATTTTGCCAAATAGTGGAAAAATTAAGAAGAAAAGACAACTTGGGAGCTAGACGTCGAAGTGAGAAGAAAAAAGAGACCTAACAACAGAAACAACGGAAAAACAAAGTGAAAATGGGAAGAAAACAATAAGAAGGATTGACGAAGATGCACATGTAGAGGAATCGTCCCTCTCCCGTTTTCTTTCAGTGGAGACACGGGACGGTAACCGCAAGAACATCCGGGCGAGGCAACGTGGGTTAAGTTCGTAACCACAGCCCCTCGCCACTCGTCGCTATGAGAAGCTGAACGGTTTTAAACAGCAAGATCTCCCTACGAGTGTATATTCAATTTCTCCAAAAAGTAAGAAATTGGAGACGCGATTCTCTCAAGCTCTAAGGACAACGGGACCGAGGTTAGACTTGCTGAGAAAAACCGTTGGAATAAGAACCCTCCTAGGCCCGTTCACAAGCCCCCTCATCCTACCCCTACCCCAATGGGGTGACGAGGTATAAATAACAAAAACTTGGGAAAACGAGGTAGAATACGTGAGTCTCCAGGCTACAAAGTCCCCGGATTGAGGCCGGGCTACCAAAACTGGACAGGTAGAATACGTGAGACGCCAGGCTAAGAAGTCCCCTGCAAGAAAGGCAGGGCTACCAAGGGGCTAAGAAGCAGCTCATCCTCGAGCTAGTCCCTGGTTATCAAACCGAACGTGAAATTAACTTGTTCCAGTTCAACTTACTCTCGTCAGAGAGACTCCTCATATCCTTGTGCATACTAAGGGATATTCCTCGACCTTGAGAAATTAGGAAATAAAGAGGAAAAAGGCTCCCCCTCAAGCCCGTTACCCGGTGGCCACACCAAACTCATAAGTTAACTGGGTTGAGGAACCAAGTTCAACTTATTCGCGTCAGAGAAACCCCCCTCCTATATCCTTGCCCTTAAGAAGCCCCTTCTAAGTACATTCCTTGCCCATGAGGAATTACGTTACGAAGGAGAAAAGCCTACCCTCGAGCCCGTTACCCGGTGGTCACACCGAACTCTAAGTTTACTTGGTTTAAGAACCAAGTTACACTTACTCTCGCCAGAGAGACCCAGCCTACCCTGGTGCCTCCTAAAGCACCGTGATTGTTCTCCCGCTTGAAGACCCCCTCCCCCATTGAATACTGTGTGGACCACCTCCAACAATCTGGTCGAAGCACGCATAAAAGGATCTACCAGATTCCTGTTGTGTCTAGAGTTTATTGAGTTCAAGGTCAGACTCAAACTCGCCGCCAGAGCAACCAAGGTATTTAAACTCCAGTAAAGACAATTAGCCTATTTCTTGTATATTCAAGTGAGCATCGAATTAGCCAATATTAGAGGGTCAAGTTAATCGAAGTAATTTTTGTGTTTCTTAAAATTCGGAGTATTTCTGCGGTTCATGTTTTGTGTTTGTGTAGTAAATTGTTAAATTTAAAATATAAGTTTATTTGGGGAATTTCTGTGTGTTTCTTTATATCCTTACGTGTTGAAGCGACTCTTCCTTAAAACAACAAAATTAGCACTCTTAGAATAAAGCCTACTTTATCAAAGAAGTACTTCACGTTCCACAAGGTAACCACGACAAAAGTGGTGTCAGGTTTAGAGTGATCAAAAGGGGCATTCTGCTACACCACATGTGAAGGATTTTTAGAGAAAAATGAATCAAATGAAAGGCAAAACAAGAACAGGCTACTTCCCAGATAAACTTTAGGTCGCGAAGATGATCATCATACCCAAAGCAAGAAAACCACTAGTGTAAGTTGAGAGAATGAGGCCTATCTCTCTCATTGACTTCATCAGGAAGGGATTTGAAAAAATAATCAAATAACGACGGTGTAAGTCTCTGGAGGCAAATGAACTCTTAAGCAAGTACCAATTTGGATTTAGGAAGATAAGAATCACAAAACTGTCCCTCAGGTTCATCACTGAGAAAATCAGTAGAGCTTAAAATGAAAAGGCTAATGATGATATCGTCTGTAGGGACATATAGAGAGCATTCGTCAAAGTTTGGACAAGAGGATTCCAATACTTAATAATACAACTAGGAATAAAGAAATTAGAATGACTATCCTTGCGACTTTGTAATGGAATAATACGCATTCATCAAAATTGGAAACTATCAAGGAGAAAGAATTAAACTTATGGCTGGCCTTCCGCAAGAAGGGGTTTCAGTCCATTGTTTTGCTTAATGTACATCTAAGACATCCGAAAAACCCTGACTGAAAAGAGATTCAACATCCATTTGCTATTTTACCATTATACTCATTTGCCACTGAATATAATGGTGAAAACGCGTTCCAAAAGGGTCTGTCTGCTTGAATATTTACTGGAAAATAAACACCTTACCACTTAGATATTGGCTGGTAAATTCGATTGAAACCCTAAAACGATTATTCAAAGTTAGAGGGCTAAAAAATATATGATTTGAGAGCACAGTAAATTTAAAAACAAACAAAGGGACCATGTTTCTTGCAACAAATTACCATAAATGAGCAGAAAGGACATAGGAAATAGCCTACAGTTTTAGCACTATGCTTTGAATTTACATTGCTTCTCTGTTATACTCGTTGTACTACAAAAAAAACTGAAATGAGAATAATCTTTTCTAGGGAGATTTTTTTGATTAAATCACGAATATAAATAACATCTGTCTCTTTCTGTGACCATCTAGTTTCTCATAAATTACCATCTTACTTAAGTTAAATACACTAATGGTTCCTTGGGCATTGAATGAAAACAGGATTGCCCTAAAACTGACAACTCTAAAATGTATAAACGGATTTTTATATAATTTTAATGGAGGTGTCCATAAGGTATTTTTCTACCTAACCAATGAAATTTAGAAAAGTATACTCAATATTCTTTAGTTATATGGGTCTAAATCCATAGAAACTCTTACGTAACGCTTGATAATTTGTAACTTACTATAAACGATTCCTATTTTTAATTTTTTATTTAATATTTGTCTCTGTTACTATTTATATTATTTTTCACATAATACAGTGTTTTCTTTCTTTACAGGAGAATGCAAAAATTTCCCAGACAGTTAAGTAAACATGTGAAGAAACTTTATGAGCTGTACTTTGGATGGAAAGTAGCCAAACTCTTTTTCTTTCACTCAGGTAGAAATGGAATTTGTACACCTGACATACGAGGAGCGGTCAATAAGTTTTGCAATTAAGATATAAGGCAACGAAATATGAGGAAAAGTGTTTTATTATTTTTCAATATAACTACCCTCGACTTTAATGCACTTGCACCACTTGTCCCTGAGGCTTCGAATTCCCGACAACCAGAAATCTTCCGACTGCTGTTCAATCCACTCCTGGACGGCGAGCTGGATATCTTCATCGTCCCCAAACCGGCGTCCACGCAGTGCAGCCTTGAGCTGGCGAAATAAAAAGTAGTCGCTAGGGGCCAGATCTGGACTGTAGGTAGAATGGTTGAGCTCCTCAAAACAGTACTCGCGCAGGGCAGCTTGTGCAACTCTCGCCTTGTGGACAGGGGCATTGTCGTGGAGGAGCAGGACACCGCGTGTTTACTTGCCTCGCCGCTTCTGACTGATGCACTTCTTCAACCCAGCCAATTATTTGGCGTAATATTGGCCTGTGATAAGTCATCTACGAGGCGCATAGTCCACCATCAACACTCCCTCAGAATCTCAGAAGATGGTGGCCATGAACTTCCTGACTGAGAGTTGGGTCCAAAACTTGATGAGGGTCGGAGAGCTCCTGTGCTTTCAGGCCATGATTTCGAGCTTGGTCTCGAGATCCCAGTGATGGACCCAGGTTTCCTCACCTGTCACTATGCGTGACTCGAATCCCGCCGGGTCTTGGTTGTACAGGAGCAGCAGCAACTCCGAACTTTGACCACGTTGAAGTCGATCATGGGGCGTGTGGTTTCTAGGGACCCAACGGGCAGAGACCTTGGTCATGGCCAAATTGTCGTGGATGATGTTAATAACACCTGTATGTGATATTCCAAGTTCTCGCTCGATTTCTTCGACCTTCACTCGTCGATTTTCGAGGATCATCTTCTCCACACGGGCTACATTTTCCTCGTTGGACAAGTCTGACGGGCGTCCTGGACGGAGGTCATCTTCAAGGATCGCACGACCATGGCGGAACTCCCTATTCCAGCAAGCAATGGTTGTATAGGAAGGGGCGGTGTTGGTGTACACTGCAACCATGCGTTCATAGATTTCTTTTGCATTCTTGCCTTCCTTGGTCGAATATTTGATCACTGCGCGGTGCTCCATTTTACTTCAGAACAGATATTAGAAGTGAGTAATAAATGTGTTTTCTTTCGGGGTCTTTAATATCTTTTCAAGAGATGTATCAATGAAAAATATCCAATTACATACTGATCTGCGATCAGTTACTGCTTCTTAAATAGATGGGGCAGGAGTGTGCGGCTGCAGGTCTTGACTTGTCATAACTTGTCCTAACACCCCCCTAAACACCCATCCCCCTTCCTCTGTTTTGCCCTACCGATTTCCGATTTGCAAAAGTTATTGACTGCCCCTCGTATGTCGGGTGTACAAATTCCATTTCTACCTGAGTGAAAGACAAAGAGTCTGGCCTCATGTTTGGTGTACAAATAATCTGGAGGGAGCCAAAGGACAACTCAACGGAATTCTACTTCTGCTTAACAGATAATATAGGTGGGTATTCAATGTGTTTTCTTTCTTGATCTTTAATATCTTTTCAAGAGATGTATCAATGATGAATATCAAAATACATGTGTACAAATTAAAATTTTGTCAGGTGTACAAATTTCCTTTCTGCCTGGGTGAAAGACAAAGGGCCTTGCCTCATGTTTGGCGTACGAATAATCTGGAGGGAACCAAAGGCCCATTCAACGGAATTATACTTCAGAACAGAATAAGAAGTGAGTAATGAATGTGTTTTCTTTCGGGGTCTTTAATATCTTTTCAAGAAATGTATCAATGAAAAATATCCAATTACATATTATGCTGTACTTCCACACTTTTGCAAGTGATTACAGTCAGTAATATACATTTTTAGTCTGATTTTATTTTATTTCAATGCTTGTTGCTACAGAAAAGGCAGGAAATCTATCATGTATCTAGATCTTCATGCTGCTATTTGGCCAGTTCGACATTCAAGTGCTTTTCATATACTACAGCTGCCCTCTGAACGACCAAGCAATGACACGAGCAACTCAGACGATTCCAAATTATTTGACGCACCATATGTACACAGCTAGAATCAGACAAGAAACCACACCTCATCACCCAACCGGAACTCAATGATCTAGTTCGTGAGTTAACACTTACTAACAAGAGAGTGAACTCCTGGCCTCACGTCTACAACAATAAAACCTGTTGGATGAGCTTGCTCGAATTGCAATATTTAGGAAGCGTTCTGCAGATGTACAGCAATTCTTCACTTTTGAAAACAATATAAATTATTATAATATTATAAGAGGCCTATTCAATGCCCTTCAGCTGACCTATGAACCAAATGAATGGAGGTTATTCATAGATGGAATCTGCTTTACCAAATGCAGTTCAGTTCCAGTCCTCTACGTCAGACTGATCACCTCAGCAACCCGTAACTGAACGCAAATCTCATATACGCAGATGAAATGAGCAAACGTGTTCGACTACCTCGACGACTTGTATCGTTTGAGACTACTCTTTCTGTCTAAATCACTCAATCAATTTTAACCAATCAAAATTAATTTCGAAAATGCAGAGACAGAGTTAAAAGATAAATTCCAGAATATCTTTTAATGTGAATACAAATTTCACTAATGCCGAAGGGAGGTTTCGCTGCAGCCATTTCCTCCAAAATCTATTGATTAAGTATATGACCTGAAAATTGGACTTCTGAGCACTATTGGCTTAAAACTATTCTTCGATAAAGATATTCCTTCTATTCAACTGTTTAATATTCATCTTTTACTTCTCCGTAAGGGGCGCGGCGATTTGCCATCCTGGCTGCCGTGCTGACGGGATCCAGCGCTGCGTCCGGCCCCAGCTCAGGCTCTATTCCTTCTTTAAGATAGCCTGTATTTCTCTCCTACTTCGTCGCTTTTCATACAACCTCTCCCACAACTTTCTCTGGTCAGCCTCTAATTTCACAGGGTAGAAGCGGACCTTCTTCTCAAACCAACCGTCCCGGATCGGGGCTGAGGGGAGAGAAGACAACGTTCCCTAACCCCTGAGCTCCGGTACGGAAGGTTTTTTTTCTAACAACCTGCTTCATCCCCACCCATACCTTCCTCACATCCCTTTTCCTTCTCAATTCACTGTCTACCCTTGATTTTACGCCGTGTCTAAGGTGGATCCGCCATGCCGATGGACTGCCAGGCCACCAGACGGGAGCGGTGGTCCCAAATGGCGGCGCCTGGCTCTGCCGTGCCTGTAAGCACCTCTTGCAGTGCGAGCTACTGCGAGAGGTGTAAAAAATAGGGTCACCTTGCCCATGTATGCAAATGAAAAACCCAAATCTCTCCCCAATTCCCCTTACTCATCAACGGAGCTGCCCTCGGGCAGCCCCACCGAAAAAATGGAGGTCCCCCTCCCTGTGCTTACGCAGGGGACCCTCGATAATTCTTTAACCGAAATAAGGCTTACTCCTCTCCTACGCCTACGGGTGTAGGGAAATCCCCCTCCCCTTTTCTTTCCAAGGGGACTGCCAAGAAAGCCAACAAGCAGCCCATAGACAACCGCTCCCCATCGAAGCGGCTCGGTGAGGTGAACCCCTTAGGGGGGAGAAGGAAGCCAGTCCACTTCGGTCGCTTCCCTCAAAAGACCTGCTGGCAAGAATTTTAAACCTTGCCGGGATCAAGGCCTGTGCCTTTCCACACAAGACTGGTGACACTGCCAAGGAAACCTGCGATATCCTGGGAGGGGATGGCCAACTATCCTGTGATAGTTCTATCCTGTGATAGATAAGGTCCTTGAGAAAACCCTGCCTAAGACTGTAGGGCCTTCCATGAGGGGGAATCCGGGCTCGGCGCCAAACACCGAACCCGAATCCGCCCCTATGCAAGGTCCTCTTCAAATAGCTGGGGATTCTCAGGCAGTACAAGGAGGGGAGGGATCTCCTCCGACCGGTGCCCGTACGACTACCAGGACCTTCTCCATTTCAGGGAAGGACCTGGTTGAGGCCGGTCCCTCTGACCTAGGGGCTTCTGCCGGCGGAGGTAAGAAGCGGGTTCATTCCCTGCCCTCCTCCCTAAAAAAAAGGACGAAAAAGACCAAAAAGATGAAAATGACTCGGAGCTCCTCGCCTCCTGCTGGGGCTGCGGGAACGGATGTGTCTGCTGCCACTGTGGCAAGCGATCAAGCCAAGATCGGCACATCCAGCCCCTCTGTCCCCCCGGGTGCAGAACCCCTGATTCATTGGTTCCCCGGCGTTTTTGATCCCACTGGCTTCAAACGCTTCCTCGTTATTCGCTCCACTGATGGCACCATGTTGGTCAAGGGCAACATGATCCATAAAAGAGGATTAGCTAGTGAAATTGGTAGAGAGCCGAAGGTGTCCCGTTTCTCGGACGGGAGCCTTCTGGCGAATGTGGCGAATCCCGCCAAGGCGGCCAAGATAAGTGCTCTTCGGACACTTCATGGCACCCCGGTGAGTGTTACGCCGCACTCTACCATGAACTTTGTGAAATGAGTAGTTTATGCGAGGGAACTCGTGGACTACTCCATTGAGGATATCCCCGTAGAGCTGGCTGACCATGGGGCGGTCAAGGTCGAACATGTGATGAGAAAACAGGGAGGGGCCTCCAAACCCACCCCTAAACTCTTCCTAACGTTCGACTGTGACAAGCTCCCTGAGTGGGTGCGTGCCGGTTGGTACCGCTACCGCGTGAAGGCGTTCGTGCCACTGCCGGCGCGGTGCTATTACTGTCACCTCTTTGGCCATACGAATCGTTCTTGTAGACGTGCAAACTCGGGGTCACACGAAGTTTGTGTAAATTACTCCAAGGCCGCACACAATAAGTCCAATTCGTGTGTGACCACGTGTGTCAATTGCGAAGAGCCGCACCCCGCTTCTTCGAAGCAATGTGGTGCATATCTCCTCGAGAAAGAAATCCTGGCCGTTCAGGCCCAGGATCGACTCTCATTCCGCGAGGCTAAGGACTTGGTCCTGGCGCGCCCGGCTCTGCCTGGGACGTCCTATGCCTCAATAGTTAGAAAGGCACCCTCTGCTCCTGGACCATCGTAGCCAAAGAGCACGGTTGTTTCCACGCCCATTCGGAGCTCTTTTGCGGGCTCTACTGAACCCGGGCGCTTCCCTGGTAAAACTAGCGGCAAAAAGGGTTAACACCCAGCCTCGGCTAAAACTAGGGCTTATCCATCTTCCCCCAGCGTGACCGTTTCCCGTAAGCCGAAAAGGCCACGCGCCTCCACTGATTCGTTAGACTTACAGGAGGCAACACCCGTAAAGTTGGTCACTTAGACCATTTTTCGGAGTTCCTAAAGCTGTCCCCTGAAAGGAGGACAGCAACAAAGGAGCTTCGGCTCCTTCGCCCACACCTAGTGGTGGAGTAAGTGGCTCGGAGACGGTGGTTTCTCAAAAAAAGGGCCCCCGCCTCCGAAGCCGCAACGTCCGCCTAAGGTTTCGGTGCGGGTGAAGAACAAGACTCGCATGGCGAGCCCAACCTCCCCCAATAAGTCTTCGAAGGCGACAGCGCTTTCAGCGCTTTGTCCGGCCAACAGCGCCCGTGGTTCTGTCTCCGGGAAGCGTACGGCCATTCCCGTGAGGGTCTTTTGTTCAAGGAGGTTCCCCGCGTCGCCGAGCTATGCCTGGAGGGCATATTCCTTCAATGGAATTGCCGTGGACTCCGGGCCAGCTGGGAGGAGCTGCGGAGGCTCGTCTCATCCCGTTCCCCGTTAGCTATCTTTCTGCAGGAGGCCATGCTAAGCGCGTGCCCCCTGCCCGCCCTCCCGGGGTTTAAGGGTCTGGCAACCCCACCACCACGGGATGGCTGGGCCAAGGGATGCGCGGTTCACACCTGGCATGATGTCTCCGTTCTTTCTTTCTCTTTGGATACCTCCTTTCAGGCAGTGACTGTGCAGCTCCACCTGGATAGGAGGTATAATATAATTTCTGCGTACATTCCACCGTCAGCTGACTCCGAAGCGGTGGACTTCCGCCGCATCGTGGCACGGTTGCTGAAGCTCTTTCTTCTGCTTGGAGATCTAAACGGCAAGCATCCTCTCTGGGGAGAATACTCAATAAATCCCAGGGGACAAGTCCTCGCCGATCTGATCGAAGAGCTTGAGATGGGTGTCCTAAACGTTGATGAGTTTGCGCATCACTGTGCGAGAACCGCTTCATTTTTTTGCTTTGACCTATCTTCATGATCTTCGGATGCACAGCCTGATTTTGATTGGGGGGTGGTTGATGACCTCCATGGTAGCGATCACTTTCCAAATCAAATATCATTTTCAGGGCAACTGCCACCTGAAAGCCTAGGTGGTGCTTGGCGTGGGCGCGGTGGCATACATTTCAGGAAATGACTGAATTCTCTATCTCAGTCGAGGAGTTTAGGCCGGTAAATGAGGCCGTAGAGTTCTTCTCCGGCAACCTCATCACCGCGAGCCTGACTACTATTCTTAGAACGCCTGGCCATTTTGCACGCCGACCACTCCAAAGGTGGTAGGCTGAGTGTGAGACGGCCCTCAAACAAAAGCGTTATGCCTACATGCGTTATAAGTGCCGCCCGAACGATTTCACTGTCGTTGAATTTCGTCTGGCAAGGGATAGGTCCTGGTATATTTCCAAGCACGCCTGACGATCTTCTTGGCAGGCATACGTGTCTTCATTTAACATGAAACCCCTTTAGCAGAGGTGTGGAAGCGAGTCAAAAGGATTCGGGCCAAGTTCTCGCAGGACCCCCTACCCGTTCTCCAGGAGAATGGAACTGCAATCTCGGACCCCGCGTCCGTAGCGGAATCCTTAGCGCCCGCTTTTTCTGCATTATCTAGCCGGGATGCTGCTCCGCCAGCATTCAATTCACGTCGTGATGTCTCGGAAGGCCGCCGGCTGGACTTTACCTCCAGAGGAGGAGAACCCTTCAACGACAGGCTTACTGTGAGTGAGTTGCGCTCTGCTCTCGCTTCGTGCGCGGACACCACCCATGGTCCGGACGATGTCCCGTACGCCATGCTTCGACACCTAGGTGATCGAGGCATGGCCTTTTTTTTAGATTTGTTCAACAAGATCTGGAGAGTCTTTCCCCAGATTCTCGGCGAATGGCTACTGTGGTCGCCTTTCGCAAACGGGGAGAGATCACTCTACTCCGACTGGTTTCCGCCAATCTCTCTAACCTCTTGCGTGTGCAAGTTGATGGAGAAATTGGTAAATGTTAGATTAGACTTTTTCCTGGACAGCGAAGGCCATTTGTCTTCTGCACAGTGCGGCTTCCGCAAGTTTCACTCCACGTCGGATGCTCTGCTCCGATTGGAAAATGCCGTCTGCGAGGCTTTTCTTCGTAGACAGCACTACCCCACGGTGTTTTTCGATCTGGAGAAGGCCTATGATACCGCATGGTGATACGGTATCATGGAGACTCTCCACACGATGGGAAGGAAGGGACGCCTCCCAATGTTTATATCTGAATTTTTGCTAGATCGTCGATTCCGGGTACGGGTGGGGGAGCCATCTCCGGCTCAAAAGAGCAGAAAGAGGGTGTCCCGCAGGGAGGTTTCTCGCAGGGGAGTTTCCTCAGTGTCACACTCTTTGCCCTGAGCATAAACGGCATCACCTTGGTGCTGCTGGAAGATATTCTCGCAACGCTCTATGTCGATGACCTTTCGATCTCTTTTGGCGCGTCCCAGATGCTAACTCTGGAGCATCGAATCCAACAGGAATTGAACCGATTCTCTCGCTATGCCTAACCGCACAGGTTTTGGTTTTCTTTTGCTAAGACTAAGGTGGTGCACTTCTGCCGCCATACACGGCTTCATCCCGACCCAGATTTGTTTCTTAATGGGGTGCGCCTGGAGGTGGTTGAGTCGCACCGTTTCCTTGGTCTTGTATTCTACCAACACCTCACCTGGGAGGCTCATGTCCGCAGCCTTAGAGTATCCTGTAGCCCGCTATGGATATTCTCCGTTCCGTGACGTTTAGCGCTTGGGGTGCTGATAGGGATACTGCCTTACTTTTCTATCGATCCTTTGTTAGTTCGAAGCTTGACTACCGATGCTAGTTTTATGCATCCACAGCCAAGCGTTTATTGTGGAAGGCTGACTCGATTTACCACACCAGTCTTCGCTTGGCGACCGGTGCCTTCCGCACTTTCCCAATTGAGAGCCTGTTGGTAGAAGCTGGGGAGATGCCATTCGCTCTACGCCGCGTTCAGTGCATCACTCGCGCGAGCCCACCGCCTCCCTCAGACGCCAAACGCTCTTACTGCATCCGCAGCTGATCTCGATGGTGCTTATGCCGCCAATAGACGCCAGTCATACCCTAAGCCCTTTGGGTTTAGGGCCAGGAAACTCCTTCGAGAGGTAGATATAGCTCTCGGGCCGTTGGCGCCCCTGGTTATGCCCAGGACACCACCCTGGAGGTTACCACATTTAGCTATTTGTCGCCACACCTCTGCTCCCAAAGCTTGTAACAGCGCCATGAGTATTGCGTTCGACATTTTTGGAGCACACCTCGTGTCACGCTGGAACCATGACAGTGTATATGGATGGCTTCAAGTCCCAAGAGGGGGTCGGTTTCCACGCCGTATCCCCTCTGTTTGAAGTCAGCGGGGCTCTGCCAGGCGCTGCGTCTGTCTTCACGGCCGAGCTGGTGGCAATACACCACTCGGTACGGGAGATTACGCGACGTGCCCGGTTCGGAGACCAGATTGTGATCTATAGCGACTCACAAAGCGCCATGAGTGCTCTCGGGGCATTGGAATCTCCGCATCCCCTGGTTCGCGATATCCGTGATGCCACGGTTTTGGCGAGCCGGGCGGATGTCGAGATTATTTTCTGCTGGGTTCCTGGACATGCAGGAATTGCGGGGAATGAGCGCGCGCGCTGATGAGGGCGCCAAAGTGTCCTTGAGGACTCACACAGACTACATGGCATGAATACGGGCAGCTCTTCGGACTGCTTGGCAAAGAAGATGGGAGACGGTCGAAGGGAACTTAAAGTTGCGTGCCATTGCACCGCGACTGTTCCCATGGACTTATCCCGCAATTCCGCCACGGCTTCAGGTCGATTTGTCTCATCTCCGAATCGGACACACTCGTGTGACGCATCGCTATTTGATGGAGCGCTCGCCTGCGCCCTATTGTGACGACTGCGTCGTCCCCGAGACTGTTTGGCACATTATTGTCGAATATCCCAGTCTGGGTGATCTTCGCGCACGATACCTGCCCCGGTAGTGGGATGGGCGGGGTCACTATCGCCTCTCCCTTGTACTTGAAACGGGTTCCTGTACTTTGACTTGTGGACTTGTTGACTTTTTAGGGGAGGCCGGGCTACTCCCTTTTATTTAAGTAGTTTTTATTTTAGTTTTTGTCTTTTTTTTTCTCTGTAGGTTGCACGCTCCTGCGCTGGGGTGAGTGGGACCTCCCCCCGACGTCGGAGATTTCTTCTAATTGTTTAGTTTTTTCCAATTTTGTGATTGTTATATTTTCACATTCTTATTTTAAAGTAGCCTAGTTCTAGTGTGTCATGTGTCCGGCGACTTACGCCCAAGTCGGCATTCGCCAGATAGGCTGTAAAAAAAAGAAAAATCATCTTTTACTTCCTATTATTATTATTCTTATCGTTTTATATATTTCTCTAATTTGTTTGGGTTGTGAAGCAATTTTATCACCTCAAATTTAAATGTTTTTTAAGTATAAATTGTATTTATATTTGTTTAAATATTCATATTTTATTTTATTTTCATCTGAGTATTTAAGAAGCGTTTCTATGTAATTATGCCTCATTATTTAAAAAATTCATGGTGAAAGCAAGATACATCATGAAAGAGTGCATTTATTTAAACTATCCTAAAAAGGAACGTCCTTTCTTTTAAGCATGTAAATATATTTTATATCTTATCCCGATTCTTCTACCAGTCTAAATTTGACCAAAATTAAATATTATAATTCAATGACCTTTTCTATTTATTCGGATTTTAAAATGCTCTTTAACAAATTATTATTGTTTTTTTTATTTTTAAATATTACACAAATATTTTAAGAATATGGTTTATAAGTAGAGAAAAAGTAAGGAAGGGTCTAATTTGTCTTATTCTGTTTTCCATAAACAGAATAATTCTAAATATTATGCAAGAAATATTAAATCTCCAAGGGTTTAGAGGAGAAATATGGTGAAATAGATTTGTAGTTTTTTCTTTATTCTTCTCTTTTTCTTTTCTTGGGTTTATATTTATTTTATATTACAATTATTTTTCTCTCTCAATAACTCGTAACTATAACTTAATTATCAGATATTTTATATTTGCTTATAGAAATGGGAGGTCTAAATCTACTAATCTCTCGATAAACTGTTGCGGGCATCTTGAAAAAGTCCTCATCCACCGTTATATTAATGAGTCGATTTTTTCATTATGAGGTTTTCTATGGCTTACGAGTTGAACAGTTTACAAGAATTGATGGTCTTCATACTGAGTATCATTCATACATTTACGGATTTATTAGAGTATTATGCAATTTGCGAGGAGATATTAATAGAATAGTAAAAAAAATATCTAAATAATAAGAATGGACAAAAAATAAACTGTTATATGTTTTCCTATTTTTCATGTCATACAGGGTGTCCACAAAGTCTGGGTACATAGGGGATAAATACATACCTTTAGAAAAAAACAATTTTATTTAATTATAATCTTAAGAAATGAAATTTTCAATAGTATTTCCATTATTTGCAATGCATACTTCGATGCGCCTTGCTAAATTCTGGTGAACTCGATTGAATAGGTGTAAATTGACTGCGATTTTCGCACACTGACTGATAATGCGTTTTATCAAGTGGTTTAGATTTGCAATCTTCATTGAGTAAACTTTTTCTTTTAGCATACCCTAGAAAAAGAAATCAAGGGGAGAAAGGTCTGGTGAACGAGGGAATCACTCCACATTTCAAATCCAATGAGGAAAAGTGCCATTCAGGCAATCTCTAACATTTGTAGCAAAATGGGCAGGGGCTCCATCCTGCTGAAACCAGTCCGGAAGTCCCTCACCTAGGCGCTCAATTTGAGGCATTAATTTGTCTCTCAATATGTTCATATAAGTCTCACCGGCTACATGTTCATCAAAGAAGAAGGGTCCTAGCACATGAGCTTTCCACAAACCACACCACACCATCACCTTTTGTCAGCCTTGCTGTTTGGATGGATCCATCCAATGTGGATTGTCTTGAGACCAGTATCGAAGATTCTGTCTGTTGACTTCACCATTAACATAAAACAAAGCTTCATCACTGAACAACAAAAGGTCTTTAGTAAAATTGATATTTTCATCCAATTTATCTGAAAACCATTCGCACATCTGAATTCGTCTATCGGGGTCGTCTTCATTTAAGTGATGAAATATCTGTAATTTGTACGGATGGAACTTCTGCTCTACCAGGATTTTGTGGATAGTTGACCTTGGAACACGTAACTCCATAGATGTCCGACAAGGTGATTTCTTTGGGCTAGCAGCAATCTTGGCTATGACAACCTCTTTAGTTTCGTCGGAAGTCTTTGGTCGCCCGGAACGGGGTTTGTCCAAGATACTGCCTGTTTCTTTAAACTTCGTGACCAATTTCCCGACGGCAGTAAAAATAAATAGGTTGCCGATCAGGGTGTCGAAGGTTAAATTCATCGGCGATTTTGCAATAAGACCATCCTTCTTGTCCACTTAAAAGTACCAACTCGATTATTTCTTCTTTAGACAGAGCCATCATCCGATCTGGAGAGGAAAAATAATATAAATAAATAAAATCTTAAAATTCCTATGTACCCAGACTTTGTGGACACCCTGTATACATATGACAAGAAGTTTGTATTTGTGAACCTTGTATGACATCATAGTGTCAGTTAAAATTCAATTAGAATAATGTTAAAATATTCTAGGAGAGACTGTAAGAATCCTTTATATTGTTTTTATTACATATGCGGCTGTTTAACTTTTAAAATAAATAAGAAAAATCAATCCTTAAATTAAAAGAATTATCATATATATTTTGGCTGAAAAATTTGCGATGAAGATAATAAATGGTTGCTTTTATGTTTTACCTCATATTTTAATGCATTATCAATTTGGTCTAAAGGTAAATTTAGGGATTTTATATTTGTACTCTCGATGGTTTTAGTTGAATACAAGGTCATACATATCACTGACTGTTATTTCTGATGCGAAGAGAAATTATTTGATGATACAGTTATTTTGAATTATGTAGTTAGATAATAAATTGTCTCTCACCTATCTTATATCTTAATCTTTGTTTTTTCACCCCTCCATTACCTCATTGATCCGAAATAACAATACAAAAACCTGAGGTAATATAACTCTGATTCAGAAAATTCTGCTAATGAATATGCAAGGATCCCTTATATGAACTTCTAGAGATAGATTTCTCAAAAAACTCATGAGTCAACCTAAAATATATCATGAGATTCGTGACTTAGGTTTGACAAGATAACAGAGTGAGCTTTTAGAGTTGAGTTTATGGAAAATAAATATTTGCTTAATTTTTTCCCATATCAAATAATCGAAGTTGTTCTGACTATATATAAGATAAAGTTTCAATGTCAAACTAGTTGATCTTTTACAGTAAAATTCTAAAGTTTTGAAGAAGTGCATCTACATTATGATCCTAGCCATTGAAGACTTTTTATAGATGCGTCAATTTATAACACAAAAGCAGTTCTTTTGCGCAAAGGCAATAATATTCCATCAATACCAGTTGCTAACTATATTATTTTGAAAGAAATATATGAAAATATAGCATTTATCGCGAAATCTTTTAGGTCTACCAGATCCCTCGCTACACATGCCTAGAGGTAACCTGCATAAAAACCTGCCCCGGCCCGACCAGATGCGTAATCAAAACACCAACCTGGTTTGACGCTTCATTAGATATGAAGTGGCCGGATAAGAACTCAACATGTGCATCAACAAAACTAAAGTCCTGGACTCCGCTAGAGAAATCATTAATTTCCTGTCATGTGGCCACCGCGAAGTTTCAGGCAACACCGATGAGGTTTCTCAGGCAGAAGCGGCTCAGTAGATAATAGTTGAATACAAAAGTGGTCACCAACAGGAAGGTGATGGAATACCTCCGAACCTAAATCAAATGGTGCATCCAAAGAACATAGAAATCGAATCAAGAAAATGAGACATTTCTCCTGCAGTGATTCATAAACCAACCCACATTTAAGACACTTATCTACACTTCATAGATCCAGTCTGAACGGAACTAACCTCTAGGAATGATCCTGTCTTCCCTGAAGAGGGTGTACTAGTATTTAAATCAACGTGCAGAGACAGAGCCTCGGGAACCGTGCCACCACACTACGAAATTTTCCTGCGTCGAAGTAAGCTGACGGTGGAATCTAAGCAGAATTAAGACTATACCTCCTATTCATGACTAGCTGCTATGCATTCTCCTAAACTTAATCAATTATAGGGATTAGAAGAACAGAAACACCATGTCAATTATAAATGGCACATCCACCTGCACAGACACCATCCAGTGGTTGCTGTGTCGCATTAACTTTATACCAGTGGAGGGTGGGCTGGGGGCATGATTACTCATCATGATCTCCTGAAAAAGATAGCTTACAGGGAAGGGAAGGAGAGTAGATTTGCAGCTCATATAGTTGGTTTGTAGTATACGGCAATTACATTGAATTAAGATGACCGCCATGGCTAGTTACGAGGAGATTTGGGTGCCCTCTTCAAACAATCCTTCTCAAAATGGCCGTTCGATTGTCGGAAGCAGAGTTCCTGGGGATGTAGCCACACAGGAAGATTAGTGCGCTATCACCTGCGAAGAAATTTAAGGGGAAGTTATGCTTCCAATGTAAATATTTTCCTCCCCTTGCCTCTAAACCTATGGTCTGCGTGCTTGTTTCAGATGTGGGGGCCTTTCTTTTGGAGGTTCCAGCTACACTCTATCGCACGGTCTATGTTTGACTGGGGTCATGAGAGCCGAAAATTTCGTTTGTTTGTCGTCCTTTCGATAGGCTTGCTTAGAAATCCAAGAAAACAGTATCACTTGTTGCTATGAGTCTAACGACTCTTTGGAGGCGCGAAGGTGTTTCTTCTTGTAGCAAACGATCACGCGGGATGAAAGGGCGCCCCATGGCTTTAACAAAGAAAGCATTTGAGGCCTTAGAGCCGCCAGTCCTACCACTGATGCGCGCAGGGAGTATAATCGTAAAAGGTTTCCGAATGGGCGCGTGAGACACCGTGGTCGTAGGCATACAAGGGCCATGATAAGAGGGTGCCTACTTAACTATTGTGGCATAAAACGTCATAAGTCCTTAAGATGCGCAAAGTAAGTTGTTTGCTCCTTGAACGGACAGGACCTACATTTATTTTACTTTGGCGCCACATTGGTTGAAGGAAGCAAGTTGTGACTATCAGAATTAACACACTTAATCCTACACGATATGGACTCATCGTATATTGATTTGAGGCAAATTCTGGTAAAAAAGAGTGGTGTTACCAGAGAAGCGGCAGTAGTAACACCTGCTTGGCAGTGCGACGGATATTCTGAATGAGTAGTAATAATAAAAGGCACACCCTGACTCAAGAGCCTGATACGATCAAACATTCGACCAAAACATACTCCTTGATCGGCCAGTTCTTTGATGATGTATTTCAATATTACATGAGTTCCTTGGTATAAACCAACTATTACGCAAAATTCATCGTATAATGTGGTGTCACCTGGAACAACAAGCATTTGAGTTTACGAAAAATACTAATAATTGCCGCCGTCTGAATGGTTCGCTGCATTCGCCAGAAGACTCTTGTCCGAGAAAAGGGTAACTTTCGGAATATTTGTCCTTTGGCCAAGATGTTTCGCTCAATTGAGCAAATAACTAACAATCATTGGAATTCCTGGGGCTCAAAAATGCTAGGTAGTCTCCCCAATGAGTAGACCAACACAAACGAAGCTCCACTCACTATTGACTTCGGTCTTGATTTTATTAATGTTCTTCCCTCGGAAGTGCGCTCCCGTGCCGGTTATTTTACGATTGATTTGGTCAATTGAAGGCACGCCAGGGGTCCCCTCCGCCTGAATGCCCTGGCAGAGGGAGCGGAACCCCTAGGATTTTTTGTCTTCTTTTAACGCTTTTTTTATGAGGGGATTTCATGTAGTCAGCCCGGAACTCCCCGCCACCGGAAGAGGAAAAAGATTCGAGGCTACTTATATTCAGGATCTAACCTTTTGGATACTGAGGCACGTGGAAGATGATTCTCCTCCATTTGAAAAGTGCCGGAAGAGGCCCAAATGAGGATTCGTCTTCAATTTGTGGTTCTTCACTAATTTACACTCAGGGTGAGAGGATGTGAAGTTCCTTTGTTTAGGAAGTCTGCCATACTGCATTCAAGGCGGATAAGGATTGACAGAGCTTTTCTTGAACCTTTCCCCATAGAAACACTAGATAAAAAAAAGAGGAAGAAGCCACTTTGCCAAATATTTTAGAAGGATCTATTAAAATCTTTTTCCACTGTACGGTTGCTGTTTAGAATGGAATCTCGATAGCTGTTAAATTTACAGGACTGTATGCAATGATTTATCCCATGAATAAATTATGTTATTTTTATAACTTATGATATTTATGCCTACTGAAAACTCGTCGATTTCTTTATTATATATGACAGCAATCGAAAGGCATTTCACATAAGAACTTTCTATTCCCAAAGACTAATTATTTTTTGTTCTCTTGAGTAAATGATTTTTTCCTAACAACAATTTTTTATGGAGCCCTATTAATCAATAAACGTAAAAGATGATTAGAAAGAATTACTACATATATAATAAATCTTCCATTGAGTTAACAATTATTCATTGTAAAGCATTAACATTTTAACCCACTATGAAATTAATTTATGATAGGCTACCATAAGTCACGGAAGTAGAAACAAAAGCAGCCCAACGAACTTAAAGTCGCAAAGTACTTTTATGATCTTAAATCCCTCTTTTTATCCATTACCCTAAAAATATTTGAAAAGCATTTTTATTGTTATGCAGAGAGTGAATGATTCTTAGAAAGTACACATAATTATATATATTTTGAATCAAAAGAACATATTTTCTATTTATCCGCAAACAGATCATACTTAGCTAGTTCTCAGAGCTTGTAATGTATGCTTTGTTTAAGTTTCTTCTGTTTCTTACCATCTTTACAATCTAGTTTCTATAATTCTGTGATTATTATCAGTTCTTTCTACAGTTCTTGCGGAATTTGGTTTGTTTGGGATGCAACAATGCATCTTATTGTAGGATGGCTTACACACCCATACAAATCACAAACACAAATAAATTTCAAAAGAACCACAAACCATACATATGTTCATCTCTCATTATGTAGAAATAAAGAACATACCAGTGGAATTTCCCGAACCAGGACCACCAACTACTAGTGCCAACATTTATCTTTGCCTAGAAATGAAGGTCACAGTCAAAATATAAAGAACTCACCATCAGATACGCTCATGTGTCTGAGATCTGGAAAGGTTAGTGTTGACATTATCAAGGACGACATACCAGTCGCTCCCTCATTTCTCGTTTCTTAGTAAAAAGGAATGGTATATGTGAAATTATGACGAGCGAAAAAACACTCCTAGGTTATTCTCTAGTTACAAATAGATAAAGAAAATCAAAATAAATTATGAACAGCGTCAAACCACACAATTGTTTATCTATCTTAATGTAGATATAAAGAACATCACGGGTGAAATATTTTAATAGCATGAAATTATTCGTACCTATATTTCTCGTTGCCTAAAGTTAAAACCCCTAAACATTACATTATATAAATTGTGGCAAATGACTTTTAACTTAATATCTCTTTATGTAGACATAAAGAATGCTTCAGGTGGATATATAAAGAGCGACAAACCTCTCATCCAATTATCTCTCTTTCTCTCTTTTCCTAGAGATAAAGAACGTCATAATTATAAAATGTTACAAGCCAAATTACGTATATATCCAAACCAAACATAACTTTATCTTTATCAATGTAGAGATAAAGAACGTCACGGTGGAATTTAATAAAGGCGACAACCAATCTTAATTTAATATTTTGGTGCTTAGGGATTAAAAGTTCCCAATAAAATAATGGAGAGCGACAAAACACACAACGGTCATCTCTCGTTACGAAAATTTAATTGAATCACGTCACAGTTCAGTTTATTAAGAACGACAAAAAAATCACACGTTCATCTCTCATTTTAATGTAGGACACATCACCCGATCCCTTCCCTCCTCTCCTCAACGCTTTGATTGTAAATTGAGTTCCCACCTGGCTGCTTGTGCTCCATTTACTCTGCTCTCTAAATCAATCGGGGTAAACACCTCACACCACTTTTTCCCTCCAACAATTTCATGCGGATTAAGCTTTGATGGTTTAATTTCTTTCTTTAAATAGTAATAATGACTATCTTAGTAGTGGTTTCAGGTAAACGCAAAATTAAGACACCAAGAGAGTTGCGTGCTGTCGTAGTCTCAAACAACCCAATTAGTATTCTCTTCACACAATTCGGGCGAAGTGAATTCCACACGTTTTAACCTTGCCGAATTTCTCCACTTAAAATGCCCTTAACTTTTCAAAAACTCTTGCAGTTAACTCAGAGAGGATCTTCTGGAAGAAGCGATTATGCCTGTTGCTCTAGGGTTTTTAAATCAGAGTTATCCTTCTCTTAGGTGGACTGCTTGTCATGTATACGAGCTCCACCTATCCATCCCCACTGTGGTGCCCAGTCACGGAGGTAACCTCCCAAGTAAATAGTGTGAGCTTTTAAAACAGAATCCAAATGGAGATTTGAACTACCGAACCCAAAGATTGCCAGGCAAGCGCGCTAACCACTATACTAGCCGGGAGGTTAAAAGCCAGTTATTCGTCGCCTTTTGTTAATAAATATAATATAAATTCCATTTTGCCTGTTATACAATCCTACTTTAGGGGAAAAATAGAAATATTTAAACTATTAATTCATGTTATAAAATTTCTTGATCTGTCTCCTTGCTTTTCAGGCGACCTTGGTGCAGAGAAACAATGGTTGCAGGCTTCGTGGAATTGTATAAAGATTCAAACATTTATTTTTACTAAAGAATATTACAAAATAAATTAGAATTACATAACATCATTCATTAAACCCAAATTCTCCTCATCTTAGCCTGTTCATTGCATAGAAAAACCCCAGGGGTGGAAACTCACTTCCAACAGGAAGAGGACCAAAATATGTTTTTGGATTCATCAAAAGAATGCATTTTTTGATTATTATTTTGGAAGTTCTGACTTTTTATAAACCTGAACAAAAAGTAAATATTTGATTAATTATTCCTATCACGTAAATTTTAAAAAACGAGTGAACACACAATATATGTTTGACTCAAATCTTTTGTCCATTACTGTTCATTCCTGGTAGATCAGTTTGAAATAAACGCCTTTTAGAGATGCGTGCGATAGAAGCATTTCCAAGGAGCTTCATATTTGCCTTTCTTGTCTCCTTGATACCAGTCTCTGACCCGTTCTTCTTTCTATTTTTACTACTAGTGTTCCTATTTTTCTACCTTATCTATCCTTCTCTCCCCTTTAACCCATTTGTACCGGGAGTTGGATTATTTCACAAATGTTTGAAATTTTAATATATTAATAAGAGTACAATAAGTAATATTGTGTAGAAGTATTTTTCAATATCTCAAAAGGGGTTACGGAAAATCCCATCCTCAATATCACATGCTTGTAAGAGTGTAAATAAATAATTAGAATAATTAGTACCATTCGCAAAATTCATGATGTTACCAGTGTTACATATTTAAAAATGATTATATTTGAATAATGATGATAATAAAATACATTTTTAATAATAATCAAATGTATTATTTCCACTTGAAAATTACATCAGAAATTCATTTTAAAAGTAATACCCCTAAATAATAAAGAATTGTTTTCCTTGATAAATTATATGAATGTTTATATTCACAAGTATATATACTTAAATCAGCTAAATATATCATATTTTATTAGTTTATTCAAAATGATATTTTATAAAACATTTGGGATGTGAGCCAAAGTCTCATTTCTCGCACTGAAAATGACTTTTTCCTGAATATTGTTTACAACGTCTTTCTTTTGGAATGGACACGATCCATTGCCCGATGTTGTCATATCGACACAAATCTTTCACATTATTCGAAACTCTTTTGTCTTGAACGCTTTGCACTCTATGAGTTTTCAAGGAGTGAGTGCCACATTTTAATAAACTGATATAAAGTAATTTTAGTGCTAACTTTGTTCATCAAAATACAGGCACTGTTAGCTGCAACTGATAACATATATGAAAAAATAGGCCGCGACCACTTATTTTGTTTCATTCCAATACGATGAGTGGAAACGTTTTGATACATACCCCATATACTCGTATTTGTTATAATTGTGTATTCTCTCTGGTTGCGGAACATTTATATATTTCTTTTGAACTTTATCCCAACGCTGGGTTAAACTCATTGTTTAGGTTTCAAAATTAGACATCAATACCACATTGTTATTATTTTTCCAGTTAATGATGATGTCGCACTTTTCCTGTATACAATTCGAAAGAATGCATGTACTAATGCATAGAGCAAAGTGCCCATATTTGAACCCAAATCTGAATGGTTTACCTCTAATAAATTGCTTTGAATAACGTTTACCATAGTTGGGTATCATACTTTCATCTATGGACATATATATGCTCATCCAATCAACCATGCTATTAGATAATATCTTGGTTACATTGTCTTCTAATGACCAATACTTTCTCTTATTTAGAAAAGGGCTGTGAGATGTCAATATTAGTCCACCAAAAAATACCAATAATTCAGAATTGCTCATATCAAGAGTTTAATTATTTCGAAGAGCATATAAATTAGTTTGTTTAACACTCAAGTTTATAAAATCTTTAGTGAAGAAGAGGTTAAAAAAATCAATAGGATTAGAGCAGGTTCTAGCTTCTTCAGATATATCTTCTGTTGTAGTACAATCTATAATCATACTAACCTGTTATTGTGACCTCTATGACCATTTTCTTTGCATTTGTTTTTTTGATGGGTTTTCTTTACTATCGAATTCATTTTCTGACTCTTCAACACTACCAATTCCGCCCGGATGATTGATCTCTGCAGGAGCTTCCAGCAATCCTCGCCCCAGTTGAATAGATGAACTTGCTGCTTTTTCATCTGAATGATCACTGTCTCCCTTAAATAGTTCATCAATAGGAAGACTAATAAAAATATCGCTACGTTCGTCATCTCTTTTAAGTATACCAATGCTGCAGCCGTTGTAAGAGAGCTGTATAAGAAATAATATATAATTACGCTATGAAATACTATTTATAAGGCTGAGCTAGAAATTCCTGACTCACATAGGAAGCAGAAAGAAAAACAAATTTGGGGAGCAACGGCAACATTAGGTTAGGTTAACTTTAGTCATTTGACTACCAGCCTACGTAGGATAAATAGGTTGGGTTAGCCTTTCTCATTTGACTACCAGCCTACGTGAGTGTTGCTGCATAAACTGGTGTTGTTTTCTTTCCGTTTCCTAAGTGACTCAGGACTTTCTGACCAGTCTTATATACATATATATATATATTATTCATAAATAGTTTTTACACATAATTCCTGCACTATTATATATTTATAATCCTAAATGTAACTGAGTTAGTTAGCTCTAAACTTATCATGGAAAACGGCATTTTCTGACTATAAATTTTTAGCAATAATTCGTGTATATTGTGCCGAGCTTCCGTTATAACGGACACAGAATTTCCAAACAATAATAATAAAGGAAAAGGCCCATACCATAGTAATATTTTGTGAAATATATGAAGCTAAACTAATAATGTTATCTTATTTAAAACATTGGCACACAATTTCAAATTCTTTTATAATAAAAAACGTAAATATATGCTTACTGTTTAGTCCAATCTTTGTCACTTTCCGCCATGTTGTTTATTATATTGTTTGATTAACAGTGGTAGCAACTGTAACTATTTATTTTTTCTACATTTATCGCGTGGAATGTTAGCAACATATTTATGCCCTAAAATTTTAAAACTACAATTATTAAATCAGTTATAATAGATATTCTTACTGTCCGTTTAAACGGACCGTCAGTACGAATGGGTTAAAGTATGTCTTTTACCTATCAGGGAAGAATAGCATAACTTTGAGCAAATGCAAAGGGACCTTAATAAAATTGTGGAATGGGCGGATAAATGGCAAATGGGCTTCAACATAGGTAAATGCAAGGTCATGCATTTAGGATGTCAGAACTTAAAAGTAGAATACCATATGAAAGACCAAATTCTCGAATTCGTTAACTTAGAAAAAGACCTAGGGATTTTAATCTCGGAGGACCTTAAAGTATCAAAGACATGCGCAGAAGCTTGCAAAAAAAGCAAACCGAATGCTAGGATATATTGCTCGGAATTTTACTTTCAAATCGAAAGATATAATCATGCCACCATACAAATCGCTCGTGCGCCCACACCTCGAATACGCAGTCCAATTTTGGTGTATCTCCCTAAATAAGGATATAGCGCAGTTAGAAAGAGTGCAACGTCGGGCTACGAAACTAATTCCTGAAATCCGAAACTAACCGTATGAAGATAGACAACGCTTATTAAACCTACTATCACTTGAAAGTAGACGATTACGTGGACAATTGATATAATTTTTCCAAATCTTAAAAGGATTTACTAATATTGATTACAGACTATTGTTCGAGCTGAACGAAAGGGCCAACACACGCTAAAATGGTTTAAAATTAGTGAACAAGCGTTTTAACTCTACTATAGCCCAAAATTACTTCACGTTTAAAATCAGGCAAACGTGGAATGGCCTTCCCAACCGTGTAGTTGAAAGCACGTCAGTTAATATGTTCAAAAACCGACTTGATGAGTACTTCAATAGCGTAAATATAACGTAGTAGGAGCACAGATTAAAACGTCATATATTATAAGGAGTTGAGGATTAAAATTTAATGATGAATAGAAAGATGCCAGCGACGCTTCCATGCATGGAGTGAATGTGAATTCCCCCCCTTTTCTTTTTCTGTCTGTCCTATAAGTATATAATTTTTATCACTAGCAGGCGACGCCTGCGGGAGAAGAGAGTACTGTCCTATCACCCCCCCCCCCACCCTGGTTCGAAAAAGCGTGTTATGTTAGTGTATTTGAGGGATAGCTAAACCTGCATGTCAAGGGTACACATGTAGATAAGTGTGTACCGTAGAGTTGAAATAGTTAAAAAAATATATATATATATATATACATAAAACATAAAAAACAGCATGAAAAAAAGAGCATGATACACTAACGTTAGAATGTGTAAGCGGACTGGCCTTGAGCGGACCTTAGGGTCTTTGCTGGTTCCTATTTCTGTAGTTCTGTAGTTCTATTTGCCCCTGCCATAGTACTTATATCCTAATCTATGGAGTAAAATTCTAAATGTTTATAAAAGTTATCTCAGACCTTTTTTAATCTTAACTATAGATGAATGTTATGAATGGTCATCGTCTATTTAAATTGTGTCTTTCTTTAATTGTAGAAAAGATAAACATACCAAAGATTTGTCGCACTTGCAAAATTCAAGTGTGTGGTAATTAAACTTTACATACCGAGAGATGAATGAATGTATGTGGGGTTTGTTGCACTTTATAATTATATTATGTAATTTCCCATGCAATGATTTCTAAAAGAATACTTGTCTAAAAGAGTATCAACAGTTTCAGGAACAAAAATTTCAGTTTCTGGTTCGAATGGTTCCATATCTGATTCATCAGAGTTAGACAAAAAAAATTCTGCAGGTGGTTCAGGTACTGAAATTTCTTTTGAGTGAGGTATAGGCCGAAAAGCAGATCTAAGGTTGGGATATACCACAATTGAAGCGCACTTCGTTGTTGTACCTAAAAGAAAAGAAATTCAAGGCATAAAATTTAAAGTTATGTACATATGTGTGATTACAATAAAGTGGTTCTAAACTTAATTAATTTTATATTTTTGAAAAATAATATTACAGTATAACGCTTCAAAATATACGAGGGGCGGTCAATAGGTTTTGCGAATCGGTAGGGCAAAATAGAGAAAGGCGGATGGCTGTTTGTGGGGGTGTTAGGACAAGTTATGACAAGTTATGACAAGTCAGAACCTGTAGCCGCACGCTCCTGCCTCGTTTACTTAAGAACAGTAGCTGATCGCCGATCGTCAGTCACAAATCTTTCAACAATGAATCAGGTTGAGCACCACGCAGTGATCAAATTTTCGACCAAGGAAGGCAAGAATGCAAAAGAGATCCATGAACGCATGGATGCAGTGTACACCGACACCACCCCTTCCTATGCAACCATTGCTCCTGGAATAGGGAGATCTGCCATCGTCGTGAGTTCCTTGAAGATAACCCCCGTACAGAACGCGCGTCAGACGTGACCAACGAGAACAATGTGGCCCATGTGGAGAGGATGATCCTTGCAAATTGACCAGTGAAGGTTGAAGAAATCAAGCGAGAACTTGGAATATCATATAGAAGTGTTATCAACATCATCCACGACAATTTACCCCCTGACCAAGGTCTCTGCCCGTCAGGTCCCAAGAAACCTCACACCATATAATCGACTTCAACGTCGTAAAAGTCCACAAGGCCAGAGTTGCACAAGCTGCCCTGCGCGAGAGCGGATTCGAGGAGCTCAACCATTCCCCCTACAGTCCAGATCTGGCTGCTAGTAACTGCTTTTTATTTTGCCAGCTCAAGGCTGCACTGCGTGGACGCCGGTTTGGGGACAAAGAGGATGTCCAGCTTGCCGTCCAGGAGTGGATTGAACAGCAGTCGAGAGATTTCTGGTTGTCGGGAATTCGAAGCCTCAGGGACAAGTGGCGCAAGTGCATGGAAGTCGAGGGTAGTTATATTGAAAAATAATAAACACCTTTCCTCATATCTCGTTTCCTTATATCCGAATTGCAAAAGTTATTGACCACCTCTCGTAGGTACAGTGGAAAATAAACAATTACTTACTTTGTCTACCAAACGGAAATAGCAGTCAGCGGGATGATCTTGGGGCTTTCGCCATACCATTGGAACATCAAATTGAAGGCATTTTGATAAAGAATTAAAGCTTGTTGTGTAACAGATATGTGGTGCACATGATTTATCTTGGGCGCCAATTTTACATCCAAACTACAAATTATATAGTTTTTTCACTAGAGAAGAAATTTTTCTTTGATTTTTTTTAAATGTTACTGAACCACATATGTAGCAGAATTATGTGGGCTATTTTTACACTGTCTTCTCAGCACTTTAATTAAAATTTTTGCTTTTATTTAAAATTTTATCTAGTTAAATAACGTGAAAATAAGAAAGAAAAGAATAAAATTCGTTAAAATCTTCAAAATTTTACAAAAATAGTAATTGGAAACTTACAAAAAACTGGTCATTTGGATAAAAAATGACTTCCATTTTTTAAATCTATACATAAAACAACATTAAAATTTTTTATTCTAATCTTTGTAGAAAACAAAAAGTTAAATTTTGTTATACAGTCTTATTAAAGGATTTGGGATTGGAAAACCGAGTACCGACGTTCCTTTTTGAGTTCCTAGTCGCTCCTTTATTTTCCCCTGGAGCTCAGAGTCGAAAGGAATTTTTTGGAGCCTCGAGAACTTCAACCCATCTTCACCTTCCATTTTTCATCCATCCTCTAAAAGGGGACATTTCTTCACTTTTCACAGAGGAGAATCTTCAGAACATATATAGCTACATGGTCTAATCATGTCTATCTGAGCCCCCCTACCACCCCCAATCCCTCTGAGTTCTGCCATACACTGTCCCTTAATTGAAGAAATGTGATCGGGCACCATTGGTTGGGGTTAGGGGATCTAAACTCCACACCCCGGGGGCCCGCCCAAAACCACAGAGGGGAAATTTCCCCTTTGGGAGGCTCCAACCACAGGTCCAGCCATTGAGCCTCGCCTTACAGAACCCAGAATCTTCGATCTAAATGCACTGTAGAGGCAGGAGGGGGGGGGGGACTTCCTACCACGAAAAATGAATTAAAACTTTCTCTCTAGAAGGAAGAAACGAGGAAAAGGCAACCCCTCCCCCTGGATGGAGCCCATCGGCGCATCCAGAATCTCACCGAGGACAACAACCAGCACCAATTTACCAGGAGGTAACAGTGGCGCTTAACTCATTAATGGGTGCCTCTACCATTAACAACCAGCGTGCCCTCGTACCCGCATACCCCACACGAAGGAAAAAGAAAATACACAAAGAGCCCAGGAAAAATGCCTCTTAAGTCAGGACAACAAAACAACCAGTGCTACAGGGAACAACGAGGACCCCGGACATTGCCCTTTCCTTCTATGAGTTAACATGGTGAAAACTGGATTATACGCGCGTCCCCAATCCCCTGCTTAAAGATCAATGGGTTTAGCTACGCCCCCCCCTCCCCCGAAATGAACACAAGAACTTTGCCCATGTTGGAAACATGAACGATGAGTTAACTGCTACGCACGTAGCAATCGAAGGGTGGGGGGGGGGATATAGAAAATCACCGAGGATTTCTCGGAGAAGAGGAGGGAACCCACTCCATCTCGCCTAAAAATTTCCCCCAGGAAAGAAGAAGAATCGACTAATCCCAACCTCGAAATCCTTCCTATCAACACAAATGGAGGGAACCAAGAAAAGGAAATCTTTCGTGAAATTGACGCCGACATCATTTTGAGATCAAAACACGCAATCAATACGAAGAACTATGACGTCATGGTCAAGAACCACGTTATGAGGGAGTAGCTAGAACGAAGCTTAAACCCGGATTCACGGGTGGGGTGGGAAATTAAAGGAAGGAGACCTCTGCTCCCTTATGCAAGGCCACCAGGTGACTCAGTTCTCACCAAACTGAACTATGAAAAAGAGCCTCCTCCTCTAACATGATCAAGGGGCTTACCGAGTGTCCTCGATGCCTGCCTGAATAACAGTTACTTTCCTTACAGCCTCAAAATGAGGTTCATTCCTAAACCTGGTAACCTTCCGAACAAATTCTGAACAGGAGGCAGATCGAACCCCTAAAAAAGGAACATGGGGAATCCAAGACAATTGGAATTCATAAAAAAGAAATGGCGATTATCCAAGAAAAACCGGCAAGGCAAAATGTGGAGGAGGAAGCGTTGACATAGTTTGTCGTGATGTGACCAAATAAGTGGCCAAAGTGTGGCAGAGCGGAATGCAAGTCACAACTGGGCCTTGAAAGGCTCTTTTGTGATTAAGGGCTGAATCGGTGGGCTTTCCTTTTGATCGGATGGCACCAAAAACAGATCTTCCAACTGGATGTCGGCTTGCCCCAAGGCTAGTGTCTGGCGCCCACGCTGTCTTGAATTTACACAGCGGACACCCTCACTTCCTCCCTTAATCGTCAAATCTACAACGATGTTGGAGGAATCAAACCTTCCAACCAGGAATGACGACTCGAGAAATCGTTAACATCAACCATTTCGAGAAGAAATGAAAAATCAAAACAAATGACGATAAATTCACCGTTATTCCTCTCTTCAGAAGATAAACTGATGTCTTTAGGACGGAAGAGAGAAGATACTCCAAGCACCTCGCAGGAAGAGTGGGAAAAGGGAAAGGAGCGTTCAGAGGCCTCTTCCGTTTTACAGGACCAACTAATGAAAGATTTTTTTCCCCTAATTGTTTATTCCACTCGGCACTACCATTCTGTTCAAATCGTCAAACTTGAAAGAATGCAGAAGAAATCACTCTGCATCATAAGAGGAGGACGTCAACGAGAGCGCTGCAGAAGTTGGGCACTCCTGACCACGGCTAAGATCAAATATCAGTCCTCCTAACTTAACGCTAACCAGAAGGAGGTGAAAGAGCAACTAAAAATGCAATAGGAGACGCCACATACTCTTCCCCTGTATCTTCACACACTCCGTACGAGAAGAGGCCCAACAATGAAGAGCAATAGCAACGAAGACCTGCTAATTACTGATTATGAACACCACAAATGTGACAAATACGATTTTTACCAACAAAAATATAAATAATTAATACTAATTATGACCTCATCAAACAACAACACTATACTTTTCAATCGCATAAAAAACCCACTTCACCAATAATCGCACCTACCCTCACCCACACTTACAAGAGACATCATATCATTTGTCTGATCTCCAGCAGACACCTTGCATGCAAGGGTTCTTTCTTGCACTCTCACTTTACTTCAATCGGTCCATTTAGAGAGGAGTGCACAAGAATTTGGCAGTGGGTGTTTTGCAGGCATAATCGGCCGTTTGGAAGTAGGGGGGAAAGAATTCAGTTGCAGTCAAGAGAGTAAGAGAGAGCAGGGCTCGAACGTGACTGGAGGTCATCCTCAAATTATGTACTCAAATCTAGCTGTCGAGCCACCAAAGGAAGGAGAGAGAAATAAATGCCAGAGCTAAAGCAGTAGCACCAGTAAAAAGGGTCACCATGGAGCCTTGTTTCGTGAGGGCGAAACAAGGCCAAAATTACTGCCCTAGAATACTCCAACACTTTGAAATCCTTTCGTCAATGAGCAGGAGGATATACGGGGCTGACCCGGCAGAATTATATCTAGGCCCAGCCTAACGTTCAGAGAGGCCTACTTAACACTATGAACGCTGCTCAATACTCATGACTATTTCCTTGACCAGTGGAAATTGGACAAAATGATATTTATTTCCAAATAGGAGAAGCCCCCGGACATCCTTATCAGCTTGGGACTTTGCTCGCAAAGTCATTTCTCAATAACGGCTGCAGAATGAGCAGCAACGCGGCTTCAGGAGAAATAGGGACGAACGCAGCACTCGTCGTAGTCATTGAGAAGATGGCAAAGGTTAAGGCAGGAAAAATCATACCATTGAATGCGAGAACAAACTAATAGACCTAACTTAGTTTTCAAGTTTTCTCTAGATGAAAAAGGAAAAAGTAGAAACAATCGAAGGCATCATCTAACTCATAAAACTACAATTAAAAATGCATAATTAAACGAACATCAATAGCTGTAAATAGCCCGCTAGAAAAAAAGGCTTTAATGAGAAAAAATAAATTCAAAGATTATGCTCATCCTAAAACCAGGATAGGGAGAGCAGTGGCCATGAAAGAAAACAGTAATTCCGGAGACATCAGAATGGGAGAAGGAAGAGGAAATGATAATAAGGAGACAAATGAACGAAAAATGGGGTGAACTTATATAGGTGTGAGGGAATCCCCACGTGGAAGATCTTTAACAAAAAGGAACTCCCAAGTGCAGCAGAAGGCCCGGCTAGGCCTAAAGTGGTAAGCCTACCCCCCCCACCCTTGCACAATCGGTAGCCTCGAATCGAGTCCACCACGATTCACCTTTATGCGGGCTAAAATAGCTCTGCAAGAAGATTCGAGGATCTTCGAGATTAGAGCTGTTTCCCGCTAACCCCCAACTCCGGGGAGAGCCTCGGATATAAATAAAGCTCGACTCCCCGGAAGACACACAGAGTTGAGAAGTCTCGCTAGAACCCAGAAGATTTCCTCATGGTTCCAAGTCAAGTGCTAGCAACAAAGCAAAGTGACAGCTGGACTATTTTATGTATTTGGAATTAGCCCCAGCCAGGAGGTAATTCCACTGAACGATCGCCCCGAGTGATTTTCCCGACTTCTTTCATCAACTCCTGTCGAAACCCTCCTCATTTCGGGTGGCCGAAATACTCTCCCCCGGACCGGAAGTTACCTCCTCCCCGCTATTGCTTTTGGAAAACCGTGATCACTCGAACCTCCCGCTTTGAAGCCCGAGCGGCCTCACCTCAAGTGCAGAAGACATCCGTAAACCAACCACTCTCCCAATTTTGTAACCCAATTGAGTAAATCCCCCCCCCCCATCATTTGAATAGTCTCCTCCGGAAATACCTTAAGTTCTAACTTCATAGCCTGATTTATAACTACAATTCCCCCTTTCATTTACTGATGTGATTTTGCCCGTTAATTCTCTGAGGTAATTTTACCCATCAATGCTCTCATTATTTTTGTAAATAAAATTATATTTTTGTAAATGTCTCTTTAAATAACCTTGAGCTTTTCTATTGTCCATAATTTACCTAACCTCGTTGCACTCTCTCCCGCTGCTCAGCCCGTCTAAACTCGTGGTTTTCCGTCCCTTTTGTCGGTTCACTTTTAAGTTATTGGTCCCTCCCTCATAGATATAATATGGTATTGATATAATGTAATGTCATACCACGACAACAGGCAAGGACTGAACAAGAAGAAATAGGAGGGAATGAGGAGTTAAATAATATAATACAGGAAGCAGAAGACAGACGGATGAGAATGTTTAAGTTCAACTTACTCTCGTCCGAGAACCACCCCAATACCCTGATGTCTCCCAAAGCACCGAGATAGTCCTCGCCCTTGAGGAGTACCTCCGAGTGAACTCCCTCCAGCACTCCCTTGAGTCAAAGGATTCAAGCATTGACTCATCGCTCGCCAGTGCTAATTATTCACCAGAGTAATCCGAAGAGAAGAAAGAAACATTCTTTCTCGGTCCCGTGGTGATATCATTTCCTGCCAAAGGCGTGTGGCTCCCCCATCTGCCACACGCGCCAAAGTCCTTTGTGGCTTTAAAGCTATCTCTCTCGAAAGAACACATCTGGACAAATGTCACACGTCGGCCTTGAAACAACATTCCTGAGGTAATGTAACCATTGAGTTCAAGGTAAGACTCAAACCCGATTCAAGAGGGATCTATAAAGGTATTTAAACCCCGGTATCCGTTCCTGTAAAGTCCGTTTGCCGTTTAAAATATTAAAGTGAGCTGTGGATCAACCATCACTATAATTTCAAGTATGTCATTTTTGAAAGCCTCACTTAAATTTGTTGAATTCCTTTCTATCTTTTAGTGTGTCAAAGTTCGGTGATTCATCTGTTTTTTGGGCGTTTTAATTAAAGTTTTTCGTTTTTTTACAAACTTTTATTCAATCATCGAAACGCTAAGCAAGGCACTAGGAACCCTCGAAGATTTAAGGAAGAAATAATCAGATAATAAACAAATAATGCATCATAATCAAAAATATATAGCACTCTTAGAGATAAAACGTAATCCAGGAGTTTTGACGTACGTAATCACCCCCTACGTACGAAATCCAGCCATCACTCTCTCCTTCCTATATCTCGACAGTAAGAAAGAGTGAGTAAACAAGGCGGAGTGCTATAAGTGGGCTTTCTAGAAAGAGAAAAAGCCTTTGATCGAGAGGATAGTGATGAATTGTTTGGAAAACCTAGAGATTAGGAGATAGGCTCAAACATATTTAAGGCTATACAAAGGCTATAGAAGAAGAACAACCTGAAATTGAAAAGAATTGGATGGATGGGGAACGATATAGGGGTCAGACATGGATGTACCATGTCTTTTAGCTTCTTCCTTTTTGTAAATTGCAAATTAATGAAAATGGGGAAGTTAGAAACGAAGGATGGATTCTGGATAATGGCATCCTAAAAGTGGTGAAGGAGTATAAATACCTAAGTATGACGGTTTGAAACTGAAAAGATGTTTTTAAAAGTATGACAGAATTAGATGTGTAGGCCAGGAATGGTGGCTATTGTGCGAAACCTGGTATAAAAGTCCAAGCTAAGAAGTGAAAAAGTCCCCCCAAAAGTGTTAGGAATAGCACTAGGAGCCAATTTCTATGTAGCAATGGAAGCGTTAAGAGAAGAAATGGGGTAGAATAAGCATGAAAGCGAATTGTAAAGATGACACAAGTTATGAACTGAGGCTGCAAGAGATAGGATGGGGACATAGACTGGCTATGTGGATGCTGTCAATAATGAATCATAGTGGCAGAGAGGGATGAGGCAAGTTGATAGAAAGTATGGGTAATTATTTGATAAAGATCTCAACTATAGTTTTAAAGTAAAAAATACATATTTATTTGTCAATATATTTTTTATGCAAATGTATAGAACTATTTTTACCAGACTTTTGTTAATGGACAAATATATAATTAAAATGTATTTTATGTTTGTACCTAACTATATTAACCTTAAGGAACTGGACACAATGTATTGTCGTATTATAGGTATTAATGCATCTCCTGAACGTCCATCCCAAACAAATTCTCTTTAGGTACTCGTTCAATGCTCGAAATGCCCAAACACACGTAAGTGCCCCAAAATTTGATATTCAAATACTTGCTTTCAACAAAAATCTCATTTCCACCAATCATGGGGTGGTTTCTAAGCGAAAATTGGTTCACAAATTAAAAATGCGCGAGATATATGGAAGAGTTCTTAATTATATAGTTAAATGGCTGAAACAGAGGGTGGTCCTGATTGGGATCAGGTCACAGTGGAGGGACGTTATCAGTGGCGTACCTCAGGGATCAGATCTAGGCCCATTATTATTCCTAGTTCTATATAAATGATCTTGGGGAGGCTGTAAATAGCAGTATCATTTTTAGCTGATGAAAGAATACTTTAGTAAATGAAGTTGAAAGGAAATATATAAGGGCGAACCTGAAGATCCACGGCACGCGCTCGCGACCGATGGGACGCAAAATATTTCGCCATGTTCCATACAATATGTTTTACCTCTTTTGAGTAAATTCAAGGGGACTGCTCGCGGGGAAGATATCACTGCCAGGGGACCCCCCTACGTTGATGATGAGTTTTATTCAAATGAGGGGGCTGGGGGCACAGCCCCCCAGTATATAATTATAATTGTTTATAGATTAATGTTCTAACGTTTATTTAACGTTTTTATTTAGCCAAATCATTTTTGCGACTATAATCGTTTCTGCGAATTATAATTATTCTCATTTGTATTAATTTTTATTTGTTAATATATTTTTTCCCATTTTACTATTTTTATTACCTTTTTATACATTTAAATATACTTAGCTAGATCTTTTTAAGGAACTAGTTTTTGGGGAAGCTTTTGGGTGAAAGAGAGACGACTTTTATGAGGCAATTTCAGTTTCAAATTTGATTCGTTGTGTACAAGTTGCGCTTCATCTATTATCGAACTTTCTGCTTTATTTTTGAAACGAGAAAAGTTATTAACATTTTTGGACGATCATAATTTGATTAAAGTTACAATCGATTGTAGTCAGGCATTATAGGTTAAAGATAATTACGAATTAAGATGTGCAAAAACTAAACGTGACTCAATCAATCGCCATTATTTTAAAAAATGGGACTTTTTTAATATTGAGCGGATCTGGCGGGATGCCAGAAATCCAATCCCGAATTAGGGACGAGACACGACCAGTTTGACCCTTATCTCTCAACCGACATCTTCTGCAAAAAATTCCCTTACACCAAAACGGGAATTAAAGAAAGATTACACGCTTTCCTCACCGCTATTTTAGAAGTATACCCACCGCAATAAAGTAAGTAAACAGCGTTTTTCGTTTGTTTATTTTCGGGCATTTTTTTTACAAATATGGCGCCGGCTATATTTGAACTAGACGTCAAACGCACATGAATATTCATGCGCGGGTGAACGAAACATAAACGCAACTTGGTGTCGTTAGATTTCAGCTGAAAAAATACACTTTTTAGGTTTCCCAAAATATTAACTTGATTTTACCAGGAATCCTCCCGGTCACTTTCCTCACCCCGAGATTTGGGATATGTGGACATAGAGGCCCACGCGGATGTATGTATGACATGCCGGCGCACAGCCACAGATGCGTAGTTAGTCCGAATGCACACACACACACCCGAGGGAGGGGGAATAAGCCCCCCCACCTCGCCAATGTTGGCTAATTACGCGCATAAGGGAAAATGTTTAAGATGCCGAGTTGTGACCGAGTAAACCTTGCGGGTCATAAATACTCAGGGCGGGAAGGCGTATTCGAAGGGCCCAGGTACAAGCGAGGTCAAGGAGGACTGAAGAATACCCACTTGTACTCCTTCGTCAGTCGGTAAAATAACTATCGTCTTCTGAAGACAAATTCACTGAAGAATGCCCTCATGCCCCTCCCAAAATCTCGTATTAGAGAGGGCACAATTAGGGGCATTTTTCTCATGGCACCTCCCTCTATTTAACTACTAAGTTGTGATTGGTAGAAATTGGTTTACCCATTGAGTGGTAGATGAATGGAATAATCGACTCCTTACTAGTCACATACTAGAAGCGTCATTTTAGACTAGGTTGGCTAGTTCTAAGGATGAGGATGCTAGGAGGGACTGACTTCGGGTGATGGAAACAGGAGCTGGCTCGTATAAGCTATTGATGAGCCGTTTGCCGAGTGCTCCTTTTCTTCAGAATGGAATTTGAATTTATAAAGTATGTGGCTGCTATGTGGCCTATGATGGGGCTTAGAAAGGAAGCGAGGCTAGTTTGGATGAAGGGGCTTTTAAGGGGGGGAATGATCGGACGAAGAGGGCATTCCTTTCTATGGCTTAGGGATTCCAGAGGTTTAAGGGTGGGTAAGTTCGATGGTAGTGAAGTTGGTTCTTTGGGATCAAAATAAAGATTTAATTGGCAATCATCAGAGGAGAGATTGAGGTCTTGGCTCAAATCGATTCTCTTTCTACCCCCAGGGAGCTTCAACTTTCTTTAATGACCCTACACGCAGGTATCACAGAGTTCCTCCCAACCTTATCGCCTTTTTTTTCATTTTATTAATGGTCTCTTCGCTTTGCATCGGTTTCGCATGAAAGCAGCGTCGGTGATTCACAAGGGCTTATCAAAGGTCAGCCACATCTTTTAAAACCCAGCCACAAAATGTATCGAAAGGATTGTGTCAGATCATGCATCTACAATATACAATTTGAACCATCCACAAGAATGTGTTAAAAACAAAAAAGCATCATCATTAAGTCTCGTCAAAATATAAATGACCCATAAAATACAAAAATAAAAAACTGCATCCAGAGGGATAAGACCAGAATAACCCCATCCCCACAAAAGAAAGGTTTCTCTCCCCCCCCATATAATCATCCAATCTACGCTTAAAAACATGCCAGTTTGCACTGTCTACTATCTCGGGTGGCAAACTATTCCAGCAATCTACCACTATATTGGTGAAAAAATATTTTCTAACATCTAACCCCCACCTTTGTTTTTTAATTTTTAAGTAGTGACCTCTAGTCCTATTACTACCTTCTAACTCAAATGAAAACATATTTAGTACCCTCAATCTATCTTTATATTCAAGCTGCATCAGAGAAGGTATTATTTCCGTTGCCCTCCTGTGTACTTCCTCTAGCATTTTGATATCATATCTAAAATGTAGTGACCATGATTGTATACAGTACTCTAAATGTGGCCTTGAAATACGAGTTGTATAGTTTAAGGATAAGCTCTTTACTCTTGAAGCTAACACTTCTCTTAATGTATACTAGTACCTACTTGAAAGCGAAAATATAGACGAGCTCAACACCCAAATCTATAGAACGCACGTGCACCACCAGGTAGATAGACAGCGTGACGGAGGCACCGAGATAACCGAAGATGAACTAGTCGGCACGCTCCACTCAATCCCACAGGACAATAGGGGCTTTGAAAAGGCACCAGTGAATTTCATCGAAGGAGTGAGAAGTATTTTTAACGTCTGTCTAAATAAAAGATTCTTTCTCGAAGCTGGGTTCGACGACCCGAAGGAAATGGCAATTCTGGCTGGAACCTTTATTTTGGTCAACCAACCCAACACAGGTTCGGGACCCAGCTTAATACCTCCAGGCCCCCATTTCTCCCACTACAAGAAGCAATGAGGAACCGCTTAGGTGCTTCTCCACTCTCTTCCTCTTCCCCCAAAATACCAATTCCCATGATTTTCTTAAGGGGAGGGGGTTAAGAATTTATAAACCCGTGTGGAAGAATGAATTAAAAAGAGGCTCGACTTGGATTTGGGAATTTTATGCGCCCAGTAGTTTCCTCTTTATAAACGTCCATTCATTTAAAACTATCTTTTATTGAGCATCAACCCGCCCGTTGTGTAATTTTAATCCACGTCAGTTGTGGATACTCACCGGATTGAGGCCTATATCGTGCTGAACCCTACTTTCCCCAAGATGATAAACTGAAGTAGGATTTTCCTTTGCTTTAAAAATGACATTGGTTGGAATCAAGTGGGGCTCTCCGAACCATACCTAGTTATTTGCTAAGTGGGGCTCTTAAAACCATAGCTATCTGGTTATTCGTTAAGTGGGGCTCTTCGAACAATAGCTGGTTAATCGCTAAGTGGAGCTCCCCGAAAAATAACTGGTTATTTGCTACGTGAGGCTCTCCGAACCATAGCTAGTTAGTCGCTAATTTGGGCTCTCCGAACTATAGCCGCTTAGATGCGGGATACCTGTAATTAATTAAAAAATCAAACACTATTATACATTAAATTTTATGTTATTTGTTTAACGCATTTATTTATTACTTATCTAATTCAATCCAGGAACGGAACCATGGGGTGGGTGGGGCTAGGAGGCTGACCACCCCCCAAATTTCATACCCGTTTATGTTTATAAACTGTCTTTTTCTTCTTTATTTATCCTCAAATATCTTTGTCTATTTTCTTGATAATACAGAGATGCAAGAAGAAAATAGACCCCAGATAATTACTGAAATACCGTTTTTTGTATTTCCAAAAATGAAATACATTTTGTACAATGGAAGGATTCCATTAATATTTTATGGGCTTTCTTTTAGCGGCTTAAAGAGCTCCAATTGGCTTAGGCATAAATATAAGTTCTGAGATTTCAGCATGTCGTAGATCATGTTAGGAGTACAACATTCAGCAATTCTGTCCCTTACACGCCATTGCACTCCTGAAATACTTTACAGCACCAACATGTCCTTTCAACACAGTATTTTGCTTGCACTCGGCCACAGAAACAAACAGAAAAACAAACGCCTGCAAAACCATTCGCTGAACGATAAGATAAGTGAGGAGGATGATAAAAAAATGTCGAATGGAAAATAGGAAGAAAGAGGAAATTTTTTTGGGGGGGACCACATGAATTTTAAAAAGATGCAATTTAAGATACGATGGATTCGATCCTAAGAAAGACACTTTCATTTCCAATTGACTCAATGTCTAATGGATTGAGACGTGTGAATGTATACATGTGTGCGTTTAATGTATTATTACTATGTAAATGTGAGTGTAGGTGGATACACTAATACTGTGTGACGCGACTCATACCCTATCATGACACCGCTATCATTTCCCTCCTAGGCTTGACAACGCAACATAGCCAATGCCACCTCTTTTACATAACCCTACATAACAAGTTCTAGCGTTCTTCATTGGGGCACTCATATCCACATAGCCTGACACGTCCCTAATGACTCACAGAGGATTCCACCAAGCGCACAAGTGTAGATCAAACAAAAACATGTATGTACGTACATAATATTTAGTGCACATCGTAAGGATGAATGTTCTTGAAGATGGTTCCTGTGTTGCTTAATGCCAGGCTTTTCCATTGACAGCTTTTTAAAAGCTTTTTTAGGATTTCATTTTTGCTTATTTTAGCTTGTTTCTAAGGTTATTCTAGCTTTATTTGAAAAAGAAAAGTCCGTCTTTGGTGTAGTGCATATAATCTTAATTGATATATTATGATTCCGACTCCCTGGCGAGTAACAAGATGAGAGCAGACAAAAATGAAGGATAAGATGATAAATTCGAAGGTACAAGGAAAAATCAATCGAATATATCCATATTTGACCAAATTATTTCCGACTGGAGACAACTAGTAAATTTAGTTAGATAATTTCCCCAAACACGAAAACTGTCTACATAACAAATTACTTCGTTGGTATTATTTCCAGTTATCAGAAAATTAATTTATATAATTGAATGAGAAAGAAAAAATATTTTTGATAGATCTTAGTTTTCGTTTCGTCTCAAGAAGATATGGAAAGATCGAAACATCCGAATTACGATCTTATTCAATGAGCCTTTTAAGATCAAAATAGCTAGAATTATCTTGGATCCTTCCATTCACTCGGGGAAAATACAAATCTTTTTAAAATTGTTTAGCCTGCCTAAATGGATTCCTTTTTTTGTATCAACTTCTCAAAATGTAATGCCTTTTGTTTAGAAGCCATACAGTGCTTACTTAAAGAATGTCTTACCTTTTAGATTATAATTAAACCAAAATAAATCAACGGATGAAAAAAAACACAAAGGACTACCAGAAGTCGTTGGATTCCATCACGCCCCATAAACTCCATCTACAAGATTGCTTCTAAACTGCTTCAAATGGCATTACCATCATTCACTTGTCGAAAACTAAATCACGCAGATACTGCTACCAAAAGCAACGTGAAGCCGTGAATGATCGCTACAATTCACGTGTCCACAACATTTCGGTCATATTCAAAACAGAAAACAAAAAACAAAAAATAATTTTAAGAAACTGTAACCGAGTCTGGCTAATTAGTCGTTACTTAGATTATAATAGCATTCCTTGTGTCCTATCAAATGGAATACTTTATTTCTATTATTCACCTTTTATAATGGGAAAATGGACTAATAAGGACGGTAGACAGTATAATAAAGATTGGGAAAGTGTAGAAATAATAACGTACTGTGTAAGTGGTGTAACAATACGCGAGGGCTCAGATGAACCGAGCGAGCTACTGCATCATATTCCTCTTCCCCTTTCAATTCAAATTTATATAATAGAGCCAGGGGCTGGCGTTGACAATGGCAAAAAGAAGGCCCCCTTAAGGACTCTCCCAGGCCAAACGGCACTCCCGAAGAGCAAGGTATGCGAGTTCCTTTAAAAGTGTCCTTAATTAAGATAATCGCAGTTGGAGATGAACATACAACCTGCAAGATCACGCATCGGAACAGGAAAAGCTCCTGTGTAGAGAAGCGGCCATGAAGGCCCTCGTTACAAGGAAGAAGTTGCACACTAGTCAGGGAGGTGAACATCGCCCGATGGTCCCCCACCGCCTAAGAACAAGAAAATCGTAAAGAGAAAAAAGAAAATGAGACGCGAGTCACAAACATACACAACCTTGGCGAAGAAAACCACGGAACAAAGAAGGCCATAAGAACAAGGAACAGTTCTTGTACATAGCCGCGGGAACTAATGAAATATTTGTTACGGGCCTAATACATAATCAAGGTCATCTTGATTACCCCTCAGGACCCTTCGTTCTTCTCCCTGATGTTGAGGCGTGGTTCTGCCGGAAACTAAGGGTGCCTGCTTGTCCCGTTTCTTTTAGGGTTCTTCTTGACTCATAGGAGCATTGGATTCTATAGCTTCCTTTACCTTGACACGGTCGAGCGATGAAATCTGTCGATCGTCTCTGCTATGATCTGAGAGGCTTAACAAATGGCGCTGAAACCTTGGAACTTTTAAGTCAGGAACGAAAGAGAGATGTTTGTTGTAAAGAAATAAATGGATGGAATGCATCAGAGTAGTGTGGTGGAAGGAGTAGGATCCTGTCATTAGGTCTTTACAGGAGAGAAACTAAGCAATGATAGTGGTCAGGCGAATAAAAAAATTGGATTTTATATTTGGGCCCCTTATTGTCTCCTGCGTTCCAAAGAAAAATTATGAACTTCCAAGTGTAATCCAATGAGGAAAAGGGAAATAGTAGAAGCAACCAAAGAAGGCATTTCGAGGTTCCCGTCCGAATACCTCTCCACATATAGGGCTGTGGACCCCAAAAGGGGTGCAAGGATGCGAGATCCTTGTGGTCCTTAATGGGGAAGAAAACTCGGCCATTTGGACGGCTCTAGGAGGGCAACCGGCATTATCAATATGACCCCGCTAGGGGGTGCCTGGTGTAACAGAGGCAACACCCCGCTACAACAGAAACCTCGCCGGGTAGTTCACTCCCCCTGCCCCATTGTCGTCTTTTGCACTTCTCTCACTACCTAGACCCAACGCAGGGCGAAAGAAGGCGTTAAAAGATCACTATGATCATCCTATTAAGTGGAATTCCGCTCGATAAATTTACCACTCACAAGATTATGTAAAGCGCCATATGGTGCTTCATTAATACTAATAGTAATATTTCTTCTGGTCTTTTAAACTTGATCCTAGAAATGTTTATTTTAAAGGAATTTTTAACTAATAGTTCTTCCTCGGATTATTTCCAGCTTATGTATGTTTATTTGTGCATCCTGTATTTCTATTTTAGGGAAATCTAGAGGGTCTCAGTAACGAATTCTCTCTTGTAGTTTCGTAGGCTGAGTTAGGTGATCAGCGAGCTTTTTTAGGATTATGGAATATATATAGAGCTGGATTCTTTATTCCTAGATAAATAGCTGGAATAAGCTTCGAAATGGTGAAGAGTAATAACAACTTTTCTTCTTGAGTAATAATGATAAATTTTTCTGATCGTCTTTTCCACAAAAGTACACCTATATAAATAGTCATTTCATCTACTCATAATACTACAAAAATTCAACCAATCACGATTGAGATACATTTAATCGTCATACTTATGTTCATTTTTGGAATAACAGCCTCAGCGTTAACAAATTGACCAATCATCTTTTAGACATAAGCAATGTAATAATTGTCCAATCAGCGCCATGATAGATTTAAAAGGTTAATAACACTCAAACCTTTTGTACATAAACACGGTTGAAATCAATCAGCCCCACGCTGTACTCAATATACACAGCAGACCTGTCAATAATGCCTGGTTGCTTAAACATACAGTTCGCGGACGACATAAGCCAACTCGTCGTCACTCCGTACAGGAATGTACGCTTTCAGGCAGGGACTTCAGCTTTAGAAATCAGCAACATTAACAACTACGATAGAGATTGGAAGATAAGAACGAACAGGAGGATATTTATAATAATCCCAATCTTCACGAACAAAATAGCTGAAATTGTAGTTGAAGATCAGAACTACATATATCATAGTGAGGGCAAAGTGGTACGACTCAAAATAACAAAAAGAGGCTACAAACAACATCTGACTGAGAGGAAGAACAAGGCCATTCCGATGCTTAACCTACTGTACAATATAAGAGGGTTAGGCATAAAAGATATAAGAAAAATCTATCTTGCACTAGAAAGAGAGGTACTACTATACTCGCCAATCCCTATCAACGGTGAAACAAGGACCCCAAAATTGGAACTCCAGAGCACACGAACACCAGAGCTTGAGTCCCCTTTAAGACTTGATTTCCCAGCGGCAGACAACAGCTAAGAATCGAGGAGGTTCCCATCTTTACTTAAGTAAAAATTCCAAAAGAAAGAAGAAACAAGCATAAAGATAAAGATATTTACCCGACTCTATACCAACGCAACCAACGAAATAACCAAGCAAGACACCACATTGATACCCTAATAAGACAACCGAATTTAAACAACCTGAAATAGGAAGAAACAACCGACTAAGGAGACAACACAGATCAAAAGTGTAAAGAGAAATAATGCAAACAAAATTAACTAAAAGTGTAATAAGTGAACTATATTAAAAAGTTCAACAAAAATGATAGTGAAGTGAAAGTTAAGAGTAAAACAGAAATAAAACAAACATAGTAGGCTAAAAGTGTAATAAGTGAAATATAGTATTAAAAAGTTTAACAAAAATGATAGTGAAGTAGAAGTTAATAGTAAAACAAGTGAACAAAGTGAAACCAAAGTGAAAAAGTGATAACAACAAGAGAGAGTGAAACAAAGTAAGTAAAACAAAAACAAGTAACATAACAATACATAAACAAAGCTCAGAGCTAAGATAACTCAAAACGGCATGAATGCTACAATAAACACATTAATTAAAGATCAAAAGAATAAGGGAACAGAGATTAGGCTGTCCTCCCGCTTATGTATGAGTAACATAGGTGCTAAAGGGTGAGAAAGGAAGTAAGCATGATGAATGATGAGTAAATGCATGATGGTGGTTCAGAATCCACGTTAATCAGCAGGTTTTCCTTGTCCCTCGGGCAAGGGTATTCCACCCTTTCCACCTTTGACTACCGAGGTTGCTCAATCTGCCTCCTCACCAATCTCTCCTCTTTTAACTCAGAACTTTCCGTCTCCCACTATAAAGCCCTCTTTTTAAACCTGTTCCGGACTTCCCATTAAGCACTTCACTATCGGCTCACTTGAACTGAGAGTCAGAAGTGTAGAGAGTTACTCCAGGAGCAAGTCGGCCGCGGGCCTTCTTCTCTTCTGTGCCTTCCCAATCGTGGAAGGGGTACAGAGGGGAGGAGTAACCGCGAGCCGTACCTTTTCTCCCCATAAAAAAATAAAGCCTGATCTCCAAGCAACTAGCATCTCTTTGCAAACCTCTTACTTACTTCAACTTTCAACATCTATTCGTTTTTACTATCACAGTCGCACACGGGACTTGCAGTAGATACGTGGGACAGGGGTCACAATATACGGAAAAGTTATAGTTAGAGACAAGCGACACATCGTGTTTCGGATTCCAGGTTAAGATGTAGGTCCCATGACTAACTAAGTCCACTTTTGTCTGCTGCTATTTTCTTCGCTGTCCTATCCTAAAACCTTCTTTTTCCACTCCCATTCACTCCTATTCGCCGTACTCACAGTTCTTTAGGCGTACTTCGGATCTAGACAGCGTGAGTATGGGGGTCAATAAATGAGTACTGGGCCTCCCCCCTTCCCTCCTTGGCCGCTTCATGAGGGCCAAGGGGGGGCTGGGGGAGGGTCAGAAGAGCTGTTCTTTGTCTCCGGAAATCTTGGTTTATCAACTTTCGCAGATTTACCTCAGAACACGGTAAAGGAGGAAATGTTTGTGGAATTTTACAAAAGACGCCTCCAAGAACCACTATCACGAAAGAGATCTATACTCATCGCCATACATTCAGCATCACTATTAATATTCACCTTTCTTTTTAGTCCGCCCGCTTAGGCACATGACTGCTTAAGTCCCTAGCTTTGCCTCCCTTCGTTAACTGCTGCCAGATGTGAGGAGGGGTTGTCATTCAGATTTCCTCCAAACTATGCGGAGCAGTTACTATGGCATAATTTGGGGCATTGGAAGAAGCTGGTTTGAGGAGTAGCCCACAGCAGAGAACAATGTTATAAACAATTCCTTACAAGGGACGGACGGCTACCTCCGCTGCTCATCACAGCGGGGGTCCCTTCCAGGACCATAGAGTACAACCGTCCCTATAGTATGTTGAGATGCGGTCGCATCCCACATACTCACACTAAACGTAAACAGATGGGATCGATATCATTCAGTCTAAAAGGTAAGTCCTTCATCCATCGACGCGGCAGAAAAGCGGGGGGGGGGAGGGGTGAGCTCTCTTTTCACCAAGGAAAAATAAATTAAAAAAACAGAAAAAAACCTAAAACTCTGAAAAACACGAATTGGAAGGTCGACAATCAAGTAAAAACAAAGAAGGTAAGAGATAACGAAAGTGCACTCCCCTCCTCAAGGGGCTGCACACAAGCCGAAATGGCGGACTCCAGTGCCGCAACGGTCCCGCTGAGAATAAGGGGAAGGTGTATTAAACCTTATTCGGCAGGCTGAATGTGGCCATACTACGCCTAATTTACTCCCCGACAGGGTATATCGCTATATGCGAGAAGGAGAAAGACATTGAGACCCTTACAAAGGAAGCTGGTATTAAGATGCTGAAGGAGATAAACCTCCAACCCAGTACCCCTCCCCAGGTTTAGGCACACAGAAGTGTGATGGGCCGAAGGCTGGACCCATGGATCGGCCAGGATGCAAAAGAAGAGATCAAAAATGAAATTGATAGAAACCAATAATGGGCAAATGTAAGCGAAATAGTGAAATTCAGGAACAGAAGGGACAACACGGACTACAATCACGTGTTTAAAATTATCTTTGGTGATATCTCAATGGCAACTAAGGTGAAGGAGAGTGGGTTACTGCTCTTTAATGCCAAAATAAGCGGGGAACAAATAGAAAGAGAGGAATTTAGCCCAGTGCAAATTTGTTTTAGATGCTTTAAGCTAGAACAACATACCACTAAACAATGCAAGAAGCAAAAATTACCTGCTCTAGATGCAGTAGTATAAGGCATGCCTGGCGGGAATGCCCAGTAGCCGAAGAAAAATGCCTAAACTGTGCGCAGAAGCACGAGACAATGGCTATGTCTTGCCCAAAGAAGAAAGAGATTTCAAAAAGGAAAGCAGAGGAGAAAAAGGTGGAGGGAATATGAAGAGCTAATACCTCCTATGCCTAAGCCAAAAAAGCCACCCCCGCAAAGACCATAGAATGTACCGCACCAAAGACTTATCTGAAGGTTGAATTTTGTACGCTCACAAGAGGAACCTCACTAACCCTGACTGTTTTGCGACTGAGATTAATACCTTACTAAAAAAAATGGACTCGAGGAAATGTGGTCGCCGGACAACCCTTCATTAGGGGACGTCCTGCAATTGCATTCCCAGCCTGAGGAAGAAGCCCCAGCGACGCCGTTTCAAGCAAATGAAGAAAGACTGGAAGAAAAAAGAACATCAGGAAACATTTCAAGCCCCTCAAAAATCCACAAATAGAGACCCGAGAATAAAGGCCAGACGCAAATGGGAAAAACAGGAGAATAAAACTGCCAGGATAATACAGCAGGATGAGGGTAATCTCTCAAGCTCCGCATCCTCCTCTGAAGGCAAAGAAAGAAGAACAGGTCTAACCTCCAAAAGAAACAAAGAGATCGAGGAGCAAAAGCAGGGAAAAGACTACCCAACAAACCCTGAAATATCATGGAGAAGAACTAAAAATGCAATTCTACAGAACTGATTGGACCCCATTTTCTAGCCAACCCCAGCATTAGGGAGATTGTTGAAGGGGTAAAGACGGGTCAACTAAAGTGGACATACGATGCACAGGCACAAGAATCAGCAGTAGACAAGGCGCTATGGCAGTGAAAATAAAACTGCATAGAGACTCATGCCTCACCATAAGTGAAGCAGATTACGATAAAATAAAAACACGGAAAAAGGAGACATGACAAAAATAAAGTGGAATACACACACTCACATAAACCACAAACGCATCAAACAAACAAAACATGGAAAACACCAACAACACACCAACAATATTCACACTAAACGTAAACGGATGGGAAGGGAAATCCATTCAATAGGGAAACATATTCCGTACAATGGATCCGACCTGATCCTCATTTCCGAACATAGTATACACACAGATATTAACACAATAAAAATATCAAATTACACTTCGATCACAAAAAAACACACAAGATCGTTACGACGAGGCAGCCATCGCGATCAGGAAAAACATTACATACAAAACACTACCAGACTTAGAAGAATCATTTGAGCTGTCGAAATCCCAACCCGGATTGGAGGCCGAACTGTGGCAGCAGCCTATCAGCCGCCCCGCCGTAACCACCTGCCGATTCTCAACTTCTTTAACATCTTCGGCGCGGAAATATGTCATTGATGGGTGGAGGCTGAGCAAAGGGGAAGGAATCTGGAAGTACTCTTAGAAAGAGACAGACTCCAGAGAGTAGGACCGGATTTCCGGACATACCTAACACATCGTCGGGCAACCAAACCGAACATAGTGTTAGCGAGCGTTAACTTACCATTTAAAATCAGCAATGAGCCCGGACCTGTGGTACGGAGCGACAACATCCCGATACTTACAACAATCTAGATTGCTCCTATTCTCAAGCCCGTCCCATTTAGGAAAGGTCATGCGAGAGCTAACTGGGCACTATATAGAGAGATACTCAGCGAATATCAACCAGCTGACCTGGAAGACGCAAATCTCAAAGAGATAGATGAGGAGATAAACTCCATCACTAATCTCCTCATCCAAGCTGATGAGAGATCCGTCCCAAGGATCTCCTATAAAATGCTCCCACAACCTAGATGGACGAACGAGATGAGGGAAATCGCTCGGGAACATAGAGGAATATACGATGAAATAGGCCGGATAGGCCCAAATCGGGAAAGGACAGCTAGAATGAGACAACTAAGCGAGGAATTAAAACACATAGTCACAGAGAAACAGAAGGAAATCTGGAATGACAAAATTGGTAGGCTGGACATGGCGGACAGTCCAGTAAGTTTTTCGCACAGCATCTGAAGCCTTAAGGGAATGCCCACCAAAACCAGAACATAGTTAAAAGACTGAGATGAGATCATTGGGGATCCAGAGTCTCTTGAAATAAGGTTCAGGACGCACTCGGAAAAGATTTTTGCTATAACCCCTGAGGAGAACGACGATCTCGACCAGGACCTCAAAGACCAACTGCTCGATGACCTCAGCACATTGATACATAGAACGCACCCACACCTGACAGTATCTCAGGAAAGAGGATGGTTGGCCACGGGTGCCCAATTACCTTCGAAGAGGCATGGACACCATAAGGTCCTTCAAGCAAAGGGCCCTAGACTGGTCTGGAATCACGAGAAACAACCTCGTGAATGCCCCGAGACAAATCATACAGGGACTAGTTACCATCATAAATGCCGCTCTAAATACAGGCTAATTTCCTGATGGGTACAAGATGGCTAAAATCATCTTCATCTCGAAAAGAAAACAAGCCTCCAGACCAGGTCGCTAACTATCGCCTGATATCTCTTCTGGAGATGCACGGTAAAATCTTTGAAAAGATTATAGTTAATAGGATACAAGCTCAACTGAGTGAGGTAGGAGCGCATAACTCCCAACAACACGGGTTCCAAAGAAAAAGGGGCACAGAAACAGCCCTAGCGCTTCTAACAGAAAAAGTAGCCTTTTGCCGAGCGAATGGGTACTATGTAGATATAGTGTTGAAGTACGTGCAGCAGACCTTTGATAAAGTCTGGCGGGAAGGATTTCAATACAAGATCCTGATCCTCTAGCTAGACCTAATCCTGGAAAGGATCTTTTGTGACTGTGTCATGGACATAAGGGCATGTCTCATGATTAAAGGAATCAGAGGACCCGAATTCAAACTCAAGGCGAGCGTTCCCCAGGGAAGTTACCTGAGCCCACTTCTTTACTTGGTCTTTAGCATCGATTTCCCAACTCCAGTGCACAGGGACACGATGTATCTGTAATTCGCAGGTGATATCACCTAGATCATTCCGTGCCCGGTTAAGAAAGTGAGGTATCAGGCAATGCGCACAATAGCCGAAATCAATAACACCAACCGGTCCGAGGTGAGATGGAATATTAGAACAAATAGGGACAAGTGTAAAATCCTCCCATTGAGCCGCAGGTTGACGTGGCCCATCATCATCAATGGGAGGAGATACTGCTACTCCGCCCTAGGGACTGTTCTGGGTCTAAAAATCTACGACCACGGATACTCGGGACACTACACGGAGAGGCGGAACCTAGCAAAAAGAGAAATCTCCAAGCTATACTGATTTAGGGATCTTGGTTCGGCCAACATTAGGAAAATATACCTGACATACGTCTGGGCTAAGCTCATCTACCCCACAGTAGTGACTCAAGCGGCTAGTAAGACCTCAATGAGAAAACTCCTACGTGTTCAAAACCCGCATCCCTAATAATTAACAAAGACAAAAGGCGTGACGAACAGCGGCAAAGGGATCTTCTTAGTAGGAAATAACTAATCTCCGAATAATATCCTCACCCCAAAATTGGGTAGAAAGGTCTGGTCAACCCTTACGAATGTTGTCATTACGAAATAACAGGAAACTGGTGGCAGACTTAATATACCTGCCCGACTACGGGAGAAAGTCTCCCGTCGTAGCCAGTTTACTAATACTAAAATATGTTCTCAGGAAAACATAACATCACTGTACACATATCAGGAACACTAGAAACTAACACAGTAAATCCGAAACCAAAACAAAGAAAACAAACAACACCCTAAAACAACAAAAGGTAAATAGGCTTGAATGCTCATCAGAAATCAACCCCAAAATAAGTAAACAAAAATTGAAACACTAACACTAAGAAGAACACGCTAACAACACATAAAGAAACAACATATAAAAACAACAACTTATCAAAAAACAAGACAAAAGGAAAAAATCTAACGAAAAGCATAAAGTGATGCCCTCTACTAGGGCAAAAATTCCTCTCTTCACTTTGAATTTCACCTCTTTTTATCTACTACTATCCCACCATCTACTAAATTGAGTATACCATCTTCTTTCGAATTTTTAAGCACTCAATCAGAGCTCGGATCCAGCACACGAGTAGTATCGATTCAACAATGTCGCTCTCTGTAACCCGCACAATTTGTAATCCAAAAAGTTCCATGACATTTTTCATTACCTTATGGGGGCTCTTGAAGGTCGTCCCTAATTATAGGGGAACCTTGAAGGTAATCGAGAGGAAAACCCAAGAGCCTTGGAAGGAGAGCGCTGGTTGCCAGTAATGATGATGGATTACCGAGTTATCGCATAATCCTTTGGCCAGAACTCCGATTGATACAGATACCCAGTTGGTTTGCGTTTCCCTCCCTTATTTCCCACAAGAATAATTTGCTGATTGCTATGGGGTGCCCTAAGCTGAAGGACAGTCTTATTCTAGCGACGGGGCCAAATAGCCCGGAGGATGGGGATAGATCACACTAGGGTAGAACACCAGTATTTCGGAAGTTTTTAATTGCGAGGAATTGTGATTAACGAGAAGAATACGCAACGGTTGCTTTCCCGATTAATAAGGACTTGAAGCGGGGAGATGGAGGAACGTTAGGATATTGAAGTCACCAAAGCAAAAATAGAATTATTATTGAACTAAATCTTATTGCACTTTACAAAAGTTCTTTGATTAAATTTTAAGTTCTAAGTTATGACATAAATTATGTTTGAGGTTAAGTGCGAGCAAATTCTAAAGGAGGCTGGACGAATAGAGCCATTAAGAGTTACACCTTAATGTCTGCGTTCTGTACACGACTATATACAAAGATGAATTACGCAAATTCAAGAAATCGGACTGAACGATCTATAACGCGATATATTGCTATATAATAATAATAGTACTCTTCTTTGTTCTGGCTTCACACAGTTATATATTCAATTTAAGCCACGCCCTACAGGTTTCTCGTCCAACTAAGCCAAACTTCCCTCTTATGTGCCGGCCTGTTGATTGGTCGGTATTAAAATAACTCGACTCTTGATTGACTACTGCCAAACATATCGATAAGGGAGACATTCTGACTATTGAGTAAAATTCTCTGTGGGCGGTGGCATGTTGCCATGGACACAGCTTCCGAATCTCCCTTCTATTTACTTAATCACCATAACTATTCGGTTTATTCTGGATTCTTTTTTATTATAATGTTTGCCTAAAATTGCCTCAACCAACTATAACAGATATAATTGTGGTCCGTTTACTACCGTGTGATATTCTCGTAAACGGCGCTAATTTTACTTCTCTCTCTCTCTCTGTACTTTATGCATGTGGCGAATCTCGCGTGTGTCCTATTTTAGACGTAAACACCGGTCGCTACAACCTTACTACTCGGCACAGGATGCATCGGTTTTGGAATGTTCCTTCAATGACCGAGTACACTGGGATTTTCGTTTCTTTATTTACAAAATATAATACTGGGGTCTTTAACATTCCATTTAGAAAAGACAGAATACTAAGCGGGAATTCCATCTTCCTTTTTACGAGAGAGATTAATACAAAGCGGGAAGTTTGTCTCCCCATTTATAAGGTTCAATATGTGAACTGTTTAAATTTTTTAAACAAATGTTTACACGCTTCAACCCCCACAAATGTTCAGGACATATTTCTCCTTAAAACATGGTTTAATCCTGTCTAGGTAAGCCTTTTTCCTCCTGTGCTCTGATCTTGAACTAAGTTTAATCTCTTTACAAGTGTAAACCAATTTTTTACCGTCGTTTGGTTGATGACTGCTTTCGCCCTGATTCAAGTTCGGCAGTTTCTTGATCCCACTAATAAGCTGCATTCACATAAATATTCAGATTAAAATGAAAACAGAAAACCGAAATAGTATCCCCCTCTTTAAATATTTGGATCTCTAAGGAAAACTGTGACATCTCGCTTCAATTTATAGAAAAACAACTTCGACAGCTTTAGGGAGCAACTTTTATACTTTCTGCGAGTTCCAATATAAACTACGATTTCAATTAAAAATAGTGGATGGAGGGTGGATCCCCGCATTTCAAAGTTATCTAAAAATGAGAGATAATACAATATGATGCGATTAAGTGGACGAGATATTATAGAATAAAGGACAAAATCGCCGGCGGGGAGCTCATCTTAAACTTTACCAAAGTTTCTTTTTGTACTTAGAGTGGTTTCTTCAATCACTCTTTGCGAAAAGAAGTTTCTGAACTTCTATCAAAATATTATTTTCAAACATTGATTTTAAACGTGTGTAATCAAACGAGAACAACCTAAGTGGCTCTTTAAAGTTAAAGAGGAAACTCCTTAAAGGATAATGCAACGTTGTCGTTGAACTTTATTCAGACCCTGTCCAGTCATGCTGAGTGAAGCGTTGCTTAATGATCAAATATTGCCTTATAAAAATAAAGGAATCTTGGTCATGCCACCTGATGTTTTGACAAATGCCCCCTCCCCCCACAAGTAAGTTCAATGGTCACCTGGGCTCAACCATTCTCTATGTGCACCACTCCACTAAAATACTGGCCAGATGTTGTGAAGAACTGTTCATGGATGCTGCTCTGCACCCTCTCCCGTGCCAGGTTCAAGGTTAGGTGCGTTGGTTCCCTTATCCCTCCTTTCTGTACCCGGTATTTTGTCAATATCCAAGTTAATTGCCACTCTCTTTTACCGAGTGATTCTTTGGTGTAACTTAGTGGTAACAAGTTAACAAGGCAAATTTAAGTCACATCGATTATGGCAATTAATGATGGCTGCCGCTATGTATCTGATTCCTAAACAAATAGCGAGAAGTTGAGCGTATCATGGAGAACGATTTAGTAAATAAAAGAAGATAGATATCTGTAGAGGGAACCACTAAAATAGTAATATCTCCCCGCCTATGATATTACTTCGTAAGAGAAAGCGAGCCATTACTAACTCCCCTCCGACTTCACACTTTTGGGACTTTCCGCTCGGTCACTGAGAAATTCACACCAAGTCATGATGGTGTGATTGAAGGCTATCTCCCCGCCGTCTTAATTTTTCCTCTCCCCGAGTCGGGAGATTATTCGTCTATTTTTAGGTTTCCCTTGAGACAAATTTTATGACTCCAGCCGCTGGTCGTCTTGTCAGACCCGCTGATCCCTGCCTCTTATACTTTGCGTAAGGACACGCTCTGTTGCCCTGGCTGATAATGCACGTTCAAGAAGTTGCTTCTCCCACTCCCCATTTTGGAAAAATCCGGGTATATATGCGCCCTGTCAAGGATTACCCTCAGATTCGGTAAGACGACGCTTTCCCGAATGGAGATTCGCTTGAACGGCGCTCTCTCCCGAGAAGTGTTTAGTGACGGTCGCAGGCCACAGAAGAGCTAGAAATCACACTCGTAATTTCGGGTCAGGGAGAAAAGTCTCTTGAGGCAACGTCAACCTTTCTTAACTGCCTTCAGATCAAGGACTGGAGAAGCCGTCCTCCGAAGTTCTTCTGGTGACCTCTTGAAAAAAAGAGGCCCAATAGCTCGCTCAATCCGAGTTTGGAGAAGTTACCCCTCCCCATCCGAAGTTATTTTGCTGAAATATTGAGGACAAGAGGACCAATAACTCGCTCAATCAGAGTTTGGAGAAGTCTCACCTCACCCCCTGCGAAGTTCGTCCAGTGACCTCTTGAGGACACCCGCACCTCTCTAAATCAGGGTTTGGAGAACCTAACATCACCCTCTTCGAGTTCCCGTCTACACCAGTGAGTAATCAAGGTCACCAAGCCCCCAACCTCAAGTTCACCCTGCTTTACTCTCGAGGTTCAAAGGAACTAAATCTTTCACCATCCCAAATCTTCCATTATAATCATTTAATGACGCTGGTTATCCAATCAGTATTCGGAACCTAATTACGTCTTATTCATGTATACCTATATATCTATTGTGCACCTTTTATCTAGTGTATATTAAAATATATTTTTGTCGTTGTGTTTGGAATATTCCTTGGCCACAGAACTGCAGCTAAACTATTCAAATTGCACTCTTAGAACAACAACCTTTGTTGCCTTGCTTATCCTCCTTAGAGCCTGTGTGCTTATATTCCCGTACACTTGGTCATACTTCGACAATATCTTTTAGCACACTCTTCGGTATAGTTTTTCTAACACATCTTAAATTGAGGAAGGTCAGCCCTAAACTCCTATGTTTGCGCCATATTCGAACTTGACGCAAACTTATTACAGCTATGGTTGGAAGTTACTTGAAAAAGGCGGCTCGGGTCACGTTTTCCTAAATTTCCTTTATTTTAAAATGTATAGTGAGTCACTGTACACCTCTGAACTTTCTCCTTTACTCCTGGAATATTTATTAAATAATGAAATAAATAATAAATTGAACATGTAATATTAATATTGAGGATAAAGTAAATAAAATAATTTAAGATCATTACAGATACGAGATTAGAACAGCGGCAGAGACCTTATTTCCTACAGGCAGGGAACAGGCTAAAATGTAGTGTTCGCCAGAAGGCCATAAGGACCATATTCCTTTTCATTTGATCGTTGCTTCTTTTTCGACCTATGAATTAACAAAGTTTATTGTCAAATTTTGTCCCCAATTAACTATAATGATTTACGAAAATCAAATCCTATATTTTCAAAAAGATATTCTAGGCCAAATAAATATCCAAAAAGGCAGTTTTAGAACATTTGACACAAATTCACTTTCATCTATTATACCGGCCAATCTGAATAGTCTGATGCTATTTATTCGGCGAGAAGAGCAATAGTTTTGAGTTAGTAGCATTTGAAAATAGTATTTTCCAATATATATAACTATTATTTTCCCCTCCGAAGAGGTTCATTAAACACACTAAGAAATGCATACACAGGGTGAGCCCCCCCACATCCAAAAAGGGTCAGAGCTATCGATAGACTTCCTTTCTTAAGCTGACAAAACATTAAACAATGAAGCATTTCCAATTCTGGAGCGGTTGGGGAGGGGGGGAGCATGGAATGGATTAAGCAGTTGTAGGTCAACCGATTCCTGTAAAGCTTAAATCATTGGGCATATTTTTATATAAGCTTTGTGGGGCAGGAAGAAGAGCCATAACGTATGCATTTGGGCGAGAAAGAAAGGTCATAGCGTCTGTATTTGGGTGATGAAGAACCGCAATAGCCTCTGAATATGGTGAGAAAGAACCGCTATATCGTCTGTATTTGAGGGAGGAAAACCCGCCATAGCGTCTGTATGTGGAAGAGGAAGAACCGCCATAACGTCTGTATTTGGGTGAGGAAGAACCACCATAGCGTCTGTTTGGGGGTGAGGAAGAACCGCTATACCGTCTGTATTTGAGTGAGAAAGAATCGCAATAACGTCTGTATTTGGGGGAGAGGGGGAAAAACCGCCATAAAGTTTGTATATGGGTAAGGAAGAACCACAATAGCGTCTGTTTTGGGGTGAGGAGGAATCACCATAGCGTCTGTATTAGAGTGAGAAAGAAACGATTAACGTCTGTATTTGGGTGAGGAAGAACTGCCATAACATCTGTATTTGGGTGAGCAAGAACCTCCATGGTGTCTGTATTTGGAGGAGGAAGAACCGCCATAGCGTTCGATTTGGATGATGAAGAATCGCCATAACGTCTGTATTTGGGTGAGGACGAACCGCCATAACTTCTATATTTGAGTGAAGAATAACCGCCATAGATTCTGTATTTTGGTGAGGAGGAACCGCCATAGAGTCATAATTTGGGTGAGGAACAACGCTATACCGTCTGTATTTGAGTGAGGAAGAACCGCAATCACGTCATATTTGGTGAGTAAGAACCGCAATAACGTTTGTAATTGTGAGCAAGAAACGCCATAACGTCTGTAAATGTGTGAGAAAAAATGATAATAACGCCCTTTATTTGGGTGGGAAAGAACCGTCATAACCTCTGTATTGTGTGAGGGATAACCGTAATAGCGTCTGTTTTTTGGATGAGGAAAAACCGCTATACCTTATGTATTTGAGTGAGAACGAACAGCATAACTTCTGTATTTAGGTGAAGAAGAACTGACAAAACTTTTGCATTTAGGTGAGGAAGAACGCCATGAAGTCTGTTTTGACGTAAAGAGGAATCGCTATATGTTCTGTAATATGGTTAGAAAGAACCGGTATAACTTCTGTTTTAGGGGGAGGAAGCACCGTTATAGCGTCTGTAGGTGGGAGAGGAAGAACCGCCATAACGTCTAAATTTAAATGAGGAAGAAACGCCATAGAGTCTTTTTTAGGTGAGGAGGAATCGCCATATCGATAATATTATGATGAGAAAGAACAACCATAACGTCTGTAATTGGTTGAGAAAGAACCGCATAAGGTCTGTGCTTGGGTGAGGAAGGACCGCGATAAAGTCTGTATATGAGTGAGCAAGAAACGCCATAGCATCTGTAATTGGTTGAGTAATAACCCCTATAGCATCTATTTCGGTTGAAGAAGAATCCCCATGGCGTCTGTAATATGATGAGAAAGACGCGCGCTAACATCTGCCTTTGAATGAGGAAGAACCGCCATAACATCTGTATTTGATTGAGCAAGAACCGCATGAAGTCAGTATATGAGTGAGAAAGAACCGCCATAAAGCCTGAATTTGGGTGAGAAGAACCGCCAGAGCACCTGTATTTGGATGAGTAAGAACCATCATAACGTCTGTATTTGGGTAGGGAAGAAGCGCCATAGCGTCGGTTTTGGTTGAGGAAGAACCGCCATAACGCCTCTTTGGGGGTTCGGAGAAAGCGCCATAAGGTCTGTATTTGCGTGAGCACGAACAGCCATAACGTCTGTAGTTAGGTTAGGAAGAAACGCCAAACAAAAGTTGTGTATTTGGGTAAAGAAGAACCGCCATAACGTCTGTGTTTCAGTTAGTAAGAACTGACATAGCGTCTGTTTTGGGATAAGGAAGAATCGTTATAAGGACCAATTATGATGAAAAAGAACCGCCATAACGTCTGCATTTGGTTGAGGACGAACCGCATATCGTCTGTATTTCGGTGAGGAAGAACTGACATAACATCTATATTTGGGTGAGCAAAAACGGCCATAGCATGTATTATCGGATGAAAAAGAACCACTATACCGTCTGTATTTGAGAGAAAAAGAAACGCCAAAAGTTGTGTATTTGGGTAAGGAAGAACCGCATAACGTCTGTATGTGGGTGAAGAAGAAGTGCCATAACGTTTGTATATGGGAGAGGAAGAACGCCATAGAGTCTGTTTTAGGGTTAGGGTAAATCGATATATGTCTGTATTAGGCTAAGAAATAACCGGTAAAACGTCTGTATTTGTGTAAAAAAGAACTGCCATAGTGTCTGTAGGTGGGGTAGAAAGAACTGCCATAGCGTCTGTATTTGGGTGAAGAAGAATTGCCATGGTTTTTGTATTTTGGTGAGCAAGAATCGCCATAACGTCTGTATTTAGGTGATAAGTTCCACCATATCGTCTGTACTTGGGTGGGCAAGAACAGATCTAAGTTTTCATATTTGGGTGATAAAGAACAGCCGTGACGTCTGTATTTGGTTGCGGAAGAACCGTTATAACGTCTGCATTTGGATGAGTAAGAACTGCATAAGGTCTGTATTTGGGTGGGCAGGTACGGATTTAACATCTATATTGAGGTGAGCAAGAACCGCCATAACTTCTGTATTTGGGTTAGCAGGAACCGATATAAAGTCTGTAGTTAGATAAGGAAGAACTGCCATTACGTCTGTGTTTCAGTGAGGAAGAACAGCAATAGTGTCCGTTTTGGGGTGTGGAATAATCGCCATTATGTCTGTATTTGAGTGAGGAAGAACCACCATAACGTCTGTTTGTGGCTGAGGAAGAATTTCGATGGCGTCTGTATTATGGTGATGAAGACCTGCCAAAAAGTCTGTATTTGGGTGGGCAAAAACTTCCATAGTGTCTATATTTTGGTGACGAGTACTGCCATCACGTCTGTATTTAGGTGAGGAAGAACCGCCATATCCTCTGATTTAGGGTGAGAAAGAAACACCAAAACGTCTGTATTTGGAGGAGGAAGAACTGCCATAACGTCTGTATTTGAGTGATGAAGAACCGCCATAGAGTCTGTATTTGGGTGAGTAAGACCAGCCATAGAGTCTGTATTTTGGTGAGAAAGAACCGCTATACCATCTCTATTTGAGTGACCAAGAACCTCGATAACGTTGTATTTGGGTGAGCAAGAACAGCCATAACGTCTGGATTTGGGTGAATAAAAACTGCCATAACGTCTGTATTAGGGTGAGCAAAAACGGCGTTTGCATCTATATTGGGGTGAGGAAGAACCAACATAGCGTCTGTTATTGGATGAAGAAGAACCGCTATACCGTCTGTATTTGAGAAAGAAAGAACTGCCAAAACGTTTGTATTTAGGTGAGAAAGAATTGCATAACGTCTGAATGTGGGTGAAGAAGCGCCATAGCATCTGTTTTGGGGTGAGGAGAAATCACTATCGGGTTGTGTAATTTGCTCAGAAAGAACACCTATAACGTCTGTAATTCTGTGAGGAAGAACTGACATGGCTTTTGTTGGTAGGTGAGAAAGAACCACCATAACGTCTGTATTTGGTTGAGGAAGAAGAACAATAGCTTCTGTTTTTGGGTGGGGAATAACCGCCATAGCGACTCTATTTGGTTGAATTAGAAGTGCCCTACTGTATGTATTTGAGTGAGAAGAACCACCATAGTGCCTCTTTTTATGGGAGGAAGAATAACAATATTATGGTGAGAAAAAACAACCATAATGTCTGTAATTGGTTGAGGAAGAACCGTTTAACGTCTTTATTTGCTTGAGGTAGAACCGCCATAAAGTCTGTATTTAGGTGATCAATAACCGACAAAAAATGTCTGAAATTGTGTAAGTAAGAACCGCCATAGCGTCTGGTTTTTCGTGAGAAAGAATGGCCATAGCGTCTGTATTATAGTGAGAAAGAACCAGCATAGCGTCTGCAATTGGGTGACGAAGAATCGCTATAACATCTATATTTGGGTGATGATAAACTACATTTACGTCTATAATTGAGTGAGAATGAAGCAGCATATATCCTGTATTGGGGTAAGAGAGAACCCCACATGATCTGTATTTGATTGAGGAAGAACCGCATATCGTCTTATTTGGTTGTGAAAGAACTGCCATAGAGTCTGTATTTAAGTGAGCAAGAACCGCTATACCGTCTGTATTAGGGTTAGAAGAACCGCCATAAAGTATATATTTGGGGTAGGAATTATTCCGTAACGTCTGTATTAGGGTGAACAAAAGGCGCCATATCCTATGTATTTGTGGGAGGAAAAATCGTCATAACATCTGTATTTGCGTAGGTAAAGAAGCAATTTAACGACTGTATTTGGGTGAGCAAGAACCACCATAACGTCTGTAATTGGTGAGCAAGAACCACCATATCGTCTGTATTTGGTTGAGAAAGAAATGGCATAACGTCTGTATTTGTGTAAAGATAAAGCGCAATTACGTCAATTACTATTGAGAAGGAAGCGCCCAAGAATATTCTCATTTTACCTTATTTTAATGGCTTTGAAACCGTAAAAACATTGTTAAAAACACTTAATGTAAATCTTGTTTCCTCTTATACTAATACTTTAAAAAGAATGTTAATAAAAAATTGCCCTAATGAAACAAATAACGTAATTTATAAAATCCCTTGTTTGGATTGCCCTTCATTTTATATTGGGACAACTAGCAAGGATCTGAATGTGCGTATTAAGCAACATAAGTACTCTGTAAGCACTGGGCAAACATCAAATGCCATTTTTATCCATTTGAGTGAAAATTCCCATCGTATTAATTGGAAGGAGAGTTCTGTGATTGCCAAATCAAATGACTTTTTTTCACGAAATCTTTTAGAATCAGCATTTATACAACTGACTTCGAATTTTAATCTCAGCCCTGGAATGTATTTTTTGGACCCTTGTATCAAAAGAATGTTTAAGAATGACTTTAAAGATAAAATTTCTGAATTAATGAGTACCATATAGAAGTTATTTTAGCTTATTTATATAAAAAAAAACTTTCCTCATATTTTTCTTTTGTCATATTTTCTAGTTATCATGTGTAAACTTTTTTTTTTTTTTCATATTGCATATGTGATTCCTAAGCATTGCCCCCCCCTTTCTTTTGTAACCTGTAAAACATTTTTTTTTTAACCCTGACGGCTCATCTTGTTAATAGGTTTTTTCCAGGTATCTGTTAATCCCACCCCTTTTAATCTTTATATCCCATATTTTCATTAATCAGGTGTATAAATATCTTTCTCTTTTCCCCTGTCTTTTAGTCTGCTCAGTAAAGGACCATTAGTCGAAAGGCCTCGCAGTTCTCCGTTGTTTCATTTTCCTCGTGGCTGTAACGTTATTCATATATATATATATATATATATATATATATATATATATATATATATATATATATATATATATATGTATCTAGTGTAAGGAAATAAAAACAAAAGAAGTTCGCCGGTAACATAGGAGAATGGGCAAAATGGTAAGTGATACGAGACTGGTTCCTGACCTCAGCTCAAAAAGGCAGGCCCTTCGAGGGTGCACTTATAAACAACCCATTCAAAAGTGCAAACTGCCGATATCGTATTACCCCCTCTCCAAGCCACAAGACGCAAAAGTGCGGGAGACCAACCTGAGGTCCCACCTTACTAGGCCCCCCTTATCCACCTCCCCACCCACCTCAGCGGGAGTAAGTTGGGTATATAACAGGAGGACCCGTGTAAATCCGGCTTTTTTTGTTCATTCCCACCGAAGAGACAAGAAAGTCACCGGTACAAAGTTATTGCAAGTTAAGGAAAATTTTCAGTCCTTGTACAATACCAGATTGTACCAAGAAAGCTCGGCGCCGTTCGAGCCCCTAGATTAGTGAGTATCAACTTACACAGATTGAGGACTCCAAATCTTATTCTATCTGAGTTTGACAACTATAAACTAGCTAGATTTCTCATCCAAAATCGAAATTATATAAGCGAGACCCAAATCGCTAGAAAAGAATATAAACATATCCCAAGATTAGAAACCTTTTCAAGGTCATAAACGTACGAGAACCAACCCTCCTCATCGGCGTCTTTGTTTTGATTCTTTTACGCCAACTCGAAATTCCGTGTGACGTCACTTATCCACCTTTAGGCCGGAGTAACGCCATCTTGGGGAGCAAACTGCAAACTTTTCGAGCTACGCCTCTCAGGAACAAAACCCCCCGAAGATATTCTAACTGGAAGCTGGTATTAATCTCCATTACCGTATATAAGTAAAGAATAATCCTGTTATTTATGTCCCCGTGCATAAAAAATTAGTTTATTGGATATCTGAATAAGGACAAAGCTATTAACTTAAAAATTGTTCCCCCTGTAAAATTTTATCTCGAAGCGAGCTGCAAGAGCTCACCCAGTAATCCCATTTTCTTTTTTTAAGTGTATTAGATCTGTATTTATTGTATGTTATTTAGAGAGATGGGTTATGTTCATTAAAGTCTATTTTTCTTTAGTAAATGCACTGTTTTAATTATCCCCGAACGAGTTGAAGTGACAATATTTGATAAAGTCAAGAAAGAAACCCAGTTTATTCATTCACTAGAATAAAAATAAAGATTAGCACTCTTAGAGCATGATCCTCAAGCGATCACTGAGGCACGAACCTACGCCTCAATTTAAAGTTATTTGGTTTATTAAAAATTAATAAAACAAATAATTATATATATTAGCTAAGCATTCTACGACAGTCTGCTACACCTGCGGAGTTCCCGGCCATTACCGCACAAACTGTCCTCAAAACTCACAATTCGCACACTCTCAGTCCCACCAAGTGCACCAAATCTGGGCCGCCTCTGATCCTCCTCCGTCGCCTCAGGAGACTCTCGATCCTTCCTCGCCCGCTAAAGACCTGGTCCATCAGGTAAACTTTCTCTTTAATGAGCACAACCCTGGTGAATTGAAGTTCGAGAACGGAACTGTGAACGGTCACCGAGTATCCACCCTCGTCCGTGACACCGGGTGCACCTGTATTATAGTGTCTAAGGACTACCTTGGCCGGGCCAGTCGTTTCCCAGTAATTCGTTGTCACATCGAGTGTGAATATATGTCCGGTTGAGTCGAAGTGGTAGCGGCCCCAATTCAGTTCTGCTCCGTTTTGTTCGATCAGAACCCCGTAATTTACGACCATCCTGTGGCCCAGCCCGTGATTACCTGTACACAGGCAGACCTAGAATCCTGTGCACCTGTTCCCCTGGAAATCCCTATCGACCCAGATTTCCAAGCCCTCCGGAGCGACAAGTTTGCCCGCGCCCAGAAGGAGTGCGCAACTGGCCCCCTTCCCCTTTGGGAGAAAACTAAATCCTTCGAGCGTGAGTCCACCCGAGATAACAAACGAGTGTCGTATCTCGTGAAGAAGGACTTATTGAGAGGTATAAGACCTACTTTAACCTTAAGTCACGAGAACGAAAATTCAAGCCTGGTGCGGAGGTGCTGGTGTTACTTCCCACGGGAAGCAACAAACTCCTTAGCCAGTGAAAGGGACCCTACCCTGTCTTCGAGGCTAGAGGACCCGTGGAGTATCTCATCCATACTCCGGCGGAAGCAAAGGTTTTCCACGTGAATTGTATATATATTATCTCATTAATGTTAGTAATTATGATTTTTTTTTTTGGTCTACTAAATTGTTTAGTCTTTAGTCCCATATTTATGCATCCATTTAATTGTATCCTATTTTTGGTTACACTAAAATGTCGTCAATGTTGTGTGATTTTTTTTGTTTAAAATTGTACTAGTTAAATTCCCTAGAATTGACTTGTTTAAGGTTTATGTCCGTAAATTCCCCGCTGAGCTAGGATTCCCGGTTTTTTTCGTGTGTGTACACCTGTCGTAGCTGGTCAGAATTTCCCTAGACCCTTGATAATTCTAGTTTGACGGGTAGGATGATCCTTTCCTTTCGCAACTGCTCTGTAAAGCATCATCTTTCGGTTGGGAGATGTGTGGGGGAAATTCCACGTGTAATTTCTTTTCCATCACGGAAGTTCCATGTGCTGGAGAAGATTCGGTAGCCTCAAACCGCACATCCCACGTTTCACCTTTACATGGGCTAGAATAGGCTCAGCAATAAGATCCGAGGCCATTCGAGAGTAGAGCTGTTTCCCACTAAATCCCCCCCCGCGGGGAGAGCCTCAGACATATATATTGCTCGTTTCCCATGAAACCGACACAGAGTTGAGAAGTCTCGCCCGGACCCCAAGAAAATTCCCTTAGTTCCAAGTCAGGTGATAACAACAAAGCAAAGTGACAGCTGAACTATTTTTGTGTATTGGAATTAGCCCCAGCCAGTGAGGTAATTCTATTTAACGATCACTGCCGAGTGATTTTTCCGACTTCTCTCGTCAACTCCTGTCGAAGCCTTCCTCGTTTTCCCCTCTTTTTTGGGTGGCCGAGATACTCTCCCCTGGACTTGACGTTACCACCCGTCCCCTTTTTTGGAGAAACGTCATCACTTTAACATCCCGCTAGAAAGATTTGAGCGGCCTCGCCTCACGTGCAGAAGACAGCCGTGAAGCCTTACCCTGACGTCTCACCCGGAATCTTCCGTAAGCCAATCCCTCTCACCCCTCTGAGTACCTCATTTGCATTAATTCTCCCCATTTGAATAGTCTCCTACCGTAACACATTAATTTAACCTTCATAGTCTGATTTATGATTACATTTCCTTCTCCCCCCCCCTCGTTTACCAGTGTAATTTTGCCCATTAATTAATCTGATGTAATTTTTGTCCATCAATTCTCTCATTATTTTTATGTAAACGAAATTATATTTTAGTACATGCCTCTTTAAATAACCTTGAGCTTTGCTATTGCCTATAATTTACTTGAACTCGTTTCAATCTTTCTCGCTACTAAGCCCTTCTAACCTAGTGGTGTTCCGTCCCTTATTCGGTTCGTCTGTAAGTTATTGGTCCCTCCCCTATAGATATAATATAGTATTAATGTAATATAATGTCATACCACAACAGTCTGTATTTGCGTGAGCAAGAACGGCCATAAAGTCTGTATTTGGGTGAGGAACAACAACGATAGCCTCTGTATTTGAGCGAATAAGAAGCGGCATAACATTTGTATTAGGCGAGGAAGAACCGTCATAACGTCTGTGTTTGGCTAAAGAAGAACCTCCATAATGTCTGCCTTTGGTGAGCAAGAACCGCCATAGCCTCTTTATTTTGGTGAGTAGGAAGCGGCATAACAACTGTAATTGGGTGAGCAAGACCGCCATAACGTCTGTATTTGGGTGAAGAAGAACCGCCATAATGTCTGTATTCGAGTGAGGAAGAACCGCCATAGCATCTGTTTTTGGATGAGGTAGAATCGGCATACGACTGAATTTAGGTGAGGAAAAACCACCATAACTTCTGTATTAGAGGAAGGAAAAACCGGCATAATGCCTCTATATGCTTGAGAAAGAACTGCCCTAGCGTCTGCATTTGGGTGAGGAAGAACTCCCCAAACATTTCTATATCGGTGAGAAAGAACCACCATAGCGTCTGTATTTGGGTGATGAAGAATTGCCATATATTTTGTATTTTGCTGAGTAAGAACAACCATTACGTCTGTTATTTGGTGAGGAAGTACCGCTATAATGTCTGTATTTAGGGGTGCAATAACCGCCATAACTTCTGTATTAGGGTGATAAAGAATCGCCATAACCTCTGTATTTGGGTGAACAAGAACCGTCATAGCACCTGTATTTGGGTGAGAAAGAGCCTCCATATTGTCTTCATTTGGTGGAGGAAGAAGCGCTATAACATCTTTATTTGGGTCAGCAAGAACTGCTTTAAAATATGTATTTGAGTGAGCAGGAACCGGTAAAGCGTATGTATTTGTAAAAAGAAGAACTGCCAAAATGTCTCTATTTGGGTGAAGAAGAACCGCCATAACATCTGTATTTGCCTGAGGAAGAAACACTATAACGTCAGTATTTGGAGGAGCAACAACCGGAATAAGTTCTATATTTTTGTGCGCAAGAACCGCCATAACATCTCTATATGTCTGATCACAATCTGCCATCATATGGTCTGTATTTTAATGAGGAAGAAACGCCAAATCGTTTGTATTTGGGTTTCAAGAACGGCCGTAACGTCTGTATTTGGGTAAGGAAGATCCGCCATAACGTCTGTATTTGAATGAGGAAGAACCGCTATAACGTCTGTATTTAGCTGAGAAAGAACCGCCAAAACGTCTCTATATGAGTGAGAAAGAACAGCCCTAGCCGCTGTATTTGGGTGAGGAAGAACAAACTTAACCTTTGTATATGGGTGAGGGATGAAGAATTACATAGTTTCTGTATTTGGGTGAGAAAGAACCGCTATAACCTCTTTATTTTGGTATAAAATTACCGCCATAGCCTCTAAATTTAGGTGAACAATACCCGCCATAACGTAATTATTTGTGTGAGAAAGAACCGTCATAACGTCTCTATTTGGGTGAGCATGAGACGCCAAAACATCTGAATTTGGGTTAGAAAGAAAAGCTATAGCCTCTATATTTGGGTGAGGAAGAACCTCTATAACCTCTGCATTTGGGTGAGCAAGAACTGACATGAGGTCTGTTTTTGTGTGAGCAAGACCCACCATAACATCTCTATTTGGCTGAGCAAGAAGCCACATAACTTCTGTATTTGTGTGAGCAAGAACTGCTCTAATTCTGTATTCAGGAGAGCAAGATCTGGCATATCGTCTGTATTTGTATGGCGAAGAAATACCTTAACGTCTCTATTTGGGTTAACAAGAACTGCCATATCTTCTGTATTTGGGTAAGGAAGAATCAAAATAATGTCTTTATTTAGATGAGGAAGAAACTGTAAAAGTCAGTATTTGCCTGAGAGACAACCGCCTTAACGTTTCTATTTGGGTGAGGAAGAACCAAGGTGACGTCTGTATTTCGGTGAGCAATAAACAACATATCCTTTGTAATTGCGTGAGGTAGAACCGCCATAACATCAGGATCTGGGTCAGTAAAAAGTGCCATAACATCTGTATTAAGTCAACAAGAAACGACATAACGTCTGGATTTGGGTGAGCAAGAACCGCCATAACGTCTTTATTTGGCTGAGAAAGAAACTCCGTAAGGTTTGTATGTGGGTGAGCAAGAACCGCCATAACAACGGTATTTATCTGAGCAAGACCCGCCATAACGCCTGTTTTTGGGTGATCAAAAACCGCTATAACATCTGAAATTCGGTGAGTATGAAAAAACATAACGTCTTCATTTGGCTGAGAAAGAACCACCATAACGTCTTTATTTGTGTGAGAAAGACAAGCCATAACGTATGTATTTTGGTTCGCAAGATCAGCCATATCGTTAGTATTTGGGTAAGGATGAACCACCATAAGGTCTGTATTTGGGTAAGTCACAACCGCTATAACTTCAGTATTTAGATGAGGCAGTACCTCCATAACGTTTGTATTTGTCCTAGCAAGAACGGCAAAACGTTTGTATTTTGGTGAGGAAGAACTGCCTTAGCGTCTGTATTTGAGTGGGCAATAATCGATATATCCTATGTAATTGGGTGAGGAAAAATCGCTATAACTTCTGTATTTGGGTGAGCAAAAACCGGTATAGCATTTGTATTTGGGTGATGAAGAACCACCATAACGTGTATATTTGGGTGAACAAGAACGGCCATAACGTCTGTATTTGGGTAAAGAAGAATCAACATAACGTCTGCATTTAGATGAGCAAGAACCACTATATGTCTATATTTGCCTGAGAAAAAACCGCCATAACGTTTCTGTGATAGAACGAGTTGAATCTGTGTTAAATTCAACTCCTATCCCATATTAGTTAAAACCTCGAGGAGGCCCACGTGCATCTTCGATTCGAGGCTTGGAGTCTTATCAACAGCTACCGGACGCCAATGTTTAAACAAGGAGGTTATCGTCCCCCCCGTTCGCCCCCATACGCCGACCTCGCCAGATCGAGTTAGGCTTATGGACAGATAAGGCATTTTTCTCCGGCCCAGCTGTGCGTTCCCTCGAAGCTGCCACCCCATTCTCCCCCACGCCAAGGAGATGTCCTGGCTATTTATATGGAAACTTTACCACTAAGATCAGATTGGAGATCCAGATTTTCGTCGTGAAACATCACCACGACCCTCTCTCCCTTTGTGCGCCAAGGGACCTCGACCTCGAGATTCACCATCACTTGTCCAGAAGGAGGACAATATTCCTTGAGTGCCAAAGGTTCGAGCCTTTAGTGACGCCAAGTCCCCAAGGCATCCCCCCCTGTTGTTCAAGGAGAACAACATTAGAACAGCCATTGTTCGTTTTGAGCCCTTCGCCAAGAAACGGTTCTCACCCCCCCTGTTGTTCAAGGAGAACAACATTAGAACAGCCATTGTTCTTGAGCCCGTAGACAAGAGACGGTTCTCATCCTCCCCCTTTGTTCAGAAGAGAACAACCTAGAACAGCCATTGTTAGTTTTGAGCCCTTCGCCAAGAAACGGTTCTCATCCCCCCCCTGTTGTTCAAGGAGAACAACATTAGAACAGCCATTGTTCGTTTTGAGCCCTTCGCCAAGAAACGGTTCTCACCCCCCCTGTTGTTCAAGGAGAACAACATTAGAACAGCCATTGTTCTTGAGCCCGTAGACAAGAGACGGTTCTCATCCCCCCTTTGTTCAGAAGAGAACAAAGTAGAACAGCCATTGTTCGTCGAGCCGTTCGTCGAGTAACGGTTCTCCTTTCCAAGACGCCTCGTCAGGATCCTTTTATCCCCCCCCCCTTCGGCTGGAACTCGCCAGCGGACCGAATATTCCTTCAAGTACCTTCCACTGCACCCTAATGAAGTTACGTAAGCCAAGCGTCACCTTTTGAGTATTGATCCCTTATTTGTCAATTCTATCCGGTGCTTTAAATGGTTTATCGAACCATCCCATCTCTTTAACTCCATATTTGTTTTACCCTTTTTGATCCCTTAAATCCTTGGATTAGCCCGAGTCTCCACGACCCTTTCCATTCTGTTTGTCAATATTTTCCGTTTTTGTGTATTGTTTATAGTTATTATTAATAAAACTCTATTTTATTAATGATAGCAATATTATTATCCTTGAGCTCAGTTCCACTTCTTAAGCATTTTGAAGATACATAATATCGGCCGCCAGACAGTAAAACGCACTCTAAAGATAATTAAGGAAGTTCCCTCAACGAATAGTGTAATATATGGTATCGTCGGGAGTCATTCTACGACATATATATATATACTATTTAATTTGGTATCAGGTGTGTAAGGTTTAACGCTATATCTTTGCAAACACTGGTCTCAGTCGAGTAAAGCATAGTGTTATTCGTTATAATAATAGAATATAGTAGTTCCCTTTTGATTTAACGATTGCTATCCCCTTTTTTTTTTAAACTTAAGAAGCTGGAGTAGCTCAAGGAACGGTTATAATAATTTGTTTGTGTTTTTTCGTGATTTTAGTCAGTGGTTATTTAGATTGAGAAACCAAGTACGAATAGGTCAGTGCCCATATTTAGGTAGGCTAATTCTATAGAGGCATAATTCTTGTTGCGAGGAATTTTAGTTGGTTGACTAGTGCGCCCCCAAGTGCAAAGATGACTCCGTTCGAAATCTTTAAAGCGCAAGGAGAGTCCTGTGGACTTTCCGGAAAAGAACTAATTAAGTACATTCTAGAGGAGCAAAGAAAAAAGGAAGAAAGAGAAAGAGAGGAACGGATAAGACAAGCTGACCATCAGATTGAATTAGCTCGGATTGAAGCAGAATTTTAAAGAAAAATGGAAGTAATAGAAAGGGAAAGAGTAATCCGACGAGAAGAACGAGAAAAAAAAATCCAACGAGAAGAAAGAAGGACGGACTCGCGCTCCTTCCCAGGGAAGCTGACAAAGTTTTCGAGCCCCGTAAAACCCCAAAACTTCTTTCCCCAAAACCAACAACGGGACTCCAAACCTCCCGTTAAGACTTCTCCTCCATCTCTCTTCCCGAAGCGACCAACCATATGCTTCACCTGTGGTGTAGAAAACCACATGAGCTGGAATTGCCCCCAAAATTCTAGGCTTAAAAGCGGACCAGCCCACCAAGTTCACCAGATTAATGCAACCCCGGCTCCCCCGGTGGTGCAGACCCAAGCAGAAACTTCTCCCCATCCGTCAGGCCACCAGGTAAATTTTTTTTTGATAAAAGTTCAGTGGGAACTTTGAAATATGAGGAGGGCAGCGTGGACAGCTGTCGAGTATCGACTCTCGTCAGGGACACAGGATGTACATGCTTCATCGTGTCCGACGAACTCCTCCCAGTGGCCTCTAACCACGAAAAATTTGCGGTGGTACGTGACTACCTTGGGCGGGCGAACAGATTCCCCGTCGCTAGATGTTGACTGCAGTGTCAATATTATAATGGCTGGGCTGAAGTCATTGTAGCACCAATATAATTCTGTTCCGTACTTATAGGAAAGAGCCCCCAAGTAAGTTTCGACCCTGTGTTTCAGGCCGCCCTTCCTCAAGGCCGAGATAAGAAAGAAGCCCAGGAGCCCGTCCCCATCAGAACCCCGATACCGTCCGATTTCTCGGAGACCCCTAACCAGGACTTTAGGACGGAAAAAGAGGAATGTGATTCACTAAAACCCTTAGGTGATAAGGCCCCAGACAAGGACACGGAGACTGTCCCTGGACCCCAAGAAAAAAAGAAACCCCAACGCGCCCATGGAGATACCTTCGTAGAACTGGACGAAGCATCGGCGCTTGAAGAGGATTTCCCCGCGGAGTCCCTTAAGGTAATCCAGACAGTGTGCATCCAACCTGATGCCGATTACCCTCCTCCTTCCCTACCAGGCAAGTCTTTGGAACCCTCTGACCTGGATAGTGACGCGCAGCTGACGCCACGTCAGAAGAGTCAGATACAAGAACTAATTAAATGGAATCACCATTTACCCGCCCTATTAGCTCTTTTCGAGCGACTGCGCGAAAATGGCCTCAACATTGGCCCCCGCAAATGCCATTTTGCTCACGGAACCATCAAATATTTAGGTTTCAAAATAGGACAAAGCCAGTTAGGTCCCCACGAGAACAAGATTAGGGTAATCGCCCACATGCCCATCCCGATTACAAAGAAGCCATTAAGATCGTTCCTAGGATCAGCTTCTCCCTATCAGCGATTTGTTCCGAATTTCGCTGCAATTTCGGCCCCCCTATGCCCCCTCAGGAAAAGAATTTCTACGATCGTTTACGTTGAAATGATGTCGCTGTTTCCCATTTTAATCAGCTCAAAAGTAAATTAATTTCTGCCCCCATTTTTAAGTTGCCCAACCCGGAAAAATCCTTTGGGGTTAAGACCGACGTGATCAACGAGGGCATTGGAGGTGTACTCCTTCAATACGTGGATGACAAAACGAGTCATCCAGTTGCATATGCTAGTCGTCAATTATTACCACGCGGAAAAAGATATGCCACTAGAGAAAAGATAGCTCTATCAATTATCTGGGTCATAGACAAATTCAAGATGTACTTGATATGTAAAGATTTTCAAATAGGAACCGACCACCGTCCGTTAGCCTATATTAGGAATTTAAGACACTCAAACGGCCGCATCATGCGCTGGAGTTTACTCTTGCAAGAGTATCAATTTAAAATAAATTATATCAAAGGTTCCGATGACCAGGTCGCTGACGCACTCAGTAGGAATGCGATTACCGAATAGCGTAGAACAATTGTATTCATAGGATTAGTATCTCCATGTAGGTATATACCGTCTTGTACGACTTAATTTAAGATTCTTTTGTAATATAAATAATTAATGTATATGTCTGAATTTTGTAAGGCTCAATGTCTAATTTTTTTTGATGTATATATATTTGTTCTTATTAATTTACGTATAAATTATTTTGTCCCGTATGTACTAAGTATATATCATTTCATTGTTCCATGCCTTTTTTTTTATTAAGTTGTATTAAAGGTTATTTTCCCCTGTAATCTAAAGATCAAAATAATCATGTATTGAGGTAATAATAGTTAGGTGCAGGAAGATACGGTTGGTACAGGAAAACGAGTTCCCTACAACGGAGCTCTATCGTTGTCCCTTCTCTCTTTTTTTTTCGAAGTGACAACTTCCCCTGGAATGGAGGGGTGTGATAGAACGAGTTGAATCTGTGTTAAATTCAACTCCTATCCCATATTAGTTAAAACCTCGAGGAGGCCCACGTGCATCTTCGATTCGAGGCTTGGAGTCTTATCAACAGCTACCGGACGCCAATGTTTAAACAAGGAGGTTATCGTCCCCCCCGTTCGCCCCCATACGCCGACCTCGCCAGATCGAGTTAGGCTTATGGACAGATAAGGCATTTTTCTCCGGCCCAGCTGTGCGTTCCCTCGAAGCTGCCACCCCATTCTCCCCCACGCCAAGGAGATGTCCTGGCTATTTATATGGAAACTTTACCACTAAGATCAGATTGGAGATCCAGATTTTCGTCGTGAAACATCACCACGACCCTCTCTCCCTTTGTGCGCCAAGGGACCTCGACCTCGAGATTCACCATCACTTGTCCAGAAGGAGGACAATATTCCTTGAGTGCCAAAGGTTCGAGCCTTTAGTGACGCCAAGTCCCCAAGGCATCCCCCCCCTGTTGTTCAAGGAGAACAACATTAGAACAGCCATTGTTCGTTTTGAGCCCTTCGCCAAGAAACGGGTCTCACCCCCCCTGTTGTTCAAGGAGAACAACATTAGAACAGCCATTGTTCTTGAGCCCGTAGACAAGAGACGGTTCTCATCCTCCCCCTTTGTTCAGAAGAGAACAACCTAGAACAGCCATTGTTCGTTTTGAGCCCTTCGCCAAGAAACGGTTCTCATCCCCCCTCTGTTGTTCAAGGAGAACAACATTAGAACAGCCATTGTTCGTTTTGAGTCCTTCGCCAAGAAACGGTTCTCACCCCCCCTGTTGTTCAAGGAGAACAACATTAGAACAGCCATTGTTCTTGAGCCCGTAGACAAGAGACGGTTCTCATCCCCCCTTTGTTCAGAAGAGAACAAAGTAGAACAGCCATTGTTCGTCGAGCCGTTCGTCGAGTAACGGTTCTCCTTTCCAAGACGCCTCGTCAGGATCCTTTTATCCCCCCCCCTTCGGCTGGAACTCGCCAGCGGACCGAATATTCCTTCAAGTACCTTCCACTGCACCCTAATGAAGTTACGTAAGCCAAGCGTCACCTTTTGAGTATTGATCCCTTATTTGTCAATTCTATCCTGTGTTTAAATGGTTTATCGAACCATCCCATCTCTTTAACTCCATATTTGTTTTACCCTTTTTGATCCCTTAAATCCTTGGATTAGCCCGAGTCTCCACGACCCTTTCCATTCTGTTTGTCAATATTTTCCGTTTTTGTGTATTGTTTATAGTTATTATTAATAAAACTCTATTTTATTAATGATAGCAATATTATTATCCTTGAGCTCAGTTCCACTTCTTAAGCATTTTGAAGATACATAATATCGGCCGCCAGACAGTAAAACGCACTCTAAAGATAATTAAGGAAGTTCCCTCAACGAATAGTATAATATATGGTATCGTCGGGAGTCATTCTACGACAGTTTCTATTTGGGTGAGGAAATACCGCTGAAACGTCTGTATATGGGTGAGCAATAATCGCCACACCCTCTGTAATTGGGTGAGGAAGAACCGTCATAACATCGGTATTTGGGTCAGCAAGAAGGCTATATCATCTGTATTTGATTCAGCAAGACCGACATAACGTCTGTTTTTGCGTGAACACGAACAGCCATAAGGTCTGTATTTGAGTGAGAAAGAAACGCCATAACGTATGTAGTTGGCTGAGGAAGAACCGCCATAACGTATTTATTTGTGTGAGCAAGACCCGCTATAACGTCTGTATTTAGGTGAGCAAGAAACGCCATAACCTCTGTATTTGGGTGATGAAGAAACGCCATAACCTCAGTATTTGGTGAGCAAGAACTTTCATAACGTCTTTATTGGGGTGAGGTAGTCCCACCATATTGTTTGTACTTGGGTCAGGAAAATCGGCACAAGGTATGTATTTGTCTGAAAAAGAATCGCCATAGCCTCTGTATTTGAGTGAGGAAGAAGCACCATAAAGTCTGTATTTGGATGAACAAGAACGGCCATAACGTCTGTATTTGAGTAAGGAAGAATCAACATAACGTCTGCATTTAGATGAGGAAGAGCCACTGTATGTCTGTATTTGCCTGAGAGAAAACCGCCATAACGTTTCTATTTGGGTGAGGAAGAACCGCTGAAACGTCTGTATATGGGTGAGCAATAATCGCCACATGCTCTGTAATTGGGTGAGGAAGAATCGTCATAACATTAGTATTTGGGTCAGCAAGGAGGCCATTACTTCTGTATTTGAGTCAGCAAGACCGACATAACGTATGTATTTGCGTAAACACGAACAACCAAAAGGTCTGTATTTGGGTGAGGAAGAAACGCCATAACTTATGTAGTTGGCTGAGGAAGAACCGCCATAGCGTATTTATTTGTGTGAGCAAGACCCGCTATAACGTCTGTATTTGGCTAAGCAAGAACCGCGCTAACCTGTGTATTTGAATGACAAAGAAACACCATAACCTAGGTATTTGGCTGAGCAAGAACCTTCATAACATCTCTATTTGTGTGAGGAAGGACCGCCATATCGTTTGTATTTGGGTCAGGAAAAACCAGCACAACGTATGTATTTGAATGAAAAAGAATCGCCATAGCCTCTGTATTTGGGTGAGGAAAAACCGCCATAACTTCTCTATATGGGTGAGAAAGAACCACCCTAGCGTCTGTATTTGGGTGAGGAAAAATCGCCTTAACGTCTCTATATGGGTGAGAAAGAATCAACATGTCGTCTGTATTTGGGTGATGAAGAATCGCCATAATTTTTTTGTTAAGGTGAGGAATAACCACCATGACGTCTGTATTTTGCTGAAAAAAAAACCGCCATAGCGTTTGTATTTGGATCAACAATAACCAACATTACGTCTGTATTTGAGTGAGAAAGAACCTCCTAACTTCAGCATTCGGGGAAGCAAGACCGCCAAAACATCTGTATTTGGGTTAGTAATAACGGCGAAAGCGTCTATATTTGGATGAGAAGGAAGCGCTATAACGTCTGTATTTAGGTTAGCAATAGCCGACATAATGTGTATATTTGGGTGAGCAAGATCCAACATAACGTCTGTATTTAGGGGGGGAAGAACCCACATTACTTCTTTATGTGGGTGAAAAAAAACTGCTCTAACGTCTGCATTTGGGAGAGAAAGAAACGCCATATATACTATATATTTGTGTGATGAATGATTGCCATAAACTCTGTATTTGGGTGAGTAAGAATGGCCATAGAGTCTGTAGTTGGGTAAGGAAGAGGCGCTATATCTTCTGTATTTGTGTGAGCAAGAACCGCCATATACTCTGTATTTTGATGATGAAGTACCGCTATAACTTCTGTATTTGAGGGAGCAAGAATCGCCAAAACTTTTGTATTTGGGTAAATAATAACCCCCATAACGACTATATTTAGGTGAGCAAGAACCGGCGGATCTTCTATATTTTAGGGGGAAATAATCGCCATATCCTTTGTAAATGGGTGAGGAAAAACCGCCATAACATTTGTATTTGGGTGAGCAAGAACCGCCCTAACGATTATATTTGGGTGAGGAAGAACCGCCGTAACGTCGGTATTTGTGTTGGTAATAATCGCCATATGCTCTGTAATTGGGTAAGGGAGGAAACACCCAAACATCTGTATTTGGGTGAATAAGAACAGCTATATCATTTGTATTTGTTTGAGCAAGAACTGCCATATTGTCTGTATTTGGCTGAGGAAGAACTTCCATAACTTCTGTATCTAGTTGAGCAAGCACTGCTATATCGCTTATATTCAGATGAGCAAGAACTGCTATATAGTCTGTATTAAGCTGAGGACGAACCTCCCTAACTTCTGTATTTGGGTGAGAAAGAACCGCCATAACGTCTGTATTTGGGTGAGGAAGGACCGCCATAACCTCTATATTTGGCTAAAAATAATCGCCATATCCTCTGTTATTGGGTGAGGAAAAACCGCGATTATCTGTATTTTGGTAAGAAATAATTACCATAGCTTGTGTATTTAGGTGAACTATAACAGCCATAACCTCTGTATTTGAGTGAGAAAAAACCGCCATAACGTCTGTATTTGGGTAAGGAAGAACCGCCATAACCGCCGAATTTGGCTGAGCAATAATTGCCATATCCTCTTTAATTGGGTGAGGAAGAACCACCATAAAGTTTGAATTTTGCTGAGCAAGAACTGCCATAACGTCTGTACTGTGTTGAGGAAGGCCCGCAGAACGTCTGTACTTTGATAAAAAAATCCGTTATATCCTCTGTAATTGGGCGAGGAAGGACCGCCCTAACCTCTGTAATTGCATGAGCAAGTACCGCCATATCGTCTGTATTTGGGTGAGGAAGACCGCCCTAACGTCTTTATATAGGTGAGACAGAACCACTATAGCGTCTGTATTTGGTGAGGAAGAACCACCATATCGTCTGTATTTGAGAGAAAAAGAACCGCCCTAACGTCTGTATTTAGATGGGCAATAATCGCCATATCCTCTGAATTTGGCTTAGGAAGAACCGCGATAACGTTTGTATTTTGGTAAAAAAGAACCGCTATAACGTTTGTATTTGGCTGAGAAAGAAACACCATTACGTCTGTAATTGTGTGGGCAATAATCCCCTTATCATCTGTAATTGGGTGATGGAGAACCGCAGTAACCTCTGTATTTAAGTGAGCAAAAACTGCCAAAATGTTTGTATTTTGGAGAGCAAGAACTGCCATATTGTGTGTATACGGCTGAGGAAGAACCTCCCTAACGTCCGTGTTTGGGTGAGAAAAACCGCTATAACGTCTCTATCTGGGTGAGAAAGGACCGCAATAACCTCTATATTTGGCTAAGCCATAATGGCCATATCCTCTGTAATTGTCTGAGAAAGAATCTTTATAACGTCTGTATTTTTGTAAGAAACAACTGCCATATCTTCTGTGTTTAGGTGAAAAATATAGGCCATAATGTCTGTATTTGGGTGAGGGAGGACCGCCATAACCTTCTCTATTTCCTTGAGGAATAACTGCCATAGTGACTGTATTTGTGTGAGGAAGAACCGCCATAACGTCTTTATATAGGTAAGAAATACCCTCCCTTGCGTCTGTTTTTAGGTTAGGAAGAACCACTATAGAGTCTGTATTTTGAGCGGATGAGCCACCATATCGTCTGTATTTGGTTTAGGGGTAAACCGCCGTAACGTCTGTACTTGAGGAAGTAGCGCCATAACGTCTATATGTGAGTGAGAAAGAACCACTATAGTCTTTATTAGGTGGATGAAGTATCGCTATAGTTTGTGTAGGTGAGAGAGGAAGAACCCCCATAACTTTTGTATTTTGGTGAGGAAGAACCTCCATAGCGTTTCTATTTGATTATACGATAAGCGGCATAACGACTGTATTTGAGTGAAAAAGAACCACCTTAACGTCTCTATATGGGTGAGATAGAAGCGCCCTAACGTCTCTATATGGGTGAGAAAGAACCACTATCGTGTCTGTATTTGGGTGAGCAAGAACCGCTAGATCGTTTGTGTTTGGTTCAGGAAGAACTGCCATATCGTCTGTATTTGGCTGATGAAGAACCTCCATGACTTCTGTATTTCGGTGAGAAAACCGCCATTACGTCTGTATTTTGGTGAAGAAGAACCGCCATAACATCTATACATGGCTAAGAATAATCGCCATATTCTTTGTTATTGAGTGAGGAAAAACCGCAATAATGTCAGTATTTTGGTGAAAAATAGCTGCCATAGCTTCTCTATTTCGGTGAAAAAACCCCGCCATAACGTCTCTATTTAAGTGAGAAAGAACCGCCGTAACGTCTGTATTTGGGTGAGAAAGAACCGCTGTAACGTCTGTATTTGGGTCGGCAATAATCGCCATATCCTCTGTAATTGGGTGAGGAAGAACCCCCATATTATCTATATTTGAGTGAGAAAAAACCGCTATAACGTTTGTATTTGGGTGAGCAAGAACTGCCATATCGTCTGTATTTGCCTGAGGAAGAATCTCCATAACGTCTCTATTCTGGTGAGAAAAACCGCGATAATTTCTGTATTTTTGTGAGGAAGGACCGCTATATCCTCTGTATTTGGCTGTGCAATAATTGTCATATCCCCTGTAATTGGGTGAGGAAGAACCGCAATGCCGTCCCTATTTTAGTCAGAAAGATCCGCCATATCTTCTGTATTTAAGTGAACAATAACGCCATCACGTCATCAGTCACTGTAGTCACATTGAGAATATATTTTTTATACGAAACATTAAAAGAGAACAAATTTATTTTCATCAGAGGTATAAAAAGTCCCCTTTGACTATCTCGTGACCACAGGGTTATTTTACCTCAGTACAATACCAGACCTATTTATATATGTCCTTTATGCTATTATTGAGAAATCTTCCAATAATATCTCGCACTCCTTTCGAAGAAAGAAACTCTTCTTGTTTCCTTTGAACAATCTCCTTTGGAGGGTTTGTCCAAGAATTCTTTTATCTAAAAGAATCTAATCTTTTAATTTTCCCTATCAAATAAAATGTCAAGCCAATTTTAGGGCGATTTTTCGAAATGGTCCAATTTTAATCTAATTTTATCTTCAGAGATATTAGAGAACGATGGAGTCAAACATTAAATTAAATTCTAAGTATCATTAAGTCCCCCTCAATCACCCTCCACTAGTCTCCCTCTCTCTCTTCTCCTTCCTTTCCCTCTCTCCTCTACTCTCTCCCCTTCTTTCTTCCCTTCCTCTTCTCCCTCCCTCCTACTCTCTCTTCCCTACCCACTTCCCCACTCTTTCTCTCGTTCTCCCCTCTCCCCCTCTTCCGCCTTTATTTCTTAAGCCTCCTCACTTCTCTTCTCCCTGGAAAAGGACATCCAAATAAGGATGAAAAAATTATCTCTCCCCTTCTCTTCCCCTTACCTCTCTTCCCTACCTCTTCCCCTTCTCCCACAAAATATTTTCAATCCCGGTCATAAAATATAGTTACATATAAGACGTTCGTTGTTTTTGTGGCAACATCGTCGTTCGTTCATAAATAACAGGGAGTCACGCGTGCGCGTAAACTGCCGGGCGTGTTCGGTAAAACATTTACTCATTTTAAGTATATTATATTATACAGAGAGTGCGCACATCTCTTGAATCTGCCTTCAACATAAAAATAATAATAATAAGAGAGTAAATTTATTTTTGTTCCACAATATAAGAATTTTAAACAATGTGCTTCTTTATTTATTTGCCACACAACTTTTTATTCCGGGCAACGACCAGGATAAATATCCGTCTTACTTTACTTCCGAACGCATATTTTATCCACGCAACGACAGGTATCTCTGATAGTATATATATATATATATATATATATATATATATATATATATATATGATTCATTGAATAGGCACAACGAGAGATTCTGTTAATCTCTACGTGTAGCCATAATTGTTTCCCATCTGCTTTCGTGTGAAAGATAATTCAGGTGTGGTGAAAGGCAGAAAAATGGGAGGAGAAATGATAGAATCCCCACTTGCAGCGTCTGAAATTTCAAGGAGACAGAACATTTAACTTTCAGCCAAACTCTATTTTTAGAGCTTGGATATATAAAATAATAATTCTTCTTAATTAGTTTTTTTGAGAATCTCTTATTTGCATTTAATTTAATTATCCTCAACAATTTTCGTTCTCACTACAAAAAATAATACATCAAAAGCTGAAAATAAAATTGTGAATAAAACTGTCGTATCGCCCTTTTTATACCTAAAAAAGGCAAAGATATGGAGACTGCAGATAACTTTAGATATTAATAAAAAAAAATATCAATAACTACTTTGCAAGTAAGTATGACTATTGAGCATCATTATATTTCCAAGGCATCAACCATTAAGGATTCAAATGGCCATAAAACTTTTACCCAAATGCTACTGAATCTTTATGCCTAATAGGTTTCCATATTTTTACATCTTTATGAATCAATACCAGGTTTTATACGGATTGTAATGTCTATGAAATACCTGTGATTGAGATGATCTAATATGAAATAAAAGTTCTCATTCATATATATATATATATATATATATATGGAGCGAGAATTTAGAATTCAGTAATGAGACATCAGCCCATTACCATCTGAATTTTGATTGCTGTAATTCAAATAATAAAATTGAGAATACTTTCATTCTCATTTTGCAACAAATTAAAATATATATCGGCAGATGAAATATAAATATAGTCTGCATTTGCTGCTTTAAGCGAAATAAAGTAAAAATTAAGCCTTAAAATTGAAGAACAGGAAACATCAAATCATGAAATTCGATAGGGCTCAGAAGAATTCCTCCACAAATTTAATTTTGAGAAGTAAGTAGCGATGCACCTTAATAAAATGTCGAAAAGAGGAGGAGTAAAGCATGGCAGATGTGAGACAAGTCCAATTATATGGCAACTTAGCGATTTCTATTAGTGAATGGACACTCTGTGATAGCGAGCTTAACATTACTTGATACTGTAACAATAATAAACTTGTTAAAATTTTGAGCAAAAATAATGCGGAGGAGAACTAAAATAACAAAATGTTCAGTAGTAAAAATCGATGCCGTTCAGGAAAAATTCGTAAGTAATGATTTCCCATAACTCTCGCGGGTTCCTCCACTCCATTATCTGTATTAGAACCATTTGATTATAAAAATCTAGGAGAGTTGTGAGAAGCATGTGTAATAGATAAGAACACCTAAGCACTTGTAGGCACCTCTGCTTTTTATACCGCTAAATCTGAAGTATTTTTTTATGGAGGTATAATTATTGAAAGAAATCTACTACACAAGCTCGTTGAGCATTTTCTTTAAAGTTACTCAGATATTTATTATAGGATCCCAAAATAGATACCACGTTTAATAAATGTTAATAAACACCTATACTCCATGAACTTGCCTAAAAAGCATTCAGACGGGTTAACTTGTAAACTTCCACTAGAAATAACTTTGTATGTAACTTTGTGTGTAAAGTCATAATGAATTTCCTCGAGGTTGGGAGCCGTCGTTTTACATTATCAAGGTCAAGGATAATATCATAAACCGTACTTGAATTATTATAGGGAAAGCTGGAAGATGCGATGAAATTTAAAGTGCGAGGCTCCTAAGAAACTTTAAAGACTAAATTTTGCTGGATGTTGGGCAATGTTGCAAACACCGTAAAAACGACTTACCAAGAAATTGCCTCATCTTCTGTTCAGTCACAATAACCTTATTTCTACACAAAGCTGGGTTAACATAGCTAACTCACGGAACTTGTATATCCACTTCCAAAATCTTGCTGGTTAGTTGATTCGACTAAGATTGTGAGGAGACATACTAATCCCATGATGCATGACTGACCTGACGTAGGGTGCTTTTACATAGTGACTGAGTCTTATTTCAGCCAGCTTGAACTCATGGGGTAAGATTGCTGTTATAGCTAGTATGGAACATCTTTTATAACATTGGCCTTCCGTCTTTGTTCGGCCAAAGTACAGAGACCTTTTTTCGCTAAAATTCTCTCTATGTATAGATCGCTTGAAGTCGCCATGAATAACTGATGTTAAATACCTCTCAGTTGAGTCAACACTGTGGAAATCCCCCAGTGAGGTATTTTTGTAGCAAGAGTTCCGGAAACCTCTCCATTACTTGGTGAACCAAAGGTCTTTGTGCTTTGATTTACTACAGCCAGCGGATCATCATAATCTACGTGTGTAAATCGTCAAACATTTCAAGAGAGCAAAGGTATGTGACCACAGCTTAAAGATTTCGACTGAACATCATATTAGTTACAGCCTCGTGGGCTTAATAGACATCAAAGATTCTAAAATAAAAAAACAACAATGGGAACATGACAATTACATGGGATTTCTCTATACTTTGATTCATGTGTATTTAAATCTCCTCATAATACAACAGAATAGTTAATCAGTGTAAATATCTAACATATTAGACCTCATCACATTTGTCTGCTTGCAGGTATAAAGATGAAATTGTTAAAAGTTTGGATAAAAAACATCATAGCCACAGCATTCTGAGCAGTGCAATGGGGCCATGATGCAGAGCAGCATCAAATCGCTACCAAAATCGAACCTCGATCCTAAGCGAAATGTCAAACTTGGGATGCGATTTTACAACTGTGAAATTTAGGAATCCAAGGTAAAGAACGGAAGTAAGTTTATTCTCCTTAGTACAGAGAACCGAGAAAGAAGGCTGAATATCAGAAAATAATCTTCCCAGCTATTCCAAATTTAGAAGAAAGCCAGTTAAATTCCCCTGAAATTTCAACCCTAGCGTTACCTGCGACTAAAAAAATGATCTGAATATTATGACACTGGCGGAGGTAGCCGCAAGAAACAAGGAACATCCCAAAATATCTGAAAACTGAAAAAAACAATTCTCTAGCTCATTAAGAATTAGAGCATTTTGATAAGACTAAAGAATTTTTTGCCGTTGAACCACTTATCCCAAACAGAAACGAACCGACATCCATAGAATCGTCACTAGGTATTGAACGCTAGTTTGCTTGCAAATATAAAGATGACTTCTTTGTTTCCTTAAACAATAGCTTAGAACCACCATTTTCGCACTTAACACGAATCTCAGCATATCTTCAACTTTGCCATAGGTAGAATTGCCCATTTTTAGTCTCTCCTACTGTGTTATCCATTCGTTCGAAAACGAAGGGAGACCGGCTGAGATCCAGTACCAATGTTAAATCATGTCCAAAAACCTATCTTTATGAGGAGCCAGTTTCTCACTAGAGGGAAAAGCAAACATTAAGTTAAATGAGTGATTAGCATAGGATATGTGAATAAAGTCTCACAGATGAGGAGAGCTGAATATGAATCCGCCAGTAGGTTTCTCTAATCTTCAGGTGAACTAAATCATGCAGCGAAAGGAGTTGTTCCTCAAGCAAGAGCAATGGTCATCTCTTGTCAAATATGCTATACAAATCAACACAATTGTCGCAGTGTGGGAGTAGTTGTGACACGAAAGGTTATGGATTGGGGAGTAATTTTTAACTCACGCGCCCGTATCAGATAGAGATGGCAAAAGTAAAAGTTCCTGAGCAATTCAAAGTGGCTACATGAGTTTTCTTTTCTATTGCGTTAGTTTTTATCTTTGAAATCGCAGTATTATTGTCTAAATCTTCACACGAGTCAATACAATTTTTTTTAATTTGAAATAAAAACTTTGGAAGAGATATTTATTAGTGTCACTTTTTATTTACTAAGGTAAGGTGTACGATAAATCATACGTTTTGCACTTTTGGGCCTAACTTGCTACCAACAAAATAGCCCTAATCTAGTATAGTAAAAGATTGAAATACTTTAATCTTATTCCATAATAAGATTTTGCTTTTAATGTTAGGGACCTGCAGATAAAGTTCGCAGCATTTGGTACAAGATTAGCTCACAGCCACAGCTATTTTAAACAAATGCGACCATCGTTTTGAAGACATTAGAGATCTATTGTTCCTATATTTTCTACTGAAGACTAGCTAGTTCAATTTTGAAATCATTTGTAGGGATTGGGCTCGTCATATAGTTAAGTTTAGGATGAAAGAGTAACAGAAATAGATTCCTGCACTATGGACGTCATATCTCTAACAAAATTCGGCTGAGTTCGGGAGGACAAGTTCATCAGGAAATCGCCATCAGATCAAGACGACATCCAAAATGGGATTCATAACCATTCGGTAAGTTGATTTACTCCACTTTGAGAAGTTTGGTAACAAAATTGGTACACATAACAAGGAAACGTGTGTAATTATGGTCGGAGACTGATTAGCTTGAATAAAGGTACTTTTATAGTAAAGGACTAGGGTGATTTATATTTGAAGGTTGGTTTATTGGAAATTCGCGTAATGGGTAGTATTGGTAGGAAGATAACTCATAAAATATAGAAATATTAGAGCAGAATGACACCGATTAAGGTAAGGTATCTCTAGCACTACATCTAAGGTAATGGAATCGATCTGGAATTAAAAGAGGCTTTCTTCCTGGTTAAGAATTAATTTTGTAAAATCAAAAAGTCGAAAAAGAGAACAAAAACATGCTACCTGGGAACTACTATCAACCGATAACGTGCGGTTATGATAATATCACTGTCGGTCAAACCCACAGAAGAAATTTAAACATAAAGCAGAGAAGTAGTAGTAAGAAAGAAAAGAAAGTAAGAAAAACAGAGGGGGAGGGGGGTGGAATATTAAGGTATATTTATCAGAGCCAATCCTACACTCCTCTACACTGTCAGTAAAATAAATTGGTTCAATCCGCAATATCAGACCCACAATGATGAGAGCTGACGCAAACGATAAATATATATATATATATATATATATATATATATATATATATATATATATATATATATATATATTAATGTAGATGGGTGGCATTCTTTCTTGAATGCAAATTTTGTTGAAGACCATGGTGTATTTCGCCTTAGTTAATTTCCTCTGGCAACTTTCTATTCTTCTAACTGTCCTTTTTATTCCATATTGTAGATAGTAGATCACTTTTCCTGTATTTCTCTCTTTTTTAAATGAATAAGTTTGGTAAAAACTAAACTAAATTGCTGTGCTTTCGATTTTATTCGATCATATTCAGACTGTCTTGTTATATTCTTTCCTTCTTTACCAATGTAATGTAGAGTCGGAATCAGAGTGAATGAAAGAAAACGATTTTTAGGTGGTACTTATTCCGCCTGGTTGATCATAACGTTAGAGGAAACGAGCTAATTCGGTGAGTGGGATTTTAAAACAACTTTAATGTTCGATTCCAGCTTAACGCTTGACTATTATTGACCGGCTTTTCTTTGTTTATTTTGAAAATGGCTTCTAAGATGTTCAGCCTAGCTTTACTTCCTTCTTTTCTTATAATTAAGGTGTTGTTAACTAGACCTATATTATGTGCACTCTCCATATAATTTTAGGTTTGGGGCTTTGCAGAGGCATCGTTAAAATTCTAGAAAGTGTGGTAGTTGTCATGCCACGACATTTAGAGTTATAATAAAGCTTACAGTCTTTATTGGGGTAGATGAACTCGTAAACTATGATTTCTTCCATAAATACTTTAGGAGCATAGACGGATAAACATTGAAAAATCTCTCATAGTTGATGGGTTACAGGTCTCCAGCAGGATTTGGCATGTAGAATAACAAAAAAATTATTTCCATTAAGGAAATTTTGGCTGACTAATTTGTCAGAACGAAAGGTGAATGAGAATCTCAATTACATGTAATTTTGAGAGCTTCAACTTTTAAAAGGGATTTCATTTTCTTTTTTACTGTCATTTATATTTATTGTAAAGAATAACGTACTAGTAGAGTTCAAAATTTCGGAATATCGATCGGAAAAAAGCATATTTAGTATCGTAATTTTATTCACAAAGTACATTTTTATATATTCTAGATAGCAAAGAGGCTCGAAAGCCTCACTCTAATTGTTCTGATACGAATAGAATCCCTGAATTTGACGGTGGAATCTAGGCCATCTTTAAAGGGTAAAAACAGGAAGTCAATGAAGTTATATCTAGGGACAATGGAGTGTCAGATTCACTCATTAGGAAGTTATGCATGAGGAAATAATCCGCCACTACTTATAAAAGATAAGAAACGACAAACTTTTGTCGCAGAAGATGTGAAATAACAGAAGCATCATCTCAAACTTGGTCTACTGTGTCCCCCAAAGACGTCCTAAGAGTAATGAAGACTATTTCCCGGTCAACTTCATAGTCTTTGGGGTGGGCATTTTCGAAGAGGAGTTGCTGTTTCCTAGTATCCACTAGGCGGCCGTTGGAATGCCTTACGTGTGTCAGAAATGTTCTAAACCATTCCTTACAAGCAAGAGCCCTAGTATGGGCTATTACGCACTTTCTTTGGTCCCATCACTCAGAACATAGGGCCTCTCCTCTCCCTAGAATCCAGCCACCTGGATTATAATTATATGTGATTAAGAGAGAGATCAACAGGTACCCTTGCACCACAAAGGTATAGCTTAGGTCCAGGGTCATCACAGATTTCAGTAAGTTATAAAGTGTGACCGTTGATGAGGCATGTAGTCCATTCGGACGCTGTCTGTGCGACTTGGATGAAGCTGACGTTGTTTCATTGAATTATTAAATAGTCCAATCTTCCAAGACTTTAAAAGGTAACTTTGGTACATATATCTGTATAAATGAAGTCTTTGTGTTATTTTCTCTCAAATCCAAATTTGGTGGTAAATTACCACTGCGCCTTCTATATTCATTATACGTAAAGTGAAATAATTCAATCCTATTTATGTTATAATGAGGGCTATTATTGCAATATTTTATTTTGATTTTGAATCAACTATTATCCAAACAATATAAGTAACGTATAATTTAAAAAACTAGTCCTTTTGTTTATCAAAATCTATTTTACGCAAAAGTATTCTTTTCTCAGTAACGAACTAACGCAGATATGTATATGATATAATAATTCTCCCAAGTGAGGCCCAAGGTAGAACGGAGCATTCGCTGGTCGAAACTTTCTAGATCTTTCAACTTGCGGCTGTAGGTGGTCTAGGTTTCACAGGCATACAACAATGTTGGTATTACGAATGCATGGTATACTTTTAATTAAGTTCTTAGGTGTAGCTCCCTTGTGTCAAACCCTCTTTTTCTAAGTTTATACTTATAAGGAGTTTGAGTTATAATGGATAAGACAAGTGACTTCTTTGTCAATTTTAGATGTTTTGGACGGCAGGTTGCCAAGATCATGAAAGTCATCTACGATTTAAAGAGGTTCATTATTGATTTTGATGACTGAGTCAGTTTGGCTTGTTGCGAGGGCAGGTTGGAAGAGGGCCTTTGTCTTCTTGGTGTTAAACTCTAGTCCGAGAAGTGCGTATGCTTCGCTACACTTATCTAAGAGTCAGTGAAGGGCTTCTATTTAGAATGCTACTATGGTACAGTCATCTGCATACTCCAGGTCGGTGACGTTGCAGGTGGTACACTTGGTTCTTGATTGTAACCGCCTGAGATTCAATAGTTTTCCGTCAGTTTGATATTGTATAGCAACTCCTTGCATCTCTTCCATGACATGATGAAACCTTTGCAGCCATGAATATGGGTAAAAGGGGAGGGGCGAGGACAAACCCCTGTGTTACTCAATTTCTGATGAGGAAGGGTTCTAACATGCCTTCAGAGGGGTAAACTTTGACTTCCCTTTATTTTTGGAAACTCCGAAGCCCTGTTTGGATTCATGCAGCATGATTGTTTTATGAACTTTCCATTTATCCTCGATATGCTGTTTTATATCTTGGTTTGGTAGGTTTACTTGCAGGTCAGCTCTGAATTCAGCTAACACAGATGGTCTTTAAGGCGTTTGATACATAATTCAAAACGTATAGGTCCGTGGCTGTTCATTTTTGGAGTAATTTTCAAAACAACTGTCATTTTAACCATGCGGTGATCAGTCCAATAGCTGTCAGTTCCCCTCACAGTTTTGGTGATTTTTACATCCCACTGGTCGGTGGTTCTGACAATTTCATAATCGATCAAATGCCAATGTTTGGAGCGTAGGAGTTTTCAAGTAATTTTGTCCATTGATTTCAGACCCAAGGTTGTGTTCGTGATCGTTAATCCATGTTCTGCTCATTTGCTGAGAAGAAACAGACCGTTGCTCTTCATCTTTCCTACACCCTTTTTGCCAAAAGTGTCTTTCCAAGTGAGGTGTTTTCTTCCAAATCGCGCGTTAGTCACCAAAAAGAATGCTATTTTCTGTTGATATACTTCATTAAACGTTTTATTTTTGAATAAGAAACATTTCAGAAATGCAGACAAAGGTTTTTCGCACTAAATGAGTTGGGTTAAAGAGTAGCTTCGGAAAAAATAAAAGGAAAACTTTTCGTCTTCAATCAAAAATTTTTTCATTAATAAGAAAAAGATTTGTCAATTGTTGGTTTTTAGAACTTGATAATAATAATAAAATAACGCAAGGAGGGTCGATCAAGGGCAATGTCTCTGTTAAAAAAAGTGTTGCTCTCATTCTCATCATCCCATGCACCATTTTTAATTCTTCCCGGATGTTTTCAGCGCTCGATTCAACCAGCCAAAGTGCGAAAGAGGGCAGTAAACGTTATAAGGTAAATAACCAAAACTATTGAAAAAAAAATTATAACAATCGTAAGGATAATTAAAATAAGGAACAATTAAATTCTAATGAGGACAGAAAATTATCTCAACCAAATGAATAAGGATTCAACTGGTGACATAAATATTCTTATTTGATGCAACCAATGTTAAACTTGGATGAAGAGAGTTCACCAGGCGTAGTCGATATAGTGAGTAAGAGGCTCTCATTGGTATAGTAACCATGTTAAATACTTTTTGTACCGTAATTTATAGCTTGGATCCATATTTTGAAAATGAATTATCAAGAAAACAACAAGGTTTTACGGAGCAACACCAACATTTATTCTTAAAAATAAAGTCCATCATTCTCTACGATCTTCTTCCCCTGATGAGTCGGCAACCAACCAATTCTGTCTAACATACCAGTCAGCTGGCTTTGAATAAAAAAAACTGTAAACAAATTTCCTTCGCTCCATCAAAAGTGTTGAATCGCTGGTCTCAGAGAAAGTGCAGAATTGAGCAGAATAGGCCATAGTCACTCGTAACAGCATCGGGATTGAAGGGTCAATGTGGAATAATCTCAACACCGTCAATCTGTTTGAACTTCTACATAGTCAACCTGGTAGTGTGTGGTCTCGATTTGTCTAGGTGAAACAAAGCCTGACCTCGATTAATCAAAGCAGAATATTCCTTCTTTAGTTTGTCGTACGCGCAGTCTAGTTGATAGCAATATAACTTATCGTTGATGGCGCAACCATGTGGAAAAAGCTCGAAATGCAGTACTCCTTAGAAATTCAACCTGACAAAAATCATGACCTTCTTGTCAAATCGATTCCGTCGTGGAACGGATGCCGGTTCTTCACCTCGCGGAACCCATTTTCTCTCTCGATCGTGATTGACCAAATACACTCACTTCTTCTCTGATGTGACAATTCTACTCCAGAAGCGGTCGTCCATTGGGTTATTGAGAAGTTGGCTGCAAATCTGTAATCTACGGACTACTTGTGCTTCGGTGAGGTCATATGAATCCAATCGGGGCTTTTTGTGAACAAAATACATTTGATGTAATCGTTTCAACACAGTCTGGGATGATACTTCAACAACTTTGGCAAGATCACGGATGCTCGCAGAAGTTTCAACTTTCAATGCTAACCTAACCTTATGTAGTCGAATGAGTAAAGCTTACCTAACCTAATGTTGATGTTGCTCCAGAAAATTTCGTTGTTTTTCTTTCGCTTCCTAGGTCCGTCAGGTCTTTCTGACCAACCATATAGAATAAACGCGTTAATCATTCACAGACAATGAATAAAATGTATGCTAAAGAGTAAGTGATAAATCTTCTTCGAGAGAGAAATCACAGAGGTAGATTATTTCATGTTTCTGTCAACTTTTCTTTGAGTATATATTAGACAAAGAGATATAAAGAATATTTTTTGTACTCAAGAGATATTGATAAACAGAACGTCGAAAAGATATTAAAATGTATCTTTTCTTCCGTATCTTGTGCTGGTAACAGAAGCTCTCCATTGCCGGAAGAGTTTGGGACAAGACAAACATTCACAAAATTGTTTATTTTATTTCTTTCCAGAATGCATGTAATTAAAAGTTTCACCCACACGACCAAATCAAATTAAGTGATACTAAAGTGTTTTATTATAGGTATGTTAAGTGTTGACAAAATGGTTTTATAATGCGTAGCATTCATACCAAACGATGTTTTTACAATTCTTAGAGTTAAAAGGACTCATTTCAATTGTTGTACAAAATTTATAAAGTAAAGCAAATCCTATGTGAGATATTCAATTATTTTTTTATTATAGTACCTAATCTAATGGTAGCTAGTTCGAAGGCTAGGAATCGCTTAGGCTAATTGCGTTTACGCTAGTTTCATTAATTGCTCCATACAAGAAGTGAAAATTGCTTCGTTTTATATCATTTTCGGAAAGAGAAGTAAATGAATATTTCCTAAATCTCGTCTTCTCATTATTTTACAATAGAAATTGTAAGAGAAAATAGGAATAAAGTTTCTTGCTTCCTTCTAAGAGGAGGAAAATACTTATTGTTATAATTATTCTTTTCACAAAACAAGAAAGGAATAATCTTGCCGAAAAATTAAAATTTAATTTATTGAATGGTAAGATATGCCTGGCAAACTCGATTGCTGAACAATTGTTAGTTGAGTATTTTGGGAGAGGTCTATATACTTAAACTTCCTCTGTTTAAACTTAGAAAATGAAAGTAAAAATAATTTTCGAAAATTCAACCATTTTCTATATATTTTCTTGATATACTATTTAATTGAGTAGCTCTCAAAAAATACAGCTGGAAAAAGGATATACATAGGAAATTGGATATTGAAATTCAAAGGAAACTAAAATACAGATAACAGAAAATCTGAGGTCTACGAAAAGATTAAAAACGTATCATGCGTAGATGGAATTTTGCCTCTTTTAAACTGTTTACTTATAGCTTCGGTTCATTCTCACCTTTCATCTCTGTTCGTTATCGCAATAAATACTGAAAAGTCTGCTCTTTCGGATCAATTTTCGTTTGTTTTTTATGATGAAAGCGACAATTCAAGACTCAAACTTTCTATTTTTTCCCCCAAAAGGGAGAGATTTTAGGATTTTTCCTCCAAATGTTCTCATTCAACAATTCAATGACCTCGCAGGGGAACCGATGGTGTATCCCCTACTACAACTGAACGCCTTGACACTCCCAGTTCGCCAAAATTGCGGATTGAAGACGGCCTAAATACGCGCGCGCTAAAAATAAAACTGGCAAAAACGTAGAAATTGGAAGGTAAATAATTAGATGGAAGTTGATTTATGTATTAAAACTTCTAATTCATTTATTCCCCATACCTCTTTCTTTGGTAAAGTTTTTGACTTTTCTGCCCCCGAAGATTTGTGGGGTTTTGAATTGAAGCTTCTTCAATAGCATTTTCAACGAAACATGGCTGAAATAGGCTTGAATAATCGTTCATTACAGTAAAGTACAACTTTCTGCTTTAATTAAATTTTTTTCAGAAGGGCAGTCGTTCTTATTTCCCCTGTAATTGTAACAGAAAGCAATCATTGGGGTTTGTAATGAAAGAGCTATCTTTAAACAAGTGGGTATCTACACATCTGTGTGACGCTTAGCCCACTCGCATTTACGAGCTTTCTTGTGACTTTCAACATCGTCTGTTTATCTCCTCAATAACCACGTCCGAGAAGCTCATTTACATTTGCGCTTCGGAATGGAACTGTGGTCGTTAGGGAGGAGAAGGACTCAAGTTACATATACACATTAATGATAATTAAGTTTGCACTTGTGTCTCATCACTCCTTAGGACCGTCAATACAGAGAACTATGACTAACCATTAAGTGTAAGGACACATTAAGGAATTTTTCCGGCAGGTGCTTATCGCTGAAAACCCCTCAACAATCCCTAAGATGCAAATTACGAGGGAAAATGAGGGAATCACCAAGGCAGCCGTTAGGCTCTGAGTAAATAAATACCTACCTGAATTAATTAGGACGTGCAATGACAATTGCGTTTACATCTCTGACCGCTCCCTCCCCTTTTGTTTTTGCTCGATTTGAGCTGATACTCATCGGCATTCTTTGTTCATTTTTATCCAAATCTTTTAAGGCGAATTTCATGTTCACTCTCGATGCAAAGCTAATAATTGACCAATTAATTTCACAAGATAGATAGCCGTGAAATGCCTCTATTGAGACCCAGTACTACATGCGTTTCTGAAGGAAAGTTTTAATTGAGATCGAAGTTCATACTATCCCGTATATATATAGGAAACCTCGTTTGTATTGATCTGCCATAGACGTATATAGCCAAGATTGAAATTATTCTTAATTTTAAGGTATGGTGAAGTTATTTTTCTTTTTACGGAGTTATTGTACCATCTAATCTTGCAGTGAAATAATTACGAGTACTAAAGAAAATAAGGCTTAAACTACTTCAATGGTTTCAAGACGAATTTATGCCAAGACGTCGGACAAAGAGGAAGTCTTGACACGCAGAACCGAAAAATAGTTGAAAGCCAAGAATAGTGTAGTTAGTAGATAATGACTAAAGGTCTGTGGTGGCCAGGAGTATTTAATCCCTAAGGTTGACGAGTTTTCCTAAGGGAAGGAAGGGTAGGCCCCGTGGAGAGCATCATTGAGCTGATATTTAAACATATGTGTGTGGTTTATGTTCGAATGAATATGTAAGTTATTTATGTTTCCAACTGAAATATTACAAATATTTTCCATTACTGTGACCAAAATGGAAAAAAATAGTGACGAATTTAATTGCCGAAAGGAAGTGAATAATTTCTTCTAATGACTTTAATGCGAGTGGCATTTATCAGATAAAATCCTCATCGCCATCTTAACTTAAGAAAGGAAATTTATCAGTTCCATTACATTATCCATAAAATAAATGGGAGAAATAGTAACAATAATGTAAAGAATTATTTTTAAGTCAATTTTATTGGAATTTATTCAATGTTCTTGTCTTTGAACATTGATTACAAAGTTTTCCTATTGGAGACGACATTATGATGTTCATGTGGGAGGCGACACGTACATAGGAGAGTAATTTTGACTCATTGGAATGTGTTCCCTAAAAAATTCTTCTTTAACAAGAGGACCCTAAGTTATAGGTTGTTTAAGTTCATTTGTCTTAACATATTATACTTATTTTAATTTCTATTGGTTTATGTCTCTTTCTTGAGGTGGAATTAACGCATCTAAAATTTTAATTCTACTGGTACCCCCTTTAACTTATATCTACAAGTTCACAATGATTGATAATACTGCAAAAATAGCTCTGGACTTCGATTATAGTGGTAATAAAAGGTCTGAGAAATTTGTTAACCAAATTACCTTTTCTTTCATATATTCCTTTGATATTTTCTTCCCCGTCATAAGCAAAACCCAAGACAGTTAGAATTACATAATAAGACCGCAGACGGATCTCTCTTATGTGAAACTTGCGAGACAAAATACAAACTCAAAAACATTTTAAAGATGAAAATAAAGTTTTTATTATTGGTGCTATAACTAAAAACTCGCGAAGTTATAGGAACATTCTCTCAAGTTTTCGCTTTCCAGATTTCACCATTACTACTAGGAAGGACAATGAAAAAGGTAACTTTATCGCTTACCTGATTTGAGATGTGTAAAATAACCTTTGGAACTTGGTTCGTGCTTCTACTCAAGAAGAGAGTATAGATATTTATTGTACAACCTATAAGAAAAGGACATCGTATGTGTTAAAACACCAGATGCTTAGGGAATTTATTGATATAACGCAGGGAAAAAGAAATAGGGAAGTTAACAGAAGATGTATAGAAAGAAAAGAATAATGGCTCAATGAACATTGTAGTGAAGTTGAACAGCTAGAAAAGGTGAACTATAAGAACAATAAGTCACCCCCTTATCCTAGGATACTACTTCCAGCATCTCTACAATAACTTGCCCCACCACCAAACCCTAACTTAACCAAACACACCCACACTACCATCACCCAAAAGATACTTGGTCAAACTACCAACAAATAACATACTATAATTAGGTGTTTGATGTTGTTTGAGCTTGGTTGCATCTGTTGGATTTTGGTGGCAGGGAAAGGTTATTCTACATTTGTATTATTGCATGTATATGTAGTCGAGTGGCCTGACCTGAGTTGCAATAGGATTAATAAGTGTGTTATATGTAATGATTTTTCTAAATGGTTTATTAAGGGAGGATTGCTTAGGATGTTGTTTCGTGGTAGTGTGTGCAAGTATCATTTGAGTGAAGGTACTGTGGATGTGTTTGATTAAGTTAGGGTTTGTATGGTGGTGGAGGAATTTTCTTGTAAAGGTGTTGGAAGTAGTATGCTGGAATTAAGGGGGTGACCTATTTTCGTATGGTATCTAGGTTGGCTTGCACCCTGTTCGGTAAGGTAGGGCCTCACTGGCAGCATTAATAATATACTATTATTTCCTTGTGAATATTTTGCTCTTTGGTTGGGAGAATATTACAGCCCTAGTTATGTTTCTTATGGGGCCATTACCGCCTTTTTGACGCCACTGTTCATCCCGTGTTTGAGCCCCCTTTTCTGTAAGGTGTTCCTCTTTCCTACGTTAGCAGGGTGTTTTGTCGCTCTTAATAATTTTTTGAGTTCAATATACCATACAGCAAACACGACAGCAAAATTATGAGGGATTTGAATTTATTTTGGAATGAAGACAAGTACTAATGGAGATACTTTTATGATAGAAATAGTGAAGAGTACAAACGATGGTGCACGGATGGGTTTATCAGAGGCAAATTGTGATCATAACTCAGGCTATATATAAATAATAAACCCATACAGGAATTATTATCATTGCTAAATATTATGAGAGTCAGTTTAAGAAAAACATTACCTAATTTGTTTGAGACTTCTCAAAGAATTCCACGTTTGTTATATTCGTGATCTAAGCGTAATCAAATAATCTTATTTCATTCATTTAGACTTCATAAAAATATCTGAAATAAAACTCGAGGCGCGGTTAGTATTCCAATGAGTTGCTACCTTCACTCTGTATAAGACCGTCCAAGACTATAAGACTATACAATAGATTAATTTAAAACCCCTAAAATAACTGTGTTAATCAGGTATTTTAACCATCATTTTTACCATCGTAGTACACTAGATCGTTTTCACATAACTGAGAAGGATACAGTCATTTGATATGAGTGGGTAAAAAGCTTTCCCCAGGCCACTCCAATATGAGTTGAAGGATTCAATTCATGACATACTAACCACACACCATCACTGCGTACATTGCATTTTTACTTACACTACACTCTCCATTACAATAGGTTTACTTTTACCCCACCAACATCAATCATTCTTTGCTTTAGCTCAAGATGATTGGTAATCTATGGCACAGGTTCCAAGCCTCCTGACAGAAACTGCGAGATGGATTCAACGTAAAGTGTCGATAAGAATTCTGAATTTGATCTCAAAATTCTAAGGTTATTGATGAAAAAAAAGTATCGCAAGAGGTTAAAAATTAGGGTTTGGGTAGCGACCAAGATGGTAGTGAAGAAGGTAATTGAAAATAAGGGGTGAGGTTATAACTTCAAAAATAATAGTGATGTTATGTTATGAATCTATTTCTGCGTTTTCCTTCGATGAAAATGAAAAACGATTCCTATCAGTAGGTAATTTAAGTTTTATTGGTAAATTCTTTCTTAATATTGGATAGAATATAGAATTAATCTGCATAATAATTTGAAAAGACTGAATTATCAATTTTATGAGAGAAATTGAAAAGCAATCGATTATTTGTGGTACATTGAAGAGTAGTTTTAATTACAGGTCTATGACGAGGCAAGATATATTATTGCTATTCTGCAGAGGAGGGGGGGGGGTACAGTGTGTAGACCTTTAAAGACCGTCACCTCACCCTTCTCGATTTTCCACAGTTACACACTATCTGCACGCTATCCCTGCCTCAATACCTATAATTATAGACCATCCCTGCTTCACTATTTGCAGGACATGCTACTTTAGAACTTTTTTTCTGACTCTGCTTCACTTGCACCACTTTCTTTGCAGTTCTGTTTTTAATTTCAGAAGTGAAATAAGTTGCATGATGTAGCGGAAGGAAATGGTCCTTCTGCAACTGAAACGCGGAGACTTGGACGTCCTCCTAGTCCCAGGCTCGGTTCCTTTCCCTGTGTATAGTAATAATATCTGATCACACATGCAACAGCTCCATGACAGAAAGTTAGGACTTGGTGACTAATCTATTTATTGCCATGCACTGGAAGGAAAACTCTTTTAAAAGTTTTAAATTACCCCTTTTCTCAATAATCCGTTTAATATTTCAACAAATGAAGCGCAATGCACTACAGTCAGATTTTTCAATCATTTTTATCAATTGCTTCACTGAGGGGCTCAAAAGATATGTGGATGTATGTGAAGAATTCAAATTTGCTATTATTTGTGTGATTGCGCAAAATTTGGCGTGATAAATCTATGTTTGAAAATAACAACTCATAAATCTCTCTAGGAAAACAATAGTAATTAATTTTAGCTTCTCAAAATGGCAGGTAATGCTATGGAAATTTACTTTATCTGAATAAAAAAATCCCAATAATCATTAAACATGTCATTGTAATCATAAAATATTCGAAAGTGCTGACATCAGTAAAAGGATTAATAAAACAAGTTTTATAAATTCTTGCTTTGCTTTGTTCTAGGGCATCAGTGACCGACTTGCTCCTTTAGCCTCGTTATAAGCCTTATGTTTCTCATGAGTATATAACATAGCTGCTACTACTGTGACTTGTTTCACACACGTCTCTATTAAGTGAACATGACAGGCCACTGTGGAACTTGCATAGGCTTGTCAAAAACCTTTTTCTCCCATTATTGTAAGTTTATATGTCAAAGGAAGTTACAATGCCCCATCAGATCAGTCTTTCCTTTTCAACAGGGGAAAAGGATTGAGATTGATATAGGCTTTCTTCATGAGATGTAGAAAAAGATCTTCGCCGAATGCAAACTTGTCTGGGATAGAAATTCTCCAAATAGAGGACATGCAAGACCACTTTTAATTTGCGGAAGAATAAAAGGGGCTTGTCGACAAACAGATCAGATTAGAAGTCAAGTTCATCCATCCTTTAAGCAACAAGAAGACTAAGCTGCCTTTGTGATCCCTTGTTAAACTCTTACGGGTATCCATAGTAACTGAACCTCGTGTCACTTTCTTTGGAATATTTTCACAGGTGAGCGCGTTGCGTCACCTCTCCACCCGGCCTATTCTCGTACCTAAGGCCAGAGTTACCGCCCGACAGACGATAGACACGGACAGGCATCTATCTCTCGGGTATCGACTTCGTCCTCGTCTGGAGTACCCCCTCGTTTATTTCATGGCGAGGTTTAAAAGAAAGAATTTTGCAAGTGGAAGTTTGTAGCTCCCGCTTACTAGTCGTATCCAAAGCCTCGAGTCAATTAGGCTTTACGTGAGTCTTCATGTTCCTTGCACTCTCCCCCTTTCCATGGAAGCAATCACTCTACCTCTTCTCTCGAAGTCTCGTCCCCATCTTGTGATTTGTATCCCTTCCCCAGGTTAATACTCCGTGTCTCATCTTACACTATTCATTGTCATTTATTTACTTTTGCTGATAATATTTTATTTGTATATTTTAAGGTTATTTTTCTTCAATAAGTTTCTTTGAGCCCAGAAACTCTAATAATTGATTATTTAGTCCAACCGCACTCGATTTTGATTATTTAACCCTCGCACTGATTAGTCTCAGGTGGGCCATGTTATGATAACTTTATCCTTCATTTCATTTAGCTATTTATATTTATAAAAGTTTTGCTCGAATACTTCTCCTTAAACTTAATTAAACATTGTCGCCCGTTAAAAGGAAAAAAGCTCCTTAGATTTTCCATAATAGGCATGTAAATAGAGTGATTTTATTATAATATAGACCACGTAAGTCTAACTATCTGTCATACTGATGAAATAAATTATCAAACCTCAAATTGTATCATAGATTTGTGAGTATAATTTCTGTTCTACATGATCATTAACACAAATATTTTCTCTTCGGGTTTATTAAAAAATGTTGCTTTTCTAAGTCTCCCCCCAAATTGGGTCAGATTTTGGTTATTCTTATTCGCAATTGAGGTATACAAGGTATAATATTTTTAAATACCCTAACTATACATACAGGGAATAAAGTGAAAATTATTTATATTAACGCTGTTAGATGTGTTGCATTGATGAACTAGAAAATAAGGATAGTTTCTTCGTATGGAAAAAAGCTAATAAAAGTGAGTGAGATGAAGAACAAGAAAACTGTGATTCCTAGTGCTTTTGCCACTATTTATCATGATGTGATAAATCTCAACTTTAACCACCATAGTGATTCTCGAGTACACATGGTCTTACCCAACCACTACTTGGAACCACAACAAACATCTTGTAGCAAAAATCAAGACAATCCTGACCAGAACGTAATTCGTTCACTCTAAAACGCAGAGAGATTTTGTCTCCTTCATTTTCCTCCCCCATCACGTAATCAACTGAAATCTCCCTCCGTTCAGCACATCCACTTCCCCTTTTATTTATTCTTCTATCATAAATATTGCATTGAATCACCGACTTCTCACATTAAGATTTCTTGCATTATTAATTGTTATCGCTTTTGACACTTAGAGGTAATTAACTTTTTCTTCATATGATAATTTTAAAGAATTAGTGATGAAATAATTTACTGATTTTCATACCAATAATGTCATTTCTCTTGCTTATTTTTGGATTATCAGCTTTTATATTCTATCCAATAACGAATGTTACCTGAAGAAAATGGATAAGGAATGTTATGTTTTTTTCATTGACACCGCTATGATAGAAAGTCGATTCTCCTGTTCGCTCGCCACAATGGATAGAGGATAATACCTTATTCCTTCATTGAGGATAAAAACCAATCCAAATGTAGAAGACTATAACTAAAAGTAGTACTGACAAATATAATACTGTCTTTATGCTAATATAGAAATAATTAAATAATAAAAAATAAATTTACCCCAAAAAACAATAAATAAAGAGATTAATTACCTGGACCCTCAGGCACGTTGCAACACTGTGAAAATCTATTACTTCTGCCACATTCCTCCACCATATTTCTCCGAATCAATCACGTATACTAATTTCACCTCTGTTAAAGATATGGATGTGTTGCTGACTTAACAAAGTTTCATTACATTCTACTTTTTGTCGCCTTCACGGAGGCATCGATTCTAAATTTAGCTGCTGATAGAATGTGAAGATTTCTGATACCTGCATTGAAGGGGACTGAGATTAGTTCTGGCCATAAATTTGTTCTTTATAAAGTTTAAGCTCAATTTCCCTCCGTTTATTATGTCTTTAGTCTCCACTAATATAATGTAATTATTTTCTTGTGGTCCAAATCGAAGAATCGCTGTTTTCAATAAAATTTAAATGTAACCTTCCCGTAATCGACAAGCTAAACATATTCCTACTGCGAGACACTTACATAGCTAAAATAGGCACTCGATTATCTAGATGATGGAATTGAAGTAGAGGACTTTGGTATATATTCGAAATTCCAACAGGATAAGGAGGTTTGTCTTTTCGGAGCCATGTATCTTGAATTTAATTCTTAACTTTCGCAAGGTTGTAATTCCATTTGAGCGTGGATATATTCCTTAACGCCAATTAACTTGACGTTTACTTTTTATGGTAGGGGATTCAAATCTATTCGAACCTTCATTGGAATATTCTAATTAATGATTTAAAGTTTTAATCACATCATTTCAAATTTTGTTGAAATTAAAATATCCCTAAATTAGTTCCCCACCCCATTTCATCATTCCTATTTTACCTTTTTAATTCAGGCAAGCCTGGATATTTTATAAGTTTTGAATCTAGTATTTCATACTGCGGGATTTTATTGACTCATTAACTAAACTTACTGTAACATGGATTTTACCTTGAGCATATTTTACCGTTGTCTTTTCCTCAAGTTTCTATTTCTCAAAGTGCAACCTACAGTAAACCTTTGATTTCGATATTTTGTTGTTACAAGGTTGTTGTGGTTAAGGGGAAAGAAAAGATTGTCCTTCAAACCTTATTGAAGCTAAGCTCCTCTATTCTGGAGATCCAACTAGAAAGTTAAAATGCAATCACGTAATTTAGATTTTATTTAATTAACTTTTGAGTAATTTTTCCCGTGCAAAGCACTCGAGCAAGTTCTGGCTTTAACCTTTGGTTAAGGAAACACTTTACCTCTAATTTAAAGCTGAAGACGAGGTTTTATTTCCTTTGTGAAGATAATCCTAACATCCTGATTAACTGGATAAAATCTCGGAGAAGCCCTATCCATTTTCATTATCTCTTGCTACCCCTATGCCGATGGGTATCTATATCAACATACCTCTGACGCAGAACTGGTAGTTTTTCATCCGGTCAGCGAACCATTACTTACTTACTTACCCATAAAGTAGAAAAAAATAAATACGAATTTACAGACAGGTGCTCTTTAGCCAAAGTGAGACTTCTCTTACAAGGGACGCCGTAAAACCGCTGCAATTCGATGGTCTAAAGACAAATAGATATAAGATATACGATCCACAAATGCGAAGAAGCCAAGGGAGACTTATCAGAAAGCATCCATCAGTAGTGAACGATAAAGGAAATGTGCTTTTGCAGGTAATTCATGACAACACATCACGCATGTAATGCGAGATAAACTGAATAACCTGTTTGAAGCAACTGCCTCATCTGTCTACTCGCCTGACTTATCTGCTGGGGATTATCATAGCTTTGATTTAGACACTAAAATTTGTAAAGAAAATATGCTTTGATAAGGAGGCATTCAAAAAGATGCCTCAAGGGATTTTTGCATCAAAAATTAAGTACTTTTATTCAAGAGACATTGGTAAAATTTAATTTTGGTGGGGAAAGATCTCTGAAACGGATAGAATTAATTTATAGAATAAATTTAATTTTTAAATTGCGTTTTTCATTCATTTTTGTACGTTAAAAAAAAAAGACGGACTTTTTTTTAGATTATGAATATTAGCATGACTAAATTAAAAGGAAAGACGAATATACGAGGTGCAGGCAATAAGTTCTGCAATTCGGATATAAGGAAACGAGATATGAGGAAAAGTGTTTTATTATTTTTCAATTTAACTACCCTCGACTTCAATGCACTTGCGCCGCTTGTCCCTGAGGCTTCGAATTCCCGGAACCAAAAATCTCCCGACTGCTGTTCAATTCACTCCTTGACGGCGAGCTGGACATCTTCATCGTCGCCAACCCGGCGCCACTAAGTGCAGCTTTAAGCTGGCGGAATAAAAAGTAGTCACGAGGTGACAGATCTGGACTGTCACCTCGCGAATCCACACTCGCGTATGGCAGTTTGTGCAACTCTGGCCTTGTAGACTTTGACGACGTTAAAGTAGATCATGGGGCGGGATGTTTTTAGGGACCCAACGGGCAGAAACCTTGGTCATGGCCAAATTGTCGCGGATGATGTTGATAACACTTTCATGTGATATTCCAAGTTCTCGCTCGATTTCTTCGACGTTTACCCGTCAATTTTCGAGGATCAGCCTCTCACACAGGCCACATTGTCCTTGTTGGTCACGTTTGACGGACGTTCTAGACAGGGGTCATCTTCAAGGGATTCACGACCATGGTTAAACTCCCTATTCCAGCGAGCAATGGTTGCATAGGAAGGGGCGGTGTCGGTGTACACTGCAACCATGCTTTCATGAATCTCTTTTTCATTCTTGCCTTGTTTTGTCAAAAATTTGATCACTGCGCGGTGCTCAACCTTCTCCATTGTTAAAAAATTTGTGACTGACGATCTGCGATCAGCTACTGCTTCTTAAATAGACGAGGCAGGAGCGTGTGGCTGCACGTCCTGCCTCGTCATACCTTGTCCTAACTCCCCCCCTAAACAGCCCTACCGATTCGTAAAACTTTTTGACCACCCCTCGTACAAATGCGTTATGAGTATTTTTCTGCAAGATAAAATCTGAAATACAAATGTATGCATTATTTATTAGTAGATGAGTTATTTAACAATTGGGGTAACGTTTTAGCATTTTAAATCATCCAGAGACCAGTTTGAATAATTAGTCGAGGCCCTCAATCATCCAATCTGGAACTTTATGATGGACAAATCTATATAGTCATCGTGCCCTTCCACGTAATGAAGGAACTGATTAAAAAACCTAGGAATAAATCCGTATGTCTTACCTCTAATTAAAGTATGAATTGATCGCTTAGATAAGTATCGCTGACTTCGAAAAGAGATCCAGTGAAAGTGCTACAGTAGCTTGGACATAGAAGGAGAAATGTTTGTCAAAGGACAGTCATCCACTCTATTAGTGATTATGGTGTTAGAATTTAGGTGAGTTTGACTACCTGGAGTTCAGATAGACTGTTGTCAAATTATACTTGAGATTTTATAAGAGTAATAATAGTGGCAAACTGAAAGGAATGCAATAGGTGTGCAAATATTTGCAAAGACCACAAACTTATCTCTAGTATTTGTGGTTGAATGACCTGTTCTTTGGTAGCATTATTTTAGGTTCTCGCTACACCTTGAAGAACAGGGTGTCTACCGTATGTCTCTGGTGGTGGAGAGTATCCTGACTCTAATTGTAGCACGTTGCTCTGGAGGAGGCCGGCAACCTCAATACTATTTGATTCTTTTCAATTATAGGTGGCTCGTTTGAGTCTCTAAGGGACACATGACTCTCAAAAGCTTCTGAGCGTCTCATACTTTTTTTTTTAATGTTTAAATATTTATCTTTGTTGTTTTGTCTGTTTTTGTTTGGAATGTTTTAACATTAAATTATACTTAATATAAGCTTTTTCGTTAGTACTATCATTGGCTGTAGCCTAGTTCAGGGCCATTAGTTGATCTCTTTATTTTTTAAAAATCCTTCCCTAAAAAATATTAATGTTTACTTATAAACTTCAAGAAATACTTTAAATAAAAAGATTTAGCAAAATACTTTTCCTCCAGAACTACTAAGGTTGTCAGATGGTGCGGAAAGCTATTCAATTGGCGAAGGAGATTGGCCGTTTGTTTGACCTCTTCTAAAGTCTTCATGATTCTGACATGCTACCGGATTGCTTTTAAAAGCAACCCGGTAATTAAAACCCTTTGATGACTCCAGGCAAATTCTTAATTTTCTTAACTTTCTCGAAACTACTTTCGTCCAATTTACCTTCACACTCAAACTTTTTAGTGTGATCTTTTACAAATGCAGATCCTGGTGTTAAAATTTAAAATATAGGATGGAAATCTTGGTTTAATATTGAATTACTTCTTATTTCAAACGACAGATCAGTTAAGATGAAAAAGATGCACCATGGCCTTTGGATTCCATCAAACTTTGGTGATATAAATAAATATCGGCAGTAATTCTCCTGAATCCTCTCGAAAACATTTTAAGAAAAGAAAAAAATAATGATTTGTATTACACCACACCTAATAGCAAAATATTGGGTTTCTGGCAAAACTCGTTGAGGCATGGTACGTGTGGAAAAACATTAAAACCTGTTGCGACTTTAATGCGATCACAAAAGAAATGAGGCAATTAACTACCCAGGAGCGATTTGAGGCCATTGAATGTATACCCTTTTCTGGAAGACGAAATAAAAGAAATTGATTTTTCGTGTTCAATTATTCTTACACAATGAAAGACATTGATACGCAAGAGTTGAAGACATGAATGTGTCAAGGATTCAAGGAATTCGTGATTCGCAAAGAGATGGATAGGCTAAATTTCTAAGAGAAATGGTTGAACGATTAATTTAAATAGACAGGTTATTAGCAGACTAAAATGTTGAATTTAGTAATCACTCAACCTAATTTTTAATGATGAAGTGGTATTGTATAATAATAAATTTTGATTTTAATTTCATTATATTTGGACTATAACCAAACCACTTGGCAATCAGGTATAAAGTCCTGACCGAAATGTAGCATGAAATTCAAGATGTACTCGTATAAGAGTTACAAGTTTAAGCCATTTTCACACAATAGCAAATTGGTGTGGAAATATTGGAGAGATTCGTGAAGATCAAGATTGAGAGAGAGAGAAAAAAAAGAGTGATAAAGTCTTTATTCTCTTCGGATAGAAGATAGACGGGATAGCTGCATCTTAGTGAAAATTAACGAGCTTTGAGTTTGACTTTTTCGCATGAAACATCTGCGGCATCAATCTGTATATTAATGTTTTCTTCTCCCATTTTAAGAATTCAACACCTCCGCTGCTTAGTGAAGACATATTTTAGGATAAATATAGGGTTAGCTGAACCAAAGTGTCAGCTTAACCTTCTTTCCCGAACCACTATTTCCTCCACGGATATGATTACTTCCCGACGGCTCTGGACGATAAAGATGCACTTAAAGGGATGACCAACTAGGCAAATGCTTCTTTACCTGTTCAATAACAAGCCAAATACATTGTCAGAGAGAGAGAGAGAGAGAGAGAGAGAGAGAGAGAGAGAGAGAGAGAAGACGCGCACGCTCGTCTCTTTTAACGAGGGAGAGAGAGAAAGAGTCCACACCTGCGAGACCCTTATTAATCCACGCTAACGAGGCGCAATAGCGCGAAGGTCGTGAAGGGCTGAAGGCCCGACTTTGTGAAAGCCTGGGATGTGTTTAAGAATATTAAGGGTCCCGCCGGGGATTATCTTGCGATGGCGGGAATCAGGCAAAGTCCATCATACCCGTCGAAGCGTCTGTTCACTGAAACCCTCCCCCTTAAGGGTCACGGGAAAGCCTCTCCGTCTAACCCCTATAAAACGTCCGATGCCGGACTTGGACAGCAGTAAGTAACCGCTTGCGTCCCGAGTATCCAACAGTTTCTTCCACATTCTCCCGTTCCCGTTAGTTCCGCGTGAACCCTTGTAGAACCATTCAAGCTCCGTGTATTCCCTTAGAACTCACGCAACGCGTCAAATTCTTGATTCGGTATTCTAAATCCAATGTCAAGTTCTGAGTTCATCTCAAGTAATAGTCGTTTGTTAAGAGGCTATTATTGTAGACTATACACCGTCGCTAACAAGAAAGGATTACTCCCTCGGACCAAATATTCGAGGTAACAGCGACGTGTAACTCTCTTTGCAAGCGCCCCCCCTTCCCTTTTAGCCTCCGTCATTTGCTTTCACGTCCACTCAAGGTCACCACCTGTTCATCCAGGTCAGAGAACCTTCAGATTCCTTAAAGAGCCGTTGTGTTTGAATTGGTTAATATTCTTGCAATGGTGCGGTGCGTTCAATCATAATTTATCCTAGCTATAATTATATTTTAACTATAGAAAACGAATTTTCCTTTGAAGTTTATAAGGAGGTCGGTTCCTGTATATTTCCTTATTATTATTTGTGGCTAATTTTCGCAGTGCCGTTTACATATCGGCTACGTCGAATGCTCCGTCTCAGCTGTTTAGGTTAAACTCGTATTATTGAGTTCTGTTGTCGGGTTGAAGTTCTTCCTAATAATATTAAATACACATTCCCCTATACAAGCACTAGAGACGACGAAGTTTGTTTTTGCAAGTCTATTTCATCAATAATCATCATTTATTTTTATTTTCATCGTTTGTTAATTATTCAACTTTCTCCATTTAGTGCAGATGGCTTGGAAGGTCTTGTCTTTTTCTTACTTCTCTCTTAATCTAATGAAAGAAATAAATTAATTCTTACTCGGTCAACAGAGTTTTACTCGCATGCACACGACTCTTTAAGTTACTATCTCGGTTCGTAGGTCTATCGGTCGGAGGGTAAAGATTTTACTTTTCAAGGATTTTTTTGGCAATATCATCGTAACTATTCGGCCGATTCTAACGAAATTCGTAACCCTTAGGTTGTTTTACATTTTCCTCCAAATAATATAACTGTTAGGGCCTTCCCAAGGTTAGTCCGAGAATTATTAAAAGTTTTGAAGGTCGTAAGGTCATTTTGTTGGTCATAAGTGCGAATAATTGAGAGCACGCTACTTAGGTTTCTTGACTTTGTTTTTTATTTGGAGTTTAAAAGCCTTAAATGTCTCCTCGGTGCTCACTCCATTGACATCTGTTTCCCGCGAAATTATTTCAATTCTGTTTGTTTTTATGAGGAGGAGGAGCCTTAAAAAATAGCATCTTTTAAGAGAAGAAAAACTAAAGCAAAAGCGACTGAAACCGTAGATTCTTCTCTGCCGTCGCCTTTTGCAGTCACATTTTCGCATTTGGCATAAAGTATGAAAGTGATCCAGGGAAGCTTATGGTAAAATCCCTCCTAAAATCTTGTAACACTTATTTTTAGAGATTTTTTGCTCCATCAAGGAAAACAACCTTAAGACCCGATATAGGAACATTTTAAATTTACTAAGCCATTTTTTACGGTTTGGGTGCTGAATCTCACACTCATATATTTTATATTTCATCCTAAATTTACATAACTGCTTTGGCTGTATTGAAATCTTGGAATCTTGAATATAAACTTTAACTTGTTTTTGTAGCATTTGATTAAACAGAATAATTGTATTGAATCGTATAAATGTTTAAGTCGAGATTGGAAATATCCATGGATCGAACATCAGTGATTATCACCTATTTACCAGCTGCATTCCTTTTTATTATAATTCTTATTCCAATAACATTTTAACCTCTATTTTAACTTACTTGATGAAACCCAAGGTTCACATTCACAATGTCAATCACATTTCCATTAGACATCTCTTCTATACCCACATTAGACTGATTGTGTAAGTACCTACACCATCTACCTTTGACCACCACATTGACCGGAGGCAAATTATCATCGCTATTCTTAATGTTTACACAGAAATATTTGTCTCTTAGTTCATCACCTTTCTCTCTTTCATCCAGAAAATCTTCCCGTCCCCATCAGGATCTTCATTAATCATACGTCCAAATGCTGCTTGCTATCTTCTCTGGTTAAACACTTGCTTATGTTTTTTTCGCTTCTTTGCATTTCGATATAAAATTTTACTTAACGTTGTAGAGTATTTTCTTGATTGTGCTCTCGTTTTGGTGGAGACACCTAAAATTCTATCAGAAATTTGTTAAAGGGGAGGGTTGAGTTACATGAGTGTCACAAAATTGGTGTTTTCAGAGTGGATGCGAGTACTAGCCACAACACTGGCTCCACTTATGTTAGTTGTCTGGTTCAGGGAGACGATATAATGCAATTTCTCAATGGCTTTGATAATATGACTCACCTATAGAGATCGGCGACTAAAAGAGGCTTGTTTTGTTTTCGCCTGAAAATCTGAGGATGCCGCCTCTAGTGGAACTAAAGGATAATTCTGATAGGCTTTTGTTCACTAGTGTTATGTGAAAAATAAATTAGACAATTGCAAATTCAACCAAATATTGCCCTTATAAATGAAGAATATTTACTTCTACACACTAACTTCGAGAAATGAATTCACGAAGAGAGATAGAAACATCCACTCAATGAAAGACTAAGACGAAAAGTTTAAAAATAATAAAGTCAAAGATTCTCTGAAAATAAGAGAGTGAAAAAATTTGAAGAGTTTTGTTTTTGTTTTTATAAACTCTCTCATACTCTATTTAGCCTATAAATCCGCGGAGAAGAAAGTGGGAAATTTAAAAGAGGTGTAAAAGGCGACCTGAGAGAGAACACCACTTTTCATCGGGGACACGGGAGGGATGGTATGTAAATCCTCCAGGATTCAGTTGTGGTAGTGACATTGGTCCTGTTATACAACCTTGCCGGGATTAATTCATTTTCCACTTTCTCATGCTGCTTTTCTCAGGCCAGTTAGACGAGTTTTCACCTGTGCTACCCTGACCTCGTATTTTACTGAGTGTTGCGAAAGTTTTGTTACATTTGTTTTTGTTTTTTATCTTTCTGGAGGTTTACATGAGTGATAGAAAGGGTTTTTTCAAGCAAACTTAAATTTTTACTTTACCAGCATATGTGATTAAAACTTCTTTTGCATTGTGTGTAAGTGTGTGAAGATGGAGGGTAAAAATAGATATTCCAGCTCTTTAGCAGCTCAACTTTAGTCGGATGACCACCTACAGAGTCGTGGAGAGGTTAAGAACCCGGGAAACCTCAAAGATCGACGCCATTCAGACAGACTTAAAGTTGTCAACCGTTTGGCTTTGAGAAAAGCCTTTGAAGTTGCTATCAAGGACAAAATAACTGCGCTCGCGAAGAAGAAGAAATTCTTGGTGGACATGATGACCATTGCCGTCATAGAGGAGGGCAGCAAAAGCTTGAGATGTATACAAAGGCCTCTTATCACCGATCATAAGCAAGAACACCGTCCCGAGCGCTGCAGTCGCCTTCTCAACCACTTGAAGAGTCATAGAAATCGAATTTTTATTTTTTTCTGATTAAAAAACCTTCACGGTTGATTCTGTCATCAACAACAGAACGATTGCGAAATAAACTTCGTCGTTTAGGACGTCTCCGAGTTCTGCTGCGTGTCCATGACTGAGCACCATGAAACCGCGATGATGCTTGGTTTCGTGGCTTCGAAAGGCGATGAATTGCCGCTGGTGTGTTCGCGGCCGGTTAAAGGGATTTCTTAGCCACTAAAACTCTACTCTGTGTGAGAAAATCATGAAGAAGGCGGAATACGACTTACAGCAAAAAAGGGCCCCAGCCCATAATACGAGACCATTCAAGAGTCATTCGGGTTAAACATTAACTTCTGGTCTAATGACTTCTGGAAACCGCAATCACCCAACTTTAATCCCCTTGTCTAAAGTGTGTAGGCGAGTCGAGGGCAAAGGCTGCAAAGTCCACCACAGCAACGTCGATTAGCTAAATTCCTATTCAACCGGGTAAGGGACAGAATGATGAAGCACTTTGTCAGCAACGTGTGATTGACTTGTAGGTCTCTCTTGGAGAGCTTGCTAACCGCCACCGGTACCTAAATTTATTACTATTCCAATTAAAACACATATTTCCATGTTAAGATTATCATTGTGTCCTTTGGTAATATTTTGATGTTTGCATTTTTCTTCTAAACTTCACGTTTATTTCATTTTCATTTTTCCTTTAGGAAGAAATTGAAAACATGAAAAACATATAAATAAACAGAAAAAGATTGTCATATCTCCGATGCTATACCGAGGTAATTTGATTACAAAGGAAAATCATTAAAATTCACCACCTTGAAGAAAATTCCGGAGTCGGTCCTATGACTTAGGAGAGCCCATTTTATAACTTAATTAGGAGACCTAAAATCATTCAGTCAAGCGACCGATGACAGTCTCTTTGCGGCGCTGTTCTCCGAGCTAAGATTTGCACGAGTATTGAAAAGGATTAAAATAACAAAATGCTAATTGATGCTCGAATGTTTTCAAGGGAAATAGCTATAAATCCATTAGAAACCATGGAGAAGAGTCTCCTCGTGATGGACCTCAATTTGAAGGAAAATTGAACAAATATGCAAATAATGTCCATTTGAAAATAAAATATTAAGATGAGATGGAAAACATTCTAAATAAAAGGCTAATTATCGAGGTTAATTCTGAGTATTTCCTTTGATTTTCGTGACTCCTAAGTAATATTAAACTTCTGAAATTTGTTTTTGTTCTGATGATGCAGTGTTTCTACTAGTACTATGAATTTTACTTTCCTTTGAGATTAAATAATGATTCCCTTACATATTAAAATAAAAATTCAAACAGAAACAAACTTTTATCCTTTATAATTTTGTGTTTTTGTGAAATAAATTGGATAAAAGAATAAAGTTAAAGACATCAATTCCCAATTTAGGGAAGATGTTTTATTTTTCGGAAAATAGAGACCCAAAACTCTCTGATGCTTGGAAAAAAAGATCTTGTAGTTGGAATTTATGTAAAGAACGATTCTGGCTCTCATTAGAGTTTTTCATAAGAGGTTACGACTAACATATCCCCTACACACTTAACTAATTAGATGAGTAAGTAGCGATGAAGAGAGAGACTCATTATTCTCATTGAACCACAAAAGAGACGACTAAGATTGTCCAATGACGTTCCTAATATTAGGATGTGGGGTGTAAAGAGATTTTTAATCACCCGTTAGCCACAAAGAGATTTGCAGCCTTGAGGAATTGATCCAGGTAAAAGTGAGTTCACTTCCCTCCAATTATCCTTCTCTTTCCTACTCCATTTCAATTTTCTTTAAGAATCTTTTCTCATGAATTTTATAGCCGACGTTTTTAATTAAATCAAAAGGAACGAGAGACTCTCCCGCGACACCACTTGGCGTTGTAACGATCAAATGCCCCAAAAGAGCAACTGATACCAAGTTATCTTTAATGACTTAGTTTTCGTGTTGATCCTTTTTACAAGGCGTATCGGGGGTTTAAAGAGGTTTAATGAATAGTGCTAATGATAAGAAACTAATAGATAAGATAAGATAAAAATCGAAAGTTGAGGATTAATTACAAAATATTCTCTTGTAATCTGTCTGTATATTTGTCTTCTAAACGCGTTTTCTTTTATTGCTGAGGTAGCTACATATCTCTGTTGAAGCCCCTACTCTCCAAGCCCGGCTTGGGTGGAAAAGTTCCTACATAAAGCAGCATTTATATGCTCGGCGGATTCATGAGTCAATTACGTTTATTTTATACCCTTCAGGGCATTCACTCTCGGCATTGTGGCATCTTCTCATGTCCGTGCCTTTTCTATGTACTTTAGTGATGTAGCTGCCATTGATGTTTTGAACCTTAACACGGAGATCTCCTCAAATTGCCGTTTGATATTTATCAGATGTTCTTCGTTTTGGAAGTCGATATAGATGTCGTCTATGTATCGGCAATATGTGTGTCGCTTATTTTCCATGATGTCCAATAATCTCTCATAAATTGACCCATGTAATAGTTGGCCAAAGGAAATAATTAAGCCGCAATACACAATAGTCTTCAACAATATATATATATATATATATATATATATATATATATATATATATATATATATATAAGCATGATTCCACGATCACCCACTAGGGGGGAAAGAGCTTGCGCAAAGCTTTGCTCGCTACTTTAGCCTATTTGATCTTTCAAATCGATTTTAAACATCTCTTTCCACCTCACCTCCATTTTCCCCTGCCCTCTCGTCTTCCTCTTCCTCTACTTCAATCACATAACCTACTCCTCCCCCTACCCCATCCCCTAACCTCTCCACATTGCTCAACATTCACCCCTCCTTTTCCTCCTCTCTTCCCCTATCTCTCCCCTCTCTCAACAGGGGAGCAGGACAGGGTGAAGGGGGTGCTCATTCATAACTAAGCTAAAATAAAAAAGAATATTTAAAAAATCACGTTCTAAAAATATTCACTTTGCTCTCTTTCTCCCCTTCTTCCACTCTTTCCCCACCGAACCCACTCCTCTTTCCACCTCCCTCCGGGAATGGGTAGATGGGGGAAGATATAGGAGGAGTAAAAGGAAGTGTGGAAAGAGGAGGGAAATGGAGACCAAAGAGAGGGGGAGAGGGAGGAGAAGATGGATGTGGGGCAAGAGGGAGGGTGCAGGGTATATGGGGGAATGAAGGAGGGAAGGGATGAGGAAAGGGGAGAGAGAAGGAAGAGAGGAGAGTGGGAGAGGAGAGGGAGAAGGGAGAGGAGAGGTTGAGGTGAGGGTGGAGGGAGGGGAGGTAAAGAATGCACTGGAAATTCATACCAGTTTACTTGAACGCTTTAAAAGAAAGAATAATAGTCATAAAATCACATTCGAAAAATATATATAAATATATATATTTATATATTATATATATATATATATATATATATATATATATATATATATATATATATATATATATATATATATATATATATATATATATATATATATATATATATATGCAATAAAGCTCATAAGGAAAATTAATACGAGGATTCCAAGTACTTTCGAACTTTAGTTCGAGTTCTTTATCATGGAATAACAGAAGTATTGAAAATTGTAATATTTATATAGATGATACAGAAGAAAGGGAACGCCCACAAAAAAGAAAAAAAAACAATCAACAAAATGAATTACTATGAAATGGAAACCTTAATGATATTATTTTGTATTTATCTTCGCTCCTCCTAATGTTTCCATTTCATATCAATTCATTTTGTTGATTGGTTCTTTGCTTTTTTTTGTGGGCGTTTCCTCTCCTCTGTATCATCAGTATAAATATTACAATTTTTAATACCTCGGTTATTCCATGATACTTTGTGAGTTTTCTACACACACACACACACATATATATATATATATATATATATATATATATATATATATATATATATATATATATAAATATAGGGGTTGCATAAAATGATTGGAACAGTAGAAATTTAACAATAATATTTCAGTCAGTCATTATATTAGTAATATCCATCCAAATTCCATTGTGAGTGTTTTGTTTTTATTTTTGTGCCCAATTTTATTGAAAGACATTTAATGGAATCAGCCACCATCAAATTCTCGTATAACATTAATTTAAATCTAAGTCAGGGTCTATTTAAATTAGTTAATTGGATCATGAATAATATTTGTTTGCAATATAAATTTAATTTGTTGAATTGATTTGTATATTGTAGTTTTGCGGATGGGCCATTCATTTGTTCGTCAGTTGTTTTTTTTGTTCACCCCCTAAACGATTGTCTTTCTTTGTCGGCACGTTTGAATGAGGTCAAATTTCTGTTTATTTACTGTTTCTCTATTTCATTGTTCTTCTGCCCCTAATTATGTAAACATGAAAGCGCTTGGGCTCATTCTATGTATTGTTTTCCTTCGGGATATTTTAAGCATATATATATATATATATATATATATATATATATATATATATATATATATATATATATATATATATATATATATATATATATATATATATATATATATATTTATATATATATACATATATATATATATATATATATATATATATATATATATATATATATATATATATATATATATATATATATATATATATATATATATATATATATATATATATATATACATATATATATATATATTTATATATATATATATATATATATATATATATGGTGCGGTTAAGGTAATGGCATAATTAGACAACGGCTCTGCTTCAGGTCCAGCAGGTGATCCTATCCTCCTTGAACTGGAAGACAACACTTAGGGATGACCCATCCTTCAGTTCAAGGAGGATAGGATCACCTGCTGGACCTGAATCAGAGCCGTTGTCTAATTATGCCATTACCTTACCTGCACCAATTTGTCTTGGATATTTTTCCATATATATATATATATATATATATATATATATATATATATATATATATATATATATATATATATATATATATATATATATTATATATATATATATATATATATATATATATATATATATATATATATATATATATATATATATATATATATATATATATATATATATATATATATATATATATATATATATATATATATATATATATATATATATATATATATATATATATATATATATATATGAACGATATGAGTACGCCACGTCCTCCCAAGATGGAGTATTTGATATTGCAGTCTTTGTCATTTTTAAAATTCTCACTTTTCGTCATATTTCTATTTGGTAACTTTTTTGTGATTTTATTAATTCTATGATTCATATTAATTGATCTACTCGTGTCTATACTTCGTGTTTGAAAGGGTGGACAAGGACTACATAGTTTTCATTATGTTTATTCGATCAATTTTCAGGAGCCCCAAATCATTATTGGAGGAAGGATCACTTGAAAATCGTTACCTGCCACAAATCATATAAGGGGTATGATGTTTAATAACCAAAAAATATAGAAAGGGATCTTCAATATTAAAACTTTCGAACGGTATTATTTTGAAGCAGTAAAATATTTAAATACGATGATGTTCAATAGCTTATCTTTCGATGGGAGGACGTTCAATATGAGATCTTTTAGAGAGAATATGTTTAATAGCTGAATATTTAGCGAAATATTTAGATGTGAGTATGTTCAATAGTGAAATCTTTATATGGGAGGATGTTCAATAGTGAAATCTTCATATAGGAGGATGTTTAATAGTGAAATGTTTATTGGGAGTTTCTTCGAATGCGAAATCTTTATAGGGGATGATGTTCATTACAGTTAGTCAGTTTATAAATGTCCTGTCATGCCATATTTGGTTTTTATCTTTATAACTGCCACCACAATTCTCCTGTCGAGAGTACATTTTCAGGGAGATCAGGTAACACATATAAAAGATAGAGCGCATAAAATGGCGAGTCCAATTGCGCTATAAACTTTGTATTACTGCTAATGGTGAAACGAACTTACCTTGATTTGAGGATTTCTCAGTATTTCTTTAAGAAAATACAGCACTGTTTTCATTATGGTGCTGGTAGATTTAACTGCACAATAATACTGAAATTGCATTGAGTAAAATAGATGATTGGAGTTTAATGGAAATTGAACAGTAATATTGTAAAATGATATAAAATTCACCTGTTAAAAGCGTTGTGAATCGATTCTCCTCCATTTATATTATGTGTTTTTATTATTCGTTCGTGGAAGTCGGAAAACGTACAATTTATAATTCTTTTAATCATGGAATTCCTATTTATTCATTGTGTTTCCTCATTTTACACTCTTTTGCTTTATTCTTTTACGCCTAGTAAAAATCCCTATTTTGCATATAAGATTACTTTTGTTTCTGTTTAAATAACAAAATATTCGTCCTATTTAGTCTCATGAGTTCTAAGTGATTGCGACTAGAGTGTTATAAAGAATTTTTTAAGCTTGTTTACAACTATCCATCAGATCTTTGTAGCAGGCTTTTTCTTTGTAACCCTTTATGAGTTAAATGATTCTATAATTTGGCGATGACTTTGTCGCTCAGCTTCCATTCTATAGGTAAACACCTTTGAAAGGTTAGATACAGTTCTATTCTGCCATGTAGGATTTTAGGCAAATGAGCTCGACATTTACTAATTGTTGGAAAAATAGGGCAATATTCGCTTGCAATTTTCATAAAGAAAGTAGGAGAGCAGAAATATTTACGATGGCTCAAACACGAGTAAATAAAAAAGTAAGGTTGCATGGTAAATTTTTGTGAAGATATGAGTAGAAATATAAATTTAAGTGTAGTTTTTTCATTATAAAGTGACAAAAATATATTATATATTAGCCTAATTTTAATGCATGCTGCTCTATCTTATTAGTTTTCATCAGTTTAATTTTATTTTATTAGCGTATTTTACCTGTTGAGCGTCACTGTTTGCGACATTGAAAATCCATAATGTGACTTTTATGATAAAATTATAAGTATTTTTTTATCTTAAGAGTTTAATGAGATTTATGCTAAACTTATTTTGTTTTTAAACTAAACCACATTTTTCGCACAAATTGGAAGTTTGTTTGTTTGCTTGTTTTTTTCTTTACAGCCCTGCAGATCTTCTCAGACATTTGTCTATCTGTGTGTGCTGGTCAAGAAGCAGGATATGATGTCTGATGATTCTTGATGGATGAGCAGTAAGGCATACAAGCCTAGTTCCAGATGCGTTTAAGCACTTGATATTTACCTATCAAATTTTCGCTGAGTGTAACAATCAATGTATATAATCCTTTTCTTTTTACTCCAAGTTTTTATTAAGTAATAAAAGAGTTCAGGAAGGTATCTGATAGATTTTCTATACAATTTATTCATTCTATTACGAACTCTAGTAAAATAGCAAAGAAGATTATCTGATAGGTCCACAAACGCCAAATGAGAATTATAATTTAGAACAGCCTTTGGTATTTCCTTGCTCTTTTACACGTCTGGAAACAGTACTTTCCATCAAGTACAATGCAATTGAGTCTTTCACGCCATGTATGCCCCCATCCAGAGCAAGAAGATCATTATTTTGACCATCTTCGCTGTTATCTGGTGAATCAGATGTTGAATCAATTTCACTAGTAACTTCATTATGATCAGGTTCTTAACGGCAAATGTCTCATTTATAGGACGGAAATTTATGGGTGAAGAAATTAATAATTTGGAGAATCATAATTGTCTTATCTATTTTAAAGCATTTCTTTGCAAATTTCTTTGAGCATCCCATGAAAACAAATTTACACAGTTTACAATTGTCGCCATTAGGTGGTGCCAAATGTTTGGAATTTTTTATATATAGCACAGTGACTCCCTTGAGCATCTTCATTGTTGCAATCTCAGTGTCAGAAAGTGTTTGTCTCAAATGATCATGATAATTAATGAATGTACTGACACGATAAGTGCGTCGTTAATAAAATTCATGAAAGTACTCGTATTAAATATATTTTCTTTCTCTGTTCCATTCTGGGGGCAATGGTCAACTTGCGTGAACATAAATAGTCATCAGATTATGTAATATGTAGTCTACTGGCCTCAAATTTTAGGATTCAATAGGCTCAGCACAAACCTTCACAATATATATATATATATATATATATATATATATATATATATATATATATATATATATATATATATATATATATATATATGTATTTAAAGTCCCAAGGAAAATGGAAATTGTTAACACAACCCGGAAAAATGCTAAGGAGAATATTACATGTACCAATAAAAGTTTAAGAAAAAAAATGGGAGATGTAGAGAACGGAAAGATAGGGCAAACTATTTTAACCGTTATATAAAAATAAATAAGGAAGTTAGATTTGAACCTGTGTTATCAAGCGCTCAACTGAACCGCTGATATCGATAAATTTCTCTGTAGACTTCCACCCTACTTCATTCCGGTTAGTAAATCTTCTTTCTCATATGTCCTACCTCTTTAGCTATGGATGAACAAATTAATTTCTTTTTACTCTTTCTGTTTTAAAAGGTTTCGTATAACATGGTTTACTTACTTGGAGAAGCGAAGTAGTCACTAGTAGCAAACCTACAAACCAAAACTCTGCAAGATCGCCTTCCGATCCCAACATTCAGCCAGAATTCCATCAGATCACTCTACCAGGAAGTAGCTAAATTCTCTTCGTTTATTCAGGCCTTATTTCCGAAGTTTTTTTGTTAGATTAGCAATATAATCCAAAAGGCTGGTTGCAAAATTGAGGTCCTTATGTTTCTATGGATTGCCTCATCCGCCTTTTTTCAAGTAAGCCCCAATTCATTGTCTGAATAGCAGTTTATTCGAGCAATTTTTATTCCTATCATTAATGATTAACCTTCAGGAGTTTTCTTCATCCAGTATCCATCAAGTATTACGTTCCAGACCAGGTGTGGTAGTGATCTCGTTAACGATCGGTAACTGAGACTCGAGTAATTTTTTGTGTTTAAATGAGTTAGAGCCTATTTTTCTGAGTGAAAGAAGAAACGCTTAGTGTCTATATTAGTTACAGATGGAGAAATAAACACGTTTTAAATGCTATTAAAAATAAAACAGTATGAATCAATTATATGATTAAAAAACAGTGTCGAATACTAAAAAACTATTTTTTATAGCTTTAGTGTATAGAATTAACAAATTATTATTAGGCGCTATCTTGCAATGAACGTAATAATTTGGGTGAAAATATTATTCACAAAAATTGCAAAGAATTTTACATCTTAAATGTAAATTGTGAATTTTTATGTGCTATTGTATAATGATTATATAATTTCTTCCTATTGTTTAGTTTTTATTATTCATGCAGTATGAAATAAAGTTTTGATTGTGCATTTTCAGAACCTCCCCACCAAGATTTTTTGCCATAATATGTATTTTTTTGACGTTTTTAGAGGTTAGAAGCGTTTTTATGATTGTTATAACCTCCGAAATTTGCTTATTATTTGGATAAAAGGTTTAATTATATTTCTCTTTCAATATATTGGTTATATTGTAAAAGAACCACCGAATTTGGGGAAAAAATATATATTTCAGGGGTATTTAGGGGCTGGTCAGAAAGGCGAATATGATGATCATTGCCGCCGCAAATACCTTAGGTTCGAGTTAGCTTCAGATTTATGTATACACAGCTACCAAAAAGGGTAAGCTACTTTTGGCGAAGATAACAGGTTTGCTTCGACTACTACAATCTTAAATCGTTAACCTGATAAGCCTAACCTAACAAAATTTTAGGACGAGGTAAGTTAGGCTACATTAGGCTAGTCTAGGTTTGCGACAAATAACGCATAAGTTTCAGGGTTAAATTAAAATTTGTTTGGTAGCAAACAATCAAACCCTTCGAATCTTAATTTTCCGCATCCTTTTCGCAATGGGGAATGGCGGTCTCCGGGACAAAACTACACCAGTCAACAACTAACTGATATGATAACTAACTACACATGTTTCCCGATTTCCTGCTGGGTGGATCCTTTAAATACAAACTTAAATATAAAAGGAATCACTTCCATTGCCTTTATTCTAGAGATTTTAAAACAGGTTCCATGCTATGCAGACCTATAAAACACGTAATTGTTTTTTAACCTCTTTGTTCCTACGGATTATACTATCTGTTCTATTAGTGGTAAGACGGATTGAAATTTTAATTTTAGTCATAATCTAATTTATATTACTAATTTTTGTATTCCTTTAATAAAAAACCCAATTATTAACATTTATGATTCTCTGATCAGTAAAGTCACGCCAGAGGACGGTAATCCGTTTCGATCACTAACTCTTCACCAATCAGATACATTCTAAAATTCTAGACACCAAAAACTATTGCCAGAGCCTCAAGTTCTATTACTGCATAGTTTCTCTCGCGCGGCAACAGCTTCCGGCTTGCATAAGCGATAGGATAGCTATTCCTATCTTCTTCGTACTGCAGCAACACGCAACCGATACCATCGTTTCTGGCATCCGTACGGATTCCAAACAAATTGTTCGGGTTCGGGAGCCTCAATATGGGGGCAGATATTAACCTATCCTTCATCCGCTAAAAGTCGGAAATTGCTTTGTGGCTCCCAACGAGGCAATCTGGCGTGTTTTTCTTAAGGAGAGAGTTCAGTGGGGACGCTAAGGCAGGAAAGTGTGGGACGAAATGCCGTGAGAAGTTGGTTGAGCCCAAGAAGGAACGTAGCTGCTTCTTAGTACGGAGAAGGGGAATATCTGAAATGGCCCTGACCTTTTCTTGCTGGGGCGTTATCCAATTTTCCACAATGTGAAATCCAAGGTACTTTATAGTGTCGTAAGCAAAATCTCACTTAGAAGGACCCATGGTCAGACCATGCTCACGGAGCCTATTATAGAGGGAACGAAGGAGATTAGATGTTCATCCAATGTACGTGTAGCTACGTACACATTATCAAAATAGAATGACACATTGTTCAGATCATCTAAGATGCGGAGCATCATTGTTGTAATTACTGAAAGCAGAGACTAAACCGAATGGAAGAGGCATAAATTGCATAAACCCTTTTTCTGTATGGAAGGCAGTGTATTTCCGAACACTATCCTTGAGAGGAATTTGATAGTACGACTTGCATAAATCTATCTCAGAAATAAATTTGGCGTTCTAGAACAAATGTAGGCTCTGGTATATCAACGGGATCTGTTCGGCATCGAAAACCGTCACTGCGTTAAGGTTCGAAAGTCCACACGCATTCGAAAGGAGTGGTCTGATTTCCAAACCATAACAAAGGGGGAACAGTAATCTGACGAAGAGGGTTCGATTATTTCTAATTTTAGTAAATTTTCGACCTACGCATTGAACGTTGCTCGCAAATGAATGGGCAAATGGTAAGGCTTGGATCGAATTGGCTCTTTTGTGGTCAATAGTAGGTCCTGCACGAATTGGTTTGAGCAACTAGGCTTCTTGGAAATGACGTCCTGGTAGGCCTTTAACAACCGGAATAACTGGGCTTTTTGAGCGGGATCCTGATGGGGATTTAGATCGATCTCCTGGGACGAGTCTTTATACGTTCAGGGGAGAAACGGGAATGGGTAGTCATTTTCAGATTCTACGCAAACTGTCTGGACTATGTTGAGAGATTCGGAGTGATAAACGGCTTCCATCACAGCCTCTTCGTCCAGGGCAACAATATTGTTGATGCCGACGCGGTGGTGATAACGTTTGAGCATGTTGAAGTGAAATAATATTTTACCGAAAGGAGTTTGGATGAGGTAGTCCACGGTCTTCGAGGACTGAAAAGGGCCCTTTCCATTGGGAAAGAAGCTTATTTGTCTCCGTGGGCAAGAGAAACAGGAGCTTGTCACCGGTCTTGAACCGTCTTTCTTTTGATTTAATGTCAAAATAGGTCCTGTAATTTCCCAGGTTCAATTCCGCATTTTTTTATGCAATCTCTGCGCATTTCTCCAAACTGTTTCCAATGTCTAATATATAGGCAGGTGAAGGCTTGACCTCCTCATCTAGCCGAGCGTTGGAAAAAATTCTTTAAGAATGCTCATCGGGCCGCGAACATTTTGGAGGTGAAAGAGTTCGAAGGGAGCGAACCCTAGGGTTCGGTGGGGATTTCCCTGCAGGCGTAAAGGGCGACTGGCAGGTATCGATGCCATTCCCGAGACTGGGTATGGCAGTGTTTTTTAAGGACGGCTTTCAAAGCTCCATTTAATTTCTCACAGACGCCGTTTGCGGCAGGGTGGAACGGGTTGTGGAAATGGGCTTGACTAATAGGAGTTTTCCCACATGCCCCATAAGCTCAAAAGTAAATTGTCTATTCCTATCTGATAAGATCTCCTTTGGGATGCCAACGCGGGAGAAGATGGAGGTCAGGGCCTTCGAGCAAGCAACCCTGTTGATCTTCTTAAGGGGCACAGCGTCTGGAAACCTGGTCGTAAAAGTCACGAGCGTTAAGATATAAGAATGCGCTTCACTCGACTGAGGTGTATTGTGCCAATTAGGTCAATAGCCACTCTAAAAAGAGGTTTTGACACAATTGTGGTCTTCGAGCTGGAGGAAATCGTCCTTTTGCCAAAGAGTAGTTGGGCTGTCTTATTATGGCTAAATTGCTCACAATTGCCAACGATTCGTTGGCAATTGTGAGCATAAAAGCGGGGGATACATAGCGAGCGGGTAGGGGAGTGGTTAGGAACGGAGGTGGAACGGAACAACAGTTTACTCTCAACGAGGTAGGAGACCTTCTTGTTACCACGAATGGATTCTCGCTCATTGGTCCTCGACTTGGCATTCTATGAAACAACGGACCACTGTGAAGCAGTTGGCTCGTCCCAAGTAGTCCTGGACTACTGCAAAGATATATGTGGTTGGGATTCACTAGGAGCACAACTTTTTCGATATCACGATGCACATGCATCCCATATCTCTGACCAGGGCCGAAACTCGGCAACCATTAACCGATCCGGTTCCAAATTCGAGCCCACCGGGTGAGCTCTTGTTAAATATAAAAATAACTTGAGGTCCCCAGGGTTATTCGCTGGTGGAGAATCAAGTGTTTCAGGGCGAGCAGACGGAGGAGAAAGAGAGGCGCTTACTTGTTGGACTTGGTGGCTGGGAGCAGAAGGGAATTGAGAATTTTTGGGACAGTTCGTCTCCACATGCTGGGGGGTTCCGCAAGAAATTAGACGATGGGTCTCTGGGGTAATCCGACGCAGGGGGATAAAAAATGGGTGGTTTAACATCTCTAGGTTCAGACGGTGGATGATATTTCGGTGTGGAGGGACATGGGACCGTTATGAATTTGGGAGCGTTCTTTGGTTGAAATTTAGGCAAGTGGCCATTACTCTTCTTGGGATCTTTGGGGGTAGAGATAATGACTGGCTGCGTGAAAATCCACTTCTACGATTCATTCCTTGAAGGAAGCAACTCTTTGGCCCTTCACGAATGCACGGATTTCAGAGGGCAACGTAGGCAGCAATTGATTCCGCAAAATTAATTCATACAGAGACTCATAGTCGCCGTTTACCTAGGCAGAGTTCAAACAAAAATGCACTCTTCTTCTGACGGTGAATCCGAATTGGCGGTAAGTCTGGCCAGGTAGCAGCAACCTTGCCTGACAAAACTTTGCCCTGGAGAAGTCTGGCTTCATTGTGATTGCAGCCAAAAGTTTAGACTTAAGGGTCGAATAGTCAAGGGTAGCCTCGGTGGTTAGCGAAATCAAAATATCTCTCAGCTGCGTATTAAGGAGAGGCGAAAGTCGGGCGACTCCATCAGTCTGGATATCCCAGTGATTTACCTCAAAAATCTGTTCGAAATGAGTGAGGTAAGCACTGAAATCCTGACCGTCCTTAAAGGCTGGGAGTTATAAGAAAAGAGAGTACCCTAGGAGACCTTACGGTCCATTCAAAGAGGGTACCTTTGGACTAGCAATTGAGTAGGCATATGGCTGCTCAATTGTTTTGAGTCCCTAAACGGTCACTTTTAAAGACTTTGTCTAGTCTTGACTTGAACTGGTCAACAGATTCACTGTTGACAACTTCCACTAGAAGTGCGTTCCACTTACCTCAGATACTGTAGGTGAAAAAATTTCCACACAGATTGCGGTTGTAACGCTTCAGTTCAAGTTTGAACCCTTGATTGCGCGTTCTGTTCTCACTCAGTGTGAAAATATCCCGGTAGTCAACATTGTCGAACCCTCGAAGTATTTTAAAAACTTGGAGGAGCTGACCACGCAGTCTACGGGTTTCCAGCGAGAACAGATTTAATTCACTTAGTCTATCCTCATAACTTTTATGTCGGATAGAGGGAATCAGCTTAGTTGCCCTGGCTTGTACGCGTTGCAATCTCGCGATGTCCTTTCGCAATGAAGGACTCCAAAATTGTACGGCATACTCCAGGTGCGGTCGGACAAGTGAGTTGTAGAGGCACAATACAATCTCCTGGTTCCGATAACCAAACTGGCGCTTAATATAGCCTAGCATCCTTTGGGCCTTTTTCTCCGCCTCAATGCACTGTTTCGAGAACTTGAGGTCAACAGTGATTGTTACACCCAAGTCCTTTTCAGTGTCGGTGGATTCAATAGCAATGCCCTTAAGGATATACTGAGATTTGGGGTTTCTGTGGTCGATATGCATCACTTTGCATTTGTTCACGCTAAAAAGTAATTGCCACGTGTCCGACCACTCCCCAATCTTCCCAAGATCTTTTTGCAGGCGGGCAGTATTTCCATCCTTTGCAACGTTCATACCAAGCTTGGTATCGTCGGCAAATTTATAAATCTTGGCAACCATATCACCGTCCATGTCGTTGACGTAGATAATGAATAGTAGTGTTTCCAGGACAGAACCTTGAGGCATCCCGCTAGTACCGGGCACCCACTCAGAATACTGTCCATTCACCACCACCCGTTGCCGTCTGCGACTTAGCCAGTTCTCGATCTAGCCGGCTACCTTTCCGTCTGTGCCCAGCTCTTGCCCTTTCAGGAGTAGGCGGCAGTGTGGTACCTTATCAAAGGCTTTCTGAAAGTCTAGGTAGACCACATCCACCGCCTTGTCCTGATCGTAGTCACTGAAAACGAAGTGGAAGAATTCCACAAGGTTCGTCAGGCATGACCGTTGACTTCGGAAGCCGACCTGGGAACTCCTCAGTAGCAAATTTGACTCTTAATACGACGTCACTTTGTCCACCATGATGCTTTCCACGAGTTAACGACTATCGAAGTCAGACTGATAGGTCAGGAGTTCGACGGTTGGTTACGGTCTCCTTTCTTGAAGATAGGAGTCACCTCCGCCTGGCGCCAGTCTCTAGGAACGCATTTGGTCCGGATTGACATGTTGAAGATTGCGCTCAGGTGTCGTGACACTTGATCGCGCACTTCTTTTAACACTTTAGGTAGAAACCCATCCGGGCCAGGTGACTTATTCGTCATTAGGTCAGTAATCTTCTTTTAGATTTCTCCTTCGGTGAAGTCCATATCCTCCAGCTCTTCCCCCGAGTAGGAATCCGTTGGCTGGGGGATGGAACCACACTCTTCAGTAAACACTGAAGAGAAGTATTCGATAAGGAGGTTAGCATTTTCTGCATCTAAGTGCTTGAGTGCCCCCTCCTCATTTCTCAAAGAACCAATCGTTTGATGGATTGGTATATGGCTGTTTACATATCCAAAGAACTCTTTGGGATTCTCTTTACAGAGTCTCGCCACTTGGAGTTCCTCAGACCACTTAGCCGCCCTTATGCTAGACTTTACTATCCTGGCTAGCCTCCGATATTCGTCAAAGTCACCCGAGATCTTCGATTGCCGGTACACAGTTGTCTTTTCCTTAAGCAGTTGGTCGATTTCTCGATTAAACTACTTCGGTTGAACAGAAGACCGACGGGAACATTTCAGAGGGATGAAACGTGATTGAAGACTCATGAATGTGGTTTTGAAACTATTCCACGACTCTTCAACAGCATCGCACACTTCTAGCCTCACGTCAGTCAGTCAGTCTGCTCTTCTCAAGTCAAGTTTCCTTGATTGAATGACAACAGATCTTAACTTCGGGATCTTGACGCTAAATCTAACTAGCTGGTGATCACTTCCACCGAGCTCTTCGCCTACAGAGAGATCCTCAACGATATCATCCTCAGAGGTGAAGACCAAGTCGAGGATATTCTCTCCTCTCGTCGGTTCTCTGAACCATTGAGTGAGGAACTCGTTGTTGGCGATCTCCAAGAGTAGCGGGCTCTCGCCACAGGCTGCTCCGGTTTTCCAGTCAACTTGGCTGTTGAAATCGCCCATAACGATGCACACTCTGCCTTGAACCAGCTCACTCAGTAGCTGGTACAGTTCCCTGTCCTTCTCAAAGGGTTGGAAAGGGGGTCTGTAAAGCAGCAGGGTCCTGTATCTGACAGGACCGATCTCTAGGTCAATGCCTAGGAGCTCGTGGTCAGATATAACGTTGGAGCTCGTAGATTTTATTGTATCCTTGACATACAACATTACACCGCCACCCTCTCTGTCTGGTCTATCTTTGTGGAAGAGTTGGTAGCCAGGAACCGTGAATTCGCCTTCAAAGTCTCGGTTTAAGGTTTTTATCCACGATTCGGTTATGGATACCATTTCGGGTTCTTCCGTCGCTACGATGCAATTGAGCTCAGGAAACTTGTTCCTGATTGACCTTGCATTGAACAGAAGAACTTTAAGGGAGTCCCCTAATGTAGGACTCCCTATACTCTTCCGTTTCCCGGCTTCTTGCTTGTCGCGGTGGCAGGATTTTTGACAACCTCCGAGAAGGTTGTTTGGGGATGACTCGGGCGTACTGGCGTACGTCCGCCTTCCCAATGGGCCGGACACTCCTTTGGGTGCGCTCCACAACATCCTGGATGAGGTAAACTAGAAACGCCTTGCCCTTAAGTGAGAGGTGCACCCCATCCCTTTGGTAAAGGGCTTTTCTACCATAGAATACGGCGTAGGGCTCGAAAAAAAGACACCTTACGCCGTACAGAGGTCTGCAAGGTGTCTGTTTAGCGACATGTTCCTCAAGTGGGCAGTCCGGCTTGGACCCCACCTCGGGAGCCTCCCAAAGACGACGCGTCTGCGGGTTTTCAATCCACAGTCGTCGACAGCGCCCATAACTGTCCTCATAATCTCACCTGTAGGGCCTACCCTTTCCTCCTCTGAGGTAGAGGTCGTTACCACTTACCATAAGGGCAATGACTGAAGTCTCTGAAATCTGAGACTTCTCGGCCTCAGCTCTTACCTGCTTATTCCTACAGCCTGGGAGGCAGCTCACATTAACGCTTGCGCGAAGGCGGGCCGCTAGCAGGGGCTTCAGACCCCGTGATTGAGAATCACCAATAAGGGTGACTCTTGCACATTTGTCTGCAGACGACTTAGTCTTTCCTTTCAGAGGCGACTTGCCGCTTTCCTCTTGTATCTCTAAATTTTTCTTCTTCTTCTTCTTATTCTTCCTCTTATTCTTCTTCTTGTCTTCCTTTGTTATCTCTTCTTTTGTTTCCCGTTTCTCTTCTTCTGCTTCTACTTTCTCGTACTCTGTTTCCACTTACTTTTCTTCTCTTTCTACTTTCTCTTCTTCTCTTTCTACTTTCTCTTCTTCTCTTTCTACTTTATATTCTTCTATTTCTACTTTCTCTTCTTTCTTCTTTCTTTTCTTCTTTTTGGCTCGTTGAGGAAGCCCTTCAGCGGAAGAAATCGGCTGTCGGACGTCGAGAGCCTTCTCGCCTGAGCATCTGCATCTCTCTGTTTTTAAGAGTTGAACTTCCCTTTTGAGGAGGGAGTTCTCCTTTCTCAGTCGAGCGATGCTCTCGCCCAGGCGCTTCTCGATTTCGCAGAAGTCACAGACACTGACGGCATATGTGAGCTCCTTGCAACTCCTGCCTGCGAAGTCTTCACTCCATCTGTAGACTTTGCATATTTTGCAGGTTAGCTTTCGAAACGGTGAACCATTCTTCTTCGCCATCTTACAAAAATCTCGGACCATACGCATTGAAAAAGGGTTTTTTGGTTGTGATTTTCTCTCGCACTAATCACATCGGCCTATTTCCAGCAGGTTTTCGGTCGTTCGGCGAACAGAAACCCTTTTACCAAGCACACCAACCCTAAGGTCTCCCCTGGCCCGGACGTCCCCAATCGTACCGCAGCTCACAACTGAGCAGCACGAGAGCCCCAGTGAACTGGTTCTCTGATTTTTCGACAGGGATGCTTAAGGTGTAACTCTCTTCTTACTAAGCCCTACTAATCAACTAAAAACGGCCAGACTTGAAGCAAATAGTAAAGCTAAGTGCCCACGACTTTATCCCAGATCTTTAGCTCCTCTGGCAACCAGCAAGGCACAAAAGCTCTCTCACCAAAGATCAGTTGAGCCTTTATTCACCAAGTAGCGGTCACAGGGAGCTGGTCAGGCAATTACACGTTAGGAGAAAGCTTCTAAGGGGTACCTAGCATTTCTCCATTAATCGTACCCCAAACGCCTGAGATCCCTTCAATCTCAGTCTCTTGTCACCTATGAGTGCTCCAAGGCGTTATTTAAAGAGGTTCCAAAGCCTCTCTTCTCACGAGAAATAAGGCAGCTGTTGAGGCCCTTATTAATAAACAACTTATGTGTAATAGAGATGAAAGTTTGTTTTTTGTTATTGGGTTTTCGTTTTGATTTTCTGACAATTGAAGAGATTTGGTGAAACTTAGTACTAACAGAATTGAAGAGGTTGGTAGGGGGATGCAAGGAGACGCATCAAAGAAGTGGTAGAGAAGTTTGGCAACCATTAGTCTGGATCCTACTACAGCTACCTTACTGGCATGGGTGACCCTACCGGACTAAAAGTCCCCCAGCTTAGCTAGCTTAACTCAGGCAGATCACGCAAGCTCTCTCACCGACGACAAGGTGGTTGTGTTGAGAGCTGGGGCCTTCCTTCCTGGAACTAACAGAGAGGGTTCCTAAGTTATTCGTATTTAACTCCCTTTTATGCTGCCTCTTTCTTCAGCATCTATTCTTCTCTCTTCAGTTTAAGCTTCTCTTCTTCTCTTCTCAGCTTCAGCTTCTCTTCCCTCTATCCTCAGCTTAGGCTTCTCTTAGTTTTTCCTTTTCTGCTCTTTCGTTTCTCTCCTTATCCTGAATAGAGGCAATTAGCTCTTTACCGAAGAGACCAAGCATCTCACCCTGTTGCCTAAATCTCTCGAAGGACTTCATCTTGTTTCCTTACACCAGCCCTAGCCACTCGACGCGATCAAGAATCTTACGGCAAAGAAAATAGTGCTCTCGCAATAGTTCCCAAGAAATTCTAAATGAAATCTTACCCATGTGATCACACACACGGACAAAAGCAATAAATTATATGAGTACCTGATATAGAACCTCTGAATCCGGCACGGGGATTACAAGGCAGACAGTTTGAAAGATTTTCTCCCAAAACACACACACACAAAAATGGCATGTTGTTAAATATTACCTCATGGGCACCAATAAAGACCAATTACTCAAAATAAAATAAAAAAAAATTGCTAAAAATTATTTTCCTATCTTTAAATAAACTTGACCCAACTTAGCAAATTTTTTATTTATTCACCTAAGCGACTTGAAAACGAAAGGACTCCTCAATTAACCCAACTAAAGCTGACAACAGAATTATATATATATATATATATATATATATATATATATATATATATATATATATATATACACGAGTATATATTCGTATATTTAAGCAGAAGATTCTCTTCGTGATATATTTTATTAAAGGCAACTGCGAATTCAGCGTTAATAAGTTTCTTTTCGAGTCTCTCGATATTTTTAATATATATATATATATATATATAGATAATTTAAATAAAAGATAGCTCTGAAAGAAACAGATTAATGGATATTCTGGGATCGTTAGTAGCCGTTAATCTGTTATTAGATGGAATATTACAAAAATCAGTTAGACGGAAGGATTATTTAGTTGTGGGAAAGTGGGTCGATTAACAGGAGATTCAAGCAAGGGTCGTTTTATGTTAATGGGGTAAACTCGAGGAAGGGGAATCCTTTAGTGAGTCGACGCGGAGTAATGGAGAAGGCCAATGTACAGGACTCTCGGCCGAATATCCTGTGGGCGACAAAGATAAAAGGACGGTGGGGACCAGAAGACGAGTTCAAGATCCTCTTTGAAGACGGACGATGGTACCTCTGCTCCAGACAGAGAAGTGCAACTTTCAAAAATCGAGACGCGGCTTGGCGCGAAGTCTCACACGGTAAACTGAAGATCCTTTAGTAAGGAATGGGGGAGGGGCCAGATGAGACGAGAAGAATCCCGGCCAATTCTTCAGGGACGAAAACATGGATCTGCCTGATGAGATCCAAGCTCGATGGTATACGCAAATACTAGGGACTTGGGGAAACAGTCACATGATCTCAACCGAAGGCGCCGGGTTCTCAAACTCAATCTCGAGATATTCGAAAACCCAGGGTATTTATATGATGGCCATTTCTTTGGTTTCTCCTCTTTGAAAGTATCAGACGACTGGCTGATGACTTCCGGCGGCCACCTGGATTAGCGTTTGTCGCCTCACACAAGTCTTAATGGCCTTTACGATGTGCGCGGGAAACCTTCTGCTAGCAGCCTCCAGACTACGCAGATTAGCGTTTTCTCGGTGAGGTAAAAGCTTTGAGCACGCCCAACTTAATTAACTGCACCTGTAAGGCAGCTGACGGGTATTCAAATTCTTTCTTCTTTTTTTCTTCGGGTTCTGAGATTACTCTACGTGGAGTTATACTTAGAAGGTAGAGAGCGAGAGAGGGAAGGAATTCCTGAAACAAATTAAGGGGCTATTCTTCTTTGGTTCCCTTTCCCTTACAGTGGTATATGTTTGAATAATAATGTCATTCCTCGTCCTATATTTAGATATTTTAAATTGGTTCAAGGCAATATTTGACCTTGAGTTATTACTATTCAAGATAGCTCGAAGTGTATATAACTTAAGCGCGTAAAAAGAGCCAGCCTTATTTTGCGGAGGGTGGGATCACCGGAACTTTGTTGAATGAGTGGTACAGCCACCGGGGTAGAATACTAAAAGAGCTTTTGTTCTTCTCTCATAATTCATGAAATTGTCTGAGATGAATAAATGGTGATCTTTTCTATAGAGATCATCCCCTTTCAAAGATAAAAGGTCAGGTTTTATATTTATTTCCCTCCCCTTTCTTAGGATGGAATGAGATATGCCAGTAGATTTCTGTACTCTTTGTTTTTTTGTTTCTCATACTTTCTCATTGACTAATTTTATTGATGGTTCTTGGTTATGTTTTTTTATTTTTTTTAACAAAGAGATTAAACTGTTTTGTTTACTTCATCATAACTTAAACATTTTAATATTTTCTTATTAATTTCAAAGTTTTTTGGTCCATCATTTCTATATACAAATATGCCTCTAGATTGGTATTGAGATCTACCCAAGCGAGTAAAATAATAGGACAGGGATGATAATCAGAGAAAATAGCGAAGAAAGAGTAAGAAAATAATAGCGAGAACGTTGAAAAAAGAAAAGGTTTCTTAGAACTTATGCCAAAAGACGATTAAACGCTCGTAAATCAGACAACAACATTTATTAGGTAAATTCGAACCGTATGCAGGCGCGTGGAAACACGCGCCTGCATATGGTTCGAATTTACCGTAATTAGCAACTAATAATGGGTTTGATTTTGAAACCCATTATTAGTTGCTAGTTGATCCTTTCACAAATAAACGAAACATCCTAACAAATGGATATAATTTAACGAAAACTTTTGAAAAGTAAACAAAAGTAAATAATAGGAAATTGTGTTATTTGAAATAAATTGATTTACCATTATGTGAAATTAGAAAAAAACCCTAAATAAAAATAATATTAGCTCTGAAGTATGAACAACAAAAATACTTAAGGGGTGAAAATGCGTCGGTCATATCAAAGTTGCTTTTCAAGCCATTCTCTCTAATTACAAAGAAGAGGAATAATATGGAAAAATACAGATGATACAGATCAAGCATTTCCTTCTGAGCGCAAGCACCATGTGATTATATTAGGTACGTCATGCTGTTCTACATTATCAGGTGCACTGTAAAACAGGGAATCTGTGTTGCACAAATTGGCCTGCGCCTATGGAACTAATTATATTGAATACATTCGGAGGAGAATAAGGGTAAAGATCGTTTACTCCTCGCTTAAGAGAAATTCAAACCATAATTTTTTTTCCAGTGGACAACCGATTATAGAAGTGCCGTCATAATTGTAAGAAAGATATTAGTCATGGTGGGCAAAACTGCAAACTTAAAAATGAAAATACTACGTCCTTCAATCTGTTTATTTCAAGAGCTTTCACCATTATATTTAAGAAAGTGAAGGAAAAGTTGAGAAGAGTTTTGTTTGGTGATTTGAGGCTTAATGAAAAGGCTGAATGAGCAGGTAAAGTGAAATGCTAGTTTTTATTTTATATGAGTCTCTTTCATTTTGAGAATGAATGAATCACAGAGTTGCATTGACAGTGAACTGACTCTAGGTATGGAAATATGTAGGATTGATTATATAAGAACACAAAGGTTTCTGAAGGCCAAAATAGAAATTATCGAATCAAATGTAGAAGGTAGACGAGAAAACAATTAAAAATGTTTATAAGGTGTGCGACCTTAGAAGTACCTAATGTCTAAAATGGTTATATACGAAGACGCATAAACTTTTCTGGGTAACATAGTAACATATTTGAGCCAAAAAAATCTTTGTATTACTAAATCTCCTGAGTAATGGTTAAAAATCATTACAATGAGAAAAAATAGAATTTCCGAAGCAGTGTAGAAGATAATTAAAATGAAATGTAATAAATTTAACCAAAAGAATTTCAATAGGAACAGAAAAACAAAAAAAGACAATTGCAGACAGCCTATGGAGGGAAATGCTTTGAAGCATAATGAGACGTTTGCTTAATTCATGTTGGAAAAGCGTCAGCAAATGCTGTGAATTCGAGATAGATGTACCCTTGTGTTTTGATTTTGGATGGAATATTAAAATCCTTTCGCTTGAAACATGAGTAGAGATTTTGGCAAGCAAGGAAGAATTGAGCGAGACGAAAAACTCAGCTGCATAGATTTACCGAAGAGTGCTTTCGGTGGTGTTTGAGTGGAAAAGATGTGGATGGAAAGGGAACTTCAAGTGATGAAATATGGTTGGTTTTAAAGATTTTTCATATCTAATTAGATTAATTAACTTTACTTGTGAATGCTTTTTAAAATTTAACACTGACCTCCAACGACAAACAATAGTTGTGAGATAATGCAATTATTTTTGCAAAAGATTTGACTGCAGTTTATTTTGAGGTAAAATTGCACGTCATGGGTTATTGTTTTTACATTCGCTCCTTAACGGGTTGGCCAAATGTGCTAGGGGAAGAGGAAAGTTTGTTTTTGTACATTAATTTACATGCAGGCCTTAAATTTTAGCCATATATTAGATGGTCACAGATATTTGCGCGTTAGATATGTTTTATTTTATTAAAGTGCGAAGATGAAAGTATTCTTTCTTACTACCAAGTAAAGGGCTTGTTTTAAGCAATAGGTTTCTTTGTACATCAACCAATTCTTACGAAATTTTGAAATAGTGTCTCGCGTGACTACACGTACTACAGAAATCTTTAATGAACTTTCAAAAGAGTGGAATCAAAACATCGATTGTTTTCATATCCTATCTGAGCTGGGTGCCAAATCTTGATATCAATCGCTGACTAAGGATGAAATGATTAAGATCTGTTTAATCTTTGAAAGCAATGGCTTTCATTCAGGTTGAAAATTAATCAAACATTAATAGGTTATTCATAAATTCACCATATGCATGAAATGGGCGGCACATGTGGATTTATTAATTCAACAAACTTACATACTGTAACCTTTTCTAGGTAGGATGCAACTTAGTTTTACAAAGAACTGATCTATGGCATTCATTGGAGGATTAAATTTAGAATACCTGCAAGATTGTGGAAAAATAAATTAAAAATGTTTTTAAGTGATTTCAATTGAATTTTGTGGAGAGATAGTGCTTGGGCAACCAAAAGTGTTGATTAGATTTAGGAGAAGATTTACCTCCAGATGCAGTTGCTGACAAGATATCAAAATTTGATTCTCTGTTTTTTTTTACAGGAAATTTCAAAAAGTTAGTCACGGAATTTAATCAAATAGTGTGAAAAGTTGGTGGGTGAGAAAGAGAACTTTGATTAGGTTTTGGGGTGGATCCAGGTTTAGATGCGAATTACAGATATTCTAATTTAGTTTATTTTTTAAACAAGATATCTAAAATAAGTAACGGATTTCGATTTCGATGGTCGGGTCCACTTACGAATTGTGCCAATCTATCTCAAATGATTATGCTCATATTCCGATAAAATTTTATACAGGAGTGAAAATTAGGCCATCAAAAAGAGGACTATACATAGTTGGATGCAAATCCAAATCCAAATGCAGATTCTGACTTCCTTATTCACCAGGCACAGCAATTCACACATACCCAGTTAAATTTCTTCCCTATTCAAGTGATATTATGATAAGAAATATTTAATACCACGCCCTAACTTTTTAAAATTGCTCATATCATTAAAAAGCTTATTTAAAAATAGATCATCCTTAAGTGCTAATCGTAGATAGGTAATCATTAGTTTGTTTGGTCTTGTTTTGTTAAGTATTTATCTTTTATTTTTATATATTTATTTTCTCTTCGGCACTTTCTTTTTTCCCTCTCCTTTTATTTTTTGTTCTATTTCTTTAACTTACCCGCCACCTTTTATCTCTCTCTAATGCGTTAATTGGCTGACCGATTTCTTTGCTCCTTTCAACTTATGGTTTGTCTTCGTTAATTCTCCCTAATTACAATAAACGTTTCTTCTTTAATATTTATTCTTCCTCTTCCTCGCTCATTTGTGATTTATTCTTGATCTTTCCATTTTTTTATATACTCTGTTATAATTCTCCATTGGGAAAAAAAATTAATAAATTTTAAGTACTTATAAACACATCTTTTCATTTTCCTTTGGCATATATCATTCATTTAAACTGTTTTAAATATATAAATTTAGCTATATTTATATATATATAATATTGGACAAGTCTTTTGGTAGTAAATAGTAGTCACAGAACTTGTATTTGTTCTTTCTTTGTATTCTTTATGGATAGTAATTGCTTAAATAGTGAGCTGGTTAGAGATATAGTATTAAAATCCTTTGCCACTAGCTTCTAGCAGGGAGAGATAATGGGTTGGAGAGGATGAGGCTTTGGGTATGATTGAATTGCTCTGCTTGGTAGCTTAGTTTCACAGCATCACTTCGACAATTGGGAGAGCCAGGTTTGATTCTTGGCCAGGATAATTAAAATAATTTCTCAGAGTGTTATAAATGGATTATGAGTTTGGATTGCTTTAATTGAGCTGTTTTTTCCTCTTCTTGAGTTCTGTGTATTCTAATATCTCTTATTTTTGCTCTTAAATCTGTATAATGTGCCTAAGAATCTTTAAGGTTAGCGGAAAATGGGTTATAATATAATGCGGTTGATATTACGACTACGTTTGGTGGACAAACTGGTATCTAACTGGAGCTGGATGCTTATTTAGGGTCTTCGCTTCAAGACCCCAAATAAAAATCCAGCTCCAGCGAAAAACCAGCTTGCCCACTACAGCTATTGTTAATTTCAAACGCATTGCATCATAGCCTCTCCCCGTTCAACTTGGCTCATTTACTAAACAGCTCAACTAGGCAGCCCTCGCTGTCTATTTCAACAAATCACCCAATATATATATATATATATAGAGAGAGAGAGAGAGAGAGAGAGAGAAAAAAAAAGAGAGAGAGAGAAAGAGCGAGAGAGAGAGAGAGAGAGAGAGAGAGAGAGAGAGAGAGAGAGAGAGAGAGAGAGAGAGAGAGAGAGAAAGAGATCTACTTCTTATTGTTCTTAATTATTTCCAGCCAGTTCAATCTATTTGTGCTAAATTTGCATATAGTTAGCAAACTAAGAGATTTTAAAATTGACTAATAAATATTTGATGAGCGCACACTTTGAGAGTTTTAAGCATTATCCTTCTAGAACCTCTACTACTATTCTCTTAAGTCTTAGACAAATGAGGTTATAAATCTTCCAAACGTTTCCACCCCTCAATCTTGTTCAATTTCTTCCAATCCTCCAGACCCCAACTTCTAGCTAAGTATGACCAATTTGATTCAGTTTTTATACTCAAATAATAAGAATTGATTACATTTAAATCTTTTGTTATGAGAGGAGAGGAATTCATATAACATCGTAGAAACAATGATGTTACCGTCAGTTCCATTATTCGTCCGCGCTTCAGAACAACTTTGATTAGGATTTAAGGATAATGGTTAAATGCCTTCAAAAATTTTTATTCTATTTTGGCAAAACTATTTTTGTATTTAATATCAAATTACTCATACATAGGCTTAATACACAGCGTTATCTCTTTTTATTGAATTTATGAAGTGATTTAATTTTTTTACCATTTTGAACTAAAGCTAAATTTATTAAATTCTATATTAGATTGAAAATATTATCTTGAATCACTTAGTAAGCGGAAAGAAAACAACAAAATTTTATGGAGCAACACCTACATTTATTTTTAATATCAAGTCCATCATTCTCTACGATCTTCTTCCACCGATCAACCAGTCCGCTGGCATTGAATAAAAAAATTGGAAACCACATATATTCTCTTTAGACTTCTACAAAATTTATTGCCCCCAGCTCTGATAATTTTTTTCAATAATTTCAATATATTTCGTAACTAAAGGGCAGGTTTTTCTCTAGTTTAGTTAGAATGGGCGGAAAAACACGTTTTAATTTTGTATAAAATGGGAGATATCGAAGCAATATTATCTGTGTAGTAGATTAGGGTCAAATTAACCCTTTCTGCGTTTCTCAGCCGAGGCCCATGAGGGCTATGTGCGTTAGAGATTTATAGTACAAGCTGTGTGCTAATTAACTAAATGTAAGTTGGCTAAACAGTCGACTATCTTGGAGGTTACGGGACAATAGAAAACTGGGTACAAATATAACTTTATTAACATGCTAATTAATATTCTTTTAAAAGGTTAAACGAATTTTAAACAAACTATATACACATTAGACGTACAGGAGTCTCAGTGGCTAAAAGGAAGGGCGGGGATGGTCGCCGTACAAACACACGAAAAATATTGATCGAGGTTCTGTCGAATGATCTTGAGCGTATACGAAGTCAACAATGGAGGCTCACATTGGGGGAGGGGCGGTAATAGAGAGAGTAATGCACAGGAGAATTGCCATTAGCTGTTACCTCGGGGATTTGGGTCCGAGGGACTACTCTTTGCCTCAGCGCAAAGTTCCAATAATAGTCTCTGGACAATGACTATTACGGGATGAACTTAGATCTTGCTTTCAAGTCAGACACGAATAGAGACTGGGTGCGTTGCGGATGAGGACCGGGTAGAACGGGTCCGAGGTAGAGTCACGCTAATTAATCAAAGGTACCAGGAGCTTGAGGGGTTCTGCGAAAATCGTGCAAGGTCCAACGGGACGTGAATAGCTGGTACTGACTGGGGGTGGGCAGAGGATACTGACGGGGCGGACAGACGGTGGATATTCCCTTCCAACTATGGCACCAGGGTATTTATAGTGGAGTAGAATGGAGTTATCGCCGTCAGTCCAAAGGAGAGGGTTCAATGGTACGACGCATCGGCAGGCGAGGGTAGTCTCACCCGATTAGTACGATGGCGGCAAGGTTCCTAAGCCGGCGAGTTGAAACTTTGTCCGACTCCTACTGGGACCTTTTCTCGCTACAAGCTTGTCGCAGATTTCTGCGATGGCGGGCTTTCAGCCATCACGGTGCCTCATAATTTCGCACTTCCATTAGCGCAGTCACAAAAAGTCGACCAGGTGTCTGTTGTCTATCTCTCCATTGAAGGGTGCGGCAGCGCGTATCATTCTTTCCCTCTCTCTCTCTCTGATCTCTGGCAATCTGTACTGCGCACAATAAATTAAAGTCAATTTTTTCCTTTTTGCAGAACGATAAAAACCTTGTTTGGGTGTTAAATGAAGTTCCATAATAAATCGATTTTCATCAAACTTAAATATTTTTATAGTAAATTGAGAAAACTAATCTGATAAGAATGTGATGTCAGAAACTGCTAAAGACGTAAAGACCATATCTTTTATTTTAATATACATGATTGTATAAGAAGCTTTAAAGAGTAAAAAGGTGAAAGTATTCATGTCAATATGAAGGCTTGTATTCACCAAAAAATCTCCATTTTGTCACCAAAATAATCTCTCTATACCATCCTGTTTTTTAGGTTAGGTTAGGTTATATTAGTTTAGGCTAGGTTAGATTGGATTAAGTTCGGTTATATTAGCTTAGGTTAAGTTAGGTTAGGATAGGTTAGCTTTTATTAGATTAAATACTGCTATGTTAGGTTATTTTAACTACCCGATTCTTCTTGTTATTTTCTTCTCTTACAAAGGAACCAAGCTAGATAAATATTTATTTTCCCAAATTTCCTCAAATGTAACTGAAAACTAATTGAACCCTCTTTATTTTGAAGTATTGCCGCTCATTTGTCTTAAATTATCCCTATATGACTAGAATAAGGAGATTGGATGCACTTTCTAAATAGACTACGCCAAAACCAGTTCTTTTTAATTGTTTCAAGCTATGTTTTTATTGGCTATTTTCATTTGGTAATTTAGGTATATATTAAGGAAAACATAAAAAATGGGTTGGTCCCTTCTGTAAGAGGAAATTTTGTATTTTTTAGAGAAGTTTCTCAAGAGTGAAGGGCAAGTGTGAGTTAAAGGTTTTGACAAAATACTACGAAGGAAGGTTGGAAAAAATTAAAGTGGAAACGATAGATCTATAGTTCAAATGTTTTTAATGATTGATGACGTTCTATTAATATCTGAAAGAAAGACTAAATAAGCTTAAACTTCGAAGAAAGTCCATTATTAATTTTTTCCTCATAATGTAGAAAAAAGAAAACACCATAATTATCAACGATTCAACAAACTGTATTAATATTAACACAAGCCGTATATACACGGTTGAGAAACCATTCTGCATACCTATAGAAATATACTCAAAACCATATTAAAAAAATCCTCTATAAATTCTTATTGATATCTCTTCTCTCCTTACAAGAAAATAAGAGAATCCTTTTTTTCACAATGTATTTTTGAAAATGGAAATCCCCGGTTTATAAAATTCCTCCCAGATTATCCAAATATATGCAATTGGGTTTGAATGGACCTCAAGGCTCAAGTCTCACATTTTTATGTTTTATTTCTTTTTCAAATCGCATCCCCTTTTCTCATTGAAAAGATTGTGTCAATAATGAATAGGGAAAATCACATAAACATTGTACGCCTTCCCAATTACGTCTTTTTCATTAAATTTCATAACCATAAAAAAACGAATATATTGTTATCAAGATGTCCGTTAAAGTATGAAGTGAGTTTATATTCCTCAATATATATGAAAAAATAACTACAATTCTTTTCTAAAAAATATATTATTATGTCAATACTCTATGAGCCGTAAGCAGATCACTATTAATATCATTGATCCAATACTAATACTATGAATCTAGGTTTAATTTAGCTGGTTATTTTTAGAACTGTTTATCAGATTAAATCATCATGAAGTGTGACCAAAGAAACGATGGTTGATCTTGTTTCCGAGATGCTCCTTCATCCTATATATCCTATAACAACTTATGGTATCACTGTAAAAAACCATGAAGATGGTCAGTGATAAAAATGTTTATATTTCACTGAAGCCACCTGATTATCTTAGGTGAGGCATCCTCCAATTAATTAACCATTGAATTTGATTAGGATTACTAGAACCTAAATTGAGTTCACAGTGAATATGGTTTTCTTTTCTCTTTTAGAACAAAACTATAATTTCTTGAGAGCCTAATACTAATCTTGAATTTAGTGTGAAGACGAAGCTCATTTGTATAAACCTACCCTAGCTTTTTCTCTTCATACCCCTTACCTTCCTTCATCTGAAAGGGAAATAGCCATCTTCCTCTTCTTCTTCTTTACGCTAACATTGAGTTTAATGGAGGTAAATAGAGCATATCTCTTCAGGAAAATGATTCAGTGAATAGGCTTATTGTATATCACCTCTTTCAGAAAGTAAGACGGGTCAAACTGAGGGTATTTGGCAAAGATAAACACAAACTTTTCTTCAGTTCAATTTGTTATTTGGTGGTATCGTGTTTGTAACAATAGACTCGTGATGTTCTCCTGCAATATTGTAGTATCCTCCGCATCCCATGTTTGTGGAGTTGAAGTCTCTCATAGAAATTTTTGTTTGCTCCTCTGTCGCATCAGGCGCCAAAAAATCTACTTAAAGTTTGTTAAAGCGATGTCGATGAATCCTCACATAAATATCCTTTACGTTTATTTTGAATTTACTTACTTACGTACTGGCCCCCTCTATATATTTTCTTTGAGCTGGGCTGTCATTAGGAACGCCACAACTCTTCCTGTCCATAAGAAAGGAGATATTGTGTGTAGTGCGTGGTTACGTGATGGTTGGGTAGCCTATAATTAGGTGTTTGAGGTTGTTCTTTGCTTTGGTTACATCTGCTGCGTGTTTGTGTTAAGGCAAGATTTATTCAGTGTTGTTATTATTGTAGTATAGTGGACTGGTCTAAATGACTTGAAATAGGAGTACTCTCTGTCATATGTAGTGATTTCTCTGATTGGTTCATTATGATGAAGGAGAGTCGTTTTGGATCTTGTTTAGTGTTAGTCTATTCAAGTATCTTTGGCTAAAGTTTGTGTGGATGAGGCCCATTGAGTTGGGGTTTGGGGGCAGAGGCTTCCGTTTGACCGTGGATGCCTTACTGGGAAGAGAGTGTCTAGCCTTCGATTTGGTACACACTGACTTGGGACGAGGGATGTCTTCTTGCGAGCAAGCCTTGTTCTTACTACTGTTCCAAGGTGGCTAAGGAGAGTCTCCTCATGCAGGAGATGGGGAATAGCCACCACTTTGAGGAATTCCCATGGGGCAGCTGAGGCGCCAATCTGTCGGCGATAAACTGTTCTTTTACCCCTTCTCTCTATCTCCGCGGGGGAAACTGATGTAATTTACGTTCACGTAGGGGATGTCCTCCACACTTTACTTGGATCGTACGATGGGGGAGCGCATCTGGGCTTGCTTCATCATGTGACTCTCGGCCGCGTGGGGTATGGCTAACCTACCACGTGCTAGGCATTGCAAAGAAGGGGAAAAAAGGGGTATCTTTCTACATATACCAACATAGTTATATTGCCTAAAATTAACCATTTAAGCAAAATATAAATATAGAACGTTATTATTGCAAACATATTAATTATATTGCTTATATTTAAATGATTTATTTGAATTATTGGTGAAATGATATGCTGGATATGAGGATAAGGTAACGCCTTTTAAATCCTATCAATCTATTCCATAAAGTTTTTATATTTCACAAAAAATGATAGGAAACAATTTCCTACATAACTCGGTATTAGGAATATCGAGCAAAGTAAAAATAGGAATCGATTTGTTCGAGTTTTTCAGACAAAAAAACAGATTTAATGCTTATTTAAAACCACGAAAGAAACCATGTCCTTTCTCGTTCTTAAAATATGTCCCTCCCGAATGTAAAAGTTAAACCCAAGTTCAGGTTTTTGCTTTGCATCGCTGAAACTGCAAACACATTTTTGGTATGCAAACGACAGTTTCTTATACCTTAGGTGAGAATCGCTTGGGCAAATTTTCTTGAGATTTACTGGACCCTATCTCTCAAACCGAAGGGTATTAATCTTTGTTAAATGGGTTGCCAATGAGAAACGAACATCGGCAATACCAAAAATTGAGAAATATTATATATAACAATAACAAATTTAACGTGAGCCAACCCAAGTGTCGTGAGCTACACGAAATAAGGAAGCCTTTTTTTCCGAATATAATTATTTGCAAGATTAGATCTCATGAAATACAATCTAATCTCTAAACTGCACCATATATACAGTACCTGAGGGAAACATAGAGAGTAGCTTATGTTGAATGGGTATGAGAGATGCTCAATTAGGTTTTTGTTGTCGTATTTGAAGTGACTTGGGAGATTGCATTAATAAGATGAGATTGAGACCGCTAGCGACTTAGGGAGAAGAGTAGTCTTTTCCGCTGAGGTCGTGGGACAAACTAACAGAATAATATCCCTTTTCCACATAAGATTTAGGTTGAAAGGTGACTAATGGCGGATAAGTTTCATTCTCCACACTTATTCCAAGAGAGGAAACTTAGTCTGAAAATCGTGACTATGGGGAACTTTTTTTCTTACTGATTCCTAAAAATGCGGTAAAATTTTAAGTTTGGTTGTTTACATAGCCATTTAAACAGCATTGACTGAACAAACACCGAACGGAGATGAATGAAAATCATTAAAACGTATAAATCCTTATCTCTTGGGTTATGGCATTGTTAGACTGTCTCATGCTGAGGATAATGATAGCAACGTATTCAGAAGGGGGTGGGTCGGGATGCGGGGCGTTCTTGACGAAGTGGCCAGTCATTCACTGTCGAATGTTGTAGACCTGATTTGCCGGAAATATGCTAATGATTCCTTCCATCAATTTATCTGGTCCAGAAACCCGAGAAGGAATGGATCCACCAAGTGTTTACCTGCCAGAACCGCTTTCAATGGACGGGATGCCCCACTTTTGACTTAATGTGCCTTTGTGTGCTTGAGTACCTCCATTTAATGGTCATGATTCGAATTCTGGGAACGGCACGTGCTAATGGCTGAAGGGACCCATTTCTTTTCCAACCAAGAGGTTATGAATCTTTTTACCTTTGATGTATATGCTACCGAGGACTGTATTAGGCCTTCAAGGTTTAGAAAAAGCCCTTGTAACTTGTTCGAAATTCTTTGTCATTTAGCATTCGAAAGCAATCGATTTTGTCTGAGAATTCAGGCTTTTAAGCTGATCATAAGAAGGGAGTTCGCTATATTCCTCCTCGAAGTCTCATTCATCACTCGCTTTTACGCATCAAACTTATTTTTACTTTAAAGCGATCTTTAATGTTGGAAGTCATAGCGTACGGATATGTGTTAGAGTACCATGAGTGATTGTGCGGTAAATAACCGCATAATTAATACGCATATTTCCGTGATGTGGATGGCTTAGGTGAGAAAATCAAGAGTGTGGTTCTTGCGGGGATTCTGTTGGGTAAAAAAGAGATGCAGACCCTGGGGTAAAGCATCCAGCGATCCATTTTAATCAAATCATATTGAAATGTCTTTGAGCTTTTTTACTTAAGGTTTATATATATTAAGATGGGCGCTTTTGGCGTTGTAGTATTAAATGGATGCGTTGGAAGTTTATATTTTATTTGGGGGGCAGTGAACCTACACAAGGAGTTCGGTATTTATCCATTTTTATTTCAAGTTTTCAAAAATTATCTAATATTAGTGTTTCTAGTATCGCTTACCATGATCACCATTAGCCTTGGTCCCATGCATTTGACAGATCAAGCAATGTTACAACTTAATTACTTCCGACTAAGTCTTAGCCATAACATTCTACGAAGTAGAATCGCTTTATCTCCTAAACTAATTTTTGTTAAATTATATCTAAATAGATTATAATTTTCTATTTGCACACACAAACCCGGCATAATATATGAAGATTTATCACCTATGATTCTTTTCCAATTACAAACAATTTTGTTAGACTCCCATACTTTAATTCTATTCTAAGAAAATGGAACCCATAAAACTAAGTTGTTGTTGAAGAGTTGTCGAATGTGTTTGGCGTTATTCATGAAGCTTCTCAGTGGTGTTAATTTTTACTTACTTTACTTTATTTTCATGCTTCAAAATACCAATATTCATGTCAGAAATCTCATCAAAGCGAAAATGCACAGTATAGTGTTAAATATTTGAAGTTTTAATTTATTATTTCTAATAATGAAAAAAAAGTCAATGCGAGAAAGTAATTTCAAACGAGGCCATGAAGCTATCTATGGTTTGTATCATTTAAAGAAGATCCATCCTGATAAAAAAAGGAAATTTGTCATATTTTAAAACTTCAGGAGATATATTTCACAACAGATAATCTATACACTTCCTTATGAAAAACCATCCAGAGAAAAGGCGACGATAGACTTGTTTTTCTATAAAAGCTTCAAGAAAATTTCCAGGTCGGGGAAAACACCTACAAATGGATAACAACTCAATTTGCCGGCTCAAGAGGTAGACCTTCCTACATTAATAATTCATCCTTCTCCAAGTTGAGATTCCTCTTATTAATATTTATGTATGTGCCTAGAAGAAATGATTGGATGTCAGAGGACATTATTTTTATTTATTATTTAACGCTAATCTGGAGACTGCCAGGATGGTATAAGTTTCCATAATCATCTATAGCCTAATGTTTGGGTAGTTTAAAAATAAACAAATCCAAAGCAAATAAAAAACAAAAATCAAGAACAAGGAAACACAAAATGGAGGATGCCATTATCCTCGAAAAAGTCAGATAGTAGACAAGTCTCTATGAATGAATTTGTCAAAATTACCATAGATAAGCTAACGATACCAAAGTCCTCAACCTAACCGAGACAGTTAACTTATGTAGAGATCACCCAGAATAAGACATTCAACAAGAATGTGCCGAACAGTATGGGAGACAATACAGTCGTCGAAGTAAGGCGTAGGCGAGCGCTAGATCAAATGACGTTGCCTCCTGTGACTGTGACCAATTCAAGACGACAGAAAGTGACCTGAAACCTTCAAGGTATTGGCAGCTAGGTCTGTGGAAACACCCACGGCACAATGTCATGCAAACTTCCCTTCCTCTCGGCCGTCTCCTAACAGAGCTAAACAGCCAAGAGGTCTGTCCTGATACCTGCTATGTAGTAGATGTGAGGAAGAGCAAAACGCTGGTCCAGACGCCTATTCCTCGAGGACTCTCTGGCCCTCTAATTTCCGCACAGCTCGCGGCAACGGTGGCGTAATGAATATCGCAAATGAGTAAGTTCGCGGTTAATCGATAAAGATCACAATCCGGTTTTTGAAACTGCCACGGCGTGGTATCTCCCGTAATGAGTGGTGGTTGGCAACAAGCTCGAACGTTAAAACTGACGCATGGCCTGGTAGAGCCTTATGGACTTTAAATAGAGAGGCAACGGCGTGCAAGCCGACCCCACCTCCTTGGACTTGGAGCCATCAGTGTACACTGACAAGAAGTGTGCTCCAAAAGGTTATAACGTGATAGTCTGGGGGCCAGTATAGCTTTGGGAGCAGAAGCGTGGCGACCAATAGTGAAATGTAGTCCGCTCGAGGGTGGCGTCCTGACGAGGATATTGAAGAGGCCTAACATAACATAATTAAAAATCAACCAATTGATTTACAATTGAACAAATCAACTCTCCTAGGCAAATAAACACTATTTATACGATAGAGGCTTTCTTGCATTTATATCGAAAGCTCTAGCTAATGCCTTCACAATTCAATGCGTAATTCATCGTCAACAACTAATTGCCAGGAACTTGATTTATCAAATTCATAAATCCCTTGTTGTTATCAAAGCAGTAAATAAAATGACTTTCCCTTAAATCCCGAATCTTGCAAAAACTGCAACAACAAATATAAGAATTTGATCATTTCTTTTTATATAATAAAGTGAGATAGTTTTCAAAAGGAAATTGTACATATATAGCGATTTTACTTTCTTTCCACACTATAATGAAAATTTTACAGGAGAATAAAATTGGTTAATTTATTGACAAACTTTTAGCTTGCAAATTTGATATTGCCTATTTAACAAAGTTATTCAATATATGTATATTCAATGATCTGAATTTGCAATGGCAATAGTTAGGTAAATCTTATCGAAGAAAAATCAGTTTGTTATATGCAAATTCATGGACAAGCTAACTTAATTTCCAAATTTGATCGTCTATAATCCGATTATGATGCTGAACTATTGCATGTGGACATGCGCGGTATATCTCAGGATCTCATTAATATGGAAATACATGACTGGCTGATAAAGCCGTATATTGATGCTTGTACATATGAAACCCACTCTATAATGCAAGAGTAATTAATTGCTTCAAACAATCATACCAAGAAGTTTGGCTACAAAAGGAAATTTCTTAGAGGTGTCCAAAGCTGTAGGAATCTATCAAACATTTTTCATTTCTTAACCAACTTACTATAATGCTGAACCTAGTTTTAGTTCAATTACTTCACTTCTCATTAAACAAAGAAACCACCTACAAATAGAAAAACGAGGAAGAGATATGAGATTACTTATAACCAACATGGAACCTAAAGTCAGAGGCTTAGCCACTTAGCTCCACAATAAACTATCGCATTAAAAACATTTTTTAGGTAAGCTATAAAATAAATTTATCATTAGTTTTTATAAGAGAAAAAACTACACTCAAATTATTTTCCCATTAATACCTAAGTGTTTTCTTGCTATGAAAGATAAATTTAATATAGTATTCGAAATTTAATTTTATAGGTGGGGCGATGACATAAAGGTTTGTATCCAGAGGGAGCGCAAGTGCAAAAAAGGTTGGGAAAAACTTATGTAAAACCTTCTGGACAAAACAATTTCAAGTAAAATAGCGTAGAATTCTAAACTGATTGTAAGCATTTTTCGCCATAATGTTCTCCAATTTTCTCAAAGGGTGTGATATATTGCGCATCAACTCGTCGATTTCTCCTTGTATTGGGCAGGATTAACTGGATTTAGTATGATGTAATATAATTCGAGTATAGTATGCTAAAGCATATTGCTTCTTTGGCAGGCTGCGCTGCAAAAACAACGCAAGAAGGAGGATGTGACTGATCAACGCTTTCAAGAAATTAATGTAGGTAACAAATGGGTGTTTCCTTTCCGAGAACCACTTCTGAGACAGAAAATACAGTAGATCTTGTGGATTTGAGGCGTTTTGTGCACAACCAACTCATTTATTCTGTCCTATCGTTTAGTAGGTACAAGGGAAATAATAAGTTCACCCACGAAATATGCGTCTCAAGGAAGCGAAAATATCATTTACACGTATTCTACTTTTGTAGTTCACAGTTTGGTGGATCTTAAAAGGCATTTCGCATTTTTGGATCCTTAAATCGGAATTTCTTGGTGGATATGTAAGGAAATACGGAATACTTTGTTGAAAACGAGAGAAGATTTCGCGGCTGAATTCATCGTAAGCTATTTGAGTCGTCTTTAGGAAAAGGTAGTGAATTAGTTCAGGCAACTAAGATCAGCCTTACTCGAAGCAATCATGAAAGATAAAGTATGCATTGCAGAATCGTCAACTATGTAATGAAGCCAAAGATTTATGACACAAATATGTTGTACCACATAATTAACGCCAGTTCTATCTTTTATTAAGCATTGGTTTCAATGATTCAACTCCAAAACCAAAGATGGTATTGACTGACTCGAAAGCTAACTGCGGACATTTAATATATAACACTATTCGACAGGATTTTCCTTCAATGTCGATTTTTAACGGATTCCAGCTATGTTTGCAGTGCTGATTCTTAATATGTACTTACGTTTTGTCTATCACTTCATGTCTTTAACTATGTTACATTAGAGTTTAATATATAAAAAGGTTTTCTTAGTGAAAAATACCTAATTTACATACTTACAATATTTAATTATACATTAACATTCTTCTTTGAAGACAATCTCTCATGTACAACATCTGGAACATCCAACACTAAAAACCAGCATTAATCTCCCATCATATTTGAGTCCCACGATCTCGATGAATTTCTTTCATCACTTAAATGTGTTGATGGAAACGTTTACATTGTTCAGCGCATACACGTCTACGGCTATCGGTAGTTTTAATTTCTCTCGTTCCCTAGAAATATTGTGTGCCAATTACTGAATGCATTCCACGTCTGAGCATCGATAACAGTAATCAAGATAACGAAGTATGTGCCATTAAGTAATGTTCTGATCTGAGTCTGCTAAATACCCCTGTAGTTTTTTTTCACATCGCTAAGATCAAGAAAGTTCGAAAATATGTAGCCAAAGCAGTCTCCAATATGATTAAACGCCTTTAGATATTTTAAGTATTTCCTGTTTTTCATATTAAATCCATTAATTTTACAAAGAATAAGTACCACTGATCAGCGCGGTTTTATGGTTCTCTTCAAATCATTGACACACCAAACTTTAGCTTGCAATTCTCTCCTTTAGACCATGATCTCAGAGTTTAGACACAAATCCTGGATAAATTATGAGGGTTTTATTTTTGTGCTGGTCTACATCAGTACTTTAAATTTGGCATGGTTCACTCTCTTGACGAATGATGTGATGGTGCTTCTTTGAGCTGCTAAAGTGAATTATCCATAGACATACGAGTAACTAAAGATATCGCTATCATTAAAACCCTTTTTTCTCTGAAAAGGTATAGCCATAACTACTTTACAGTGTTAGCTTCCTGGTTACGGTATAAATAGCCACATTGAGTCAGACTTCTCCGCTTACTGAGAATAGTATTCTGAGAAATATAGTATCTTAATAGCAGAGTACGTAGTATTTACACCTCTCTACTCCCAAATAAATTAAAATTATATCTCAAATTACTAAAACATAGAACTTTAGTAAAATTCCCTAAAGTGATTAATGAGGTAGTTTTGTGAGAATAATGAAGCTTTTGGTTTTTCAGTATTAACAACATTGTCGAGTTTTTTAGTCAACTTTGATAAAAATATATGAGAAAGGGGCAAATATCAGCTCAGATCTGGATTCAGGAACTCACATTTAGCATTAATCAGATTCAAATTTACATGAAAGAATTTTTTAGTTTTTTCGGCCTGTATAATTAATCTACTATCAGGATTCATGTAAGGAAATTATTTAATTTTGGTACTTAATTATTTACTCATATAAAGTAAAGTGTATTGTTTAATTATGCAGATCGAAATAGTCAATAATTCTGTACAGCATAGGTGGTATCGAAAAAGTTAGAATCAGAATTGTATTGGCTTGCTCTTAATATTTAGTTTCACAAATGAGAAATGAGGATGAGTTTACTTAAAAAATTATTATCTAGCTATATTCGATTTATTTGGACTAGAATTGAGACTTCATTGAATCTCTTATATATTAGCTAAGGGAAACAGTGGGAAAGTTCAGTTGTTCGCATAAAAGAGTTGCGTCTACAGCATTCCGCTGTCGTACACAAACTTGGTCTGTTGATTGGAGTAAGTCTTTTTGTTTGAGAGGAGTACACAGATAGGGAGAAAATAGCTCTTTCCTTCCGGATTAAAATCGCCGAAAGCATTACGTCTTAGATAATTTTGACAAGTCTGTTTTTTTAGTCTAGTGGAAATGTTTGACTGAAATCTTCTGGTTACGGCATTTAGAACGAGTTAGAGAGACACGACGCCTATTTTTTTCATGAGAACAGTTGTTCTAAGTGAAACGGGAGATCTGTGGAGGTGAAATGAAGATAATAATATCTCTCTTCCCCCCTGAATTTGAAGCAAAGGTTCTGAAAACTTTTGGGTGAGGGTAGAATTATGACAAAACGTTAGAGAAAAACAGTAAACTAAACAGGAATTTCTCCTGCTCTCACTGTGTAAGTGCTTGTAGGGTAAAGTCTGAGGTGCGTAAATAGACCCAACTAATATATTGTGATAAACATCATAGATAATCAGAGTGAAAGGACTGGGTTGGAACTGATAGATACTTAGTACACACATAGTTGATAACTATATGTAATTTAAGACAATATAAAACTATTTTTTTTGTTTATCCCTGGAGACCATTAAGGAAGCTAGGGATAATTACCACGAGTGAGAAAGTTGTCTGGCTATTTTAATCTCTTCAGAGTTCATCATGCCCTCTAACTTTGCAAATCTCACGGTCAATCTGATACTTTTCGAAAGTACTTAATGTCATATCGTCCCTAAATTTTGAAATTTGGTTATATAGGTATAATAATATAAGGCTTGGTGGGTTCTATATATATATATATATATATAGATATATATATATATATTTAACAAGGTGATGTTTTGAGAAGATATCCCTGAAGTAAGCCGCTACTAACTGATACCCCTGAATGATTATTTTTATTGACATCAACTCTCAACATACATCTTAACTCCTCCATAAATTTAAACTAAAATTTAATTCATTTTACGACACTGCCCCCTTTTTCCTAAGCCTTTAACTTTATCACGTCGTTTGCAACGAATGATGTTAGACTCCCAGATCACCAGATCTCCCCCCCTCCTTCGATTTCTATCTTTGGGGGCACTTGAAGGCCATGGTGTATCAGGTAAAGATACGAGGGCTAAATCACCTAAAGGAACGTATCACCAAGACCATTATAGGCATAACTTCAACTGTGCTAATGTATGTTCATCAGCAGTGGGAAACACGTATTAAAATGTGTTTTCAAAACAATGGCAACCTTGTAAAGCATATTATATAATTTTTCGTTGGTCATTATCTCGGGTGATTAAAAGGTCAAGAAAGGGCATCTTATCATTTGACTCTACTATTAAAAAAATTCAAGAAAAGTTGGCTATGTGCAGGATTATTAAAAATTGCCAAGGAATCATCAACAAAAAGGAGGTAGAAGGAGGGTTTGTAATCTAAATTAGTAGAAAACATTTGATCTTCGAGATGTGTCATAAAAAAGTCAGCTGCAAGTGGTTTCATTGGAGAACCCATTGCAACACCATCAATCTGGCAGTAAACTTAATTATTATAACTATTTTAAGAGAGTCATTTTTTGAGATTCGGTGATTTAAGAATGGGAAAAGTTAGAGGACCTCTCTCCCTCATCCCTTCCTTATCCTTCCTCCCTCTCCCACTCATACTCCTCATTTTCTCCCCTTTCCCTTTTCTCCCCACTTCCATCTTCCCGCTCCTTCCCTACGTATGGGGGCGGGCGAAGCCATGACTATATATATATATATATATATATATATATATATATAATATATATATATATATATATATATATATATATATATATATATATATATATATATATATATATGTGTGTGTGTGGCTTGATGATTTGGATGATGAGAAGATCACCTTGATATATTTATAATCCCCCTCGTTGTGTGACCCTCTTTGCTATTGCGCTCCCCATAAGATTATTGCGAAATGTTAATCGTTAAACCGGATTTGGGTGATACGATAACGTTCCGAGAAATTATTACCTGACTCCAGAAGGTAATGGAAGAATATTTTGGGCTGGGCGATGAGTAGAAATTTTGATGTGATTTTGCCTTCAAACAAAATGGTGATGGAAACAAGAAAAGTGCAGTTCTATTTTATTTAGTGGCTTTGGGTAGTAAATGGAGGAGTAGTTCGAATTAGTTTGATTATCGATTTGACGGGCGATGATACTTAAATATTCGTTACTTAATGTTCGTTGCTTTGATACGATGAATGAATAAGAATCGTCTTGATGTAAGATCAGTTGCGTAAATGTTATCTCCTAATGCGGAGTAAATGATTTGATTGGTATGACCTGAGCGATATGTGAAACTGCTCCTCAAAATGATTCTCTCGAATGAATGATTTGTCTCTAATGATCTCTTTTATCCTCGATTTTCTCGTTTTATACTTGGACACCTTTAAAAAAATACAGATATATATAAATACAATACTTTGGAAAACTTTTTCTCTCATGAGAAAATATAGTGTAACGGTGAAGTTTGGTCAGACGCTTTTTCCGTCTTCCTTAACAAAATAGAAATATAATATTATGGTTGTAATTCGATGTTTACCGAATGTCATTACGATCGAGTTAACTCAATTTAAGGTTCCCTTTTGTAACCACAGAATAATTACTCCCATTCCCAGTTTACCTTTTCACCGCGACTTTGGTCAGTTCATGCAATCAATACTAGGATGATTCTAAAATATGTTGTTACACCTTAAGATGTTTCATTTGAGTTTATTTTTTGTTTTTTCTACACAAATAAATTTATTAACATTGATTGAGTGTACACATTACTACTTCATGGGTTTATGTGTGCACCACACTATTAATCATCTATTAAATGGTGGCCATAGATCATAAACATCCTCCTGAACATTTCAGTATTCTCTGAATGGAGAGTGGGTATATTCCACGAGGGAGGCAAGGTAAGAAAACAAATCTTAGGTTGAATTCATTAGAAAAGTTATCATCATTCCTATGGATTTTTTTGGTATCAGATAAGTTGCTGGTAGACGAATTGCACGCTCGATAACCAATAGTTAAATTATTGTGATGATTACTAAAGGAATAAAATTCCCTTACCTCAAAGTGAATCTGAAACCACGTGATGTAATTTTATTTTGTCCATAAAAGAATAAAAGCTGTCTGTAGCAGAATGAGGTCAAATGGCAGCCACGTGCCCTTCTATACCCACGTGGATCCTGAGATCACCGCATGGAGCTGTGAAAGCATGGCTGAACTTGGGCAAGGAGGCGGCCTACGCCGTTATCCCACGCCTCAACTGTATTTGCCTAGAGACCGATGTCGTCATCTCCCACGGCCCGCACGAAGATTGAAATACGTTGAACATTCAAACCAGCGTTATCACGCCGACATTTCCACAAATTCGCGCGCGTCTGGAGCCACCTCACTAGGAACCTATATAACGCTTTAACTGAATTTAAAGAGCAGCACTGTTAGACTTCCACCTACTCCGGCGAACAAGCTAAAGGACACCCCCCCTCCCCTCAACGGCCACTTCGATTCGAGTTGAATGCTAAATCGATTCGTGAACTCTGTCATATTCGATCGGCAAGTACTTGACAAGGATTTCCAACTCCGAAGGCTCGACAAGTGCTCCATCGTCTAAAGCTAGAGGTAAACCGACTTCTTCCGTCGCATTCATCTTACCCCAAACTGACCCCTTTTTCGCAGGGAGCACTTAAGATAATCGTAACCGTTGTGGCCTGAATAATGATTTTGAATTTGGCTTACCCAATTGCTCCATTATTTGTGTAAACGCCCCAGTTTAAAATACTTCTTTAAATCACCAAACTAAATCTGACCTCTTTAATCCCCTAATTAACCTACTTGTATTTCGTGTGAACCTTTAACCCCATCTGGGTGGCGATTCCCTGTAAATCGCAATTTTTTGTAAATATAAATATCATTTAGTTGTTAGTAAAGATATATTTTCGTCATTGTCCTCCATTTGCAACCCCACTGCGTACCAGATTCCTGTTCATCTTTGGCCAACTTGCACTCTGAAATATTTGTTTGAAGTCAAGACTTGCATTCGCACGCTCCTGCCTCGTCTATTTAAGAAACAGTAGCTGATCGCAGTTCGTCAGTCGCAAATTTTTCAACAATGGAGAAGGTTGAGAACCTCACAGTTATCAAATTTTGACAAAGAAAGGCAAGAATGAAAAAGAGATCTATGAACGAATGGTTGCAGTGTGTCGTAGAAAAGGCTCCCGACGATATATTATATATCTATTCTTTGTGAGGATTATTCTATATTCGATTGCGGGGATTTAATCAGATGGCCGAGTATTACTCTACGTTAATAAATAGGCCTGGAGAGGGCTTATTTATCTTCAATATACTTAAGAAGTGGAACTGAGCCTAAGGATAAATAATATTGCAAGCATTAGTAAAATAGAATTTTATTAATTAATCTAACAAAAATAACAAATGAAAAATATTTACATGACCGGGGATTAAAATGGGAAATACACATGAAATGAAAAAGGTCATAGGATAAATTTGACCTAGCGGTGGATTAAGATTTGGAGGAATTTAAATGACAAAACAAACAAGAAGGGAAAGGGTCGGCTAAATTCATGTTAAAGCACGGAGTTACGTTTGCACAAAGTTAAAAAATTAAATGCAATTCGTAGCTTAAGTATTTATAAGGTCAGCGTGCAGATGAAGACGATTTGAAGAAATAACTTCGGTCCGACTGGCGATTTCCTTCCCAGGAGGAGGAGTTTTTAGAGGATTGTCCTTAAAGAGGGGGGAAGGACAGACTTCTAGGATTATGAGTGAAGTGGGGCTCGGAAGTACGAGCCATCCTTGAGACAGGATACCAGAGATGGTCTGGATGAACAATTGAGGTTATTTGGGTAACCAAGCGTTCTCTTGGAGAACGTTAGGAAGGGGGGAATTAAATTACCACTGACGTGATATCATGGGAGCGAGAACCGTTTCTTCTCGAACGGGCTCGAAGAACAATGACTGTTCTTAAGTTTTTCTCTTCTGAACGATTGAACAACAGGAGGGCCCTGTTAACTTGGCGTCTCGAGGGGCACAAACCTTGGCACTCAAAGATATTGCCCTCTTCTGGACAATAAGGTGGTTCTCGAGGTAGGCTTTCTATGTGCACAAGGGAGACCGGATCAGCGTGATGCATGTAGAAGATAATCGGGATCTGATTAAAATGGGAAATTCTATCGCATAAAAAGCCGGAGTAAGCCCCTCGGGGTATGGGGCAATGGGGGACTTCCATGGAATGTCCCGCTAGCAATTCGAACACTCTTATCTTCCCATAAGCCTAACTCAATCTGGCCAGATCAACGCCTGCTACTCTCTTCTCGCAGGATACACGTGGGAGGCATGAGTACCAATAAGTGATAGAAGCTAGGCGCGGCAGCCTCAGGCAATTCTATCACACAGTGTACACCGACACCGCCCCTTCCTTTACAACCATTGCTCATTGGAATAGGAAGTTCCCCAATGGTCGTGAGTCCCTTGAAGATGACCGCCGTCCAGGACGCCCGTCAAACGTGACCAACGAGGACAATGTGGCCCGTGTGGAGCTGATGATCCTCGAAAATCGACGGGTTAAGGTCGAAGAAATCGAGCGAGAACTTGAAATATCACATGGAAGTGTTATCAACATCATTACCGACAATTTGGCCATGACCAAGGTCTCTGCTCGTTGGGTCCCTAGAAACCTCACGCCCCATGATCGACTTCAACGTCGTCAAAGTACACAAGGCCAGAGTTGCACAAGCTGCCCTGCGCGAGTGTGGATTCGAGGAGCTCAACCATCCCCCCTACAGTCCAGATCTGGCCCCTAGCGACTACTTTTTATTCAGCCAGCTCAAGGCTACACTGTGTGGATGCCAGTTTGGGGACGATGAGATATCGAGCTAGCCGTCCAGGAGTGGATTGAACAGCAGTCGGGAGATTTCTGGTTGTCGGGAATTCGAAGCCTCAGGGACAAGCGGCGCAAGTGCATTAAAGTCGAGGGTAGTTACATTGAAAAATAATAAAACACTTTTCCTCATATCTCGTTTCCTTATATCCAAATTGCAAAACTTATTGACCGCCCCTCGTACCTTGAATATTTTAATCAATAAGTATAAAGTTACCCTTTTTCTTATTCATTTACATTTGATGAGAAACAAATAAAAAATCCGTCCATGGTATTTTTTTTTAATATCTCAGTTATTGTTTAATAATTCTGCATGCAGTGTGAATAAAATCTCCATGGAGGTAATACGGAAATTTTCAGGAGATTTTTCATAACTCAGGAATATAGTCATGGCCCCAAAATATTGAACTACGATATTGTCAGAAGCTAAATGCTTAATTCTGAAAATAAAATTAACTTGCAACGCCGTTATGAAATAATTAGAATGATTTATGTTCGCTTAATCAAAAATGGCGACCAATATTCCTTGATTATTTGAAATATACCGTATTCACTTACCTCTGCAATAACAGGTAGATAGAAATATGGAATTATGTTAGCTGGTTTGATTCCGTACCCAGCCATACTCTTTCTAGTCTGTTTTATCCTGCGTTTCAAAGTGGGGTTTGTATAATTTTTTAAAATTTAAAAGAATTTGGCTCACGAAAAAACAGATTAAATATAATCTTTAAAAATTTGCACATATTTCGAATATCAGCATTAATTAAAATTTAAAAATCACTTCTATTTTGGGAATCAAATTTTTGTTAAACTTCTTTTTCACACCAATAAGGTTGAAGTGATACTTTACTACATTCTTTGCTCCTTGTACAGATCATATGCTCAGAATCAATGATCACAATGTTGTTATTATTGTGAAAGATAGAGCAAACAACAGATTCTAATTCCCAAATATTGAGGAATAATTTGGTATATGGAAAAAAGCGCAATAGTGTATGAAACATTTTGTAATATAGAACTTAATAAAATAGTTTAAGTTATGGTTAAAAGTAAAAAAAGGCGAATTGGGCCAAGTAATGAGAAATTTGATTAGATACAGTCGTTGAACCAGATCGCTAAAAGCTCAATCCGGGCAAGTTTATAAAGACACCTCAATTTATTGTTAGAGAAAGCAATTATTATTGACCCCTTCAACGGGAGTTTTTAATGGAACGAAATTAATGCAATAAACTCGTCAAAGGAATTTAAGCACATATAACTTTGATCTTTAGTACAAGATCTATGAAAAGGGAAGTTGTGATGACTCAAAACAAGGATGAGATAAATAAAACAAAGTGAATAGATGAAGAAAATCTGAGTGACGGTGTTAGCTTGAAGGCTTAGCATTTGTGTTAAAAATAACCTGGATAGGATAATGCTAATATGTGACTGACGGTAAAGAAAATAAGCTTAATGTTGAGTATGATGAACTGGAGAGTAGATGTATATGTGATCTATCTAGAAGTGAAAATGTGTGATTCGCCCAAAACATAGTTAGACTACTAGTGACATGAGGGCCGCAACTATGTCCAAGCTACACGTTTCAGAATAACGGTAAGTATTCTAGAAGGGACATTTGAACTCATGCCTAGATCAATTTTCACTCATTTTTCTTAAGTTCTAGCGATTTCTGCCTCAGACCAACTTATAATAAATTAAAATTTTCAGCAAAAACTTTTAATATTCATTTCGGTACAAAGATGTATCGTCCTCTATCCAAGGCCCTCTCTATAAAATTGTATGCCTCCAGATTTTGCCTCCATTGGTTAATCATCTCATCTATATTGATTTGAGCAGATCGCCTTTCACGGTACCCAATAGACTACCAAGATTTTACATAAATTCAAACCCGACTAGAATCAAGACTCCATCAGGCGACTAAATTTAGCAGGCCTGGATTAAATTAATCTTGCTGGATTGGAGGATTTACCCTCTGATTTTATTTCACTCAATTTAGGCCCATGGATAGAACGTGAAAAATTAAGCTCCATTGTTTTTGCTTCATTTTGGACCATACGAAAAATGAAGGTAATATTAATAAATAATGTAATTAGAGATAAAAAGATGCAAACCATAAATATTTTTAAGACGATAATTATTTAAATGTTTTAATTTTGATAATCCAAACTCAGAAATTCATTTTAATTTATTTTTTTCTATCGTCAAAAGTGTTGTGACCAAATTGAAAGCGTGGATAAAGTTACGTGGAAAGCGCAAAGGTTAAATGTAGAGTGTGGTTTGACGTTGCTGGAAAAAGGAAGGAAGTATAATTATAAATAGAATGGCCAATGAAAGAATTTGAGCTACCAACGATTTTACCCCAATAAAACATAGAACAACCAATTATTGCTATACATTAAAGTCCAGAGATTAAAGAGATTTGGAACATACTTTGATTATTCATTTAGTTAATTGCCCAAAGAAAAAAAACTTTTTCACAAACCAGTAAAATTCTGAAAAATATATTTTGTGAAACATTAAAAGTTAAGAAAGAAAATAATTCTTTTTAACATATAAACCTAAAATAATCTTTAAAAAATCTACAACTTTCTCACACACTTGACTCTAACATCAACACCTTGAATCAAAGACTCTTAAAAGTTACATCATCATTTATTTCTCACTATTTCGCTATGCCGCTAATTATACCCTCTCCAATCAAGTCTATACACTAGTTCACGACCGTCCTCTCTTTGATCGTTCCTCGTTGGATTCTCTTGCCTGAGTTCACTGAATTCGAACCTAAAAAAATCCATTTCGTTGATTACCAATAAACCGACACAAATATCCATACATTTCACATAATTCTACAAACTTCACACAAAGCCTAGAACCAGTTAAAAACTGCTACATGCAAGGAGTGACATATTGGGTTGAGAAATAAGTTCTTGCGGTTTTATCAAATTTATTCATTACCATTAAAAATTTTAGAAAAACTTCCTTTTTAATTGATAACACTATGCAATTTAATCAATAATGTATTCTCCGTTGTTATTTACGACTTCTTTCCAACGTTCAACTAGTTTTTCGATGCCTCTGCAATATAAATCTCTGGATTTTGACTCGGAGAATATGTCTAACCAGGTTTTTAATTACACATCAGTATTAAACGAAACGCTGCGAAAATTGGAGGAGAGCGATCGAAACAGATGGAAATCCATTGGAGCCAAGTCTGGCGAATATGGAGGATGCGGCAAGATTTCCCAATTAAGTGTTTGGATGGCGTCTTTTGTCATATTGACAATGTGAGGACGAACATTGTCATGTTGCAGGAGGATTCTATAACGATAAGGTCGCTTTACACGAATAGCTTCGGCGAGTCGATACATTTGCTGAACGTAGAGTTCTGCATTGACAATCTCGTTGTTCGCACTGAACTCATAAAGAATGATGACTTCACAATCTCACCACACATACAGCATAGTCTTTCGTGGATGAAGTCCTTGCTTTAATAGCGGAAGTGTTTTCAAATTGGGGCTAAGCCATTGTTTTCGATGGTTCATGTTGACATAAACACACCACTTTACGTCGCCAGTGATGATGCGGTAAAGAAATCTGTCATTATATCCATGACTAGTTTTGTGACGAGCAAGCAGGCCTGCGGCAATCGTGGAGCATTTGAAGTTTCTTAATTTCGCTCAAAGCGTGCGGAACCCATGCATCAAGTTTTTTAACTTTCCCTATCGAATGAAGGCGATTCACTACAGTTTTCTGATCACACACCAATTGTACAGCTAATTCTCTAGTCGATGGACGAGGATTTTCATGAAGAAGGTTGTTTAATCGATCTTCATCCAACTTAATGGGGCGACCAGAATGTTCTTCGTCATTAAGATTGAAATGACCGTTTTTGAAATGTGAAAACCACAATTGAGCTGTCTTTTCTTATAAAGCATTTTCTCCGAACACAGCTCAAATATCGCGACGAGCTTTGGCTGCGTTTGCATTGTTCCCGTCTCGATTGAAAATAAATAACAACAAGTGTCGAAAATGCGCCATTCTTTCAACTTGACATTCCATTTTGAGGGTACAGAACCAAAATTAAATTAACGCAACTTTTAAATAAACCGCAATAACTTATTACTCAACTTCAAGACGTAGCCTAAGCAAAAGCCTAATAGTCTACGCTGTTAAGAGACGTAGCCTAACCTTTGCAAATTTTGTTCTTATTATTTTTTATTGTTTCTTAATATGTGTACAAATCACGTCAACAAAACTTAAATCAAACCAACATTAAAAAAAACGCAAGAACTTAATCCTCAACCTAATAATTAAGGGTGACCTAAAAACCGTATTGAAGTCATAATTTCAATACTTTGAGTTAAAAAGTATATTTTTAAAACTTCAATAAGATTATAATTAGTTGTGTTATTAGTTTTTCCCCTAATTCTGTTTGCATCGAAATACTTTATAATTTCACTTCTCTTTCAGCAGAAGGTGGTTGTTTTATTTTCTCTCTCATACTAAGCTACCAAATGTATTGAATAATTGTCGCACGTCTAAGATTTAGGATTATTGTGCCTGATACTGTAAATAGTATATAAAAGGAGTGAGTATTTTTCAGACTAAAAATTTACACCATTCTATTTTATTGAGTTTATAATAAATATATATAAATACAAATAATCTTTACGGTTATGTTCGCGTGATACTTTTGAAATTTATCTCCGAATTTGACTACTTCTTTATACTATTTCTTTGATCTCGCGCTCCTTTGATACTATGACTGGTTCGGTAGTGTCAATTAATCATTCAACCTTGGGGGAAATTTGAACTGGGTGCGAAGAATTTCAAAGCCTAGTTATCGAAGGATGCTTGCGCTTGGTGCACTGGAAGTTAAATTGAGTTGGGCAAGACTTGATACACCCAGGTAGATCTACTGAACCTTAATTTTTTATATTAAATCATTGTGTTGATTAAATAGGGGTGAAAAAAGAAGCGGTCGTTTACATAATAAGGCCGATATCAAGTGATCAGAAGCTTAATGAATTAGAGTCGGGTCTCTAATTTAGTTTATATACACACATATATTTCGATCAGCCATTTTATTACAATTTAAGACCTATGCAAACGTTATCCAGAAAAAGTTATAATTATTTTTGATATCAGAAGAGAGGAATTTCTTTTCTTCTGTCTTTTATTATCGGAGTAATGTTTGTAAATTATAGTCACTACTTCACCTTTTAATAATAAGTTTAATAATGTATGTATAGGAAGCGTAAAATTTAGAAGGTTTATTCAGCAATTTATGCTCTACTGGCGAGGACGATTAAGAAATTAGCGCGATGACTTCTTGTTAATAAAATAGAAAAAGAAATTTACAATTTGAATTTTGAATCCTGCCAGGTAATACAAAATATAATTCAACTTTCTCGATCAGCTAGATTATTTAACGAGAACGACGTAATTACATAATATATCGGAGAAGTAATGAAATTGAAAGATATACACTAGGAGATGACAAAGAAAAAATAATTTTTTTGTGAAAGAGGAGTTAATATTTAATTAATTCTATTACATACCAAATTTTCATCAAATAAATCTTACGAGCATTATTTAGCTAACTTTAGAGAATCTAATGCTTAATTTTTGAATAATCCAAGGGACTGAAAAATAGATGATATGTATTTAAACGTATAAATGGCATCATGTTATTTGTTAATCCAGCATTCTTTGACTGAATTACTTGTCCTTTAATGTGTCCCTATTTCTTCTATAATTGTATTAACAACGTTTGTTTCTAAATCTAACATATCATCAAGTAAACTATCCACCTTCTCTTCTTTAGATACTGAATCGAAATGGTGATTAATTACCTCGGTGATAAAATTTACATAAATGAAAATAGAGTGTATAAAGAAGTCATGCATGCGATATTTAGAGAGAAATTATGTATATAAAAATCTTAAGAAAACTAAAGAAGTTGAATATATTTATTCAAAGTAAATTATGTTATGGTAAAATTCGTTGCCCTGGATAAAAAAACCTATTTTAATTTTTATGTCTTAAACGAAATCTTCTTGTGAATAAAATAAATTGTCAGATAATCTTTAATTTCCGCTTTTGTATTGCTTAAACACGTGTTAAGATTTATAAGCCCATTCGAAATATGTGAATGTAAGAAATTTCGGCATCTCTAGATTTTTACCTTGAAATAAATAAAGGGAATTTGACAATTTCACATTTGCTAATTTCTCTTTAGTGATTTTCTTATCACATCTTTCAATTTGCCGATATTTGCCTTTACGTCTGGGTTGAAGCCGTTGATAAATTTTCCGAAATTTATTAAAACTTTGTTTTAAAGTTAAAGGGGGGTTATCATAGAAGAATCCTTTAGCAAAACACTATTTATCTGATGTGTTTCGATAGCGTCGTATCATTTTCAGAGATAAATTAAAAAACAACTAGAAAGATTAGAACATTGGTTTATATATCAATGAATGAACACACTTTTATACAAAAAACAAAGAGATCAGAAAGTTCAAACGTAAAAACAAACTTGAAACAAGGACAACAAACGGTAGGCTAAGGAACAACGGTGTAGATTCGCAGTCACATCCAAAGAGGTGAGGTGAAGGACTCATAATTTTACCGCTTGGCAGTATTTCGTTCGAATTAAATTGAATGTTAAGCTTGGGTTGTTTTTCTTCCATATGGATGGCTTCTAAGAAAAGTAGTTCCCGGCAATCTTATGCAAAGTCAATAATTATTGTGTTTTCTTAAAACATTTTGGGGTTGAGAATTATTCCATGGTTTTGACTTGTGTGGTTTTAGGGGACTCCGTTGCTTAGGTAGGGTGTCATTCTTCTTCATAATTTACTTCCATCATTCGAGTATCTGAGTGGTGAAGGAGATGATAGTCTGTTAGGTTGCATTTATACTCATATATCAGATGGGTCACTTGTTTAGATTCGGGTATTGGCTTCTGTTTGTTTTTCATAATTAGGGTAGCGGTGCCACTAGTTTGCTAATATATAGATAGCGATATTTTTTTTGTGTATTTATAAACTTTATAGATCGGTTGATAATATTCTTAAATACTCTCGTCTGTTCGTAAATGTCGAAGAGTTTTATGTTATTTTCTATGTTATTGTTTCCGTTTTTTGCTGATCTTTGAAGTAAAATTGGTCCATTTTCGTGATTGCTGAATCCATTGTTAACGACTAATTGTGTTACTCTCTCAATCTTATTGTGTGAATCTTTCCAAGTTTGGCAGTGGGTGAAGGCAAGGTTAATATAAGCGTTTATTACACTGTTCTTGTATTGGCCTGGCAATCACTTTCTGCATTCATGCAGAGGCCAGGATTGGTGGTTTTAATGTCGGCTTTCGTCGTCGTAATCTTGTCATTATGTTTAGTGATTAAGGAATCGATAAATGGAAGTTGGTTCTCTCGCTTCCTTTAACTGTATAATTGAGGGACGAACATTCTTTATATACTTGTTGGAATGTTTGTATTTCTTTTTGCGAATGTACATTTGTGTACATTCGCGGTCACATCCTGTTGATAGGTATAATCGGGATTTTTTTCCGATTTTTGCTAAGTTTACATTTCTGTTCGTATTGTTTTTTTCTTTGTCCGTCGTTCTTGCTTAAAGTTGACTGAGCCTGTATTGCGACACAATCACTTTTGTTATTGTATCGGCAAATCGTATGTTAATTCGAACTTTGGGGGCTTGAAGTGGAATATCTGCGCAGTATGTTTTCAATTTTATTGTTGAATCCTACTTGTAGTATTTTCGACTATATGCTACTCTGTTAAATCTTATCGAAAGCTTTAGATTCGTCTACGATGTTTACTCTCATCTTCTCGTTTTCTCATTATTAGGAAGAGTGACTTATTTTTTATCCTGGTTATTCAGATTGCAAATTGGCACCTATTATCAGAATTGTTTTCTCCAAGGTGTTGATCGAGTCTGCGTTTTAAAATGTTTTTATATACATTCCCGATAAAATCCATCCTTTGGTATAATAATCATTTTCGCTACCTCAGGTCCTCGGGAAAGTAGCCTGTATTCAAACACGTATTGAACAGGTTCTGTAGCCATTCTTAGATGTTATTTGGCATTTTCCTAAATTTTCCTCTTAAGTCCTAAAGAGCCTGGCGATGGCTGGTTAAAGCTGCCTATTGCTCCACTAAGCTGTTCAATCGATGTGTTGATAACAATTCCTTTGTTGTGATTGTTCCTGTTTATTTCTAAAAATTAGTAAGATGTGTTTTATCAATTATTTGATTTAACTCTTCTGTAGAGGTAAAGTAGAGCTATAAGAGTTTAGTAGATATATATATATATATATATATATATATATATATATATATATATATGTATCGAGGCCTCCCTCTTAGTGAGGAGAGCCAATGATATAATAACAAAAGACATCTGGGTTTAACTTTACCACTCCGATGGCTCCGGTAACATAGGAGAACAGGCGAAATGGTAAATTTTACGAGAGAGATTCCTGACCTCAGCTCAAAAGGCAGGCCCTTCAAGGGTGTACTTATAAACATTCAATTCCAAAGTGCAAACTGCCGATTTCGTATTACACTCTCTCAGAGCTACAAGACGCCAAGCCCGGGAGACCAACTTGAGGTCTCACCTTGCGAGTCCCCCCTCCACCTCCCCATTACCCCACGGGAGTTATTTGTGTATATAACAGGTTGACCCGAGGAAACGAGGCTTTTTGTTAGTTCTAACAGAAGAGACAAGAAATTCATCGGTTCACAGAAGATTTTTCGAGTTCGACAAGTAAACAGAAAAATCACCAGTAGAAAGTTTTCTGCAAGTTAGGCAGAACTTGCAGTCCTTGTACAAAACCAAACTGTACCAAGAAAGCTTGGCGCCGTTCGAGCCCCAAGATTATTGAGTATTAATCTACCCAGTTTGAGGACTCCAAATCTTACTCTATCTGAGTTGGACAAACCGTAACTAGATAGAAAAAAAAGAAGACAACGATTTCATCTCGTCCGGAAGACAACGAGGTCAAGGTCAACCCCAACCGCCTAAAAATAGAAGAACATTTCGCTTGAAGTCGCCTCCACCCAACCAAGATCCCTCGTGACGTCACCCGTCAAATCGACAGGCAGGTCGACGAACGCCATCTATTGAGCAAACAACCAACTACTCGAACTACGCCTTTCCGGAACAAAATATCCGAAGATAGTCTAACTGGTATTGGGTATTCAATCTCCATTACCTTTTGTACGTAAAGAATAATCCTGTTGTTTATGTCTCCGTGCATAATAATTAGTTTATTGAATGTCTAGTCAAGGACAAAGATATTACCCTTAAAATTGTTTCTCCCGTAAAATTCTATCTCGAATCGAGCCTCGAGAGCTCGCCCAGTAATCCCATTTTTTTATAAGTGTATTAGATCTGTATTTTTTATGTTATTTAGTGAGAGGGTTTATGTTTATTAAAGTCTATTTTTTTAGTAAAAGCACTGTTTAATTATCTTCGAACGAGTTAAAGCGGCACTAATTGATAAATTCATAAAGAAACCCCTTTTATTCATTCACTAGAATAAAAATAAAGTTTAGCACTCTTAGAGGGCGATCCTCAAACAATTACCGAGGCACGTAAAAACGGCTCAAGTCAAAGTTCATTTGGTTTATTATAAAAATAATAAAACAAATATATATATATATATATATATAATATCGGCTAACCCGTGACATCTTCTAACATCTTGTTTTCTTTTCAACGTTGATCATTTCGTTTTCTTCTTTCGTGATCATAAAACGTTCTTTTATTTTTCTCTGAATACTATTTCCACGCCGGCTTGGTCTTGCTGCTTGTTTCATCTTTCATAAAAATTCTTATCGTTGCCTTGGCTGGAATGTCTTTCATCCTATTTAACCAATACTAGAACTCTTTTACCTATCGTTATTTGTCTCTCTTGTGAATTTTCCTTGACCCTCTATTCTATGTCTATTTTTCTTCCTTCCTTTCATTTCGTTAATCGTTTCTGATTAATAAAAAGGACGAGAGGTCAGACTAGTCTCTTTTAGTTTGGTTTTGTACTTCTATTTGGTGTTAAACAGTTTGATCCATATCTAGTGTTTTGAGAACAAACTAATCCCTCTCATTAGGTAGATTTATTTAGATATCTATATTTAATTACCGTTGTTTAAAGGCGTTCAATCTGTTATTATTTTTCTGTAGTTGTCTAACCTAAATACGCGATGTCTTATATATCTAGAGATTGTTCTATAATCGGAGTTGGTTGAAAAAAAAAATCTCCTAGTTTGGTCAATATTTGGTAACATTTACCTATTTCTTCCTTAACTTGTCTTGTTTGCATCTGTGAATTCACTTTTGAGTTATCATTTTTACGTATAACTGGCTATCTCGTAACCTTTTTACAGATTATGCACGAAGCTCGGGTATCGTTGGTTTAGTTTTGTTATCTTCAAAGATATTAATAATATCTTCTGCTAATTTTACGAAAATTTTCTATTTTATCTTGCGTGATTTATTTTGCAGTATCTGGTTTGCACCTTGCATGTTGATAGTTTTTTTAGGTCATTAAGTTTGGTTCTTTCGATTGTTCTTGAGTTAGTTATAATGTACACTTCTGTATTCTTTATCTTATATAGCTTTTTTGGGGCTATGCCATGAAATACTGCAGCCTGATATAGCAGTAATGATTGCACTATTCCTATAAATAAATTACTTTTGTTTTTCCTGCTTAGGACCTTATATATATACATAAACTTTAGACCTGGTATCGTTTTTATACCTTTCCCTTGAAGTCTCTCCTGTATCGATTGGTAGTTATTTTCATTCCTCGGACTGTGTATCTGGTTGTTTAAGAGTTTCTGGTTACTTTGATTACGACACTGATAGTAATTGTCTTCATATAGGTACTATCTTAATTTGTTTCTTTGTTTGGATTTTCAATTTTATTTCTTATTTATTCATCATTCTTATTTATTCCACCGTCGTTCTTGCTTGCAAAGGGGCATTACGATATTGGATTTCCAGAAGATGAGTCAAATCATCCGCGTGTTGTTTATTTGTACCGAATGCATTGCGCAATGATGGGCTATCCGTTGTATAAATTGAGTAGAGGGGAGATATAAACAGCCGCTTTTGTCTTTCTATCCTGAATGAAGCTGTATTTCTCGTTTCCTAGTTGCATAGCAGCTTCGGAAGTTATGTCATTAAGACCTTAATTCCTATTATTTAAAAATGACGGAACATACTAATTAAAGTCTTAAGAGCAATTAATCCACGTTTGATATTAAATATTACATTTGCGATATCAACTCTAGTTTTTTATGCATTTTGTAAAAGCACATTTTCATATGTCTTATATAAGTTTGAAAGATTCAAACATTTAATATACAATAAATATTAGAAGTTAGTTTATAATTCCCTAACATCATTTAGTAACCCCTGTTTTCACTACTCTACACTAGTGATTTAATAGCAAATCTTCAGTAAGAAAAACTAACTTTCTACAGAAACAGGACCAAAGAGCCATTGTGGATAGAGCGAATGAATGTCTTTTTCTTCTTATGATTTTCGAAATACGGACTTTTTAATAAACCTTAATTAATTTAAATAGTACAATTATTATTCTAAGCATGTAAATTTTAAAAAAGAAGGAAAAATAAAAATATATATAAACTGAAGTATTTGGCCTTGACTCTACAGTCACTCAAAATTTTAAATATTTGAAGTGTAAAATTTTGCACGTAAATGTTTGTAGATTTATGCGTAGCTTTTGATATATTGCATTATTTTCTTGTCTCTCTCATACATTATATAGATTGCTATGAATGAAAGATCTACATATCATGATTTAATTTGAAGAATTCATAGGTTTTAAGGGTAAGTTAAGTTGCAAAATATTTTTAAGGTCAAGAAAACTTATATTAAACAGGAAGAGATAATATGAGATAAGAAAGTGCATTAAAAAAGATGTTAAGTTAGGAAAATATGCCAAGAATGAATAGAAATAAGTTAAGAGAAAAAAGTAAGGGAACAGCAGAGTATCGCAAAATATTAAAGACAAGGAGTTTACATAATTAGAACAAACACAATTTTACACTTTGGAGAAATATTTATATATATATATATATATATATATATATATATATATATATATATAGTAACTATTTTTTAATAGGGCTTTCGCTATATTTAATTTCTGGCTTTCCTAAACCTTTGAAAGTAGAAAATGCAGAACCTGTGTAATGTTGAATAAATAACAATATAGGACAAAAGGAGGAGAAAATTGGACGTGAATGAGCAAATAAGACAAATAAGGGGAGATTTTGAAGGAAAAAGAAAGGAACATTGGAAGTCACATTGTTGAAGATCCGGATTCATTCAAAAATAGTGTTATGAAATCCATCGTATGTACTCTAATTTGCTGATTTTTATAATCCTCATGAATTTGTCAGATTTTTATTATATTAGATATTCATTTATTAGAAGTATTCATAGAAATATTCAAAATAGAATGGAATATCTGTGAAAGCAGTCATGTATCTGCGCTTGAAAAAATTGCGCTATTATAATTTCTTTTCAGTGGAAGTATAATTACTTTTCTTATGAATTAAACATATATTTTCTTATACTTTCCATTTAGCTCACTAAATTAAAACTTAGTTTTCCTAGGGCTCAGAAGAGTAAGCTATTTTTTGGGCGTAAATTATATTACGTTTGCCTCTTGTAAAGATTAATTCTCTGCGGATTTATTGATATGCCTCTCTGCTTCGTTAAACGTGGTAGTAATTTTTGTTATTAAGGTCCTTTAATACTGTCTTTTACTAATAAATCAATTATCTTCTAAATTCTTTCCCTCATTACGATCATTTCTCCAATAATTGTTTTATTTCAATCATTAATTGTAATGCAAGAACCAAAATGCAAGAAAGTTTGGTATTGAAATTCCCTCCACTAAATAAATTTACAAAATATCTAGCGATGTTTTGAACATCTTTCTTATAAGGTTTATGAGAAAGTAAGCCAACTACAGGACCAATTCTCACTTGAAATAAATTATTCTCCTTAAAAATGATCGTATTTCTCTCTATTGCTTCAGATATCTTATCTTGATGAGAAATAAGAAAATTTATTACTGACAAATAATCATCATTAAAATTAAATACCCATCTAAAATATAATATCAATTTTTATGAGATTCCGAATAGCTAAGCAAATATATATATATATATATACATATTAACTGAGTGTTAAAAAGACATTCTGTGAGAGAGTGTAAAAAAATTATATTTGCCATTCCATATATCTTAATTTTATATCATTTTCTGGTCTTTCAGTTAATTATTTGGGGGATTTAGGAGAATTAAAATATTCTAGTGTAAAAAGTCATTTAAAACTTAAACAGTATATATTCAAACCTGATATTGGTTAGTGAGCTTAAATTATCAACGCAATTATAATATAGGAAGAGCCTTTAATTTATTTTTTACAGAAGTAACATCTCGTAAATATTCTTGTCTTACTTTTCATTTCGTAAGTTTTAGGTAGCGAAAAATATTTATGATTTAGTGAACAAAAATAAATTCTTTTCTATTGCACTCTTAGACTTATAGTGTACATTTTCCTTAAACTATTTATTAATCAACCTTTATCTATTTCCTATTTATTTGATGGAATACATTATTTCCATAGGCATCTTTAATTGGAATTCATTCTGATAAAAAAAATTCAAGCGAAAATTAATTGACGTATTAAAAATGATCGAGAAATCAGTTTCGGCCCAAGCGAGGTTGTTAACGGCAAATGATTTAAATTAAGTGAAATGAGAATGAAAACATGTTTAAAAGTTAAACTCAATTATTTGCTGAATTTAATGGGAAAATTAAGCATAACTACATATAGAGGACAATAGATAAATGCCAAATAAATTTTAAAATGTAAAAACAACCGGGGCTAAAATGGAGCCGTTGCACCAGGGTCGGAATATTTTCCTAAATTGTGTGTTATTAAGATATTTTTGCATTCATAAAAAAGGTAAATAATGGCTTTAGGATCATTGTAACTAGTAGTTTAAGGTGTTTCTTCCTCATATGAATTTTTTATAACAAAATGTCTTCTCTGTAAGAATCCTCCAAACAAATCGCTTTTTCTATTAATTCTGTAATTTCCTTCACCCCATTATGGTTTTATGTGCAGCTTGAGTACCATTTTGCGATTGATGCCTAGAGAATTGAGTCATATCAAGGGCCCAATGCTATTAGAGGTACCTATTACTATTTTTCTGTTCTCTTGTACCACTTCTTATATCTATCTTCACCACTTTCTCCATAGAACTCTCTTTCAAACCTTATGCTAGAGACGAGTGATTTGTTTGCCACTTAAAGTAAAGAAAATATATTTCTCGCTCTTTTAGTCTTGATTGTTGTGAATCTGAAATAATTCCTAATAATGTAGCTGACACTTTACTCTCGTTACAAAAGGTCAAGTATAAGAATGTATGATAGTGATGCGTATTGCCAATAAAAATTAAGACACTACTGCTATGTTGACATTTACGAATATAGTATTTGTAAGACCTATTTGCATCGCTTCCGAACTGCGATCTATGTGATAGTATTTGTAATTTAGAGAGTGAATGGTAAATGGCAAAAGTGACTGAGAGAAAAAGAGTTTTATCCACGGAGATTTCCAGAGGTAAATGAATGATTTCTCGAGTCCGTTAGCTATTAAGAGTGTTTCCGTTTTATGTCTTATTCCACAGGCGAATCAGTGATGAGTTGAGTCAGTATGTTTTGCATTATAGACTTTTAACTGATAGAGGAAGGATTTATATTAAAATAAGTAAAATGTGCAGGATGACAAGAGTTATATATACATATGACAATCCATGATATTCTTTTCTTGAACCTTCTTAGTAAGCAAATGTTTACTATTAAAGTTTGACTCCGTCTTTGGGAATTGAGAAATTGTCATTTAAACTCGTATAAGTAGAAAAAAATCATTTGAGATTGAGAAAGAATCTCGCCTCCTAAGGCCTCTAATCCATTATATAGAATGCCTGATGCTCCTAATGAAAATTTGGAAAGAGGCTTTAAGGATCTCTATACGTGAACTTTGGGATTGATGAGGCGTATCCTTGAACATAGTGGACGCTGATACACATGTTTTTCTTTAGATCTTTCACAAATTCACATATAGGTATAAGATATTAGTGGTAGAAAAAGGTGTGACAGAGAACAGGTCGAAACCTTATTCTTATTTTTTGAGCGGTTGAAAATTTGTACCCATGTTAATTTATAGTATAGACTGTTTCCCTTTTCTTGAAATGACTCTAAGATCGCATTCCTTTGCGCGTTCGATTAAATTGAATTGCTACAGGCTTGTAAAATGGAGAAATGACTATAGCGTAAGTTTCTACAACTGTCTGCTATGATCTATTTAGGTACAACAAGGCTTTAATTACATTTGTAGTAAATCATCTATATTGATTCTATAGCAGTCGTATATGTAAAACTTGCTTGTTGTATTCATTAATCATAGATAAGTAATTTGAGCCGATTGTAAGAGCATTTAAAGTAAAAGGCATCTTGTACATACGAAGGAGGAGATTTTGGGGTGAGAGACTAAAATCATATTCAGCCACGCCTTATTGAGATCTCTCGTTCTTCCTTTTCTCAAAAAATATTAATAATGCAGTCCAACTTATAAGTAACATCGGAATAGTGTTTAGTAGTTAAGTTGCGTACTCAACCTCTTCATGGTTACTGATGAGAGTTACACTAGTCCCTTGAATTAGGCGAAAGAACTTTTTAACTTAAAAATGGTGTAGATATTTCTATAAAAATGTTGGTCATTTGTCTACGTGGAGCATAAAACTGCTTAGAGAAAAAAGCTCCCATTGACAAAGTTTAGTAGCGGCCATGTTGATTTGGACGCTTAGGTTATCTTTCACAAATCTCAGAGTAGTTTCGAACCAAATACTGATAATTAATGCAAGATAAATTAATGATCTGAAATAGGCATAGCTATAAGTTGTACATGTATATTGTTGATGTAAAAATGGATGAAACCTCAAGTTAGGTGAAAAAGAGCAATTTTATTCCACAAATATTCTTGTCAAAATGATCCTGAAAGATAACACGACAGACGTAGATGGGAAGGTGCAATGATATAATTTTCGGTTGATAAATATATTAATAGTTTTTAATGTAGATATTTAATACCGATTACCCAAGCATATTTTCTTCCCCAGGAGCGCACTAACTGAAGGCAGTATTTGGGAGTTATTTACTCTTTTCTTTTGGTATTATTTTCCAAAGTTTGTCGACGGTGGTCAGGTTTCTTGCCCAAACTCTCAAACAGATGGAGGTACTGTCTCTGACAGGCCATTTCAGAATACTGCCTTCTTCCTTCATTCTTCCTAAAATGTAAAGCTTGGTAGAAGCGTCTATCACATGGGGCACAACATATGGTCGCAGTATTTCTTTATACATTCGAACATACACTCTGCCTTGCAAGCTTACAAATGAGGCAGTAACCTCCGATGAATTTATGCCCCACACAGTAAGGGTTACACAACCTAACTTGACGTTGCTCTTCAAGCAGTTTACATATAATCTTTCGCCAGGTCTTTGACGGACGAAACTCCTACTGTCTGACCGAAACCAATTGTACTTCAATTCATCGCTCAAGTGTACTTTGGATCATTGTTCTTCTCTATAGATAACCTGCTTAATGAAGAAGGATCATAATCTAGTTTTGGTGTTCTTTGTTTTCATCAATGGCTTTACTGCGGGAGCGCGAGATTTTAAAGATCTTACCGAAGGTAGTATGATCATGCCTTCCTGCAAAAACTAATGCCCATACTTTCATTTAATTCTAGCAAATTTTTGGCTGCTGTCTTGTCTCAGTTCTTAGTTGGGATAACGCCGATCGCTTGGTTATCTCTTTATGCGGTTTACCTATGCATGTTAGTAGAAATGACACTGATACATGAGACAGTAGTATCGTAACATGATATAATATTATGTACGACACCTTTGGAGCCTTTCACCTTTACAGTTAGTTTTTTCTCTGGTGGAGAGATGATCCTATTGAGGTAGCTGAACAATTATCTCATGCATATAGGCGCATGAAAGATGGTTAAATGCCAAGGCGCGCTTTTCACTCAGATATTTGCCAAAATTCATAAAATTAAGATACAAAGATGGTAATAATCTCCAGAGTGTCACAACAGAACGAAATTATTCCCATAGCATTATGACTGCTAAATCAAGATATTTTAAAATGTGTTGGCGGGTGGAGTTGCAGGTTGCCATGGATGTCTTGAAGGACCAGAGTCATGGTGTTTTTATCGAAAGGAAATAGATCTGAACATCTCAGTAGCTGAAAGAAAAAGGCACAGAGATATAATAGTAAAATTGAATTTGTTCCCAACAGAAACTAGAATATTTCTAGCAGTTTATTTGAAGATGTAAAAGGACACCATCTTGATAGATGTAGAAAGGACAATACTCAAAATTTGAATGAATCTCTTCATCCCAAAATATGGACAAAGCTTTCTAAATCAAAATACCACGGAATCCATTTGGCAAATATAATTATTCCATTAGCCATTTTAGAGCATAATTTTGGCTATGAAGCTTCTAACATTATCGCAGAATGCAAATATTCCTTTTTGCCTGAATTTCAATTATGGCAGAGGAAAGAAGTAACCGGCAAAATAACCCTTCAGCTATGGGCCCCCCAAAATGAAAAAAACTGCTGAATCAAAAAACTATATAAATATATATATGTATGTATATATATATATATATACATAGTTTTATAAATTTATATATATAGGTTGAGGAGGACTATGGCTACTGGCGCATCTCCTCGCAAAATAAGCGAGGACATAGTGGTACATCTTGTTCATTTGGTAAGCCACTATCCGAATCAGCGTCCGACTCCGACTCCGCACTCCTAAATAAAAATAACTTCTAGCGTTGGGAGATATCAAAATAAATGCTTATAATGGAATACGTACTATAACAATGTGAAAAATAAAATAGTAATGCCAAAAATAGAAAACGACCGGTCCTAAGGCAGCCTTCTCGAAAATTTCGCTACGTTTTATTTTTTTGAATTTATTTTTTAGGAATTCTTTTCACAAAAAAAAAAAAAAATTATTGCATACACATGCAAAAGACTTATATTTTTAATTTATGGCAAAAAACTAGAAATGAAATATCCCAAAGATTTTTGGTTTCCAAAACGGATCTTGCCCCTCAATACCCTAAATTATTTTGTTGTCTCAAAGATTGATGGAATAGAATTATTCTATCCGGAACATTTTGACCGCAATATTGTTGAAATAAAAATGGATAATCCTTTTTTGTACGTAACTTGAGTTTCTCTCATACTTAAATGGACATATGAAACTTATAGCTAACCTTAGTTTATATCTGCAATTTATCATGCATTACCTACCATTATTTGATTTGAACCTACTGTAGGGTTTGTGATGGAAACCAAGTAAAGAGTGTCGTTTATTCCACCCGCGTTAGGATCCGTGACAAAATTAAAGCCAGGGTGAGCTGATCAATGACAATTCGACCGTGCGGGAGAGCGTGGTCTTGGCTGCAGGGGGGCATTTTTTGCAATTTTGAACCAATTAAAAGTTAATTTTGCACTTTTGGGTGCGCCAGTAAAGCCAATTTAATGGAAAATTGGATGTTGTTAACCTATTTTATCTTAGAAAAAAAGGTAAGCCCTCAAATATCTCCAGGGATTAATAGCTGTTCAGAAATTGGAAGTTTAAAAAGCCCTGAATATTTTATAAAGTTGCAAAAGGCCGGGTTGCTTAAAAGATCTGTGAGATTTTTGAGCCATCGGCCCTTAATATGCATTTGGAGCGTAGTTATTTTAAAATATAAGCAATCAAAACTCAAATTCTATCTTCTGTGCGAATGGAATGGTAGGTTACATGTGCAAGCGAATAAACTTGAATATCGTCAATTAAAGCAAAACCAATTAAAAGGTCAATTAAAACGGATTTATGAAGGCGAGAAATATGGGTATAAGATCTCAAAACAAATGGCATGGAAACAATTCCTAGGAGACAATGTGGTAGCCTATTACCTTTATGCACATGAGAGATTCGTTCATAAGTATTTTCAAATGATTTTTTATATACTGCTTAGAAATTACCTTCAAACCATTAATAATGCTGTAAATTCAGAGAAGAAAGGAATAGGGTATCTATCGGCATTAGAGTCTGTGTTTAAAACACAGAAATAAAATATCGAGTGGGCCTTGTGCTGGGTGATTACTATCCGCTGAACAGTAATTGATTATTTTTGTATATATATATATATATATATATATATATATATATATATTTATTCAGAATTTGCATTTTTAACTTTATTTATTATAGAAAATATGAATTATTCCAATTTATATGAGGCTCACAAAATCAAATTTAAAACAATTATAAATTTGAAAGAGTGTTTTTGATATAAATGACATTCCATAACTATTTGTATTATTAACCATTAAAGTTGCGGTTGATATTTTCAAGGCGATTATTTAAATTACAGGGGCGAAATATTGTAGAAAGAACTAATGTAGCCAAAGGTGAGCTTTAAGTTGAATCATATTCTAATTCCAGTAAGTCAGGAAACGATAATCACTCTCAACTCTTAACTGAAATAAAAAAAATCAAGGAAAAAAGAAAGTGTATTTAATAAAATTAATTTATTATTAATTTGACAAGTACTGTAACATAACATCCAAAATCCAAGAATCAATGGAGCTTTTTCAAAATAAAATATTGAAATTTTGTTTGTACAGAAAATCTGGTAAGATGCATCCATGATCAAACGAAACTATGTCCAGAAGAGACAAGAATTATCCCATTCAGGGTATCTTGGTCTCAGATCTTATTCATTATCTGAGAATATTTTACTATTATACTACCACATCGTGATATCATGTTTTTTTATATATAATGGGAAAATAATCCTCCATCCCCAAAGTAGCATAAACTTTATTTCCCTAAGTTCTGAACAAGTAACTCATTTCTTTATATTACAAAAACAATGAAAGATATAAATGTATTAAGTCTCTTCTTTATAACATAACTTAAAAAGCTTGATTATCACTGTAATTAAAATGTTTATGATTACACATGGAAGAGGACAATATCCATTGTGGTTCTAACAAAGCCTTTACTGATTGACCGAATGAAACAAGAAAATATGTCAGTTAGTGGAGAAAGAGAGAATAAAATCCGGAAACCTAACCTCGTCTATCTCAATAACCACGGGATTGGAAGAGTAGACTTCATGGATAAATGATTAGTATCTCACGGGCCATGAACCATGCCAATAAATGGCGGCGGCAACTCATGAACAAACTCTTGAGCATATCAGTAGTGCCTGCATGGAGATTAGATATATTCCAAGCTGGGCGGAATGCAAGAAAACAAATGTCAGGTTGAATTCAGCAGAAATATAACCCTCCTTCCTATGAAATCTTCAGCTATCAGATAATTTGCGAGTGGACGACATGCACTCTCGTTAATTAATATTTGAATGTGATGGTTGCCAAACAAAGCAAAAAGTTACATTTAAACAAAATTTAATTGACAGTTCGAGAGGTAGGGAACGCACTATTCAGCTTTAGTAACGCAATTTGATTTTGTCAATAAAGAGATGAAAATTGTCCAGTAAGATTATACTGTATTTGATACTGTGAATGTTTTTATCACTAATTATAAAGTTATCTTTATTGTCTTATTCATTACGTCTTGAAAACTAATAAAAGATATTTATATTATGGCAATTTTTATTTTCTCAGATTTTTTTCCTTTGCATGCAGTTTGTAATAGAATCTTTGTGGCCGTACAACGGAAATAAACCTAGATTTTTCACACCTGGTGTATAAATTGTTAGCAAAGAAAAATTTGAACCGCTATATTACAGAAGCTAAATAGTTAATTACAGAGGAAATTTTATAAATAACTTAAAAGCTAAAAAGTGAAGAGTTTTGAGCTGTTTTGAAATGGTTGCAACTGAGTTAGGTTTGCCTATTTTAAAAAGGGCGATCGATAGCGCTGGATTACTTTATATATACTTTCCTTAAGTAACCAAGCAATAATTGGTAGACATATATACATGCAACTTTGTTCTGTGGTTATATTCAGTGACCATCCTTACTTTTTCTAGTGAGTTTTGTTATTGTTTTCTCAGTATTTTTCTCTAGATTTTTAAAATATAAAGACATTTAGTTAAGGCAAATTTTAAAGAAATTAGTTTCTGCAAATTTACACATTAAACTACATTAGCATCTTGAATAGAATGTAATAAAGGCTCATTAGTTTAAATTTAATATCACGATTATTTTTGGAGTCAATCTTTTTCTGAAACTTCTTTTTCACACCATTTTTTCTCCTTGTAAAGATCATCGGCTCAGAATCAATTATCGTTATGTTTTTGTCATCGGGGAAGATGCAGCAAGCAAAGATTCTAATGGCAAAATATGGAGAAATAAATGGGAATAGGGGAAGAAGGCGCAATGGAGCATGAAACATTTTGTAATATATAACTTGAGAAAATTGTCTGAAATGTGCCTAACAATACAGACAGGTGGATTGGGCCGAGTAAAGAAAAATTCTTTATAATAAAATTAGAACTGAGAAATCAATTCCATTAGATAACTCGTAGATCCGGATCGCTAAAATCTCAATCGGGACGAGTTTATAAAGACACATCACTCTATAGTAAGAGAGTTAAAGTTCCTTTCAACTGGTGAGTTCTTGAGAGAACTTGATTATGCAATAATGGGAAAAGCAGACAAGCTCGCCAAAGTATTTTAGCACAGATCCACATTGATGTTTTATGAGACGCTCTATAAAAAGGGAAGATGTGAAGACTCACAAAAGAAAGAAAGAGATAAGTAAATAAAAGTGAATAGATAACGACAATCTGAGCGACGGTATTCGTTTTGAAGTCCTTAGCATTTGTATTAAAATTAACCTGAAGAGGAAAATGCAAATAGGTGACTAATGAAAAGAAAGTAGTCTTTCTTATTGTGTGTAAGATTAAAAGGAGAGTAACATTTAATTTAATTAACAAATCACTGCTAGCAAGTTTTGTTCGATTAAAAATGCTAAAATATATAATTAACTCTATAACCGACTCAATTGAAAACAAAGGACAACTCTCACCTTCAAGAAGGATATAGTGATTTCTAGGATAAGAAGCTGCCGTCGGAACTTTCCTCGTGTTAAATGGTAGGAGACAAGAGTATCAATCTTAGTCATTAGTATTAGTAGGAACCGTTCTTAGTCATTGCTCGAGATAATACTAACTCCAGCCTGTTACTGGTACTCCTACTAAGTGTCGGAGCGTCGTTCTTCTCTCTGCTTCGTTTTTTTTACTCTCAGTATATGTATGGGATAGAAATGCGAGAGTAGAAAGAAAGGAATGACAGAAGAGGAAGAAAGAGGTGATAGGATATGAGAATAATTAATATTATCTAAAATATGAATATGTGATCTAGTTCATAGCATAATTAGACTATTTAGACTACTAAGGACTATCTGTCTCGCAAATCTTTCATCCCCTGGCTTAAAAATTAGAAGAAACTAAAGTTATTGATAGAAAGGTCAATGTAAAAAGTTGACCTATCAAAGATTTCTTCCAAATAAATCATAGATAACACAGCCCAATATTGGTATACAGTAAAGCTCAGGAGGCTAAAGAGATTTGGAAGATACTTTGATTATTCATGTAGTTAATAGGCCAGAGAAATGAAAAGTGATATCAAAACATGGTACAAAGTCTAAGGAATATATTACATGAATCATTAAAGCTTATGAAATAAAATTGGATATTAAGAAACTGAGAAATAAAGGTATTATTTCAACCTTATATGAAAGTTAGTAAAGAAGTTTAATTTGAACTTGTGTCCTCAAGCGGTCTTCGCTATTAGAACCATAGGTTGGCGATGGTGGCTTAGTCGATGACCGTCCTTTTTCTGATAGCAAAGAGCAAATCATGATAAATGACCTAAACTATTTCTATATCATCATTTTTTAAATACTCTTTGTTGGCATTTATATAAATGTAAATTGAGCGTATAAAGTATTCAGGCATGAGAGATTAAGAGAGCAATTATGTAAATTATAATCTTAAGTAAACTGACGTAGTCGAATATATTTATGCAAAGTAAATTCTGTTGTTTTAGCAAAAATCGTTGGTTTGTATATAAAACCATGTGTGGTATTATCTTATAAACTCAACATTCTTTGAAAAAATTGAATTTAAAGATAATCTTTCATTTCCGTTTTTATATTGTATAAACGAGTGTTAAGTTAAATTAGCACATTCTAAAGTTGAGAATGTTAGAAATTTTGGTATCTTGAGATTTTTACCTTGAAATAGATGAGGGAATTTTCCAATAATTGTCATAGATATAAGCTTACTCGTATTTTTGCGTGCAATTCAAGATATTAGCTCAGGATAAAGTTCATTTGAAAAACAACCCTATCGATATTTTTTCAAATTTGTCTTCATAAGGATCTAATGACCATAAAATTCAGTTGAACAAAGAAATAATTGGAAAAATAAACCAAGCAGGAAATTATTAAGGTTCTGTAATTTTTAAGGTAAAATGTTCTTTACTTTACAGTCTGACATTTTAAATGCTTCTGCATTATGCTATCGTATAGAGTTTACTTCGAAACGAAGCCCTAAGGTACTCAACTCTTAAGTAGGCTCCAATTTAAAGTTGTCCCATTTATAACATTCCCCTCTTATAGTGGAGTGAGGAATAAGTGACACGATTCTCTTGTTTGAACGAGCAATCCATGTGGTTATTGCCTAATATCTGTAGAATATTGGGAGGAATAGTTGTCACAAGAAGCAGCTGTAGTATTTTTACGAGTATCAGTAACACAGACAAATGAAGTCCACTAATATTTTTGAATTGATATGTCTAATAAAAGAAAATTATTTCAGTGACTTGCTCAAGAATGATCTTCGCTAAGCAAGGGCTCATTCCGTTTAGATGGATCACAAAAAGAAAGTGACTTCTTCTCTATGATAAGGTAAGAAAAATGCAAATCGTTTTCTTTTATATTTGTCCTCTGTCATCCATTTTGATTCGTCTTTTGTTTACTTGTGTTATATAAACGCCAAACTGCGTTATTTTCTCAAACATCATAAATTTATTTGCGAATCTCAGACAAATTTCTGTTTATTTGTCCCTTCTGTTCTACTTTTTTATTTTCACAAGTATATAGATTTGCCGCTGTTTTTTAAATATAATTAAAACCTTTTGAAATATTATTTAAAAGCTTTTTAATATGGAAATGGACTTCACTTTTTCTACAAACCGTATATTTTCGAGATATAAAATGTTTACTTACCTCAAAGATCAAAAACGCAATTTGTGTACTGCTCTTATATGACGAATTGCAAACAGCCTATCATTAATTGTTGAATGACAGTTTGGTTTACAAAAATTCTAAATGTCTTCATACTTTAGAGAAAGCTCTAGTCAACACACAGACAATAAAAACAAATTGGAAATCGGCAACCAAACCTTTATTTAAATTACTTTAAAAAACAAACAATCAAGCTACGTACGAGAATTTTGAGGTCCTAAATTAGGACAATTGGAAAACAGAAATATTGGGTAATTTATTTCGTATATGTGTCCTGTGCTTAATTACTACATTCCAAAGGCAGTGGGGTTGGACGGGTTATACCGCCCGGCCCTCGTTCGTTGGATGTACATTCAGTTAAAAGCAGGGGGACCACGAGCAGGTAGTACGCCAACAGTTGAGAGGTAGAGGCTAAGTAACCTTATCTTCTATGACTTAAGATTAAGACTTAAGGCTAGGACTTAAGGTTATATATTGCGTAAGCATACCGAAACGCCCTATTGCACTTGATCAGATAAGAATGATAGTTAGTCAAGTGAGCTCACTCTTCTATGCATTAGAGGTACAGGGCTAAATAAATAAGTGTGAAAAACCATTACAGATACTCGTATATCTAGACTTAAACCTCAGGAATATCGAAATAATGTAAAGGAAGATTATTCCGAATATAGCGCATTCTTCCTTTGGTATAGTATGCAAATTCTAGTTTTGCATTATGATGACTTATACCTAGGTAAAATATAGGAAAACAAGTGATGTAATGATCAAAATATTAATTCTTATCACCACGGCAATGAGTCAAAAGAAATTTGTTTTTTGAATGTGGTAATTATATTAAAGATTGAATCGGAAATTAAATATAGCAAATGCTTTTCTATATATTTCTCTTATCTCCTCAAGAAAAGTACAAATTCGCTTCCTCTGTATGAGCATTTGAATCCAAGCAAAAGCTATTTATTAATTCTTATGCGAGAAACGTTGATAATTAAGTGTTATAGCGTAAATTTTCATGCTACCCTACTTGTGATTACCTCTCCCTTTTTTTTAAATCCCAAAAAAGTCCAGGAGGGGAAACTACTGTTATTTTATTTCTGTTCGCACATTGTGATAATAAGAAATTAAAATTTAGAAGATAAGTAGAATCTTATCACAAATGTGCAACAAATTTATTAAAGTCAAAACTAGCATTAAAACTGAAGAGCTAGAATGGTGAGATATACACGCTGATTATGGCTGCATTTCTAAAGATTGATTTTTTCTTGTCTCTTTACTTTGCTCAGACGAAATGAGAAGTGAAATATTTGGGGTTTCCTCAGAATTTCAATTTACGAGAGCTCAGTTATTGTCAACGTGTTCTCTCATTGTTGGGGATGTTCTCTCGGTATTGTTCGACGCGCAATTTTGATTGGTGCTTTATGCAGTATAGTTATATAGAAAAAAATTCTCGAACAGGAAATATGAGGTCTATTGTCTTGTAGTATTGTTCTATTGAGGTGAGGGCAATGTGTAGTGTTCGTGGAGAAATATTTGCAAAAGTAGAGTAATATTTTATTTTACATATATTTTCGTAATTATTATTATGAGTTAATACATAGATGATTCTTGCTCCTATTCCTTCCCCTACGCCATTGCCTCTTCTCACATCACCCTTACCGATCTCTTTTCCTTGTTTTCCAAAAAGGTCGGTTCATATCTGATGAGGAATTTCATACTATTGTTTTATTCTACTCTTGGAAATTCTTATCCTCTTCCCTAACACGTGTAAGGAATTATATTGCGACTGCGTCTCGAGGAAAAGTGACCTACAACCTTCTCTCTTATAAATAATGGCGGTTATTATCGAAAACTCTATGTTCAGTTAACCTCTGTCTTCTTGTCTGTGCTTCAAACTACCTGCCAAGCTAAAGCAAAGTTTATCAACTTGCGTTACTTTAAAAATTCTTTGAAAGCCTAGTGTCATACTAGACTCTAGATAATATGTCCTTGTACAAAAGTTGAGCTGTTGAGGATGATCAAAAATAGGAAGAGGCAATTAATGTTTAATTTTCTATGTAACTGAAAATCTTCATTGAGTGGCTGTTGCTGGTCAGCCTCCCATTCTACTAAATCTCAATTGCTCTAGATCATTAAATACTGTTTCTCTTACTGTTTTTATTGTTTCTGTGATTTCCTTTAGTAGAAGACACTTCTCCTTCATACATATATATATATATATTATTTAGCCTAACACAAGGAATGAAATTATATGCATAAACAGCAAACAGATTCTCTTGAAGCAATTCATGATTTATTGATGGTTTGTTTTTTTACACTCTTTTTGAAGAATTAATTAAAATTTCATTCCTAACAGTTTGCGAGTGTTGTTATTTAATGCACGATAATTTCTGACGAAGGGTGTTAGGTAAGGACAGCATTCGAATCAAAATCGAAACCTAAACATTTTTCGGCTATTGCAAAACGGAATAAATTAGAAAAATAAGACATTCCACTACCACTTTCACTTCAAATCGGACATTATTGTTTAAAAATTTACAATTTTGTATTATTGAAATATATATGTATACATATATTTATCCAAATAGTGTAATAGTGACAATTATTATTTTTTTTATTTAATTTTATACAGCAATATTCCAGGTAGCCAAAGAAAATGTTAAAATTTAAAGCTTTGTACATATTCAACTAAATGCATAGAGAATTTATTTGATTACATTTTTATAATTAATACTTTTCTGTAGTAATTTATATATGAAATTTAATATAGCATTAATAGTTTAGCGCTTGTGAAGTTATATATGCCGAAAAGAGAGTGAATTTAGATGAAGTAATTAGACCATAGATTTATTTATATTCAAGAAAAGGGCAGTGAACTGATTTTTGGTAGTAATGAGATTAATGTGTTTTTTTAATAAACGATACTGACGCAGATATGAGCTTCTTAGCTTAATGTTCTGAAAACACAAGTTTTGACGGAGAAATCGGCAATCTTCAAGCTTTGTTAAACTTAAATACAGTAAGATGCTCAATTGTGAGACTGTGTTGAACGAAAGCGTTCCTAGAAAGAGGTCCAATTAATGTGTTAGTTATCAAAAGGATTGTTTCTACTGACCACCGGACCAAGTAATAATGAGAAATTGGCTGCAGTGGTGAAGATTTATTCTTTTATTTTTAGAATGCCAACGAGAATAAAAAACATCTTGAGTATTTTAAGGAATTTATTAGTTTCAAGCAACATAAGATGAAGTATGAAACAGTCGAAAACTCGAAATAAATGAATAGTATCTATATCTATCTCTTTCTATATATGAAGATTAACCCACAGGAAAATTTAAAGATGTATCTAAGCACTTTCGAACTATATTTGCAAGTTTATTTTCAAGGATTAACATGAAAATGGAGAAGACAACCTTATATACGGTACAAAGATACGTAGGGACCGCCCATAGTACAGACCAATGCAATAAAATACAAAATAAACAAGACAGGAAAATACCAGGAAAAAGAACAACAAGCAACTAATAACAGACATGTGCATGCCTAAAACGATATGCACACAACAACAACATGTATATAAATGGAATATGGTTGAATGAAAAAACAAACATTTTAAAGGATTATGATTAGAGCGAAAACATTTAGGGCTAAAAGTTAATCCACAGGCACAACAAAGACACGTGGTGGGGGAGGCAATGCGAATGATATTACACTAATAAAAAGTGACAAAAGGCTGCATTATGAAGTTATTCCATTTAGTATGTTTTTCAAAACAGGGTCGAGTTTAAATAAGCCAATGGAAATGTTTATTTTGGGTAAGATGCCAATTAAGGAACACTCGACAATATTTCTTTTTGTGAAATCAGCGAAATGAAAAAGGAATTTTGAAGAATTCCAGGCAATGGAGTGGTTATTTTCAGATAAATGTGAAACTAAAGCGTTGTTTATTTCACCTCTTCTAATGTTATACTTATTTTGGTAAATTTTGGTATATAAAGATTTACCAATTTGCCCGAAGTAAGGTAAATTACAAATAGAACATTCTATAGAATATACCCCACCTTTTTCCATGTATTATTGTGGAATAAATTTTATATAAAGTGGATTCATATTTACATATTTAAAATTTAGTCTCTATTTACTAATGTACCTGTCATGGAAACTTGCAAAATCATAAACGATACCCTTTTTCAATCAAATGATAGCATTTTAGGTCTAACCAAGTCTCTTTTTTCTACCTTATTAAAATTGTCCGTAGAAAATACAGTGTTCTTTTTTAATGAGACTTTGTACATTCAACACGATGGAATGGCCATGGGCTCTCCATTGGGTCCCAGCTTCGCTAATGCTTTTTTATCCTACCACGAAAAAAAACTGGTTAAGGGACTGTCCGATTGAATATAAACCGTTAGTGTTTAAAAGATATATCGATGACTGCTTCCTTATTTTTAAACACAAAGACCATGCCCCATTATTTTTAAATTATTTAAATCAACAACACCCTAATATTAAATTTCCCATGGAGACAGAATTAAGCAATAAAATCTCTTTTCTGGATGTCACTGTTTCAAAAGTTAGTTCTAAATTTAACACATCAGTTTACAGGAAACCCACTACCACCAAACTTGGCACCCACTTCTTTAGTTGTACTCCTACTAATTTCAAACATTCTGCCATCATAAACAGTATACACAGAGCTTACAAAATCAGCTCAAATTGGTTTCACTTTCATTCTGAAATTGAATATCTAAGGAGCTTTTTTCATTTTAATTTTTTCCCAGACCATCTTTTTGACAAACTTACTTCCAATTTCTTATTTAAAATGTTCTCTCGCAAAACCCCTCTAATAACTGTCCCCAAACAAAAACTATTCTTAAAACTGCCTTATCTTCCACTTGATACAAAATTCCACAAAGCTTTACTCTCTACTCTTAATAAATACTTTCCCCAATGCAAGTTTCTCCTTATTAATTCTAATCCTCTTGCTGTCTATACTTTCCTTCGGCACAAAGAATCACTCCCATTATGCCTGCGTTCCTCCATCATTTATCAATTCACTTGTGCGACCTGCCAAAGTCGCTATGTAGGCCAAACAAGTCTACAATTAAGATGTAGGATCGCTAAGCATATCGGAGTATCATACAGAACCAACATTCCCATCCCAAACCCGAACACTCCTCTATACGAGAACATTCACTACAACGTAACCACCCGCTTGACCCTGATTCCTTTAGTATACTCTCTTCTGCCTCCTCTTCTCTAAGTTTAAAAATTCTTGAATCTCTTTACATCAAACAAATTAACCCGGAACTCAATGATTATTCATCATCCCATAAATTATTCACTATATAGACAAATGTAAAACCAACCACATCCCCCTTAATAGTTTTCTTTTTGCCTAATTTTGTCCATACTATCAGTTATTACTCCCAGCTTAACCGTTATAAGGTCAGTACTCGTGCAGAGAAATTTCTATTTCTATTATAGTTTGTCCCATTAATATCTAAAACGATCTGGTTTATTATTGACTTTTCCTTAGTGTATTGTTTTAGTCGTCCTTTTGCCCCATTAATTATTGATTATTTACTATTTAAACTTTCGTGCCTTAGTCTAGTCATATTATTTGATGTTCAATCACTTAAAATTTAACTTAATTGAACTACTTGCTTCGCTCCATTTATTAATATCCGCTTGGATTACATTCTTCCTGATCTAACTTATTTTCGATTGTTCGCCCTAACCATATAATTCTCTTGCTGTGTTTTATAGTGTTTTTTTTTTTTTGTTTTTTTGTATTCCGCTTGATTCATGTTTACTATTCATATTTGTTGATCATGGGATTATTTAATCTTTTTTCTGTCTTATTAATCGATTTCTTCATGCCTTGCTTTCAAATTTATTGCTATAGTTTATAATTTTTTGTATTTCGATAGTCATTTAAGTCATGTTTATTATGCACATTTAAAAAAAAACTCGTGGGATTATTATTTAATTCAGTTATTTATTTATTTGTTTTAAGATATTACATCAATTTCTAATAGATTTTCACTAATTTGATTTCTGTGCTTAGTTATTCTTCTAAAAATAATTTTTGGTATTTAGAATTCGCTGATGATGGTCATCGTCAATGACCGAAACGTCCGGAAAATTAAATGTTCAAAACCATCGCATATGTCTTCATATTCCTGCTATATATATATATATATATATATATATATATATATATGAGGGTCGTCCCCCCCTCATTTTTTAGTTTTTTTATCTCCACATGCCTAATTGTATTACCACATGAAACAGTAGGTCACATACTCAATTTCATCAAAATCGAACAATATTTACTGGTCGCTATATGGATCTTAACTTATTTGTCTTCCGGTAAATTAATTTTTTTGGATAGAAATGAACAGTCTTTGCAAATAATAGTTTATTTGAAACAGATCTTGGTGTGGAAAGACAATTTTTTAAAAATATTGATATTAAAGTGAAAAGAAAATAGTTAAATGGTAAATGTTCTCTTTTTGACACAAATTATAACTAAAATTGCTGATTAGACATTGATCCTTTTGAGCATGAGGGAAAATTTTTGTAATGTTTTGCCACAAATCTGAGAAGCAACTGTTTCTGTTCTCCATCTCTTGTTAGAGATACATTATACGATTTGATAAGTGCAATACCTGTTTCTGCTGGATCGTTAACAACCATTAAGTTAATCGCTCGACGTTAAAATTCTTGAAAGCACGTATTCTATTCCCAAGAACTTGGGTTAGTCTTCAGGAATATATCCTCTGCAAACTTTTATCCATCTTTCATAAGGAGACTGAAGATTAGCTTAGTTATTTGAGTTACCAGTTCATGCAAGTCCAAATCCTCGATGATATTTGTAAGATTCAATCGGCGAATAACTTTGGTGTTTTCATTACGTTGGAGATTGGAGACCATCTTCTGTTTGGTGTTAGCATTAATTCTATGATCAAAAAATCCAAGACCAACAAGATGTTCTCTAAGATACCAAAGGTATATGTGAAGGGCTGTGGTTGCTTCTCTAGATATTGTCTGATTTGGGTACTTTTGCAAAGTTTTAAGAAGCAGAATGTCATTTTAAGGAGCATTACTTCCAAAATGGGCTTGATTCCAAAAACGCGAGTAGACCAAAGCAATAAAAAGAGAGCACTCTGTAATATTGCCCTTTTCACCTTCCGCTAGTTTCAGTTGATGCTTAAACAAGTATATTTTCAGATTTTCAGGACATATATAGCCTTAGACATCCAGCGTGCATTGTGCATGATCAGTTGCTCCTGGGGCTCTTAATGTAACTTCTGTCTTATCAATGCCCCCAAGAAAGATGAGACTGAGTCACAGCAATTCTTCATAATCGTCACGCAACTGACAAGATTTCAAAGCTTCCTGAAAATATGGGACCATTTCTCCTTGAAGATTATGCATTACTGGATTGACGAATAAACTGCTATCCGCCTCTAAAAAAGAATCCTTTTCAAGTAACGATCATTGTTCTTTAAAATGTTCAAAGAGACTACTCTTTGGACAACTTTTAGGCACAAGTAAAATATAGCAAGCACATGACAACATAATTTCGAAAATATGATGAAGGCACGTGATCAAAACAAGATCCCTTCCTAATACTTTCTCAATTATGGTACAGGCTCCTTTTCGTAGACCTGTATTTGATGGAGTTGTGTCAAATACAAGGCCTTGAACTTCGTCACGAAGATTCCAGTCATTAATTGATGAAATGCATGCCATAGCCTGTTCTTCTCCTGTTGCACGTGTTATTTTGGGCACACCAAGAAGTTTTTCATTTCCATTTACAGAAACTATTATTGCAATTCGTTCTACTGTTTCCTTTGCCTCATCAATAGCTGGTAGTAATTTTCCATCCCAGTGAAGAAGGATCGGTCCTTCAACAGACAACGAAGCTTTGTCTCTATTGTATATTGCCTCTCTTACTTGCTAACTCGAACGTCGTATAGAACCCCTGGAAAGTGTCATAGCTGCAATATCAGGACTCAAGGCTTGTGCTATTGATCCAGCAACCATTGTTGCTTTTCTATCTGTAATATTTGCACGATCAAGAACAGCAGCCACACCTGAAGTTGTAAAGATATTTTTTTGAATTGAAGGACAACATTGTGCTTTTTGTTTTCTAGTTGAAGAACGTAGACAAAACCATTTGTCTGCCGCAATTAAACTTTCTCCTTCAGATGATGATGACTCGAAATCTGCATGAGCAACAGCCTCTGCTCGATTTTTAGAAGTATATAATTTTTCTTTGTATTGTAAAGCCTTCTCATGTCGATATCTTTTGCGGGATTCCTTGGCTGAAGTAATCTTATCAAGGCACGACATACTGCAGGTGAAAATGTTCTCTCTCTGCATAGACAGAAATTGGCGGTCTTCTTCATTTTTTACCACATTTAAAGCATTTTTTGAGGCTATGTCAAAAAGAAAGGTATTCTTCATACAACCTTGAAAGTTTCTTAACGCAAGAGTCTATTCGCTGTGTGGGAATTCGGGCTCTTTTCCATTTCTTTTATGACTTTTTTGCAAGCGAGGTTGTAACTTTGTGTCAAAGTCATTCACTCCACTTGATAGTAGTACTAAACAATACGAAACACCTCACCACACGATGCTAGTCTTGCATATGAAAGCTCATAAGTAGGATGTCCTAAAAGCCAGACTGACGCAGATGAACGAGTACTTCCAACCATAATCTGAAACAACAGAAATAAAAATTTATGGTAACCGAGTGAGCTCACGGTTCCGCTCCATTTACTTATACTTAGAAGATATTTTTTTTATACTCTAAAATATCTATATATTCAATATTGATGAAAGAATAAGCTTTCCTTTGACATAAAAAAATAGGCTCCTGTGTTTGTAAAAAAATACGGCAGTTATGCTTAATTAAAATATATATATATATTTATGTATATATATTGTGAATTAAAATATGAACATAAAGTGTGCTAACATATAATTATAATATTCTTTAAGTAAGTCTGATATTGATAAAACCTGCAAATTATCTATGCACTGAATAGACAAAGTATATTACTTCCCTAAATAATTATATATATACTTGCATAAACCCACACTTGTATTCACTTTTATTACATCAACTGTTAAACTTCAAACTACAAATGAACAATTAATCAATCCTCACTGACTAATATAGAAAATGGTCCGATTGCATCACCATTTGAAACGAGGGAGCGTTATTGCGTCATCGCTTTACAAATGGGCTGACAAATCAAGAAGCTGAAACAACAATTATTATTGCATCATACGCCGAGTATGTGAATGTCATTCCATTTTTCAGATAATGCAATATTTTTATTTGGGGGGAATTATTGTAATTCATATGGAATGAGTTATCAATGACAAATATATGATAGTATATAAGTACCAACCAATAAATGCTTACTATTAAAAAGTTCCAATATTTTGACTGAAATTTAAAAATATGGAGACAAATAGCGACCTCTAAATATTCACCAATTTAGTCAATATTTTGAATCAACTCTTTTAACATCTTATAGCATAATTTTAGACATGTAGAGAACATTTCCAACTAATTTCAATTTTTTGAATATATTTTTGGACCACCCTAATATATATATATATATATATATATATATATATATATATATATATATATATATTTATATATATATATATATATTTTTTGACTGCAGCTTACTGTTAGGTCTTTCGACCTAACAGTTGGTCATCTTTGGGGCAGAATGACGAACGTAATATTAAAGAAAAATATATTGTATATGTTGGATCATTACCATAAGAAAACGAACGAATCAACTATCTTGAAATATACATGGAGAGATTTATGTTTAAAATATTTTGACCATTATTGTAAGGAAACGGACTAATCAACTAACATGAAAACACATTAAAAAATTGGTTTAGATTCAAAAGGAGTTCAGCTGAAGCTTTGATTAAGTCTCGTCGTGATAAAGGCGGTTTACCTTAGGAAGACATTTTAACAAAAGAATCTTTTTCTTCGCTCGTAAGATCAAATTCTATTAGCGATTAGAAGGAGGTTGTCCCAAGGATGCGGAGCCCACTACCCAGTGGGGCGTCATGGGTTTGCCCCTCGAGGACTGTAATATAGTTCCCTCCTCACTATACAGCGGGGATGAGGGGGAAGCTGAGCTAAACCGTCCAAAACAGCCGTGATTGAGGCTATTTACAAACATATCAATGTAGTCCTCATCAGGGTGATTTACACCTCGACTGGCTATACGTCAATCTGCCACACCATGAAGGATGTGAAACAACTGGTCTCGAACGAGGCCAAGGTCCATCTCCAAAAGAATCGGACCAGATGCAAATATCTCAGAAGAAATATTAGTGTAACGTAGTGTTTTTCTTTGGCGGCTGGACCCACTTTTCACTGACAACACCTGTGAAGAAATCAAGGCAGAGCTGTCCGCGAAGCAGACATAGGCCAACATTTTAATTATGGAAAAATTCGGCAAAGGAAACAGTATAGTGAAGTTCATCTTCGCGATCACCGAGATGGCGAGAAGAACGAAGAAAGATGGAAGGCTTGGGTTTTACCTAAGGGTATCAACTGAGCAAATCAAAAAAGAAAACTACATAACGATCGACTGCTGCTACAAATGCTATGCAGTCGAAAAGCACTTAAAGTACTGCATGGCGAAGGTAGTTGCATGCTCCAACTGCACCAAATCCGGGGACGGTTGAAAAGATTGCACGGAAGGCAAGTAAAAGTGCGTCAACTGTGGAGGGGACCATAAAGCCTTAGCCATGAGGTGCCTCATCCGCAAAGGAAAAAAAAGGCAAGAACCAAGACCAACTACGCTCAAGCGGTGGCTCCGAAGAACATCGTCAGAACAAGTGTTCCGAAGCTGGTGTTCCCAGGGCCGAGTAAGGATATCATGACAATGATCATCTTTGCTCACATGGGTAACGTGGCTAACCCCGGCTCCTTTTCCGAAGAACTTAACCGTCTTCTGGAGAAGAACGGAATTACCAAAAAACTCTGGTTCCCCGAAAATCCAGACTCGGCGGGAGTACTTAACATTTAGTTTACCGACGAACGCAACGGGAACATCAGCCAAATGAGGATCCGATGCTGTCTCCTACCGAAGAACAAAAAATAATGAAACAAACTTCAGAAGGAGAGGGAGAAATGAAGAAAGGCGCAACAAAGAAAAGGGCAAAAGGGTATAAGAAGAAGAAAAAACAGAGGGAAAGACAAACGAACAAAATTCGTCGGACGAAGAAAAAGCGCACGAAGATGAAAACACGGAGGTCCCCTTAACTGACAAAAAGAAAGTCATGGAGAACGGTTACTTCTTTGACGACAAGGACGTGGGCCTTAAGGTATTTGGCTCTCCCCTGTGCCCGGCCCCAAGAGACGACCCAGAATTTCTTCTACTTAGCATTGCCAAGGGGAAATTCAAGTGGACATTCGAGGGAGCTTTTTCACTGGATGAAACTGCAGGATTGATGTTGGAGGGCACGGTGTTTATCCCACCATCGGACATGTACGACATGAACATGTCAATATTCAAAGCCATAAAAAGTAGACAAAAAACTTCCAAAATAAAGTGAAAGTGCAAAATACAAATGCATAAAATATAACGATAAGCTCAAAAGTAAATTAAATAGATAATGATAAAATAATTGATAATATCAGTGATTTGGAAAAGTGTACATAGAAAGTATGTGTTAATTAATATTGCCTTATATATATATATATATATATATATATATATATATATATATATATATATATATATATATATAGTATCAAATTATATATTGTGACTTAATCAAATAAGTGACTTAAAATTAGATTAAAATCATCAGCTGGAATTAAATACAATACTAAAGATGTTTTTACAACAAACGCGTAGAAATAATGTAAAGTAATTAAATTAATATGTAGATAACGTTAGAAATATATAATAATGTGTAAATATACATATATGTAAATTTTTTAAGAATAAAGTTTTATAACTATAAACAATTAACTCTTATGAGTAAATGTGAAATTTGTGTTGTATAGAGCTAAGAAATATGATTTCCACGTCTCCAGGAACCCTTATCGTCCTACTTATACTTAAACTATCTCTTCTCTGCTAAACTCGATTTTTCACAATGTATGCTATATATTTACATTTATGTAATCTTTCTTTGTAATTCATTCTTAATAAACCATGAACGTTGAACATGAAAATACTTGTATATGCTTAAAAATATTTTCGAAAACAAAGAATTGATTTTGAGTATAAACAAAAGGAGGAAAAGATTTCGGTCAAATTCTAGTTCCATGCGGGGTCCTCGCAGATTATGGCGACGAGTCGTTAGGAAGATAGTCTCTGGCTGGAATTGTGTATTGATTGAAGGTCTGCGTTGCGAGATCATAACCTTCTCGGCCATTCGGAGTTTTCGGCGGTCAGGATTTACGCAAGATGATGGAGGTGTTTTGGGTGAGCGTTTCTTTTGTAATTGACGTATGAAGCGTTGCCGCATGTTGTTTAATAGCCCCGTCTTTGAGGTACATCGTCAAGGTACGTGACAAGGTTTTAGAAGTCATTCCTATGTATTTAGAGTTGCAGTAAACACAGTCACCTACATTGCACGATTATTCTTACAATAGTTTGGCCTCTAGTAGGGGGTTCGTCGCGAGGAAACAAACTATTCTTTATGACGGGGGATCGTGTTTTTCTGGTTTTAAAATATATAACCAAGTTTATTTTATGCTTGGGGTTGGCTGGGGAAACGTTGAGGTGTATAATAGCTTTGAGAAGCTTCCCGTCTTCCTTGTAGCCTGTCTTTATTGTTGCATAAGAGTAAATGTCTATTGATGATAGGTTTTCCTGTCTGTCCGTTGGAAGGAGGGTAGAGTTTATCTTCCGCTTAACGATTAAGTCGAATACGGTTTGTGATTAGCAATTGTTCACAAGGAGCTGGTTCACTCGCTTAAGCTCAGCATCAATCGTTACCCAATTGCAGGAGTGCGAAAATGCTCTGTTCACGAGGGCGCTAATCACCGATCTCTTATACCTCTTGGGGCACTCTGAGGAACCAGTCATGCCAAAACCTAAATTTGTACTGTTGATGTATATTTCTGTCACGAAGCGCTCTTGAGAAGATCAAGGAATGGGTGTGTGGACTGCTCTTCGTTCTAGTGAGTAAATTTGAGTAATGAGTTATCTTTGGGGACTAGATAAGTGTAGGTCTATATTCTGGGTTCTGCATGTCCAGGAAAATATCGTCAATATATCGGACGTAGATGAGCGATTTGAGGGTGAGTTTATTTTTGAAAATGGCATTTGCCCCGAGTGAAACTGGGGGACCTACTCGTATATTGGAAGCATCTTCCGCTCATTGAAGGCTCTAGTCCGTTCCCACCTAGGTATAAGCCCGCGTTCTGGCTCCGTTCTCACTAATAAAGAAATTTCCGCAATCCGTAATCACACCATTCAATGTAAGATCGATATTTCCCGTCTAAACTTTGAAACTTTAGGACATTCCAGAGATCCTACCTACCTTCGTATTCTTGAATCACTTTTCATAAAGCACTTAAAAACCAGTCTCAATACTGATTCTACTCCTTTCCCCCTCCTCATCGCATAAATCTCCGAGAAGAGTTTACAACTACCGATCCTATGACCTCGCATACAAAATCTATCCCTCAGTTCTTGGTTTTTACTCTTCGCTGAAGGTTAACATTATTTGTGTTTAAGTAATCAATAATTTCCAAGATCACTTATAACCTAATTAATTATGTTTTCATTTCAATTTTTTGTCAATGTCAGCCCGCCAACATTTTACAGTATCAATTTCAATTGCCTTTATTTTGATTACAATTATAATTTATTGCGATTATAAATGCATTAAATAATGGCTAAAAAAGCGGATGAAGAAAATTTAAAATAATAAAATGGACGATTATTGAGATTAATGTAAAACACAAATAACAATATATAGAATTAATTGATACCATCCAATGTAATTTGGAAAAATAATAGAAAGAAGTGAAGTTATAACAAAAACCCACTTGAATATCAAATATTAGAGGTAGCTGGAGTAAACAATAAAATAACCTATTATATTTAATTATATACATAAATACAAAAAAAACGAAAATAAATGTGAATGAATTAAACAGAGGGACTAACCTTTATCGTAGGAGTTAGGAAATCAACTAACTAAAGATATAAAAACTACTAACGATATTTGTTCGGTCGGTCGGTTGGCTAGTTAATGTAATGTAGTGTTGTTTGGTTATATAGTCAATAGTTTAATTGAGGAGGAGTAATTATATAGGTTTGGATTTATTTTATTGATTTTCAAATTGAGAGAATTTAAGGCTGAAGATAATATCGTAAATGAATCAGAATTAAGAGTATGATGGTGATACTCAGTGTGTTGCCTAATAGAAGAGTCTTCAGGCTTAGAAATGCGAATACCAGTCAGTTTAAACGCTTCGCTGTTCCATTGTTAAAGGCAACCGTAATAGGATATGGAGGTAGGAAGATGAATATAAAATCTCTAACAATATAGCCTGGATTTTTTATGGTACAACTCATAATGAAAAAAAGAAATCATTACTTTCATTTTATAACTTATTTAATAATTCTTTTAATATTTCGCGCAAATGTTTTTATTTATTAATGTATTTGCGGGGCCAAATATAGTATATATATATATATATATAAATAATATATATATATATATACACTATATATATATATATATATATATATATAAATATATATATATATATATATATATATATATATATATATATGTATATATATATTTGTAAATACTTTTAGGTGAAACATAAGCGCCTGAAAGATATCAGTAAAGATAAAGTTGAAGTTCTTTAAGAAAAATAAATCATTTTATTACTTCGCCAACTTTGCGATGTCTTCACATCTTTCATACAAATCTAAGATATCAAATTTAAAGTAATGTGTCAAAATATTGCTTTATATGATTTTAATGCAAGATTGATGTCTCATACCCTTAAACTGCCCACAAGGCTGTGATTTAAATAGTTTTCCGCAATTTATTGTAAGAAAAAGACGACTCAGATTTATTTAAAGATATTTAATTTACCTTTTCTATGCTGATAATATATTATTTTTTGCTACAACTGTCGAAGTATTTCAACCTAAAATAAGAGATTTTAAACAAACCACTCTTATAGTTAGACTGAAAATACCCATATAAAGTAAAATATAGCGATTAAATTTAATGGACATAATAGATCAAATATGATTGATGATAAAAATTTAGAACAGGTACAAGAATAATAGACTCATGGCATTGCGACTTCTGAGAGGATAATGAAAAAGTAAATTTGTAGAGGAATCAAATTAGGCTAGAGCACACGAGTACAGCTTAGCTACGACTTCAGAAGCACGAAAACCCTAAGGGTCAAAACCGACTGTCGTCTAACGATGCATCTCACGACTCTTATCCCATAGAGGGGGGATTAAAAATAAAATGTGAATCATTTTGGCATATAAAATAAATAATTTCCCTAATGATTCTTGTTTTCTTTTTTTTTCCAGCCCGACAACAACCTTACAAGAGAAAAGTTATAAAGTCATGAGTTGTGTGTGTATGTCTTCAGTAAATAATTTCTAGCATACTTAAACCGAATTTGAATGTCTATTACTTACTTCTCTATAAAAATGGACTCACGTCTATCTTTAAATAGTACAACTCGAAAGTCGTTCTTGAAATAAAGAAGAAAAATTGGGGTGAGGGGGAAGCCAAAATTGTCATACGAGGTAGCAATATTTTATAAATGAATTCAACCTCAACATAGCTGAATTGATCAATAAATCTTGGACACAGAAATATTGCATCAATACCTAACTTGACACCCTATCAAAGCTTAAGGGAAATATTTCTTTTATGGGAAAATTTGAATTATCCTCGTATATTTTATAATTGCCACAAAATATCTAAGAACTATGAGGATAATAATATTTTCTTTAATTATAGTATTTAAACTATTCATAAAATTAACAAAGCAGAGGTTGTAAAATGATTCCCTAATAGAGGAAACATGGTCAATTGTGACGAAATTTGTCCCCTAATTATTATTAATCTTTGAGAGAAACAATCATGATGTATATTATGGTTAAGTATTTAATTAACGTGGTATTTCTTCGTATCGTAGTACTAGGGGAAGTAATGGTCAGAGGTCTTAAAGAATTCAAACGCGGAAAGATGTAGAAGGAGATAAAATTAGCGAAAAGAAGAACGACGAAGTGCAGGCGATAATCAAACCATTGACTCTGATTTATCGGAATAACTGAACAACAGCTAAGATTTCTGACTCAAGGTAGACTTATAATTTCATATGAATACCAATTATAAAAATCGAGTATATTTATGATCTCACTATCGAAAAAACTATGCCTTATTTTACATTTTATTTTAGCTTCGGCCTACCTCTAATATATCTAACATTTAGAACAATTAATCCTCAAGATAAAGTGTTGAAAATCATGTCACTATGTTTTGAGCAATGTCATTTTTTTTGTGGAGGAGTGATATATTAGGAATAGACCATTTGCTTTTTCCTTATAAAACTCATCGTATTCTAGTACTATACAAGATACTGCGATATTCTCTTAACTCTCCTTCTTTAGTTACCAATCTCTACCGCATGGTAGATTGTTTTCATATAAGTATGAATGATACAATAACACTTTTTTCTACTAGATCTAGTATTTTATTATAGTAGACTCATTTCCGTCACATTCATTTTTAAAAAACAATGCACCAGTGTTGTTGATTAGATATTCCAGTCTTACATTACTATGCTTACCTGACATTGTTCATTAATCTGACAATTACGCCTGCAAAAGCGTTAGTTATCTATAACTGCAATTTTAACAGTAAAAAAGCATTAATACACTTCCACAAATTTCGGATATTGTAGACCCCTAAAAAAAAGTGCATGAACACTACCGCCGGGTGTATTGGACCAAAAACTGTGTGGACATAGATTCAAACAAGCCCACTCCACTAGAGAATACCGATTACTGAACATGCGGTGAGGCCTTCCTGGATAGGCGCAAAACAATATTTGGTCTTGTGATTACACTAGCGTCGGGCTGTCCCCCTCCTTCTTCACTGTTCTAGCGTTAAGCCACTTTCACCAGTAAAAATGTGTGCAATTCATCACCTGCTCTCTTAAAGCTAAAATGCATTTCTTTGATACCAATGTCACTCTTGTCATATTCATTCTCTTCTTTGCGGGTGTATTGTACATCTTGCCTTATTGGAATTTAGGTTTTGTTTTTTCCTCTTTCTAGTCAATTAAAGAAAAATTTTGGATGGTAGTACTGAAGGCCATGTAATCTTCAATACACTGATCAATATGTTTCAACGGGTGAAATAAGAAAAAAAAGTGAATTAAATATAATTGTTAATATAATAATATTATCATTTAATTCCCCAAGATGATATAAAACTTTCAAGTAGAACTAAAATTATATTCAAATAAAAAAATAATTTTAAAATTCATATGTAGCACTGCAAATTTTAAGCACTCCTCACTTATGTAATTATAACGTTGAAAAGATACATACACACTAATAGCACAGTATTCCTTGGTATATGATAAAATACCATAGCAGATTAGAGCATAGTATATTCTAGAACATTATTTCATAACATAGTATAGCATAGCACAGGATAGTATAACATAACATAGTATAACATAGCATAGTATATTATAACATAGTATAGCATAGAACAGAATAGTATAGCATAGCATAGTGTAGCCTAGCCTAAAATAGCATAATATAGCCGCATTCTTTAGCATAGCATAGTAGAGAATAGCCTAGCATAGCGTAGTATTGTAGGGCAGCATAGCATAGCCTAGTATAGCCTAGAATAGCCTACTCTAAACTTGCCTAGTATAGCATAGCATTTTATAGCCAAGCATAGGATAGTATAACCTACCCTGTTTTAGCCTAGTATAGTCAAGCCTAGCCAAAAATAGGATAGCCTAGTATAAACTAAAATAACCTTCCTGTGCTGGGCTAACTTAGCCTAGGTTAGTATAATATCGCATCCTAGTATAGCCTAGCATAGATTAGTACACCTTAGTTTAACGTAGCATATTATAGTTTAGCCTAGCCTAGTATAGCCTTGCCTAGCGTAACATTACCTAGTATAGAGTAGCTTACTATAGCCCAGCCCAGCCAAACAAAGGAAAGGCTTAGCATTACATACCAGAGCCTAGCCTAACGTCGCCTAGACTAGCCTAGCCTAGTATAGCCAAGCTAGAATAGGCTACTATAGCCTAGCCAATATATCCTTGCATGCGATAGTCTAGCTTAGCCTAGCATACTATAGGCTAGCATGGTATAGCATATCGTAGCTTAACCACACTTAACATAATATAGCCAAGTGGAACATATTCTAGCCTAGCCTTGTTTATCTTAGACTAGTATAGCATACCATACAATTTGATTATTGCCTAAGTTTCTAAGTATTTAAAATACTCTTATTTATTCTTAGGTTTATCACGGAATCTTCTAAAACTCTAAGATAAATAAGCATAAATCTAAAGATACATTATTCAACAATTGGATATATAATAGGACATATTCTAGCCTAGAACATATTCTAACCTAGCCTAGTTTATCTTAGACTAGTATAGCATACCATACCCTAGACTAGAAAAAACCTTGCATAACTTAGCCTATCGTAGCCTAACATATTATTACCTAGCATAGCCTAACATAGCCTAGCATAGCAGAGCATAGCTACCCCTAGCCTATTATACTGTAGCTAGATAGTATAGTATAGCCCAACATCGTATAGTATAGCCTTTACTAGCCTAGTATAGCTTAGCATAGCTTAGCCTAGCCTAGCATTAACCATCCTAGACAAGTATACCGTATACTATCCTATTATACCCTATTCAAGCATAGCTTAATATTGTCCAGCTTAACATACTATATGCTATCCTAGCATAGCATTTGATAGCCCAAATTAGCATAGCATATTTAACCATTGTACATTATGTCTTAGCATAGCTTAGCAGAGTATAGCCTAGCCTTAATAGCCTAGCATAGTATAGTTTATTTAAGGCTTGCCTAGCAGAGTATAACATATTATAGCCTAGTCTAATCAAGCAGATTATCAGTCGAATAGTTTTGATGTAATTAGCAAAACAAAATAATTCCGGGCTAACCTTGAGAAGACCTTGGTAATTATATCACTCGAAAGAAAATGTAAAACAACATAAAGGTTGCAAATTTACTAGAATCGGCCGAATAGTTATGATGTTATTGCAAAAACAAAATAATTCCCGGGCTAAACTTGGGAGAACATTGGCAATTATAACATTCAAAAGAGAATGTAAAACAACATAAGGCTTTAAAATTTCATTAGAATCGGTCGAATAGTTATGATGTTATTACAAAATCAAACAAAAAAGCAAACTTGGTACCGACCCACCGAGAAAGTGAGATGGAGAGTCTCTCGCGACTAAAGTCGCACGCAATGAAAATAATAAATGGTGAAGATAATTTATAAGATTAAAATCCAGTCATGCCCAGAATAAAGAATATGTAATGCACCCGAACCACGTAACCTTTGGATCTTTAGGAAGTTATGTATTGAGTGCATGTGGTAAATGAAGGTATGGAAGTAGATTAATGGTTTTAAATCGCCACACAATTTGATTATTGCAAAGGTTTCTAAGTATTTAAAATACTCTTATTTATTCTTAGGTTTATCACGGAATCTTCTAAAACTCTATGATAAATAAGCATAAATCTAAAGAGAAATTATTCAACAATTGGATATATAATAGGAAAGGGAATTCACCATTCAATCAAGTTTAACATGTCACATCAATATCTCAGAAACATATACTCAGGAGCCACATAACAGTAAAAGGTTATATCATTGCAATGTTCAAGAGAAATATATATCAATCAAAAAACAGTAATTCCACTTTTGTCTTGACCAGGAAACAATACATATTAATATGGTTATAATCAGAGAAAACGAAAAAACTATCTTCTCCCCGGCCCATATCACCAGGTGAGATGAGTAACTCAGAACGTCTAACTTAGGTAACCACCTCGAACATATCATGCGATGCAGATGAATTGAGAGTAGACTGTTTTTTCCGGTCACAAATATGGTTAAAGGGAAAGAATGAGCGAATGAGAGAGAAAAAAGAGGAGGAGGAGGGGAAGGGGCATAAAGCCAATGCAATGGGAAATGTACTGTACATTATTCAAATTAATTTTCCAACATATCATATAATTTTTACTTCATTAAAATTATCTATTACACATATTAGCCGATAAATCCAAAATACAGACGTGGTAGGCCCCATATCTACCGCCCCATCCCCGTCATAACTCGACCTCGTACCCGGGTTTACAAACCAGATCCCTCCTCCCAACAGCGCTATCTCACTCACATCCCCAGACAGCCCGGAACTATCACAAACCCATCTTGGCTGCTACTTACTAACTCCAGTAGTATTACCAATAAATCTGATGAATTGTGGTTAGTTGTAAAATAAAAAGAACTCGATTTAATTGCATTAAGTGAAACATGATTTTCAGTAAATAAACCGCCTCTTTTTCATAAAATTAGCGGCTCTGATTTATTCAACAAAGACCATGATAACCGTGGCGGGGGGTATGTTTGTACGTACGTAAAGAATTGAGAGAGATCAAAGGGTCAATCACCGTTCCAATATGTACATCTTGAGTGTTTGTCGTTGCACTTGAAAATAGTGAAACAAGCAGGGCAAATATTAGTGTGTGTACTTTATTATCCCCCAAATTCACATGCAAATGTACATGATGATCTAGTGGAACACATAACAGTTAGTGTAGATAGGTTCCGATTATGGCATAATAATTTACAAAACTTGGTAACACTCAAGGAAACTCCATGTTAGATCTTGTTCTGACAGACCTTCAGTGCTACAGGTCTCTCGAATTTCTCCTTCCCCCCATTGGCTTGATTAAACACAAGTGCGTGCTAGTGCGACCGACTGCCGCACTGCGCGCCACCCCCGCGCCACCACACAGTAAAGTGCCGCCTCTACAGGGGATCCTCTGGTTATTCTTAGAAACATATTCAACTGTAGAACATCAAGAATAGGCATTTCAAGTCATCCTTGAGCACCAATAAGAGACTCACTTCACTCTTAAGACGTGGCGAAAACGAGACAGTAACCAACCATGGATGACCCCTGAGATAAAGCAGTTGTTTAATAAGAAGCCGCACGCAGACAATCAAGAAAATTTGGAACCTTATCGTAATCTAAATTTTTGTTTCAAAAGAAAAATCAGACAAGCAAAGAAAGATTATTTTAAAACTGTGACTTAGATGACCCTTATGAAATAGCTAAAGCGATAAATGTACATTTTGCCTCGATATGTACTAACCATCCCCCCTAGAACCAAGTGATATGCCAGCCCACCAGCCTTTATTGCCCCCCTCCCCCCACTTGTTATTCGAAATTAGATATTTATAAAGATTTAAAGAAAAATAAGACAAATAAAGGGGATATGCTACCGAACATCGACCAATACCAGTTTGGAAACCTGAAGGGACGTTCCACCACCATGCATATGGTGTTCCTCCTAGACGCCATCCTAAAAGGCCTGGAGCAGCGTAATACAGTTGCCCAGATATGCTTGATTGATATTAAGAAGGCTTTTGACAACGTGGACCACAAGGTAGCAGTAACCCAACTGTACCAGCTCGGATGCCGGACCTCACTGCTGCCCTTTATAATATCCTTCCTAACGGGGAGGCAGCAGTGCACCAGTTACAGTGGCAAATCATCCACCTGGCCGCCTACTACCTGCGGAGTGCCCCAGGGGATCTGCATTAGACCAGTAATCTTCCCCACCGTTATAAACATTCACTTTAAAAAGTTAAGTTCATAGACGATGTGACTGTACACACAGTGACGAGGACCATCCACCTGCACAGAAACCCCCTACAACTACTCATCGCCACCATTAGTAATCAGTGCTAGGAACTGAAATTAATTCCCAATACCACAAAATGCGAACTGCTCAACATCAACTTCTTGCGACAGGACGTGGTATTCCCTGATGTGCAACTCGACGCCAACGTCATACGTTGTGTCAAAAGAGCTAAAGTGGTCGTGCTGATTATCAACTGAAGCATGATTTGGAAGGAATATGTCGATTACATCGACACCCAAGCGTCCACGCGGCTTTTCATGATTTTCCGAGAGAGATCGTTTGGGGCATCGCAGGAGAAGCTGGTACAGCGGTGCTGCCAGCGCATACGACATGTGCTGGAGTATGCGTGTCCGGTGTGGCAACCCGCTCTGAGGGCTACACAGCAATCCGCTCTGGAGCGCGTGCAGAAACGGGTATGTTGCATTGTTTTAGGTTGCCATTACAACAGTTATAGTGCCTGCTCTCCACGCTTGGCTTGCCACCGCTAGAGATCAGGAGAAGCCAACTTAACTTTTTTTTTAGGGAGAAACTAAGGGAAAATGACCATCTGAGCATTCTGCCAACAAGAGCACCATCTTGCTACCAGACACGACACAGTGATAGATCGCTACTGGCCAGGTGCCGAACATAGCGCTACATGAAGTCCACCATACTCTATCTGGCTCGCCTGTTCAACAAATAGACTTTGCACATGTTAGAAATTAATTGCTTTTTCTTAAGATCTTATCTATTATAATTTTTATTGTTCAAAAGTTAGCTTTTCAGTAATTGCACATTGTACAATGTAATGCTTCTTTATGAATAAACCAATTATTATTATTATATTTATTATAAAATTTTCAATTGTATTAAAGTACTCAAATATTAAAATCCTTAATTAGAAATCTTTCAGCAGGAATTATACGGGGTTATTCCTGTTTTTCACCCCCTAACAGATTTTGAAAAAGCTACGATAGAGATGGCGCTCGGATTAGGGAGAATGTTTGTTACTAAAACCGCTCTTCTGTGCAAAGGAGCCAAATGAATATAATCCGGACACTTCATTAGATGCCACTCAGGCAAAATAACTTCCATTTTATTTTCAATGTAATGATAAGAAACTTTTGCATCAATGCAAACATATAAGTCACAATGTGAATTAATTTTAATCCCACTCTCCAGGAATGAAAGTTTCCAAGATTAGAAGATTTTCAATTTGGACGTCCATAAATTCTCCAAAGATTTTCTGTATTTTTCGCTTAAGGGGCTTTATTACTGAATACACTATTAAATACGTAACCTTATTAATTTAATAAAAAGACTAATGTGCTTGAATTTTTAAACTAGTGTATCATGTAGGACGGAATGTAATTCCTTTAATTCCGAAAGACAATTATAATAATTTCATAAATTTAGTAATCACTTGTTTTAGTATATCTGAGGACCTTCTGCTTCTGAAACGTCCTTACTCTAGGTTTATAAAATAATATTTAACTCTTTCCACAGATTATGGTGATTTTAACAGTAAAAATATTAGAGAAAGTTGGAGATATAAGATTAAACCTGGGAGGCAATTCAAAAAATATCTCCGAAATTTAAAAGCAAAACAAATCTGAGGAATATGCTTGGCCAAAATTTTCTTAGAGATAAAATTATTACATTATTTTTGGACATGCTCTTCCGATTTTCTAGGACGGATTAAATTTTAGAGAAATAATTTTACTGTAAATACTAAAATGCGATTTCATATTGTATTCTATACAAAGGATGTATTTACTTATTATTGCATGTAAATTTTTGAGACCAATAGTCTTTGTGTTTTTAGTTCCTGCATGTATTCTATTATCATTCTCTGTTTATTCAAGTGCTCTAAGTAACATTTTTCTTCGAGCCTTTCGATATAATATTACTTTTCGCGTATAGAAATATTTAGATAGATTTTAATAATCTTTATATTTTCAAGACTTTTGTCATGAAATATGATTCATTTTGCTCTCATTAAAAAGGTGTGTATCTTACATCTTTTTTATTTTAATCGAATTACATACAATATTGACAAAAATAATTTTAAAAAATTAAGTTTTTTCTTAGCCAATTCCATCAATATGAATAATTATAGGATATAGAAAAGTAATGTATGAAATAAGAAAAAATATTTTAACAAAACAGGTCTTTATTGCATTAGAAGTGTTTTAGTTCAAACTTTAAAAACCTACGACATACTTTTAGTATTATGAAAGAAATAATGATATTTTAGGCATTCCAGTCGGCAGATAGGGCTCCATTTTGGCGTGGAAAGTACATATTTTTTAGATACTATGTATTGATGGGGTTAATATTTAAGTTAAAATAAGTCCGCCTTACCTTATACTGATATAACCATAAACCATGAATTTTGCACATCGGAAACCTTAGAGGGAATCCTTATAACAGCGCTGCTGTAAATTTTGACGTCAAAACCCTTTGTGTCTAACCACAGGTGTGGCTTATTCGTATTTAATTTTTAAGCTTTAATAAGACTTGTAATAATTCCTCGGTCAATTTTATAGACTTTTATAGAGGTTATGGTCTTATTTTGAAAACAAAGCGTTGCGACTGGTGTTGCGCGGCTTGATTATATTGTCCTCAGCACTAAATAGTAGGTTTTGTTTGCTTTTGCATTCGAAGATAATGCTGGGTTTTTTAATCGTTAATACTACTAGGTCTTTTAGATTAGGTTTCGTTGTACTTATTGTTCCTGAGGCGCAAGCTGAGCGAGAAGTGGGGGAATATCAACCCATGGCACGGCTCGATAAAGGCTTCCAGTAACCAACGCATATATGAATAATCTAAAAATAAATAGTAAGTACGTAAAGACAGTACTAATGGTGTTTTTAGGTACTTTAGTCATCATTTAAGGCTTCGTTTTGGCGCGGAAAGCATTTATTTTTAAGATAGTATCACTGTAAATAGAGCCGTACTCAGAGTGCTAGTATATTAAAAATAAGTGCTTTTCGCGCCTAAGCGAAACCGTTAATGACATCTAGAATGAGTACAAACAGAATTAGTACCGTTTTTACTACAAAAAACAGGGCGTAGGTTTTTTGAAGTTTCACTGTCCTTTATATCATTGCAGGAACTAGAAGATGTGATTTTGAAAAGTTACCGTATTCTACTAAATTGTTTAAATAACGTAGGTATTGAGGAAAAGGTGCAGGCGTTATTTAATATATAATAAATGAAATAGATGAAAGATATATAAGAAATTAGTCTTGTTAGCATTTTAGCAAATACATTTTTGCAGAGTTACTGGCAAAAAAGGCATTGGAAATTTGTCAGTAACTGATCTAAAAGATCATTATAATTTGGACTGAAGTGATTACAGCTATAAACATGATTATAAGCTGAGCAATTCACTATTATTAAATCATTTATGCGATTGAAGTTTGTCCTGAACACTGCAATTTGAGAATGTTTAGAAAAGTATGACCCTAACCGCCTGAGTTGAGCGCTCTGTAGTTAACTTTAGTTGAATAAAATTTATTGCTATTAAACTCAGTTCATTATTTCTTCCAATTAAAACAGGTATAAACTGTCTGCAAAATAGCTGGTAGGAGTAAAATTTATAATAGCATATAAACTTTTCATATAATGTAACTATAATGTGCTTTTAAATTATAAAGATTTAATCATATAATTTGTCAGACAAGAGTACTTGGTGTGGACATTTCGGGTTTTTTAAAATCTATTATAAAATTGGGCAATAATATTTTGCATTTAATTATATTTCTCTCATATTTGTTTGAAGCGAGCGAAAAAGCGAACACCAGCAAATTTTGAATCATTTTGAATCAAATTATGAATTTGATACTTTTATTATTTAGTCGTAAATTTCACTTTGATAATAGTGCAAATCCTGCTACATTTCCCAGTGGAAAAAGGTCAAGCTTTTAGATTATGCCCTTTTCTCAGTATTAAACTGAAAATTATGAGGCATCGATCCTTTAAGTCTTAGTGCTTTTCCTGTATATCTGTAAAAAGTTGATATTTATGTACAAGATTTGCTAGTATGATCATCTAAAGTTCGAAATGTCTTCAAAATTGTTTAAAAGTGCTACTGTAATTTCCTTGACAAGTACATCCTATCTCGGTTTAAGAGCCAGTAATCTTGTTAAGGAAGTCACTAATCTTCATGTAGGATGATGCAACCAATTTTTAAACGTCTCGAAGAACTGGTAGAAATCAAAAGGATTTGTAGAAATTCACTAGAAACAATTAGTGAATCTTTTAGCAATAAAAATACGAAATAAGTAGCCATCCATGAAGCTACACGAATGTTTATGCTGATTAAAAGATTTACTTCTTCGGTAGTTGTGTAAACTTGTTATTATTTGTAATTATATGATTTGTTTTTATATTTCGGCTGGAATCTCTTTGTATTTATAGTAGTTAAAAATATGAGAAATGATCTTTTGATAGTAAAAGAGTTAATCTCTCAAAATATTTCTTTCTTTTCTTTTCTTAAAATTTGTAGCGTCTATATTTTGACAGTTAATTGAAGTGATGTTTATCATCACTTCAAGAATGTTGCTCAAAATTACATCTGTTATAAAGAAAGTCTTGGATAATACTAATATTTTCATAATATTAGTAAAAGCTAATAAGATAATACCCCTTAAATTTTGGCCGGCTAGTTTGTGATAAATTGTACAAAAATAAATTTTGACTTCTCTTGTTACAAAATCAAACTGAAAAATACGATTTTTTTATCGTATGTACCTAATTATATAAAATAAATGGTCATATGCGGTGACTTCAACTTTTCAAACGTAGATTTTCTAAATGATATGGATGATAATGTTGAAAATTAGCATAATAATTTATAAATAATAAATTCCAGCAGCAAAGAACAGACGAACCAGCACTCGCTCCGAATATTCTTGTCTTAAAATTGAAAAATTAGGAGAAATTATATGAACGTATACACTTTGCCTAACACATGTAAACATCGATTTTAACCTAGTTCCTTTCACTCTACATAAACCTAAATATATTCATAAGGTTTTAACTCCTCAAGTCTTTATATTGCGTTACTATACTAAAATTATCTTCCAATTCAACGTTAGATTAGAGTGATATTTTAAAGGGTAGATCTGACTACCTCTCAGTATAAATGTCTCACTATAAATAACGAACTAGTATGCGAGAAAATTAGATGTGGTATTTGATATAGCCGGATAAGGCTACATTGTCAATTAAAATGTGCATAAGTGAAGTTAATCCATTGTAAAAAATATCGGAAACCAGGAATAGTGTAAAGAATCGAAACACAAATAAAACAGAAAAAATGTGACAAAATTAAATAGCATGGTTTTGAAAATTTAAACAGAAAAATTTTTATATGACATTGTTTCGCTATTACGTATATCTTTAGAGAATTAGGCAAATTATTTTATGCTAATCATAGTACTTCTTATTCTCATGCATTTTTACGTTAATAATTAAATCCTTTTTTCTGATGTCTTGATTAACATACTTCACATTCTCACTTAATTAATCATAATTATTTGTCACAGATCTACATATTTATGGTTTTAATTATTTTATAGTGACTACAATACCCTCGTTCAAGTTAAGCGTTCTTTGAATGTGAAAAGTGAATCTTAATGGATGGTAGAAAATGATGAAATCAATCAGAATACGTATGTCTTTTTTTTACAATACAATCTCACAAAAAAAGGAAACTATAAACTTTCAAATTAAATACAATAATTACTTTAATGCCAAATGGGAGATTGGAACAAGCACTCCGCTGTTCATAAAGTTTTTTATCCCTAAATAAATCATGTAAATGAATGAGAACGTGTAAAAAAGTTTTCGGTTAGCCATATGCCATACCAATGGATGTCGAGAAACAAACGACCATATCAATGACTTACTTTTACGTATGCAATATAAATTCTTTTCACTAAAGATGTGAGTTCAAATCAAGTATTGCAACCTGGAATCCGCAATTCGGCCAGTGCCAGATTGGGTTTTTAAGTTCAACAGTTCCACAAGACCTCAATGAAGAAAATGATGAATCCAAGCTGATAATGCATCCGATAAGAACTCCAAAAGCAGGTAACCACCAATGCTCAGTCAGGAAGGTATTACTGGCCTAATTAAGGACATTATTCCCTCAAAATCAATACCTAAGCTCCTTGGATCGCTCTTGACAAAACACAATTTCCTCCGACATTGTGCAGATCTCTAGTGCCAATCGCAGACATAAGGAGATGTCTTCATTCATCAAAATTAATGAACAACTTTGGTACTGTGACACTGGTTGTGTTCTGATGTGCATAACTTGCCCCTAGGTACCAAAACAATGGAAGCTTTCATTATATTCGGGAAAGAATACTTTAAAATCCGTTCTCCTGCACAATGAAAACCAGCTCTCGTCGGTTCATATCTAAGATCCTTACGGATAAAAATTCTCCTTGCTGCTATCAACCTTGAAGCCCACGAGAGGGGCATATGCATAGAGCTGAAAGTTCTTGCCTTCCCTCTGATCTTCAAATTGTGTATACCACTTATATCTGCTTCTTGTATTTATGGAATAACAGAGCCGGTAAAATCGCTACCAACAAACTAAATGTCCTCAAAGATCTAAAGACATTCTAGGTACATTTAACTGCATTCATAACCAGCTAGTCGGTCCACAGAAGTTCCCTTTACCACCACTACATCTTAAACTGGACCTTGTAATGTATTGTATTAAGCTAATGAACCCTCCTAACAGTGATATAAAAATGAGAGCGAAATTCAAAGTTAAGTGAACTAAAGAAAAACTAAAGACAGCTGTATTGAATGGTCTTGTTCTTTGTTCACTCTTAGATGACGTTTATTTGTTAAAGGCTTATATCAATCTAAGAATAATGCTTGACTTGCATTTACTGTGCATTTACCTGCGAAAAATCGTGAACTGGATGCCACAAAGTTACCAAGGTCTTAGATACTGGAGGTCCTTAAAGTTACACTTTATTCACTCGTACCTGGACTTTTCTACCACAATAAACACGGAGAAAGATTTCACCATGAAATTTCGATGATAGAATATCGTTACCAAGGCCGCTTCTCCCAATATATGAGAGGAAATTAGTGCTTGAAATTGAGGAGTTAGAAGCAAAGTCAAGAACTAATTTATATTTAAATATTACCAAATTAGATTGAGATAGTTTTTCATGTCCAAAGGACATGTTTTCTATACTTGATTGGTTATATTTGACACTTGTTGAGACTAAAAGTTTAATTAACATAACATTGAATATGATAATTAAATATATAAACTGCCCATGATTCGATAAAAAATGTTTAAAATTTGCGCTATTGAATTAATTAATAAGATGTTAACTCATTTTAAAATCAAAATTACAGTTGACTACCTACTTTAATCATAAGCCGAAAGGTGCATGCATCGCGTCCCTTTAGAATATCGAGTGTGTCTTTTATTACGATCTCAAACATAATAAAGAGAGTAAATGAACATTTTGCGCAGATTTTAAAGTGGAATATAACTCCGAATTTTTTTACAAATTGTCCTTAATTCGGTCAACATTGCAATAGAAGCCAACTAGCAAAGCTGAGCTGTTCCTGCACTATATTATGAAAAAGCAACAGTGAATTTATCTATCGACTAGGCTAAAAGATTTCTGCACTTCAGAACACCCACGCACACATTGAGTTTCCTTCATTGTTCTTAGCCCAGCATCGCCGGTAATTTTGCCTATTAGCCTAGAACTTAATTTAATTGGGGTTTCTCCTAAGTTTTTAGCCCATAATTTTAGATTTGACATTGAATTTAAATAAAAGTTACTCAACATTTTCCTGTTTTCACTTATTAACATTGGGATCTTTTTGTTATTTAAAGGCTATATTATAACCATCTTTAGATGTATATTACCAGAGGTGTAGGATTTTGGCAAACGAGTGAATAAACTCGATATCTCTCTGATACCGTCATTTGATTTAGCACGAGACAGGCAAAAAACATTTATAACGTGGCCACTGCACTGAAATAAATTGATGAAGGGCTCCTTGGATAAATTCCAACAAAATATTACGTTTACTGCAAAAATAATGAACAATTTCTTAGGCATACGCAACCAACGATTATTTTCGGATACGCAAGTGCAAGAAATGGCTAAATGTACTGTGGGTAAATCTTTCGTAATATCCTATTAGAAATTTGTTACCGATGTCATTGGGATCATTGTTACACTTTAAATCTTCTAGAAAAGTTCGTATCTGCTGATAAATTTTTATTTATTCGTTGAAACTTTCAAACTTTTCGCATAATACAATCTTGGCCAAACTTATGTAGCAGGTAAGAAAAAGAGAAAAATATCATTAAAAATCCTTTATTTCATACTTGACATAATACAAAGAGGTATTTTTGCGTATATTATAGCAATAATTAATATTTGATGTGTCATCTTTTTGATTTTATGATCGCTTTTAAACGTTTTTGCATACGTAAGAGTAAGTTGGCTCAATATTCTGCTACTCTTCATGAATTTTGGCTGTTAATTCACTTTTTGAGAAACATTTATGCACCATCACTCTTGTGCACAAGTGTCACCACAAATGTTGAATGGAGTTGAGGTCTGGAGATTGAGAGGACCATTCCATCAACGTCACCCTATTTTTCAAACTGACCCTTTAAAAGTCTAGATGTGTGGTAGGGAGAATTGTCTTGTTGGAAGATTACACCATCTGGTATGTCATCATTTTACCTAGGGAAGGTTGATAAACCTGGTGTAACATGCTGGTGTAAGTGTTAGAATTCATTCTGCCCTCATAAGTGAAAAGCAATTCTGGGTGTAAAGGCAACAAGCAGCCCCAAACTATTACACTGCCACCTCCAACTCTCATAAACTTCTACCACTTTTAAAGGGCTTCCACAGATCTGAGGAGAAATACGATTACTACAAATTTTACTGGTGATTTTCGGTATCCAATAAAAGTTTTGGTATTTAATAAAAGTGTGTACTAGCGCGATATATTGGTGAAAAATAATGTGAAGAATTTACCAAATCATCATTAGTCCAATCTTGATGATCTAATGCCCAAGACAATCGTTTTTCTTGTTCAACTGAGACAGCCTGTTTCTTTCTATCCTTGCATACTTTGCGCCCAGCACCTTGATATCTCCTTGTTTCTGCTAGAAACTCAGTAACTACATCAAGACCACATTTAATGGCAAAAAATTGAGGCAATTACCTGTGCCAACTTAGTCTCAGGTAAGCGCTTATGAAAGCAAAATATTAATTATTGATAGAATATACGCAAAAATGCTCATTTGTATTATGTCATCCCTGAAATGAATGAGTTTAAATCCCATTCTTCACTTTTTCATACCTACCCCATAAATTTGACCAAGGCTGTAGCTTTATACTTAAAAGTTTTTTACAGCTTTTATGTAAATTTGGGATTTTCTATAGCAAATGCTATGGACGAGGTTTTGCTAAAAATAAATTCGGGATATATAGGGGATTATTGTAAATGCAAAATTACTGAAAATTTATTTTTATTTACAAAAGGATAAATGAATATTCTCGGTGTATACCTTTTAATAGATAATCTGTAGAATTACTCCATTAGAATGTGTTAGATAATGGGCAAATCATTGAATATACTGGATTTTATTTTACTACGATAATATTACGTAATTACAGTAAGTATATGCGTTCTTTTTCTAAGTTTATTGCGTGCATAATTTGGATAATCATTGTCATTATCCGTTTACAGCAAATACCTAAACTTAACCCAAAGACATTATAGACGTTGTTTTTCTTACAGAGTAATACCACCGTAATCGGTATCTTAAATTTCCCTGAGTTGCAAATAACTAGCAAAATTTGGGTCAGAATTCTTTGTTTCTGTTGGCATTCTTTAGAATAGCATGACAACAAACTAATCTTCATTTAAATAATTAACACCCAATCGATATGATTAATATTTGAATATCAAAACGACAATAGGAATTGTGCTAAGATTTTCCATAGAATTACGTTAGGAAGGATCATTGGGATCTTTCCATTGATACTTACTTCTCAATCATTGTCTTTCAATTATTTGCATCTGTATTAGTTTGTGTCTCTGCTCTAAGATGAAGTATGGTTGGCGTTTATCAAGTAGAGTTTTTCTCATAGTGCAAATTGTGTTCATTATTTTTCCATGCTATGTAAAGGCAAAAGTTGAATTTTTGCCATATATTTAATTGTAGTTGCTAGAAAATACAAGTTTTCTGATATATTGAAATTAATAAATAATTAAATTTGCATTTTCAAAATTCCTTATATCTTGATTCCGTTAAAAATTCCCTACCCATCCATATATCTTATTGTATCCAGGGTATCACCAGTATGGTTGCGCTCATGTACCCACGTACTTGTCATAATACACTCTTCAAGTGTAAATAGACTTTCATCTGCAAATTTATCTGTGATATTTTCTCTGAAAAAAAAGAGAAAATTATTAATAGATGCAAAACTAAATGGAACATAATAATATATGGATGGGTAGGGACTTCCGGGCCACCCTGTACATTTGGCTTAGTTTTACCGCTGAAAGTGTGTTTCATTCTCCTTAGCAAAGCGTTCATCTAAGTAGAACAGTTCTAAATTCGGCTTTGCAATTTAGGTTGAATTCCTTCCAACTCTGAGCATGAAAACTCGTGGAAGATTTAAATCCTAGCACCTGTTATCATTAGATAATTAGAGAGGTTTATATAAATCAAATATGGCATTTTGGGCTCAAATTTGACTCTTAATAAATCAACTAGAATTATGCCGCGTAAACAGGGGGGCCAATTATTTTTTCACCCTTATTTGTGGATATATGCATAAGTCATTTAATTACATCACGAAATCACTGAGCTAACCCTTCGACCAATGGTTGATATCTTCTCGTTTGGCCAAGAGGAGAGTCGTTTTTTTGACTATTACTTCTGGTATCATGAGTCATTGAGAACTCTTGGGAATTTATCATATAGGCCTTAAATCCTGTTCTAGCCCGTGCTATTTAAAAATGTTCTGGTTCTTAATTTAATACCGGATCGAATCCTACTTAAGTCATATTATTTCGGTTAAGTTAGCTGCATCTTTTCTCGAGCTTGAATTCCTTATTATTTGCCTAACTAGCTCAAGATTGCCAGTTTTAATTAAACCTTTCCACCATTATGGAGGTTAAAATTTATTTATAACTTCCGCTTACGGCAGAAGTTAAATGTTAAGAAAGATCGAAAAGGAAAGGAAAGTCAAATTGGGGTAGCTTAATAATGAATTCCAGGTAAATTTCTTTCCTGATGAGCCAACCTTTTGAAAAACTGGGATTAATGCAATCAAGTAAAATTCTTCTGGAATAGGCTATTTCGTCTGGCCTTTGTGAAATACCATGCGTAGCTTTATAAGTTACATTACATTTCTCACCACGCATTTTAAGGAGTCTTGATAGAATGGGTTTCATTTTTCGTGTAAAGTTGAGAGTTAAAGTGAAAGCTGCCCTCGCTTTGATTGTTAAGGTGGAATTCTTCTATAAAGAAGCTAGTTCAAAGATATAGGATTAAAGATATTGTAATATGCGCGTCATATTCGTTGCAATTTAGTATGGAAAATGCAAAGCCAATAGTGAGAGTTCTTTGGCCATTCATGGCGGGTCATGGCCATGCATTACGAGCTATGTACGTGAGGATTGAAGACTGCGAAGGGTAGGCTCTCGTACTCTCATGCCTTCTCTTTCTCATCATAGTTTACGGTTTTTATCGCAGGTCGATCCGCTTCGAAGCTACCATTTTTCGCCTAAACATCTCTAACTTACCAGCCCAATTTGCATCAGGGAAGCGCCTCATTTCTCCCCTCCTCTTTTTGCCCACACTTTGTTTTACCCCCTTTGGACTGAACGATATAAATAGGGGCGTGGGGCCTTTTAATTTATTTTATTGTCAGGATTCTGCTTTGATTGTTTCGCTGAATCGTTTTTAGTCACTTACATTTGACGTTGTTCATTTTTGGAGACCCGTACTGGATTCCTTCGTACAAAGAGGATTTTTTGCCATTGATTCCTGCCAGCGTTGCCACTGCCCCTATGTCGGCTGCATGGAATTGTGCTCTCCAAGTTATGTTAGCAAGTGTTCTCCTTTGGGAAGCCATTCACACTGGACGCGTGAAAGCTCTCCTCTAGTCACCTTGCCATCTCCTCTTTGGGGAATTCTGTCAACTCGAATTCCTTCTCTTGGATCGTTGGGCATTCAAGTCATCGTTCCCTCTGGTGTCGACGCCTTTCGCCCCGATATCGCCGTCTGTGGGTTTCTCCTCACCGAAGACCGTCATCGCATTCACCCCTGTGGCCTTGGGTCGAATTCATTCATCGTCGTCGTGCCTCTTTCACCTGGGTTTCCGACGTGGGTTATTGCTTCACTGCTCTGGTGTCAGGTATTTCTGAGTATTTCTTTCTTCTTACGTTTCCTTTAAATTAATTAAGTTTTATTCATATAACTTTGGGCGGTTACTCCGGGAACACCTGTAACTAGATTTCGGCTTTAAGTTAATTATTCATAGAACCCAATTTTATATGCGCGAATTTCTATTTTGGTTAGAACGACTTGTGGCCGTTAGATGGTGATAAGTATTTGTGACTTTTCTTATTATTTGATGTACCCCCGTATAATTTGTTATCAGTCAATTTATTTCATTATGATTTTGATGTAAATAATAGTTAATACTTTTATGCGTTTTCATTTATACCCTTGCGGATAACTGGTAATTTAGCACTGTCCTAATAAATTCTGGTGAATTTCTGGTAGGCCTTTAGATCCCTGGATTCTATAAATTTCTTGTGTGTGTTTTATTTGGGCCGTGTGAACCGGATTCCACAATAGCCTTATTAAGAATGTTGTGCTTTACTTCTTACATCCAATTATGCTCAAAAATATAATGTGTGAAAGTTCAGAGAATCCTCCAAATTTGTAAAGGCTTTGGAGAAATCCCAGCTTCAAAATGACCATACGGAAAAGAAGATCCAGTTAGAAAACGTTTAGCGACTAGGGAAGCAATTTGGTGTATTTTGCGGTGACTTTCAATTGCATGAAGTAAAATATCCCAGAGGAGAGAAATCCTGCAATTTCCATTGACTCCATACAATGAATTCTATGTTGCGATTAATTAAACATCTAAAAAACGGTAGGAGTCTCTGGCTCTAAAGCAGCTATAACTTAAATACGTAACCGTAAAAACTTTGCATTACCATTATGGATGCTATTCCACATTTCAGATGATTTGAAAAAAAATCTTCGTTAATCTATAACCACAGAAATCTCAATGAAAAAATTGTGAAAATAGATAAAGAGTGAACAATAAATACATTTTTTTCCATACTTTTGCATGAACAGTTGCCTCTAAATATTGATCTAATTAGACATTATTTTCCAATCTAACAATTTTCTGAAGCATGATGACACTTAAAGTAAAGTTGAGATCTGGTAACTTGAGGGATTGTACAGCCTCATTAGCCCTTGTGATCATAGAGAATGTCTGGTTTATAGGGGTTTTCTCCTCTTTCTCCAGCCCTGGAGAATCTTGTGCGTTCCTCTGGACCCTTATGCATCCTTTGGACTAAGACTGAATCTTTCATTAATCATTTATTGTCACTACCTCGCAATGCAAATGGACTGACATCACACGATCGAGTATAGACAGCGGCATTTATTAAAGGTGAAGGCGTATTACGCCCTTTGCAGTCTTATCATTTGTAGCACGGAGTGCTGAATTCTTATTTTTTGTCCATATTAAATTATTTCCAATCTTTACCAACATTAGAGAAAAATCTCAATAAAAAGGCAAATAAAGAATGTTTATGAGACTGAGTTCCATCACAGCGGACAAAATCCTATAATCTAAAAAGCAGAAGAAAAGAATTGGCGAAATGACAACAAAATAACTTACGATAAAGTACTAATAGCAGCAGAATATTGTTGCGGCTATTTAATTATTAAAATTGTCCCCCCAAAACATATTGCGCAATTGATTTGTAAAAATAACTCTAAGCCCAAACTAGACTGAAACAATCTTAGGCGAAAAATGAGAATTGCCATTCTTGGAAATTTATGATAAAACCCACCAAATCTATGGATCAATATCAGAGTTGGCACAAGTGAGCCTACCTACATCATATCCGGTCTCCAAAGTACTAAAGTATGCACATACAGAGTGATGAATATTTTTTTGAAAATGACCATAAGTTGGAGAGAGATATTATGTTCACAATAATATTCCAATGTTCACGAAATATATAAACACATAAAATCATCTGCAAAAAACTGACCAACGAAGTCAGAACTGCAGTTAAGAGCATCTTTTTTAAGGAGAAACTGTACTACAAATGGAATCTCGAAAGTATTAAAGTTTGTACGCTAAACGAAATACTGTAGGGAAGAAAAACAAAGATGCATCAAAAAAAAAAAATGACGTGGAAATCAAGGCAAAGAAAAGAGGCAGAAATCACTATTATATCAACAAAGTTTTCTGACCATTGCACGGTTTACTGAGAAGCATGATAATATTTGCTAAGATACGTCATGTGCCCACATGGAATAATCTTACATATGGTATCTTAGAGGATTACTTTTTAAACCCCTACATATGAAGCAGGAAAGCTCGGACTCCACATTAAGCACCCAATAAATAAACAATCGAAATTGATGGCACTGCAAAAACCGGCCCGATTTATCAGTTTCGAAGTAATTTTTAAAATCAGTCAAATATTTGAAACCTAATAAAACATGTAGGCCTATTGATACAATTAGACTTTACCCTCGATTATTCAACATCTGATTCCTCTCCGTAAGACAGAAAAACAAATGAAGTCGATTACCAGATTTTGTTACTCATCATCGTACCTTTCAAAACCAGATTCTCAATTCCAAGCATTACTGTAATGAGCGTCCTTGTCTCGGTCATTGGCAAGTTTGTATATATCTACCTCTAACTAACACACATCATTTGCCACCTAAATGCAAATTACGAATTGTTTCAAGGTATTTAGCATGATCAGTTGCCTAGTCACATTCTTCATAAAAAGATCTACAGGCTGTGCCGGCTGAATTTATCGATTTTTAGTGGCTCCTTATTTCAGAAAGATGAATTCGAATAGGTGAACAGTCAAAGGCGCTGGATAGAACGCAAAGCAAATATTTATTTAAAAAACGCTTAATGAAATGGTGGACTGAAATCCACCTGAATATTAGAAATGAGTTACATCTATCATGATAATGCGCACCGAGTATCAAAATGCCAAAGAATACTGGCATGAGACGCAGTCTCATGCCATTATTCTTCCAACAAATGCAGGACATGGTTATGGAAGAGCAAAGCATGGGAGTTCTGGTTTTGGCGACAAATATGGGTCTTGTAGTCACCAGCATGAAGCTTGCTCTGAATTATGACCTTTCCTACTACTCGTAGAAGAGGCTCGAAAGGAGAGATTTTGACAGCCAAGGCCAAAGAGAACCAAGTGACAAAGGTAAAGAAGCTCCTGAAAAAGCTGAAGCATCATTTTGTGCAAGGAACGATCTGCTTATTTTAAAATGCCAAATACATTTGCAAAATACAGATAAGAATAGGTTGCTTGTATATAATTCATGCGACCTACCAGGTATCATGAAGACTATGTTCTCCAAACTGCGTGTCTGTCGCCTTTGACGGATACGCCATGCCGTACATAATCTTTGAGCAAGGTTATAGAATCAATTTTATCGTCGATGTGGAAAGGCTGGATAATGTAGTCAACCCTTCGATGGAGAGAGTCAATTATTCTCCAATTTACTTAAATCTCGCAGATTACCGCGAAAAGGTCTCAAAACTTAGGTGATAATTTTAGCCAAGTTCTTTGAAATTCCATTTGATTTGCTTTTTGCTGAACAAATACAGTCATCTTTCCCGAACTGGGCTGGAGTTTTGGGGAAAATTTGCTGATGATGAAACCACAATAAGTACTATTAAAACATAATAATAGAACTCCATAGCAGATAGAGAGTACAATGCTTAAAACCATATCCAAAAGGATGGAAATTGATAATCTTAGAAAATTTCTAAATGCAACGAACTTGTTTCACAAAATGTAACATTCGGCTTACATCCAGACGAAAAGAAACCATTCCTAGGCAGAGCAATAGAGAAATAGTGGTTAAATACAGGGCGATAAAAATTTAAAAGTTTAAATGGTACCTCATTTACGTAATTAAATTTTACTTCAGTCCACAAACCACGAAAACATTCATTGTAAAAGAATAGAAGGAAAAATCTGGGATTTAAATAAAAAAGAAACAATTAACAAACAACGCAGAGAGAATACTTAATGGTCATATTGTGTATTCTTAAATAAAAATAACTTTTATATAATCGTAGTGTTATTATTTTATAGTCAGATTATTAAAGCAAGATTTAAGGATAAAGGATCACTACTAAAAAGAGACTCTTAGCTAACTCTTTTCACGCTGTGTTGTTTTCTCTTGCTTTTATTCTTTCTTCTCCTTGAACAATAAAAAAATTAGTTTCATCGTAATCGAAGTAAACTTTAGAATCAATTATCTATAATACTATTTCAAGAAGAGTCTGTTACTGTAAATCTTGTTCATTCAATATCCCTGGAGTAGGAAAAGCTGAAAGATTCATTTTTATTATTTAGGAAAAAAGGAAACTGCTGTCATATAACAAGAGGAAAATCGGATGAAAGAAGAAAATTAAATTAATTGGTATTAGGTATATAATGGAAACGATTCTATCTTGAGGTCATTGAATTAGTAGAAATTTAAAAACTTAAGTTATCTCACCCAAAATAAGGATTTTGAAAATGCAAATCTAGATAAATACATACATTACATGGATACAAATAAGGCAAATTTTCTGTGCTTCTTTAACTTATGTTAATCTCATATTCAGAATATGTCCAATTTTAAAGTTACGAGTATATATCATTAACATTGGAGATCGAAAGCCGTCAGAAAAAGAGCTTAGAAGGATAAGTCGTGAAGAAACTCTTATGTATGTTTGAATACTCGTTTCAGGATATTTTAATGCCGCTGAAGTTGGGAAATCTTCTCCATTGCTGATAATGCTCTACGTCCCAAGATTGGCATTTGAAACGAGACAAAGTTCCTCTCTGTTTTAGCTGATAGCGTTTGATAGCTCTTATAAATTAGGTGTTTAAGAATATTCAAACTCTCCGATATTTTTAAAAAATCTTTATTGCTTAAATTACCAAAATGCCTTAAAAAATAATAATTGTCCAAATTTTTCCATATTGCTAATTCGAACTGTGTAAAGTTTGTGTTTTCTCCTTTCTAACTTTACCAAATTTTAAAAGTTTTATTCCTGAAATATCTAATGATAATAAAAGTATTATCAATATTACTAGAGCATGAGAAACAAAAGTTTTGAGAGAGAGAACGAATTTATTAAAATACTACTTACCGGATAGAGCGTGACGCTCTGAAACTATTCCTGTAGTGGTGCTCTAATGGGTTGCTGCCTAGCAAACTTTTATTTTCATTAACTATCAGCGTAAACATTTTAAAATAGTTATCAGCGTCTACTTTTTGAAATAATTATCAGCGTGTTCTTTTTAAAATAATTAAGTGAATAAAATCTAACGTTTTGAATTTCATTAAAATTTGAATAGACTATTTCGCTATTTCTTTTTAATTATTTACAAAGTAAATAATTCCTCTTGCTTACAATGATTAATTTTATATTTGAGAGGGCAATTTAGGGCTAGTTAACAATTTTTAAAAGGAGTTACATTTAAAACGGCTATTGGAACCTGCTTCATATAAGACTGCTCTAAAGATTGGTTGTCCTGATTTTTAAGATAATGTTACTAACAAAGTTTTAATCTTGAATATCTAAGAAAAACTAAGAAAGTGTAATTAATGAGTTTTATTGGGCTATATATAGATAACCAGCTGTTTTCTCACAAGCCACTTTGTAAAGCAAATAAAAGTAAAATTGCACAAGGAGTTGAATGTATGTATTATGTATCAAAGGCTTGTAATTTTCAAAGTTGAGTAAACAAGAGGCCTAAAATGAAATACAAATCTTATAGTGAAAGAAAAAAATGATTAGCCTAACAAATATAATCAGAGTTTGAAATCACAAAAAACCAATAAAATCTTAAGCATTACATTTATATTTGCCAAACAAAATTTTGAAAAGCACGTACAAACCAAATATGAAAAAACGCTTTTTTACAGGAAAGTTTCTTAAAAATGATAAACACTGGACTCAAACTGCATGACAAAGAGTAACAACAGAGAGACAATTAATATTTGCTAAGGGAATAAAACAGTAAAACTTCGGTATCCGTTGATATGCATGTAAGAAATATAAATCAACAACTTGCATGTATCAATAGGTATTCAAGTACTGTTGCCAGTGATTTGAAGATTGTTATCAAATAAATAAACAATTTGATATTCAATATATTTAAATTATACGAAGCAAAGGGAAATTATTTTAAGGAGATAAGGGAAACAAGTAATATGTCATGTTATTCAATCGTTATACTTCTTGCTATACAATCTTCATTAAAAACTAATCATTAAGTCAGGTTTTTTTTTCTATTATCTTCAGAAGAAAAGAAATTTGAAACACGTTTTGATGAAATTTTACTGGAAGATTTGTTAAAAGATAATTGAATGTTTTACTAGTTAGGGAGAGGAGTAATTACTTAAATTATAAATCGAAAATATTCTGAGGCGTTTACCATAGAACATTAAGTTACTTTCTTATTTCTCTCTAAGTAGTTAAGTTAAATGAAGATAATAAACTTGTCAATCTCATGCGCACATAAATAAAACTCTCAAATTATATAAACAAAATGAAAATTTCAAAATCTCCGGATCCGGAAAAAATTCATCCCTCAATATATGTACATAAACGAGTGAATGAACAAATCTCTAAAGAGGCGTATTTTTGCTTCAGAATTTAAATTAGCACATATTAGGCCAATTTTAAAAATTAGGGAATAGAGTAAGTCCATAAAGTATAAACCAATTAGCTTAACATTAGTTTTTGTTAAACTTTTGGACCCACTCGTTAGAGACAGAATAATAGTTCACTTGGGTAAGCCTAATTAAAGAAAGCCAAACGGATTCAGAAGACGTTTTTCTAGGTTAAAAAATGTTAGATAGTTTTCATGATATGACATGAAATTACGATTATCATAAATAGGTATACTTTATGTAATTTGATTTAAAAAACTGTGTTGGATTCGATTCTACACGGAATACTTTTGGAAAAGCTTAGAATCCACGGACTAACAGGTAGTCTATTGAGGAGGATTGAATACAGGCTTATAAAACGCATTCAGATTGTGATGATAAATAGGGAATGGGCTGAGTAAGCAAACTTCACTAGTGGTTTACCTCAGGGGTCATTCTTTTGGGGGCTGTACTATATGTTATATTTGTAAACGACTTAGACTTAAAACAACTAAGGAAGATTGTCAAGTTCGCGGAAAATAGTAAACTTGATTATAGAGCGAAACAAGAATCAGATTAAGTAAAGATAGTTCCTCCCTTTTTACCAAGTAAAGATCATCCCTTCCATAGTTACACTAGTAAAGCTTATCCCTCCAAAGGATAAAATCAAAAAGATTACTTTTAAATATTTCATTTTGGAACATATTTGTTAGAAAGTTTATTTTAAAACAATTTTCTGTCATAACATGAAAACTATCTAACATTTTTATACAAGACTGAAATCTTCGGAATTCGTGTTGGCTCTCTTTAATTAGGCTTATCCAAGTGATCCATGATTCAGTCTTTCAAGCCACATAAATTCGTGTAGATAAGAGTGAAACATTTCTTTCTTACATCCTAGCATGCTTATTCCAGTAGCGTTGAACTGAAGATGTCATAACCTCGTATAACTTCAGTTTTACTGTCATAACCAAGGAAAGTTAATCACTAAATTTTTTCTTAGGAGGGACTATCTTTACCTGATCCTAAAATTCAGATCGAGATAAAATACAACCCGATCTAAAGCACATATTTTATTGGTCGGTTACATTGAAAGTGAATATTGATTTTGAAGAGTGCAATTTTTTCAAATTTGCTTTCCTATTCGAAATTTAAATACACGTTTGGCAGTCATCAATTTCGAAAATGACAAAAGTACTTGATCTCGATGTATTTATTTCAAGTGATGTCGGGTTATCACAGCACAGCGTCAAATTAAATTTTTTGGCGAGAGAAAGTAATTCCTTTATTGAACGGACTCCTCTGTCCATAGAAGGAGTATGCAGGTGAGTTCTTGTCTCCCCATTAGCAAAGGGATATCGTTCCATTGTAAAAAGTTCAACCAAGAGCAAGAAAGCTAAATTTGGAGCTTGATACCCACTTAAGGGAATTGAAATTGCTCTGGCTTAAAAAGAGCCACTTACCCTGCCAAATGATAAAGTCTTCAAAATGACGAATAATCTCGATATTATAGTATTTGATTGGCATATTGCACGCAAATTAATTGCGAGAACATATGGACATTAATTGAGATTAAAATGTCATTTGACAAAGATTTTGTGGAAACTTTGGTATTTATAAAATCGTTTCAACATGCAAAATACAGACATTAATTGCAGTTCATATTATGTACATCGAAAATATGTTTAACAATACATCTAATGAAAAACCATTTAAAAAAATAAAGTATAATGGGAAAAGCTATATTTATTTAACTTATTTTTAACAGAGCGTACTCAAAAGACTTTGGTGTCTTACCTCAACCACCAATTCACGACTAGGACTAGATAGGATGTTAGTAACGTTTCCTGTCTTGATTCTATAACTTCTTATCATTTTATTGATAAACTGGAAAATTTAAAGCATATTCCACAACTATCAATACTCGGACTGAATGACGGTGCCTATACTATTATTCACAACAAAAAAGACAAGGTACCAAGGGGAACAGCACCAATAAACACCAAGGCGACAATCAAGCGTACAACTAAAATAAACAAGTAATTGTAATTGTATTTGTCTATTATATTTTCATGGGCAAAATATACATTGAGCCTAATATATATTTCCTTTTATTTCCTTCGTTTTAAAAACGCAAGTGATAGAAATAATTATTATATTATTAAAATTATTGGGGAATCAGCATTTCAAATATAATAAGAGAAAATACATTCCTTCGCTAAATCCAAAATCGCCCTCTGTTCCTGTTTCTGTAGAAAGATTTAATTCCAGGAGCTCTTTTATTCGATCAATTGCGTAAAATGATAAAAAAAGGAGTTAAACGAATGCTTTCTGTAAATATAATTTATTTAGTAAAGTTATTTTGAAATAAATGTTTTAATCTTTTTCGATTTCACACATTGTTTTTCCCAAGGAAACTCGTCCAACTATAGTTGCTCTTTACAAAGATGGTTTTAAATTCAAGGACGGAGATACTCGCTAAGGATATTGAATTAAGGAGCATCATATTTCTAATTATTAATAACTTTAAAAGGATGTATTTTGGTTGCCCGAGTGCTTAAAATGAACGCCAAGATCGTCTTGTTGTAACGCCAGCTGAAGCTTCTGGTACCTCTAAGGGACACGCTTGCTTACAATTAGAAAGAAGCGGGTGTCCACGCCGCAACGTGCACATGGAGGCGGGATCTTTCTGACCAAGGTCTCAAGTCGAGAATGGATGTCAAAAAGCTTCAGCTGTAGAAATAAACCTTATTTATATGCTCCACTTTTTAGGAAGTAAAAGGAACGAACTGTTGGAGACTGGGACAACCTGATATATACTGATGAATCTTGTCTCCGAATCTTTGGTGTTTTTGAAGATCCATCGGTAGCAGAAGAAATAAGAGTGCCTTCAGACTCGTGTGTCATGCCAAAGGTGAATCATCCCCAAACTCTCCAAATCTGGGGCTCTTTCTCACCCAAGGGAACTGGAACGCTAACAATTTTCTCGAAGATCACTGCCATGAACTTAAAATACTACCAAAACGTGCTTCGTCAGTACCATTTTCAAACAGTTCACCACCAAATTTGGAATGATAACTGTTTTTTTCACCGTGAAAGCGCATACTATCACAAAGAAAAGGCAAGAAAAAAGTTTTAGCTAAAAATAACATCGAAATTTGGTACCTTAATCCATGAATTAGTTGGATTCGAGCTCATTAGATAATTTGTTGAGTAAAATCAAACAGGCTGTTGTTAAAACGAAATATTTTAATTGTCAGCAGTTTTCAGTGCTGATGGAAATAATGGAGCGATATCAGTCATGATATCAACGCAAATTTGGTCTTTAGCATGCAAAAAACAAAGTTAAGTAGTCCTGAAAGACTGTCTTTACTATTTAAAGTGTTAGGCTCAAAATTTTAGTATATTTCAGCTTCGAATAATTATACCATCATACTATGTAAATCAAAATAAAACCTTCGATTAGTTTTATTAATTTTCCTGTATGAAAATATATAGCAGTCTGAGAAATTATAGCTATGAATACAGTGGAGATGTTCGCGAATTATTTGTTCCGCCAAGTCAAACTATTATTTATAAATCATGTTTTGATTTTTTCAAATTTTTGTTAAACTCCAGTGGACGATCTCATCCTGAATTATGAGAAGCATTAAGATTTTTTTTCCCTTTCATTCTTCTTCCTCATGCTCCATATTCCGCACATTAATTTCCTTATCACTATCTTATTATCATTGCTCAAGCACTTCGCAGATACAAGTGAATTTTAGAAAGCTATTAGTTGTCATACAATGTTATATTTAGGCTTAAACAATGGTTTATGCAAAGAATCTGTATTTTCCTCAACACTGCGTTTATTCATCAAAATCCATATTGAGTTTTGAAAAAGCGGCAAAAGAAATCTAGAAGGCAACATAAAAATATGTATTACTACCAGTTAAATCTGAATCCTGCATCAATTATATCCAAATATCAGTGAGCACCGATGCGATTCACAAATACCAATTAAATGAAAAAGCTCAAATTGTTCCTATAACGGCAAGAATTTTCGCGTGTAGCTCTTAGGTTTGAATACTCTTGCATCATATGTCTGTATCATCACTCTTCATACCATTCTTCCATCAGCATGAACTCTTGGTGGAAGCGCGCTTCCCAGTTCACCTCTTCGAGCTCCAAAGTCCTGGGGGAAATGGTGAGGGTGACTATTTGATAAATAAAGCTTGACACTCATGTTGTCTCCAAGATCACGAAACACTAGCAGTATTGTAGCCAAAAATCCCCGCTGTGCTCTCTTTGGCATTCCTTTTTGACAAAACCTATATCACGTTAAAGGGAAGGAATTTGAGGACTGTCAAATTAACCTGCTTTGAATTTCTCTAAAGAGAAAGCAGGAAAAGCCCAAAATATGTGTGCTCAAAGATTTATATCTCAGTACTCCAAGTCTTCACAATTTGCTTTATAAAGGCAAGGTTAAAATTAAGTTAGGAGAAAAAGAATCTTCTTTTGACTGACGTTCAGGTCATTCACAACGATTGGTATGGCTGCTTCCACGGTTTCACGCCTAGAGTATTCCTTTGGGTTTAATGTTTGTCTCTATTTCGACTGTCTCAAAGAGCGAGTTACCATTTGAACTTAGTGAAGCATTTCTGTTGGTAAAGTAGGAAGTTAACCAATTTTAGGTCCACACAAATTATCTTTATCTACTCAGATATCTCAGGAAGTTAATAACCATTTATATTTAATATATGTGTTCCTTTTCCATTTCTTTTTATAAAGTGAGGAATACCTTCCAGGTAATTAGAACTTACATACTCTGGTGGCCCACTGCATGTCTTACTCACTAAGGGGACTATTTATATAGGGTCTATAGGAACCGCATACTATATAATTGGCTAGTTCTCCGCCAATCTCAACTCGGGTCTTTTCGATGACTGCTTTTGCTCTTTTATTTATCATCTTCTTTAGGGATTCAATTCTTGCTTCTCTATGAAGGTATTACACTCTTCTTCTTTTTATACTTTTTGTGTTTCTTATAATAGACATTGCTTTGTTTTGAATCCTCTCCAATTTTTTTAAGTTAATTCTTGAGAGTGTGCTTATTGTAATTGAAGAAAAGATTAGTCATGCTGGATTTCTGATTGGTAAATTTATTCATGTTCTTTTGACTGACCTATTTTAGCTTATATAGTAGTTTGAGTCTAATTTTTCCCTTCTCACTTTTGTCTGTTTTTCATTTCCTGTAAGCAAATTTAATTATTGTTAACCACATAAATTTGCTTTCATTACTATGTCTAAATCTTTCGTCATCTACAAAAATTACTGATGTTTTTCTTAATCCCTTTGTCCTCACTTAGAAGTGGCGGTGCCTCTTGTGTTATGTTACTTGTGTTATGTCAACCTCAAACTGTATGTTCATAAATACATCATTCTTTGGCTGGAGACGTGATATCTTGAATGTTCAAAGCTTATAATACTGGGCTCAGATACTCATGCTAGAGAAAACCAGTCTATATAGGTACTCATATATTTATCCATGTAACATTCGCACAGTTGATTCCTAGTTGTAATAGTTTGTAATAGATGAATGGATGACCCTAGGCCAAAATTTGCCAAAGGCTTTAAATACGTCTCTGCCGACCGACGATTTCTAAATTCATCTTGTCTTTCTTCGCCTCAAAAAACTTTTCCACTATTAGAAAAAGTTTTATATTTGTGCTACTTTTTTCCGGATTCCAAATTGGCTCTCATTACAAATATTTGTTTCCTCGAGATTTTGATCGACATTGAGTTTTAAGCTCTTTTCATATTCCTTCCCGATGAAATCCAGTAGCAAGTAAATCGGTAGATCTCCACCCCACAAAGTGATTTTCCAGATTTTAGTCTGAAAAGCATTTTAGAAAAGTAGCCTGTATTCAGAGACGTATGAAAAACGTTTTTCAATACTTCCGAAATGTTGCTGCATACTTTTCGTAGTTCTTTGTCACGCACAATACTTTCACACCGTCTTTATATATAAGTTTTTGTATATTTTTTCATTTTACTACTGGCCTTATTATTATGTACATCAAATATACCTGTGGTATGATGGACATTCTTATCGTTTAGGTTCAGATACAAATCTAAACCACTCTGCTTAATCTTTTCACTGTGTTTATGATTCTATTTTTATCCTTACTGTTGACATGTTCTGTTTATAACTTGTTAGTTGATTTTTCGGGTGATATTTCTTTCAATAGTTTTTACTATATTTCACAACATATTCTCCATTAATACACTGGTTGATTTAGTTATCCTTCATTAATTCTGCAAGTGGATCATCACATTGATTGTTTGCCTTTTCTCTAAACCATATTTCATAGCATCACATTGTTTGTCTTTACTGACCTCGAATCATTAATATTTTTTCCAAGTTCTGCAAAAATTAAATAGAGCTAAAAATATTAGACACTTATGAGTATAAGTAAAAAGCCTAATTATAAAGATACCTTTTAAAATACTTTCAAAATTTTAATGTTCTTGATGTTCAAGTGGACAGATTCCTCTTAAGAAGACCACAACTTATTATCTTCTAAATTTTGAAGTTTAGATAATAATAATGAGAAAAAGCAGCATAACACAAAAATAACTGACGCTACGCAAAAAATTTAGAATAAATGCGAAAAAAGAAGATGGCATTGAAAATTTAGATAAAGGCCTGAATATGGCAAACACCACAAGCTTATCAATATTTAGTCCATGCTAGATCATAGTACATACAAAAATTAAGGTGGTTAACCCCAAATTCTAAAGATTCTTGAAACATCTAATATTTGACAGAGAAAATTTGAAAACAATAAATGATGAACACAGTAATAGAAAATCAAAGGCCACCCAAATCAATGAAATATTAGAAAATTTGTCTAAAGAATTTGGGCTGAATGAGCGACCTGCGGCCGTTACAAGGTCCGAATGCAGTGATTTGTGATATTTACATAGGGCATACATTTTTATAGCGCTTGCTTTATTTTTCTATTTTAGGAAGATGAAATTTCAATCTACTACCAAAAATATCTAATCAATAAGAATTTAATTCACCTGTACTTGCTAAAAAATAAAGGTAAAATAAAATATTTACTGCACTCGCCCGGCGAAAACAATATCCATATTTTCGCACGACCGTCGATTCGCTTCTGTGAAATCGTTTCTGTTACTTTTTTTGACGAATCTTTCTGAATTTTCAAGAAATATAGGAAATTGCAAGATTTATTAGAGTATATCTTGTACTCTTTGTCCCCCTTATCCTTGGCTTGCTACAAGGCCGCAAATTTCGATAATAACCATATTTGTTAGTTTTTGTTACATTTTTTAAATATATTATAGTTTTATATTACTTAGTATTTTGATTTATAAAGTATTGATTTATATATTATGTACATAAATGTGCACCTAAATGAAAATTATATTCTAAAAATCACAACTCTCTTAATCAGACGGATTTAATTGGCATTTTGTACCCCTCTGCAGCCGTGAATGCCAGTATGTTTTGAGATCTCTAATGATTTGCAGGTGCCCAGTGATTTATCTTCATTAGATAGAGCTGATTTGTGCGAGTTTTGTTAAATTGATTACATAACATTCGAAAAGCTTACAATCTTTTAAAACATTGAATCATTAATTTAAGTTACTTCTTAAATTCTAACTTAAACTTAAACAAAAAATAATCAGAGATGAAAGATAAATTAATAAAGAATGGAAGTTGCAATAATTTCTTGTGCCCAATAAAGATAAAATGGTTTATAAATTATGTGATGTTATAATTTCATGTCTGAAAAATTTAATGCTACGATTCATTAAAAAAGATATGTAAATCCTAAATATTTTAATTTAGACGGGGGAAGAGCAGAAGGTGGTGTTTTTTCAATTGAAGGAATAAAAAAAGCACATACAACAACCATTTAAGAGACTATTCCAAAATAAGAATGATGATATTGAAGCCACCACCTATAATGTAGCTCTTTTATTTAGTGACCTCGAGATTATAAAAGAATCAATCATAGAAGTTGGGAGTTCCTTAGGTCCTGAAAAGGTACACAAGAAAAAAGTACTTCCTCCCTCGAGAAAAACACTTACTAACCATTAACATGAGGTAGCTTGTTACTTAAAGGACCAACTTAATGTAAAAATTAAAAGAGAAGTATTTTATTCTATATCGTTGGATGAATCAACTGCTATTACTGATTCAGATGAGGGTTTAATTTTTATTCCTGCAATAATGGATGATTTTTAATGTATTGAAGAACTATTTTTTTATGTAATATTTAAAATAGAACTCACGGAATTGATACTTTCAACGCTTTTAAGGAGAAAAGAAAAGCCTAATCTTGATTTCCTTTCATGGTGGTCCTACAATGAAAAGTTCTCGTGCAGGATTTCTTGAGCTATTATAAAAAGAACTAGCCAGTCCAGTTTCTTTAATTATTTTATTGTATCCTGCATCATCAAAATGTACCACTATAAAGGATACTTTTGAGAAAAATCATAGCCATTATTAACTTTATTATAAGCAAATCTACGCGTCATCAGCAGTTTCGTGCAATGCTCAAGAACGAAACTGAAACTAAACTTTTAGTCTTGCCATACCATTAAGTTCGTGATTGTCTCGGGGAAGAATCTTGGACATAATTTTCAATTTGAAAGACCAAATATATAGTTTTTATTGTGAACATAGTATACATTGTGAATTGATGGATGCTGATTTCATAAAAAACGCTGCATTTTTATGTGATTTAATTACAAAACACAATGGATTAAATATTACTCTTCAAGGTTAAACCAAATCTATATATGACATGTGGATAAAAATCCAGGAATTTCGAAACAAAATAATAGTTTTAAAAGATATTCTTTCTGGTATTGAGTTGGCAAAATCTAAAGATAGTGATAAGTGAACAAGAAAAACACTTTGAAACACATGAGGCATCTTTAAATCTGGCTTTATAGCCTTTTTAGAAGATATTTCTACATCACCAATCTTTTTTGCAGTTAGAGTTGATAGGACTATCAGAAGATAACTTTATATAATCTCAACTTGATTGAAAAAAAAGATCCACTTCAAATTTAGAAAGATTAAATTGATTACTCACATCATATTCATCATGCTCGAAAAATACTTTCTTGGTTTGCCATAACTTATTGGCGTGAATCATATTTCTCCTACATGATGTAAATCAAAATGAAGTACAGAACTCAGCTCACTGATCTACTTCTGGCTGTTCCAGATTTCATTTACTAACGGCTGATATCGCAAATGTAATCTCCTATTTAATGAGCTCTTATCACACGTTGTTTTCCCTTCACGCCTGATTTTCTTTCGTGTACATCAAGGTAAAAAAATATTTAGTCGTTGCCCTCCCTTGAAATAGAGGACTATTTACTCACTTCGAACTTTATCACAGATACTTGAAAGTAAAAGAGACCAATCTTATTATTTTTGAGAGTAAGAGCCTATATCCTCACGTCTAAAGCAATTCATGCATTTCTTATTAAGAGAAACGTTAACCATAATTACTCACACTCGCATTTTTATAATTTCTTGGTTTTCTAAACACTCACTTGAGTAAATCATAAAATTCTTCTCAATAAGCTGAATCAAATGTAAGTCAGGGACATTATTATTCTTTTATTCGTATCTTACCTGACAAACCATCACTAATTAGAAGCCGTTAATTGCTTTCTATCATCTCCTTTCGTTATCTACATCGAATTCCCTCAAAGATCAGTTTTGGGGAGCCTTCTCTTCCTAATCTATTTTAGTGAAATGTATCGTTCTGGTAATTTACACAAATTTATAGAATTTGCTGATGGTATCTAAGTATATTAGTCGCACAACAACAATAAAACGTTAATCTAACTAATAATACTTTAGATTAATAGCTATCGCAGGCATAATCTTCACAAACTATCTTAAACATTAATTAACCCAAATATATAATACTATTGTTCAATAAGCATATATACTTACCTCAACTCACACTAGACCAGCAGTCCTTAGTGTTCATATTCATCATTGATTAAAGAGACACACTCAGGTCTTACACATTATACAATTTACTTATTCCATCTAAAATCACCTTTAAATTACACCACCTTATGTTCCATTATTTGAACCTATCTAAATTCAACATGAATTGATCGAAAAACACGTAAATTGCTTAGTTTATATAACTTACTCAGCCACCAAATTCCAACTAATCAACCTCTTTTAAAAGTTGTAATGATTTACTTCTTAATCAAATTTTTTATAATTTCAAAATTGCTAAAGTAGTCTTCTCAAACAGCGTTTTATTACCATTATTTCCATCTACATAAGCAAGACTTTCATCTTACGCTCAAATTATACATTCCTAAATCTTTTGAACTTAAATCTTCCAATACATTGAAAAGCAAAAGAAAATTACAATTTTCTCCATAATTGTTTTCTATTATCTAAAATGGCGATGCTATTCAAAAGTATGAAGTCTGAAATCCTTGATTTAGTATGCGGTATGTTATAATCAAAATGTCATCTCATCACGTATCATATTTGTTGATTAATATGATATTCCATGTAGGCAGATTATGAAAATAATACGATAAAGCGAAAACACGTAACTCTACGAGAAGGAAGGTCAAAGCTACCGATAAATAGCTTTATGTTCGACGGATCACATATTAGTGTTGCAGAAGTGTTGAAGAAGGTTCAAGAAAGTGGGAACATCCAAGACCAACCTCGATTTAAACGACATAATCCATTACACAACGTAACGACAAATCTCTTCGAGGCATATATCTTCGGATTAGTAACAAAAATAATGTCCATCTGCAGCTTGAATCAACAGAAGGCGGCCAGGTTAATGCCTTTGTCAGAACAGTCCAACACATAATGTTTCACTAGGGTCGAAGTCATGTAAAACCCACAAGAACCATGGTGATCAATCTTCAGCAGAAACTAATTCGCCTTTTCAGAGCCCGTGCTCACCTCAAACTGGCTCGATTTATCCATGTTATAGTTTTTTTAGACGCATGGTAAGGTTAGAGTCACGAGGAGGCCGAGCAAGCAGTGGAATCAAAACTTCATATTACAAACAGTAAAATATTGTAGCTGTCTTGTAATGGTATGGTGTTGCATGTAATTTAAGGGGTTGTTCGTCTCACCATTTACGATGGCACCATGAATTAAGAGAAGTACCATGCTGTTCTGGAGGATTCCATGCTTTTGTCAGCTAGTTACTTGCCCATAAATGCTCAGAATATAATTTTACAGCAGGACAATGCCTCATGTCACGATTCTTTCTCCACCAAACATTGGGTCCGGGAGAGCAACTCAGTCTTTGGATATGAATACACTGCAAATTTTTTAATCTGAAGTGAAAGAGGCGATAAGAGGTCGTCACCCAGCCCATAACGAACAATTAAAAACTGGCATCATTGGAGAGTGAGCTCACATCACTCCTCTTAGGTGCCGCATCGTCATAGAGACCATGCCAAGAAGAATAAATGACCTCATCACTTCCAAGGAACTCTTGACGTTCCAGGCAAGTAACTATATCAAATAGACCAATATAACATACCTAAAGGTCATTTGGGTAATTTTACATTCAATTTCGCCATCCCATTACACGTCCGTTTTCACGCCCTCGGGGGCACATTCTACATAGATCACAATTGATACAGTTCGTTTTAGGAATCTTAGTTTCGTTTATTGGATAGAGCCATTTGCTTGCCGTGGATGAAGAGCATCGATTATGTGTAGCAATGCAGTGTGAAAGATGCTATTCATTCCTACGCTTCCTTTTCGCTTTACATCATCTTAATAGGAGTGTAAAGCTCCCATTACTCTATGTTTATTTATACATGATTCATTATCAATTATATTTGTTACATTTTCTGCCGAATTATCAGCATTATTTTGTCGTGAAAAAGTTTGTTGCTTCCTTTCGTCAAATTTGCCTAGAAGGCTTGGAATAATCTTCTTAACATTCCCTGTAATTCTCATGGTTCATGAAAGGGTTTAGCAGGGAAAATGGAAATTTATTTACCATTACCTCTAATTCCCTCTTCTTTTCTCTCCAATTTGGGTGATTATGTTGCATGATCCTTTTCAAAGGGAAAATCGGATAAGGTAAACTAGGTCCCATTAACTTGATTTTCACAATAGGGTGGAAATGAGTTGTGGAGCTTTACATCCACCTATGATAACACAAATGCACATTTTATAACATTATTGTATAGAGTTGGTAAACAACTCTATAAGTAACTATGTCGGTTTGTAGTTCAGCCAGTCGGGTGATAACCATTTCAATTATTTTCTTGGCAGTAACCGTCTGGCCGATTCTAACGAAATTTGAAACTCTTATGTTGTTTTCTATTTTCTTTCACATGATATGACTACCAAGCTCCTCCCAAGGTTAGTGGGGAAGTATTATAAATAAAACTATGGGCCTTATTTATGAAAATTTTTGAAGGTGAGAATAATTAAGAGCACGCGACTTAGGTTTGTTGACCTTGTTTCGAAATAGATGCAAATACGAATCTTAGATGTTTAATCAACAGAGATCCCAAATCCTTAAGTGAGTTAATTTCTAATATGTTAAATCAACAGATATCCCAAATCCTTGAGTGAGACAAGTTTTCAATATGTTTAATCAACAGAGATCCCAAATCCTTAAGAGAGAAAAGTTTCCAATACAAATAGTTTGGAAAGGTTGATCCTGATCCTGCCCCAAGAAAAGATGAGCTCTTTCTAAAGGCAAATTTTGGAACGATTTCTTAAGGGAAAATGAGAAAGAATTAGATGATTAATCACTCCTTTCTTTTCGTGTTAAGGGAAAGGGGAAATAATTAGATGATTAATCACTGCCTATATTTCGTCTTAAGGGAAAAAGGGAAAGAATTAGATGATTAATCACTTCCTTCGTTTCCTCTTACATCAAAGGATGGTATTTTGTTCCGAGTGAAAAATTCGAGTGTGGATTCTATTTTAAATCATTTTAATTTTAAAGGGAAATTTTATCCTTTTTTTCAATTGGGGAAATATAGATTTTGTATCTTCGTGCTTAATTATCAAAAAGAGGTAGACAAAGAGTGTCAATTTTAGTGGAATTGATATGTAGCAAATACCTTATTTTGTGGATAATGGACTTAAAATTGATGACCAAGATTGTTTAAAGATGGCAATAAAAGACGCGTAGAAAATCGTCAATCTTAGGATGCCTACATTCAGATACTAATTATTAATTACGGACTAAAGATAATCATTATCTGTATTCCCATAGTAAGATAAAATTAATAGCGTGCTTAGAAAATTAATTATTGTAATTTTTGAAGTGTATCTATAAGGAGAAGATAGAAAGAAACACTCACTGAAACATTCACTAGAATAAAAAGTTATATTATCTGTGTGATATTATATTTTATACGTTAATAAAGCAAATGTATTTTCCTTGACTAACGAAACACATCGAAATATGTTAAAAGATTTTGCATGTTTTTTTTTATTATCTAGAAATAGACTGATATTTTGCTAAATATATTTTGAATATTTTATAAAAAAACAAAAAAATTGAACGTTAAAGCAAGCAAATAAATGACTGTATCTGACAGTAAGAGATAATCACAATCTTTCTCTTCCTGAAATGAGTTAAAATTCTAAAAGCCTAGATTAGACCCCACGAGCGAGAAGGATAGGCTCAGTATCTCGACAAAGTTTGGAGAGTGTGGATGCGCTTACTTTCCGGAGAATCCTCGGCGTCGCTTTTAGTTTCCCGGGAGGTTATTTTCCTTAAAACATTTGACTATTCCATAATGCATCTAAGATTTTTAAGAAATAAGTGAGTGGTGAAACAGTAATTTGTTGCAAATAAAATTGGCCTTTTTTTACCCAAGAGAAAATTAGATTATAACTTATTACTGATATATAGATTAATTTCAAAACATTCTTAAATACGGTCGCATAGAAAATAATCTATTGTTTAATTTGTATGTTAAAATATGTCTAAAGGTAAGTTTGTTTATAACGTATGTTATGTAAATTATTGCCTTACCTTTATTTTTAATGGATAAAATTTGGGAATAATCGAAATTAGCTAATTGCTTTTAATTATATTGAGACATCTTGAGGATATATGATTTGTTTGCTTAGATGCGAAAATAGGTGTAGAATCCTTTTTTTGGACTAAAACAACAAATTTACTAAGTTTCCTAGAATAGCCTTTCGAAGATCTGAACTATTTGAAAAATGCAGAGAAGTTAATTTGTTATTTTTAACTTATTTCCTTGATTTTAATGGTTTCTAAGATCTTACGTATTTTTTTGAAAAATATACAAAAGTACTTTACATGTATAAAAAAATAAAATGTATTTTAGAAATTTTAAGGTTCAGATTAAAAGATTTTAGAATAAATTTATCAGAATATCAAAGCTCCATAAAAATGATGGCATATGTGAATACTAAGGGATTATTATTATCATTTAGTAACATATGGAAGCGCAATAAATAGGAGACTGAAGTTACTATTTTTCTAATTAAGGCTATTTAAGATAGATAAGCAATCCTACACTTCAGCTTGTCTTTACATTATTATTTATGCTTTATATTTAGTAAAATATAATTCCGAATTTTTTCTTTTAACCATTGCTAAAATATTTGCCAAATTTAACATGTCGAAATTCATTAAGGATAAATTCGTACCAAAAATTTGACAATTTTATTTACTTTTCTTAAAATGTTTTTTTCATACTTTTCATTCAAAGAAATATTAATCTTTTCCGCTCTCTTCGTTCCTTTAATGTTTAAGATTTCAGAATGCTTTTATATATGGAGGCATTTACATAATAATACTTGTAAATCCATTAAGTGGCGATTGTGTAAGAAATATATTATAGAATAGTTATATAATTTAATTTAATCCATACTTATCTGATTGGTAAAAAAGGGACATTTCTATCATCATTTGTCTCTTTAACTCTACCGCTCCATCTTCCATTCTCTATCCTTTTGAATCAGTTTCTGTATTGTTTTCGTCCTGGCCCCAGCAAAGGGCACCCTACGATCAACCCGCAGCCACATATGAGCTTCATCTTTCGAATTTCTTAGCCACATATGCATCCATAGTGAATATGATTATCTTGTTAGGATTTGAGAAAATATTAATAGGAAAATATTCTCATCGTAAGAATGAATTATATTTACCATCTTCAATGTGAACATTTTCCTTTGATGAAAAAAGTATCTTAATGGTTCTATAGTAAGAATTCCCTTTTTGAATGGATGATATCTGGTTCAGTGAATCAGAATAAAATTTCTACACCAAGAAAATGGTAAAAATACTCCAAATCTTCATTTTATACCTTTTATCCTTGGATATTTGCCAAATATGGCGAACTTGATGAAGAAAAATTAAAAATTACCACAGTCGACTCTTTCCAGCCATTTTTAGATGATCCCATAAATTTAGCGGCTTTTTTGAGAGTATTAAATGAGTTAAAAATCGTCAGGTAAAGTACATTAAACGGGGCGTTGTGATGCAGTTGCTATAGAAATTAGAAGCTTCATTGACAAAGAAAAAGGGAGACGCACCTCAGTTGAGACAAAGCAAGTGACCCGATCTACAAGAAACAAGGTCAACAGATTTAAGTTTCAGTCTCTCAATTATTCTGAACTTATGACCACATAATATTATGACTTTCAATAATTTCTGGACTAACATCGGAGGACCTTGAAAATTACATCATTCGAAAGAGAATTTAAACATCTTCAAATCCGGTAGAATCGGCCGAACAGTTACTATGTCATTGCCAAAAATCTCTTGAAAACTACAATCGTTACCATCCGACCGCCCGCCATATTAACTTTAGAGTCGCGTGCACGTACCTAAAAACTAGCTCTCTTCTCAAAAAACTAATGTATTGGTACAAACAACTGATAGATTAGTACATTAGATACATTGATTTATTGGCTTGGATGAGAAACTTCGCCCAGACATGCGAGATGCAGTGAGATGGTGATTAATCATTGCATTCTACCCTACACGATAAAATTACTTTGTTATTTATCTGAAAAAGAATTAATTACAATAAAAAATATTAAATAACTTATTTAAAATAAGGAATAATATGATGTTTTTCATTAAATAACTTACCTGATATTGGTACGCCCCCTAATGGGAGCCTATATTATGATTGAAAGTTAACATAAATCATAATATCTACGTATTTAGTATATAAAACATAAATCCAAATATTTTATATTTTTCTTAGATTTTGTGAATTCGGGAATCCTGAATAATATTTTGATAATACCCAAAATAAAAGAAAATTTCCGGGAGCGAATATGACTAATGATAGTAACATCTAAGCAATTATTACTCACTTTGAGGAGATGGTGTTTTGACTGCACTATCAAGCTAGGCGGCAGAGCTGCCTCTCGCAGCCTAAGGCTAGTCAAGCTGAGGAGGTCCTCGAATGATCCAACGGCCAAGTGTAGGGAGTAAACCTTCCAAATCAAGAGGGGTGCCCTTAAGGCGGACCAGTGCTCTGTACTCACTCATTCCATACACTTTCTTCAGAGCTTCAATTGCGCAATCTGCATTGTCTTCCGAGACAGAAGGAAGATAGGAATATATAAATATACATAATTATTTTATATTATTATCGGCCACTGTTATATCTGAAACAGATAATTTTGTATATTAATTACAAGAAAGAACCTGCATATTAGATACAAACAGCATCCCAATATTGGAACAATCACATCACACTTTAAAGGAAAACATCAAATTCACCCCAAAACAGAAAAAACTACTAAAAATATAAAATCAAGTCATATAAAAACCTGTAAATGCTCTTTGAACCATTAAGTATTCGAGACAATAGACAAATCACTAACTTACAAAATGATATATTCACAAAAGGACTAAAGTATATTGAAACTTAGAAAATTATAAATTTTATAAATCTCGTCAATCCAAGGTAAGAATATACACTAACATGAAAAGTATCATTTTCCCCCGAAATATTTTGAAAAATAGATCTTTCTAGAGCTTAATGCCTCTCTTTCAAAATCTTGTTTTCCTGCTCAGGAAACCAACAATACATATATATATATATATATATATATATATATATATATATATATATATATATATATATATATATATTTATAAGAATCCAGCGATTGAATTCCCTATTAATTACTCTCTCTTTCATAGTCCGATCAACCTTGTTTATTCGGAAGGCTTTTGGTCTTCCGCGTAGCCGAGTGTTATAAGGGACGGTTAAATTAAGTCAAAGGGGTAGCTCACTGCAACAGTGTGTACGGTTCGACTCCCTGTACGCAATTTTTGCTAATTATGAAATAACATTTCTGAAGAAAAATATCCTGTTTTTCTGTTTCTTGCGGTTTGCTGGATTCATTTTATCATTCTTTCGCGTTCATGAAAGCTTTATACATATATATATATATATATATATATATATATATATATATATATATATATATACATATATATATATATATATATATATATATATATATATATATATATATATATATATAAATATAAATATATATTTATATATAATTAGGTATAAGGCCATGTTGTCTGTAGGTTGTATTGAAGTTCACAGCTGTGGCAGTGTTATTGATTTTAACTTGTATTTTCTTAACGGGATCTTCGAGGCGAGAAAAAACATCCGCGAATAACATTCTTTAGCTAATTGAAATCTTACTGGTCACATGAGTTGTAGAAACACGACTAAAGCAATGTACAGTGTGCCAGAAGTGGGAAAAAAGTGAAGAAATGAAGTTTATAAAATAGCATTTTTAGAAGGTTTGATTTCTTTCCTAATGTTTATCAATTTCCTTTCCCATGAATAAACTCGTCTGAGTTTAATCTGATGGCAAACAGAAAGAGTCAAACTTGATAATACATTATTTGTCCTGATTTGCTAAAGCAAATTGCAAAGTCGTGAGACGTGTTGCTTCTTTTATTCTTACTTTTGTATCAGAAGTAGACACAACATATGGTAAGATATCATTTCATAACTTTCAAAATGTTATATTGCAGTAGTTAATTTACATTTGTAATGATATTTAATACAAGTAATGCTGTTAATAAAAATGCATCTTATTTAACAATATCTACCATTGGAATTTTTAAATAAATTGCTGGCAAAAATTTTAGTATGGAAAACTGTAAACCTGACGCATTTTCTATTTCATTTACATGTTAGCAATCTGTTAGAAGTAAAATAAATTGCCACTAACTGCTAGCAGGGCAAACTTTAACATTATTCTATCCATTTCCAGATTTTCAAGATTTATAATCAGCAGAATGAGTGTGAAAAATCCAGATCTTTTTGACGAGTTGACAAAAGCTATGGTTGGGAAGCATTTGTACGGCTTCTCAGACACTAAGTGTAAGTCTTATTTACTTAATTATTTGACTGAAAAGCAAATAAATTCCAGTCCTGAACAATTAGAAGCTGCAGTCGTGAATCTTTTGAAGAATCTTCGCCAGAAGTGTCAATTTCACACCTTATTTCATATCTCTTGAAAGCTGGTTGCCCTTATGTTGAATTTCAATAGGCTTTAGTCAAAACAAAAATGAGAAAGACTGCAGAGTTAAGAGTTGTTACACCAGAGAGGCAAAGATTTGCAGCATTAAAAGCTCCATCTACAATTCATTCAAGGCAGGTGCAGGATAGCAAGTCAAAAAAACATTTATATTCTGCTAATGATGCCTTAGTACTCGTATTAATAATTGATTGCTCCCTATCAAAGCGAAATTAACAGCGCTTGAGAAATAGAGCCAAAAGTAAAGGTGTCGATTTGTATCCCCCATATAACATTGTCGGAAAAGCTAAGAAAGCCTGTTATCCCTCTCCGGTCAGAGAGTGGCTATTATTGAATCCTCAGCTGAAATTAACCTTCAATCTTTATTAGATCACACTGCAAAGCGCATTATAGAAGCCAACTCATTTGACATTGGACAACTCAAGAATGTCAATTTACATGGAAAAATTTGTTTTGATGTTCTTGCAAATGAGAATTCTATATTTGTGAACTGTTATGTAGCAATTGAGATTACAGCAACAGACCTACATAATGAAGAGATCATTTTGTGTAAAAATTCAAAAGCATCCTCAACCTTATATTGCCGGCCTCTAAGATTCTCCTTTCAGAAGGAAACATGTGATTTGCTGAAAAAAGAAGAGAATAATCTGCAAAAAAACATCCAATTACTTCGCCCAACAACTATTTTGGATCTATGTCAAGTCAAATTCTCACTTAACATTACAATGATTGATGAGAGAGTTGCAACTTCTCTATCAACAATAACATCTTAATTTCAATGTTGCAGCATTTTGCCGATGTACTTCAAAACAAATGGACTCGCTAGATGAGCCTTTTCGACGCCCAGTTGTTCAAGAAAGTCTCAAATTTGGATTATCCACACTACATTCTTGGATACATTCTTATAAACACATGGTTTATAAGATTCCAATACAAAGTTGGCAAACAGGAACTCAAGAATCTAAGACTTTATTAACAGCAAGAAAATTTGTATTTCAAAAAGATTTCAAGGATAAAACGTGACTTTTAATTAGTATGCCAAAACTAGATGGTTCTAGGACAACAAACGAACAAATACAGCACGAAGATTCTTTCAAGCAGCCGATGCTTCTGCCGAAATAACAAGTCTTGATGCTTCCCTTTTGAAAAGAGTTCATGTTATACTTTGTCTTGTGTCATCTGTTCAGAGAATAGACATTTCCAAATTCTCTGATTACTGTCGTTCAATTGCAGGCCTATTTATTTTCTTATACAACTGGTATTATATACCACAATCACTACATAAATTGCTTCTTTATGGAGCTAAAGTTATAGAAAACTTTAATATTCCCATTGGATTACTTTCAATGGAAGCTCAAGAAGCGAGAAATAAGGAGCTTCGCTCATAAAGGCAGAGCTTTTCTAGAAAAAGCTCAAGAATACATGCCAATCAGGATATTATGTCAAGACAGCTGTGCTATTCTGACAGTTTATTTAGATCTATGAACCAAACACCAGAGAAAAAGAGGTTAGAACTACCCTTTGAAGCAATAATTATAATCTACCAAGAGGAAAATTTGGAAAATACTGATTCTGAAGACATTGACAACAATTAATATAATATCACTTTTCTTTTTTTCCATTTTTTTATATAATTTTTTGTAAAAGTTCATTATTTTGTTGTCAGAAGCATTATATTTCAGTGTCTTATCAATATATATATACAAATAAAATATTATTTTTCATTCAAATAATTTTGTCCAAAAATTTGGCCTTCTGGCCCACTGTGCAATGAAGAGCAAGAAACAATAAAAAAGGATGAGGTATAATGATTGGTTGGTTATTATAAGACACGGAGAGGGAAGGTGGATACATCAATATTGAGAGAGGGTGTATTGGTGTTAATATTAATGGATTCATTTATTCGTAGGCCTATATAACATTGGAAGAATCTATAATTTTAAATCAGTAATGGTGGCATCAGTTTTACAAAGGATAATATGATCCGAACGGGGAGGGAGGGGCATTCCTTGTGGGTAAGGAGGTGACCTGTTCTGCTACTTATGTGCCAAGGTGAGAACAAGCTCAAGCGTGTAGCGAGCGCAGTGTACTACCGACATAATTGCCTCTACAACACCGAGGACATGTATATATATATATATATATATATATATATATATATATATATATATATATATATATATATATATATATATTATACTACACCACTGCGAAGGATACACAAAAGCAAGTCCTTTACATTAAATAGTAAACCTATTGCTAAATTATTCGTAAAAATGATTCTAAAGTTGATTTCTCCAAAATGATATTTGAGGGTTTTTTTGTATTTGTTTGCGAAATTGGTGACCACAAACAAACTTCTGCTGACCACAAAAGTGTGGTCTGCAGAAGTAGATATTTGCGCTACTTTTTGTGGAAGTGAAATATTTCAGTTCACAAAAAGTATATATGTTATATAAAAAAATAAAGTTACTTCACCATTCTTTCATTTAATATCATATAAAAACACTACAATTATATTATTTATTCAATAATTATCTTATATTAAATAATTTAACGATATATAGTCGTTTTATATTATACTCATAAAAGAAGTAAATGGTAAAGCAACTTCAATTTTTGATATAATCTCAGATCGTTGAAATTTAAATTAAAATTTAGAAATAATCCAAGCAATGGCCTCGCCACTTCCCCCTACGGAGGGGAATTTGCACTTCGTGCTAAGATTAAAATTTAAAATCTAAAAAAAGCAGCCATGGATAAATTTGCTCAACTTCACTAATTATAATAATTTAAAAGGGGTCTCTAAACTTAATTTCCGCCCTTTCAAAATATCACGTTGCTAAAATATAGAGTTATAAATATAGAAGATATATAAAAATAAATTTTCTAAACTTCACCATTTGTATTCTTTGGGTTTTGAATAATTCATAAAATTCCGATACTACGGCCGTATGCTAAAACAAATGTGAAATGCACATTTGAGCAAAAAAACCTATTTTTTTATGTATTTTTCATTTTAACCTTTTGCATATAATACATTTATAAATAATTGGGAAGCTAGACTAAATCTGATAAAAGTGTATTTCACATTTTTCTTAGCATACAGCCGTTATATTTATTTCTGAACTTCACAATTTTGTTTTTTGATATTATAAAACATAAGTCATAACCAAATTAAGATGAAATTATTATTCAAATACTCAAAAAACTCCCCTTCTTAGATTATAGAGTGAGTGATGATACACGGCAGGTATTATTATTATAAATTATTATTAAAGTTCAACTGTTTTTCAAAAAGTTGGTAGAAAAATGGAATCAAATTTAGAGTATTATAATGTTTTTCCAACATTAGTTCCATTAAGGTGAAAACAATTTTTAGAGCTTTGATATCATCTATTTGATCCATTTCTATAAAACTGAGGACTTAGAAACTAGTTAAAACAGCACTTTAGCATCTTCAATAGAAGAAAATTAAGTGCCCTTCGTGCTTTGCTTTAACATTTGGGACCACAAACTACATTTTCTTGTCACCAAACCTTAAATAAATGTTCTATGGATGATGTAAATATATGTTTTAACTTGATTTAATTAGCACCTTACTCAATTACATCTAAATGGTTTAATTGGATGGTATCAAAGAAAATTGTTTATTCTTCCTTTTGGTTAATGTTATTCCATTTTTCTACTAACATTTTGAAAACTCTTATTATATTTCTGAATATAAAATTAATTTTACATCTTATCAAGGGAAGATAAAGTGAGATCAGTTTGGTTTAGTTCCTGAAAAAACTATTGGTCATCGATTTATGAATTACTTTAATAATTGTTATATTCCCTTCTTTTTGCAAAAGTAATTAGGAAATCTGATTACTTGATTGTATATTTTTCTCTGGATAAAATAATCATGACTAATTTTTAAACATACTTTTAAGTTCCTCGCTTTAAGCTTTCTCTGGTTGTCTTTCTTTTAAATTTGTTGTACGGTCGAGAAAGTCTTTCAGCTGTTAAACCTCAATAAAGTTTGCCGAGTCTTGTTAGTCTTTGGTATAAAATTGATTATCCATACTAATTCTTGCACTCCAAAGAGAAGGGTGGGAAGATAATTACTTATTACTCTCTCCATTTGATATATTTTCTATTTCTGTGTTATTAAGATTATTCAATTTCAAATGCAATTCAACTATTCAATTATTAGTTTCTTAGTGTAAATTCAATAGCTAAAAATCTGAACTTCCGATTTATCCTTCGAAATGAGTTAAGGAAAACATGAAACATACACAGAAAATCCTGTAAAATCCAAGAATTGCATTAGAATAACAAACAAAACAAACCTATTGAAATATTTCTAAGTATTATAAGTTAAATTTTGCATTATCGAATATAAGATGAAAGATATATATATACCTCGTGAAATTTGTGGTGATATTGCCAAAATTCTTTTATCCGTTTTATATCTCCTATTTATATATATATATATATATATAAACTTGATTTGTGCCTTATCATCCCATAGCTTTTTTTTTTATTTTCTTTTCCTTTGGATTCGAAACAGCTTGAAACTATTAACTTATAATTACAAATCAGATATAGTTATTATTTCTGTTATTCTAATAAACTTAGGTTACGAATTGATTTTTTCTGATTACGTTAAAAAGCTAATAACCTCAATTTGGAAATAAATTCTAGTTAACTTCCTTAGATCATGCGATTATTATAAAAAAACAATCTATTTTGTATTATGTCATCTCATTCTCGCCCAGAAGAGAATTTGAGACTGAAAGAACTTTTAAAATGGGTAATCCAGAAAAAAGGACGGCTACTATATATTTATATAATCTTAATATCTCTTTCTTTCATTAAAACTGGAAAAAAATTCAAAGAGGAGAACTTTTTTAGAATGCCAAGAAACTATTTAATATGGCGGGTACAAATACCTCTCACACGAGATAGAAATTTCAAAATTCGGCGCTCTAAAGTCCATTTGTGTGCATTAAGTTTTAAGTTCAGATAGGTCATTAGGATATACTGGCTGATTTAGCCAATATACTTTATGATCTGAAGAGTGCGATTGTCTCAAGTCCTTGAACACCTCACAAACGTAGTTTGTTCACTCCCTATGGGCACCTGGCTAGCATGGTGCCTGAAAAAACACAAGTTCGTCAGTTCCTTGTTTTTTCCTTTGCCCTTAATAACTGGGTGAGCAGAAGTTGAAGCCAACTTTTAAACTCTTTCTTTCAGGCATTAAGTGTTTGTCTAAATATTGGCCCTTAATTTATGATGTCACTAAAGGGAGAGATAATTTGCACTTTTCAAGAAAATATCAGTTAATTTCAAGATATTCGTAAATAGTTTTATTAAGGTTTCTCTAATTCTATAGCGATGCAGCAATCGCCGCCTCATTAATATATCCCTATTACTAGCTGCAAAAGAGCTGGGGTATGCAGTTCTTATAGCATGAACAATGGCAGCAGCCCTTTCTTGCAGTATGGAACCATCTTCCTGTATATTGTTTCAGTACTTCCATAAATTGATGCTATGGATTATTCGTGATCTCTTGTAGATTATTCATATCCATCTCCCGTAAATTGTAGTGGGGGTTTTCCCTTCGGAGCTACTGACCGGAACGACTTCTCTGGCCCTCCTGTGGTGAAGAATTACTGCACAATAGCGTTTTGGTGTAAAAAAACATATTAACCCAGAAACATCCCTTTCCTGAACCAAAAAGGCCCTAGATACCATTAAATCACTAGGTTTATATCTAATTTCGTATTATTTACATGGAACAATTGATTTTTGCTAATGCCATTATTATTGGTTCCACCAGTTGATCGTGTGAAATCTTTCCATTGGCGCATTGCAACTTAGTATTATTTTCCCTTTTATTTAATCTATCACTAACAATGGTGTTAAATTTACTCGTGGATTAAATAATGATTTATGAAATTTAAATATTGAAACATGTAAAGGAAAAATCACATATAAGATATGAACAATTTAAAACAAGTACTTTAATTAATAACAGCAAAGAGAATTGAAGTCATATTTTAATTCTGTAAGTTTGAGTTTGTTCATTAATTCAAGTTAGGGCTGTTCAATCAAGTCGCTTGTTTCCGTAATCCAAGGAGGAATTTATATGATAACGCCTGACACTCCTGTTCCTAAAAAGGGCAGAAAATTCTTTGCCTATTAAGATTATATAAACTAAACTTCCTATAATGTAAATTTAACTTTAAAATATTTATATTTTCGTATAATGAACCGAAATGTGAATAAGCTAAAACTAAAATACGGAGATGGGGAAGAAAATGAAAAAATTACCTGTTATCAAAGATTTAGCTGATCATATTAAACCTAAAATTAAGAGATATTTGTAGGTGTAATTAAGAAATTTTAAAGTGCTTTATTAATTTGAGGGGTTAGCAAGTAGAGTCTATTATTAATCGCAGTATGTCGCCCCAGTGAGAAATTTGTTTTTATTCTCGTTGATTCCTCTATTTCGATTCAGATTTTTTATTAAAAAATAGTTTTCTTTAGAGATCGTTTGCATTCCCCTTTAATCCAGGTTGGGCCTGAAAATTGTTCTTTGAAATTCATGGGAAAAGTTTCCGTCCGAACTGTTTCACGCTGTTTGGCGAAAATTGTTTTTTCCCTGAAATTCTGAAGAATATTAAATATCGAAAATTCAACCGTGTTACAGACCACTGGTTTTAATAATCTGGTACTTTATTCAAAAATTACTTTAGTTACTTCCTTTTTATCATTGTCATTTTCAATGAAAATTTAATAAACTTCAAACGGAATATCATATTCTCGTAGAATAGTGAATTTTAGCACCCTTAACTCAGGAAATTCTCGAGAATTTTTATGAAATCTTCACCGAGGGAATCTTCATCCTAGTACCTAGTAGGATATGTGGGGTGACGATTATTTTCCCTGATATCTGGAAATGAGCACGCCCTCTTAGCTTCAGTACCCCTGTATACTTGAATTAACTTTGGAGAACCTGCGGTTTAATGTTTGACTGAGGCCTCTATAATTTAAATACTTTTCATCACTTTCTATCCCCATATCTATTTAACTATCTCCTTGGGTGTTTAAATTATTTTCATCGCTTTCTATCCGACATCTATTTACCTATCTTCTTGGGTGTTTTAGGCTGTTGGCTTTAATGTTATCCCTGACTTAAGACAGATCTTAAATTCCTAGATGTATGGTTCACGAACATCAAGACATAGTAACGGGATGATCCCTAAAACAGCGTTTCGCTTTAGCTGTTGAATTGTGAACTGTATTGTTTAGTTATCGTTCAGCCCCAGTCTCTGATGACGAGAGTTTTAGTGGTAACATCTGTTTGCAGTTTTCATGAGTCTTCACAACGTCATCAATAATCCACCCATGAAAAGTAGCCTTTGAAAAGTTTACAAATCTTAAATGGGATAGGACTTTACTTCTTATCCACTTTCAAAGTCTTCCTCAGGCTACTTTTAATTTGGGATAGGAACACCTTCAATTAAATTTCGTGTATCAGTGACCCAAAATAGCTGACTCGATTTAGAAGCGGCTTGATCATGGGAACATCTTAGGGTGGTAAGGATTCGTATGTCCCACTGGGAAAGATCATCCTTTTTCACCCTTTGTTTGGTAGCCTTCCTTGGGGAGGGCATTGAAGCCATCTCAAATCTTTCTGATTGAGAACACTTTATAGGTGACTCCTCACTTTACCATGAAATTAATGAAAAAAATTACTCTATGCGATGGAACTGGTTGAGTGATTTAGTTTTTTGTGATGATGGGCCAGCTATTTAAAATGCAATGGGCATAACATATTGACTTTAATTTTTTGGCTGCTTTTTTAAAAAGTTAAATTGGGAGTAAATTTTATGTTCCTTTATGGTAAAAGTTTATATGACTCTTTTGCCTTTAGTCATTTATTTCAGTGGAGAAAAAATATTAAGACATTGAAAATGTTACTCAACTATAAAAACCATAATGCTATTAATTGTGTGGATCTTGCAGTGATTAACAGATTACTCGGCCAGCAATGGGGATATGCTAAATATCCCTGCTTATTGTGTCTTTAGAAGAATTGGGGAGTAAGGCATCTCTAAACGTTAGTGAAAACTGTAATTAGCAAGCCATTGGTGGATGAATAAAACCATCTTCCCTCCTTTCCAAAAGAATTTAAGTTAATAAAGCAATATCCCTAAGTTCTAGATAAAAATGATACTGTTTTAGGTGCATATATGATAAATTAGAAAATCTAAGTTATTACCAAATAAAATCTGGCGTTTTGAGTGTCACAAATTATAACACTCATACAAGATCCAATTTTTACTACCACAATGAGTGATATTTATGAATGATGCATATATCTTTTGTGGTAGAAGTTTTTAAAAGTTTCATGAGAAATTATAAATGCCGAAATATGCAACGATTTTATTGGAACCTGGCTTGCAAATCTCATTACTTGAGATTCAACATTAACATAAATTCCACGAAATTCTTGGTGACGTAGGTGGTAATTAGGTGTAAAAAACTGCCCTATCATATAGGACACTCACACATATCAAAGCCGACTACTGTTGAAGCATTAAACGATGCTGTCGAAGAATAAGGCACTATTGAACAACTAATAAGCAAAAATTTAGATTTTCTTGTTTCTATTATAATCTTTGCCACTTTAAAATAAACTCCAATATCATATATGTAATCATTGTTGGCATACCTGAGATATCATTTGCTACTTCCTTTCTTTTTAGTGAATTATCAAAAAATTAAGTATTTTTGAGTGAAAAACCATCATATAATAGGTTAAAATCAAGATTTTCGGAAAAAGCACACCATAATTAGAAAAGAAAGAGATCAGATACAAGGGGCGGTCAATAAGTTTTGCAATTGGGATATAAGAAAACGAGATATGAGGAAAAGTGTTTTATTGTTTTTCAATATAACTACCCTCAACTTCAATGCACTTGCGCCACTTGTCTCTGAGGCTTCGAATTCCCGACAACCAGAAATCTCCCGACTGCTGTTCAATCCACTCCTGGACGGCGAGCTGGACATCTTCCTCGTCCCCAAATCGGCATCCACGCAAGGCAGCCTTGATCTGGCCGAATAAAAAGTAGTCGCTAGGGGCCAGATCTGGACTGTAGGGGAGGATGGTTTAGCTCCTCGAATCCGCACTCGCGCAAGGCAGCTTGTGCAACTCTGGCATGGTGGACTTTGACGACGTTGAAGTCGATCATGGGCTGTTAGGTTTTTAGGGACCCAACGGGCAGAGACCTTGGTCATGGCCAAATTGTCGTGGAAGATGCTGATAACACTTCAAAGTTATATTCTAAGTTTTCGCTCGATTTCTTCGACCTTCACCCGTCAATTTTCGAGGATCATCCTCACCACACGGGCCACATTGTTCTCGTTGGTCACGTCTGACAGGCGTCCTGGACGGGAGTCATCTTCATTGACTCACGACCATGGCAGAACTCCCTATTTCAGCGAGCAATGGTTGCATAGGAAGGGGTGGTGTCGGTGTACACTGAAACCATGCGTTAATGGAGCTCTTTTGCATTCTTGCCTTCCTTGGTCAAAAGTTTGATCACTGCACGGTGCTCAACCTTCTCCATTCTTGAAAAAAATTGTGACTGATGATCTGCGATCAGCTACTGCTTCTTAAATAGACGAGGAAGGAGCATACAGCTTCAGGTTTTGACTTGTCACAACTTGTCCTAACACCCCCACAAACAGCCATTTCCCGTTCTCTGTTTTGCCCAAACCGATTTGCAAAACTCATTGACCGCCCCTCGTATATCGGTTAATTCTTTTCAAAGTAACTTATTTTAGAATGGAGTAGTACTAACATTACGACGTCTTTAAAAGAATTAATTACCACTATATTTTGAATTGTAGACTCTTCTTTTAGAAAATAATAACGTGCAAATAGATAATAATTTTAAAATAGTAGAATTTACGCCAAGAAAACGAAATTTCAACAAGATATTGCTTTAGTAGAGAAATTTGTCCTATTAGGAGGCAGTGCGGTAATGATAGATTTGTGAACAAAAGTTCGACCTAAACTTACGAAATTATGTGCAAATTTTTTTATAATATTATGGCCCCTGAGATTAATAATTTACATTTAAGTGAAAATTGATATAATATTGCGTAGTTTTTGTCACTTATAGAAAATTATTTATTTTCATTATGAATAAAAATCAAACAGGTTTTAATATTAATCACAGTGCTAGTAAACAGGCTAAATGTGAATGGGAAAGAGATACTAGTTGGTTCATTTCAAATAAAATAGCATAAACTTGCATCAGTCTATTCTTTAAAGCAGATTTAATGAGTCTAATGTAAAGGTGATTCCAATATTCTTAAATTATTTTAGTCTTTGGCTATGTTTATAATGAAGAAATCATTAAAGGAGTTCATATGCATTAAATTTGGAGTCGTAAAGTGCAAGTAGATTGGGATGGGGTTTGGATTCTATATTGATATGCCATCCCGAATGCCAAGATGAACACAAATATGATGACATACTTTACTCTGCTCAATTCAATATAGGCTTAGCTATTACATCGTAGGCATTTGTAAAATAAGTTTGATGGTAATAAAGCGTTCAATTTGTACAATTTTGGGAATATTGCTTGCAAGGTAAGAGTGGTTTAAAATTGCAGAAATTTTAAACAAAAGAAGAGAGTCTAGAGGTCTTATAAAAAGATGGTAATAAATATGATCTCCTTTTAGATGTTTATGGAAGGAATAGTTTAAAGTTATTAATGGTTTTTCTTGAGTCCATTCGATTAGAAATATTTGGTAAAGATGGTTACTATGTTATGAAAGTTAAAGTTTAAAGATGCCAAGTTTATTGCGTGGGAAATAGAGTTCGAAGACGTTAACTTTGAAAGTGATGTGACAGAAAATGAGAAATTCAATATGTATCCTTTAATTGTGGTTAGAAAAAGTTCCTGTGAATGAAAGGATCTAATTAAGTGAATGTTTTATTTTACTTGGTTAAACTCTATAATAAGTTTATGCTGATTGATATATTTATTAAATTCAAAGGATTTATTTTAAAAACAGAAAAATGTCAGATCCTTATAGGAAATTTGCCACGCGCTTATATTCCACCGTTAATTTGGTGGAATATTGTTACGTGAAAATAAATAAATGTCTGGTGAAACTGTTTTCAGGAGCACTTCAATTTGAGCGCTTGTTTAGACCGTGTAAAAAAGAATTGCTGAGTGGACGCGGGCTCGAGAAAGAAAATTGTTGATTATTTCTGACAATCTGGCATTGGTGTATGGGGAGGTTACATACAATGTTCCAAGGCAATCTATGTTCCCTTAGTCAAATAAGTCATTTGCCCAAGGCGTTTCAAAGCCAGCCGAATGCTTCTTTTATTATAAAATTATAATTTTTTCTAAAAATTATTGACATTAATTCTCATGTGTCTGGCAAAGATGAGTACCCTAATAATCCTTTAAAATCGTTATAAAATAGGAAACTTTAACTATTTACTAAAAACATAAAGATAAACAACATGAACATACCTTTATTAGACATAAGGCTATAAACTACCTATTGTGGTACATTACACAAATTGATTTTTCAGGTTTTTTGCACAATTAGCGCACTTCCAATAGGGTTTTTTATCAAGAACTTGACAATTACAGAACAAAAGAATTCCATACAGCGCAATATACATAATAGATGAAAAATGACTTCTTTTATATTTTTCTTTGCTATAGGATAGCCTACCAATCTTTGGTTAACTTTATCGACCCCTCCCATCGTGTGATTATACACATTCAGAAACTTACATAGATATATGATTCGTATGGACATCGTTCATACATCCGTTATGAATGGTGGCACGTATTGAAAAGTCTTTTTATATTTCCAACGCAGAACCATATCCTGCACTTTAAACATTTTGGGTAAATCTTTCTTATTTAAATGAATAGTTCCAAAGAATATTGTAATGGTTATATAAGGTCAAATAGTAGTCCTTACGTAATAAAGGTTTATAAGTGACATTACAAATTTAGAATTAATTGGTTTATCAAATGTTTCATCAAGTTGGTGCTTTTCCGAACATATATAATGCAATTCCAAACCGAACTACATTCGGTTTTACACAATATGAAACATTTTATTCCAAATATGTTTCTTTTCAAAGGAACATAATGTATCTATCCTAGATAAACTTTGAATAATATTATGCTTTCATCAATACATATGTCTGTTTTGGAGTATAATATTTCTGAAATGTTAAAAACAAGTTTTCAAAACATCATATTCTTTTCGACAATTTGTGATTTGGATATGTTTATAGAGTGTGAACTTCATTGTCTTAAAAATGTACATGCTGTCTGATCTTCTTATAGCGTTTGAATCGCATCTTTTTTTAAAGGTTGGCTTCCTTAGAAGTTTTTCTTAGACTAGTTCCTCTCTTCTTCAAGCAATTTCGGTATACCACTTCCAATATCCAGTTACCAAAATACATGTAATTCTGATTATGTTATATGTTACCAGGTCTTATTATCTTTACCTACTTGATAGAAAAATTTACTAGTCTCTGTAAAAATGAGATCAATCAACTCCTCATCAACCAATTAATTGTAAAAATCTAGATGTTTCATATTTGAAGTGTCTACTTGAATTGAAGGTTGCAGTTGAATGCATTGTCTTGAATCATACAAACCATATTCGCTCTCCTCGAACAATGATGCAAAAATGTCAGAACTACTTGAAATATTATTTAAATTATTGAGGATTTCTTATGAATACCTCGCATCACTATCACCAGTGGAATAAACACTCATTTTTGGCAAATAATGTTTAGGATATAAAAAACTTGAGTAATTTCTTTAATACCTAGATGAAGCCTAGAACAAGCCACACAAATACATAGAATGAATTTAAATCCGTGAGAGGTTTCACAATTAACATAGACACCTTGAGATTGCTTGTTGATAAATAAATCATTCAGACGTGATGTCCAAACAGCGCTATACCCGCTCGCTAGAATTGCCAGGCGCAAGAGAAACTCATATCCATTACCTCCTCTACCTCATATTTTAAAAATAAAAAAATAAGGACTAAATACTTTCTAGATTGAAATGAAACAAATTTTAACCACGAGAATACTTTATAATGCCTGGGAAGTTGTTAAAGATATCTAGTTCTTTTTTGAAGTGAAGAAAGTTCTTTATCTCATTTTGATCGTATGCATCGAGCTGATGAGTGTGTCAATCAAATTCTAAAAACATATTGAAGAAAGTTATTTGTTGTTAATATGGATGCAGTAGAAACGTACAAATTCGCGAAAATATGATGTGTCCTAAGTTAGCCCTCTATTGCATTGCCTCTAATGAATTATATTAGCATTTAAGGTACTTATCTAGATCTTTCTAACGGAGAATAGTTTTAGTGCATATAAATTTTGCAAATAACTGGATGCCACTTATTTTACAAATGAAAGTAAAAGAGTAAAAAATAATAAAACCATGCAAAAGAGCGATTAATTTTAGTAAATAATAGCATCTTTATCTGCCCTTATTTTGTATGATATGATTCTAAATGTTTTACTAAGACATCTCTATCATGATTTATTTGGGAATAATTGATTTAAAAAATATTCCACGGGAATTTGGACGAACAGAATATCGCTGTTTTTTCGGGTGTCAACAAATAGTGCCCCGTCGGTTTTCCAGGCAACAGTCGTGGATAACGTAGTATTATCTCATGCTCTCCAACCTCTTTTAGACATCACTGACGCATAAGTAATGAGCGTTTTCTTAAGTACATTGGTTCCGCTTAGTATTATACCCGCTACACTTGTGCAAAAATAGAACGACGTAAAATTGCAACTTCAGGTACCACTATTCGTTCATTGGGACGAATACTGTGAGGGACTAATTCGCATTTCTCCAAAAATGCTAACTCTTGTTAAGAAAAACATACAAACTATGATGATATGAGGTAAGATTAAAGAAAATTAATCGCCTATTTTTCGCTATTTCACCTTGTTAAAAAATCAATTTAGCATTTTACCCTCATCTCAATTTCTCATTTGCGATTTATCCAAAGACTTTGTACGAGCTTAACTCGCTTAAGTTTTTCTCAAACTAATATTTAATTTAGGTCATAATTTATGCCATTTGGATACTAGAGCCACTCTTGAGTTTATCACAGACCGATATATTTATAAAGAATTGAGACACTATGTTCCATTATTAGTTCGAAAATGCCTTTCATGCTTTTCACACCATTCACTGCCCCAGAAGCTCATAATTCTTATAGATTTAGCTAGTGGTTATCCAGCAAATCAGGAAGACTACAAAAATCTTCTTAAGGTGTTATGCCGTTTGTCCCTAAATGAGTAAACCATAGCCATTAAAACACTTTACGTCAAAAATGCGGTTGACCCTTTTTTCACTTCTTATATTTTAAGATTTCGTTCCCCTGTTGAAAGAAACTCCGGAGACTCCTTCTGGCAATGAATTATTATTATTATTATTATTGTTATTTTTATCATTAAAATTATTTTTAATATTTCGGCGAGCTATGGATACCTTCCGAAATATTTCGAAACACGCTCGCCTCTCTTACTGTTGAGCATACGTGTTTTCACTTAACGGAAGACTAATCATGAAGAAGTGCGGAAGCAATTCCAAAAGATTCGTGACAAGCTCTCGTAAGACATTCCACAAGTTCTTAAGGTCTATGGGACCCCAATCTTAGACCCTGCCTCAGGGGCATAGACCTTCACAATCGCATTCTCCACATTCCTTAGCCAAGATGCTGATCTGGCAGCTTTCAATGCACGTTGTTGTGTAGCTGAAGGAAGCTAACTGAACTTTACTTCCATAATCTGAGAGCCTTTCAACCAGAGGGTCACATTGAAAGAGTTGCGTTCCGCCCTCGTTTGGTGCCCTGCCCCCGCTTCTGCTCCGGCAATGTCCTGTAATGCCATGCTTCGACACCTAATCAAGCAAGGTATGGCTCTCTGTTAGATTTGTTGACCAAGATCTGTACAGTAGGTATTTAACCAGACTCATCGTGAATGGCTACTGTGCTCATTTATCGAAAACATGAAAGAGATCACTCCATCCTGGCTGGTTCCTTCCAAGCTGAAAGTGTAAGTTGATATAGAAATTGTTAAATGTTAGATTCTCATTTTTCATGGACAGCGAAGGCCACCTTTATTATGCGCAGTGCGGCTTCCGCAAGTTCCGCTCAGCGTAGGATGATCTGCTCCGACTGTATACTGCCGTTTGCCACGTCACCAATGGTAGAGAGCACTATGGGACGGTGTTTTCGATATGGAGTAGGCCTTTCCTCCCTGATGGTTCTGCCTAGGAATGCCACCCTGAAGGGGACCATCTTTAAAGGCCCGCCTTTCCTCTCAAAGCTTCTAAACTTTGTATCAAGCTAAATCCGTGCTAATGTACAAACATAGCTCAACATACAAGGAGTGCGTCGAGTTTGACGGTAAATTGCCTCTGTTCGGAGTAAGGAAGAGTCTAACAATCGCTACCTCTGCCTTCACGGCCCAGCTGGTTTAAATACAAGGCTTGGTACGGGAGATAACGTGTCGTGCCTGGTTCGACTCATAAAGTGCCTTCAGTTATTTTGTGGCATTGGGTTCTCAAGGTACAAGGGTCGTGGTATCCGCGATTCCAAGAGCAGGGTGTAAATTATGATTATCTTCTCCTGGGTTCCTAGACATGTGGGAATTGTTGGGAATGAGCGCCCCGATGAGGGCACAAAAGAGCAAAGTTTCTCTCTTCTTATACCAACTACAAATTTAGACTCAAGGGAGCCCATCCGGGTATTACGGAAGAGAAGATTGGAGACGGCCCATGGGAGCTTCAAGTTGTGTGACATTGCACCTCGACTGTTCCAATGGAGCTATTCTTCAATACCACAACGACTTCAAGACACTTTCTGTCGTCATAAAATTGAGCAAAATCTTGGGACACACCACCATTTAATGAAGCGATTCCCTGCACGCCAGTCCAAAGAATGCCTTATACACCAGACTGTTTGCCACATTTATTTTGACTGTCCCACCCTGCGTGACCTTTTCGCACGTTACCTGTTTATGGTACTAGAATGAGTTGGGTCACTAACTCTTGTCATTGGCAATCGTGACGAGTTCGTGTACACATACTTGTGGACTATCTGACCTTTTAGAGTAAACCAGTCTCCTCCATTTTTTGCTCTGTTTGGTTTTAGTCGCATGTTCTTGCGCCGGATGAGGTAGACCTCCACCCAAACTGGACATTACTTTATTCTTCCTATTTGTTTCTTCTTTTGTTTTTTTTTCGTTTTTGGTAGTTTATTTGTTTTCTATTTTTTTTAGTTTGGGTTGCTTTTGCAACTTATGCATGCAATCTAGCCTTACATTAGGATAAGGACGATTTCGTCGATTTATGCTATAAGATGGTGACGTTTGATTAGCGCTATTTTTTAAAATTATTGCCCAATCCCTTTTGAAACAGGATGCTGTTCCTTAAAAGAAGTTTGACACATGCCCTCATTTTTTTTTAAAGGACATACGAGCCCAAGTTCTTTAAAACAACATCAAAAAAACATATAATATTTTAGAGAAACCAACATTTATATACTATCCAAATACCCACAGGGCCCTTAAATGTACACATCTGCAAGCAAAAACTGGCATATTTTGATTACGCCACAAATTCTACCACAATTTGTGCCTCAAATTCTTCAGCACTAGCCCATGACACTCCTTTCTCAAAGGTCTACGTCGCTACAATACATGGAATATTATTAATAAACTACACTTTTTGCTTTATAGCACCCAACACAAAGTGACTTCTCCAGAATTAGCCAACTGACTTCCTTCACCAGTTATTATTTTCTTCTAGTCTTACCCAATCCCTGTAGTTTTAAATTATTGTGATGAATTGGTGGGTGAGACAATTAATTTGCAACAACAAGCGAGTATAAAGTTTCATTTGTAGATACCTCCATTCCATCATAATGTGTACTTTATTTATAACAATTTGATTAATAATTAAACATACACTGAAATGATTTAAATAAATGAACAATACAATCTTAATTATCATGTACCTTTTTAATAGTTGATTTCATTAACCTGTAAAGCTATTTTTAATCATTATTGATATTCGATGTATTAAATTAGGCATTTTTAACATTTAGTTAACAACAAACTAATGTGAATTTAGTTTCATACTCATCCAATATTTTTAACCGACGAGTTATTTTCAAAGTGAATTTAATTTCATTCGATCATGTAACTCTCACTTGAGCTATTTCAGATATTTATTATGCACATATATTTTCAATTTATACTATTAACCATTTTATTTCAAACTTATTACTCATTTATCAATATCAATTCAAGATGGAAATGTACAATTATAATTATATATTTTTTTACTCAATTGTATAACTCCTATTGAATTATGTCATTACTTTGAATTTAATGTCCCTAATTATTAATACTCTTATGTTATTTCATGAATTTTTGAAATTTAAAATGCATTCATTATTTAATGATGTAACATATTACAAATATAAATGATTTGATATTTGAAAAGTTGAGTAATTCTATCTCTTGGATACATAATTCATTTACATGATCATGCAAACAAACCTTAATACACAGGTTTTCCCTAAGCGCAAATCATCTGACTGATCATAAAGATTTCCCTATCTCCCTTCGGTCAAACATATTCCTCCCAAATTACAATATTGTCGATCACATGACTGCAAATAAACTATTTTCTTTCGTTTATTTATTAACGCCAACCCCTTAGACAATAAATCATTATAAAGGCGTTTTCCTAAACTACCTCTGGACTTATTACCAATCCTGTTTCCAGAAATTATCTTTCCTCATATATAAATTGTTGGGCAACGATTACATATAATTTTTGCTCTTCCTCTCTCCTCCTTCTTTCTCAAGCAACATGCACAAATACACAACACTTCTCTATCTTCTGACAAAGATCCCTCCTAAGAGAAACCCGAATGGTGAAATTTGGTCAGCCTCAAATACTTAAAGAGAATATTACTATTTTGTATCTCAAAATCTTTAGTCCATGTTCAGTTTCCCGAGCATTTGCATAAATAAGAAATAAGTTCGTTTTCCGCCTATTTTCCAAACACGCAAGACGCCATAACCTTATTGGTACCTTCGTTTTTGGTTCTATACCTTATAATTATTTACCTATATTGCTGATAGGCTCATCTCCATGGATGGCTGAATTTTCATAATTATTATATTAAATCTATTGGTAATGCTTTTTGGATAGGCTAACGCTATATTTGTTCAATATTCTCTATAGTTTCTCCCTTTTCTTAATACATATTTTTCATACGGCGCTTTTTCTGATTAAATTGAAAAAAGATAGATAATTTAATGCATGAGTTGCAACCATTTTTTATCTTTCTTTCACCGATGTTGAGAAGCTGAGATTTTTCCAGAGCAAAAGATATTACTTAATAAAAACGGCGGTTGGTCTTTTGAGTTGAAGTCATTGATTACAAAGCACTGCCTAAAACGTCCCGAGAAAGAGTGTAGTAAAAAACAGAGCAGAAATTGAAAAGTTATTGCTTTGGATTCCCAAAGCGCGAGGATTTTATAAATATATACAAAGTGGAATAATTTTTGCTTAGAAGAAAATGCAACATTGTCTATAATATTATATGTTTGGTACTTGAGCAGAAGTGATGGCATTATTAAAAAATACGACATCAAACGATTTTATTTCATAAAATATCAATAAAAGTTAGTGCATGAGATGGAAAGTATGAAAACATAATTAGTTCTAAACGCCTAACATTAAAACTGATAGTCTTATCTAAACTTTAGATAGAATACGTATATTTATTAATTTGTTTGGTGCTAAATATACTTTCATGCATTTTATTCTTTGATTGTGGGTTATAAAATGTTCTGGAATATTTAGGAGCCACTGCTCGGCTGACACTAAATTTGATAAGAATATGAAGACCGATTTGCTTTTGCCCCGATTCGCCTCCGATTCAAAGATACATTGAATGCCAAAATACTTAAGGGAAAGATATTTTTGCAATAAGTTAAATGGGGTTAATTATAAAGTTCAACGGAAATTATTATTTTATATTATTGCACTGAATATATCGTTTCACATAACTCAGTGTGTTTTTAATCTATTTTAAAGTTAGTGATAAGACATCGAGCAAATTAAATGTTTTTGGCGTTTTAATTCAAATAGTTTTTGAATTATCATTTCGCTTATCTTAGTTTAGATTATAAATTTTTCCTGGTGAACACTTTTTATTACAGTAAGGGGAGAATAAACACTTTCTTAGCTAACTATTTGAAATTAAAATATTTTAGTTTGTATTCATTCAAGTTACTCCTAAATATATTAATGAATTTCACAATGGATATTTTTTATAAACATCTTTTCCAATACTTAACCTACCAGCTTTCTTTCATTCCATTACGTGATCTACCAACTTTTCTCTATCTACCATATTTTGGGATCTACATTAAGATCACAATTACTTGTAAGTTTATTAGCAAAAAATGCGTTATCTCAAAAATAACACAATAAACCTATTTTTTATATTTAAAGGAAAACAACTTTAAACATCTTTCATAAACTGAGAATACCTAACTTAACCTAACATAGGTTTTGTTAATTGCTTTCCACTACATAATATTATACATTGTTTTATAGCAATGACGCTATTAAGACCATAGATGAGGCCATGGTACCGTAAAAAGTGGTAAAAATAAATTATATTTTAGAAAAATTCTTAATTCCTAAGCTAGTGCCAATGAAGAAGTGTGTTTAATGGAAAAAATAGATATCTAATCTTCCTTTAATAATAAATTATACAAATTAAGGCAATTATTTGCTTATTTGATAACTTTTTAACTTATAAAGAGCCTTTTTGGCACCTCATACGGACATTTCCGCCTTTATCTTGAAATTCCTAGGCTGTAGAAATATGACTATTTTGCTCTTCTCATGAATGAAGGTCAAGAAAGACGGTTTTTGATATGAGACAACGAAACTATCATTTTGGAATGGAGAAATGTTTATCAGTGACTAAAACTGTCATTTCTTTGCGACTTTTGGACATAATATGATTACTCTTTATGGGAAAAGAGGGAAAGTTATGTGATGGAAGCATATTTCTGGAGTAAAGAGAAAAACTAAGGAGAAAGAGTAAAAAAATATTGGAACAGAGAGAAGAAGAATGCAATCTTCGGTTAAAAAGTGCGTTGCCATAGTAAGTTCATTGAACCTAAATCGCAGTGACTCGAATTAATTATGAGAGTGTGGCGAAACTGGTTCAATTTGCTAATACATTTTAACGGGTATATGTTTATTATGAGTCCAGAGATTCCTTTAATCTAGTTCCTCCTGGAATAAACCACAGTTATTTGAAACTTCCCTTTTCCGATTTGCGGATAGTGACAACCTGTGTTAAGGAATCGAGTCAGTGAAATATGAGCATTTGGGTTTAGAGTTTCGATTCCTCATAACATTTCAACACCTATAATAATTTCTATGTAGTACTTGTTACATTTCCTTCCACTTTTTGATAAGCATGGAGAAGACATCTTGAATTGCAGTAGTTGGAAATTAGGTGAACATAGAGTTTTTTGCTTATAAATATATACATATTACATTTAAAAGTAAAATAATATGCTACCATAATATACTTCTCTTAGATAAGCTAGAGAAGTATAGATATGATAGATTCCTAATAAACTCTTTATTTATTATTTCAGTGATTGTACTCTAACCGATTAGTTGAAGGTTTGTTTCTCTAATATTTTCATGGGAGAAATATTTACTAAAATTAACTACCATCAATGTTGAATTTATCTTAAACTTAAAAATATTTGACACAATTCTAGATAATAACCTCTTCGTTTTCAGTTTAAAACCATTTGTTATTGAAGTAGCCCAAAAGTTAAGGAAGGTTCCAATGTTCGACTTTATTTTACTGAAAAAAACAATTACCGAACCTAAGTATACCAATAAAATAATACATATAATGAACACACTCTCACATAAGCACACTCAAATATAGGCACATGTACATTTCATAGAGAAAGAAGTAATGTTTGTATAAGTGGCATAATGTTGGTTTCACAAACCTAGGAACTCAGTTAATAGAGGAACTGCAAAATCTTCTTCTTCATACCTTTTCGTACATTCTTATACACTATCTGTTATACTTTTATTTAATATTCACAACCTAAAGAAAAAAACACAGCTCAGTCATGCACTTAATAAACTATAAATTAATACATTATAATAATCTTCCTCTTTACGAAAAAAAGGCTAATAGACAATTAAATAATAGATCAAGCATCTAATGCGAGTATTTACAGGATCTAGCAGTTTTCAATGTAACCATCAAGAGACTTTCTAGGTAGAGTAGAGTGAGGAAGTAGAGTTTCGGGGAAGGCATCAGGGAGAGCAGCTGGAGGAAGAACATGATGAGATATATCGTTTTTGATCTGAAACTCAAGTTTTCTATATCGAGTAGATCAACGCGGGATATTTTCAAGGGAAGCTTGCAGAAAGCAACTGGAGGAGGAGCATCATGACATGATGAATTAGGATCTCGTTCAGTTTTCACATTTATAGGCGCAGCAAAAAAACGGAATAGTGGACTTTTTATCGTTTAATTGGGTTTCTCTGGCTTGGGCCAAATCGTGGATAGCAACTATATCGTCTCGGCCGTCTGGAAATCTGACGTGTGCATATTTAGGATTGGCTTCGATTAGTTCAACTTAGTGTACTAAAGGATCATCCTTATCCCGTACTTGTCCTTTTTACAATACTTTAAGAGTTGAATCAAGCCATCTAGTTATATTCATTCTTGTCGTGATTTTTCAAGATAATGAAAAAAACACTTCGTCAGGAGTTGTATTCGTCCAAGTAAATAACAATAAACGCAAGGAATGAAGAGCAACCGCGAGGAGGTGTTCACAATGGTAAATGCTCAGGTTTCTAGTCTTCAATGACAAGGTAATAGTTTTCCACACAATTCCTCCATGGCACTCGCATTGTCTATTCCCAGTAAGATGGTAAGTTATTGAACGACTCGTTGGAACTCCTTTCTTGTGCAAATATAATTTTATTTCAGAAGACATGAAAGAAGTACCTCAATCTGAATGCACGTACAGTGGTAACCAGAGAAGAGAAAACAACGTAGTAAGACACTGGATAACAGTTGATGAAGAAATATTCTTGTAGGTAAAAGAAAAGGGAAAACCAGAATTCATAAATACTTATTGGGAGAAGAAGATGGTAGTGCCCCGTTAAGGTCTAGGCTGATTCGATCAAAAGAGCGCAATGCACGGATAAGTTGTTGCCTCTCTGGGCGATAATATCGAAGTTATAACCTTTGACTAGTTTCGCACCCTGAAACCACTCGCTTAACGTCATCTACAGATTCAGGCCTTTTTGGTGCCCGAACAAAATGGTGAAATCGTTTAATGCCTGGATGACCTAGAGCTATATGAAGCTCGACAAGATTGTTGTGGGTCAAGCAGAAAGTGTGCAATAGGGCGTCAGAAGCTCGGTTGGGCGAATCAGGACGATATAGAACTTCGTATTAAAAGGGCATGAACCTAACATGTAAGATACATATATTTTATATGTAATTAAGGTAAACTTACAACCAAGAAGAAAATGACGTCACCTTTTTGATCGCCTCAACAGTAGCATAGCTCTCTTTTACGACAGAGCAGTGATTTTTCTCCGAGGAATTTAAGTATCTTGAAAGAAAGGCAACGGGCTGTTGATTCTGGCTCAGAACGACCCCAATGGCGCTATTTAAGGCGATCCCAACTCTGTTTTAATGACACGGCGGCGATGGTTTTAGCGCCATATTGCCGGCTCCAGTTTGACACGTTATCGTTCTGGAAGTTTGCAGAAGGTTCTTCGTCTGTGAGGTTACTCTTTTTTCTCTTTGTCTGCGCGACTTGCTTTTGCTCTCTGTGACAGATTTACAGAGGTGGATAGAGTAATATGTCTCTGTCCTTTAGAGGGTTGTTTATAACATTCCTTGCTCTGCAATGCACCAATTCTTTCCGGAAATACCAGTCCTACCTCGTCTAATGGTAAGATCGCTCCCTGTTACGCCACTTGCAGTGGAAGCATGTGTAGTTGGCAAACGCGGATTGTTGTACAACCAAAATGTTTACCATCTTAAGGGCAACACACATCAACAACTCATGCTGATCTAAAGACTTTTTCGCCAGAACCTATTTCACCGTTTCATACGTACCACTCAACTACTCTATATCTTTGGACATATTCTAGAACTTTAGCAAGTACCGACTTCAAACTAATAAGCTTATAATCTGGTAGCTTTGCTAAATCCTATTTTTGAAAATTGGCATAACATTCGCAAGGTTTACGTAATTTTTGAATACAACTTTAATAAAATACACGTTGGAGATAACGAATAATGGACCAGTGATCTGGTTTTTAAGTATTTTAAGTTTCGGGGGTGCATATGATCAGTACTAGGCGAATCGATTCATCATTGCATTTACAAGAACATATTTTTATGTAGATATGTATTTTATCTTCTGGATGATCGCCCAATAAGTATTTCACAATCTTTTGCCTGTGTTCAAACTACTTGCTCTTCCTTCTGATCCTATGAAAAGCCAATATTTTTCACCGTATCGTTCCAGCTGATTTCTATGCCTTCTTCTCAGACAAGATATTACATATTTGTGCTTGCAGTCTTTTTTCATCTTCTACTCGTCTTCATTTAACTTACACTTTTCAATTCTCTCTTAAACTTCTTTATGTCCCCACAGTCCCCATGAAGAATTATTTTCCTAACCTTTTTCTTTGAAAAAGTTCTGTTATTTCCTAGAATCCTTCCTTCCAACTCTCTACAGACAATTGATATCTGGTTCTTCTCCAGTAATTTACCTTTTTCGTTCTTACCCCTCTTTCATTTAAATTTATAAAACTACTACAAACATGTTTGCCCTCTCCTAATGAAACCAAACCAGAACTCAGATGATCCAGAAAGCTACCAATGAAACTCCAGGTTTTAAGAAGCACGATGTAATAAATCAGTTTTTGTAAATGTAGAAGACCAAAATCTTCTTGCCGATTTAGGTAGCCAAAACTTCCATTCTGGCTCTTCGACACTCACATCAGCATATGACACTCTTAAACAAAAATGATTTGAACCAAATTACTGAATACCTGGATGTTTAAAAGCGACGATTAAGTGGTTAAACTCATATTCCTCATCTGATACTTAACCCAGATTGTCCCATCGTCTCGCGAAGGAGGCAAGTTTTAAAAAATTCTTCATAAATTCACAACAAGATTTTTTAACTGTAAATGGTTTTAAGATACAGATTTTTACAGTTACTACATGTCTATTGAGGAAAAATGTTAACGTTTAAAAGTTGAAAGGCATCTTACTGAGACCTATATTTCCCATTTATTCCTTATTTCACCAACAAACACTTTTTAATATACAGAAAGAAGGGATAGACCTCTCGGGAAGAAGAAAATCAGTTAAATGAGAGAGAGGGAATCGGAAGGTGAGAAGATTAATGAGCTTGAATACGCTTCAGAGAAATTGTCTCAGAAGTTTCCGGGGGTGACTTCTTCAAGTGAATGGCATATTTTTATAAAGGTCTTTTAAGGTCTTATAAAGTTCCTGGGCATGAAGCTAATCGTTATAGAAAAGATGAGAAGAACTACTGCAAAATTCAAAGTTAAGTAGAAGAATTTATGAATTTCATAGGACTTTTTTTCTTATCAAGATATAATATCAGATCAAGTGAGGAGTGGCGGGGGATAGGAGAAAATCACAAGATCTGGAATGTCTTACTCTGCTGAAACTGTGAGCTGACATAGGTTTCAGGAAATCAAGAAGTTTCTTCATTTTGCTGAGAATGCAAATCCTCGTAATGCAAAGATTTCTGAAGTAAAACCGTTGTATGATCTTTTAAATTAGAATATTAAGAAGTTTGGAATTCTCCATGAAGTTCTCAGCATTGACGAATTTATGACACTTTATTATGGACGTCATTCCTGCAAACCATTTATACCACCAAAGCAAATACCATTTGACTTCAAATGAGGGGTCCTCGCCATTTAAACTGGAATGCCCTATAATGTGAAAATATATGAAGGTAAATTGGAAAAGCAGTCATCCAATGAACCTTTAAGGAGTAGAGTAATCCGGGAATATATTTCTGCCTGCTCTAAACCTACTAAGCATAGGCTGTATTTTGACAATTTTTTCACTTCATATAACACAATCTTGAATCTGAAGAGAAAGGAAACAAATGCTACAAATACAATCCAATCAAAGAGGACAAATCACTCCACAATTCCTGCTGTCAAAGAAATAAAAAGAAGCCAAGAGTATCTTATGACTATCTTTTAGAATGAAATGTCGATGTCTTCTCACGGAATTATCATACTCTCGTTATTCTTTGCAGTAATTATGAAGGTCTAAATACAACGTCATTGAACATTGAATATTAAACAACCTTACCAAAGCGTATAATACACGATTGAGTGGTATCAACATATTTGATAGATCTCTGTCGGATTTTCGTCTTGCAATCAGAGATTAAAAGTTGTATTTTTCACTCATCTTTACTGCTTTAAACACGAGAATGGTGTTTTCCTGGCGTCTTTATGAAATCAACTCCAGAAGTTCAATTCTTAACAAAGAATATACTCGTAGAAGTTCCATGGTTTAGACAAATGTCAGAGCAACAAAGTTTAAAAGAATATCTTCAAAGAAGCTAAGGTGAGGCTCAAAATGAAAAAAAGATCTCCCACCAAGTGAAGTAAGGAGAGACAACACAAACAACCTTACTGAATCATACTCAACTTTAGGTCTATGTGTTGTGTGCAGCAAAGGTGGGAAAATTTAATACTTAAAATGTCATGTCCCCCTTCATTGAAATCTTCGTGGCAAAATATCACGAACAATATAATTCTGCAGCACAATTTATTATTATTCATAATTATTCATTCATTATTCTTGATCATTATTATTCATTCAGTATTGGAACTTTGAACTTTTTTTATTTAGTGTTTATTTACTTCTTTTATGAATGTATGTGCACCGTCTGCAAGCACATGTATGTATAACCGTAAATGTATGAATAGCATTGAAAAATAATAAATCTGAAATTTATTATTTTCATTTAATCCTTATACCTTAAAGTCCCATTTACTCCTAACGTGGTCATACCTGTTTTTTTCATTAAAATTTTCATACATAAAAAATGCTTATAATACGTAATCGAACATCAATAACACTTCAGAAATTAAGTTGAATGAAAATCAAAGCACATTAGAGCACATTGGGACTAACTGGGTTTAATCTAACCTTATTGAAACATGTATATATCCAACTTATCACCATTGATCTATATACTTAGTGTTTATCTAGCATTTTTTATATATTGACGTTACGCAAAGCTTTTTCTCCTCTTCCCAAATCATCCATTTACCAAATGAACACTTAATTTCTCTTGAAGTTATTTTCTATACCTAAACATTTACCAACATAGATAAAACTGGTATCACTTTGCGTTTGTGGCCCGCAGCAAATGATTTCGCTCGCTATATTAAAATTTTTGACTCTCATGACCCACTGTCAGATATAGTTTGAAATAGGTCATCACCTTCGGTGGACAGCTATCTATTAAATCCAATGTTGGTAAAATGTTGGAAATTTGCTTACCTACAAAAGGTGTGATAATTACATTTTTGGCAGCTCGATTTAATCAATCACTACTGCAATTCCCTCTTTTGCTAAATTGCTTATTTTCATGCGCTAAACACAACAACTCGTTCGAGGCGTTGCAGGCGATGTTCTTTTCTGCAGGGGACGTTTCTCTCGCTCACTATCGTATTCGCAAATGGCTCTAGCCAACCATTTAGCTGACATTTAACGTCCTTATACTCACACCCTTATAACACCTTATCTTTTTAATTATTCTACTGCTCTTCATGACTGCTACTGTTCAGGATTTACTATTACTTCGGCTCTGGCCCACCTCTTGGTTTGATTGGTCTCCGTATGATTCTATGCTGCATAGGTGATGCTGCGTTCTCTATATTCGCCAAATCAATGTAGGATGATCTTTATTCTTTGATATACAACTTCCTCTCTGTTTTGCTTTCGTCGGTGTTTTGAAGCTTCACTTCAAAGTTAAAGTGCGTTAGGAAGCCTATGGCTTTGCACAGCGGTTCACCAAAAAACCATATCATTACTTTTGATTCCTGACATAAAGTATCATTTCCTTAAACCAAATAATTTTATTAGTTGTATTTGAAGATTTGGGTTCGGTTAAATAATATGTCCCTAATTAGATAGTTCCTTAAAAGAGATTAGTTTCATTATTCGGCTATGTTTGATTTTCTTACGTCCCTTTTCTAAACACTTCAAAGAAATTGTTTTATAACATTTATAAACAAGACGTTTTTATAAACTTACGAATATGGCTCCAATGGGTTACGTTTTCTTCGTCAAGCATAAAGACATTATTCTATAATTACAATAATATTTTTCACTTCAATATAACAACAATTCTCTTGATTATATAAACCCCGTCTAGACAAATGCCTATATTTCCTAAAGATATGCCAGGATTTTTAGCATTTTCAGAAATAAGTTTGATAATTTCCCTTAAAATTATCAGATACTGAATGAATATAATCCCTTTAAGGAAGCGCTTGTAGAAAAACAAGGTCTGCTGACCATAAAGTCGCGTGCTCTCACTTATTCTGATTTATAAGCTTACGAACTTCAATATTTTAAATAATTCCCCGAATATCCTTGAAAGGACCTTAGAAATAATATCATTTGAAAGAGAATGTAAAACAACATAAGGGTTTAAAATTTCGTTATAGTCAGCCCAATAGTTAGTATATTATTGCCAACACAAAATAATTCACGGTCGAACCTAGTGAGGACTTTGGCAATTATATTATTCCAAAGAAAATGTGAAATAATATAAGGTTTCAAATTTCATTAGAATCGACCAAAACAAACTAACTCCCGGGTTAACTTTGGGAGGACTTTGTCAATTATATGATTCGAAAGATAATGTAAAACAACATAAGGGTTTCAAATTTTGTTAGAATAGTCAAATATTTAAATGCTATTACAAAAACAAAAAGAGAAAACGGCAACCCACCGACCGACCGACATAGTGAGATATAGAGTCGCACGCCACTAAAAACATAATTACGTAAAATTGCTATTGATCATTTTGGCTCTTTTTCTTCTTGAACGAGTTTACGACCTCATTATTAGTAATTGATTCTTCAAAGGAAGTCTTTCCATAATAAATGCAGAAATTTTAGGCCATAGACACTTCCTTAATTTCACAGAAAGGGAAATTTAGAGCTAAAGTCAAATGCGTTTTGCCCTGGAAAGATTAGTGGAACACTAAATAGATTTGACGTCTTTATATTGATTTCAGATTGTACCGAAATATTTTTGAAAACAAAATGTTGAGAAATAAATAACACTATTACAATAATTTATATAATATTGAATTATAAATTTTTTAAAGTTTAGTGTAGAATAATGAATTTTAAACAAACATCCATGTAGACCATATGCTAATTATGGTATTAATTTCGGTTACTCTTCCACCCACACCCTTTTCATGTTCATCCAAACTGATGTTAGTATCATTTTAATAAATTCATGCTCTCCTTAATGTTGAAAGATTAAGAAATGTTGGAAAATGGGAAGATTAATCAAAATATCCATGGTGAGATTGTATGAAACATACTCGAGACAACTTTTCAGACTCATCGGGTTTAAGAAAGAAACTAAAATCGTCCAAGAATTGGGAGGGATGACATAACAAGAATATTAGAAAACATGGAAATATAAAGGAGAAAATCTGCTTTTAACTAATAAGCAACAAACAGATTTATCTCAAAGAAAGATCTCGGAATCTGAGACTGTTCCAAAGGATTACTACATACAAAAAATAAAAGTAAATAAAATAATAAAGTTTCCTGATAAAAATGGTTCAGAAATTTACTGATGCTGGTGCTAGATAAGAAGATGATCTTCGTAGATGAGAGGTTATTTCAACAATAAAATCCACCTATTCTCTAAGTGATGCTGTTTACATTCATGCCCAAAAACTTAATATTCTGATGAAGAAAATGTACCATGAGGTGTTTCCTCTAACAGAAAAACTACTAAAATTACGAAGGTGAATTTGTAAATTAATTGATTTTTCAAATAGAAAATGATTTTGTATTTTCAACAATATGGACCATTATTAAATACATAAGAGTACCACTAACTATTTCTGTATGATAAGACAAATTACTTAACTAGGATATCAGCCCCCATCAAAATAATGACTCTAAGCCATTGGAGTAGGAGAGAACTAAAGTGTATCAAGTGAAATGCAAAAATTGAACTGAACGAAAACATTGCAGCAAATTAACAATAAGGAGATGCTCCGAAGCATATCTTCGTGTATAGAAAAGCTCCGCTTCGTTTGTCATAAGGCTGGAGGTCAAAAGATCATTTAATTGTAAAAATTATATGTAGTATTTCTACAAAAATTATTTTTACACCATATAGTATTTGGGAAAATTGAAAATCAGTCTAAATGATAAAGGTTTGAAATTAAAAATAGGGAAAAACGAGGCTTCGGTGAAAAGTATGATGAAGAGTTTAAAAACAAATAAACCTTCCGAAAACTGAAAAAAAAATCAAAATGGAATATAAAAATAAAGCTGCTTCTAATAACACAATAAATTTCACGATCTATTTTATAGAAGTAATGAACATTTATATACAATTTATGTATTATGAGTTTAGATGGAGTAAAGTGAGTGTTGTATTATCTGAGAATTATATGAGTGATATGACTTTTAATGAGATTAAGCAAATATTACTTAAAATTTGTCTCATGAATCATTATATTTAATAGAATTTTTTTACTTAATACACGTATCTGAAAATATTTATAAAAAAGTAAGGATTACATATTTTTTTCTCTATTAGTTAAATCAGAAAAAATATATTAAGTAAGTGTAAAATTATATTCTAAAGAAATACTACATTTAATCTATCTGTTTTATGATCATAATTACGGACGTATACGCAAACGCCTCGCATTGCAAATTTGTCTTCTTTCTATAGAAATATCTTAGAAGAAGGATAACGAATAATCTAGTTTGGACCACAAGTGTGTTCAGTTAAGGGATGGATTGCATATCATTTGACACGCAAGTAAGTGACTTTTATATAAAAGATTCAATTTTTAGAATATTTTATATATTCTAAGTTTAATACATTTAATCTACCGAGAGGGAAAAAGCCAAGATATTAGTAATAAATACTTTTCATTGATTTTAAGTATAGCGTGAGCTTCACATATTTGCTTTTTCTGGCAAAAACAATTTAAACATTTCGTACTGAACTGATGACAAATTTCTTTCCATATATATGAACATATTTGTGTAACTCAATTAAAGGGAGTTGACTTCCCTAAATAACCAATAATTTGGTCTAAGATCAATGGAAATCAAGGCACCAGTGGTTGAAGAATAATCTCGCTTGGACCAATTTATGTTTAGTAATTGGATGGATTGCATATCATTCTACACGCGAGTAAATGCCTTTTATAGCAATTTTTTTAATACTTTATATATTCTAAGTTTCTTGCCTTAAATAAAACGAGGGGGGAAAAAGCCATGATTTTAATTAGGAAAAAATTTGCATTGGAGTTTAATTAGAGTATGAGTTTCAAGGCATATTTTCTTTGCATGGCAAAAAAATGTAAACATTTCGTACTGAATTGACGAAACATTACTTTAGGTATATATATATATATATATATATATATATATATATATATATATATATATATATATATATATATATATATATATTTGTGTAATTTAATTAGGATGACTTTAACTTCTCCAAAATAGATTAATGGAAATCAAGTGAACAGTGTTTGAAACCACGCCCCTTTAGTAGTCTGTAGTGTTGTTGCTCACTCGATATTTCTTCATTTGATGATGGATTATGCTACTTTTATTAAATTAAATTAAATAAAACACTGATTGGTACAAATTATATTTCTAATTAATCTATCTTAATTGGACCGGTAAAATTGTAATCAAATAATAAATGTTTAATTACGCCATAAAATTCATACTGAAGCTATAATAATTGATTTCATTTTCTCACTTTCACTCCACTTTCTCTACTTGTTTCTTTCTTAATGCTCTCATTATTTACCGATATGCATTTTTTAATACAAAGAGTAAAGTTCAATTAATCTCAATTCCACGTGATAATATTAATAAAACCCTTCAAATGTTCATCCTTTCAACTATGATCCATTATTATCATGTGATATATGCATATTCCGTAGAATAATCCTAATCCCTTATTATATTTCCAAATGAATCTTATAAAATTAGAATTAGACATAGTTTAAACATTAATTAAAGCCATGAACACATATATATTTGGCAAATTCATTGTATACTTCAAGTTAATTTCAGCCAGTGGAAATTTGTTGGTCTGAAATATATTGGAGAACTTGGCATAATTGTTTTTTTAGCATAATGAAAACTATACTTTTGTCTCAGTTTAAATGGTTGGGAACAAACGAAAGACAATTAATTTGAATTCTAGAGGAAAGGCTTTAGAAATTTTAATTTCTGTTTTCACCAAGTTTACAGCAGTTTATTGCAAATTTTAGCAGGGTAAAGAAAGAGTTTATTTTCTCCCACAGTCCATTCACCAAATATCTTTTGTGAGACTGAAATAAGGCACGAATATTTTAATTTAAGGTATTGATCCAGTAGCAGGCGTTAAATTTACAATTGGAATGGATCAAACAGGAAAAAAAAGGGGCGTTGTGGATTCTAGTAAAGAGAAAGAGAGGGATGAATGTAAACGGAAAGCTATTGGAACCAAAATTTGATTCTATATATATATAAATCTGCCGGTATGAAAAAATATGATGATATAGACAATTTGGCTTTTGAACAAAATCTTTATTAACTCCTTCAAGGTTTGCTCAGTCAAAGATTAAATTTAACCTTTCACGCATTTTCAGTTTCTTTAACTACGACTGTATTAATTGGACTATCTTAAACAGATTTTCCAAGATTAGCACTAAAATATTCGCTAATATAACATGAAAGCACGCCTATATGCAAAAATGAGAAGAGAAACTAAGTAGGTAAAATTAAAGAACCAAATGTCGAAATTAGATTGATTATTTAATTGAGTGTTTTAAAAAACAGAATCAGCCAAACTATTTGAAAAATCGATAGCACATTTCAATAAGCGCCAAATTGAAAATTTAGCTTACCTGAAGCAGAGCTAAGAGCCTTTTTTGTTTATAACTCCTTGGAAGACGAAATTGAGAGATCATCGTATGGGATTTCAGGTCACAATGTATTTGGGGTTATGACATAAAAATGAGAGATGGGTGTCATACAAACTTTTGTATTCCTTTTATAACATTAGTGAAAAAGCATCACGTTCGGTATCCATGTTTTTGCCCTGCTATTTTTGAAATAATTATATTCTTGTTATGTAGTTAATTGAAGTAAATAAAGAGATTGAATCATAAACAATACAATGGATATAGGCTATCTAGGCATAATATTTTCCCGTTTGTATCTAGGTATAATATTTTCCCGTTTGTATGATTAAAATAGAGTATAAATAAAAACATGACAGCGATAATAACTCGGGTGAATCTTACACTGAGTTATCAGAAAAAGGTAATGAGAAATGAACCTGGAATTTTCCTGAAAATGTCTAAAGCATCATTATGTTGCAACTTTATTAAGTTGACCAGATTGCAGCCCAAATATCCTGTAATAATTTGTCATCCATTACAAAGACAAAGGTAACAAAACACTTTGGGTAGTTACAGCCAATTTTCGATGCATTAATTTGCTTCCTGTATCGTATTTGAAATTCACACTGACTATAGTAATAAAGAAATCTAAATTCAGTCCGAAGGCTTTTAAAGCCAAACGCCACCATTAATTACAAAATTCATCTTAAGAGTTAGAGTGCTGTAAATGCAATTACTTTCATCTCGGTTTCCCTTTGTCCTAAAAGAATTGAAGTCTATTTGTTGCTCTTAGGATACCCATTACGTTGTCAAGGAATAAATTCAATAAGGACAATTATTCAGTTTCTAGCGAAAAAATACATGAATTTAAAACAGGACATATAAATGATTTCGCCAAAAAATTCTTCCTTAATAAAATATATGAGGTTATATTTTCAATAAGGACAATTATTCAGTTTCTAGCGAAAAAATACATGAATTTAAAACAGGACATATAAATGATTTCGCCAAAAAATTCTTCCTTAATGAAATATATGAGGTTATATTTTCAATAAGGACAGTTATTCAGTTTCTAGCGAAAAAATACATGAATTTAAAACAGGACATATAAATGATTTCGCAATAAAATTCTTCCTGAATGAAATATATGAGGTTATATTTTCAATAAGGACAATTATTCAGTTTCTAGCGAAAAAATACATGAATTTAAAACAGGACATATAAATGATTTCGCAATAAAATTCTTCCTGAATGAAATATATGAGGTTATATTTTCAATAAGGACAATTATTCAGTTTCTAGCGAAAAAATACATGAATTTAAAACAGGACATATAAATGATTTCGCAATAAATTCTTCCTGAATGAAATATATGAGGCTATATTTTCAATACTGGAAATGAATAAATAAAATATCTTAGACATTTCCGTTCCTTTTAAAACAAACTGTAATAGTAGGGCAATAATGATGTTATTATAAATTCAGCTATTCCTTCCAAATAGGGACACTTTATAGGCTCAATAGTGTTCTAATTCTGTAGAATAACCATTGTCAAGAATTGTTACCTAGATAACTATGAAAAAACACGAATTTACATTTCTGCTCGCAAAACTTTAACCTTAAATCTATTTGAATATTTTGGCAAAGTTAAACCAGATTTTTGTATCTAACTTTGACTTATTCAAACTGGGTTGAAAATAAAAGAGAATATTCAAGCGCAATTAAAAATGGAAATAGTTAATAATTAGGAATATTGTGAAGGACAATGGTAGATTTAACGTAATAAAACCTTTGAGGCGAAATGGTAAAGAGCAACAGAAGACACGTTTCAGGGTAAGTTAATTATGCATTTTATCTTAAAACCCTATATCAACCGTAAAACATGTTAGAAAAAGCATAAGGATATAAGGTTCCTATGGCACTAACGTAATACAATTTACTGACACATCCTTACATAGAGTTTATAAAACAGAAATCTTAGGCTCTTTTTAAATATCAAAAGAGGAGAAATGAAATTTGGTCTTAAATGAGCACCAAACCTGTTCCATGTTATGCTTAAAGAAGTCTATTGAGGCTATGCTTATGAATTCTTGCGTGTAGAGTTCCAAACTTAGACGATGCAGTTAGTAAAGCCTGATCTACCAATCAAATCTTATATTTCAACTTCTTTATCTTGTTATTTTAGTCATTCTAACTGTTCTCCCCTCGAGAGCAGTTGCTCATAAACAGTCATTATACTTAACACAAATTCCCCTAATTTTGTTATGATCAATGGGTAAGCGGCATACCAAGGCTAAAGGAATGCCTTCTTTTTCTACCCAATTAATGGAAGGTTGACAATTCTAGGCTAATATTTATTTCCTACTTGGTTAAATGCTTTGAAAAATATATACAAATGTTTGAAATAATTGTGAGCAAGCTGGGGAAATCAAACTCTGTAATTAAAAATCCGATTGCAGAACATATAAATATACTTATGATAATCTCTGGTTTAAAATCTTAAGTGTATATTTATTAGGCGGCCCAGTAAATATCTTTCAACCCACTTGTTTTATCCAGGTTTGGTTTGTTAATTCGCAATAGTTGTATAGACATCTTTGGGGCTTAAGGCGAAAATTTAAGCAGCGGCCCACAGTAGAGCTTATATAAAGCTTTGCTTGTCGCACGTAAAGATACAAATTTAGAATAAATATAAGTTAATTATAATTTATTTGCATATAATACATATTTATAGATATAGCTACACATTAATAACTAGAGTTAATTGTTTTGCATAGTTTTGATAACCCTTTTAAAACTGTTTCCAGTCTTATAACAGACTGGTGAGCACGAGCTTAATGTGCAATCCGAACCACGATTTACATTTCTAAATCATTTGAACAATTTTTATGGCCAAGGGTGTCCTATTTAATTACTAACCACAGTCAATGTAGCTTAATGTCCGCGAGCGAAAAAAATCATGTAGATAAGGGTAATGAGAACAAGTATTTATATATTATCCTATTTTTAACGATAATTTTACCTACGAATGAAATTTATTTGAAAATGAAAGGTATAAGAATGTAGGACTTACATAAAAAGTTAGCGAGATGAGACTTGAGCAAAATGTTCAATAATCAATTTTCAATATTTTGTCAAATTATGAAATGAAACGCGGGCCATATTAAAAGTGCTTGTACAAGGGCCGCAGTTTACTCACCTCTGTAATAAAGTAATTAAATTCTTATACCTTTTTATTCTATTGGAAATAAAAAAGATAATTATTTCGCGGCAATTATTCATTTATATAAGAAAAAGCCAGTCTAATTCGTGATTAATCGACAAAAGGGTTCAAGAAAGCTTCATTGAGCCGACCGTTGAAAATAGTAATTAAAGTCAAAAGGGAAGAGTAGTTCAAGGTTTCTGGAAATCTTGATTAATGGGGGTTGTAGATCTCAAGGTTTCCTATGAAGATGGACGTCTGGGAATAATCGAAGTAGTTTATGTATTGCCTTAATTACATCTTTACCATCTAATATCAGCTCATTTAATATAGCCGCAAAATTTATGTATTTTGAGAAAAAAGAAATTTAATTATAGACAAAAAATAGCGTCAGGTCCTTCTTTGTGCATATGGGCAAGAGGGCACGCAATCTTCCTGATATCAGCTACCCTATATCAGCCGATTTTTATGTGTCACCATCTAGCCGGTGATAGACCAATTAAAAATATTTAGAAAGTCTATAATCCGAATAGTAATATTCGATATAATAATTCGATAGATTAACTGACTTCACTGTTATTGCGTATGATTTAATTTTTATATATTCTATAGGCATATCTGAACTTTCCTTATATATTTCTCGAGCCATCAAGATTTTATTTGCTGCTGCTAAATCTGTGACCCTGACGTCATAAACCGCCGTAAAATAGAGATTTAGCACAGCGATTCGATAATTACCCATTTCTCACGAGGATGATTATATAAACTTTAGCTAAAGCACTGAAATTAGCGGTAATAGCTTATTTAATTAAACAGGTTTAATACTTGTAAATCTACAAAATTAAAACTAATAAAAACCTGAGAGGCAATCACTATTGTATCACAAAGATAAGCCATTTTGCCACGGCAATACTCCGAAAAAACATCATGCAAATCTTAAAATATCTTATTAAAAATGCTAAACGAACCCCAAAAGCTATAAAAAAGCAAACAATTCTCACCTAAACTTAGCATTAATTTTTTTAGGTTCGAAATAAACTATCAATGACAAGATGGCTGCCAATCTCTTTTTCATTACAAGAGCATAATTACACATATCTGGGTACTAAATAATGAAAGTGTTATATGGCATTTTTGGGAAGATTACATGCAGGGTACCATATAGTTTTACACCCTGTGTCGACACAAGCCTGGCCTTGTACGGTCTGAAAGGAGGAGGCTCATGTTTTGTAAGAGAAAGCAGGAGTACGCTAACCCCGGGCGTCGGGTAAAAGCATTCAGCAACCTAAAACCTTTTGACGGTTTACCCTGTCTGCAAATCAAGAAGCGGGATTAACCTTTGGGAGAGGGTAGCAGCTGAAGTTCACTATGCAGCGTTAAGGATGCGGCAAAGCAAATGAAGAATAGAGATTATATATTTAATTCCTTCTGGGCAAAGGTCACTTGGCTGAAAATCTCTCTCCGAGATACTCCTGCTCTCCGGTCTTCCCTAGTTCGTACTGAAGGTATTTTCCGAAACAGGCTTCGAGATATTTTCTGAAAGGCTAATGTCAGGGCAAGATGTACTCTGGTACGTACGTTAACTTTATCATAGCAGTGATCCCTTTTTGGTCATTTCCACAGTTTAGCTAAGTGTTTAACTCACTGTTTCAATTTCATGCATATAATACTTGCTGTTTGAACTTTTAGGGTATTTGTGCTGTTAAAGTTTATTTTGTAGCCTGAATTCTTCCCCTCCATTTCCTCTCTCTAACGGAGCCAGCCAGAAAGTAAAATTAAAGGCTTATTAAGGCTTATTAAAGTAGGCCTTCCAAAATCTTCTGAGTGTGGAGTATCATCGATACTCCACACTCAGGAAAAAAAGCTAGCGATTATCAAAGTGGTTTCGGATGAGTTCACTGTGAGCATTTTCTGAGCCCCTTGGAGAACCAACCATAATGTGACAATATATATCTAAGATATATACTATATAGCATTTTGCATATTTTTTCCAAATATAAATATAAATATATATATATTATATATATATATATATATATATATATATATATATATATATATATATATATATATATATATATAATATATATATATATATATATATATATATATATATATATATATATATATATATATATATATATATATATCAAAACAATTTAGATGGCGTTGGAGTTGTTATTCCCCAGAATTCCTTTTAATATTTTAGCACACGATTCTAAAAGTTAGGACAAAGAACGATGTTAATTACATTGCCAAAAAATATGTTCGATGAACAATGGAAATTTAATTTTTTGTTCATTTATACGTGTTAGATTTTTATCTCCAAAACTTTATACAGTTTACATATGGAAAAGATCTTCATGGAACAGTATTTTTAATATCTTCTTGGATTTAGAGAACTAGAAATTGAGAATGTATATCTCAGGTTGAGTCAAAAGTAATGTAGCAACTGTAAGCAGAATGTAAATGTCTATTTCTAATTTCCAGTATTTGAAGTTTAACCATAAGTTAATTTTTTATAATGAGCGATCACCACTCACTTATACATTATCAGTAAAGAGGTGTGCATAACAATTTAAATTAAAATATCATGCCGTAAATTAGATGGATAAAAGTGCATATTTGACCTGTGATGTTGTGGGATTTTAAAAAGACAAAATGTTTCAGAAACTGCCAAGAAAATTTGTAGTGTCTCTGGCCAAGGTCACATTTCTGATTGCCAAGTGAGATTTTGCTTTTCAACATTTCGTTCCGGGGATCAAACATTGACAAATGAAACAAGACCAGAACGATTATAGGAGTTCCATGAAGTTTTTAAGAGAACTGATGGAATGCAAACTGTCAACAACTGCAATGTGTGCATGAAAATCTTTTTAGAAAACTCCCCACTCTCTCAACAAGCAACACATTGACCTTCTTCATCATAATGCAAGACCACATACACCAAGAATCAGGCATTAAAAGATCTTGGACTTTGCCTGCTCGGTTTTACCCAATCTTCAATATTCCAGGCATTGCACCAAGTGATTTCAATGATTTTTGTTCATTAAAACATGCTCGGAATAGTAATATATTTTCTGGATAAGACTATTTAAAAATGTTCTTGGACAACTAATTCAGCCCAAAACTAGCTGAATTGGACCTTAGAGGAATCAACAAGCTACCTGCAAAATGGCCACTGTGTTACAAAATTGGCGACTATCATATTAATTGAAGTTATTTAATTGTTCAGCTATCTATGAATAAATATATTTGACAAAAACTGAGATTACTTTTTTCAACCTGATACTATAGACATATTTCGAAAAAACAATTTTTTTAATCATATCCATGCAGCAATAAATAAATTGTTATTAAGAAGAAAATGGTGATCTAATTTAACCCAAGGAATCAGCTCTAAATTCAAACAACCATAATCTATAATCTCGTAAATATAAGCTGGATTAGATACTCTCGGATTATTTGCTTTAACGATTTATAGTCTTTTTTGTCTATAGGATCATCTGGTGAGTACTCTTGGCTCACTGACATTCACAGCGTACAAAATTTATAAGTTTTAGTATAGAGAAGCTGAAAATAAGATTCCAAGTTTCTTTTATCATTTTTGCCTACGGCAAAGCACCAGGTCTAGGCGTCGCTTTTTTTTCAAAGGAGTAAAGTTCAATTATACCCATTTAAAGGCATGGAAATATGGTAATTCACTCTTCAGATTTCAATTCTGCCATCGGATTTGGCACTGGGTGCCATCTATTAGCAGAAGCCTCATTTAGACATTAGGCCATTTAAAGGCACGTGTAAGTGATTTGAGCCATGGAAATCCACCAATAAAATAACGATTTATCACCTTCCTACAAAACGCCGCAAGTCATTGTAGGGACTTTCTCTCTTGTTGTACGTAGAGGGTACAAATTTCTCAGAAACAGGTCTTTCAGTCAAAATGAAAACCGAAATTTTAGCAAGATTTCCCTAAATAGAAACTGGTTTATTTACTATAGAAGGGGAAAAGATTTATAAGAAGCCTTGTAGTCTTTTGGTCTTTAGCAGTAATGAACTTTCTTTTTGCCTTCATAGTCTATATATCTACAATCTGGCGAAGAGTTGGGGAGAGTAAAACATTTTTCCGGATTTTCTCAAGTGTAAATGACAGTGATAACTAAAACGGTATTTAACCTAAAGTGTTGATAATTATTCTGTTTCCTTCATTAGTTATGGTTTATTCATATGTTTTTTGCTTCACAAAGCCTATCTTCCAATAGAAAAAATGCTAATTTTAGGGCAGTTTCCTTAAATAAATCACATCATTGAGTTCTTTTCGTATTTTTCTGAACCCTTTCTCCAAGAACGCCATAAAATTATTACTAGCTTTGGTTATCTCTTTCAGCTGTCCTACCTTTTATATTTGTCTTTACATTCCTCACATTTTTGTTTCGCCATTCCTAAAAAAGGATGGCATATGAAGCATGGGCAGATATTCTAGAACACACATCTGCAAGAACGCGTGCCCTTAATGCCACAATGACCAGCAGAAGGATCTCGCCTATATTTTTTGCATAGATTTATATTTCCTCTGTATTAAAACATTCTTTACCGATTTCACCACACAAGCTTTTGTGGTCGATTGATTTACACTTGACCATCTAAATAGAAAAATTATCTTCTTTGAAAAAATGATAATAAACATTTCTTCACATCCATTCTTGCAAAAGTATGTTATTTCTGACCTATTAGCTTTAGGTCACTAACAAAACCCATGTTTTTTTCTAGCGTAGTTTTAACACTTATCTGTAAAATAATATTTTCTTCCAAAATGTTTCTATTTTTACTTTACAAAGGAGAAATAAATATATAGCTAGGTGTGAGTGATCCCACACCTGGCACTAGAATATAATATAGACGTCGTAAGGTGACCGTGAAGAGAGCACGCCAGAGAATCGGGATACAGATCCCGGTGCGAGGGTTAAATAAACAAAGTCGAGTGCGGTTGTGCTAAATAATCAATTCTGAAAGGTTCTGAGATTAGAGAAACTAATAGTAGAAAAATATATAACTAATATGTACAAAGAAAATGAGACCCCTATCTTCTTTGCTAAGCAGCTCGAAAAGCTGCCCGTATTCTTGCCAGGCAGTCGGTGTGAGGAAGAGTGAAACGCTGGTTCGGTCGCTGAGTCCTCGCGGACTCCTTGGTGCCCTCATCGCTGCGCTCATTCTACGCAATTCCTACATGTCCAGGAACCCAGCAGAAGATAATCTCCACCTTCGCCCGGCTCACCAAAACCGTGGCGTTACGGATATCGCAAACTAGGTGATGCGGAGATTCCAAAGCCCCGAGAGCACTCAGGGCGCTTTGTGAGTCGCTATAGATCACAATCCGGTCTTCGAACGTCGCACGTTGCGTAATCTTATCTACCGAGTAGGGTATCGCCACCAGTTCGGCCGTCAAGACAGACGCAGCCCCTGGTTTAGCCCCGCTAACTTCAAACAGAGGAGATACGGCGTGGAAGCCGACCCCTTCTTGGGACTTGAGCCATCCGTATACACTGGCACGGTTCCAGCGTGACACGAGGTGTGCTCCAAAAAGGTTAAACGCAATACTCCCGTTTCTGTAGAAGCTTTGGGAGCAGAGGCGTGGCGAAAAATAACCAAAGGTGGTATCCTCCATGGTGGCGTCCTGGGCAGAACCAGGCGCGTCACCGGCCCGAGAGCTATACCTAGCTCTCGAAGGAGTTTCCCAGCCCTAAGCCCAGATAGCTTAGGGTATGACTGACGTCTTGGTGCCATAGGCACCGTCTAAATCAGCTGAAAATGCAGTGAGAGCTGTTGGCAACAGATGGAAGCGCCAGGCTTGCGCATAGAGGCGAATAATGCACTGTGCACGGCGTAGAGCGAGTGGCATCTCTCCAGCATAGACTAGTAGTCTCTCAATGGGGGAATTACGGAAAAAAACGGTCGGCAGGCAAAGGCAGGTGTGGTGGATCGAATCCACCTCCTGCAATACACGCTCAGCTGCGGATGCATAAAACTCGCATCTGTAGTCGAGTTTCAAACGAACAAAGGATCCATAAAAACTTCCAGAGATAAAGGGAGAGTGCAATTTATCGGGGCGACTCACGTAAAGTCTAAATGACTGGCGCCTTAAATACGGCGAGTAAACGCGGCGCTGCAAAGTTTAAGTTATAAGATTAGTTCTTCTTTAACCTCGCTGAGAAATGAGCAAGGGAGTATTCCATTCGTTGACCGAAGTCAATAACCGAGTGATAGATGACTGTCCGTGTCTATTTTCTGTCGGCGGGAACTCTAGCCTTAGATATGAGCAAGGCCGGGTAGAGGTGAAGCGTCGCGTTCGTAGCTGGAAGTCATTTGGAGGCGAAGCAGGGTATACAACACTGTACGTGGCTGCTAACCAAGACGAAGCTGTATGGTATTGATTCTTCAAAGCTTCTCTCAAAGTATTTATACTGCCTCGGCGGAAGCGGGTCGCTAAGAGTCTTCAAAAGGAGGAATGAGATCTCATTAGACTTTGAGCACGTTGGTCTCGGCGGCCTTATAGCGCAAAGGTCCTTGGCGCCGATCAGACGGTGCGACGGCAAGGATTGGAATTTAAAAGGATTACGCGGTCCCGCGAAAATTTCGTGGCTCCCTTGGGGATGTCTGTCCGTGCAGGTGTATCTCTCCGGCGCCAGAAGTAGATGTTCGGTTCTAAAGGGAGAGTTAAACCTTCTCTCTCTGACAAATAGTAAGAATTATTTGTATCTAGTTTTACCTATAGTACAATGCAATCACAATGCTAATATGTACATACTAATTAAATAATAATGAAATAAATTTTAACTTAGACCGTCCTCCAAGTATTATTAGGAATATATAAAGAATATGCACTGCTTAGCTTACACCCACTGCTTAGTTTACTGGGCAAGAAAGTTGTTTCCAAATTTGGTGGTGGAATATAGATTATCTATGAGCGACTGTATCTGCCAAATATTACAGATACTTTGAGTATTCCACATATTTGGGAAGAGTTTGTAGGTTCCTGTTTCTTCGAATGTTTTAGAATGAATGTTGTCTTAGGTATCTATATCTATCCTAATAAAGCGAGTAATCATGGACGGCATAATATATGAATGATTGACCTACCAAAGAAAGAATAGTATTAATTTTGCTTTTTTGAAGAGAAACATTATTTGCTAAATGACGCTCTCTATTTACTTTGTTTTTTAACACAGACTTTCGCTACAAAAAATTCATTTATTAGGATTTTAACTACAAACTAAATGCTCTTTAGTTATTCTAATTTATTCTGATTATTTATCCAAAGTGTAATAACCATATTTCCAAAACTTCAGTTTCCTTAATCATTTTTCTATTCTCTGCCAATAGTTAGTATGTTCAGAATAGGAGGTTAGTCCACATTCTTTTACTATATCTCTGCTATTTATAAAAATTTAGAGCAGTCAAAGGAGAGCAACTGGAGAAATCAATTAGTGAGAAGAAGCCATTAATAAGCAAACTTTATTTATTAGCCAGTTTCCAATTCAATATTATATATTATTTTAAATTTACACATGTTTCAAGTCTCACACTAAAATATTAAATAGTATGTTATCAAACGCTTTAGAAAACTCTAACTATATTACAAATAATGTGAACATAAATTGACTATTTTTGTCGGGCGATGATAAAAGGTGGTTAGAATTAACATGCAATAGCGTGTTATTTTGAAAACGTGTTGATTGCATTTTAATTACTTCGTTAATCTCTAAATGAAACATTAACTTTCTGGAGGTGATCGACTAAGGGTTTATTTACAATAATCTCATTAAACTTGCTGAAAAATAATGTTTTTATGCTCGCACTGTACTTTCCTGAAAAAAGTTATGTACGACATTGGTAATTTCCTATCAGTGTCAACGATATATTCTTCCACTAAGTTGTTATATCTTTTTAAGCAGCAGCAAACACAGTGTAGTTGAGTTATGGACAAGGCTGAAAACTGGAATTTACCAATTTCTTAAAACACATATGTAAGCAATTTTAAACATCATTTAACTATCACTGTACGTTTTGTTTTAAGCAAACGACTCCAATGTTTGATTGATATTTAAATGAAAAGATTATAGCTTTGTAGATTTCCAAATGTGTTGCTTCTAATCTAAATTCATTACGGCCGATCATATGTGAGTTGGTAGAGTCAGAAAATAAATCTAATTTTTTATTGTCAATACTGTTTGTTATCTTAAAAACTTGTATCAGTTACCACCTTAATCTAAATGTAACCTAAGTATTAAAATAAACCTCACTCAAGCTCTCCTTTTATGATTTCTATTGCAATCCAAGTAGTAATTTCAAATATTTGGGCGATACAACCCCCTTTCAAGCATTTTTACTGTTTTGGCAGATGAAATCATCAAAGTTGCAAGGAATACTCTTAATATGGTGATAAAATGGATTCGACTAATGAAAGAATGCTAACATTCAACTTGGAGCAACACTTCTATACATAGAACTTTAGACTGTTTAGACTGTTGGCATTCTTAAATGCAACTGCACATTCTTTTGAAAAAATAAGTCATTGCTGATTGTATGAACTATATCTTTGTCTATATTATTAACATACAGTATAAATAATAGTATTACAAAAGATTCATGGGACTCTATTGGATATAACCTTCACCACGATTCAAATACATTGGTAACTGATCTGTTTTATTCTCGTTGCAAGAGTATCTCGAATGTGCATTTGCCGAAGGTCAATGAGGCGAAGACAGGATGCTAAATTGGCAGTGTGTTGAATAAAGAGGATGTTGGATAGAAAGGATACGGAATAGAGACGACACCGAAAGGAGAAGATAAAGAAAAGAGGAAAGTTCGATGGAAAAGATGCAGAAAGAAAAGATGCTGAAAAAAAACGAACGGATATGAAACCAGTAATTACCAAATGTGTTGGGATTCACTCTGGACTTATCCTCAAATTACTTTAACTTTATTAAATTTAAATATACATTTTAAAATAATAATTCGTGACTGGGAAGGAACCCATTTAAAGCTATTAAAAATATTTCTCTTTTATTAGCTCTCTCATATTTATATTATTTAAAACAAAAAACACTGCTTTATGTATATGTTAAAGGTATAATAATGAATGTAATTACAAGAGCATGGATGAACAAGATTAAACTAAAAAGATCTAAAGAAATTTAAGCTAACTTGTATAAAGGAGAATAATTTAGACTAATTTTAAAATATCTTGTTTCACAGTTAATTAATGAGAGCACTAGTATGCAAAATAATGAATGAGCCTCAGTAGGTGTAACAAAAGCGAAAGATGGAAAACTGCAAATTTAATCTATGACGAATATTTTAGATTGTAATGGCTAACAAAATTCTTGTGGCAAAATATTATTTTTACTTTGCCTTGTGCATATGTTGTCAAGCCTAACAAGACTAAAGCCAACCCGCATAATATTTTTGATAACATTCAATTGTTTGGTTTTGCGAGATTCAGAGAAGTAAGATTTTTACTACTCGAGCACTTGGAAAAAAGTGACTGTCATCTATTCATTTATTTAATGTCAATACAATATATTATTTTGGAATGAATGAAATGTCCAATTTAAGGTATATATTAAAAATAAAGAAACTTATAACCATACAAATATTTAATCAGCAAACCTAACTTACTTAGCTCAAAAGAATTTCATTCCATTTGTCAACAAGCTTATAAATGCAAAACTTATCAAAATTCGTTAGGTTTTGATGCAAATTATCAATCAAACTAGTTTTCGAACTCTTATGTTGATGTGGATATAAGACCAACCAAATTGCAATAAACTCCCCTAATTAAGTACTTATTAGAAGGAGATTAGTCAAGGAAATATAGAGGATAATGTAATATTTACGAAACAAATTCTCCAAGAGGTCTTTGGTCGATCAAAATGTGTGATGACGGGCATTATCGGGATGGAGGACAACATGCAATCTGTTGTCTAAGGATGGTCGCATTTGTCATAAAGCAGCTTTCAAAGGAGGAAGTTGAAGTTGCTAGAGATTATCATTATTTTTTGTTGAATTGTTGTCTAACATGTTGTGATGGAGCGAATGTGATTGTGTGTGTGAAGGGCTATTCTCTCACTCTTTTATCAATACCCTCTTCTTCCCTCTGTAATAATGTGTATGAATCATAACGTTTATTTTGCTTTTTATTTTTATATATATAAATTGATTTTCATTTTTTGTATAAAATGTCTTTTTTCTCTTCTCAGCTAAATGTTAAATATTTTTTTCGGAAAGACCACTCTAGTAAATTATAGATAATAATAGCTTTCAAATTTGTAAAGAATGGCGAAGACAGTAGGGTTTTAGGTAGACCAGAATTTGTACGTTCTGTTGGGACAGAAGAGCTGTTCTTTGTAGCCTCGAAGGTGCGACAAGATCACTATATATTATATCAAGCGAGGAGGCACCAGCTTTTTTTTTGTAAGAGGTCTCGGAGGCGCCAGGCTTTTTAGTCCTCTGAAATTAGTAAACAGTCGAGTGGCAGCCGGCAAGACTCTCCTCCTTCCCGCTTGGGGTAACACGTGCCGCCTTTTCTTTTTTTTGCATTTCGTTGGATCCAAAGTGTTAGACCTCGAATATAGGAGTAGTACCGGTTTTGTTTGTGCATTTATCTTTTTTTTGTTTCTTCTTGTCTCTTGGTTGGGTTTTAGGCCTGTTATTTGATATTGAAATTGAAAATTGATCAAGCTTATATTTTTTGTTGTGTAAATAAGTAAAGAGATCTCTGATTAATTTTTAACTTATATTTTTCTGTACATCCAATCCATTTCATTCTCCTTCGATTTCACACGTCTGAATTAGTGTAGGAAGCGGGTTGGAACGATTGGGATTAGTGTATAGATTTTCGGCCCGCCCACTACATTTGGTTTGCGAATAGGCACGTGAGATCTCGAAAACGGGAGCATGACGGGATTGAATTGCCGTCCACACCCAAATAGAGGGACTGGTAGTTTGGTTATTTTCCCCCTTTTTCTATCATTTTTACCAAGCTGAGAGGATAGCTTATGTGGAACAGGGCTTCCATAATGAGATTGTGAAACTGAGGCTGGAGTTGAGGCAGAAAGAGGAGAAATGTATGATGTTGAGGAGCGTGTTTGAGGGATTGAAGAGTGATATGATGAGTATGGATGAGAAGACAGACAGGATGAAGAAATAAATGGATGAGAGACAGAAGCAGGTAGACCCACTAATGAAGAACCTATATGACATGATGAAGGGTTTAGGACTGGCCCAGGACCCTCGATCCTGACTCATGCACCGACTGAATAGGATAAGACTAATGGGGTAAATGGGAGTGTGTATGAGTCTAGAGAGGATAGGAGGATTGTGAGTGATAGGAAGGACGGAGAATAGGAGAAAGTGGAACGCAAGAGAAGAAGGAAGATTGGGTCAAGGGGAAGGATCGAAAGGTGAGAGGGAAGAGTGTGGACTCATTGTAGTTGGATAAAGGAGAGAGTGATGATATAATTGTTATAAGTGAGAGTGAGGGCAGCTGAAGTAAGAGTGACGTGAATGTGGGAAAGGGTATTTTAATAAGGGAAGTGCCAAAGGTAGATAAGTTTAGGTTACATGGTGATAAAAGTCTGGAATAATTCTTCGGGGAACTTGAGCGCTATTGCAAGCTCAAGTACCCGGATAATAAGGGATACTGGATGAATGTTTTGGGGCAATGTTTAGATGGAAAAGTATTAAAGGTTTTTCCGTGTGATCACGAGTGTATGGGAACCGAGCTATCGGGTGGTGAAGAAGAGACTGATTGGGCCAGTGAAACGAAGGAAAGAGAGTGTGGTATAAAAGGGTGAATGAATTTGAGAAGGCTCGAATGAAGAAGAGTGAAAGTGAGAACATGTATGCACATAGGCTTGGGAGTATGGCGAGAAAGAGGTATGGTGATGATGATGTGAATGAATGTTAATAATTGAAGACAAAGTTCCTGGATACGGTCCAGTGAAAGATAAGTGAATGGTTGAATGGGAAAAGAAAGTAACAAGGAGTAACAAAGAAAGGAAGTACCCTAGGAGACCTTACGGTCCATTCAAAGAGGGTATCTTTGGACTAGCAATCGAGCGGGCACATGGCTGCTGAATTGTTTTGCGTCCCTAAACGGCCACTTTTCAAGACTTTGTCTAGTCTTGACTTGAACTGGTCATCAGATTCACTGTTGACAACTTCCACTGGAAGTGCGTTTCACTTACAGCAGATACTGTAAGTGAAAAAGTTTCCACACAGATTGCGGTTGTAACGCTTCAGTTCAAGTTTGAAGCCGTGATTGCGCGTTCTGTTCTCACTCAGTGTGAAAATATCCCGGTAGTCAACATTGTCGAACCCTCGAAGTATTTCGAAAACTTCGATGAGCTGATCACGCAGTCTACGGGTTTCCAGCGAAAACAGATCTAATTCCCTTAGTCTATCCTCATAACTTTTATGTCGGATAGAGGAGATCAGCTTGGTTGCCCTGGCTTGTACGCGTTCCAACCTTGCGATATCCTTTCGAAACGAAGGAATCTAAAATTGTACGGCATACTCCAGGTGCGGCAGAACGAGGCAGTTGTATAGACAAAGTACTATCTCCTTATTACGGTATCCAAACTGGCGCTTTATGTAGCTCAACATCCTTTGGTGTTTCTTCTTGGCCTCGATGCACTGTTTCGAGAACTTGAGGTCACTAGTGATAGTTACACCCAAGTCCTTTTCCTTGTCACTTGATTCAAGAGCAATGCCCTTAAGGATGTACTGAGATTTGGGGTTTCGGTGGCCGATATGCATTACTTTGCATTTCCCAACGTTCAAAGGCATTTGTCACGTGTCCGACCACTCCTGAATCCTTTGAAGGTCCTCTTCGAGTCAGGCAGTGTCTCCCTCCTTTGCCACATTGATACCAAGCTTGGTGTCGTCGGCAAATTTGGGGATTTTGGCAACCATGTCCCCGTCCATGTCGTTGACATAGATAATAAACAGTAGTGGTCCCAGGACGGAACCTTAAGGGACACCGCTATATACAGGCGCCCATTCAGAGGCTCGACCATTCACCACTACGCGTTTCCGCCTGTCACTTAGCCAGCTCTCTATCCAACCTGCTACCTTGACGTCTATGTGTACGCACTTTCCGGAGAAGGCACCGGTCTGGTACCTTGTCAAAGGCCTTTTGGAAGTCAAGGTATACAACATCCACCGCTTTATCCCGATCATGCTCACTGAACACGAAGTGGAAGAATTCCACAAGGTTTGTCAGGCATAAACGTTGCTTTCGGAAGCCGTGCTGGGAACTCTTCAGTAGCAGGTTTGACTCTAAATAAGACGTTATCTTGTCCACTATCATGCTTTTCATGAGTTTACCGACTGTCTAAGTCAAACTAATTGGTCGGTAGTTTGAGGGATGGCTGTGGTCTCCTTTCTTGAAGATTGAAGTCACCTTGGCCTCACGCCAGTATCTAGGAAAGAAAGAGGCTGACAGGAGAACGGTTGGTGTAGGAGAATGTGTTGGAACTGTTGAAAGAGGGGTGATTTGATGAAGAAAGTGATTTAAACGCGGATGGATTGTACAGTGTGAATGCTGGAGGTAAGAAGCCCAGGAGCTTTCTTCCACTGCAGCAGTTTGTCAGCTATCGGGATGCCCTGAGGGCTGTGCCAGCTGGGGTAATGTCGAGCTTCCTGGACCGGCAGACTGGATAGGCGAATACGGGATGGACAAATGGAAGGGTACAGATGACTGGTAAGCGCGTGAATGGGTATATGAAGGAGCAGCCGAGGTATGTCTCAGAAAATGTGAGCCTGAATGGTGTGAGAAAGTGCGTGGAATATCGTACGTGTGGAAGGAAGGGTCATATGATGGCGGAATGTAGGTTGACGTCGGGTGCATATTTTGGGTGTGGTAAGAAGAGCATATGATAAAGGATTGCCAGAAAAAATGAAAGAGTGCTTCGAATGTAAAGAATGAGGCAATTTAAAGAAAGATTGTCCTTAGTTGAATGGTGGAGCAAATACTGGAAGGGGGGGAATATTTGCATGTGGTAACTGTGGGAAGGCCGGTCATAATTCAAGGATGTGTCGTGACCAGAGGAATGTATGTAGCTATTGTGCGATGGAAGGACATTCGAGTGAAACGTGTTGGATTAGACTGAGAGCGCAAGGTCTGAATGGAAAGTCTGAAGAAGGAAACTGAATTATAAGAGGGTACCTGGTGAAGTATCCTCTGGGTGCATGGTTTCAAGTAATGCATTGGTAAGTCTGTCTAGTGTGAAAGTGTTGTCTGGTAGGAAGTATGAGTGTCTGAGTGCGAAAGTTGAATTGAACGGGATTGAGTGTTTGGTTTTGATCGATTCTGAATGCAAGACGAGCTTGGTGTATTAGGATGTGTATGACAAGCTGAGTCATAAAGCCTTCCTGTCTGAGTGTAAGGGTAGTTTGGTAGGGATTAATAGTATGAGAGTAGCTGTGATTGGAATGATAAGGCCAGCTGTTTGAATGCATTGTGTGTTGATGAATGAGTGTGAATTTTCTGTGATTGATAAGGTGAGTAGTGAGTATGGTGTGAGTTTGGGGTATGATTTTATGAAAGTGAACCGTATGGTTGTGCATCCTGCGAATGATCAGAATGCGAGAAAGATTGGTAAAAATGGGGTGTATAAGTTGTATGTAGGAAAATCCTTCTCTCAATTTTTGTGAAATTCTGCTTCCTCAAATGATCCACGAATAGCGGCATTTAACGTTATGATAAAATCTCTATGTCCTTCTCATAATCACAAGTCTGCCCAAAATTGATGTCATCGTGTTATCAAAGAAATGATTCCCTGAAAAAAACACTCGGTGGCATATTCTCCTTTTACAATTCATGCAGAACCTATTTTATAAATCATTAAAACTTTTCTAATCCTTTTTAGTTGTCGGACAACCTTCGAAAGGTGTACGATAAATTGTTCTGTCAGTTTCCTACAAGTTGTAGCACGATATGCTGAGACAACTGCTACCAACTCTTCGGAATCAAGTTCTTATGGATAACTTACTTTCGCTGCATATGTTCCACTGAAATCCCCGAAGTAGATTACGACCATATCTTTATAATATGAAAGAAAAAGGTTTAAATTACTCAGTGAGGCAAAACTAAACGATAATAAGACGAACTACTTTAAAATATAGTATCTAAAACTTTATTTTAGGAAATCATACATCAATTTCGCTTCAACCTGACATTTTCATGGTTCGAAGACTTTATATTTTACTATCATTAGTTTTGAGATAAAAATGAGTACTCCTATTCTAAGATAATAAATTGATAAGACAAAATATTCATTCATATTATCACGGAAAAATTCATTGAGTAAGAAATTAAGAGGCATAAAATATTGAGATGTATGTGATCTTATGATCCGAGCTAAATTATGGAAAGCACGGATCCCTGGGTTGAATTGAGGTATTTACAGGAGCCTAGGGAAGCAGGTGCCCTTCGTACTCCTTCAATCTCTGAGTCTTTCTTTTCTACAACTATCCTCTCTACTTCTTCTCTACCCTCAAAAAAGTGGATATTGGGTCTGTGACCTACATCTCTGCTACAAGTGTGCCGTGGTATGAGCGGGTGTGCGCTGTTATACGCACACTGGCCTACTGACCGACCAAAATTAAGGCTCAGCCTGGGGATGGCTCTAAGAGTGCTTTAAATATATCGTTGCTAGGCCAAGGAATATTCAAGCACGGCTACAAAAATATACCCTAATAGGACTAAAGATCATACATATATACATATAGGGCAAGTTAAATGGCAATGCAATTAAATATTGACGGTTCACTGCTAAGATGATTAATAGGAACAATTAAGTTTGAACCGAGGAATAATTACTTAAGTAATGATTTTACAATTATGCAAGTTCTAGAGCAAAGGGTAGCTTTAAGGTTCGACGCGGTAAAGGTGGGAGGAGCGTGACGAAGTGAGAATTAAATCCCTTTTACCTTGATGTAGGGCGCGTTTATGACCAGGTAGATAAGTTCTAACTTGAGCTTGTGGGCATCTCACGGGACGCTCAATTCAACTTTGAGAAACTGAAGATATGGGGCCTCTTTTCCTTAAGAGGCAAAAGGAGGATGCTTCGAGGATAGCTTTTCTGATGCTTAATATCCGAAGACGTGGTGAGAAGGGTAGAAGCGCGCCTAACTATCTCCACGAACAACACTAAGGGACAACTAGCTCTTCCTTGGCTCTTCAACAAGCACTCAATTCTTCTCTGAAAGAGAATGTAGTCGATTCCCTCTCGACTAAGAAGACGTTACGGTTAACGTACTTAACGGCTGCTTCAGACACAATCAGCATGTGATCTTTGAAGTCTCTAATACATATTCCCAAATTCATCGCCAACAGAATTCTTTAATTACCTTGGGTCTCGAGAAGTCGAGATAACCCCTTATTGGTTTTTCCATTGTTCTAATTTTTGCAGTATATAAGGAAGATGAATTTAGACCGGTTACCGGTTAAGGGGGAGGGGGGAATTCCTTATTTCTCTTATTCTGTCAAAAAGTGAAACCTTGAGACCAAGTCCTGCCGTTAAGTGCCAGTGCATATTGGTATACCAGGGAACCAAAGGAATCCCACTGAACAACTGAAACGTGCGAGAGAATCAAAACCCTCCGTTACCAGTGAGCCGCAGAGAGGTATCTGATCAAAGTTTGTACATGAAGGAGCAACACGTCCTTATGGCAACATATCCCGCAAAGATGGACCCAACCACAGAGGGAAACTCGACTCTGTGTGCAAGTCTAACGAAAACGGTTCATTTTCCTGGTGCCTTTACGTTCCATAATCAATCCGACCTCCCACTCCATTATTAATTTTTAGGCACCTCTTCTACTGCTCCATTTTGAAATTTCACCACCCAAAATTATCCGAGGCTTTTCACAAAGGACAATCCACCACTAAGTTCAGCTTACTACGTCATCGATAGGACTTGGTCCGTGGTTTCCAAGAAGCAGTGGATATGGTGTTTAATCTTTGTCCTAACAGTATCGTCCTGTGTAGGAGAGAAGCCAGAAGATGCCGATTGACTCTCAAATTCAAATAAGGTCAACTGCTGTCAGAGACAGTAAAGTGAGAACAGTCAAACGAAAGATTATGTCACACTTATTAATAACTCTCACCTAAACTTTTTGCCGCCTATTCGGTCTCACCGCCATACTCTCGCAGCACTACCTATTTTAAGGAGGGGCCCTCCCTGTGTTGTTTCGGAAGACCATCCCAGATGCTCTTAATGCAAAGAAACCTTCCCATCTCTTTTCCACATTGATAAATTGGTTTACCCTATTCTATGGAAGAGCACTTGAGTTGCACTACCTGTTTTATCGACGCATCTGTATTTGTGCTTACTCCACTTTTTAGACTTGCTGAATACTCCCTTTTTGTAATTGTCCTTCAACGAATCTACTTCCACTGAGACGCCAAGGTGACAGAGAGACAGAACGAGCTAGGTCAGTTCTCATTCCTTCCCGTTGGGGGCAGTTGAACCACTCAAAACACCTTAGAGTGGCGACAGGAGGCATAATACATACACTCCTGCACCATGCGAAGGCACCTCATCGAGTCGAATTAGTCGAAACTCATGGAAACCGGCATGCACGCTACCCCATCTTACCTAAAGGATATATGTATGCTAGCCCCAATGAAGTTTTTACGGCCAAGACCTTCGAATTCCATTTTTGGTTGCCCAACACCTTAGGGGAGCTAGGGAATTCAGGAGCTTGCTTTGGGTGGAGATGGTCCTCATGGTGTCCCTGATGCAAATTATAAATTTGTCCATTATAGGAATATTGTTGGGTGGGGGACCTCTACGATCATGAATTCCCTTCCCCTATGGGCAAGTCTTTACTGGCCAGACATAGACAACGAAAATATTTTTCTGTGGTGACTGCAGCCTAGATTACATCGAGAGACCTTCATTCAGACAGTACCTAGCCTTTGAATCCGCTAGTTTTAAGGTGTATTAGTTATTCCTGCACTGAAGGCAGCGTGTTGGCAAACCCCACCTTTTCCTTAATAAAATAGCATAAACTCAGTTGATTAGTAGAGAGCAAAATATCACCAGTTTCTCAGAAAAGAGCCTTCGGGGGCCAGCGGGAAACTATTAATTATCAGCCATTATCGCTGCTCTTCGGACACTTAATACCTCGCATGAGCAGGAAATATCATACTATATTGTGAATTACGTGAAAGGGGTGGTATATGTGATAAATCACGTTAACTTTACTTTATAAAACATCAGCAATATGGTGATGATCAAGGAGTAGTTAAAGAAGAACGTGTGATGACAAAAGAGAGTAGGTACTTCGAGACCCACGCCTTACACTATTTTTCATGTTCTATCGTGCTAGGCTCCTAGAGACAGTGTATCAATCTTAGTGTCGCTAATTTGTTAATTCTTGAGAAAGCTAACCTATAGTTTAACAATGCTTACGGTCAAATGTTTTAAATACGCAGAACCAAACCCAGCTACTTAAGAGTAATGTTTTTTATATCCTTAATAAGGTGCCCTGGCCGTTCAGGCTAGGTCTTTTTCGGGCCCTGTGAGACCTTAGACAGAATTTAACTCCTAATTAAAAAGATCACTCTCTGATACTATGCCTTTCCAGTATATTAACAGGGTGGCATAAGCGCTAATTGAGAACTCTTCTCCTGGTTCTACTGACGCGTGGGAGTTCCTAGGTTAGAGCTTGTGGCTGCACTGGTTCACGCACAGAGTGAGCTAAAGCTTGTGCTCTCCCCCTCCTACCCGGGTCTGGCCTTTTTCTGTAAGGAAAAACGGCTACGCGCCTTTACCGGTATGTGATTTTCTTATAAGGCAAACGCCCGAAAGTGATCATGAAAAATTCATTGACAGGTTGGTTTCGTTTGTTTGGAATGCTAGATTTATCCCTTTTATGATGACTCCGATCTCTTACTTTATATTTTTTCCCCTTTAGCCAGTGTGTTTGCATCTACGGCTAAATAGGAAGTAAAATCTTTTTGTTGTACATTCCATTGTCAGCATTCTTCGACGCTAGTTGATTTTACCGCGTCGTAGCACAGCCCCTTGTGTTTCTGGTAGAATCCTTTTAATTTGCTCCCTTTATATTCTCTTTTCGGAATTCTACTGCTTCATCATTAATGAAACGCCATGATGACATTTAAGTCAGCCGACACAACTTTACTTTCACAGGTGGTGAGCCCTTTATCTACAAGTTTTTGCTGAGTGTGTTGCTTTTTGGTCTCGCCTCACGCACAGTGATCACCTCTCGTCTGAACTATGTCACGTATGCCATTCTTCGACATATAGGTGTACATGGCATAAAATTTTTCTTGTATTTAACCGAAAAGATGTAGAAAGCATCCCACAGAGTCCAGGCAAATGGCTACTACTGTAATAAATTTTGCGAACCGAGAACAGATCACTCTACTGCCGCCTGATTTTGCTAAATTTTTCGAACCTCTAGCGTGTGGAGGTTGATGAAAGAATTGATAAATGTTAGAAAAGACTATCACTTGACTATGGCGTCCAGCTGTTTTCTGTACTGTTCGGATTCCATAAGTTCTAATCACATAGGGAAGCTCAACCTCGGTGAGTTTATGTTATTTGGGAGAGCTTCTTTCATAGACAGAACTACATCACGCTTTTCTGATCTCAGCAAAGTTTATGATATAGCATGGCCATACAATATCATGGAGACCATACAAACCACAGGTACTAGGGAACCCTCTAAATTTTCAAATCTTACTTCGATTCCGCGTATGGTGGAGGAACAAAGGTTGCTAGTAGTGTCACACTATTCGCAATAAAAAAACACCATCACTTTGATGATGCCGTAAAGGTATTTACTATGCTCTACGCATAAAATCTGTCGATCTATTTAGATGTTGCTCAGATCGCTACTGTCGTAGAATGACTCCCGACGATACCATATATATCTATTCGTTGAGGGAACTTCCTTAATTATCTTTAGAGTGCGTTTACTGTCTGGCGGCCGATATTATGTATCTTCGATATGCTTAAGAAGTGAAACTGAGCTCAAGGATAATAATATTGCTATCATTAATAAAATAGAGTTTTATTAATAATAACTATAAACAATACACAAAAAACGGAAAATATTGACATAAACAGAATGGAAAGGGTCGTGGAGACTCGGGCTAATCCAAGGATTTAAGGGATTAAAAAAGGTAAAACAAATATAGAGTTAAAGAGATGGGATGGTTCGATAAACAATTTAAAGCACAGGATAGAATTGACAAAAGGGATCAATACTGAAAGGTGAAGTTTGGCTTACGTAACTGTGGGCACTAGCCGAAGGGGGAGGGGGGATAAAAGGATCCTGACGAGGCGTCTTGGGAAGGAGAACCGTTTCTCGACGAACGGCTTGAAGAACAATGGCTGTTTTAGGTTGTTCTCTTCTGAACAAAGGGGGGGGATGAGAACCGTCTCTTGTCTACGGGCTCAAAAACAATGGCTGTTCTAATGTTGTTCTCCTTGAACAACAGAGGGGGTGAGAACCGTTTCTTGGCGAAGGGCTCAAAACGAACAATGGCTGTTCTAGGTTGTTCTCTTCTGAACAAAGGGGGGGGGATGAGAACCGTCTCTTGTCTACGGGCTCAAGAACAATGGCTGTTCTAATGTTGTTCTCCTCTGAACAACAGGGGGGGGGGTGATAACCGTTTCTTGGCGAAGGGCTCAAAACGAACAATGGCTGTTCTAGGTTGTTCTCTTCTGAACAAAGGGGGGGATTAGAACCGTCTCTTGTCTACGGGCTCAAGAACAATGGCTGTTCTAATGTTGTTCTCCTCTGAACAACAGGCTGGGGGGGGGGGGTGAGAACCGTTTCTTGGCGAAGGGCTCAAAACGAACAATGGCTGTTCTAATGCTGTTCTCCTTTGAACCACAGGGAGGGAAGCCTTGGGGACTTGGCGTCAGGAGGCTCGAACCTTTGGCACTCAAGGAATATTGTCCTCCTTCTGGACAAGTGATGGTGAATCTCGATGTCGAGGTCCCTTGGCGCACAAAGGGAGAGAGGGTCGTGGTGATGTTTCGCGACGAAAATCTGGATCTCCAATCTGATCTTAGTGGTAAAGTTTCCATATAAATAGCCAGGACATCTCCTTGGCGTGGGGGAAAATGGAGTAAAAGCTTGGAGGGAACGCACAGCCGGGCCGGGGAACAATGCCTTATCTGTTCATAAGCCTAACTCGATCTGGCGAGGTCGGCGTATGGGGCGAACGGGGGGACGATAACCTACTTGTTTAAACATTGGCATCCGGTAGCTGAGATAAGACTCCAAGCCTCGAATCGAAGATGCACGTGGACAGCATCGTGGTTTTAAATAATACGGGGTAGGAGTTGAAATTAAACGCAGCTTCAACACGTTCTATCACACCCCTCCATTCCAGGTGAAGTTGTCACTTCAAAAAAAAAGAGAGAAGGGACAACGATAGAGCTCCGTTGTGGGGAACTCGTTTTCTTGTACCAGCTGTACCTTCCTGCACCTAACTAGTATTACCTCAATACATATGATTATTTTGATCTTTATATTACAGGGGAAAATAACCTTTAATACAACTTAATCGAAGAGAAAAAAAAAAGGGCATGGAACAATGAAATGATATAAACTTAGTACATACGGGACAAAATAATTTATACGTAAATTAATAAGAACAAATATATAGACATACAAAAAATTAGACATTGAGCGTTACAAAATTCAGACATATACATTAATTAATTATATTACAAAAGAATCTTAAATTAAGTCGTACAAGACGGTATATACCTACATGGAGATACTAATCCTATGAATACAGTTATTCTACGCTATTCGGTAACGCATTTCTACTGAGTGCGTCAGCGACCTGGTTATCGGAACCTTTTATCTAATTTATTTTAAACTGATACTCTTGCAAGAGTAAACTCCAGCGCATGATGCGGCCGTTTGAGTGTCTCACATTCCTAATATAGGCTAACGGACGGTGGTCGGTTCCTATTTGAAATTCTTTACATATCAAGTACAGCTTGAATTTGTCTATGACCCAGATAATTGATAGAGCTATCTTTTCTCTAGTGGCATATCTCTTTTCGCGTGGTAATAGTTGACGACTAGCATATGCAACTGGATGACTGGTTCCGCCATCCACGTATTGAAGGAGTACACCTCCAATGCCCTCGTTGATCACGTCGGTCTTAATCCCAAAGGATTTTTCCGGGTTGGGCAACTTTAAAATGGGGGCAGAAATGAACTTACTTTTGAGCTGATTAAAATGGGAAACAGCGACATCGTTCCAACGTAAACGATCGGGTAAATTCTTTTGTTGAAGGGGGCTGAGGGGGGCCGAAATTGCAGCGAAATTCCGAACAAATCGCTGATAGGGAGAAGCTGATCCTAGGATCGATCTTAATGGCTTCTTTGTAATCGGGAGGGGCATGTCGGCGATTGCTTTAATCTTGTTCTCTTGGGGACCTAACTGGCTTGGTCCTATTTTGAAACCTGTATATTTAATGGGTTCGTGAGCAAAATAGCATTTACGGAGGCCAATGGTGAGGCCATTTTCGCGCAGTTGCTCGAAAAGAGCTAATAGGGCGGGTAAATGGTGACTCCATTTAATTAGTTCTTGTAGCTGGCTCTTCGGACGTGGTGTCAGCTGCGCGTCACTATCCAGGTCAGAGGGTTCTAAAGACTCGCCTGGTAGGGAAGGAGGAGGGTAATCGGCATCAGGTTGGATGCACACTGTCTGGATTACATTAAGGGACTCCGCGGGGCAATCCTCTTCAAGCGCCGATGCTTCGTCCAGTTCTACGAAGGTATCTCCATGGGCGCGTTGGGGGTTCTTTTTTTCTTGGGGTCCAGGGACAGTCTTCGTGTCCTTGTCTGGGGCCTTATCACCTAAGGGTGTTAGTGATTCACACTCCTCTTTTGCCGTCCTAAAGTCCTGGTTAGGGGTCTCCGAGAAATCGGACGGTATCGGGGTTCTGATGGGGACGGGCTCCTGGGCTTCTTTCTTATCTCGGCCTTGAGGAAGGGCGGCCTGAAACACGGGGTCGAAACTTACTTGGGGGCTCTGTCCTATAAGTACGGAACAGAATTGTATGGGTGCTACAATGACTTCAGCCCAGCCATTATAATATTGACACTGCAGGTAACATCTAGCGACGGGGAATCGGTTCGCCCGCCCAAGGTGGTCATGTACCACCGCAAATTTTTCGTGGTTAGAGGCCACTGGGAGGAGTTCGTCGGACACGATGAAGCACGTACATCCTGTGTCCCTGACGAGAGTCAATACTCGGCAGCTGTCCACGCTGCCCTCCTCATATTTCAAAGTTCCCGATGAACTTTTACCAAAAACAAAATTTACCTGGTGGCCTGACGGAGGGGGAGAAGTTTCTGCTTGGGTCTGCACCACCGGGGGAGCCGGGGTTGCATTAATCTGGTGAACTTGGTGGGCTGGTCCGCTTTTAAGCCTAGAATTTTGGGGGCAATTCCAGCTCATGTGGTTTTTCTACACCACAGGTGAAGCATATGGTTGGTCGCTTCGGGAAGAGAGATGGAGGAGAAGTCTTAACGGGAGGTTTGGAGTCCCGTTGTTGGTTTTGGGGAAAGAAGTTTGGGGGTTTTACGGGGCTCGGAAACTTTGTCAGCTTTCCTGGGAAGGGGCGCGAATCCGTCCTTCTTTCTTCTCGTTGGATTTCTTTTTCTCGTTCTTCTCGTTGTATTTTTCCTTCTCGTTCTTCTCGTTGGATTACTCTTCCCCGTTCCTCTCTTTCTCTTTGTTTTTCTACCTTTTTTCTTTGAACTTCTGCTTTAATCCGAGCTAATTCAATCTGAAGCTCATCTTGTCTTATCCGTTCCTCTCTTTCTCTTTCTTCTCGTTGTATTTCTCTTTCTTCCTTTTTTCTTTCTCTTTCTTCCTCTTTTCTTTGCTCCTCTTGAATGTACTCAGTTAGTTCTTTTCCGGAAAGTCCACAGGACTCTCCTTGCGCTTTAAAGATTTCAAACTGAGTCATCTTTGCACTTGGGGGCGCACTAGTCAACCAACTAAAATTCCTTGCAACAAGAATTATGCCTCTATAGAATTAGCCTACCTAAATATGGGCACTGACCTATTCGTACTTGGTTTCTCAATCTAAATAACCACTGACTAAAATCACAAAAAAAACACAAACAAATTATTATAACCGTTCCTTGAGCTACTCCAGCTTCTTAAGTTTAAAAAAAGGGCATAGCAATCGTTAAAACAAAAGGGAACTACTATATTCTATTATTATAACGAATAACACTATGCTTTACTCGACTGAGACCAGTGTTTGCACACCTGATACCAAATTAAATAGTATATATATATATGTCGTAGAATGACTCCAGACGATACCATATATATCTATTCGTTGAGGGAACTTCCTTAATTATCTTTAGAGTGCGTTTACTGTCTGGCGGCCGATATTATGTATCTTCGATATGCTTAAGAAGTGGAACTGAGCTCAAGGATAATAATATTGCTATCATTAATAAAATAGAGTTTTATTAATAATAACTATAAACAATACACAAAAAACGGAAAATATTGACATAAACAGAATGGAAAGGGTCGTAGAGACTCGGGCTAATCCAAGGATTTAAGGGATTAAAAAAGGTAAAACAAATATAGAGTTAAAGAGATGGGATGGTTCGATAAACAATTTAAAGCACAGGATAGAATTGACAAAAGGGATCAATACTCAAAGGAGAAGTTTGGCTTACGTAACTGTGGCACTAGTGGTGCAGTGGAAGGTGGCGCAAAGGAGTTTCGGTCCGCTGGCGAGTTCCAGCCGAAGGGGGGGGGATAAAAGGATCTTGACGAGGCGTCTTGAGAAGGAGAACCGTTTCTCGACGAACGGCTTGAAGAACAATGGCTGTTCTAGGTTGTTCTCTTCTGAACAAAGGGGGGGGGGGATGAGAACCGTCTCTTGTCTACGGGCACAAGAACAATGGCTGTTCTAATGTTGTTCTCCTTGAACAACAGGGGGGGGTGAGAACCGTTTCTTGGCGAAGGGCTCAAAACAAACAATGGCTGTTCTAGGTTGTTCTCTTCTGAACAAAGGGGGGGGATGAGAACCGTCTCTTGTCTACGGGCTCAAGAACAATGGCTGTTCTAATGTTGTTCTTCTCTGAACAACAGGGGGGGGGGGTGAGAACCGTTTCTTGGCGAAGGGCTCAAAACGAACAATAGCTGTTTTAGGTTGTTCTCTTCTGAACAGAGGGGGGGATTAGAACCGTCTCTTGTCTACGGGCTCAAGAACAATGGCTGTTCTAATGTTGTTCTCCTCTGAACAACAGGGGGGGGGGTGAGAACCGTTTCTTGGCGAAGGGCTCAAAACGAACAATGGCTGTTCTAATGCTGTTTTCCTTTGAACAACAGGGGGGAAGCCTTGGGGACTTGGCGTCGGAAGGCTCGAACCTTTGGCACTCAAGGAATATTGTCCTCCTTCTGGACAAGTGATGGTGAATCTCGATGTCGAGGTCCCTTGGCGCACAAAGGGAGAAAGGGTCGTGGTGATGTTTCGCGACGAAAATCTGGATCTCCAATCTGATCTTAGTGGTAAAGTTTCCATATAAATAGCCAGGACATCTCCTTGGCGTGGGGGAAAATGGAGTGAAAGCTTGGAGGGAACGCACAGCCGGGCCGGGGAACAATGCCTTATCTGTTCATAAGCCTAACTCGATCTGGCGAGGTCGGCGTATGGGGGCGAACGGGGGGACGATAACCTCCTTGTTTAAACATTGGCATCCGGTAGCTGAGATAAGACTCCAAGCCTCGAATCGAAGATGCACGTGGACAGCATCGTGGTTTTAAATAATACGGGGTAGGAGTTGAAATTAAACGCAGCTTCAACACGTTCTATCACAGCTACCTTTAAGCAACTCATTCAACAGATCTTGCATTTTATAGTGCAGCCTTTTTATTGTGTTTTGCCTCTATGTTTTTTGAGTATTTATTTGTTTTGTGTTTAGAAAGTTTAACAGAAACCCAATTCATTTGCAAACTAATTATGGTGGCTCAGGCTATTGTATGCACAGGCCGCAAGAGGACGTCTCTATTAAAAAGAGAGAGATCAGAATTATCCAAATAGATATCCTCAAAGCGAAACTAAATCAAGTTGTTGAGGACCACTTACTTAACTTCTCCTTTTATTAGGAATATTCTCTTTTCATTGCTCAAATTGATGAAGACCACTTCAATATTAAAATGAATTCCTTCACCAATTATATGGAAAATATTGATTACACTAACTATTAAAATGCACAATTTTACCAGAATATGAATACTATCGGAAGGCAAAAAAGGAGGATGCTCTCGAATAAATAAAATACAATAAAGTGTACTGATATATCCTGGAATCCTGAAAAAGAAATTATATTATTAATTTTTTAAGAAAATCCTTCATTATATTAAAAATTAAGCCCAAATTATATGAGCTAAAATAGAGAAATTATGTAAACTCTTTGAAACGGGATCTGAACACATTAAGGGATGTGACGAATGCGCAACGCATCATAACTCTGTTTATATATTCAAGTTGAATAAATTTCTTTCCGATTAAAATTATCCGTAACAAATATAAGATCAAGGAAATTATTTTAGTAAAAAATAAATCAATAATTCTTTAAAATTAACTTCTTTCAGGATTGACCTTTTAAAAGTTTAAATTGCAAGTGGAGATGGATGAAAATTATTACATGACTTTTGTCGGATTTATTTTATGATGTAAGGTCTTCTATCATATATGTAGTGGAAGAGAATGAAAGATGTTATAAAATAAATGAAGGTCAATTAATTTGGAATAAGTATAATCAAGCGTGAATTAAATGCTAAAGCACCGTTAATTAATACCAAATTTTGCAATTAGTCAATGAGAAAACTGAATGAGAAAATACACATTAGAATTAATTAACCATGAAAGAAGACCAATTTCGAATTTATTAATTATGGCTTCTCAAATGAAAACAAAAGTTATGTTAATTTTATTAATACTTGAAGCTAAAGTTTTAATCTAAAATAAAACACTAATTATTCACTAACACGGTAATCATATAAAAGTAAGGATAAATCACCATTTTACCCAACCCTTACATATCTTGCAATGTTGCTGAACGCCAATGATTAATTGGTTTATCAACACAGACAATAGATTTATTTTAAGGGTTGGAAACGAATTTCCAGCAAAATATTTTTTTAAAGTTAATTTATTTCTAGATTTATTTAAAAGTTTATTTATTTATTAATTTCTTCAAGGTATACGAGTAGTTAATGTATAGTGGCTTAGTCTTTCCTAGGCACTTTCATGCACGGCATAGGAAGCCTAGGACAGTATAATAATTAATCGTACAGCTTATATGATATCTTAAGTTTCAAAATTACCCTTCAACTGACTTTTTCTCGTGAACAGGCACGTACTCTTTTACTGTATGATAACAAATCACACCCAACGACACCCAATCGCAACGTCGTATCAATGAATCATTTGTAGAAGGCACATCACGACGTTACACAGCATATGATTGGTTTAGGAAGTTTCAGCGTGGACATTCGATCTTCACGATGAGCCAGTAAGTGGGCCACCCTAATTAGAGAAAATGGAAAATTCATCAAACTGGACGTATGGATTCAACGTAAACCGACAGATTTCGACCATCATCACCGCATGTACGGCTGCAGGACACTATTGTCGAAGTCTCTTTGTTAGAAGCACGTGCTCTAAAATAGCGGTGGTACATTGTTCATTGATATGTTTCTTTTGCTGCATTGTATTGTTGAAAATCATTGTCAATTAAAGTTTGGCGAGAACTTTGCTTCTAACCTATTATGTCATCTCTTTTTAATTGAAATGTGTTTTTACCAAACACATTTCATTTAAAATAGAGATGAACGTAGGTATTTAACAAAATCTGCAAACACTAAGGTGTGCTACCCATTTATACTAATATATATATATATATATATATATATATATATATATATATATATATATATATATCAAACCTTGTAAAATTATTTTATACTTTCTGTATACTTTCTTGAAGTATATGATGAATTCCGCGTTTTTTCAGTCAATTCAGCTAAATATATTATTGTGAATTAAAGATCTTTCATGTTTTCAATTTTATTCACTTTGCAAATAAATTGTGACAGTTCATTAAATTCGCCATAAATATAAACAAAAATTTGCCTAAAGGAATGTAATTGAACTCATTATAAGTAAAAATGATAACAACAATGAAATAAATTATCAATTCAGGAAAGATGAATTTGATGCAAAAACATTAGCAAACTTAAAACATACATAAATCATTATCTCGTAGAAAATCAGGAAAGTGTTGAATTTACTATTTTTATCATTATTCTTTCCTCAACAGATCATGGAAAGAATGATTGTGAAAACTGCCCCGAAATTTACGACAAATCCTTATATTTAGCCGCTGGTCGAAGAACTGAAAAATAAAGCATAGCTGCATCATGCAATGAACAACTGAAAGAAAACCCAGTGAAAGCCATCTGCTCACGCTCACCCACACATTAAGAAATACATTTCATTTATGTAAAAGTAATGTCAATAGGTCAAACTTATACCCTAATTCCTCCGTACTCTATTGCGATTCGTTTTATTCTTTTACTGGAACATTGCCATATGTCTCAGCAGACGGGAGTAATGGAGCAAATCACGATAGAATGGAGGTAATAGCCCAAAAAGGATAGATCGAAGTCTATTTTTAATTTTATTCCTCACCTCCTGGTAAAATATCAAGCTCGTATACAAAATCGCTCTGAAGATTCAGGATTGGTGGAAGAGAAGGAAATTGGGAAAATAAAGCTTTGCTGGAAAACAAGTGAATAAGGTTGAACTTGAACCAAAATAGTTTCACAGATATATATGACAACGAAAAGACTATAGGAGAATCCTCTCACCCTCCCGAAAAGTCACCTGTTTTATGGACAAGTTCAGGGATCAAAATCAATCCTTCACAAATTTAAAAACAATGCACGGATAGCCAAGTTCAATCAAAGATCAGGCTTAAGTGAAAATCTTTCAAGGAAATCAGATTTTAAAGTTATAAATCATTACTGTTTATTTACACACACAAATAAAACCCTCTTGAGAAATATAAAAAAATATGACTATTTTCTTGGACTACTTTTACCGATGTCACCTAAAGAAATACCAGAATTTTAAAACGCCAATGTATCAACAACTACCAATTTTTTATTTTTTTCATTGAATATAGACGACTTTTAATTGAAAATAACAATGAAAAATGATATATCTCAAAAGACAATTTTCTCTATAAAGAAAAAAATAAGGTTAAATAAAGGAAAAAGAAATGACTGACGGAAATAATAAAAATTTATCCATTGTAAATAAAGATGAATTAACGACTACTATATATCTTCTTCCGGTGGTTGAGTGAAATAAAACTTTCTTTTATGTCTAGATTTAGGAAAAATTTGATAACACACGCAATTTTACAGTTAATTTACGGTTAACTTCTTATTCATATAGAAGAAGTGAATAGGAAAAGCCGCCATGAAAAGAATATTTGCACAAATTGACAGATCATTTATTTGCGTCTCGATGATTCGGATTTCCTGAGCTGAGCGAGGGAAGAATTATTGGACAGCAGACTTGAAAATATGGCTAATATTGGTGTTAACACGGATCCAATATATTAAAGCAGAGTTTTATTTATATACAGGGTTTTCTCCCTAAAGATTATATTAACATTATAGAATTATATAATTTAGCAATTGAAAAGACAAAAGGTATTCAATTTTAAAGCACTCTTTATTGAAAGTAAATTAGCATCTCAGTAATTGAACTGCCATATAGAATTCTTTAAATATAAGATCTAATCACGTTCGATGAATTTTCAAAGGCATTACGGGTCTTTTTTCCAACGGACCCAGCCCTACTTGATCCATGCAGAAATGCATTCATCCCGCTGGAGAAAATTTGCCCACTTGGCGTAGTTCAATTAATTTTATGAAAGACCTAACTGACCAAGTGAAAAAAAAGCCAACAAACTAATATCTGAAAACAACAGAACTCAATTAAATCTAACTTTTTCTTATTAAAGGTGAATATAACCATTAATATATCTACTATTTCAGGAACTCCATGACTGTGACAGCTATGGGCTTGAGAAAAGTTCGTACTAGTGACGTGGATAAACCTTAAAAAACATTCAAAGTGCTTTTCTTCGCTGCTGCTCGTCCTCATATACCGATGACCCGCAGGAACCGTTTCGCATGGACCATGGGTTCTGTGTGAGCTCCCTTCAAACTGCCTCATTAAATGTCTGTCACAAGACTTTGAGGTTTCAATGGGCACAAAGCTACATGACGGTAGACAGGGATTTTGTTCTCTTTACTGGCGACACCAGGGCAACACTTGAGGGGCCTAATGGTTGGGCAAGTGGTTGGGTCTAGTTAGGAGATGAGCGTGACCTACCTTTGCGGCGTCAATAGCAGGGAAGAGTATTCATGTTGTTTGCAAGTATAATTCCACACAAACTTATTGTAACAGTCAGGATGCAAGATGGTTTGAAAGTGACCGGAGCTGCCTACTCTAATCTCTTGAAGGAGGCCTTCGATCCCTAGCTATATGAAATACCCTCGATAATTCTAAGCACTCTAGTTTTCCTGTATGTCAAAGATTCATCCCACTCATTAAGCAACACCGAAGCGTTCATAGGCTCCGATGGCATAGAAAGTGACAATTGTGAGCAAGGTCGCCATCCTCTAGGGATCTGAACCTATTGAAAATTGTTATCTATCATTAAAGAAGATGGTCATGCCATTGTACGTCAATTTTCGTTTAAAGATGTCTTATAGGTGATTAACAAAGCTGCCATAGAAGCAGTGTAACCTTCTACTATCAGGAAACTGAAATATTCCATCGATAAGAGAGATTTTGAATTTATCTGTCGAAATGACACACATGTGGACAAATAATTCTTCATCTACATCAATCGTGTATTATAATTATTATTTTCTGCTAAATATAAGCACAAGGTATGTCTCTTGTGTATGATTATCCTTCGTTTTGTCCAAAATATGTTTAGATTAGCTATATTCATTCAAAAGGTATTAGCGTGGTTCTCCCCCAAAACGACGATCTGAAAGAAAGGTTGAAGGAGGTAAACCAGCATAATGAAAACATAACATTACTGTTACCATATTGTACCTACTAGGTGGGGAAAGTTTCAACAAAATTAATTCAAAGAGAACAGACACATTCTAACTTTTCTAACAAGGTATTAGAATGTTTTATGGTGTATATCCTCCTAAAAGCATATAATAGTCGAGTTCAAATTAAAAATGTTGCTTTTAAGCTCTCCTACAGTTTAATGCTCGAACTCTTCATTGTATACTTCGTTTTTACTGAAACTATATTTTCAGTATTCTTGAAGGTTGTATCGATTTCTAATTCTTGTCTTTTTATCGATTTCCATTTTTTCCCTCTTTGGTGAAGCTCCTCTTATTCTTGTTATTTTATTCTAAAAGTTCTTCTAGGTCGAGTCTTGAACGAAATCAAAGACAGCCTCGTATCACCGTCTACAATTTTGTTTCAGAATTAACATATTGTTCTCCTTTGATCTCCTATCTTTTATGGTTGGCATCTATTGATGACATTGTGAGGTTAATCTAATATATTGTCTTAGGTTTACGCTCATATTTCACATGAGGTCCGTCCATTTATAAGTGCGGATGGACTCATAAATGAAGTAAGAGAAGTATTTTTTCTCTGTATTGGTCATTCTGCTGTTTAGGTGGTAGAGTGCCTCGTCAATTTCCTCAAATATACCTTTTCCACATAGATATAGGTAATAGGTGATTCTTCTCTAAGAATTTGTAATCAAATTCATCCAAATTCTAATTTTCGTAATTTAAATTAATTATAGAAGCATTATTGAAATTATTTGGAAAGTTTAGTGTATTAGACTCACTAGTTTTTCAGTAAAGCACAAGATTTTTCGTATTTTGCAAATAATAATAATATTTCAATACCTAATAAAAGCTCATTTATCTTGCTTTAGGGCAATTATGGGTTGATCTCATTATCCATTTGAAACCCTCACGTGGTTTATATTCTCAATGCCAGTTCTAATTATATTAGAGGATTCACTAAAGCTTATTTCTAGGGAATATACGAATTAAAACTAAATGCTTAAGGTTTTCCTTTAAAAGAACATTAAATATGCTCAAGATGATTAGGTTTTTCATCCTTAACAATTGTTAAATTTGCAAGACCGATATATGGGTGATACGGCAAGAGACAAAGGGAGATAAGAAGGGAGTAAATGTGTAATACGGGATTACAGCTGCGATCAATTGGTAAGTCGATATTGCTGTCGATATCGATATGTATTAATGTGTAGTGCGCGATTTTGAGTTATGGGTGGGTCAATGTGTAATAAAGGATAACACACGTGGTGATAGGTTATGAAAAGGCTCAGTAGTTGTTAGAGATTAAAGACTCGGTTAGTGGGTAGTAAGGGAGGGATCAATAAGTATCAACAAGAAAAGCGTGCGGTTAATTTGTGATAAGGAAGGCTATATATAGTGTTAATTATCGTATCCTTGTATACCTTGCAGTTCGGATGCATCCACCTACACTTCTTGTATTTCGGGTAAGACCTGCTTAATTTTCTTATGCATTTCCTTTATCTACCTGCTCATACTTTTTTGTTCATGTCAACTCTCAAAGCATTCATAATCTTTTCCTTCTAATTATTCTCTCTTCCTCTATACCTTTCGCAAGTTCATTTCATTGATACATTAACGATTTTAAACCAACACAGAAAAATTGTATGATCAGATTTTCCTAATCATTTACGGCTTACAGCCAACAATTCCATACTGTGTGTATATAGGACAAAAAAAAAATACCAAAGTAGAGTAAGAAATTTTCGAGTAATGAAAAGTTTGAGGATCATAAACAAAGATCCAATTGAAGAAAGATCAAGGGAAAATCCTTTCGAAATAAATTAGTCCAATATTTGCAGTTAACATAAATTTAGAAATTTTAATAAATCAATTTCTTCTTTAGTTAATAAAGTGTAATTGATAATCATTTCCGTTAGTACTGAGAATAGTTGTGGAACCAACTATACATAGAGTTACAGATAAATAAATAGAGCTAAGAGATATTGAAAAAGGACACGATAAGAACTCGCCTGGAGAAGAAGAAGCTTTCTTTCTAGGAACTTGATTAATCATACAAGACTAAAACTAGGGTTTGATACTGAAACGCATTGTGTACATCTTTGTGAGGGAAAGGAAAGTACATACTCGCATGCCGCTAGACAATCGTGGGAACGAAAGAAATTTGTCGTTTGAGTTGACCTTCGTCTCCTCTCTCCCTTCCCCCACCCTTCCCCTAACTGGCGACAGGGAGTCTGACGAAAGAAGGCCTATCTTACAGAGAAGCCTAAATTCTATTTGCCTTCTTTATGATACCATAGAGATTATCCAGAAAGCGCTGCGATAAGCGAATTGTCGTGAATGGAATATCTCTTTCGATTTCTCACAATCCGCGATATAAATAACATCGCCGTTCATCCCTCTAGAGCAGTGTCCCAAACCAACTCGCGTAACGCGTAACTCTCACGTTGAACGAGTGTCGTTACCGTAACGTATCGACTGTCAACGCGCCGCCGAGACAACTTGGTCGCTGTCTCAAAGTGTTCCTGAAGTAAATCCCGCCCTGCAGAGTATGTGACTAGAAGAATACGCTTTGTTGCTCAACGTAACTTGAGAAAGAAAAGGAACATCCAAATAGTTACTGGAAGTTACTATGTGTTAGTGTCACATTCAGTTAGGAGTGAACTAACTGGATCTGCAGCCAGCAGCCCCGAAACCGTCGTCTTATCCCCCCTCTCCCCAACAACTCGTGTTAACGCCACCCGCACCACCCCGTCTGGACCTGAGTAGTCGTCTCTCAAATCCATCACAATTGATGGTAATCTGTAAACCCAGTATCCCTCTATTCTTAAATTACCTATATAATTAACAGTGATTAAAACTCCCATTGAGTCATTATAAATCTAGACGCTTAACGTCAGTGTTTAATATTTAATCCTTAATTTTGCCCGTTTAACTATTCCTAATTATTATATTTGTGTAAAGTAAAGTTTATTTTTTGTACGTGTGTTTATTTGTGGCTCCTCCCTTTTGACGTACCCTTGACAAGACTTTAACTAAGAATCCCTTCGGCTAATTTATTCAACCTGTATTATGCACTCTTAGAATTCAAAAATCACAAACTTCCCCACCAGTAACAAGTGGTACTTTTATAGTGAGAATCCTGGCTACAGCACAACCCGCCTCTAACCAGCCTTCGCTCGTTCAGTAGGAATTAATGCCTACCTATAAATATATATATATATATATATATATATATATATATATATATGATCGTAGATTGATTCATAGGGTTAATATTATCGACTTAAAAGTGGTGTGTCCATATCAAGGACTAGAATAATTATTGGACCAGACTATGAGCAATTCTACGACATATATAAAACTGGTGTCAGCTTTAAGGGGTTAAATTTTCGAGTAAGCGAACTCATATAGCCTAAAAATTGCCAACGTCTAAGGAAGCCCTAATAAACTAACGTAAATTTTAATAATTAGAGTCTATTTCTCGAAGGAATCTAAATAATAACCATCAATAACCCTTTCCAGATAGCAAAAACAAAGATAGGAAAATATTCGTTATTTTGTGGGTTTATTATGAGATTGTATCGGTTAGGAACAATCGCAGCTTCTAATTCTCTTACCAGGTGCGTAAGTTCTTTCGTGAGTCACCAGTTGCGTCAGCAAGAGCAGCAATGGCTTCACAATCGTTCGAAGTTTTCGTCAAGCAAGGACAAGCTCTCGGTCTCACAGGACAGGAACTAAAGGAATTCGTCCAAAGCGAATAGCGAGAGGAAAGAGCACGTGAAATGGAAGAAAGAAAAGAAGAATTGGAAGAAAGGAGAAGAAAAGAAGAATTGGAAGAAAGGAGAAAAGAAGAAGTGTTAAAAATGGAAGTAAGAAAAGAAGCGTTAGAATTTGAAGAAAGAGAAAGGATTCAAAAATATGAAAGGGAATTAAGCAGAGACCAAGTTAATATCAGTTCTGTTGGATCCCGTGATCATCAACCCCAGGCCCCCGCTATGAAACTTCCCCAATATAAAGACGAAGAAGATTTGTGCTGATACTTAACACATTTTGAAAAGATCTTCGAGGTAAACGGATGGGCCCTAGAATCCGAAGGAGTCAGTAGATTGCTGCCATTGCTTAGTCCGCGCTTAAGAGAAATTTTTATCTCGTTACCACATGAAGCTACAATAGACTATAGCACCTTGAAGGCCGAATTGCTATCCGCCCTGAAATTGAACCCTAAGTTCTACCGCGCTAAGTTTAGATGGGCTAAAATCCAGCCTGGTCAAACTTACCGACATTTTGGATATATCCTGAAGTGAAACCTCCAGTTCTGGTTAGAATCCTCCAAAGTCGAATCGGAGTATGAGGCCCTGATTGACTTTATGTTAAAAGACCAGCTATTGTCCACCATCCCCGAGGAGATCCGTGGATTCTTGCAAGATCGCCGAGCGTCTACCTTTCAAAATTGCCTCAAGGAAGCTGATCTCCATGCAACAAATCATCGCCTATACCCACAGGATACCCGGAAGAATAGTCCCCCGTCCCTGAACAATAAATTTAGTCAATGGAAGTCCCAACATGGAAATCCCCTCCATTGATAAAGACCACAACCCCCCGTTCAGGCCAAAGAATAAGCCTTTTGTAGCCCACGATGACAGAAAACACCAAGTCTTCAATACTTCATACAATAACCAGCACCAGAATAAGCAGGTTATATGCTAATCCTGCGGTTTCGCCGGCCATTATAAGTCCCAATAAGTACAGAATTCCAGCCTACGTCCCATCCAGAGCCAACAAGTCCACCAAGTAACCACTACCCTTCTCCCGGAACAGCCGGCAGCGCTTACGTCATCCCCCTCATCTCTACCCCCACACAAATTTCAAGTGAACTTCCTGTTCAACAAGAGTTCCCCCGGAGGACTAAATTTCGAAACTACCTCGATCAATGGCTGTAAAGTGTCCACCCTCGTCAGAGACACACGGTGCACATGCATTGTGGTATCGGATAAATTGCTCTCATCTGTCGACCTCGAACATCAGAAGTACGCAATAGTACACGACTTCTTGGGTCGATAAAATAGATTCCTGGTAATCCGCTGCCATGTACAGTGTAAATATTTCACTGGTTGGGCCAACGTAGTGGCAGCCCCCCATCAAATTTTGCTCGGTACTCATTGGCCAGAGCGCACTACTCTCCCCGAGTGAAGTGACTCAAGCTGTCGTCACTAGAGCGCAAGCTAGCCACGAGGCCTCTCCCCCAACACGCCTTTTCAACCTAGAGGCTGCTTTAGAGGTCCCAACGAGTAATGCAAAATTCTTTAGAGCTCAGCAGAGCTGCCCTTTACTTCAATCCCTTTGGGAAAAGCCCCGAAAGAATGAAGAGGTGATCGTTCGAGGGAACCGTCCCATAAGGTAAATCATTTACGACTCCTTTCTGTTTAGCACCTCACGAGATGAGTCGGACCCACCTTCCAATGTCATATGTATTCCGCGCGTACATAAGACCAAATCCTGCGAGTAGCACATGAAAGTCCCATGGCCGGTCATTTAGGTCATAACAAGACTTCTCAGCCTGTATTTAAATACTTTTTTTGGCCCGGTGCAGCCAAAGAAACTGCAGAATTCTGCAAAACGTGCGATTTGTGCCAGAAAACCACTGCAAAAGGTCGAATATCCCCAGCTACCCTGCAAAGAACCCCAGTCATTTTGGAGCCCTTCTCGAGAGCTTCCATCGAGCTCATCGGACCAATTCACCCCCCCTTCCGCCGAAGGTCATACGCATGTATGTACTAACATTGATAGACTGCGCTACCCGATTCCCAGACGCTGTTGCTCTAAAAAAGATCGATAGTATCTTTTGCTCTGAAGCCCTTATTTCCATTTTTTCTAGAGTAGGATTGCCCAAAGAAATCTTGTCAGATAGAGGCCGCCAGTTTGCCTCTGAGCTCATGGATTACGTGAACACCCTGCTCCAAATCAAACCTATTTTTACCACCCCCTTCCATCTGAGCGCGAACGGCATGTGCGAAAAAGTTCAATGCGACCTTGAAAAGCGTCCTCAAGAAGCTTTGCATGGAACAACCCCAAGAATGGCACCGATATTTGCCAGTTGCGTTATTCGCATGCCGCGAAATTTCCCATAGGACCATCGGATTATCCCTATTTGAGCTCCTGTACAGAAGAAAACTGCGGGGGCCCCTCAGTATTTTGAAGGAGTTATGGTCAAATTCCTGTTTGTGTCCAGAATTAAGGAACACTTATTCCTTCGTCCTCGAACTAAGGGAAAGATAAAAAAAGGTGTTCTGACATAGCAGTCAGAAATTCCGAAATTAATATGGAAAAGTGTCGGACATACTTTGATCTAAAGGCCAAACACAGAAAACTGAAGCCCGGAGATGAAGTTATACTCTTACTCCCCTCAGATTCCCATAAACTTCTTTCCCAATGGAAAGGCCCCTACCCCGTTCAGAAAACCCACGGATCGGTCAATTACGTTATACAGACACCGTCAAGTGATAAGTTGTATCACATAAACATGCTAAAAAAGCATCATAGACGGGCCCGTATAAACAATATAGTCGCCTTCGACGAAGAAAGCGTAATTGACGCCGTCCACCCAAACAACTCCCTAAATATTGTTAATTCGATTTGCGTAGAGTCAAGCGAAGATTGTTCCCTCCTCGTCCTCCCGTCCAAGCTACCCCCCCCCCCATAAAAGAACCTTTTCCCAAGTTGGATGTAAACTCCGACCTCACCCCTACCCAAAGGAACCAAATGATGGCGCTTTTAGGAGAATTTAGTGACGTCATTTCTGAGTCACCGGGATGCTCGACTCAATTCGAACATGATATCGCCCTCACTACGCTCGAACCTGTGCGATGTAAGCCCTATCCCGTACTGGTGCACCTAAGAGACGCTTTCAATGAGGAAGTCGACAATCTTTTGCAATTAGGGATTATCGAGCCATCTACGTCCGACTACTGTTCCCCAATAGTCATGGTCCGCAAGCCAGACAACTCCTTTAGGATGTGCGTAGATTTTCGGAAGTTTAACACCGTAACCGTGTTCGACGCTGAGCCTCTCCCCCTAATTAACAAAAATTTACATCTCTTCAAAGGAGCCACCTACATCACTGAGATAGACCTATGTATGGCCTATTATCAGATCCCCCTAAAGGCATCAGCGAGGAAACTAACAGCCTTTCCTACAGACAAAGGTTTAATGGAATTCACTCGTCTTCCTTTTGGCCTAGTCACTGCCTGCAGTAGCTACAACCGCATAATGCGCCGTGTAATAGACGGTTTAAAAAACGGGTTTTTTTATTTTGATAACGTGTATGTGGCTACACGTTCCTTGAACAACCATAGCTTGTCCCTCCTCCCGCTTTTAGAACACTTAAAGCATCATGGCTTAACGATTAAACCCTCAAAATGCCATTTTTCTTATAAATCCATAGAATAGCTTGGATTTAAAATAGGCGAAAGTCATCTGGCCCCACAGAAAGAGAAGGTAAAGGCTATTGTAAATATGCCCCTCCTGAGCACCAAGAAGCAATGAGTCATTCCTCGCTGCTGCTTCGTTTTACCGCTGCTTCGTACCCCAATTTGCTTCTGTGGCAGCTCCCCTAAATGATCTGCTAAAAAAGAAACTCCCGGACCCCCTCCAGTGGAACCCCGACGACGAAGCGCACTTTGAAGAGCTCAAAGATAAGCTAGTCTCCGCCCCAATCTTAAAACTGCCGAACCCTCAAAAGAAATTTGGCGTAAGGACAGATGCCTCCCAACTGGGTATTGGCTGCGTATTACACCAATACGACGAGGACTAAGAACCCGCTCCTATAAACTATGCGAGTCGCCGACTGACGGCTCGCGAAAAGGCATACGCTACGGTAGAACTGGAAGCTCGAGCAATTGTTTTTGGAATTACAAAATTTAGAATGTATCTGGTGGGTCGTCCATTCCTCATAGAGACTGATCATAGACCGTTAGCCTACTTAAAAACTTGTAAAAACCGAAACGGTAGTCTACTGCGCTGGTCATTATTGCTGGCGGAGTACCGTTATGAAATCAGGTATCTAAAAGGGTCTGACAATGTACTTGCAGATAGCCTTTCAAGAAACCCAATTTCAGATAGCGATTAATAGTCAATTATTTATTTTTTGTGTGTATCTCTTTGTATTAATAATTATTTCTTGCCTGTACTCCGTATGTGTTTTGTTTTGTTTTGTATATGTAAATTATAGAAACTGACGTAGCAGTAGTATTTTGTAGTTATTAGATACTAAGGTAAATTCCTAACGGTTTTGATAAAATACCGACTCAATTGTTGGAGTCGAGGAAGATAATTACAAATTTCCCCGGTAACGGTAATTTTCACATTATTTCTTATTTCATGGCGGAATAATGTTCCTCGAAATAGGTAGGCGTGTAAGGGTATGGAACGTAGATGATCGCCGTCTGAGTTGACCTTCGTCTCCTCTCCCCCCCCCATCCTTCCCCCAACTGGAGACAGGGAGTCTGACGGAAAAAGGCATATCTCACAGAGAAGCCTAAATTCTATTTGCCTTCTTTATAATACCATGGAGATTGTCCAGAAGGCGCTGCGAAAGCGAATTATCGTGAATGGAATCTCTTTCTCGATTTCCCACAATCTGCGATATAAAGAACATCGCCGTTCTTCCTCTAGAGCAGTGTCCCAAACCAACTCGCGTAACGCGTAACTCTCACGTTGAACGAGTGTCGTTACCGTAACGTATCGACTGTCAACGCGCCGCCGAGACAACTTGGTCGCTGTCTCAAAGTGTTCCTGAAGTAAATCCCGCCCCCGCAGAGTCTGTGACTAGAAGAATACGCTCTATTGCTCAACGTAACTTGAGAAAGAAAAGGAACATCCAAATAGTTACTGGAAGTTACTATGTGTTAGTGTCACATCCAGTTAGGAGTGAACTAACCGGAACTGCAGCCAGCAGCCCCGAACCCGTCCTCTTATCCTTCCTCTCCCTGAGAACTCGTGTTAACGCCACCCGAACCACCTCGTCTGGACCTGAGTAGTCGGCTCTCCAATCCATCACAATTGATGGTAATCTGTAAACCCAGTATCCCTCTATTCTTAAATTACCTATTTAATTAACAGTGATTGATACTCCCATTGAGTCATTATAAATCTAGACGCTTAACGTCAGTGTTTAATATTTAATCCTTAATTTTGCCCTTTTAACTTTCCCTAATTGTTATATTTGTGTAAAGTAAAGTTTATTTTTTGTACGTGTGTTTATTTGTGGCTAATTTATTCAACCTGTATTATGCACTCTTAGAATTCAACAATCACAAACCTCCCCCAGTAACAAGTGGGACTTTTCTAGTAAGAATCCTGGCTACGGCACAACCCGCCTCTAACCAGCTTTCGCACGTTCAGTAGGAATTAAAGCCTACCTATATATATATATATATATATATATATATATATATATATATATATATATATATATGATCGTAGATTGAGTCATAGGGTCAATACCATCGACTTAAACAAAAGCGGTGTTTCCAGATCAAGGACTAGAATAATTATTGGACCAGACTATGAGCAATTCCACGACAATCTTTATTTAGCTGAGTTTTAAATTTATTCTTCTACTAATCTGTCTAATCTTCCTTTTGTTTTGGTAAGTGGTGATAAGGGTATTAGAAATTCAAAAGATGCGAGCTGTCGCTTAGAGCGTATTTTATGAATAAGCGTCATTTCAAAAATGAAATTTAAAATACATATTTTTAGCTACCATAATTCCAAAATATTTAATGAATAATAAATAGTTTATTTGTATATTTTAAGTTTTTAAAGTATGCTCCTCTTAATTACTCATCTACCTCATATTTTGTAGAAAAATATAATTCAAAAAGCAAAATCATAAGAAAGGATGAAACTTTCTTATTTTTTTAAGGCAGGTTTACCACAAATATGTAACTGTGTAAACATTGCTATTTTCATCGAAACCAAACTGCTGAAACACACTATAGGGATATAAAGGCAATGAATGAGCGTCCTTTCGCATGAGATTCGATTTAAAATGACCCATATATGAGAGAATCTCCTTAACCGAATGCTTTGTCATGGACAAAATGTAAAATGCAATTAAAAAAAGATTTTTAGGTTAAATTATTGAAACAAAGTATGATTTGTATTTAGTATTTTTACCTAGGTTATTTAAATACAACATCTGCAAATTATTTCTATTAATGCAAGTAAGAACAATCACGTTTGATAGATTTTAAGGTTTAAAACATAATACTAAAGCCCTTGTGCTCATTTATCCTAAACTTTGGTCGTTCCACATCCATTTTTTGGTACACTTTATTATAAATCTTTGTTGAAAAAGAAGAAAGGAAGCATAAGACTCTTTCAAATTTTGTTTAACATCTTTACTTAAAATTAAATTCATTTTCTAAACTTATTCTGGTCAATGGATTACAGATATTGTAATAACACCATCAGGCTAGAGGCACAACATCAGAACACACGGTTCTTATAACTAACATACATCACATAACTAGTGGGCCACTATGAGACCAATGCAATGAAGGAGAACGTGGTCAATCAGAATACGCCAGGCGCAGTCAAGGCAAAAACTCACATAAATTTCTTCAACAAATGGCAGAAGCAAAGTGTAAGAGATGCAAGATACAAAGAAGAGCTCAATAAAAAATACATAAATAATATACGGTGAATTAACTAGTTAAAGTTGTACTCTGAGCTTTGAATGTAAAAGGCCTATAACGGGCGCTCAAGACCAGGAGCTACTAACAAACAGCTTTGAAAAGAACGGATGCGGCAGACGACGGATATAAATTCTGCCACGCCAACCAGGAACTGTAAGCCACCACCTAACGAACAAAACCTTATTTTAAATATTGCTGCTACACAAAGCGCCATGAGAGGATAAGCAACTAGTTTCACTGGTAAAACCGAATCGTACCTAACGCCATAGAATCAAAAGAGCTAATTAAAACAACCTCATTTATTACCTTTAATCTCTTCCTTGGTCTCTCACGGTCGCAGAAATTCAACATCAAGCAATAAAAGAGTCATGTGATACTCCTCTTTTAATGTTGCAAATAGTAATAGACTGATGAGGTGACTTCTCAGTCTCCTTTTTTACGAAGTTACCTACATGCACATAACCTTATACCACGTCAGCTGGCGCGCACAAAATATTCCGTGTAGGCATGATACTACAGTGTCTGGCAGGTAGAAAATTCGAGTGTTTATCATTTCCTTTTCCGAAGACTGTTCGCATGAAGGCACCGAAGCCCGGGTAAAGAGGAAGGGAAACTCTTTGTCATATTTTCCGACATAAGTTTCAATTTCCACTTTATCTTTTCTCCAAACAATAAAAGGCTTCCAACTGCCGCAACTCGAGGAAAAAATAAACAGTGTTTGCAAAGATGCTCAAGAGCGCTACGCTACTAGAACTGGTGGTTACCCCTCACTTACGTGAAGTATAAAGCATTTTAAGCCGGCTACCTAAGAAAGAGCGTAATAATGCATCGCTCCAAATCACTAATTCTTGTTTCATCAAATCTCTCCAAGTAGTCTCCTCCTGTTTGCTTCTCAGGAAATAAGCGCAAATTTGTGTAAATAAACTCAAGTTCTCGCGACCAAATTACCGGGCTAAAGTATTCTAAACTTATAGAAAAAATTAATGACATAAAAAAACACCATCAAGTACGAATGCGTAATAAAACAAAATATTTTTCTTATTATAGTACGTAATTTAAGTTTCATATAATCCACTAATAAATATCTTATTATCCATTGCCAAATTCATCAATTCTGTGTCTCCAATGATTAATTCATAATTTTACATATTTAGTGTAATAGAGCAGAGAAGTTAAGTTCTTTACAAAGGTTTTCCGAATCTTGGGGATTTTATAGATCCTAACTTCGATGTACAGAAACCTCTTTATTAATGTTACTATTTATTAATCTTCGAACATTCTCAAAAGGGAGATAGGTAATATACATGCTTCCAAAACTTCCATGGCTTCCTGACTCGAGACTGATAACAAGCATTTTATTAGTCATTATGTTATTATTTTTGTAAGCATTCTCTACGTCTTTAATAGAAGTTTGATTGACCTGCATTCGTAAAATTATAGGGAGAGATAATAAATAAAATGATTCTTGGCTAACTATCGATGACCATGGTACAGAAAAGTTTTAGGGAATAGATTTACTCACCTTTTAAACCTTGCGAAAATAAAAAAGGGAAATAATTGGGCAAGAGAATTGAAATATCTTTATATAAGGATATCAGTTTCTTAAAATAAAGAAAGGAATGTTAGTTTAAAATTTCCCAAAACATTTTTTTGTAAATATAAGCATAATTATCAGCAAGTGTCAATTTTACTTATAAAGAAAGATATTTTTCTTCGTATTCAAAGCCTCTTTCTATTAAGGTCGTATATGGGCAGAAGGTTTCTAAGGACAGACCATTAATGAAAGTGGTTTGTATCGAGCACGTGAATTGTGTTAAAGATGTTTATATATATATATATATATAGCTGCAGATCCGCATAATGGCATTGGGATGATAGGGCAAACCACCCTTTTGGGGTGACACTCAGAAAGGAAAAATGTAAACGTGTGTAACGAAGCTAATGTGTCTGTTGAGAAATGAATGTCACAATGATTCTAAAGAGCCACCTGCTCATTCCTCGTGATTCAAATTTAGTTAGGTTTCATTTGAAGTCCAATAATTAATAATAGAATTTCATTATTAACTTTCTCAAAATTTATCTGCCTTTTAAAATTGAATTATTCTTCCCATATACAATTTAATTTTAAAAGCTAAGTTGTAAATCTCATCTATTTGCATGGAAATATAAAAGAATAAATTCTAAAGGTGATATTTTACATACGGTATTGTCATTAGCGATAGTTCAGATGTATTTGGAGATTTTTTAATTCAATCTTTCCATTTCAGTTGGAGGCAGGATGGTTCCTATGAATCTTGTGCGAAAGATATTGTTTCCCATACTTCTCTGCGTAACAGGTAAGAATTCAACTTTCATATCAATTTATCCCTTGCCATTGTAATATTTTAGACCCCTGTCTGAGTCCAAACACACAGACATATTCAAAATATTCGAGTGAATATATAGTAACCTTTACCGATTTGGTATATTTCACTGATCTCCAGTAAAACTTTCATTCGATGCTCAGTTTTTCTTTTCTTAGAATTAATCTAAGGCTTGTTTCTGGTATTCGATTTCCATACCCAACCTAGCGACTAGGGTTACTAGAACGAGTTTAATTTTCTTTCCTATAATACTATTATATTGCCATTTCGCATCTTTATTGGAAAGATTTTAAAACAATGCTCTCATGCCAATTTGCCTTGTATATTCAGCTATGGTCACTATCTAATAAGAAGGTTATTAGTATTCTTACATAAGGGGAAAAACGGCTAAAAAAGAAATTCCTAAGAATTAAAAAGCATATTTCCTTAACACGAAAATTGCGCTCAAACGTAAACATGTGGGAAAAGAACTGAAACTGACGAGAGAGATGGAGTGACAATAAATCCAAGATTGTGGAGAGAGAATTGAAAAAGTATAAGTTATGGCTAAAGGGTGATATAACAATAATACCCTGATTAATGAAGTAGTGTTATCTTCTTTAAGCTTAATACTCTCTTTTCATATTACCCAAGACTTCTCTTTGAAGCATCAACTAATTCAATGCTCACAACGCTAAATTATGATCGTATACTCACAAACATACAGCTTTTAAAGCTTTTACATCAAATACAGCAGATACTTAATATATACTACTCTCTTTTACTTTTCCCCTATTTGTGTACATCCTTGTGCTGAAAGATTATTTTTGCCCAAAACTCATTTACTTTCAGCACAGAATCATATCACCTAGCTTCATTTTACTTAATGCTAGATGAGCTAAAATCTTTAGGTATCCTATCTCTCTTCCGGCATTTATCCTAGAATCATCAACCACTTACTTCTCAATCCTTCTACCACTCGTACCAGTTTATTTCACTAACTATTTTTCTCACCTATAATTCCATCATTGCACGGTCCAAGTACTACAACCGTTAAAAATCTCACCTTAATTCACACTTCTAGAGAAAACACATTAAGTTTTGCCACTTCTAACTCAAGATCACTCTTCCAGCCTCAATACTCTTACCCCATCTATCGATATATAATTTCACTCAATTCTTCCGTCCCTCACAACTCACAAAATGTTCAGTTAGTTTCATTTTTGATTCACTTAAAACACGCAGTAACTATATTTATGTTTTAAATACATTGACTACTACAGCCCTCTTTTCCAATAACAGATTCTCCTCACATTCCACACAGTCACTAGCTTTACACATTCAAAGGGATTAATTAGCACGACTAGAAGGCAGAAACAACAGCCTGACCCATTTCCGTCATAGTGACTTACAATTGCTGCTAAAATGTTCTGGTTCTCGGCTTCCAGGTCTTGAAGATCCTTCCTCCTGTTTACTCGGCATAGGTAGTTTTACTATTTCACAAAATTGCAAAAGTTCGTGTTTAGTCGCCTTTTATGAAAACTGAGGACGGATTTGGTGTATTTCCTGTTTTCCATACTATAAAATATTCAACTCTCGAAATTTCAGACTGATAAAACTTCAACTGTCAAAAATTCACACTGTTACGAGTAAATATTCACTTCTAAAAATTTGAAATGATAAATATTTACATCTCAAAATATCGATTTGATGAATAGTCACCTCTCAAAATTTCGGACTGATAAATACACAGATTTTGTGCAGCATATAAATAACTTTCTTTAACCTTTTCTAAATTTTTAATATGTATATTTCAATGTAAAAAAATTAAATTTTCCTAATTATTTTTATTTAATACATTTTATTTACATATAGGCAAATGGACGTTATTCATTATCATAAATCCAACATTATTTCGGGGGGGCCTGATAGCGCAATTTATAAGTTTTGAAAACATTTTAATTTTATTTGGCGAGTCAAATTTGACAAAATTTATTGAATAAGAAGATTGTAGGTTCATATCTAACTTTAGTTTGTATAAAACTCACACACCAGGAGAGTTAGGATCCTATAATAAACTGTAGCTAATTTAAGTGAAGCCTACTCATATTCTATTATCTTAATCGTAGGTATAGGGAAGCACTGCAAAGAATTTTTTCGTTTGGAAATGCTGAAATGAGCTGTGTGGCTTATCTGAAAAAGAATAAACCATGCCGGTTCGCTGGCAGTTAGCGAAAAGGGCGTTGGTCAAGATGTTGTATCATTGTGGAACATCCTGCGGTTGGCTAGGAGGTCCTGATTTGCTACAAGGTTGATTAACGTGTTGGGAAGCAGTGAACATTGAGGTTTACCGGCGCCGGTCAGTAGACTCATTGTTTTGGAAAATGTTTGTTTAAGTTGACGCCGTCGATCCTCTTCCACGCTTCAACTCGAGTAAATAAGACTGTTTCTCCTCTGCAGTACTACTTCTTATGATCTGGCAACCTTAATATTAAATAAACGAAATCAATTTGTACCTCTGGCTAGGTATATATTACGGAATCCAACAACTGTTGTCAAAATAGTCGGACATATGACATCTTTAACTTGATACGTAATAATCAATAGAGCTTTCAATATAGAGTGTCATCTTATTCCAACGTGGAGAGACGTTATGGTGTGAAGAGCAATCTATTCACATGGGAAGCTACCGCCCGTGTGATAGATGCAGGGTTCAAGGCGGCATTGTTTTTTAGATCGAAATCGTATTGCCGAAAAAAAAGAAGGATCTGTGTAAAGATGGGATATTTTAAGTAAGAGAACGCTCCGAGTCATAGGTCAAAGCCAATTTTAGACTTCCTCCATGCTGCTTGAGCTAAGATTTTACAACGCCAAGCAGGAAACTCCGATTTGAGTTCCAAAGAGATTTACTGACGATGTCTCAAACATGTTGTATACAAGAAGGAAATCTATATTCAAATTTTGAAAATCTGGTGACAACGTGTATATTCTAAACGAAGACCTGAATCTCTTTTTTCGAGGTTGGTATATAACAAAACCTTCCGTTATGTTAGTACAATAGAACCGAGAAACAGAGAAAATAGTTGTGAAGTGTTATTGGGCAGAGAAGTGAAAATTCAAGCCACTCCTCTTCCTTAGCAATAATTAACAAAGGATATGATGGACGTGTTTGGTTTGTGGATATCAATCTCTAGGATATCAATGAAATATATGAGAGAAGGCGTAATTCATTCAATGTGTCTATTTTAAATCAAATTCAAAAGATTTGATGACGACCAGGAAAAAGGCTATAATGAGAGATCGGAACTAATAGTTGTGAAGTTATGGAAGCAAACATTTGTAAAAAATATAGAAACAAAAATCTTACCTCATTAATCGGTATCGGAATAACACGGGATTGATGGTTGTAGAACCTGGAAATCGTAACCCCTAAGTGTTAGCTGCAGTTTAGTTACTCATGCTACCGCTGACGCCCATTTGCGGGGGTAAAGATCTTTAAAGATCAGGGCTTGGCATATTGATGTCAAAGTAGCGTGTGATCACGGAACCATTACCTGCTGGAGGATATGCTACCATATACAAGTATCTTCGCAAAGATTCTCACCCCTCTATCTTTAGCACTTTCTTTACTGGCATATCATAATAAACATTTTGCTGGATATGCTATCATTGAATTTAACTTTAAATGAAAATCACATAATGAATTAACCACAAATTCTCTCCTACAACCCGCAAATATCTAAAATTTTACCTGTAAACTCGACTCGTCCATGACATTCATTGATCATTTCTTCCAACAATAAAGGGTGATAGTGTGCATAGGTTACCACCACATATCGCATCATAACCTTTTTATGTGGTGATTTCATTAAACACTGGTTATGCAGGTTTAGATCTTTAATATTGAGGAATTCTCAGATCCTAAGATGTAGATCGACCAAAGGGAATATCAAGAATTAATGAAGATAATGGTAAGTATAAATGTTAAACTTAGACACTGAAGAAAAATATGACAAATAATATTGAAAATACAGAAAAAAATATTTTTAAGATAAAGATCATAATTTTACGAACGGCACGAGCCTTGAATTTAGAGAGTGGCCTAAAATTAATATTAAAGTACCAATTCTAATTGTAGGTCCTTTGACGGAGAGTGAACAACAATGACAACAATACTTTACTATAAAAATAAAGGTTAGAATATAGGAAAAAGCATATAGATATATTGAGTGCCTTATATAACATGTTAGAAAAGGTATAAACATGGTTTAAATGATTAGAATAGCCGATAATTAAGTGAAGTAGCTTTTCAAGGTCACTAATGTCAAAGACAGGCTCTACGGTAAAGTATTCTCATAAATAAAATTGGTATAAATACTTCAATCAATTAGTAGGCTTCAACAATCGCCAAAAATATACTAATTAGAACTTTCATCTTTTAAAATATTTCACAATGGTAAAAATATATTATCATTTCCTTAGAAGTATCCTTATTTGTTTTAGAAAAGAGCTCTATCTTGGTATTTCCTATATAGACAATACAGACTAAAGTTTTATTTTACAAAATATTTCTTTCCCGAACCTTTATTGGGTTTAAACTCTTATCTCATATTATTGCTTTTGCAATTAACTCTCTCTTATTTGAGCTATCATTATTTTTCCTCTATTTCTTTAACAATTTATTTACAAATTTTTAATCACTCTCTCTATGTTAAAACTTAACATATAAATATGATATATTCTCACATGATAGTGAATATTAAATATATATGATAGACCCCAGGGCAATTAACCTATACGCAAATAAATAAGAGATTGTTGTAGGTACGATGAATGTTTGCTTAAAGTAGTGAGTGTTTATTAACCACTTTTTTTCTATATTTGGAGATTTCGTACTAATGATGGAAATTAGGATAATTACTGCTGTAGAAAGACTGAAGATTTGCTCCAATTGGATTTGATTTTCTGAGACACATTTTGTGCGAGACTCGACTTGGTATATTTTATTTTAGAAATACATATATTATTTCCATTAAATTGCCAATGCAAATTTTTAATTTAAAAATTATTTACTACTGTGAATTACATATACACCTTGCTCGCGAAATATATGACAAATTTCAAGGAAAAACATAAACCAGAGCATCATTTAACCCGTGTTCGTTTCTCTGGCAGAAACCACATGAGTTTTAAGATAGATTCAGCTCAAAAAAACAAGAAAATAGGTCATGTTCCACTTTATCAATCAATTACAGTTACTAGCAAAAGGGTAAAATTCAGCTATCATACAGTGTGGTCAGCCAAGTGTTCGCTCAGATAGATTTTCAATATTTCTAAAAGTTTTCCTCCTTTTGTCTGGTTATAAAATTAAAATGAAACTCAGAAGCATATATATAACGGACAAAAAAGAGATAAGAAAGGTTTTCTTGGTATTTAACAACAAATGATAATAAACTATATTTAGCATGTGACAAGAGTATTCAACTATTCTAATATCAGGCTAGAATATTGTTGTTATACATAAGAAATCTTATAAACGAAACCGATTTATACTTCTGAATATTAGCACTGTCATTTATTAATAAGAATCCAAAGAAAGAAGATGTTTGAATTGAGCAATGCCAAAGGTCAAAGAATTTTCTCTTGATATTTGACAGAAATTAACTAAACCATCAAATAGATTGTCCAGGAGGAATATTTCGGAGCAATTTGAAGTGTCTTATTCAACTATAGCTTCTATAATTCGAAAGTTCACAAGTATGGAATCACTACCAAGTTAAACGATCAGGCTCGACTGCACATGCTTTGAAAACTAATGAATAATCTAATGATTGCTAGGAAGGATCTACAAACTAATAAAGAATGGTCAGAGACTAAACTTAATAAAAGTACTATTAATAGAGAGCTCTAATACAATCATTTGCATTCTTTCCCTCATCGCAAAACTCGACTTTTTAATACAAAGCAAATAACGGACTGTTTAAATTTGCCCCAAATCATCTTGTTTAAGGAAATGAATCTTAGAACTAAGTTATATGGTGAGATGAGAATAAAACACAACATATGGACAAAATGATGCTTATTACGTTTGTAGAGCGAAAGAAGCTGCCTATGATCCTAAGCAGACCAACTCAACCATGAACCATGTAGGGTGGTTTTTCATGCTTTGGGGCTGTTGTACTTAAAAGAACACAGGATCAATCTACATCATTGATGGGGATATTGATGATGGAATATATCGAAGGGTAGTAGAGAAGAGCTGCTTCTAGGTGAAAAATTATTCTACAGACGATAGCAACTGATTTTTAAGCAGGCCATCGATCCTAAGTACACCACCAAATTATCTCAACTTTTTTCTATTGCCAAGTCACTCGTCACACTTATTGAACGTTTGGGGCTAATAGAGAAAGCTTCAATCCGAAAGAAAAACCCACCTAATCTTGCCTTTTTGCAGGAGATTTGCTTAGAGGAGTGGAACCACAAATTATTTGCAGTATTTTTTGTTTGTCTTTCAGTGTCAGATTTAAACAGTGTTTGTTTTCCAATCTTTATATTTTTAGATGCTTCTTCTGACTGTCATTTTGATTCCATCAATGTGTGACTCTTAGTTAAATTTTTGATCGTCACTTTTTCTTTACATGCACGCACCTGTTTTAGTGAAGATCACCTTAGGGAAATTCTGTGACGTATAAAGTCGAATTTCTCCATTTGTTTAGCCTAATTAAATATCTCGATAATTTTCTATTTTTGATTAGGGATTCATAACGCGTGCATTATTACCTTGCAGAGGTATATGTACTTAAGAGAACTTAAATAAAATGCCAAAAGAGATGAATATACAAAACCTAGCAAAGAATCGATTAGAGATTAATTGCTAGCATAAAAATGCACCGAAAATTTTCCTCACACAAAGGATGAGGAATCATATAATTAAAATAATTGTAACAGAATTTAAAAAATAACTATAAATCGACGAGAAAGAAGTTACTATACAAAAGGGAAGCAAGTGTTTGCAATAAAATAATAGGACTTCCCTCATTTCAGATTACGCAGTCATGGACGCAAAATAACTTTTGCGAAATCAATGTGGAGAAAGAGAGAGAAAGCAAAATTTCGTAATCGTGAGTTGAATAAAGAGAGCAGATTTTACGAACTAATGAATGGGATGAACAACTTGTTTACAGAGAAATGTGCAATCGGATTCAAATATAGAGCAATTTAGCTGAGACTAATCGTTGATGGTTCGCTTGAATAAAATGGCATCAGAAAAAGAGGCCAGAATATCAGAGGATAAATGGGAATGGATAACTGTACACAAGTGAAAACATGATATATTGAAATATTACAATTTTTATTGTTTCCTTTTTTGGCTTAAATTTGCCCCCCAAAATACCCCCCATTCTTTCAAAATAATTTCATTTTTTTTACCAAAATATGTATTATGTCTAAAGTTCGGAGAAAGGAATCAATGGACGATCTCTAACTACGAACTTTCGAGTCTCTTGAGTACTCATTTCAACAGCAAAGATATACAGGCTTATAATAAATTGGCCGAATTTGAATGATGGTCGAAGAATTTTCAAACTAGAAGTTGAAAATGTTAGTCAAATATTTGTAATTTGACCGATGCTTGAATGAATATTTTTCATTTTAAAAGTTATATTTTTTATAGAAATATTCAAATAAGTAGACAACATATTGTGAAGGATAAAATAAAAATATAAAATGAAATAACCTAAAAGATTTTAACAGATTTCATACTTTTCGCAATCTTTAAGGGTTCTGTATTTATCTTGGCTCTGCTATATTTCAAATTTACTTAGTCCCTAAATATTTTCTTTTCTTCTCGGCAATTTTATCATTATAATCCAACCGACCGAGCAGAGTAAATCCCTTTGGACATATCCCTATTCTGTTTCTGAATTTTGAAATGGATCATTCAATTTCGATCTCACCAAAGCACCTGAGAATCTTTCGTGGTAAACCTCTGTTACGCCAGAGGAAGGTGGATTCCATCAGAACTAATCATAGTCTAGAAAGTTTAATATCTGTATAAATAACACGGTTTTAGTCTCTTGTAACAATACTATAAAAGATATTTCCCTTTATAGTCATGATAAGAAAGATTAACAAATGTTGATCTTTTGATGACTGTGTAAATCAAACAATTCATGAGGAATCTATTTTCACACGCAGTTATTCTTAAGTATTTTTTAAGTATCTCTAACCACAAAATAATTATCAACTAAAAATTAATGCCGCAATTCTTTTCGCAGGTCTTATTACATGAAAATACTTCTGGTCTGGTCTTATAATAAATATGAAGTCACATTTTGACATTAATTATCGAAATTCGTGGTACTTATTAATTTTAGCATTATAAATTTAAAACTAGCAAAGATCCTTACATCCTCACTATGTCTAGTAGTTTATTAAGTGGGGAACGTAAAGTGAGGGCGTGTATAAAGGAATTTTAAAATAAAAATATTGTATTATGTTAAAATTATGGTTTATTTGGTCGCTTTAATAATTAAATATGTCTTCGTCCACTTAAATTTTAAACTAGTTCATTGACGTGTTTTGAACTACATTACTTGAAAAAAGTTCCATTTTAAAATTCTTTTTTTTTTTTAAATCTTACCATGATTTTCGCTTCAAAAAGTGAATCAACTTTTATATGATTAAAACTATTCAGAATTTCGAAGACTTATATCAATTAATCGCGAAGGCGCCAATTCAAGCGAGAGCAATTTCAATTCATTGTCTATCTTCTTATGGTTTGTCTTGAAGTTCCAGAATCAGATTTTCCGCCTTTCTCTGAACTCTTTCTAACGTGGTGATGACCTATTAAAATATGAGATATGAACAGAGCTGCATTTTGCAGTTGGAGAGACAAAATTGATTAGAACAATGGAACTACTATTACTTTACTTTTACATACGAAATTACTCGCAGTAAAAGGGACAAATCTGTTTGCCATTTAGCTATTTAAAAGCAGTGTTTCAAAATTTGAAAATCACTCGAATTAATACACCAAGATCACGTTCTTTTGGCCTGCCTTCAACTCGATGAGCGCCTGAGGTATAATAAAGGCTTTCAATTAGAGTTTATTTTCATTTTATTTGCAGTTATTGTAATTATAATTCAAAGTCATATAACCGTCTAATTCAATCTTTTTATATGTTGTGTACAGTATTTATTTTCGATCTGATTCGTGCTTCATAACATAACCTAGTTAGTAAGATTCGCGAACTTGCCAACCATGATTATCAATCTTGAAGCTAAATTCTTTTGAGGATAAAATGTAATACTCACCTCTGATAATTCAGCTAGTGTATTTGCACTAGTCAAACAATTCTCATTCGATAATTACGTTTAGTTTTTGGTTTTTATGCTAGTTATAAACCGAGAGCAATAAGGCTACATCTTAAACTCTGTCGATCTAAGCTTTTCCCAATCTTTCATATGGGAAACAATATCAATCTTTTGTTTTGATTTAAATAAAAAATGTACATAGCTAATGACGATCATATATTTTTCGTCATATCATAAAAATAATTCTGATAAATTCGTTACAAATAAGAGACGTTTTCTGAAATCGTCTTTGCTGTCTCTAATTGAATGACTTTTCTAAGAGTTCCCAGATGTTTTTTCTTGAAATTGATTCCAAAAGTTTCTCCTCAACCTATTTTAGGCTAACTGGTATATAATTTAAAGGAACAATCTTCTCTCATTTTAAAAATTTTGAGAATATTTGCTAAGTTGAAATCTTTTTTTAAGAATACCAACTTTTAAAGATTACTGAAAAATGTTGGCAAATGTCGTTACGTTCTCGTTTTAACCTCTAATATGCTTAGAATGAATATTGTTTGCACTCATATTTGATACTTTTCAACTTGACTAAAGAATTTGGGAGTTTGATCTGTAAGTAATTAAATTTGGCAAGTATATTTCCGTTAAAACCGATTGCACCGGGAGAAACAGGAAGGTAATTGCCTCTAAATATTTGATATTTTAGAAATGCGCATAACTCCTGGGAGGATGATCAGCTTTTCCTCGTGATTATTAGTTATCCTTATAGAATCTTAAATCTGTGGTTTATTATTAACATACGCATACACTGTTAGAGCTTTCTTTATTAGTTTGAGATGGATAAATTTTTTTGATGTCTTGACTTGTTTTACTTTGCATTTATTAGACGCAGAATTTTAAAAGTAATTCTGACGGTTTATATTGTTGCGATTTTGCCTTTACCAAGTTAAAATAGCGGTTCTTTTCTCTTATAGCGAACTATACCAGATTATTAATCATTCGCAATCCTCTATTTCGAATAAAGGTCTTCCTTTTGGGGGAAATAAGATAAGTAAGGAAACAGGAAGAACAATATACATTTTTAAATAATGGTAGGAATAAAGAACAAATTTTAGCATGTATTTTTCTTATTATCTTCTATGAATCTCCAGCGAAAAACACTTTCTCTACGAAATTCTTTAACACTAGACTAACTAAAAAAGCTTCTAAATGAAAAGAGCATTGTAATTTCCTTACTTTCATATCAAAATAATTAATTAGTGGAATACCACAATTAAAACTTTAGAAAAAAATAGCTTTTAGCTATCTTTACTTAATTAAGTTAATTAAAATATATTTAAGTTATTAATTTTCGAAACAGTTGAGCATAATTACGAAGATATTATACCTGCATTTATTTAAGCATTATTAGACACAATTATTACATTTGAGAAGAAAGGTATTTACTCAACATGTGCCTTAATAGAAAATATTGCCACGTATTCTATCGATAGAAAATAATTTGTTATTAAAATAATATGTGCAATATTGTCAGAGACGGTGGAGAAGGAAAGGAACCATCGCACTTGTGCATTTCACTTTGCTTGTTTATCTCATTCTCTGCAACAAATCTTTTAATGGATATTGCAAAAAATGCCTGCTTGCAGATTAATATGGATCCTGTAAGTTCCTTTTAAACGCTATGTGGATTTATGTATGCAAATTTTACATGTGTAACAAACCTCTGTACTGTCAAAATTATATTTGTCAATCTCTATTAATATACCATAAACTTTGCTGTACCGCTCTATGATGAGAATCGTTTAACTCACTGAGGTCTGCATTCAACCTACAATGCACACTTGTTTGGACTATTCGCGGCCTTTCTAAATAGTAACGAATAGAGTGACATGATGAACTGTTTATTTCATTTGATTACATCGATTGTTTAGAATTTTTTAATTCATTAATCATCAGGAACTTCTTTCTTTCCTTCTACTATCGCTCAACATGGTTCTTATTTTGAATTTATGGATTTAAGTAAGTTGCAGACGACTAAAGTACTTATTCATTGTTATATTCAGTATAACCAAAAATAAGGTTACAAAATAAAATATTGTAACCTTTCTGAGGAAAGGGTTCAGGAGTTAGAGGTAATCATCAAAGGAAAATCAAGGGCAGAAGAATTAAGGGTAGAAGCTTGGTTTAAATACTGATAAACAAGGCAAATATATTTAGAATTTGAGTTTAAAGAAGCTAAAGAATTATAAAAAACCTAGTTACTTTCGAAACATGCATTAAGAAATGAGCATTTTGATTCAAATGAATATAGATGCTCATTAACTTTTTCAGTAGATCCTAATTTCTTAAATAACACTTCTAAAATTTCGATATGAAGGAATCCTATTTTTTAGAACCTATAGACAAAGGTTGGCTGCCTTTTCTTCTTCCCTACCAGTGTCAGCAATATTATATTGCATGTATCCCGAATCCTGATGAATTTTGTTATACTCCTCGTATTCAGGAAATTAAGTGGACCCATTCTTTATTCTGTGACTTTTACATAGAATTCTTATTGGCATATAAATCTTCGAGCAATTTGGAACCCTCTAATTCATTTCAAGACTTCAGTAGTGATGTGAAAATTTGGCTCGTTCATTTTTGCATTAATTACTACTCTCTAATTCTTGAATGGAAGTAACGGGTTCATTTAGTAATATTGAAATGGCCTTGATTTGTTTCATTTCGTCATTTCCTTTATATTCACAAGGAAAGAGACAAGATTTCTGCCATAATATATTTCTGGTTGTTTCTCTACCATTTTCTGACATCGATAATATTTTCCATTAAATTCCAATTCAAAGAGGGTAAAATGGCTTTTAAAGTGTAGTAATGCCTTTCGGGTTTGAGTTTTACTAATAATTCTTGTCCGAATCCTGTCTGCCAGAGATACTTGATGTCCGTGATCAGGAGAAGGGTTACCCTGAATATGAGGCAGATTACCACTCTTCATAAATAATGAAAAAGTAATTAGATGTCAAAACCACTGATAATACTTGTTTATAAAGGGAAGATTAAAAGTCCGAGTATATTAAGCAAAAACAAATAAATACTTGTTGAAAAAGAAGAAGAAATGCCACGTTATATTAAGGTAAAATACAAAGAACTATACAAAATAACATAATAAAAATGTAATTAAACATACTTCTTTTCACATAGGAGATATATTCTGTAACCAAATGATGTCGATCTATTACACTTTTACCAAAAATTATAGTTTTTTTTAATAATTTATAATAGTTTGAGTCAAAAGGTAAGTAAAAATTAACTGTGAGTAAAAATGAAGGTATGCAAATAATGAAATTTGAAATATATCATCAATATTAGGGGTAAAATATATATAAATTTTCATGAACAAATGAATAGTTACAGTTTTGCAAACAAAATATTAATTAAAACGTTAAAAATGAACGCTTGTTACTTCTATTGTTAAAAGAAACCTATTTATGTTTCTAAAAATTCAAAAATTATAAAAAGGTTCCTTCTATTAAAACGTTTTCCATCCCTACCCTCGAAAATCATAAACGTTTGCACTGAAAAATAAATATCTAGAAATTTACAAAATTACAACAGAGATCCAGTATCTAGAGATTGTCCTGAAGAAAAGTAATATTTTCCTTTTACCTAATTTACATACATCGTGATAATTCATAATTCTAAAAGATAAAGTATTAGGGATAATAAGTATGCCACGGTAAATGCTATTCTAGAGGGTTCCATTAGGATTTCTAACCAGGAATATAATGTATTTAACGCCATTTGTAGCGACTAATTATATAAATACAAGGTCTTTTTTTTACATGTGATATATTTGAAATTTAATTAAATCAAAAAGAATTTTATGATCATAATAAAACTTTCGGAAATTGATGGAAATAGTTGTATGTTGTTATTGCTAAAATGGCTAATTGATAAATTTATTTCTTTAGAAGTTATGTTAATTTTAGTGAAGCATTGATTTTTAAAAATTTGTCGCTCAACTTGAAGATATTTATTGACTATTAAAACCAATTTTATTTTAATTAAATTTATTTGCTTAAAATGAACAAGAAAATAAGACTAATTTTCAGTTTGCATAAATAACATAACTTAATTTATTTGAAGATTCTTCTTTACAAATGCTGATCATTCTTCTAATAACATTCATTTACTCGTGACGAAGTTGATATCATCACTTTTTTCAAATGTTCTTCATCGATGTTATTCATTTTTTCAGCAATATTATTTTTTAGTTGTTGGAGACTTCTAGGACTATTTCGGTAGACACGATTTTTTAAATATCCCTATAAAAAATCTGTAATGTGTTAGATCAGGGGATCTTGGAGGACACTTAAATTCACTGTTATAATAATAGTTTTTCTTTGAAGTTTCGTCTTATTTAATGTTGCCTCACGGGCATGTATATTCCTTGCGAGCGCGCCAGTACTAACCAAACCCCATATCCTGAGGCAAACTTTGCTGTCCGATCCAACTCGTTATCTCGAAGTAAGTTTGCATAGACTGACGTCGATGATCCTCTGGGGACGACCATACCTGGGGTAATTTAACGGACCAGTCACCTGGCTATTTAATCCTGCGTCCGCCATTCCACGAGGAGATAGAGAGTCTGCCAGTACCTCCGTTCGAGTCCTACCTCGTCGTTAAGTTTTCACCAACAGATCGCCCTTCGCGATCCCGGGTCAGAGGAAATCTATCGATCCACATTCTTCACGGAGAACTGTGCGGTCTTTCTCATCTCGCACGCCCCCTTCGATACTCCCGTTATCCTTGTCTGAGATTACCTGCCGAGCCGCAAAACCGTCTCGTGTTGAGATTCCATCTCTCTGAAGCAGAAAAAATCTTCAACAAGAAGTACTCAAAACCCCATCTATGAATCCTCCTCGATAGGACTCACAGAAGTATCTCTTCGAAGACATGTGCTGTTGGTCTTCCCCCTCCGGACACCACTAAGCTTCAAGGTAAAACATTTAGTATTGTAATCAGCTGATTACTCCTCCTTTCAATCGTCACCTGCATCCCAATTTGAATTTACTTCCTGCTCAAACTTAAATGATATCCATTGTTCGAGTTAACGATAATTTTGCACTTCCCGCTTAGCTCTGTCCTATTGTAAACTGTCACGATCCAAGTAACTATCCTTATTGAGGAATTTGTTCCCCTTTTTGTATATATATATATATATATATATATATATATATATATATATATATATTGACCCTTTTATTATATATATATATTAAAATTATATTTTGAGGTCTTGTTCTTTATATATCCTTTGAACTACAACTTGGCAATCCATTAGATAAATCCCGCTTAATCGTAAAAAGCACTCTATAAAAATCAAAGAAGCGGCCTCCCTGCCTTTAATTGCTCCAAAGCATATCGCAGACAGCCTCAGGTCGGCCATTTGCTCGTGCTTGTGTATGCGTCCTTGCTCCGAGAAGGTTTTCACAGGAATACCTCGATTATATATAGTAAAGTATTTTTCTATAACCAGAACCCCTAGAAGTTGTTTAACTTAGGCCAACTATCGCATTCAATTTGTTATTGTTTCCCACGCGCTCATATTTTAACTTCCGCCCCTGTTCGTCTGAAGAGAGTCAGTTCAAGGTTACCCTAACGAACTTGACTTTACGACACTGCTTACAGCAAAAATTGTTAAAGTATAGTAGGTTTGATACTATACCAGTTTTCCCATTAAACTATTAGTTTTTATAGGGAATAAGCCAAAGGATTTAGTTTGGTATGTTAAGTTTTATCCAAAGTTTGGTCAGATGTGCATGGTACCGATTTTAAAGGTTTTCGAGGAGTGAAAATATATTTAAAGCATTACATTTTACACTGGTTGGAAATTTTGAGCTGCCTTTTACATTAAAAAAATTAAATTTAAATAATACAAAGGTTAAAGCAAGCATTTTCCTGATCTCGCCTTAATTTTTGACGTTATCAACAAAATGAAGGGAAAATGTTTGATAAAGGAATCACTTGTCATCGTGAAATGTTGTCTTTCGTTTTGTTCCACATTTTCCTTGTCGCAGGGGTGAATCTTCACCATTGTCTTCAGCTCTTTAAACAATATCGCCAACAGTTGACTTTGCTACCTTCATTTCCTCAGAAATCCGTCTAATGATAAAACCCGCATGTTTTCTAAGAGCTATAATACTTTCATGCTTCTTGGCTGTAATATCCATAATAAGTTTATAGTCTAATAATTATTGGAAGGTAAATATTCCAGCAGAACCAAGTACACCATGGAGCACGCTCCCAGCAATAATCATCCAGGGTACAACAAAACCGTTGCCAGATGTTACCAGTACAGTAATCTGCACGGAAAACAAAAAAAACTTGACTAGTGTTGCCAAAAAAAAATACATTATGAAATAGTCCAAAATTTGGTAACTGTCTGAACTACTTTGCACTACTGTACTATTAAGTCTAGAATATTAGAACTAAAAAATATTTTAGAAATCGACTATTATTGACTCAACTCTTGAGACGTTGCCCCGCAAGGTAGTTTATGGTTTATCAAGGATATTCTACATGGAAGAGTGGCAATGCAACTGCTACACCTTAAGCTGATCCTCTCTCTCAGGTCGTCTTTTGCTCCACATTTCAATCTCTCACTATCATATCTCCGCCTGTATAGACCAAACAACAGGTAAAAGAAGGCATTAAACTTTGTAAGATTAAGAATTTTGTAATTTGCTGATACTCGTATGTATTAAAAAGGACAAAATATATTTATTGGTACTAGTAAACCAATGGTGGAGTCTTATTTCGAGTTTATGGAGGGTTTAATTTCGTCAAGATAATCAGTTTATATTTAGAATTCTGCAAGCGAGTGGATTGTGTACCAAGGCAGGCGCGGATCCAGGAGGAGCTTCGAAGGATACAGACCCCAAACTTGAGACCCGTTAATGTTTATATTACTTTTTTATGCTAAACTTGTATTCTGATACACAGAAAGATTTATTTAATAATATTGAATATATGCGAGTTTTTCAAACCGTTGCCATCGAAAGGATCTTATGTAATATATGTAAAAAATCCAGGGAAATCTTAAAAATAATAAATTTAGTATTATGCCTTAGGTGATGTCTAAAGATATATCGGCTTGGAGAGAGTTAGTGCTCACTTCTGTGTGAGATACCATTATTTATTATCAATGCATGTAAGATAGCCATTTTTAGTCGAGGGCGACTCTATATCTCACTAATTTCGTGTTTTTTATCCATTGTACATAGAATTCCTGATATTCCATATGTTGGAATATAGTAAAGTGTTTTTCTATAACCAGTTTCTCTCAACCCAGAATACCTAAGAGTTGTTTAACTTAGGCAAATCATCGCAGTCAGTTTGTTATTGTTTGTCTTAAGCACTCCAAATGTCCTCATTCTTCTGACACCTTCCTGTCCCGTTTAAGGAGAGTCAGTACAAGGTCACTCAGCGGCCTTGACTCTACATAATACATGTGTATATTTTTAGTATTGATGAGGAATGGTGAAAAGCCTAATTTGTTTCATATACGAGTAACAACGGATTTTTATAAAATCATTATTTAACAAATTGTCGTGGTTTACGTATGTATGTCTGATTCGTACATGAGTAAATCCGTTCCACTTTTCTCTAAGAGTGCTTTACTTTAATTCTTTAACCAGGGAGGATTCGTATTATTATATATCTATTGTTGTTTGCAGCGTTAGAGGATCTAATTAAACAACTCCGACAAAAATATACTTTTAATTACAAAAAAAATGAAATATTAGATCTCCAAATATACTAATGGTTTAATAAGAGGATCTAATAAAAATTTACGATACCAATGAGTAATACGCGATGGTTGACGCAAAAATAATTTTCCCATGGAATGGTTACTAACAAACATGAATAAGTTCTGGATTCTTTTTACTTTTGAATATGAGGGAAATGGCAGCTGGGTGACATTGAACGAGAACCTTCTCGATGGCATGATTAAAGAAGAGATCGACTGGAGCCTTCCTCAATGACGCGAGGATGGTTGACAAAACAGCTCACTGGGTGAAAGAGACGTGTGCTGAGTCTATTCGGGAAGAACAGTTGATGCTTGTCCCGGGGAAGGGGGGGGGGCGTAGTGTTAGGCGAGACTTTTGGACTTGAAGATGTAAGTAAGGGGACCTTGGATGGACGACACAAGTTATTCCGATATCCCTGTGTTACAATTTTGGGCTTCTCGATTATGAGACATGAGTAAGAGGGAAATATTTTCTCGTATGGGAATTCACGTTGGTATTCCTCAATGGTGAGGGGTATCTCTGTTTTTATTTTCAGAAAACTGAGATAAAGTATTTTCTCTGGACGAGAATGGTATGAGAGTTGGTCTCGATACCACTGGTCTGCTCTTCTAAGCGACCAAAGGAACGGCCTCGGGAGAAAAATCTCACTTGGTTTCACTTATCTTCTTGATTCCCTTTTTGACTCACGGACTCGTCTTCTTCTCTTGATTGCTACTCGGATTCTCTTTACATTTCGCAAAATCTAACTATATATACGTCGATTACTTGGCGAAAATAGACATAAAAAATCGGAGGGAAAAGTGAGCCCGTTCAAAGATTTTTATTTAAAGGCTCTCACACCCTCCTCTGTTTATATTAACGCACTATGAATTCTGCTGACTGAAATCCTTTTTTAAGAGCGACGCTTAAAGGGTCTTTTGGGCAGCTGGGCAAAAGAGAAGGGGGTAAACTATCGTCCGATGTGTAGCATAACAGTTGACACTGTATAAAAAAACTAGCATCTGTTTGTCCTTGTGCTATTCATTCCCCATACAAATCTATTAACTTATTGATGGCATGATCTCATTGCGTTGCGTCTAAATTCAGTTCTATATTATTTCATTGCTTTGAAGAATTCAGGCATTAAAACTAGTTTCTTGTTGTCTTAGAAGGCTGTGCTTCCAAAAAGATATGGAATATGCTTGGTAGGATTTCGTCTAGCACGCGGTTTTGTCTATTTTTTGGCTAACAAGTTCCTTATAAATTTTTACCATCAGACAGTATTTCTTTGGTGGAAATTATCCCTAACATTTCGTGTTCCGATTTGATATAAGATTAATGGAAATATGTTAATGACAGAAGACTTACAAATAATAAAGTAGAAAGGAAATTTTTAATGGTTTTCTTTTGTAGTTTACATATTAGATGTGTCTATTGATATCCCAGCAGTAGTTTGAATGCATTTTCCTATCCATCGTTCCATGATATCTCCCGTTTATCTCATATCTTGCTTTTTCCTATAATCACGCCAGTTTCAGGACGGTAGTCGAGATGAAAATTACTAAGATATCCTTTTATTAATTTCCATGCAACAGCTGAATTGAAATTTTGAAGATATTCTCCTTACCACGCTCATTGTCTATAGCTCGTCTATTTCCTTGAAATATTTTGACAATAGACAGGGCTGTATGTCAGGCAGCCTTCTTATTGTATTTGCAGGATTTTTTCTAATCGAACTTTTTCCATTAACTTGCTGACTTGAAGACAATCACAAATACTTGACTCGTATTTGATATCGCTAAGAGAAACGAATTTTAGTTACTAAAAATCGAAAGTTGGCTTTTGTGTCGGGTGATCTGAAAACAATCTTCCTCTTTTTATCAGAGATGATGAAAGAATAATTTTCTGTTGGTTAACAAGAGGATAAGAAAAAACTTTACCAGCTCTGTTTGCCTTATCAAGTTTTTGGCGATTCGCAGGGTAGGTCTTGCAGTTTCTCTGCTCTACTATGCGTCAGACTCCCAAAATTGGTGTGTTTGTTGGACCAACCTTGTAAGGAAATACACTGTATATGATCGATTGCTAAAAAAATAATTTTTCAGTTTATTGTGCCACCAAAATTAACCAGATTATAAAAATAATAAAAGGAAAGGTGAAATAAGTTCAATTACAGGAAAGTCGCAACGTATGTAATCAAGCTCAATTGAGAAAGAAAGATAATATTTGCTTATGTATTTCCGACAGTATTCATGTAGAAAATATTGAACTCATAACCAGAGAGAGATCATTTTATAGTGATTTCTCTGATATTAATGAAAAGAAGCAATCTATGGACATATTTTTGCAAGTATTCGTATACAGTCATGAATTATCAAAATTTTCAATATATTCCTATAACTTAATTTCAATTTTTAGTTTGGTAATTTTGGCTAAACGATTTATTTATGGGAAGCTCTCAGACTAATTTATTTTCCCATTTATTCCAAAACATATCATTCTAATGAAATATAAATTATACACAAATAATGCAATGGATTACCTAAGAATTTTACTATATCTATAAGTAGAGCTTCATTTTATTTAAGTAGTCATAATTTCATATGGTGAAATTTTTTGGGCGATAAAAAATGTGCTTGGAAATATATTGAAAATTCTTCTAAAGATTCAGCTAACCAAAATAATTTTAAAATCTATTATTTTGCTGAAAGAAATATCAAATTTTTTAAAGCTAATATATTTAATGAAATACTTTTTGTAACCTACACGTTAATATAATCCCTGATCTTTGAGCGGAAAACGAGCAAGTGGTAAATCTCACAAATTTTCGAATCCTGAAATGGAATTTTGCAATTTAACCCTTTAGCTCCCAAAACCTATCCAAGACCCTCATGACAATACTTCGATTAAATCACATAGTTTCATCCACTTACGTATATAGCTGTAATGTTGCAGCTGCTCAGCTCTAAATTTTCTATGCAATTATTAAACAATTTAATAAAATGCATTTTTTTTATCGTGACCTATTTTCTCAGATTTTAATTTTAACTCCTTTCTTTGAAAATTCTTATAATAAAAGTAAAACCCTAATAGTCTCTAATTTTCATTCATTATTAAATATACTAATATGTAGGTCAATTTATTTTGTATTAACTAAATAAATGAAAGTTTTTTCCTTTATTTAACCATATAATGATTATTTATTTTTTACATCACATCATAAGCCTAAGTCATATCACTTTTGGCCAATTTTCTCACAATAATCTTTCTCTGATAACGGTAGAAGATTCGTGTGATGCCCAAAATTTATTCTTCTCAATTTAGGCGAGGACGGCTTCTGTGTTTCATTCTAAAAATCTCCCCAATTTATCAGATTTACTTTGTATACCATTTGTCGTTTCTTTTAAATTTGAATTCTGCAAATTCTTACTTCAGATATTTATTCGTTTTAATTTATAAGAACACTCGTGTTTGTATGTTTATCCATATTTTCATTTTAAAATATTGTTTCGACATTTTAACAATATAGTTTCTGCATGATTTTTGCGTCAATTGTCCATAAAATTTAAGATAAATCAGAGATAAAAAGGAAAGACTCATGTTAGGAATAATATCTTAAAAAAAAATATTGGCATGATACATTGTTTAATCATTTTAGAATAAAGGCTCAACTTTCTTTAAAAGGAGCTTAGACACCTTTTACTGCTATCGAGCCTAATCTCAATGATTCATTTTATGCGGCTCCTTCTTGGCTATGAAGAGACATCCGCCTTTCTACCTATGCGTAATCTTGCCTCTGCTATTAAATTTAAACCTGAATTCTAACTGATCTCTCTTCTACAATATTATTGATTATTTGTTCAAAAACTATTTACTCTCGATTTCAATGTAAGACTAGCTTGTGATAGTATGTTACTATTTTATGTTTCTTTTTTTAATTAAGGGAAAATAACACTTTTTAACCAGCAAACCGAAGATGCCAAAAAATCTTCTATTAACTCTAATTCTATAAAGATTTTTTCCCGCTAGTGACACTACGGCTGAAGTCACTCTATATTTTTCCTTTCCTAATTGGCTGTCTGTCAAATTTCAAGCGATATTTCATTTGTTTTTCATTAAATGTTGAATAAATTTGTATTATATATTCCCTATAGAGTTATGTGAAAGGAATTTCAATGGAAACGTTGACCCTGCCACGAGTATCAACTTTTCGTAATATTTATAATACTAAGTCTCTTTCATTATGTCGATTTAGAAAGTAAGATTGTTAATTAAACACATTTAGCTCTTGTATCGTAGGTCAAGTAATTATAGCTGAGATCATAAAAAACTGGAAATACCCTCTTCACGACGTGGTCTAGAACGTCACTAAAGAATCTTCTTGCATTTGAGGACACGATCGAGTATGAATATCATTTCAGGATCTGATGTCTGTCCGATAATGTGTCATGATCCAGGTCGTCACTAAGGCATCCTTTTGCATTCCAAAAGGACATAATTAATTATGAGTTAACTTCAGGATCTGAAAACGTACTATAAAATGGAAAAGCTGTGCCAGATTTGGCGGATAAAAACTTAGCAAACCTGCTGAGTGGTTTCCGGCAGGCTGAGTAATGTGAGGTTTCTCTGCGGTAATATATTGTAATTAAGAGACAAATCTGTTTATTTGATACCAGGTATGTGAGGATAATTATTTGTTATTAATAGTGATTCAAACTTTAATAAAACTTTGACAGATGGATAAAAATGAAGCATACACAAATTACCATAGAACTCAAGTTTATTCAACTTGAATAAGCATCAGATTTCAGGTTCAGAATTGCAGGTAATTGCAGAGCTCACTACTCGTTAGAGTTAAACGTTAAATTTAGTGAATCATTTAATCTGCTTAGATTTCCTATGAGAGGAATCACAGAGGAAAAGATTAAGTGGATTGGAGTTAGTAGAGTTAGTTAGTCAGGACTCAAAGTATTGGCCTCAGTCTGTAGTGACTCTGAATTCAACGCCGAACCGCGTCACCAATGTGGAAACAAAGCTACTATGTACTGCGGTTTCCTGCATTGATGAATGACAGTGGGGTGTTATCCATTCAGCATAAAATACGGCATACCATAGTGAGAAGGTACTTGTAAACTTTTAATGGTGTGAGCAGTCTCAAAATGCATAGAGTGTAGCGCTCGATAAATTGAAATCCAGTGACCCCACAACGGTTTTCAGTATTAGTTCCCGGCCTGTTAAACCATGACATAACAGCATACGGAAGGAACTTGGTTTCTTAGTGTGAAATAAGATAGAGTGATGCAAAGAAGTGTTGCGTAAAAGCAATGGGAAGGTAATGGCACGGGTTTCCCGTTCATCTGTCGCAGTAATCACTTTAATTTTCCAAATGGTAGGCAACACTCTTGGACTTTAACATTATCGGGCATTTAGGTAACATTTTTGTTCGGAATAGGCTTATTCAAAAACATTTTAGTCGAACTTTTCTGCTTGAAAATCTATTTTTTTCGAGGAAGATTTTGATAAATAATAGGTGACGATGTTGGCTTGCACTTTATGTGGTGCATATCCATCGTTAACTTGCAAATGACGGGCGGAAAGATTATGATTTTTAGAAAGCAACGCATTGTAGCATGAAAAACATGGAAAAGGGGGGCCTATGAGGTAACAGAAATTGCACAAAAGATCTACATTAAAAGGAGATAACACCCAGAGGTTCTACATTTGCTCCCAACTAACATATGTCTGCAGACGAAAACATTTAAGATTTATTCCCAACCTGACCTTATTTAAGTACATTGGCCGCTTCCTCATAGGAAAAATCTGTCAGGAGGGATAGATCTGCAGAGGCAGGAACATGCACTAACCGTGTATATACATTCTAAGCGTAATTGATATTGCAAAAGGAATTCAAACCCTTATCACTCAAATTGTGTTGAGAATTTTTTTTACTCTTAAATCCAGTACATGGAAATTCAGAGAGTAGGACAGTTTACGCACCTAATAGTCTTTCGGAGGCAAAGTTTACCAACCTAAGGAACTCTCAAAGTTACTGGAACCCGGTTAAGCCAGATGTGAGATAGGCTTAACATTTCTTTTGTGAGAGTGGCGCTAGTTAGTCACCATAGTTGCCGAAATGTAATCCCCAGGAACCAAAGTATGATTTATGAAAGGTTCGGCCTGCTGCTAGGGGTCAAATACTGCTTGGAGCGTGCTAAATGGTACACGCACTTGCGAATATTATATCGTCGAAGAATAGAAAAACAAGAATCTATCCCCTTAGGTCCGAGTCGATAAAACGTGTGAAGTTTTAAACAGCAGGAATTCAAACACATGTGAATATTTTAACCTAGCTTACCTTTTCCATTATGTGGCTGTAGTCGGGATCCGTAGTGAACTGTTTAGCAGTCACATACCATATTTGCGTTTAAGTTCCAAAGATCGCCACAGGGTTCCATTCACCTAACTATGTATTTATGTACCACAGGAAGTAGTGCTCTCTAAATGCATTTATAGCGTAGTATGATTCTAGTGCGCATTAGATCTTTGAAATCCTGTATGGCAGCCTCAAGTTTGTGTTGCTGGAGACGGTGGCTGCAAAAATGAGTTGGTTGAAGGTAAGTAACGATGTAGTGCGCAATTCTATACTTGTAAGCATGATAATCTTGGGGTAGTCTCACATGTTTGGGGAAATCGCTGAAAAATTGAGCCTTGCAGCTATAGATTGACAGAAATATTGCACAACACAGGTGGAAAAGTCTCTTGCTTCTTCGTGTATGAAATTATCATGATACACACGATTAATCTCTGTCTCGTGTAGCCCACTAGGTCAAAGTGGGTAAGAAAATCTTCTGCTAAATGGCATGTGAAAACCCTGCCCAGAAAGATTTAGGAGAGAGAGCGATAAAGTCCAAGGCAGATAAAACCACTGTTTTGTGCTCAAAGGGGCGATTGGCGTGACCTTAGCATTCTTTAACCTCAGCGCCTGATGTGACCTATTACAGACGTAATTTCAAAGCTGTGAGATGCGTATCGCAGTGCCATAATGGACTTGGAAAGAGATGGTTGATGCATTTCTGTTACCAAAAGTCGACTCTCTTTGTAGCCATCGCCCATACCCGACCCCGAATGTGTTTTCAAAATTGTTTCTCTGAAAACATTACTTGCACCTTTGAGTAATTATTTTACACCTGTTGTGGTATCACAAAGCCTGCTGGGGGGCCTACCTAGCCAAGGCTCATCATAGATAGGGTTACTGTAAGTCATGGAAATTAAGGATAGAATTGATTAAAACTAATAAATAAATTGTGGTTATTGGCAACGGTGAATTTCTGGCATCATTGTGCTCGTTCCGGGTGCGACAGGAGTGTCAACACAGAAAGGGATATCCGATTTTATATTCAAAAAGCTAGCTGGGCTTCAAGGCCATAGCCTTGAAGCCCAGCTAGCTTTTTGAATGTTTGGTGGTTGCAGCTCAGGAACCTATTCGAGAGGCGAACAATGTAGCTTCGCAATGTTTGGGTTGGCGATAGACTATAGCTAAAAAAGGGTGGATAGGTCATTGTGAAATCTCCGCGTTTTTTCTCCCTGCTAAATGGTGATTACTTAGAGAGGCTAGCAAGCAAATGCTGAGCTATAGTGCGAATAGGCTGCGGAAAGAAGTTTAGGAGAGCCACGAAGACCGTTGCTGCTAAGAGGCCGCTGAAGAACCTTATCCGTGAAAGCACATCGGTGGGCTTCTTGCCCCCTCCTATCCATCAACCGTCCTTTTTTTAAAACTGCTTACTGGTAAAGATTGTATCATGATTCACCACAACTGTCTTAACTGCCTCGTATTTGCTCGTGGTGGTTTTGGACATTATGACGCCAGGCACTGTTTAATCAGAAGAAAGAGAGGAAACTAAATGCACATAACATAACTCCCCACCTCTGATTCCAATTTGCCCAAACAGAATTTCACATTGCCGACACCAGGGCTACACGTTTGTTTATTTATACACGGTTAATGGCAAATTCATTTGCACGATTGGGACGAGAGGGAAGCCAGCACTAGTTTTAATTTCAATTTAAATTATTGAGTGGACCAATCTTGTGACCACATTTGGCCTAAAGATTCTTGCCTGGTTAGAATCGGTCAAGGGCTGTAGTACCTCTTACACCAACTGTTCTATGAGTGCTCAAGCATTCAAGATATATAGACGTGACTAGAATGTCAGTACTGGACTAGAAAAAATGCAATCGGAAGACGAAACGGCTGAACACTTGATTTTCTACAAAGAATACCAGAAAACATGTGGTATGATTAGATAGTAAAAATTTTATAGAAAATTAAACAGGGAAAATTAACGTTTTAATGTAGTGAGAACTCGAAATAGAACCTTCATATTCCAAAAATTTACTTAAAGGTTCTTTAAATCCAAAATTTCTTGTTAAATTGAAAGTTCTTCACGCACGTATGAAAAGCCAGAATTTCAAGATTTAAACCGCGGAATGAGTTGATAATTCTTGCGAATATTTCTCGGATTATAGAGTTTTGAAAGATATTCCCAAGTGTTTTTTTTTAAATGTAAATTATAAAATATCCAATTTTATTTATTCAAAATAAAATCGGATATCCCTTTCTGTGTTGACACTCCTGCCGCACCCGGAACGAGCACAATGATGCCAGAAATTCACCGTTGCCAATAACCACAATTTATTTATTAGTTTTAATCAATTCTATCCTTAATTTCCATGACTTCATAAATATTCAAATGTGTTTAAAACTTTCTTAATATTAGAAATTAAGAAATAAGTACAAATTATTTATTTGTGCCTGAAACATTTCGAAATATTGGATACATATGGGGGAAAGGCATCAAGGTTTATAAGTAGGTATTGGAATTTGTAGGTCACTAGTTTGGTGGAGTCAAATGGGTCCCCAGTTTGAAGGGCGTAGGTAGCAGGCCTAATTTTGGTCTTCCAGTCTAGTTTGGTTTGGCTCCTAAAGATTTACATGGAGAACCCGCTTCTAGGATGAGTTCCAGTAAGTACCTTGGTTATCATGGGGTTAAAGGAAGGGACACGAAATGAAAGCGGCGACAAGTAGGCGTTATTCTTGGCTTGGGTCTACCTTAATTGGAGCAAGCGAAATAATTTGAGTTCTAAGTTGCTATGTCTAAGGTGGCAGGACTTAAGGTCAAAGAACCGAGTCGTAACGCTAATAATAACTAATACAAATAGGTTATACTGACAAATGACTTAACTGATTCTCTCGCTCTCTCTTTGTCTACCTGTGTCTCTGTTCTGAGGCACCCTATTTCATGGAGGCATGAATTCTTGTCGTCCTAATCTAGGCGCGGGCGGAGCTAATGATTAGAAGTGTGTTCGTTTTTTCCTTTGTTGACTGTTGGTCGGAGTCAAAAGAAGTGTGTGCGTTTTTAATGTAACTATACACATTTTTCACAAACCAGGTTGCCACACCCTAATAGTAGAACCGTTTATATTTATCGTTGCACAGATCCACGGCAACCTAACCGGTCAAAGAACATACCGCCTTACATATATTTGTTCGGCTTCCCCCTGTTATCTACCCTTGAGATCTTTTCGTCCCACAGCTGTTTCTTGCGTGTGTATGTTTGTGTGACCGTGTGGGAAACTCCAGCTATTCGCTTGGTTATCTTATGTTTCTCTGAATTAATGTACAATTGTGATATATGTATTTCTTTCTATTTTACATGTAATATTATTTCCGGATTTCATAGGTCCAATAGGGTGCACATTCATGAGGTTCCTCGTTGGGTCTACTCCAACTTGCGATTTGGGATTTTATTGCATGAAATTATCAAACACTTAATCCTTGGATGAGATTCATACTGTTTTCTGATAAAAGGTTCTCAGATTTTGAAGGGAAATAGGTGGCTGAGATCACAATGCCCCTACACCACACACATTACACCTCGCATCAGTATCTAGCCACCGAGCGTTTAACTCTTCCTATCCCCTCTATTCAGGCCAAATCTTTTCCTATTCGACTACGACGATCTCCTTTGATCCTCCACAAGGATCGCGCTTCTGTTTTTTCTATTCAACTTTAATCTGATTCGAGTGAGACCTTTTATAAGCCCGAAGCAAAACTCAAGAAGTTTACTTCTTCTTGATATGCAGAAAGCATCTAGTTTTATAACTTGAATGATACGCAGGGCAAATTTTTTTAACCCTAGTGCTGATTTCCTGGTCATGGTGTACTACTATATTATTTGATCCGTTCGGTTAAAGAAGTCATTGTTTCTGGTTTAATCCACTGATAATGGTAGACAAGATACATGAGGTCATATGTGTCAAATGCATACTTGCTTCCTCTTTCAATTTTACACATGCGCAACCCTGATGGTTAGCCCTTTTCTATTATTACTGACTGTACCTGTTACATACTTGTTGTTATTAAGTAGATATTTTTAAAGTTTTGGAGTTGTATAATATTGGTGGTATAAACATGATGTTTTGTTCCCAAATAATTTTTTATCAATCTAATAAATACATTTTCAGTTATGGAAAATTGGCTTACAGTTTCCACGACACCTGGATAAATGCTCTACTCTAAGGTTACACCATTTTCCTCCACCAATTCTATGATTTTTATTACAAATCTTTATAGCAACAATGACTGATCAAACTTATCTTAGTTGAAGGTATATATTTTTCTTGAAGTACATCATGCATCAGTTTTAGAACAATTTTTCTAATCGAACTACTTCTGTATTCTTATGTACCATTTGTCAACGGCCCAAATTTGAGAAACTTGCAAATTCTGATCCGCTTTATTACTTGCGAATATAAAAACGATGTCATCGCATGTTATAACTATTACTTTTTTGCCTAATTAAGATCAAGTGGTTTAAAAAAGATTAACATCATGCTATTAATTTTTATTTGGTATTCTTTTGGTATCGAAAAAAAAGTATATATTGTTTTTAAATATTTTGGGGGTAAAAATATTTGGCCTATGCCTGATATGAGGAAATTCAGTATAATTTTAATCCTAAATTAGCCATGTTATTCAAAACTGTATATACAAAATACAATTTTGATGTTTTCTTATTTTTTTACTATACACTGATAGCCCATGTTCTACAGAATAACTAATTTAAAGATTAAGTTATGCCTACCATGTATCGTATACAGTTTTTACAAATGCTACAGTAGAAGAGCTATAAATTATACAGTATTGCTTTAAATTTGTCAATTAATAAGTTTCACATTAATTGCAACCTGTGAAAATAAAAAAAATCAGCGCTATTTTTAAATTCCAGTAATCAAAATTCAAAAGTTCTATCAAAGTACAAAAATTAAATTAAGTTCAAATAAGTAACGTTAATACAGAGCAAAAATCCTGCACAGATAATTAATAAAAGAGGTAAATAGAAGTGATACGCAAGATCCGAGGAAGTCTGGTGGATAGATAATGCGAATGCGATTGATGGCAAGTAGATTTAGGAATGGGCTTGTATGTTTAGTGTTGTTATTTGTTGTCATTTGGTAAGGGTTTTAGCGATGCGTATTCGATTGCGGTCATTATTTGAAAGGAAAATGGTGCAGCTCTTTTTTAGGTTTTTCGGTGAAAGACTTATGCTGCATTACACTGTGTCATTTATTGATTCCATCTTTTAGAAATACTGTGTGCAGACAGAATCATGTTGTAAATCTCAAGCAAATGTGCGATTGAGCTCGGGGCGTATAGACATTGAAATTGCAATTAAACTCATGACTGTGAGACATGTTTTTTTTAAGAGGGAAGCTCCCATCTTCTTTATTCTTTGATATATTAGAATTTTAATCTTGAGGATAAGTTGGTGAGAGCAACATAGAGGTGAATAATAGTTTTGAGAATTTTCTACTCTTCAAATCCCTCTTTTTTAACACATCAACGAAGTTGCATAGAGGTGACTAGACTGGCGTCTAGAAGAGTTAACTTCATTGCAGCTGACGCTAAAGGCAGAACAGAGGGGGAGCTAGCAGTCACAAAAAAGGAGATGCTGGAAAGCAACTACAAGCTCCCGATCAAGTCTAAAACCTCTTTTGTCTTCTGATACAGAAGCATGCAGAAATCATATCGTACATGGACGAATTTATGGTTTGAATATAAAGTTTATCAAACTTCGACGTTTTGTATGTTTTATCAAAAGTAATTTCTTCACCCTATATATTTTAAGATATCCTGATTTTATCTAATTAAATTTGGGGGGGAAGGCATACGTAAACTATTTGCTTCTTAATTTACTTCTCTTGAAATATATATCAAAATATGCGTTTTAAAAATCTTTTTGATCTTCCTCTTTTACATTACCAAATAGTGGCAAAAGTCATAGCATAGACACATAGTATCGACAGTGTTTATTCAGAAAACTTTTGTCTTCCTTATTTAAACGCTTTGACGTCCTCTTATTACCAACCTAAGAAGTGGTTATCACTTCTTAGTTTAGATAAATAACAACTCTTATTCCAACATCAATAAAATGTGCCAACATCTGCAATTGATAGCGATAGCATAATTCTAAAAAGAATTAATTAAATGTAATATATATATATATATATATATATATATATATATATATATATATATATATATATATATATTATGTCAATTCTCTCTTCCTCCTATAATAGTTGACTTACTTGTGCATTGTCTCTTAGTGGAGCATGGATGAATTCGATCTTCAACCAATTTGGAAACGCCAAGCTGTGCTGTTTGGTATTCATGCCATGAGCTTTAATGGGAAGAACTTCGAGTGAATGAGTATCAATCTGAGGACAGCGCAGGGAATCAGAAAAGAATTGGATGAGTCAGACTGTGACTTCGAGGATAAGGCGACTCGCACAACTGAATCTAAGTGTTTTTATATGAAAAGAGTCCACAAATTTGTCGAAATATTCAAACTTTCTATCAAGTTGATGACATTTATCACCAAGGAGAAGGGAGTGTCAGAATCTCTCCTCAGGACCTTATTCCATGAGGACCTTTGATAATATTGCCACAAGATGAGACATTGCCAGCTTCTTTTGCAGTTATTGAAGAAAAAGTGGAGGTACAGTGCTGTAAAGTTGGACAGCAAACTGAAGCATCCCCTCAAGCCTTGCATATATTGGTTCTTCTCAGACAAGAAGAATTTCTGCCACGACCAGGTTGTAAAATAGCAAAACAACCACTTACTTGGTATGACCCAAAGAGAGGGATCAAAATTCATGAAGACCATGTTCCCTCCGCACATCTTCGTGTTCGGGCTGGTCGTCGAGAAGGTTAGAATATGCTCTGTTTATCTCCCTGATGCTCCGGAAAGAGTGGTACATCATGTCACTGCACCTGTTTCCAGAAGGTGGCTGCAGGAAAGCTTGATATGAGGTAGCACGACTCAGCATTATACCACACAAGGAGAAGTATCCTTCTTAGTTGTGGTTTAGTAAGACTGCACCATCATCATGTGTGGGGCGTGGTTGAAAGAGAGCGAGAGAGCAACAATTTACCCTGCATCATCTTTAAATATCAAATAAATTTTGCATTATTTATTAAATTCATAATCTGATTAGCATTATAATAACTAAGTAAGCTAGAAACCAATTTAGCGTCTAACGAGCATAGATACCCGGCATTGCCTTGGATAAAAAGTCCTGTTGCAAATAAATAAGATTCATATTGTTTCAAATTTTTATATTGGGGCATAAAAATATCTTTACTTGGTGATAATTACTATTACTTTTGAGATGAAGGCAGATTCAGGAGGGTTGGGCACTGTTCTTAGCATATACAATGATACAATATCTTAAAATATGAATAATATCAGGGAATATGGTATGATATCATATTATATACGTACAATGAGTAAACTCTTCCCAGCCTGCCCCGGCAGTTTAAGCGCACGCGTGGATGACCGATAGTTATGAACGAAAAACGTTTTGGCCGCAGGAAAAGATTGAGTAGCTTATAGATAGAGATAAGCAGAAAAAGTAATTTGTTTAATATAACAATCTCTTAACTTTTGCAAATATTGAAGTGTATTTATGTATTCTTACCTTATTATATTATCCACTCCACCCTCCCTTTTTCTTTATTACATCGCTTAACCTTTTGCCACGGTTGAAACATAGTGTTGGACGAATTGCTTTCTTTCAGGAAGAGGATCCATTATGGTCAAATATGAGCTAGAAGTTCTTGAGTTGTTTCTAGCTCGTCCTCGCAAATTTTAACGATGTTGGGCCAAATATAGAAATTGGATTTTTGAAGTCACTCCCACCTTTTCTTGATCAATACAGTATCTCTAAATCCTCTCCTTTTGGAAGCCATTTTGGAAGTTTTATTACAGTATTTATTGGGAATTGGTAAGGAAAGAAGATTGTTGCCACCTGGATAGCTAACTGTACATCTGTTTTTAAAATTAAGAAATAACGAGTCTTTTATAAAGGTCTCTATTTTTAACATTTCGAGTGTATTTCCATTAGAATACTAGAGTCACTTAGGTGTCACAAGACACCTAGGCTGTAATCCACAGTAACAGAAACATGTTACTACGCGAAATTATATTACTCGTATAAAAGCGTGACTCTCCTCCATATTGAAAGAATGACGTATATAGGGTTGTGTAAACTGTTGTATGGTATCATTACAAATTTTTGATCTATATCTAAATCTATTTAGATTTAGATTTAAAATTTAGTCTATTTTTATTTTTATTTTTCTTTAGATTTCTATTTAGTTCCATTTCTATTTCTATCCTGTAATTAAATGTATAAAAAAGTAGCGTTATCCTTCCGTTACAGATATTTGTGCATTATATTTTTATTAATATGAGAGGGCAATTTTGGCTAGATGCTTGTGATAAGAGGATCTCAAAGTAGTGAAATTAGGGTAATCAAAATGTAGAAAAGAACTGATAAAATCGCAAAATAACTTTTATAGAACAAATAACTCGGATTAAAATTAAAAATTATATATTCCTTACTATTATTCAAATCCTCCTATTAGAAGAGGTTTTGTTATTTTAATTGGTTCAGATGATTGACTGGATGTATTTTGGAATGATAGGAAGTGGAGACAGGAATAGATAGTGATAAATTAGAGAAAATGAACATATTTCTATAAAAATGAAATAACAAAACGTACCAATTCCAATGTCAGTTTTCGCAGTTCTATGCTATGGTTTTAACCTAGAGAGCCATTCTCCATCGTAGCGTGACCCCACTTGACCCTAAAACGGATATTAATCTAATTATATACTACAAGACCAAAAAAACAAGTAGTTGCAACAGCTGTCTCCCTCCAAAGGGCGAACTCCAGGAGACAACGTCGTGTACGAATATTCGTGCAAAGTCGGTCACTGCGAACACCACCATTTAAAGTACATCGGCGTAACTTCCACAATCTTGTCAAGGTGACTGGCAGCTCACCTTCAAGATGGCGCGATTTAAAAATACGCCCAGTCACATGGCACTACACTAACCCGTGACAAACTGAATCAGGACACCTCCATCATTCTGAGACTCCAAATCCGCAGAAGAATGCGGATGGCCAAAGCAGTCATCATTCAAATGAATAAACCGGCAATTAACGTGTAACTTCAGCCGGAAACCATAATCCCGACATCTCAGCGTCTCCGAGTTGACCGCGGTTAAAAGAAGCCCGTTTTAAAACTTCATTTTCCCCTGCCTCCTTTTTTTAGGGTGAGAAAAGGTACGGCTCGCAATTACTCCTCCCCTCTGAACCCCTGCTACGATCGGGGGGGGCACAGAAGGGGAGAAAGCCCGCGGCCGACTTGCTCCTGGAGAAATTCCCCACACTTCTGACTCTCAGTTTAAGTGAACCAATAGTGAAGTGCTTAATGGGAAGTCCAGAGCAAGCTTTAGAAGAGGGTTTATAGTGGGAGACGGAAAGTTTAGAGTTAAAAGAGGACATATTGTTGAGGAGACAGATTGAGCAAACTCGGTAGTCAAAGGTGGAAAGGGTGGAATACCCTTAGGCGAGGGACAAGGGGGACCTGCTGATTAACGTGGATTTCGAAGCATCATCATGCATTTACTCATCATTCATCATGCTTACTTCCTTTCTCATACTTTAGCACCTATGGTCCTCATACAGAAGCGGGAGGCCTGCCTAATCTCTGCCCCCTTATTCTTTTGATCTTTCATTCATGTGTTTATTATACCATTCATGCCGTTTTGAGTTATCTTAACTCTGAGCTTTGTTTATGTATTGTTATGTTACCTGTTTTTGGTTTACTTACTTTGTTTCACTTTTTCTTTTTGTTATCACTTTTTCACTTCAGTTTCACTTTGTTCACTTGTTTTACTATTAACTTCCACTTCACTATCATTTTTGTTAAACTTTTTAATACTATATTTCACTTATTACACTTTTAGTTTAGTATGTTTGTTTTATTTCTGTTTCACTCTTAACTTTCACTTCACTATCATAATTTAAACTTTTTAATATAGTTCACTTATTACACTTTTAGTTAATTTTGTTTGCATTATTTCTGTTGACACTTTTGATCTGTATTGTTTCTTGCTCTTTAGGTTGTTTAAATTCGGTTGTCTTATTAGGGTATCAATCTGGCCTCTTGGTTGGTTATTTCGTTGGTTGGGTTTGTATATGCTTGTTCTTTCTTTTTTATTAATTTCTCCTTTGTAAACATGGAAACCTCCTCAATTCTCAGCTCTTGTCTGCCGCTGGAAAATCGAGTGTTAAAGGGGACTCCAGCTCTGGTGTTCGTGTGCTCTGTTTCTGATTTTAATATTGAACGTTTCTAATCCTGCTTCTTGGTTTAGATCCTGTAGTATTCTATTTTCTCTCCTACGTGCGTTCGTGATTAGGTAGAGAGCTTTATTTTTTATTTTCTGGAGTTTCAATTTTTTGGTCCTTGTTTCACCATTGATTGGGTTTGGTGGGTATATTAGTACCTCTCTTCTTAGAGCAAGATAGATTTTTCTTTTATTTTTCATGCCTAACCCTCTTAGATTGTACAGTAGGTTAAGGATCAGAGTCACCTTGTTCTTCATCTCCGTTATATGATATTTGTAGCCTCTATTTTGTTATTTTGAGTCCTAGCACTTTGCCTTCACTATGATATTTGTAGTTCTGATCTTCAACTACAATTTTAGCTGTTTTGTTCCTGGAGATTGGGATTATTGTAAAGTTCCTCTTGTTCGTCCTTATCTTTTAATCTCTTTCGTAGTTGTTGATGTTGCTGATTTCTAAAGCTGTTGTCTCTGCCTGAAAGCGTACGTTCCTGTACGGAATGACGATGAGTTGGCTTATGTCGTCCAGGAACTGTAAATTTACGCAACCAGGCATTATTGGTGGTGGTAGGTCTGCTGTCTATATTGAATACAGCGTGGGGCTGAGACAGCCCTCCCTGCGGGAGTCCAGCTTCTAATTCGAATTCGGGTCATGAGTAACCATTGATCTTCACATATGTCCTTTTGCTCTGTGACATAATCGCAGAGAATTCTCTCTAGATTGCTATTCATTTGGAGATTTAAGATCTTCTATTGCATTCCCCCCTGACCCAGACTTTGTCGAATGCTTTTTCTACATATCTCAGGACCAGATAGATGTAGTTATTCTCTGCTTTGGCCTTTGCTATTTTCTCTGTTATTATGCCAAGTAACATTGTGGTGTCTCTGCTTCTTCTAAATCCGAACTGATAATCATTATAAAGGTCATTGTCTTCAAGATATTCTTTTATTCTTCTGTTAATTATTTTCTCGAAGACTTTGACCATGAAGTTCAATAGCGATATTGGCCGGTAATTGCTGAGGTGGTTTGGTTGTTTTCCTCGCTTTAGGACGAATATCATTTCTGTTAGTTTATAGCTATCAGAGAAGTAACCGGTGTTTAAGCACACGTTAAAAATATTCTTTAATGCTTTGATGATTATGTTAGGTGGTTTGGTAAGATTAATTCTGGTTATTCCTGATGGGCCTGGCGCTTTCTGTTTGAATGATTGTATTACGCTTTTGATCACTTCCGTTGTTATGTAGGCGCCTGTACCCAGAATTTCTTCTCTTTCTCGCTCTACACTTGGTGCTAAAGTGATCCTGTTTATGTTTTCTTACAAGACTGTGTGTACCATTTCGTCTATCTCTAGATTGAAGTCTTCGTCCTCATCTAGTGTTATGGAGAACACTGATTTCCAGTGATTACGAAAAAGTTCTTCTGTGGTCCTCTCTTCTTGGATCTTTTCTTCCTGTTCATTCTTAATTGTTAGTTTTTCTCTCGGGGTCTCCATTTAAGTATATTTATTAGCCTCCAGTTCTCTTTTGGTCTTCTTTCTTTGTCTATTTTCTCTATTAAGCTATCCCATTTGTGGCTTTGCTGTTATTCTATGAGATGCCACAATTCTTCTCTCCGTCTTCTAATTTCTTCGTATCACTCTCTATTTGGTTCATGGAGAATTATTTGGTATAGTATTCCTCTTAGTTGCCTATTCTTTCTCTTCATTTCCTCTCTTTATCGAGGATGTAAAAGAGTACGGTATTTTTTCTTTGGTATATATCTTTCGTCCGCCTCGATGATCGTTCTTGTTAATCTTCGGGACGAAGTTACTAAGATCTTGTGTGTAACCTGCCCAGTTTCCTTTCTTTTAGTCCTTCCTTGCCGGTACCGGTACCTATATCGGGTATTGATTCATGACCCAATCTGTTCCAACATCGTCGCTACATGCACAGGTAACCAGTTGCATGTGGATATTGTATGGCATATAAAGCTACTTAGCACGACGTCCGGTTTTGTAGCTGCAGTGCCTGTGACATATGTTAGAAAGTCTAGCCCTATTTTCTTGAAAATGTTTCTTTCCAACATCATTTCTAAGTTAACTCCTTTGTTGTTTCTGGAGCGGTATCCATTTGCACTGCACCTGGCATTGAGGTCTCCCATAAAGATGGTTGGCAAACCTGTGCAAAATATTTTAAATAGGTTGTGCAATGGAAGGTAATTTTTCCTTGATGCTTGGTATCCCGTGGCTACTATCATTGGAGTTAATTCCGTTTCAATTTTTACAGCCAAGTATGCCTCATCCAAATTATCAACTTCTTAGAACTACAGCTCTCTTCTTATTGCTATGGCCGCTCCATCATGACGGTCGCCTGAAGGATTCGCGTTTATGATGCTGTAATCGAATAATTCATTGTTTTTTCTTTTGGATTCACTCCGTATTCTGATATTAATATTATGTTCGGATCGACCTCTCTGAAGTTATTTCTTAATGTCGATGTTTTACCGATCCACCCTTGAGTGTTGACTTTCAGAATGATAAGCTTTTTCCTCCTTTCTGGTTCCATTGTTAATTAAATTGGTCGTCTAGAGATCTCTTGACTTCTGGCGGGTTGCTCTCTTTTTGGGTTCTGCTTCGTTGCCTAAACCTACCATTCTTCATACTTTGAAATGTAGAATGGCAAAGAGTAACGCAGTCGCCAGGGTATATTCGAATTTTATCCTCCATTAAGAGTTTTTGTACTTCTTTCTCGTCTTATTCTTCTCTTTTTCCTTTGAATGCCTATTTGCATTTTCCTTCTTTAATTGCCTTAATGATATCGTCGTGTTTCTTGCCTCTCAGGACCGGGGAACAATCATCGCTGTAGTCTTTAAGTTTTAATTCCTGTGCTTCCATGCGTACTATTTTCTCTCCTTCATTACTTTGCACTGACATGTTTAAAATTGCGTTCTCTTCAGTAGTGTGTTCCTCATTGCTCTTTGGTGCCGACGCTCAGGCGACGTTGATTTTAAGGATTTCAGATGAGGGGGTGGGGGTTGTCAGGAAACCACATCTGCTTCATTCCATTTTTCTTTAGCATTGTATTGAGTGTCGTAGTGAAGGTGCCCGGTTTTCCAATATTCATCACATGGGCATAGAGTATGCATGTGAGCACTTCTGTTGATGCCTCTTGTGGCACAGTTAGATGTGTATGTGCTTCATGCATGTACTTCACAGTTGCTTTAGCCACTCCTGCGTAAGTTGCATTTCTTCTAGTTTTTTCTCCGTTTCTCGCTTCTCTTTGCTTTCGTTCTATTATCTCCTTTCTTTTGGGGCATGCCATTGCCATAGTCCTATGTGGCACATGATAATTCACGCATTTTTTTGTACTTTTCTTGTACTGTCTCCATTCGTGGTTCTTCTGTCCGCACTCAGAACATACTGTATCTTTCTTAGTGCAGTCACGCGTCAAGTGGTCCTCCATCTTATAGCAGTGAAAGCATATTTGAATATTAATGTTTCTCGCGCTCCATGTTCTCTGATGGAATTCTCATGTTAAATATGAGCAGTCCTCGTTGAAATATCTTTACTGCCATATCTGTTGTTACACACACAATTTTAAAGACATGTGTGTGGTGGCCAAATTGAAATATTTCGTTTATTTTTATGCCTTCATGAATTTTTCTATTTCTTTTTTCATTTCCTCTTTGTCATGGAAACCAACTCAAACGTCGACTTTCCTACACATGATGCTTCTGTTTGATGCTTCTGGGGCGAGATTTTGGGCATTAGTCCTATTCTCTTTAGTGTCTCTATTCCTTCCTGGGACACTAATTTTTCTACCTCTTTTTCCTTACTTGCAATTACCACGTAACCATTTGGAATGTCGATAATTTTGACGATGTCAACTTTTCGCTATCCAAATAAAGTCTCGCAGAGTTTTCCTTATCCGTTTGATTTCCTGGTCAATTGTCTGTAGAGGTACTCGTAGGTATTCCAGGCTGCCACCTTTCGCTAAAGGGGGATGATCCCCCGTCCTTTTGCTAGCCGAGCGCCTAGGCGCTCTTTTATTCGTTCCTTCCTCCAAAGCATATGTTTGTTTTCTTCCTTCCTCTTTAAATCTGTAAAAAAGGACAGTGAAAACGTTCCTTATCATCTAGCAGCCTATAGTTCCCTATTTACCTACTTATTTTAGCACTCACGACTACCCTACTTAAATAGACCTAAGCTAAGAAGCGCCTCCACAAAATTCCAGGCTCCTGGTCTTAAGGACTCTCATTCTCTGCGCGCCCTATTGGGGTTTCCTTCTGGGGTTCACTTTATCCTACTTGAAGTGGCTCCGGGCACAGCGGTGGTCGTGTTATGTTGATTTTAGTCGGTGAATTAAGTGGAAGTCAAAGCGTGAAATAAGGAGGTAAGCACCCCACTCACTGGAAACAGGAGGAATCTCAAATCAATCCAAAGTGGGCAGATATTTCTTCTTTTTTAAAGTTAACGTTAACTTTAATGAAAAGTAAACTTTTCCTTAAGCGCGTTCACAGATCTCCGTTGTAAAAAAGAATCCAAATTCAGTCCATCCCAATTGTAAGACAATCTGAGCCTTCCAATTTTATATGTTTCTTGTAGCGCTTAGTTTCCCCATAAAATTTCCGGTGCGATTATGGCCAATTTTTGTGATACTTATGTTCGCGTAAAATACTATATAGGTATAATGTAGAAATTTTTGAATAATTCCATACCCACTGCGGGAATAAAAACCCAGCCTCAAATAAAGGCTTGAATGCCAAAAGATCATTAAGATCTGAAAAACTAAAAATAGAATTAAATAGATTAATTTAATTAAATAAACTATAAATTTTATAGTTTATTAAAGAAAAATAAAAAAAATAAACAAAATCTATACAAAAACCAAAATAAACAGAGCTACCCTTTCACCAGAGACGTATTTATTCTGTCTCCCACACATCCTCTATTCTTTAAATTCACCCTTTTAACCACTTTCCTCTCTTACTATCTTTCTCTCTAACTCTCCCTAAATCTCACCACTTTTTATGTCCAAGGTCCCTGAAATAATTCCATTTCTGTTCCTTCCCTGAAGATGACCTCACATGGTCGAGAGAGTGTAGGAATAAAGAATGTCATTCGCGAATGTTTTTCTCGCCTCGAAGACCCCGTCAAAATACTTGTAAGGAATATTAAGAAAATACAAGTTAAAATTAATAACGCTGCTACAGCTGTAGACTTCAACAGAACCTGCATATATATATATATATATATATATATATATATATATATATATATATATATATATATATATAAATTATATATTTAAACTGCAATAATATACTTGATCCTAATACCAGTCTACATTTAAGTGGCGTTAATTCTGTAGAAAATTTATAGTTATCTAATAAACGCTATAAACATAAAAGTAAACAACTTTCCATATATTAATGTCATTTTTATGAGGAACTTTAAATCATTTTTAATATAAATATAGTAAAGTTTTCGATTTAGGTGATTTCGGAATGACATAAATAAATAGGTAAACAATTTGTGTATGTGATGGGAAATATAGACAAAAGTGAGGAAGAACTTCTAAAACTTAAACAATAAATTTTCTTTAGTTAGCTGTGCCAAATATGGGCATACATTTTTAGAAATGAGACCACTATTTATCTTGGCCAGTTAAAGTCTACTTTTTCCAACAACTTCATTTAAAAGCTAAAAATTTTGAAAATATTTTAGCAGGAACTGCAAGATTATTTCCTAGGAGGTTATCATGCATTTACTTGGGTGGAAGCCATTGCTTTTGAAATTCTAATTGCACTAATAAAGCCACTTTTTAGGTAGCGTGATAATTCTGGTCAAAAAGGACTTATGTATATATTTGTTAAATCAAGATTCATAGGATGCAACCGATGTTCATTTGACATTTGGCCCAAATATTATTCTCGTACGTTAACTTATACATAGGCAATACTAGATTAAAAATAGCCAGTTATGCTCGCATACCCTATTCCTACGTATAATTTAATTATTTTGAGCAGTTTGCAGTTAATTTTGAACAATTTAAAAGATTCTAAGTAGCAAATTTGGGTTTTAGAAAAAGTATTTCTCTTCAACCTAATATAAAGTAAGACGAGTGCGATATTATAGCTATTTCTGAGTTCCTCATGATCGTATATGTCTATATCTGTATAAATATATTAAATAAATATATATATATATATATATATATATATATATATATATATATATATATATATATATACTGTTTGTGCACTCGTAATGCAAGGAAACAATTTATCTTGTGGGTATTTTAGGTTTCCTAGATTATGTTTGCAAATATTTTCACAATTTTAGCATTCATTATTTTCCCCTTCAGGCATGACTACTTTCTTCCCTGGGACGGACTCACTCGCAGTGCGGTCCACATCTCGTCGGTTCGCATCATTACCCGAAATTCATCTCTTCAGCAAAACAGGAGAGAGTTATCAGTCGATAAACGTCGAGGGAACATCAACGCCAGGATTTACTATGCTTCCTCCCCAAGCAGTACACCATCATCATCATAACAATCAAAATGGTTTTGTGCGTGTATCAGAATCAGAGTATGATCATGTACACCACACCCTTGGTAAACATGCACATCAGGAAACTCTCCAGACTCCCCACCTTGCTGCCAGTAATGGCAGTTCAAACTTGACGACCAGTCAACGTGTTTTCTTAAGCAAAACGGCGACACTTGACTGCAAAGTTTATGACGTCAATGAGGAACCAGTAAGTACCCTAAACGTTTTAGATAACCTTCTAAAGTTTCATCTTAATTTTCTCCTCTTTTACTAACTTCAAATGCCATTTAAAGGAGCAAACAGCGATCTCTTCTAATATAAAGTAATTATTAATATATCAAAATTTCAATCTCTTTCAAATAGATAACCGAATATTTTTCGGATTAATAACAAAGTTTGGACAAATACCTACTCCTCCTCTTTCATGCATCATTTAATTTGTATATTTATTATTGACTTGAATATATTAGAAAAGTTTTCGTCAATATCTATTTCATAGAATACCATTAATCCTTTTTTCATCTGTAAAATACGTATAGCATACTTCTCTCTTGTGAAATATTAAAGGCAATAAATAATTATTTCAAGGGCATTTAAATGTTGACAGTTAAAAAGGAATAAGCAAATTATGATAATTTTCCTAAGGGATTTTAATAGAAAATGATTCATTTAGGCATGTTATTTGTGGTAATTGGCATGAGTCATTTTGAATCATAATTCTCACTTTCTTCCGACGTTTTTATACTTTCCTGCTGATTAAACCAATAGTTTCTTAGGTTTGGCCTTTTAATTCATTTAAAACTAATAGGTCATGCCATATTGAAGTATTTGAAGTAATTTATAATTCAATAACTATTTATTAATTTTAAAATTAATATGATTTCCACTAGCTTCTACCAATAGTCTCTAACGTTTTACTAACTGTTACACACCCTTATAAATATAGTTTGAATTTTATTTGAAAGATTTCTTTAGTGATGTTTTGACCTTTTCTGATGTTGACCTATTTATTCTTTTGTGGTGATTCGCTAGACTCCTAAGTCCAATGAGAATAGATTAATTGATAGGGAAGAGGGGGGAGGTTCAAGTGTTCATGTTAATGCATAACTCAATTAGGATAAAAAGTTTAAAAACGGATAATGCATTACATATCTCACCAAAGGCACAAGAAGAACTTTGGAGAAAACCGCGTTTATGATGGTTTTTAGTTTCCTCCTAATATTAATCAGCTTTTCTTGTGTATAAATAGTAATGCAAAATAGTTGAAAATTAGTTGAATATTTCTATCCATAAAATAATCAAAAGCTTAATAAAAATGTTGCAATATATAATGACACTATGTATAAAAATTCAAGATTAAAAACACTGTATGTCAGTTTACTTTGAAGAAAAATTAATTATGGTGAGGACCTGTATGCTTATAGAATAATGTGCGTGTGTGAGTGCTTAAATATGTAATTATATTAAGGATGAAAGAATAGTAGATATCATCTTATACCTGACATATTCGGGTCGAGGATAATTAGGACTTTTTCGTATATCTTGAAGGGCTTTTTGTCATATGCATCATTCTCTCACTTCTACTATTCACACACACAATAAAACTTTGAACAGAGAAGCGACTGAAGGTATTTTGCTGGAATGATGGGAAGAGGAGTGAACGATTATCTCTTTGGCCCTTTTTTTAATAAAGTGTGGATGAGCTACGTGGCGTCATAGCTGAAGCATACCAAATCCGTCAAGCTGACCAGTATAAAACAGACGAAAAAGATTTTGCGTCTGATCTCTCTTGGCTTAACCAAGATACTTAAGCTTAATAAGTCCTAACCGTAATCCTATTGGTTAGAAAAGATCTTGTAATTGATGTTTACGACTCTCTCTCTCTTCTTCTCTCTTTATATATATATATATATATATATATATATATATATATATATATATATATATATGATAAATAACACCCACAAGGAAAATGGAAAAATTATTCAGAGCGCTCTCGTCTTTATTCTAAAAGACCTCTTAATGGAATAACATGGATCAGGATGACAATGTCTTAAAGAGTAAGGAGTGAGGGGGTTAATACGGCTACCTGCATCAAAACCCAAACTAGGTGGTACAAATTCTGTAAACACTTTAATTTGTGATTTAATATAATTAGATATGATATGATCTAGGCTAAACAATCCAGGGCTAATATTTAAATTTGGGAAAGTATTAATAGAGATAGACTCCAAAATATTTCTTGAAATGTAGTTTGTACATTTAATAACAGGCTTAGCACTATTCCAATTATTAGTGTGATCCCGACTATAGATATGTAAAAATAATGCAGATTGTTGACAAAGATTACAAACATTAGTTTGTTGCTGTTTAACTATAACATTTTAAGAAATATTTTGGGGTGTATCTTGCCTAGATCCTATGATATCTAATTATATTGAATTACAAATTAAAGTATTTAAATGATTCTGAACCTCCAGTTAGGGTTTTGATGCAGGTAGCCGTTTTAACCTCCCACTCCTATATTATTTAAGACATTGTCTTATTCCATGAAGAGGTCTTTTAGAATAAAGACGAAACCGCTTGGAATCGTTTTTCCATTTTCCTTGTGGGTTTTATTTATCATAACTTTGACTCACGTGCAAGTTATGAGTTTCTTTTCATATATATATATATATATATATATATATATATATATATATATATATATATATATATATATATATATATATATATATTGACGTGATATACAAAGGATCGAATTATGGCTGGGGTTCGTACGTATGGGTTGTTTACTTACGTCAAAACTCCTGTATTACGTTTTATCTCTAAGATGCTATATATTTGATTATTATTGATTATTATTATTATCTTCATTACTATCAGATTATTTACTCTCTAAACTTTGATGGTTCCTAATGCCTTGCTTAGCGTTTCGAGGATTGAATAAAAATTTCTTACAAAAAATAAAACTTTAATTGACACAAAAAAACATGAACCAACGAAATTTGACCCTTAAAATGAACAGAAATGAATTTAATAAAATTTAATGAGGCTTTCTAAAATGACATTCTTGAAATTATAGTGATGGCGGACTCATAGCTCACTTTAATATAAAAACATGCAAACGGACTTTACTAAAATGGTTACCGGGGTTTAAATAACATTGTATCTTCCTACTAGAATCGGGTTTGAGTCGGACCTTGAACTTAATGGTTACGTCAACTCAAAAATTTTGTTGCTTGTATGAGGCCTGCCGCTTCTCTAGATGTGTTTGTATGAGCGAAATATCTTTAAAGCCAAGGAGGATTTTGGCAGGTGTGGTAGATCGGGAAGCCACACGCCTTCGGCAGAAAATGAAATCACCATTTGGCACTGAAGGAATGTTTCTTTCTTCTCTTCGGATTAAGCTGGGGAATAATTCGCACTAGATAGCGATTAGCCAATGCGGGAATCCTTTGACTCAGGGGAGTGCTGGAGGAAGTTCACTCGGGGTCTTCCTCAAGGGCGAGGACCCTCTTTGTGCTTTGGGATGTACAAGGATAGAAGGATTTCTCTGACGAGAGTAAGTTGAACTTGCTTCCTTAATCAAGTCTACTTAAAGTTCGGTATGACCACCAGGAAGTGGCTCGAGGATGAGCTTCTACTTAGTTCCGGTATTGCTCTAGGGCAAAAAATATCTTCGTGCTTTGGGCTACACCAGGATAGGGGGGTTTCTCTGAAGAGAGTAAGTTAACCTTGATTCTTAAATCAAGTTAACTTAAAGTTCGGTGTGACCACCAGGAACGGGCTCGAGGATGAGCTTTTCCTTAGATTCGGTATTCCTCAAGGGCGAGGACTATCTCAGTGCTTTGAAGTACACCAGCATATGAAGGCTTTCCTGATGAGAGTAAGTTGAACTTGAACAAGTTAACTTAAAGTTAGTGTAATCACCAGGAAATAGCTCCGGATGAGCTTCTTCTTAATTCCTTCTGTTGGTAGCCTGGCCTCTTGTCGGGGACTTCATAGGCTTGCGTGGACATGCTGCATAAAGTCTTCTTCTCTAACGGTTTTTCTCAGGGCGTCGTACAAATAATCCAGAGGGACCTTCTGGCCTTAGGGCGACGCTCCTCTAATTTCTCCTCTGAGGTGAAATTGAATATCCGCTCTTAGGAGAAATCTTGCTGTTTTAACTGTTCAGCTTTTCATCGGGACAATGGTCAGGAAGGAAGAAGGTTAATTGGGTGAGCTACGGCGTCTACATTGCCAGGATGTTGTGGTTAAATACCAGAGGATATATATATATATATATATATATATATATATATATATACTCGTATATATATAGAGAGAGAAAGAGGTCAAGGTGGGTAATATATTTTCATCGTAACAAGTTTTGTTAAAAGCGACTGCTAATTTTGCCTTTGTGATTGTTTTTTCACATCTTTCAATTTGTTTTATATTTGCCTTTATGTCTGGATTGAGTTCATGTATACTTATAAGTCCTCTAAAGTTCATAATAGTACGATTTCGAAATTTAAGCGACGGAATAGTAGATTTCTTAGGTAAAAAGCACTTTATTTATCTGACGTGTTTCGTTACAACTCATAACTTCTTCAGAGATACAAGTAAATACAAGAGAAAATTAAAGGGAATTGTTTTTTATATCATGGATGGACGATAAACGTACATACGAACATATAAGTCACTCAGTAGGGTGCACTGGTAAACTCCTTGACAGGGTGGAACACGTCAAGAGCGCAGGAAGAAGATTAAATTTGCGGTTGTATCCAGATAGATAAATGACCTGGATACCTGAGATTAGCTCTCCCGTGTGTTTCTATTCCGATTCGTGTTGCTAGGTAGTATTCCATTCGAATTGAATTGATTATTAACTTTTGGTTATTTTTATTGTATGTGAATAGCTTCTAGAAATACTAATTGTCGTCGATCAGGTGCGGAGTCGATAATTTTAGTGTTCTCTTCTAACATTTTTCTGCTGAGAATTATTGCATGATTTTGGCTGGTATGGTTTTTGGGGGCGCCATTCATCAGGTGGTAGGTCATTCTTCGTGATAATTTGGTTTCAGTCATACCAATATATGAGTGGGGGAGGAGCTTGCAGTGCCCTAGGTTGCATTTATACTCATATATTGCAAGGGTTCTTTGCTTAGGTTCAGATTTCGGCCTCAGATTGTTTTTCATGATGAAGGTTGTGGTTCGTCTGGTTTTAGGTCTATCTCCTCTGATTTTTCAATTATCACTCATTAATTGCGATGAGCAAAGCATAATTTTTTGTATATCTGATCATTTACACGGTATTATCATTTGAAGCTATAAAATATTATTGCTTGCATTTGGTCTGATCATGTTGTATTTCTTCTACTATATAGAAATATTTTTCTTGGTTAAAATTAAGAGAATATATTGCTGTTTTCTCAAATATTAATGAGAGAAAATTACCACCAATTAATATTCGTTTACGTTGACCAGTCTTAAATGGAGTATATATTGATATTGCCATTATTACATTGACTTTCACTAAAACTTAACTTTTAACAATTATCTAATATCTCTGAAGATTGTTTGACAATATGGATAGTAATTTACTTCAATGTGAAAGTGCAAAAAAATATATTTACTATAATTGTAGCACATCAAAAAGGATTAGAAGGAAGCAATTTATAACTTTCAGTTTCTCATATATATTTTCAATTTACGATGTTTTAGAAAAGTTTTGTTGGCGGAATTGACAAATTCTCAGTGAACTTTAATCTACATTATTTCATTCGCAGGTCTCTTGGATGAGGCAAGTTGGAGAGATGCTTCTGCTTCTTTCCTACGATAAGAACGTTTATGCTATGGACGAGAGGTAAGTCTACAAAGAAGAATACTCTATATTATTGAGAATGGCAAAACCAAAATAATATTATATGATCTAATAGTTCTGATACCCTGATTCCTATTTTTGGTGGGTAATTGAGATCTTAATGATTTTGTTACCTTTTGAGACAAAGGGAAGGTCGGAAACAAGAAACTTGATTGTACCTAGAAAAAGATAAAAAGTGAGGTTATAAATTGTAAAGGGGGTAGAAAGAATGATTTTTCTATCCCGATTCTATTAGTTCATCATATACATGTGCATGTTTCCACCCAAATTGTTTCACAGTTCCTAAAATAATCAGCAAATAAGTTGAGGAATTTAACGAGCAATTAGAGAAAGAGAGATAGTAAGAGCTAAAATGGCAATTTTTCGCCCACTCAGTCTTTATAGCCATGAAAGTTATATTATCTCACCCAAACTCTTTAAACAGTTTCTGATGAGAAGTCTGGTCATGAATTTTAAAAGTATATCTGGTGAAAAGGGAGATATTTTTGCCAACCTCTGTAGGCTGATGAGATCATTTAATTTTGGCCTTTCCTCTCTGACGCTTCTGGAAATCCTGATCATAATATACACTTGAACAATTGAAAAAACAAAACAAAACACATTATACAGGAAATCGCACGTAGATTGTAGCACTAGACCGAAAATTAATTTATCATTGACTGAATATTTCATCACCTAACTTCTCAGTGCACATTTACCAACATATATGATATGAATACTTTATACCCTGCTATTTTGGTATAGCAAACCATTACACATTAACGTTAAGTCTTTTAGGACAATAATTTCCCATTATGGTGAATAAATAATTGATTTATTTGTATTATTTACCATCGCACGAAAAAGTTTGACGCTTGAAAGAGAAAAATCATGTATGAAAATGAATTTAGAATTTAGTGAATTAAATTATTTATCTCAGTTTATTCCTCAATAAATAGCTGAAGTCTTATTGAACTTTTCGCTAATGCTATTTTTAAAGGCACACAAATATAAGTTAAAAGATCGGTCCACTTTGTTTCCTTTTTCACAATAAAATTGGAAAGAATATGCAGTAATTATCGTTTAAATAATTCTCGTCATTCACCGGCAGCCATGAACATTCTTTTGGTTGCAGGTGGATAGGTAGACTTTTATTTTCAATGATTTTAATTTGTCAAATTGGTAGAATACAATTATATTTACTCTCTCAAGAAGATATTTCAAAGGCATCTCAGCCTAATTTCATAAATCTTTTGAACAATCATTTGTCCCAATCATTTCTGAAACTGAGAATATTTCACCAATATCGTTTTCTTCAGTGATCGGTTACCTGCGTCATCATTATCTGCTTCAACCTACTTGTCCCCATCGATCTCTCAGCATATGTCTCATAAAATAGCCCTACTGAAAAACATGCTACAATTAGATACTTATCTATAATTATATTAGACAGAATTTAATAGCTTTCAATATCTTTGTCGCCTTTTTCTATGTGAAGAAGAATTTCTCCACTACATAGGAAGATGAAAACAACTCATTATGTTGGTTTTAGGTGAGTCTTAAGTACGGAAAACTTACACTATAATCATGGAGTGTCTATTTTCTATGCTTAATCTTATGGAAATATTTTTTGATCTTCAGAATTTATCATGATTTTTTATTACAATTCTGTTTCAATTGAACTACGAGTACATGCTGGAATTAAGAAAAATCTATCATCATCCAAGATATAGTTATTTCCCAGTGCTTAGTATCATTTTTTAAAAGTGGTTGTGATACTACTCTATTGCTTCTATAATTTATTTTTTTGACTTGTGCGATTAATTATTACTTCTATGATATATTTACTTTTTCCAAGAGCATATATTAATAAATTTAGTCTGAAATCTAGTGCTCTTAAGATCGTTTTCCTCAGGAGGGTAAAGTTTATGTCCAATACGTCTTTCAGTGTGCTTGATTTTTTCTTCAACCCTTTGCCACGCCTTCTTTGCTTGGTTTGTGTTAATTTATTTATTATTTTTAATTTTTTCCTATGTTTTGGCTCACTTAGTCTTATTAGGTAATTTTTTGTTACCCTTGACATTGGAATATCCTTTTTTTTATCCTTCCTTTATCCTTTACATTGAATTCGTGAAATATTACTCACAACCCGTATAACTACCACCGGGTCAATCAAATTTGATCCAATGTAACTCATATATATTTTTAGAGCGTTCATTAAGCTCAAATTACGGTACCATGACAGTTTGTGACGTTCCTGTTTGGCTAAGTGATTCTGGTGGTAATGTGATATTTTTACCGTTTTACGGTAATAAGTATGGTGATAGAGTAGTCACCAGTTTTGTTAGCAGTAGCTTCGCTGACCTAGATTAATATCTCCCACCATTCTGCATTTGATGGGGAGAATATTTTATTCTTGTTTATTCGTGTTCCTCATACTACCTTTTCGACTTCCTGAACTCTAGTTTTTTGTATATACTCTGCAATATTTCATCGGCAAACTGCAGATACTTAGAGTTCTCTTTTAGTATGGATGGTAGGCCTACGGTGAATATCAGAAAGGACTAAGGCAGCTACGATGGGCGGTAAATAAGTTTTGCGAATCAGTAAGGTAAAACAGAGGAAGGGAGATGGCTGTTTGTGGGGGTGTTAGGACAAGTTATGACGAGTCAGGACCTGCAGCCACACGCTCCTGCCTCGTCTATTCAACAAGCAGTAGCTGATCGCAGATCTTTAGTCACAAATTTTTCAACAATGGAGAAGGTTGAGCACCGCGCAGTGATCAAATTTTTGACCAAGGAAGGCAAGAATACAAAAGAGATCCATGAACGCATGGTTGAAGTGTACACCGACACCGCCCATTCCTATGCAACCATTGCTCGCTGGAATAAGGAGTTCCACCATGGCCGTAAGTCCCTTGAAGATGACGCCCATCAGACGTGACCAACGAGGACATTGTGGCCCGTGTGGAGAGGATGATCTTCGAAAATCGACGGGTGAAGTTCGAAGAAATCGATTGAGAACTTGGAATATCACATGGAAGTGTTATGAACATCATCCACGACAATTTGGCTATGACCAAGGTATCTGCCCGTTGGGTCCTTAGAAACCTCACTCCCCATGATAGACTTCAACGTCGTCAAAGTTCGGAGGAGCTGCTGCTCCTGTACAACCAAGACTCGGCGGGATTCGAGTCACGCATAGTGAGAGGTGATGAAACGTGGGTCCATCACTGGGATCCCGAGAACAAGCTCGAAAGCATGGCATGGAAGCACAGGGGCTCTCCAACCCCCATCAAGCTCCGTATCCAACCCTCAGCCGGGGAGATCATGGCCACCATCTTCTGAGATTCTGAGGGAGTGTTGATGGTGGATTATGCGACTCGTGGAAAGACCATTAAGGGCAAATATTACGCCAAGGAACTGGCTGGGTTGAAGAAGTGCATCCGTCAGAAGCGGCCTGGCAAGTTGGCATGCTGTGTACTGCTCCTCCACGCCAATGCCCCTGTCCACAAGGCCAGAGTTGCACAAGCTGCCCTGCGCAAGTGCGATTCGAGGAGCTCAACCATCCCCCCTACAGTCCAGATCTGGTTACTAGCGACTACTTTTTATTCCGCCAGCTCAAGGCTGCACTGCGTAGACGCCGGTTTGGGGACGATGAAGATTTCCAGCTCAGCGTCACGAGTGGATTGAACAGCATTCGGAAGATTTCTGGTTGTCGGGAATTTGAAGCCTCAGGGAAAAGTGGCGCAAGTGCATTGAAGTCGAGGGTAGTTATATTGAGAAAAAATAAAACACTTTTTCTTATATCTCGTTTCCTTATATCCGAATTGCAAAACTTATTGACTGCCCCTCGTAGCTTACTTGCGGTAGTCCAGCTTCTAAAATGATTTTCGTTGTCTGTGGCCATGTATTAAGATTTAGGTGCTCCTTCCCATTAAAGCTTCTCTCCTGCTTTTGGTTATCTTCTCAGTTAGTGGTGCAATTGCAGGGTGTTTCCCCATTCTGGTTCGGAAACCTTGTTTTTCTAGAATGTGCACTTTGCTCTCCGTCAGATGGATCAGCCATCTTTTCAACCCCCTTCTATTGAACTGAAAGAGAGATATAGTCCTGGATTCAGTACTTAGAAAATGCTGCATTCATTATGTTTGCTCTTCCCTAGATTATTTTGAGGGGCCTGGCTCTCATATGTTTTGAAATTGGATATGTATGATATGTTAGCTGTCTTTTTCTTAAAGGTATCTATGTTTTTTACCAGAACTTTTGTGTGTTTTTATCGATAATGTAGCGTAATTTTTGTTTCTTCGAAAAACTACGGACATGTGTCGCTATACTAAATAACGACATTCATTTTGGCTATAAGTTTCTTTCAAATACTAGGGTGTCATCTTTGTCCACTAGTGCAGTGGAGATGAGTTATATCCAGATCTATCTAAATCTTGTTTCCAAGACCTACCCTCTTCTAAATACGAGTAATTTTATCACATCCTTTTTCTCTCTCTTGGTGTATCTCCCGTAGATTCTATCGTGTCTCCAAAGATTTTCAGGGTTATGTTTACCTACCAGTTTTCCCCATACGATTCTCTTTTTTTCTAGAATAATTTTCTTTAACACTTTCATGATTGGCACATACTTTTAGTCACAATTTGGTAGGTTCCTGATCTCTTTAATTGATTACACAATGCCCTCCCTATCTTCCCCTGATTTCTGCTTTATTTCTTCCATGGACCGAGTCTAATGTAGCGTCTTCAAAAATAACTCCAGAATACTTTGAATAACTGCAGTTAAAATATAGTTTTAATATTCTCCTCTTCTCGATTTTTTCTCCTCTAAACTCGCTATACTCACGACTGCATGATCTGTGCTGATTGGAAAATGCATTTTCTTAATGTTTAGAGTGGTGAAGTTCTTCCACGGAATTTATTTAAGGTCAAGGGGTCAATGGAAAGGGAAAATACTACTACTACTACAACTAATAATAATAAGCAGAAATTGTTGTTCATACTTTCGAACGTGAATGAGAATTTTCTTCTATTGCTTTACTGAATTGTCTAGTGCAAACTTCCTCTCTTTACTCCTTAACTTTAGTTTGATTGAAAACGTAAGGAACATTTCACAAAGCCAGAGGACACTCACTACAAGACACAATGACTCTTCTTCACTGTTTGGAAATAGTAGATGTGACCAACTGTTAATTTTGCATAATTGCAACTTCGGTGTTGGGGACATCATCTCGAACAATTCATCAGCAATAAGGATGTCATTAATCGATACTCAATGATGCCTAAAATCCTATGATTCAGGATAAATGCCATATCGTCGAAAGTCTCATTTTTGTAATGCTCCTCCTGCCCAAATAGATCCTAAATGCATATTTTCGCTGCAACTAAGAGAACCAGTTGACGATGTTTATTTTGTCTTGATGTTCATGGGAAGGAAACTAGTGGATAAATTCAACATTGGTTTGTGGCCGCAAGTAGATTAAGATTACCAACTCTTCTTTTTGAAAATGTATTTTGAAATGTACAAGTAATTCATTGTCCAACCCATTCCACAATTATTTTATTGAGCGACTTGCTAAACAGTCATTTTTTTCTACTAACCTAGGATTTTCATCTATTATATATGATACTAATGCGAACCTATATTTTTAACACTTCTTCCCCAATATAAAAGCTATTGGACACTGTATAATATTAAAATATATAATTTAAATATGTAACATTAAGATATTTAGTTGTTTTATGTTTACAGCTGATTTATCAAAGCTATTATAAATATATGATCATATAGACTTTTCATTGCTGAAATTACTTTCAAAACATTATTTTAAAAGTAATAATTAAATAAGCTAAGAATGATATATTATTTGATAAAATTGAGTAATACCTTGCTTGCAATCTTAACACAAAATGCATTTAGAATAGTATCTTCTTCATTGGTATAAATCTCACGGATATCTAACTAATCTTACAGATTTTACAATGAAGGGTGTTGATTCAGTGTTGCGACTACTTGTATTTCAGATTTGTCACAATATTAACTCAGATTTATTAATATATAGATTATTACACAGGGTTATTATGTCTCGAAAATATATAAGGATTGATCATCAATTCTTTTTTCTTAGGGAATCCTCTCCTTCTCATCCTCCTGCAGGGATGTTCCTCTCCGTGTCGGTGCCTGTTGTATTTGTTAAAATCATCTTGTTCTTGGTACTGCAAGTGATGTTTTTTCATGGGGGATCCAGAGCATTGCTCTTTTTCTTTAGTAATTAAAATATCTTCATATGGAATTAAATGATACAACACTTCTATTTACAACTATGAATTATAAGGGAATTCTATTATTTAATCGCAGTTCTGTTCCATGAATTAGTAAGATATCTAACAATGTGATGTATTTAAATGTAATACAACTTAATATATAAAAATATAGCTAAATATTTTTTCGTTTACTTTCTAATTATTCAACACCTTGAAGCAAGTTAAAAATATCCCAACCTATTAAAGTTAGCCAAAAACAATAGGGTTTTAAAGACACACTGATTAAATTTCATGCCCTTTAATTCTTTTGGGGACCATGTTATTATGTCCATATTTATGATTTACTCTCATACATGTAACTATATAGGAATCTTTAAATGAAATGTGAAATAGGTCAAAGTAAAATTTAGGTGAACAAAGAAGAAACGCAGACAACTATTATACATACAATAGAAAATATAGATTTGTTTTGAAAATCTAACGCTACTGTATTTTCTTGTAAAAGGCATCTGTCAATACTTGAAAATAATGGGTATTGTAATCTATTTAAAATTAACAGTAAGCCGTCAGTTTTTAAATGCCGCATAGGCAATACAATTTCTTTTATAGGGGAAATTAAATTTAGAATAAGTAGCATTTGACAAATTCTTCTTCAAGCAATATCCCTTTTCCAATGTAAACACGTTGACCAAAATTGTAAATAAAATGAGTTAGTTTAAACATGATTTTTTTATAATGATAAAATTTTTGAAAGCCAAATCGACAAAAAAGCACATATGGAATGACATCTTATACTATCACACCATTAAGAAGAGCAACTTGTTAACCAAATAAAACTAGAAAATTAAAAGAGTAGCAATTAAATTTTAGTTGGTTATTAAAAAAAATAGGGAGAAAGATGAATGAAATATATAAATTAGGAGATTACAAAGCGAAACATATCCAAAGATCTAATTTTTATGAGAAGACGTCTGAGATATTTCTTAACGTCTTCTCTTCTTTAAATTCATGATATTTACGTCTAGAAAGGCTGTTATTCTCCTTCGTTTGATGAAAGTAAAAGACTTTTGCTGTAGTTACGCTACAACGTCCATCAGTTTTAAATAACCTACGATTAGCTGCTCCAAGGGTTTTTGTCCTGCTCTGTTAAATTTTAAAAAATAGAGTAAAAATTCAGTGGTTTTGGTGTTAATTTAATTTTCTTAATATATCTGGAGATATTTAAAAAATAGAATAAATTTTAATTATACATATACATATTGTAGAGACGTTTCTTTCATAAACATTTACTAAAATGTGATAAAAGGGATTACCTATAATGAGGGAAATAATTCAGAACGAACTACTACTGGATCAGGGTTTGTTTATGAGGAATGTGATTGAAAGGTTCTTTCTTTTATCCGTGTAATTCCTGTCATTATTTATATCGTACAAAAATAAGATATCCATTTTTTTTAGACCCTAATAAAACGATCTATAGCAGGAATTGCATTTTAGGTAATATCGTTCTTTAAATCACAAAATAAATGTGCTACCTTGAAATTTTCCAATCGTGACGCTGGAAACTACCTTAGCAAGCTTAATAAACTATGAATAAGTCTATGTTTTATAATATTCATTAAAAAGTTATAATTAATGCCAAATAACTACATTTTGCTATATTTGCGAATATTTAGGATAAGTGGTAGATATTAAAAATCTGTCAGGCTTAACTAAAACAAGAGGAAAAGTCATTCTAATGACCTGCGGCGTTTTGTGATAAGGTGATGAATGGTTATTAAATTGATGGTTTTCCATGGTTCAAATCACTTACAATTGCCTTTACATGGCTGAATAAAGATTCTGCTACTAAATGGCACCACCCAGCGCCAAATATGATGGGAGCTTTGTAAACTCCATGGTGAATAACCATATGTTCCATGCTAATATGAGTCATTTAAATGCTTTAAATGGGTACAATTAAACTTTACTCTCTTTGAAAATTGAACTTTACTCCTCTTGAAAATAAATTGACATCTAGAACTGGCGCTTTGCCACAGGTAAATATTAATTGTTTCTTCACACTGATCTATTTTCATGGCCATTTTTTTCACTAGTATAACATTAGAATCATAATTTGAAGGTGAAATATAATAAAATTAGAGCCCTTATCTATTCTCTTAATGAATACATTCAAGTAATGCGTGCAGTAAACATTCATAATGATCTTCCTTGCTCCTAAGTACTGCTTCAATTCGTTTAGGCATCATCGAGATCAAATTTCTGATGATATCTGGACTGATATTTCCCGGGCAGTGTACCAAATGTGTTCTAGGTTATTTTGAGCCAAAGAATTTGGTTTTGTTTTGCACTGTGATAGGATCCACTATCATGTATATAATACAGTAATTGTCCCCAAATTGGTCTTTAACTGTTTGAAGAAGCTGGTGATGAAGCATAACCGTAAACACATCAAAGGAATCTTAAAAGTGCTCCCCTTGTTTCCTCGTAATGACGGATCTTTTTAAAGCACCAAGAAAAAGGAATGGACCTTCAAGAGAGAATATCACCTTACCCCTCTCTGCAACCGTCGATTTTTTATTGTTCTTACAAAAATGACGCCTATCCGTAAGGTTCCTTTAGGTAAGACGAAGCTTCTTCGTAGCCTTTCTCCACTTGAGACCTTAGCGAAAGCTCTCAGTCCTAATGTATGCGCAGAAGCGTGCACACGCAACTTTAAAATTGTGAGCAACTTCGCACTGGAGGCTGACCAATCCTTGATCTGGGACCATACAAAGACGATAAATTGGCGTTCATTTGGAACACTTATGCCTGTAAAAGTCTTCTTCACAGATGTTTAACCCTTCTTTTTTAAATTCAGTAATGATTCTATTGATGGCCCTCTTTGTTTTAGTGCACTATCAGGCCAAGCAAAATGGTTAGACTACTTTTTGGGGAAACAACCATTTCTTAAATTTAAAAGATTCAAACTTTTCTTTTAAATATTAAAAAAATAGATTATCATCCCTCATAAACATTCATTTATCTCATTTTTGCCATTTTAACCTATTGATCGAAAAACGATGGTTCAAATAGGAAAACTCTTAAATGAAATTGAACAGAGCGCGATTTTGGATTCAGCGAAAACATGCTCTGATCTATTTTTATTATTTTATTAAATAAACCTGAAATAATTTAAATATGAGAATTATTATTCATATTAGGTTTATTTGAAAAACTACTAAAAGAATAAAAATATATATTAGTGTCGTAAAATAGGGTCAAGTTAACCTTTGCTGCATTTCTCACCTGAGGTTTATGACGGCTATGTGCGTGGGAGATTTATAATACAAGCAGAGTGCAAATTAACTGAATGTAGGTTGGCCAAATAGTTGACTATCTTGGAGGTTCCGGGAGAATAGAAAACATGTGCAAAAATAACTTTATTAATATGCAAATTAATATTCTTTTAAAAGGTCAAAGGGAGTTTTAATACAAGCTATATACAAACTTGGCGGGAACGGTCGCCGTACAAACAAACAAACAATATTGACCGAGGGTCGCTTGAATGACGTTGAGCGTATACGAAGCCAAATATTGAGGTTTACACTGGTGGGGGGCGGGGGGGGGGGGGCTAGTAGAGAATTTATAGTGAGATCGAATGGGGTTTTACCCCCTCAGTCCAAAGAGGAAAATTACAGGGTCCGACGCAACGGCAGGCGAGAGTAGTATCGCCCTATTAGCACGATCGCGAGAAGGTTCCTATATCGGTTAGGCGTAATTTTGTCCGACTTTGGATGAGACCTGTTGGGTTTTCAAACTTGTCTCAACTTTCTGCGATTGCAGGCTTTCAAGCAACCACGGCATCTCATGATTTCGCACTTCCATTAGTGCAGACAAAAAGGGTGACCTGGTGTCTGATGTCTCTCTCTCCATTGAAGGCGCGGCAGCGCAAATCTTTCTCTCTCTCTCTCTGATCCCTTAAAATTAGTCTCTAAACCTTTGCCTATGATTACTTAACTCATTATTTTAAAAATCAAAGAAATATGAAAACAACATAAAATTAACACGATTAATTCTTCAAATGTTTCTTTTGTGTTTCATATATGGTATTTTTTGATGCCACTCAAGCTGTATGTATTCTGTCAACACAGTCAATTTATAGCGCTATTAATGCTTCTCATCCATGTCTTAAACATCATTGTGGAATCGCTCTCATGATGCGTCGTCATAATCACCAGTTATTCGGAATATATGTATTCCCGTTGTAAGCTGAGAAAATTTATATCAGAGGCATGCGTGAAAAAAGTGCCACTATTGTTTTTTCCGTATATGTCGTACAAATTTATTTACTTTCCACGAAATTTTATTTCACGTTTTCGTACAAGCCTACAATTATGTAAAACACTACGTTTGGTAGTGTTGTGAGCAGAAAAAAGAGATGTATATTGTATTTATTTAACCGCGTTATACGCGAGCCTAAACATGGCTTCGACACTTCTCTCCAAAACGTAAGTTATTTATTTATATTTTTGTTTAAGTTTCATTAGGAGGTGAAGTTTGAATCCACGAATGATCATACTTATATATATAAAAAAATAATTCCGTAACATGATTCATTATAACTTCGAAAAAGATTTTACTTTTTATGGCAACCAAATTTGCCAGTCGGCATAAACGATATACAAATATTCGCTGCGAGCGTAAACATGATAAATGAGTCTCCCTGATATTGTTGTTTAATATTTAAGAAGTAATACTTATCTATATATATTAATTTCTCTATAATCCTGCCCTTTCATATATATATATATATATATATATATATATATATATATATATATATATATATATACCTATTCATGTAGTATGTATTTTTATATCTGTAACTGGGTTAGGTTAAGGTGGAGATGTTGTGTTAGGATAAGTTAAAGGCGCAAAGATAAGGGCTGGACAGTATTTATCTTTTGATAACTTGTTTACTTGCAAAATGCTAGAGGAAAGGGAAAGAGGTTATGTTGAGTCGGTTTGTACTAAAGACCAAATTTTAGTGAAGTTGAAAGACAATAATTTGGTGTTGATCCTAAATCAAAGTGCTCCCGATGGTCACGAGTTGATAAAAAAGAGATTGTAGTTCCTATGCCTAATGCCATTGTAGCCTATAATAAGCATATGGGTGGAGTCGATATAACTGATCAATTCGTTGCGAATTACCGCATCCGAATTCAATCTTACAAATGGTGGTGGCCATTATTTTCTTGGAGTATCTGTTATTCTTCTCTCAACGCTTGGCATTTGTATAGAAAATTTGGAAATCACTTTTTACTTCAGGAATCTTTAAGACAAATTTTGCCTTAATCATTAAAGCAACAAGAAACAAACAAAAAAGACCTGGACCATCAACTAACAGGATAAGGAGAGTTGCAGGAGACGAAGTAAGGAAGGATCATTTTGATCACTGTTCAGGATAAAAAAATGTCATGTTACACTCCATATTCTATGCATGGAGCCATATCATTTAACATAATATATGTATCAGCGTGTTTTTATAATAAAAAAATAAGCATTAAATCAATATAATTTTCCAATCGCAAAGTGTTATGCTTTGAATGCCGAGTGGCAACTTTGGTTGCCACTCTTGTATTTGTCCTTGAAAATAAAAAATAACTCTAAAGGACTATATACTTTATTTATCTCACAAAAATGAAGTTTCCAAAATATAATATTAATAACTTAAAAAAGTAAATTGTCGGCCTTAATGGGTTAAAGTAGGGTCAGAGTCAAGATTTTGTTGATTGCCATCATTACTTTACTGATTTTAGGACCATCACAATTATCTACCAAACCTGTGATATGGACATTTATATTTCTGATAATTGAAACTTTTCTTTCTATGTTGACTGATTTAAAAAATCTTAATGTTCATATTTTATCTGGTTGAATGCAGCAGAATGAGGTCAAATGGCGGCTACATGCCCTTTTGTACTCACGTGGATCCGGAGATCACCGCATGGAGCTGGGAAAGCATGGATGAACATGGGCAAGGAAGCGGCCGACGCCGTTATCACACGCCCCAGCTGTATTTGCTTAGGGACCGATGCCATCGTCTTCCATGGTTATCACGATTCCCCCTTCCCGCTGACTTTTCCTCAAATTCGCACGCGCGTTTGGAGCCACCTCACCAGGCGCCTATATAACGCTTCGACTGAGTTGAGAGAGTAGAACTGTTAGACTTGCACCTTTTCCGACGAACGAGCTAAAGGACGCTCTCCCCCCTCCGCCCACCCATCAGCGATTTCAATTCAAGTTGAAGGCTAAATCGATCAGTGAACTCTGCCTTAGTCAATCGGCTAGCTTCGACATCAGTGAACTCTGCAATAGCCAATCGGCAAGGACTGACCAGGATTCCCAACTCTGAAGGCGACAAGTGCTCCCTCTTCTGTAGCAATATGTAAACTGACTTCTTCCGTCGAATTCACCGTACCCTCAACCGGACCCTTTTCGGCAACGAGCACGTAAGGTAATCGTAACCGTTGCCACCTGCAGATTGATCTTGAATCTGGCTTACCCAATTGCTCCATTATTTGTGTAAATGCCTTAGTTTAAAATCCCCCTTTAAATCACCAAACTGAATCTAAAATCTTTAATCCTTTAATTAACCTACGTGTATCGTGTGTGGACCTTTAACCCGCCTGGGCGACCATTCCCTTTAACGCAATTTTTGTGCAAATATATATATCATTTTGTTCTTAGTAAAGTTATATTTTCGTCATTGTTTTTCTTTTGCAACCCCAGCACATACCAGCTACCTGTTAATCTTTTGCCAATTTGCACTCTGAAATATTTGTTTAAAAGGACCCCGCAAAGTTAATAATAAACCATCACCACTAGACTCATAACCATTTTCCCTTTCACTAACGGTCTTTAACCTACTTCGGCCCCAAGCCCCAAAGTACCTACGTATATATAAATATAGAGTCTGGCCATTCCACTACATATACCTATTACCTACTGTATAAAGCTGTTTCCACTTTAGGTTTTTCTGGCGCATCACGTTTTTTCTAGTTCTGCTTGGTTGCTGTGATACCACTCCGATTCAAAACACTGGTATAATTGCTGTACCTACCTGGAAAACAAAGTAGAATGGGTTTTATCTGCGCACCATTATGTGTCCATACACTTACAGTCAGACTCTCCTGCAAACTGTAATTGCGCTAGTCAGACATCTGAAATTGAAATTGAAACAATATTAATAGGAGGTGACATGACTTTCGGTAATTTGAAATATAAAATTCAAACAATATTTGAAATAGAAAATAAATACAATATTTACAAGGGGTGAAAAGACTTTCGGATCACCCTGTATATATCGAGAAAAGTTTAACTCTATACAATATTTAGTCGTTTTACCAAATCTAACATTTGTGCATGTGTTCTTATCCCAAGTTTTTATTATGGATTCTGCTAATTTCTTACGTATATCATTCTATTTTTGTTTGATTTGGATTGAAACTTTTCGGATATCTCTGTAAAAATTAAAATAAGTTTAATCTCTTCGAAAACAGAATTGACCCATTAGTCAGCTTTATATTTAATATCATGTGGAATATTATTATTCAATCTAAAATTATATCAGAAGTATGATTATCAAGGAAAACGTCATTGACTAATTCTACTTCAAATTCAGAAGAATAGGAAAAATTAGGGCCCATTTTTCAGGAAACTAGGATAGATAAGCCCCAATACTCTAGATAAAATTAATTTACATTCAATGGGACTAATTCTTTTAATTCGACTAATGGGTCAATTCTAAAAATTTGATTGTGTAAGTACTTCATAAATAGCTTAGGATTATGCAACATTTTATTAAGGGTGCCGTTTACTTTTCAGACACTGTAAGAGAAGGCTAATAAATAAAGATTAGCTATTTTTTCTACTTGTAACTTATTTAAGGATAATGATGATATTTTGAAAAATAATATTAAGGGAGAAAAGTTACAAACTATGAGCAATCATTTTTAAATATTATGTTTTTATTATTGACTTAGATATTCAACTTAAGTGGGGTTAGGTAAGCCTCTTAGATAAAGACATATTAACATATGCATACAAGAACCTAACTTAATCTATAAAAGCTTAAAAGATAAGAATATTTTCCCAGAGGACGAATCGCCAACTTTGGTCAGCGTTTTCTTTGAAAGTGTATCATTAGGGGATATAAATCAATTTATAAAAAGCTACTAGGTTCAGCCACAAAACTTAAAATAGATATACAACTTAATAATTATGAACCGATAAGGGATTAAACTGGATCAATGGAGGAACCTAAGCGTGTGATGAGGAACGAAAATACCCATGCAGTGAAGGAATTAAATGAAAATGTTTTCAAACGCGTTTACCGTCAAAGCCGCCACGAATCTAACCAGATTCTGACCAATAATTGTTATTGATGAGGAAAAAACCTTCTCGATTATTTATTTGACCGAAAATGAAAATGTCAATGATAAAAAAAGAAAAATAACCCAGTCACTAAGTCTAAAGAAAAACTACACAATTAACATTAAATAATTAGAAAGCGAACAAGAAGAAATTGTTGATGTAATTTTAAATAGGAAAATGGTCTTCAATTTTTAAAAGCACCAAATCTTATCCTGAATTCGTTAACATTTGTCTTTGGCAACTTCCTAAAATCTATATCAGAGACCGAATCGTGGAAAATGTGGAGTTCAGAAAAGGATTTAATTATATTCAACATGGATTTCGGCTTCAGCTTCAGTCTTTGACATACATTGTTAGAGATTGTTAACAAAATAATTTAAACATTTCCTCGGCATAAAACATCCGATATAGTTTAGCTAATTTTAGAAAGGCATCTGATAATGTTGAGAAATAGGTTGTTTATTTAGCACCCAGCTTTCGACTGCTACAAAGGGCATAAGTCACCGTAAGTAATAATTTAATTTATTATTATGGTACTATAAAATTACCAAAAAATACACACTAAATAAAAACCTCCAATAAAAAAACAAACATCACACACAAACTACTCTAAAAAGTAATAAACGAGACAACATAAAAAATAAGAGGAAAGAAGCACGCTCCGGCTTCGAGGCATGCATCGCTCCTACCCGAAACTAATTATGAGCCCAACAGCAAATGTAGTCAAATAACAAGGAAGAAGCCAGCCTCCTCCAGAAACTCATACAGTCGAGTAAGCTGTCTGCACCAACTCGCCCATGTAAGATGGACCTAAGGTAGTGACACCCCTCAAAAACGGTACCGCGACTGGTAATGTGGGACATTAAAAAAAATGGCAAGGACATCCTATTAGTTAATGCAGTCGTAGCATTAAGGTACAGGAGAGTGTGTCACCAGTCTGCTCAGTTCCAATACGATAGAAAGTAACCTGAAGCTCTCAAAGCAATGGGATGAATGGATTCATGTTAGGGAAAGAGTCGCGGCGCGTTGGTACTTAACTTTAAGATGGCATCAGTCGTCTTCTATCTTTATTTTCATACTACCAGGGTGGGTTAACCTCATTCATACCATGTTTTCATGGTGAAGAAGAGCAAAATGCTGGTCTCGTAGCTCAATCATCGATGACTCTTTAGCGCTCCCATCGAACTACTCTTACCCTGCAATCCCTACGTTTCCATGAAACCAACAGCAAATAATGTCGACACTATGCATACCTCAAGCCAGAGAGGCCAAGATTCCCATGCCTCGAAAGCATTCAGGGCGCTGTGCGAGTTGCAAGAGATCACAATCTGAGCATGGTAACACGGGTTATCTCATACCTCAAACGATACGATGAATAGCAACCAGCTCGAAGAGTCCCGCTGACTTGAAGCAGATGGGAATTTGCCTGAAGGCCGACGTACTCTTAGAACCTAGAGCCTTGCCTGTACCCTGGGACAGATCAAGTGTGACAAGACGTGTGCTCCAAATTGTTTGTTTGAAATCAGTATTCTAGTTGCTGCGGAAGCTTTAGGAGCAGGAGTGTGGCAACAAATAGTCATTGGGTTTCATCCAGGTGGTGTCCTACAGAGATTTTGAGGAGCCACCGAAATAAGAAATACACCAAGATATCAAAATAATTTCCTAGAAATAAAAACGAAAAGATTGTGGTTTGAATAGTCTTTAATTGCGGCATAGGTATTTCCGACATTTGCAGCCATTACAAGCCGTTAGGGACCGAGGGAAACGTTGAGCCTGCGCGTGGATATTCTACTGAGGAGAGCAAAAAACAAAGGCCAACTTTTAGTATCGACCATCTAGCTCATAATAAGGTACGTGCGGAAGGCCCCAGTCGCCAAGCGGAAACGATTATGGTGGATCGCTTTAACTTACATCAATTCACGCTCAGCTACGGAAGCATGAAATCGCATCCGTTTTAAAACTTTGTGCTAAAAATGAAACGTTAAAACAACAATTCTCTATCCCTACTAGCACTTACAAGTACTGAACTTCGCGGAACAAAGAATGTCCATGGCGTGAGTATAAGTGACCATAAGGCTAAGAAAATTAGCCCCTCCCAGAAGAGGCCTCGTTAAAAAATAAGACAAAGAAAACGGTGAGTCAACCACTTACAGGCCTACTTTTAACAATTTTGCACCATCTATTTACTAAAACCAAAGAACTACGTAACATCTGCGTCTCATTATAGCGAAAGACGCGTTTCAATGCCAGTTGGAGTCGTTGCTCTAGATTTGGCATCTAGTCCACACCAAACTAGATTTAAATTTTGTCTAACAAGATCATAGCTAGAACATATTACCTTAGCACAGATGTGATCTCGTATGTTGATCAGGGAAATGAGATACAATGACGACATTTCGTCTTCTGCCCCATTTGGCAAGAGGGCCTCCTGCACCCCTATGTCAAATCGACGGTCTTGTAGAAATTCTTATATGAAACTTGGGAGAGGTCTTCTCGTATGATGATCAGGGAAATAAGATACAATGAAGACATTTCCTCTTCTGCCCTATTTGGCAACAGGGCCCCCTGCACCCCTATGACAAATCTACGGTCTTTGTAGAAATTCTTATATGAAACTTGGGAGAGGTCCTCTCGACAATATCCTTTGTGGAGTTACAATAATACAGTACTACACTACGATATCATAGACCTTCTGCTGATATAAAACACCATGGCGTAATGAGATACACGAATGAAAGCCTCGCAGATAGCCTTTTCCAGCAAAAGCAGAATGTTCATAAGGTATAAAATTTGTATGTGGCACTTTGAGAAACGCTAGTGGTGGCCAACACCCTCCAGGATAAACGCTTTTCTAAACATATAACAATTTCTCCATCAAGTTGCACAAACAAAGGCTTATAGAAATTAGGAGGAATTCGGCCTGGGTAGAATGATCTCTTCTCTATTTGTGAAAGGCGAGCACAATAACCAATTGCCTGGAGGGTGGGAGGTTACTCTTTGTCTTTTTAGAAATGCAGAAGATTGGCCGACAAGGGAGAGCAGGCAGTGAAGGAGTTGGCCTCTCTCTTTGTAAGTTATCCTTGTATCCATCGTACCTTAGGATGACCTAGCAAAAGGAGAAGATTTACGTTCGGTATCTGGCAACACACTCAAGTTTACCTACAAGGAAAACCCTACTATCTCTGGCGCTAGCACCTCCGGGTTCATCTAAAGCTCAGGAACGGCCTTCTGCCAAAAGTATCGGCTATCATGCCCAGGGTATCATATGGCCTATGTATCGTCAAGGACCTCACTAAGACTAGAATGCTGAACTTCATTGGCATGAATGAGGGAGTAGGCTTGCATGATCATGTCGAACATGGAGTCTACGAGATTTCTTAGTAAGGTAAATCGGAACAATCCTCCGTAGATAGCAAGGGCGCTCACGAATCACCTCGTACGCCAAAAGGCGGGAGATGATTTTGATATGGAGATGTAGTCCAAAAGTTTTACATTATTCAAATATCCTAACAATCGAAAATACCAAAGCTTATGACAAATAGCTTAAGATGGAAAGGGTTGGTGATATATCCCGCGCTCAACTATCTTTGATATTTGGTATTTCACGTCTCCATCATGGGTACGTTAAAGGATCCTGTTCGCACCTCTGCGCAGACGCTCATAGACCAGCCTTCTCCCAGTAGACACCTCAAATTCCAAGGGCCGCAGCTCCATACTGATTAGTCAAAGAGACAAAGCAACAGCGAGGATTTCTTTAGTAGGTCGGACTAATCGCCGTCAGTACCGCCAAGTTCTAAAGATCTGTTGTAGCAGACCTAGATATGGGGCCCAAAACTTTTCGTTGCTGTTGCAAAAAACAATGAAGTAAAGACCGCCCGTCATAAGCAATATAGTCCCAATACACCTATTAAAGGCAGGGAAGGAGTTAATGGAGCAAAATCGACTTCCCCATTAATCGCTCCCTAAAGCCCAGGACACCTCAAGTCCTGGGCTTTTTCGATCTACGCCGTTAAAGGGCGTTGTCTTTAGAAATCACAAACACATCTTTTTACAAGGGATTATTGCCCTAGTCAGGTTATTGATACTAGGAAAAGGTGGAGGATATATTAGTAAAAAAAAGAATGCTGAGAGAGAGCTAGTAGGAAGCGCAACAAACTTCACCTTGAGGTCTTGAAAGTAATAAAAGTTTCACTTACCATATATAATGAGTTGCTATTTTATTTACATAGAAACTTAGCCCTAAAGTTAAGTAACAGAAAATTCGCACTGCAATAGCCTCTAAAATATGTTTAAATATAGAATTTCTAACTATTAATTTAACAAAAAAACACTTGAAGAGTAGCATTGATTATGACTGATATAGAATTTATATCAACTTTTCTCTTATTCATTGTTTTTTCTTCCTTGAACTGACCTAGAGTGCAATGTATGGCTTTTACCGGCTTCTAAATGTTTAACTTTTCACTTTGCTGTTACTAGCAGGCAATCTTCAATTGTATCAGGCTTGCTTGTTGAAATAGCTATTTATTCAGATATGGCAACTAATCACCGACTTTATATAGAAATGCGCCTTCAATAATTACGAAACACCTTAAAATTGAACAATTGAAGGTTCCAGAAGAATTTAAAAATCAAATGCTCTAATGATAAAAAATACTATCCTACAATACTTATGAAAACCAAACCTACAATAGTCAATCTCTTAAATACACCGTTGCCCTTTTCATTTCATGATTACAATATTCCTTATATCAAAAAGGAAACAAGATTTCTTTCCTTAATTATTAAACCGTTTTACCTTTTTTCTAGGTATGTTTGTATTTAGTTTGCTTAGTTGATTTCAGCAACGACTGCACCACATAAGCACTATTACAATATTATTTTAAATTATCGAGGTTTACTTTTGCCTCCTCAATGTTTCAATTTGAATATATTATAATTTTTTAATTTTTATTACATTTTTCACGGCAGCATTAATCAAGAACAATATGATCGATTCATACAAAACCAATGAAAGAATAATAATCTTTTACAACAGAATGCAAAATACACTTACAAAGAAGTACGATTGAAAGCAGTCCTGACCGAGAATTTAGGCCAGAATTACATCCCTCTTGTATGGCACCCTCGTGGATAGCGTGCGCCGAAGAATAAATGTTTCGCAAGTGTTATAAGAATTAGAGGAAGTAACTCACATTCTTACTCTTTGAATGGTGAATAATTATTATTAGTGTATTAATGTAATTTTTGGTTAATCCAAATACGGGAATGATTTGAATTAGAGAAAACTTGCAGAAAACAAGACCATTTTCATTGAATATGTTATATGAAGTATTAGAAGAGGATTCTACTACTAGATTTAACGCATTGAATTGATTTAAGGAGTGATAAATGAGGTAGATAGTGATTGCCTTAAGAGGTTATAAAATATTTTTTGATTGTGGTCGTAAAATCATTTGTGGAAGAAGAGTTTTAATTAGCTTGTAAGGGGAAGAAGGTGAAAGTAGGCATGTTCTCAAATATTTTAGCGCACTTATTACAAAAAAGGTGTTTGGAAAGTTGTTTTTACTATACATCATCAATACAAGTAGGAAAGTGGAAGAGACATGAATAGGATGGCTAATAGAGCTTTGAAATGAGAAACTGTTAAGAATATAGTTGAAATTGAGTTTAGCATTGGAGGGTTTGATTAAGTCTATATTTAATTCGATAAATCATATGGACATATACAAACGATTGGTGTTAGAAATTATAATGGATTGGGTGTCATTAAAGTGAGGAATAAGAGACCTAAATGAAGGAAAGTACAATTTAAGAGCAATCTTTTCATACTATCTTGCCTGCAGCTGAAGTCTATCGTTTCCTCTCATTCTCGAGTTTTTAAACACAAATTATAAGTAATACTTATAGTAATACTTGGAATGATTGTTTGAGGTACAATGCATTTAACAATTAAATCCTCCAATAGAGTAATGGTGTTTTCATTATAATGTTATCTATACAGAGAGGTTTCCTAGCTACTATTTGTATGTCAAAACAATTATTTATTTTAAATAAAATAACTGATAATATTCTTTGATTTCATTGCTATGAAAAGGGAAGACTTCTGTATGATTTAGGAACAAGTACTGAGAGTTGCCATTCCGCTTTAAAGACAGAAAGATTACTTAGCTTTCTCCCTTTCCAACACGAAAAATTTATGGCAAAATTCCAAATAGTTACGTTTCTAATATCAATATTATACCTGCATCTACTTTCCGCCTGCTGACAATTTGTAATTTACTCACTTACGCCATCGAGGGTCCTTAAATATGACATAGCTTGAGCCTTCTCTTGAAGCTTCAACTTATTTAACTATAGATGGCATTTCTAGCCACCATTCGGTAGTGTCAGCTATTATTTATAGAGGCCAAAAAATGTGTGGATATCGAAAGAAAGATAAACTGGCAAAAAGAGAAAAATCTGGAAATTGGCATAGAGATGCATAACGACTGGAGGTCAAGCTAATCTCTTTTTTTCTGTTTTTGTGTGTATTTACACTTATGTTTTTATTTCTTATATGTTTATAAACCTTTGACTATGTTGTATATTATTCAATTTTGAAGCCTTTCTAATTCTTCTGCTTTGCTTTGATTAAAATATGTTCTATGTATGTGTATGTGACTTTTATATTTTGCCTGTTTTTTAATTGTTTGAGTTCTCATTTTGTTCTATTTAATTAGTGTGTATTTGGTTTGTATTGAGTTATCTTGCTTGTTCTTATAGTGTGTTTTATATCTTAGCATTCTTGTGTGCACCTATAATCTATATCTTCGGTGATATGTCGTTTTTGTTGGTAGATGTCATTTTCGGTTATTCATATAACTTATTGGGGTTTATTCTAATTCTAGTTTTTTTAGTATTAGGTATTTTTCACCTTGATATTGCGCGTTTCTTTGTTCTTCATTTTCTCTTTCAAGCATAATTTCAGAGCTTGAGTATAGTTATGGTTAAGACCTTCTTTCTTGCTTTCTATGAATTCTTTGCTTTATGGCACTAGTAAAAGCAATATGTTGTCCTGCATTTTCTTTGCATGTTCTTATAGCACTATGCTGATAGATAGTATCTTCATTGCTCTATTGAGATCTTTTGGCATCTTCTTATTGCTTGTGTTTGTCCGAGTATTAGTTCAATGCTTTAGTTTAGTATCCGTTGAAGCGCCAAGTTTTGGCTTTGGATAGTCAGTGGAGTGTGGAGGCTGGGTAGACCGATGTTGCTTTTACTTATGCAATATACAGGGTGCCCAACCCCCCAAAATTATTAAACCGTATTTAAGAAGCAATATCTCATAGCACTTAGGGCTAGGGACATGAAGTAAAGTGAAATGAAAGATAAATCCGTTATCTATGAATAATTATTCTGTGTTAAAATCGTGTTAAAGTGATTTAATTAGTGAATTAGTGTTTAAAAAAAAATAACCTAAAAAACATGTTTTTTTGTTTTGATTGAGTTGCTGGAATGTGGAAAGAAAGAAAAAAATATTGACAAGTAGATTCAACATTAGTGTGTGGTTGACCATAAAGGAGGGCATATTATTAGACCATTCATTTAAATTTAAATTTAGTTTAAAATTTTAGACTTTTTAAAAGGTTGTAAGTTTGAAAATATAAAAAACATGTTTTTTACATTAGTTTTTTAAAGGCTAATTGACTCATTAAAGGTATTTAAGACGATATTTACAAGAAATAAGTATTTATAGATAAAGATTCATCTTTTATTTGTTTTTATTCCATGTCTCTAGCTGCAAAGATTATTGAGATATTGGTTCTGAAAAACGATGCATTTTGGACGGTAGCCCCACTATGTATATATACTGCTTTTACATTCACTGAGTTCACTGAATCTATACATATTACAAACTGCCATGCCTGGTGTATGTATCCGATATGTGTTCTGCATTTTGTACTCGGTATTATTAATTCTCATAATCCAGCCTGAAGATAAAAAATTTGCCCATTAGTCTTCTTTTATACTGATATTCGCCTTCCCTTATAAATTTAATCACAGGAGAATTTAGTTAATTTATTGTTTAATTCAGTTGAAAGATCGATCTTGTATTATATTCCCTACTGCCAACCCTAATCAAACGCCTTCACTACATCTCTTCATATAATTCCCATTTAGTTTCCTTCTCTTTTCTCTTCTCGGTTATTATGACAATTGACATCTGCGTCCTTCTCTCGAATAGCTTACCTCCAATTTCCAGAAGAGATTTTGGGTAGTAACATTCTTTTTTAGTAAGTGGTTTTCACTCTTTAGCTAGGATTCTTAAAGGAAAAGGTCCCTGTTAATACATTTTTTTAAGCTTTTTTAACACTATATCTAGGATGAATTGTGGTGCCTTGTTGAAGATTGATTTGTGCAGGAATGAGTTGCACGGTGATTTGTGAGTAAAAGTAAGAAGTGTGCTTTTATCTTGTCTATGGTAATTCCATCTTCATTGCCGTCTGAGCGGTGTTCAACTTGGTACAACGGGTGTCATTTTAACTGCTGGCATTTATCTCGTCTATTATCTGATTTTCAAAGTCTATGTCAAAGTAAATATTCTCTTCCTAACTTATTTTAAAATTATCCTACCAGTGTTTTCTCAATATTGCCTCAATTTCATATCCATCCTTTTTCTCTCTCCTTCCACATTTTGCATGCCCTCTCATTTCTTCCTTAGAGTTGATCGTTTGAATCTTTTAATCCTGAACTAGAATTCTTTGGCTTAAGATTGATTGCACAGTTATTATATTAACTCTTCCAATCTCTGCGGCTGTTTGGATAAAATACGAATTTATTTCCTGTTCTATTCATCTTAGGTGTTGACTCATATATCGGTTTGCTTCTTTTGCAATGCATCTTTGATACATTATTCCCACTTCACGGTGTAAATCTTTCCTAAGTGTGGTCCATGTATAGGCGCATATTATCCTTTATACGGTTTGGGGGATTGATTCTTGATCTGGTGCAAATATATGATTAGGCTGCTATATATCTTCTTCAATCTTTAAGATTGTTGCAGCGCCCAGGCCTGCTAGCAGGTAATCTTGAAACTTCTGCTCATATTTTCCACATTATGCCTTATTAAGGATATTTTTTACTGTGATGTTATATGTATCGGGTTTCTATTGATGTTCATTTAATCTCGATATTGAAGCTGCAAGGAATTTGTACTAGTTTCATATAATAATTATACAAAACGAGGAAATTTGTCAAGCATACATCAGAATCTCGCTCTCCTTTTCCAGATGTAAGTGGGGAAGTTGAAACTAAGGCAGTCGACGATGTACTGTCCAGTTAGTGTGTTAAGGCACCAACTTATACCATTAATACTCCAATACCAGGATTATCTGCACCTTGCATATTAGCGATCACCTTTTTCTGCAGTTCCAGTGCGACTATTATTGCTTAATTCGATTCTTCCAGTACGCAAATTGTACGTATTTTATTCTCTTTTACACCGCTATTGTCGCTTCTTCGCATTATTCATCTGAGTGATTCACTGTTAGAATATGGTAGTTCCAAATTATACTTCCTTCATCATTTGCGTTCACGCCGAGTTCGCAGATTAGTATAATGTCTGCATCAAGAGTGCGGAATATGTTGTCATATTGGACTCTTGTACCGGGTAATTCATTGGTGTTAATACTTATTACCTCTTAAATGTTTGACTGCAGACTGAAAAAGGCAATCTTGCTTGGGGATAGCTTGTTTCATTTTTGGCTTTTCCTTATCCTCCTCGTTATTCTCTGAGCAGTTGGGCTTATGATCTTCGACTTAATCTTCGTTCATATTGTTTGTTTTCCTACGTTAGCTGCTGCTTCCTCGAATCCAAAAAATCCTCATTAAGTCCAGCTCTTTGTTTTTTCTTAAACATTTTTTTCTTCCTTTGATCATAGGTCCTGGGTGTTAATGTAGTCGTCTCTGATTATAGCTATGCCAAAGATTCAGGGTCTTTAGGAACTTTTATTTCGGAGAAATTGTTTCCTCTGAGTAAAGAGTTTAGTATAACTTCATATGCAACCTGACAGGTTATATTAGCTATATGCGCATGCATTAATCATGTAATACAGGCTGTTACCTCGGTTATGTTTGAGGACTAGTGTTTGTTCCTTTGGCTTATTTTGTTGGTTGTTTTCACCACGCTTGGGGAATTTTGTGATTCATGCCATCAATCTACTCCCTACATATAACCAACTAATTTATGTTCGTCAATCCTGACGACCAATATGTCGTTCTTATGTCGAGAAACTTAAGATAATAATCCAAGACCATCTTTAAATAAACGGGATTAAATGTTTTATTTTTAGCCTCAACTATGACTCCATCACTGAAGGCCATCTCTTAATTTAGAAATTCATCTCTCGGTCTTCGTTGACTAGGACACCTTTTTGTTGTTAGTTGTATTATTATTTTTTCTTGCAAACGTTATATTAATTTTAACTTGTACTATTCATTGCATTTAATTTTTACTTCAGTTATTCTAGATTAATTTCTTAACTGATACTTACAAAGTCTTTACTGATTAGTAATTACGGATGATTGATATTATGTCAGCTCAACAAGCAATTTATTACGATTGAGCCTTGAAAATTTATATCTACTCGTATTTTGATCTGAAATGTTTTTCCCATTTCATCGTAAACTATTCTCTTCTCATTTAAATAAAACAGTCAATACCAAGGATGTTGTCAAAAAGGAATACATGATATCTACTATCCTAATATTCCCTTTGCTATTCGACCTAGTCCGCATTGTGAGCAGGTTCCAGTTTTAAAATTGTTTTGCCTAGTATGAAGATGAATTCAGTGAAGCTAATAGGGAGTTTCAGAAAGGGTCTCAGATACCGAAGGCTCATCAGCCCCTCTGCATTTTAATTTGGAGCAACTAACTGACTTTGTACGTATTTTGAACCTCTTTAAGAAAGAAGTATAGCTATTAGCCCCCTGGTTTAATAAAAAATACGTTCATAACATATTTAATAAAAGAAACGTACTAAACATATGTAGAAACAAAAGATAAGATTTTTGTCACTCTTTTTTCTGAAGATAAGCAATTTATTTACTGTTACGATATCTAAATTCTTCTAGCACATTTACATGTTGTCCTGTTAAATCTTGGTGATTTTTTTTGGGGGGGTAGGATAATTCTATTTAAGAGAGCAACGAATATTTCCTTTTGCATAATGACAGTGGTTTGGTGTAATCCGTATTGGTCAGTCAGTGCACTTGTGAGAAACCGATGACGACATAAAAATGGTAAAATACAAAAATATGATAATTGTGTGGCCTTAAATATATGCAGTCACCTACCTCATTAACAAAAAAGGTTTCGCTTATGCCCCATGCTATCTCTGTATGTGGAGCAATCAAGCTAGAGCCAAAGACTTGGTGCACAAGTACTGACTCACCCACGACACTCTGGAAGCAGTCATGCTAAGTATTGTGAATAAGCCGATCGTCAGTCGAGAATAAATCATTTCCCTCTACTACACTCCATCCCTAGTTTGGATTTAGGAAGAAGTTTGTGAATGCATTAAGTAATCACAGGGAATGCTTTCAACATATAGTTTCTGACTTCAATGTTTTCTTTTTTGAGAAAATCAAAGCAAATATATTTGAAGGACCCCGAATTCTGTACTCCTGTAAATGATGTGGAATTGATGGCTGGTAGGGAGATGACAACCTGCTTGTCACTCCTGGCAGCTACACAAAAATTTCCTGTTAACAAATAGGCTGATAAATATTTAGCTTTGGTTAGTAGTTTGCTGTTGACTTTTCTAGATCTTGAATGCAAATGAGAGTTAGACTTCATTTCTTGAATAACCACGACAAATTCTTCAAACGCAAGAGGTACGAGCGCAACTTTTGGCATAATAGAAAATAGGGATGAGTTTATATTTTTTTATTTATTTATATATATTTCTAAATGGCATCGGTGTACACTGATATTTGGATGTAATTGATACAGGCTTCAGATTAAACTCGTAGTAATACATATCTTTATGTTGCATATTTTATTACTTTTTCCTTTCTTTCATATTCTATTACCCATTGTGATTAACGTACAAGCTTTTTAAAAAAATCCAGATCCATTGCCTAAATGGAAATTTCAAGCGTAATATTAGCTCAAATGACAATCTATTTCTTAGATATAATATGAAATTCTGTCAGAATTTCGGCAAAATGAAAAAGCTTAATTGCCCCCAAATTGTAGCATATAGACAAACTCTGAATTGAGATTTGAATTTAACTCACCCAAATTAGGTAAGAACAAGTACCAGTATAACAGCCCCCAATATTTTGTTCTCCATTTTAAACTTTCTAGATCGTGGTTTAGGGAACATTGCTAGAATGGGGGCAAAATTGTCTGGCTATATTATTTATCTGACAAATCTTTGTTTACCATCCTATAAAATCGCCCACCCCCCTACAATTTCGCAGAAGCATGTTCAACAATCAAAGGCAAGTAGTTGAAGCCTTAGCAGCAGAACGTCTTTTCGCCTTTTTGGAAAGTATATATTCCGATAGAATGAGGTCAACTTTAAACAAACGTAGTTATAATTTTAAGTAATCATTCCATTTTCTCATTAATCACCGTCATTCCTTAAAAGAATTTAATTCTGTAGCACTGGCCGCTAAAGGGCAGTTTTTATTTTCCAAGATTTTAGAATTTCTCAGGGAAAATAATTAGGGAAGAACGAGCAGGTAACCTAACCTACCACCTAGAATGCAAGCATCACGGATAATTTTCATAGTACCATTTTTTGATAAAGTTATTTCAATATATATATATATTAGACTACATGAAAAAACCTTCTTCTATTTGGAGAGAAAAATCAGATATGGATCGGCCATGTACAAAGAATACTATCTAATTGAGTAAATAAAAAAAAATGTTTACAAAATATTTACTAAAAATATATATTTAATTACCTTTTAATGTGTAGCTTTTAAGGTCCGAAAAAAAAATAATAAATAAGAAGAAATAATACAAAAAGAACGTAATATTTAAATATTTCTTAGTGAATAATATTATGAGCAGAATTGATTTTCATTTAAAACTTAATAAATAGAGACTGATAAGACACTATTCAAATTACACTAGAGATAATGACATGATCTTCACGATGGCCAAAATCTTATTAAAGTATAATAGAATGTAATTATATTTTGAAATGAAAAATTATCATAAAATCGATATATTAACCGTGAGGGTAAAATGGATATTTATAATGGTATTTAACCGTTAAATAAAGTGGAGCTTACATACTAAGAAAATAATGAGAATTTTCCTGAATATAAATAAACTGGTAATTGGGAATTTGCCTAGCAAAAATGTTTTACAGTAAAAGCACAAAATCTAGTAATCAATGTTGCTAACGATATGTAATCAGTAAAAATGGGAAAAACTCATTGTAGTAACGGGATTGAAAATGAAAGGAAAACGCAAAGGAGAGGAAATTAGGCATGTGAGATTGATAAAATACATGTGGAAAATGAATGAAGAGACAGAATGTGGCCTGATGAATAATTTATATATATATATATATATATATATATATATATATATATATATATAAAGGGTGTTCCATTGAGACGAATCACAGTTAGCAGTAAATAAAACAGTGTTATTAGTGAAAATTTATGATTTCCCTATTGGCTCATGTTATATGAGTCATGGCAATTATGTATGAAAAATAATATCGCCTCAATGTCGACCAAGGATTCGGCGGCACACTTACACTCGATGGTCAAATCTTTGATAATGTCTCTGCATAGTTTCTCCTCGATCTCAGCAATATGCCTTATTATCTCATCTTTCAGCTGTTGAATTGTTGTTGGCTTGTTGGCACAGACCATAATTTTGAGATGACTCTAAAGGAAGAAATCTTAAGGCGTCAAGTCACACGATCATGGTGGCCAATTGACCTCGCTGTTTCGAGAAATGATGCGACCTGAGAAATTCTTATTCAATAAAGCCATTGTTGCATTGGGTGTGTGGTATGTGGCGCCGTCCTGTTAAAACACCAAATCTTCGACATCCATAACAGAATTCTTGGCATCATTTTCAACAATCTTCCTGGGATTTTCATCAGCCCAAATGCGATAATTCTGCTTATTAACGAATCCACCAAGATGAAAATGGGCTTCATCACTAAAGATGATTTTTTTTGCGAAAACCATTATCGGCTTGTTTTTGTTCGAGCACCCAATTGACGAATGTACGGCGCTTAAAATGGTCAGCATTCTTCAGTTTTTGTGTCAATTGAATTTTGTAAGCGTGTAGAGACAAATCTGTTGTCAAAATACGATGTAATGTTGTTGTGAAGAGGTTCAATTCCTGCGCGCGATGACGAATAGAGGTGTCTGAATCTTCAGCCACATTCTCGTGCACTGCAGCAATGTTTTCCGCTGAACGGCGTAAACGAGCACGCAATGGCATTTGCATATCTGCCACCAACCCCGTTTGTTTTAATTTACAAACAATTTTCCCAATTGAGCTCTCAGTTAGTCGATTATGCTGACCAAAAAAATAGCGAAGTGTCCTAAATGCGTTTCTGGTTGAACGTCCATTTTTGTAATAGGCTTCGATAACTTTAACACGTTGTTCGATTGTTAATCTTTCCATGGTTGAAATTGCCCAAGATTGAAGTTGTTAAATCTGAAAGAAAAAGAAAAAATCATTAGACACTTAAACTTAACTCACATGAGCGCGAGAGAATGATGAAATAAATCCAGCATATGCCAGAAAGAGAAAACGGGATAATTTATCAAGCGGAAAAAGTTATTTCCTAATTCGAAAAAATCCTTACTGGCTGCGATTCAAACCAAGCACACTGAGTCAGGGAAAAACCGCTCTTTTCTAAATTATAGTGAGCCTTTAACCAGACAACTACGAGGAAGAACAAATGTTTTCCCAATAGACAAGCTTTAAGGCACCCTTCCTAGGTCGATCGAGATTATAAATGAGAGAGGAAAATGAATGGGGAATTAAAAGGACAAAGGAGAAATATTTATATATATGTGGACGTTTCAACATTGATTATTTTAATCATCTGCCTATACCAGCTTTGCAAAATTTGTGTTACACTATGATTTTTTTATCTTTCGTGAGGTTTAAGTTTGTGATAGAAAAAGTTCTGTAAAAAAAACGTTAAAGTTCTACTTTTATGCAGGTGTCATTAAAGCGTTTTTCCTAAGTGTCCAATTGTGTCAAGATAGAAGTTAAAAGAATTGATATGTCCACTTTCCGGCGCGTGCCCCCCCAAAAGCCCGACATCTCCAAACGGCTCAACGTCAGCCAGATGACCGTTCGCTTAGTGATGGGGTGGATCAAGAGCAGGGAGTCCCTCAAAATCGTCCTTTTTCAGTCATATCGCATAATGTCAGCCGCTTGGCGTTGAGAATGGCCTTCTAAAATTCTCTTTGTCTCAAAATGACTGCGATCGTGAATAGGAAAACATCTTGGTGGCTACGTTGTCTAAAACCATCGAGGAAGGGGTAGGGGGAACATGGTGTGGCTGGAAAGGCCTCTCCTCATCGCCCTAAAGTGAAAACAAAGTTTGGTGCGATCCGTCGACTTCTCAACGACTTGAAGAGTTATGGCCAATGAATTAACATTATTTCTAATGATAAAAGCTTCACAGTCGATCCTGTTATCACTCTTCAGAAGAAACGCGTGGCAACTTCGGGTAAGACGTCTACGCTCTCCACTACGTGTTACCGATCAAGCAGGTGGCGTCCAAGATGATGCGGTTTGATAGATTTATATATATATATATATATATATATATATATATATATATTAGTGTGCATAAATATTCGAACATGTACAGTTTTGCAATATTTTAAGTGTAATCTATGATTTATTGATAAATTAAAGAGAAAACGTAAGGTTATATTTCATCACTAACACATTCTATTTGAATAATAATTTCCTCTTAGTTTGGTTATAACTTATGTTTTTTATCAAAGTTATTTCTAATAATTCTTTCATAATATCTAGTTAATGGTGAAGTTCAGAAATAAATATAAGTATCCAAACTTTGTGAATTTTTTAAAAGCCAAAGAATTACAAATGGTGAAGTTCAGAAAATATATTTTTATATATCTTCTATAACTCTATATTTTAGCAAAGTGATATTTTGAAAGGGGGGGAATTTAGTTTAGAGTTCCTTTGTAAAATTATTATAATTGGAGAAGTAAAGAAAATTTATACAAATTTAACCATGGCTGTTTTTTTTTATTTTAAATTTTAATCTTAGTACCGAAGCGCAGGCTTCACCCATAGTGGGGAGTGGCGAAGCCATTGCCTAGTATTTATATAATTTAAGCAACCCAAATATTATTTTTGTTAACTAATCATGGGAAAATAGTGAGAAAAATAATTATAATTTATGAGAAAACTTGCCTTAATAAAAGCTCTTATTCTATTTAGCAGTGATAAACTGATTTCTTTAAAGTTTTTTAAGGAATTCGACGTCAAGCAGCTTCTATTTGGCCCAATACATTTCTTGGAATGTGAAATACGTGTATATTTTATCGATCAATTTTGTGATTCAAAAAGGTTTAATGGAAAATCCAATGCCGAAGAGATAGGAATTAACTACTTTTCAAAGAATTAGAATTAAGGCATTAAGAGAAGCTGGTTGGAAAGATCAAAAGATTAATACATATATCAAATGTACAATATGAATAAAATAAATAAACTCTTGTCAGATAAAACGAAACTTGGCATTTTCAAATAAGGAAGAAGAGATGACGCAAAAAGATTCCATAGAGAACGATGTTCACTCTCTTTTATTAGACATCCTTTAATATAGAACAAAAAGCCCTTCATTTAATGCATGAGGTCAACAGAATACTTTCTGAAAATAAAAATGTCACAAGATTCGATGTTTTGTGAATACTATGTGAAAAAGGCTTATATCAAAAGATCGCTTGCATGAAACCATTGGTACGTATGCCAAACATAAATAAGGCTTGAAATTGCAAACATAAATAAAAATATTGCACAGTCGAGCAGAGGCTAAATATTCTTTGAATACCTGAGTCCAAATTTGAACTCTTGGCGACGAAAAGAAGGCAGATGGTCAGGCAAAGATATAATTCAGATTGAAATTGTTGCAACTATGAAGCATAAGTTCGCGATATTCTTATTTTGGGATTCTTTACTTCTCAAGTAATTGATTATCTGCAAAGAATTAGGATAAAATGGAGCATGCTGTACCTACTATTGCTTAAAATTAGACGATTACATGGGCAGTGGATCATGGTATTCAAAATCTTAAAAGGATTTACTAATATTAATTACCGAATATTGTTCGAGATAGACTAAAGGGCCCATAAACGCCCCAAATAGTTTGAAATTAGTGAATAAGCCCTTTAATTCTACTATAGCTAAAATTTATTTCACCTTTAAGATCATGTAAACGTGGAATAGCCTGCCCCACTGTGTAATAGAAAGCATGTCATTGAATATGTTTTAAAACCGACTTCATGAGTAATTAAAATCTGTAAATATAACATAGTTGGAGCATAGATGAAAACGTCATATATAATAAGGAGTTAAGAAATAAAATGAAATGATCAATAAAAAGATGCCAGCGAGGTCCTCTTGCAAGGCATGGGAGAAGAGAGTACTGACCTATCAGCCCCCATCACCGCATTTGGAGGAGCATTTACGTGCATTTGAGCGATTTCTGGATCTGCATGTCAAAAGGTACACATGTAGATATGTGTGTACCGTAGAATTGAAAAAGTAAAAAAAAAAAAAGCAAAAAGGCATGATACACTAATAAGGGATAGTGGTAGTGCAAGAACACCGTCCGTGTAATCGAACTGACCTTATGCAGACCTTAGGGTCTTTGCTGCCCATTGTTTCTGTAGTTTCTCACTTTTAAACACAAACTGAATCTCAACAAAAGCTATCTAGAATAAAGCTTAACATCTTTCTATTACCTCCACAAATCCTAGACTTCAATCATATTAGACACCTGCTAGATCTTAAAAATCACAAAAATTGCCTCACAAGAAGTGCTTTCGTAATATATATATATATATATATATATATATATATATATATATATATATATATATATATACAGTGGGTGAAATACGTGTTCGTACACCTTCAAAATTCAATATTAATAGACTTTCAACCCATCAAACCCATGAAATTTACACAATCGATATATATTACTGTAAAGTGAAAATTTCTGTGCAAAAAAGTTAGGAATTTAATGAAAACAAGGAGGAAAAAGTATTGTAACAAATCGATATTTGGTCATTAAGAGTTAGTTGCTTAACTTTTTATGGCTTTCACCGCGCTCAATCGTTTCCTGTAGATCTTTACAAGTCTGATGCAACATTCCTTTGAGTTTTTCGGCCCATTCTTATTTGCAAATTAGCTCCAATTCTTTGATTTTCTTGGGACCCTTCAAATTAATTTTGCTCTTTAATGTTTTCCACAAGTTGGGTTCAAATCTTGCGATTAACTAGGCTACTCTAGAACGTTTATATTGTTTTTACGGAACTATTTGCGATTAGTTTTCGCAGTATGCATCGGAACATTATTTTGTTGAATGTTCTATCCTTCTCCAATCCAGCCTTATCTATAGAAACGAACAGATGTTCTTCTAAAATGTGTCTGTAGATTGCTAAATTCATGGTACCATCTATGATGTGAATATTGTCGCTACCCTTAGATGAGTAACATCACCACACCCTGATGCTACTTCACCGAAGCTTCCCCGTAGGGATGGTGTTCTTAGGCTCGTGGGCACTGCAATCTTTCCTCCAGAGAGGATGGCCATCGTTACTGCCAAACAATCCTACTTTTGTCTCGTCTCATCACAACACATTATCAAAGAACGCAGCTGGTTTCCCCAAATGTTCACGTGCGAACCTTAACATTGCAGCTCTGTCTCTTCACCATCAGAAGTGTCTTCTTTAGCCAGCGAGAGTTAAAATCATGACGGTTCAGTTCATTATTGATGGTTCTCTTTGTGACCGACCATATTGCCACCAGTAGGTAATCTCTAATTATTTCACGATTATTTCATGATTATTTCACGAGAAGCTTTGGGGGAAATCTTATGAGGAGCACCTGAACGTTAAAGATGGTCGATGGCTTCTACTTTTTTCCACTTCGCAATGACAGGATCAATGCTGTTGAAAGGTATTTTCCGCTGCTCGGGTATCTTCCGTTAGCTCAGACCATCAGTATTTAACTTCATGATCCCCTTTTTCTGGTCATTGGAGATTCTATATTCTTCACCATGATAATACTGCTGAATGGCATTTCAATCTTTTCTGAGCTCTTGTTGACTACAGTGCATATTATAAGAACCCTCTAGAAGCTTCTTTACACCGTCATGATTAATATTATGTCTCTTAAATGTATGTGTTCTTATAAAGGAATTTCGTTAGGTTCTATAGAAATATTTTTTTTACCCCTGTTTTCATTAATTTAAATTTTACTGAATATCAATGATGTTTCATGCCATTTTTTGCAGATAACCTATAAACTTACATTAATATATGCCTATTGTATAAATTACATGAAGTTTGATGTGTTGGAAGTATATTATAATTGAATTTTGAAGGTGTAAGGATACTTATTTTATCCCAACGTATTAATCTAATTATATTCTACAAGACCAAGAAAACAAGTAGTTGCATCATGAAGAACAGCTGTCTCCCGCCAACGAGCGAACTCCAGGAGACAAACGTCGTATAGAAATATTCGTGCAAACTCGGTGACTGCGAACACCACAATTCAAAGTTCATCTACGTAACCTCCCTACCCTGTCAAGGCGAAGGACTGCTCATCTTCAAGATAGCGCGATTCAAAAACATGCCCACTCTCATGGCACTACCCTAACCCATGAAAAACTGAATCAAGACACCTCGATCATTCTGAGACTCCAAAACCGAAGAAGATTGTGGACAGCCGAAGCCGTCATTATTCAAATGAAAAAACCGTCAATTAACGTGCAATTTTAGCCGGAAACCATACTTCCGACATCTCTGAGTTGACCACCGTTAAAAAAGCATGTTTTTAAACTTAATTTCCTTTGCCTCCTTTGCCAGAGAACTAGATCGGCGCAACAAATAGTCAGACAACCTGACCCTTCCAATTTTATATGTTTCTTGTAGAGCTTACTTTCCCTTTAAAAATTTCGCGGGCCATGATTGGTCAATTTTGGGGATACTTATGTTCACTTAGAAATACTATATATGTATAATGTAGCCATTTTTTAATAATTCCGACTGCTTTGCTGGCCTGAGCCAGTCAAGTTCTTCTTACGTAAGTTCGTATAGATACAGCAAAACCTTTTTGTTTTTTTTCGTACGAGAATTATGTAAAGTGATTCGGGCGTTAAAGTGATTCCTCGCTTACGAGTTCTTTCGCAGCATACGTGGAAAGTAGCATTACACATTGGTGCAGTAAAAAGTGAAATTTCACTCGCTTCGTGCGCCGGTAGCGAGGGTGAACTTGCTTCCATCGTCTCTCTCCGTTTTCCTCATTTGACTCCATTTGAGGTGGACCAAGGACCTGCAGGCTCTCGACAAGAGCCTGCACGTAAGGTAAAGTGCCATTTTTGCTTGTGTTAAAATTATTTTTGCTTTGGACAGGAACTACCCTCTTTAACGACTCTTTCACAAAAAAATGTTTTTTCCGGTCCCTAAATGTGGAAATGCAAAAATAAATGAGGGAGACTCGGCGTATACCACTGAGGACCCTCTCCGATGGCCCGAAGCCAGATCGGGGGGAGGTCTTCGCTATTACTCATGGGGAACTAGGGATGACCCTAGTCAGACTTATTGACATGCACAACGGTTACTCGGCAATCTGTCAAAAGGAGAGCGACTGCGAAGTCCTCACCTCCTAAATAGCGGCAGAATCCCTGAAAAAAATCAATTTGAAACCTCACACGCCACCACAGATAAAACCCACCGCAGCACCATTTTTCGCCGCCTCAATCCTTGGGTCGGAGGCCACAGCATCGAAAAAATTCATGCTGAGTTCGAAAAATTCACTCATGGGCTAAGGTAACGGAAGTCCTTAAATTTAAGGACTATACGCACGTCTATAAAATCGTGTTTACGGATTTGGCAATGGCGGTAAAGGCCACGGAGGGCGGTATGCTCCTCTTTAGCCTTCGAATCTGTCCTGAGCAGATCGAGCTTGAGGAGTTTATCGACCTCCAAATGTGCTTCAAATACTATAATTATGAGGAGCACACTACAACCAACTGCCCCAGAGGGAATGCTATCTTGTGTTCTATCTGCGCGTCGGACACGCATTCTTGGAAGAGCTGTAAGAGCATCTCCATGAAGTGTCTCAACTGCGCTGGAGAACATAAGACGCTCTCCATGGCTTGCCCCATCAAGTACCTGATTTTGAAGAAAAAAGCTAACCAAAAGAAGTGGAAGAGGAAACAAAGGCTAACACAACCTATGCTTAAGTTGCAAAAGCTGCGGTAGCGGAGTCTAAAGGAAACCCGACATTTCTCCACGTCGAGAATGAAAACTCGACAAAAATTATGTGTTGCATATATTATGCTCATATTGCGAATCTCTCCTTCCCGGAGTGCTTTGCAGATGAGCTTAATAAGATGCTAATTCATAATGGAATGGAAGAAATGTGGTTTCCCCCAAACCCGCGGTCGGAGGAGATCCTGAAAATTAGTCTTAAACCCAAGTGCGAGACTAGTTGTCCGAAGCTCCAAACTCCCAGCAGTGCCACAACCCCAGCCTCCTCCAGGGACCCCAGGATCCAGGCTGCAAAAGCACGCACGGAGCAACAAACAACGCAAACTCACCAGAACAAAAACACAAACGCACACACACTTACACAGGTTGACAATGAGGCTACGGAGACTAGAGCTGCGAGAGCCGAGGGGATAGAGGCACGTTCGCCCTGCTCACGGAAAACCTCGCAGCCCCAGAGACGCCCGAGATCGTCCTCTTCTTGCAAGAGGGAATCTAGGCACGCATACCATTCAAGAAAAATTAACTTGAAGGTATTCGCTGCCGAAAGGTCCCCTTTTCCTAAGGAGATGGATGCCCTTGATGTATCAGAAGGTATAATAGCCGCAAGATACAAATATGAATTTACCTCGGACAAGTACAGTGAAAAGCAAGTCGAGGAGGCTTTACTCCAAGGCTTGATCAAACTGACTCCGGATACCTATGTCACCCTTACTGATGGCAAATTCAGAAAGAAACCTACAGGTAAAACTATCACGCCAGCTAAGACTACACAAGGACCTAAGCTTGTAAAAGAATAAGTCCTAAAAAAAACATCATATCACACTGAAGAACCCTTAAGTGAACTATACAATGAAGACTTTAAAGATATTACACTTTAACTCTGACGGATGGACAAATAAACAGACAGTGTACGGAAACGTATTGAGAAAATGCGACTCAGATGTTATATTTATTTCCGAACATGGAATAAATGACACAAACACACTAAAAAAATTTCCCTACGAAGTCTTGACCAAAAATCACAGCGAAGAACGTTTTGAGCAATCTTAACTCGCTGTGGAGATCCGTACGGAAGTGGGATCCCTGGTCCCGGCAACGGGGTACCAACCCCCAAGGAGAGGGTATTTTCCCCTTCCCAACTTTTTGAAGCTATGTGGTCACGGCAAAACAGGTTCTCTTTGCCGGTGACCTCAATGCAAGAAGCGCTGCCTCCGGTTATACGTCGAGCAACCCAGCAGACAGGAATCTCGTGACACTTATCGATAGACATATCATGACTAGAATTGGACTAGACTTCCCCACATTCATCACACACAGTTCAGCCACCAAACCAGATATTATACTAACCAGCAATATGTTTCCATACAATTACTTCATTTAGCCGGGCCGAACTATTCCCAGCGACCACCAGGCTTTCCTTATTAAAGTTTTAACCTCCCCCATTCAAATCACTATCCCAGAGCGAAAGAGCTACGCTCGAGCCGACTGGGATAAGTGTAAATAACTCCTCAAAATTTATAACCCAGAACCCTTAATTAATGCCTCCCTAGAAGAAATTGACGAGGAGTTGGATAAAATGAATGAAAATTCATTAAAAGCCGACAAGGAAGCCCTCCCCCGAGTTAAATATAAAACTCTCCCTGCCCCCTCATGGACCCCTAGAATGAAATCCCTCGCGAGGGAGTAGAGGACACGAATCAATGAAGTGAAGCTCACTGGCCCCAACATCAACACACACCGACAAGCACAACTCATTCGTGACGAAATAATAACTTTTATAAGGGATCAACAGAATGTACTCTGGAATAATTTAATTGACAGACTAAATAAACGTAGAAACCGACTCACGTACATTCTGGCAGACTGTTAAACGACTAAAAGGCGGACAACCACCAAAGACTATTAAGCTCAGACGTGATGACACTGAAATTTCGGACGTGGAAATCAGACTCTTTTGGGCATCTATATTTAAGGTATCCCTGGAAGAGAATGATGACTTCGATTTGGACTTTGAAGACGGAATCATTAACGACCTGAATGATCAAATACACACAACCTACCCTCACCATTGCGTATCACAGGATAGGAAAATGGAAGGACTCGGTGGTAGAATTACTGCCGAGGAGCTCTCAATAGCCTTAAAGTCCTTTTGACAGCGAGCACCATGGCGTACAGGACTGACAAAGGAGAATTTTAATTGAGCCCCGCCCAACATCTTATTGGGGCTCATGAATATCGTGAACGCGTGTCTGAATGTGGGTTACCTTCCCGACCACTGGAAGGTAGTGAAAATGATATTTATTCCAAAAACCGGTAAACCACCGGACAGTCCAGCTAACCTCAGGCCTATATCTCTCTTAGAATTTTCAAAGAAAGTCTTGGAGAAGATATTGGCCAATAGGGCAAATGCGTTCCTCGAGAATAACAATTCTCACAACAACCAGCAGCATGGCTTCCAAGCGAAGCGAGGAACAGACACGGCGCTAGCCGTAATTACCGAGAAGTTGGCAAAAGTAAAATCAGAAAAACGCCACGCAAATCTGGTGCTACGCGATGTCAAAAAGGCCTTTGACAAAGTATGGAGGAGAGGCCTACAATACAAGATCTTACAACTGGGCCTCAATCCCATACTTGAAAGGATCCTTTGTGACTACGTAATGGATAGAAGGGCGTTTTTGAGTATTAAAGGTTATAGTGGTGCTATCCTGCTCTATAACATATACACTATTGACCTTCCTCAACCTCTGACTGAAGGTTCCTTGTACGTCCAATTTGCGAACGGCATAACAATGATATGTACGGGGCCCTATCGGAATGCGAATTTCATGGCACAAAAAAAACGGCAGTGGAAATCGAAAACATCAACTCTTTCGTGTAATTCCATTATTCCGAAGGACGCTGGCAGACATTCGTATGGAGGGGTGCACGCATCCCATACCGCACGTAGGGCACGGTTCTGGGACTGCATATTACTTCCGGTGGGTATAGGAATCATGTAGCAAAAACTACACAGAATGCACGGAGGGACTTGGGTGAATTTTTCAAATTCGTAAACCTGAGCACCTCCAACAAACTCAAAATCTACAATGCGTGCATTCGCTTAAAACTCCTGTACCCCCCGGTCCCTATTAACGTAGTTTCCAAGACCCAAGTCATTTAACTGCAAAGGGTCCAGAATAAGGCAGTATATATCATTACGGCAGCCCGAAGGAGAAAAGGGAGAAGGCAGAGTCAACTCCATGGTGAACTGGGGATGACCCCCATAAACGTGGAGCTTTACCTCGGAGCAGCAAAATGCGGGGACAAGGTGCACCGGCACATCCCTCTCGAGGTTGTGCTCGGGCACATTGACTTTGACAACTTAAACAACATAAGACGACCAATATCGTTTAAAAGCAGCAGACTACCGATTGACATTGACGTCGACCCAAGGTTCACTTAAAGTAAAAAAAAACAATTCGCAACACAAATTACGAACAAAGCCATTCGAAATTAGCCAATATATTAGCATTTGTTAATATTAGTCTCTATTAAATACTTCCCCAAAATCTTTGTGCGAGATAGCGCCAAAAAGCAACAACAAACAAACAAGCAAAAACAACACAAAACCAAAACCAAAATCTGGGTGTAAAATACCCGGAAAAGAAGATGAAAATCTTCAACAAGCCACGTAGAGAGTAAAAAACACATACTACTACACAGACTTAAATGCCCAGCTCATTACCCGATAATATATTTATATATTGTCAAAAAATATAACCAAAACGCAAAGAAAGCCAGAGATACCCTTTCACCAGGGATCTGTCTTTCATACTTCTTTTTATTTTCACTTTCCTATTATTTTCCCCTATTTCTCCACTATTGCTCCTACTAAAACCCTCTTCTACTACATTCCTTACTTTATATGTCCAATGTCCAATTGAATAATTCCATTTCTGTTCATTCCCTGAAGATGACCTAACATGGTGGAAAGACGTGTAGGTATAAAGCATGTAGTTCGCGGATGTTTTTTCTCGCCTCGAAGACCTCGTTAAAAAATTTGTAAGAAATATTAAGAAAATACAAGTTAAAATTAATAACGCTACCACAGCTGTGGACTTCAATAGAACCTGAATACAACATGGCCTTTTACCTTTTTACCTACTTATATATATATGTATATATATATATATATATATATATATATATATATATATATGGAACCTTAACCCAAATTATGGGGCAGGTATTAAAAATAAAGAATACAAATCAAACTGATTCACCTAATAATTCAAAATATTATAATAAACAGTCGAGTATATCCCATCAATAATTAGTATTATTTGTTTTCCTTTTGCTTTTATAACCGCTTTAACACATTTTCGCATAGGTGGTTGGGGCAACCTTTTGATATTGAATTTAGTTTTGATGTAGCTGCTTAGTTTCGGGCAGACACAAATAAGGGGATTTTAAGAAGCACAGTGAAAAGAATGTTATTAGAAGCTGGGTGCAAAGGATCTAAAGCTATAAAGAACCCGTGGCTGTCCAAGGTGAACAAGAAGAAGCGATTGCCATGGGGAAAGAGCATGATTGGACTAAAGGTGTTTGGTCTGATGAAAGAAACTTTAAGGTATTCACTCAACATTAGTTTCCAGCAATTTATTACGCTTTAAGATTTTTATTAAATACTAACATTTTTATTAGATACCATAAATGATAATTAAATTTCGCATTCCTCTTAAGATCTTTGAAACCCCTTGAGCTGTTTCTGTTCGTCGAAGAGTTAAGGAATCTTATGATCCGAGATAGGTTGTCCCACCAGTCAAATTTGGAGGTGGCAGTGCAATGATTTGGGGATGCATGTCGTCTTCATGTTCATGATTTTTGTTCATTTGTGAGCGTAGAATGAATTCCAACACTTACACCAGCATGTTAGACCAAGTTTATCAACCATCCTTAGGTCAAATCTTTAATAATGACCTAACAGAAAATGTAATCTTCCAACAAGACAATGTCCCATGACACAGATCTAGAGTCTCAAAGGTTTGGTTTGAAAAGAAAGGGATGGCGTTGATGGAATGGCACCCTCAATCTCCACATCTCAACTCCATCGAACATTTGTGGTGAGAATTTGGCACGAGAGTAAGGGAGCAGAAATTCATGAAGAGTGGCAAAAAATTGAGCCAGTAGCCTGTGCCAACATAGTCTTAAGTATGAAAATATGCATAAAAGGGGTTATAAAAGCGAAAAGAGGACACATCGAATATTAATTATAGATAGATTATACGCCAAAATGTTTATTATTATTATGTTAACTATGAAAACAATGAGTATAAATCATATTCCTTACTTTTTCATACCTGCCCAATAATTTTGGCCATTGATTTATATATATGGCTGCTTCGTTTATCTTGCCTTGCAGTAATTTAACCTTTGCAAAGACTGAAGTTTAGGTCAAATCCACAAATCTGGGCTTTTTGCTTAGCGGATCGTCCGAATGTCTGAGCGATACAAAACTCCGTACTTAAAGCCCTCATCAACAGAGTCTTCTCTCATTCTTCAAACAGGACAGCGGTTGATACAGAATAAAGAGAGTAACTAAGTGCTCGTCAAAAACGGTTACGCACAAAAGTCAATCGATAATATCATCAAGCAAAAGATGGACCAAGCACAATTGAGCTTCATTACAAAGCATTCATGCAAACAGGATATAAGGAGGACGACATAGTCCCCAGAGCATTCATACATCGTAATGTTATCGTAACCGACCAAGCAATCAAATTAAATTAGAAATTTATTACAGAACAAAAAGAAAACTCACACCCTCATCATAAAGAATAATAAGGAGTAACAAGGAAAGTAAGTACCCTAGGAGACCTTACGGTCTATTCAAAGAGGGTACCTTTGGACTATCAATCGAGCAGGCACATGACTGCTCAATTGTTTTGCGTCCCTAAACGGCCACTTTTCAAGACTATGTCTAGTCTTGACTTGAACTGGTCAACAGATTCACTGTTGACAACTTCCACTGGAAGTGCGTTCCACTTACCGCAGATAATGTAGGTGAAAAAATTTCCACACATATTGCGGTTGTAACGCTTCAGTTCAAGTTTGAAGCCGTGATTGCGCGTTATGTTCTCACTCAGTGTGAAAATATCCCGGTAGTCAACATTGTCGAACCCTCGAAGTATTTTGAAAACTTCAATGAGCTGACCTCGCAGTCTAAGGGTTTCCAGCGAGAACAGATCTAATTCCCCTAGTCTATCCTCATAACTTTTATGTCGGATAGAGGGAATCAGTTTGGTTGCCCTAGCTTGTACGCGTTACAACCTTGTGATGTCCTTTCGAAACGATGGACTCCAAAATTGTACGGCATACTCCAGGTGCGGCCGAACGAGGGAGTTGTACAGACAAAGTATTATCTGCTTGTTACGGTATCCAAACTGGGGCTTTATGTAGCCTAACATCCTTTGGGCTTTCTTCTCTGCCTCGATGCACTGTTTCGAGAACTTTAGGGCCCTAGTGATAGTAACATTCAAGTCCTTCTCAGTGTCACTCGATTCAAGAGCAGTGCCCTTAAGGATATAATGAGATTGGGGGTTTTGGTGGCCGATATGCATTAATTTGCATTTGTTCACGTTAAAAGGCATTTGCCACGTGTCCGACCACTCCCCAATCTTCACAAGATCTTCCCGCAGGCGGGCAGTATTTCCATCCTTTGCAACGTTCATACCAAGCTTGGTATCGTTGGCAAATTTGGAAATCTTGGCAACCATGTCACCATCCATGTCGTTGACGTAGATGATGAATAGTAGTGGCCCCAGGATAGAACCTTGAGGCACCCCGCTAGTAACGGGCACCCACTCAGAAGCCTGTCCATTCACCACCACCCGTTGCCGTCTGCCACTTAGCCAGTTCTCGATCCAGCCGGCTACATTTCCGTCTATGCCAAGCGCTTTCATTTTCCGGAGAAGGCCGCGGTGTGGTACCTAATAAAAGGCTTTCTGAAAGTCTAAGTAAACCGCATCTACCGCCTTATCCCGATCGTGCTCACTGAAAACGAAGTGGAAGAATTCCACAAGGTTCGTCAGGCATGACCGTTGCCTTCGGAAGCCGTGCTGGTAACTCCTCAGTAGCAGGTTTGACTCTTAATACGATGTCATTTTGTCCACCATCATGATTTCCATGAGTTTACCGACTATCGAAGTCAGACTGATAGTTCGGTAGTTTGACGGATGGCTGAGGTCTCCTTTCTTGAAGATTGAAGTCTCTTTCACCTCACGCCAGTCTCTAGGAACGCATCCGGTCCGGATTGACATGTTAAAGGTAGCGCACAGATGTCGTGATACTTCATCGCATACGTCCTTCAACACCTTGGCTAGAAACCCGTCCGGTCCAGGGGACTTATTCGTCTTTAGGTCAGCGATCTTTTTCTTTATTTCTCCTTCGGTGAAGTCCATTGCCTCCAGCTTTTCCCCCGAGTAGGAATACGTGGGCTGGGGGATGGGACCACACTCTTTAGTAAACACTAAAGAGAAGTAGTCATTGAGAAGGTTAGCATTTTCTGTATCTGAGTGAGTTAATGCACTCTCCTCGTCCACTAAGGGCACAATCCTACGATGGATTGGTTTACGGCTATTTATATAGCCGAAGCCCTCCTCGGGATTCTACTTGCAGAGTCTCGCCACTCGGAGTTCCTTAGTACGCTTAGCCGCCCTTATGCTGGACTTCACTCTCCTGTCTAGCCTCCGGTACTCGTCAAAGGCACCCGAGATCTTCGATCGCCGGTACGCATTTCTCTTCTCCCTAAGCAGTTGGCCGATTTCTCGGTTAAACCACTTTGGTTGAACAAAAGACCTACGCAGGCATTTCAGAGGGATGCAACTAGATTGAAGACCCATGAACTTATTTTTAAAATTGTTCCACGAATCCTCAACCTCTTCACATACCGCTAGCCTTACATCAGTCAGCCCAGCACGAAGGCTTGCAAAGTCTGCTCTTCTCAAGTCAAGTTTCCTTGATTGACTGGCAACAGACCTTACCTTCGGGATCTTGACGGTAAATCTAACTAGCTGGTGATCACTGCCACCGAGCTCTTCGCCTACAGAGACATCCTCAACGATATCATCCTTAGAGGTGAAGACCAAGTCGAGGATATTCTCTCCTCTCGTCGGTTCTCTGACCCATTGAGGGAGGAACTCCAGGAATAGCGCGCTCTCGCCACAGGCTGCTCTGGTTTCCCAGTCAACTTGTCTGTTGAAGTCGCCCATAACGATGCACACTCTGCCTTGAACAAGCTTACCCAGCAGCTGTTACAGTTTCCTGTCCTTCTCAACATGTTAGGAAGGGGGTCTGTAAAGCACTAGGGTCGTGTATCTGACAGGACCTATCTCTAGGTCAACGCCTAGGAGCTCGTGATCGGATATAATGTTGGAGTTCGTAGATTTGATTGTATCCTTAACATACAACATTACACCCATACCCTCTCTGTATGGCCTATCTTTGTGGAAGAGTTGGTAGCCAGAAACCGTGAATTCGCCTTCAAAGTCTCGGTTTGAGGTTTTTATCCACGATTCTGTTATGGCTACCATTTCGGGTTCTTCCGTCGCTACGAAGCCACGGAGCTCAGGAAACTTGTTCCTGATTGACCTCCCATTTAACAGAAGAACTTTCAGGGAGTCCCTGACAGAAGGAGTCCCTACGCTTTTTCGTTTCCCGGCTTGTTTGTTGGCGAGGCACCCCTTTTTGCGACCTCTGAGAAGGTCGTTACTGGAGTGACACGGGCGTACTGGCGTACGTCCACCCTCACTCTGGGCTGGATACTCCTTTCGGTCCTCTCTACAACATCCTGGATCATGTTCGACAGAGAGGCCTTTCCTTTAAAGGAAAGATGTACCCCATTCCTTCAGTAGAGATCATTTCTACCATAAAAGGTGCGGTACGGGTCCACAAAAATGACCCACTCTGCCGTACACAAATCTGCCAGGCGCCGGTTTAAAGAGACATTCGTCGAGTGAGTGGTCCGTGTTGGACCCTTTCCTCGGGAGCATCTCGACTACCACGCGCTTGCGGGTTTTTAGCCCACAGTCGTCCACGGCACCCATGACCGTGTGTAAGATTTTATCTGTAGGGTCTACCTTACCTCCTCTCAGGTAGAGGTCGTTTCCACTGACCATCAGAGCAACGACTGAGCTCTCACAAATCTGTGATTTCTCAGCCTCTACTCTGATGTGATGGTTACCACATCCTGGCAGGCAGCTTACCGTAACGCTTGTGCAAAGTAGGGCCGCTAGTAGGGGCTGCAGGTCCCGTGCATGGGAATCACCCACAAAGATGACCCTGGCAGATTTGCCTGCTGAGCTCGGATTCTTTATTTTCTAAGGCAAGCTCTCCGATTCCTCTCTCTTTCCCGTCATGGTCTTTTCAGGCTTTTCTTTTTTCTTCTTCCTCTTATTCTTCTTTTTCTTCTCTATCATCTTTTCCCCCTCGTCATCCTTTTCATTAACTTCTTCTACCTTTTCTTCTTCTATTTCTCTCTCTTCCTCTTTCTTCTTTCCCTTTTTCGTCTTTTTTTCTTTTGGCGTCTCTGCCAAATTCGGGCCCGGGCTCTCTGCAAAGGTGGTGTTTGCAACAGGACTCGAGAGCTCGTTTAACTTCTCTTCGAGGCTGCGGATCTGGTAGGAGTGCTCCTCCTTAAGCCTCTCGATTTTCTGTTCAAGGTCTGTAGTTCTTTCCCTGTAGTAGGCGACTACTTTCTCCACTTTCTTCTTTAAAATGCAAGTGGTGCATACACTGCCTAGGTGGCATTTCACATAGCAGCCTTCCGGGAAGTCAACGCACCACTTGTCCTTCTTTCATGTCGCACACGTGAATTTTAGCGCTGCTGGACCTTTCTTGCCTGCCATTTTGAACACTCTATTTCTTAAGCTTGTGACCAATCAATATATAAAAAGGGGTTGGTGAGTTCTCCCCGCGTGAGTCGCTCCTGCCTATTGATCGGAGTCGTTTCGAAGTCTTCCAGAAGGCACGCTCCATGTGCTGCTGTTCGTCCGACCGAGTCGTCAAGCCTCAGCGTACCGTGGCTCTCAACCAAGCAGCACAGACAGTCTTCGAAGGGGCCATCGATTTCTCACCAGTTGAACAACAACGAAGCACGCCCCTTACTAAACTCCTACTAGTTCCCTTCACAACGGCCAGGGCCATCGATTTGTCACCAGTTGAACAACAACGAAGCACGCCCCTTACTAAACTCCTACTAGTTCCCTTCACAACGGCCAGGATCTCAAAGAAACGTTCAATAGATATCCCGCCACACCAAGGAACTCGACCCAAGGCTTTTTCTTGGCCTGGCAACCAACATGGGAACAAAGGGCCGTCACCTTGGACCAATGATACCAGAAGCACCCGTCAGCGGGCACTGGGAATGGTTAATAATTACGCGCCAGGAAAGGGGTTAACGGGGCACTACACTCATCCCATTCATCGTACCCCAACGCCTAGGACACCTCTAGTCCTAGTCTCTCGCAACCAGTAAGCGTCGATTGGCGTTGTTTTTAGAGTTTCCAAAGCCTCTCTTCTAACGCGTGAGGTAGCTGCCAGGTCCTTATATGTAGATAGAGGAAAAAAAGGGATAGAGTAACATGATAGGATTAGGCCTTTTTTGTTTTTTTTTTGTTTTTGTATAATGGGAATGTGGAGAAATGGCTACATTAAGGATCCTGGAGGACTATAGGTACATTAAAGCCCCCCTCCCTTACGAGGAGGAGCGTGGGAAAGGTAGCCGGAGAAAATGCTTACCATGTGTGATCTCCCCGCCGCTGTGGGCAGTTGGAGCTAACATCTTTTTTAAGGCGACCACCTAAGGTCCTTAAACGACGCTCTAACGATCGAATTACCTACGAGACCCATAAACCCGTGGTTATGGAAAAAAAGCGTTGCGAGTCAAAAGGCACGCTAAGTAGCGGTGTGGTTGCGAGCCTCTAATTTGCTAGCTGACTTGGGCACCCCAGTGCCACCTCAGGAATTCTCCCTCTCCCCAGATGTTAACTCACCCCCCCTTCTTTTTGCTTCTGTGGCCTGGTCACTTCCCCCTTTAGATGGGGCGGCAATCCGCCTATAAATAAGCCCCGCAAAGAAAGAGAAGATATTATCAGAAGTCGATACGCCAGAGGAGGATAAGTTCGTGAAGATCGATCCATCGGCCAGACAAGAAGATTATTAGTAGTCGATTCCCCAGAAGAAAGATTAGTTCGTTAAGATCGATCTTTCAGCCAGACTAGAAGATTAGAAGTCGATACGCCAGAAGAAGGGTTAGTTCGTGAAGATCGATCCTTCAGCCATACAAGACTATTTCCGTGAAAAACGATAGGATCAGATTGAGAAAATCGATCCCCCCTTTCAGCGCCGTATTACCGAAGAAGCCTTTGCAGTCTGCAAAGAAGTCTGACTAAGGAAAAGCAAAGCCGCTCACACTCGAGCGACTCTCACATCTCAAGCTCCGTAAGAGTGAAAGGAGAAGAACCCAGCTTCAACGAGCTCCCTTTCTTTAATTACGTGGAAGAATCAACCCCCGTGACAGGCTAAAAGCAATACCTCCTTGACGAAAATTTAACCAGTGGCCTCAACACTTCAAAGCGAGAGATAAGTCCTCCAGCGACATCCGGCAATCCCTAATACCTACCTGTAAGTTAAAAATAACATTTATATCTCTATTGCGATAGTAGAAGTTTAGTACGTCCCAAGTTTTAAAGGAGAGTAGAAACCATTGTTCTTGAACCTAGGCCATATGTGTTTGTAGACGAGAGTACGTTAATTTAATGTTTAACGCTAATCAAATAGAGTCGCGAAAAAAATACTAATCGGCAATTGGTATGTTTACGGGAAGCCTATTTGTTTAGTTTTTGTCATTGAAAGATCTTTGATGCCAAAGATAGAAATGTGGTAACTGTTAGTTTGTAATAGTTAAGTGTTTCGTTTAAAATACATGTTTATTTTGGTAGATTCTGGTGTTTTCTCTTATCATTATGTGTTTAAAAATAGCTCTTCATTAAGAAAAAAAACCACTGAATAGCACTCTTAGAACAAAGCCTACTTCATCATAGAAGTAACTCACGCCCCTTAAAGCATACCACTACTAAAAGGGTGTCAAAGAGTATAGTGATCAAAACCAAGGGTCATTCCACGACAGGGAAATAGGATAGAAGTAAAAAAAAAAGAGAAGGATAGAGTAGAAGAAAAGAAAGAATGACGCACTTATTCTGGAACCTCGTTTCCGACCAAATCGACAAGGGAAGCCCTGCGAGGGGGTACCCAGAAGAGGTACCTCGGCCGACCTAGCTCGAAAAGTCAAAGGTCCACACAAGCTCTCTTCCCGCGACAAGGGGCGTCACCTCTCCCTCTGGTGACGCCGGAACACTTGCAAGAGTGTAATCTCTTGTACAAATATTAATATAACGTCAGTAACTGTGAGCATCGCACTTCCTAGGACATTGGGATGACTTCCAATATAAAATCTACAACTCTGTCTCAGCAACTAACATTGCATCTCCAAGACGGAGCTATCGAACCCCACACTGCAAAGCATCAGACAACCCGCACCCACGAAATGTAAAATAGAAATACAAGCATCATTCTGCTGGAGAGTGATCGACGATGACTAAGCATGAAATAAACATTCAGTTCCAGCCAGAAACCAGTTTTTCTACAACGAGAGGACTTAATAACGCTCGCATTACATCATAGTCCCCTTTTGTTTACCTTTGCTCCTTTACCAATCATTTACTATTTTGTATACGCTATTATTTCGCCGATTTAACATTGTTTAATCCCTATGAAGTTTCTTGGACTTGGAATTAAAAAGTTGCTGACACGGATAAATAGAGATTTATATTGGTGGGAGAGTAAAGTGGTGAAATTGAGGGAAGTTAAAGAATAGTTATGGTGAGGGAGATAAAATAAAAGTTAAATGGCGGAAGAGAAGCTCTGGTTTTCTGGTAGCTTTGGATTTGTTTTGTTTTTTTCGCTGTATTTTTTCTCTAATAAACTATAATATAATTGAATTATATAGGAGTTGGCATTCAAGCCTTTATTTTGGTGCGAGTTTCATCCTGCTATTAGGTATTTGGAAAAGTTTACGTGATTAGTGAATTACTTAATTTGACTTTTCTAGATCGAGAAATTGGTTTCATTATAGGTTGGTTAAATTATTAAAGACACCTGAACACTAAGTTAATCGTCTTTGTCACGTGTATTTTTAAGTCACGTCACCGTCTGTCAGTGCCCTTCAGCTTTTAAAATGTCTTATTCGTTTGGCGACATCGATGGCTGCGTGTATTACAGACCACGAGTGACAAACGGGTGCCAATGGCTTGCCAGATCCTCTTTGCCCTCTCATGGCGTGCCATGTTGATCGGAGATAATCTAACCGAGTCGTGGAGCTCCGTCTGTCTTTTGTGCTTTCTCCTTCGGTTGTTTCTGATGATAAGCACTGCTTTGTTCTGGATTATCTATAGCTTTGCAATGTGGATCTCGGCGCACGTGTTCAACGGCAAGCATGGGAGGGGGGGGGGGGGGGGTATAGGAGCCTCAAGCGAATGCACGCATGGAATACCTTGAGTATATTTTAGGGATTTAATGCACGGAAACTTTAAAACTCCCTCAAATCTCTGTTGCTATTCCGACTGCACGCTCTATATGATTCGTGTAACCCCTGGTAGTGATCCTGAGCACCAGAACTGTTCCTTCTGTGCAGTAAGCGATTCGCTCCCCGTTCATGCGCATATCAGTGATGGTCTTACGAAACATGGGAATTATTTTGAGGCGTTGGTTGATACCTTTTATCTTTTCTGGCTATAAAATTGCTGTGAACATAAGTGGGTGTACCAATTTGGGATATATCGTCAGCCAACTGAACGTATATCAAACTCTCGGAGAGTGGTTGTTGTAGGACTCGTGTTTAAATCTTGTATAATGGAGGACTGATGCAGTACCCTTGAAAGACCCTGCTTTATTTTGAATACGGGGCAAGTATTATTCATGATTTGTACATATGTATGCTCTCCTCTCAAGTATGGGGTTGAGGCCTATTTGCAGTATTTTTATTGCAGACCTCTTTTCCAAACCTTGTCAAAGTTTTGTTGACATCGTGAGCACCAGGTCGGCATGCCTGTTATCAGCCTTGATCTAAGCTAGATTTTGGGTGACAACGGCTAGTACCATGGCAGTCCCTCTTTTCCATCTGAAGCTGTGTTGCAAGCTTTTTTCATCAAGAAAAGAAGTGACTTTGTTAGCCAAATTCGCAATTTTACAGAAGGTGGTGTAATATAAGCGTAAAAGTTTGGCCTTCTCTTTTGCCCAACCAATTTATTTTCAGCGCCTTTAATAACGAAAGCAAAAGGTGTTTTACTTTTAACGCATAGAGTATCAGAAGGAAATTTGAAAGCCATGGCTAGTCAAAAGATTGACATTATTGTTTTAACCCAGTCTTGTGTGAAATGAAAAGACATGATAAAGCAAATTGAATTTAAATTGTTACAAAGTTTTAAATAATAATAGGAATACAAGGAAATGGAATGGAGTCCTCTTTGTGAGGGAATCGATACTCTCCCTCCCCTCTCAGCTGAGCCTCTGGTCTTTAACCACAAAATCCTGGCAGTGAAGATGATGGAGCTCAAACTCGTAACCACCTGTCGCTCGCCCCTTGTCTCGAAAAGAAGCTAAACGGTTAAAACAGCAAGATCTCCCCTAAGAGCGGGTATTCAATTTAACCTCAGCTACGAAATTGGAGGAGTGTCTCCATCAAGCCAGAAAGTCCCTCAGGACCAGAGGTACGACGCCCTGAGAAAAACTGATTGAGAGCAGACTTCATGCGGCATGTCCACGCATCCTCCCCCCCTTCTGCTCCTACCCCAGTGGGGTGACGACGTATAAAAGCGAAGATCTATGGAAAAACGTGGTAGATTACGTTAGTCATCAAGACGCCGAAGTTCCCGGCAAGAGGCCCAGGCTATAAACAGAAGGGACTAAGAAGAAGCTCATCCTCGAGCTAGTTCCTAGTGATCACACCGAATTTTAAGTTAACTTGATCAAGTTCAACTTACTCTCGTTAGAGAAACCCCACTTATCCTGGTGTAGCCCAAAGCACTGCGATAGTCCTCACCTTTGAGGAATAGCGGAACTAAGAAGAAGAAGCTCATCCTCGAGCTAGTGCCTGGTGATCACACCGAACTTTAAGTTAACTTGATTTAAGAATCAAGTTCAACCTACTCTCGTCAAAGAAACCCCTCCTATCCTGGTGCAGTCCAAAGCACCGAGATAGTCCTTGCCCTTGTGAAAGAGATCCGAGTGAACTCCCTCCAGCACTCCCCTGAGTCAAAGGATTTCCGCATTGGCTCATCGCTAGACAGAGCGAATTATTCCCCAGAGTAATTCGAAGAGAAGAAAGAAACATTCTTTCACTGCCCAGTGGTGAGATCATTTCCTACCAAAGGCGTAGGTCTTTCCAGCTCTCACACACGCCGAAGACCCCCGTGGCTTTAAAGCTATTTCGCCCATACTAGACATCTGGACAAGTGGCACGCGTCATCCAGACAACAAGAATTCCTGAGGTGACGGAACGATTGAGTTCAAGGTCAGACTCAACCTCGATTCTAGTCGGAAGTATAAAGGTATTTAAAACCCGGTATCCGTTTCTTCAAAGTCTGTTTATATTTTTTTTATATTAAAATGAGTTGTGGGTCAACCGTCACTATAATTTCCAGTATGCCATTTTAGAAAGCCTCATTTTTATGCATTTAAAGTGTCGAATTTCGTTAGTTTATGTTTTGTTTTGTTTAAATTAAAGTTTTAGTTTTTTTTAACAATCTTTTATTCAATCCTCGAAAGGCTAAGCAAGGCACTAGAAACCCTCAAAGTTAAATCAGTAATAATCAAGATAATAATAATCAAACATATATTGAACTCTTAGAGGTAAAACGTATAACGGAGGTTGGTGATGTACGTAAACAAACCATACGAACTCAAACTCCAGTCCCGCTATCACTCGGTTCTTCCTATAGCCCGACAAAAATACTTGGTGTCAGGCTTTATGGGTATTGGAAGAACTCACTAGAAGTTGTGTCTTGTGTTTCCTTCAGGAATAGTAAATGTGTGCTAAGCGTTCGAGGAAAGATTAAAATAAACAAGTCCGTGTATATATAAATTTGTGGGGGATTAGCCAGTCAAGGTTATCAATTATTTTTTGATGGAGTGGTATTCGAATTAGAAAAGTATTAGGATTAAGGGAAGTTAGGCAGAGCGCTACCTGGTTAGTGGTTGCATAACTACTTGAGCGTAGAGCGGTGAGAGTGTGACAGACACCTACAAAATGGATTCGGTCGAAAGATTCTACCAACAAGCCCAAATGCTGGAACTAAAAGGCGAAGATATGGATGCCTACGCCTTCTCAGAACTGAGAATAGAAATATAAGAAGAAAAAAAAGATTGGTAAAAAGATATCGAAGAAAGAAGTAGAGCAGAAAAGAAAAAACGAAGAGGCAAGAAAACAGTGGGAAACAAAAGCCGAAGAAAGAAGAATGCCGAGGGTAAGTAAAACAAACGAAAGAATAATACAGTTGAAAAGAGAAGCAGAAGAAATAAGAATACAGATGGGAAGAGAACTAGTGCAAGCGGAAAGAGAAGCCGGGAGAAGAAGAATAAAGAGGGAAAGAGAAGCAGAAAAAGAAGAATAAATATAGGAAGAGAAGTAGAAGAAAGAAGAAATCAAATTAAAAGAGAACTAGCCCAAGCAGAAATAGAAGAGAGAGAAGAAAAAGAAAGAACGCTCGCAGATGAAAGGGCATCAAGCGAGAATCAAATAGAGGTCAAGGCAGTTTTATCCCGGCCTGGACCTTGGATAGTACCATCTATGAAAACATAGCGAAATGGGGTGACGTTGGAGGAAGAAGTAAGTAGGGAAGCGGTACAAGCATGTGTACTTAAGAAAGTGCCTACGGTGAAAACCCAGCCAAATGGAGTGATGATAGAGGAAGAATGAAGTAGGCTAGAGGTACAAGTAGGTGTACCTAAGAAACTACCTACGAGGAGAACCCAGCCAAATGGGTTGAAAATGAGGGAAGATGGAAGTGTAAAGTGGGTACACCCAGGTAAACCGAGTCAGACGGTAGACGCGGATAATGATTATCCCCTACCCCAGTAGTCTTCCTCCAGAACGAAGCATCCAAGGATTGTCCATTGAAACTCTAAGTCGTCGTGTGCACCACGCCCATAAACGATTCCGTAGGGAAAATCTTTTTAGACCCAGTGAGATCGAACCCAGACAGGATCTACCAGTGTACCTTGTCAAAAGTGGACTATGATAATCACGCTCCTATCATTTATGCCACAGTGCAACAGGCCGCTCTAGCCATGACGTTCAGTTTAAAATTATTCAAGTATCATAAAAAGGGTAAGTCGAGTAGGTTGAAATTCCACTACCATTTTGTGAATTACTTGGGTAGACTCAATAAATCGAATGACCAACTCAGGAACGGTAAGATAATGGTCATAGCGCACCCCTTTAATATTAGCTACATCAAAGTAGCCGATAAGGTAAAGCCGCTCTATAACCTGAGTCGAAACCCCATCAAGGGTAATTTCAGTCCTGCCATCACTCGTTCCTTCCTATACCACGACACTCTTCTATTAAGGAGACAATTTAAACGCGATAGTTTCTGATATCGTCATTCTATGTAAAACTGCTATTTTAGTGAAACGAACAAAAAAATGTTAAATTGTTGAGTTTCTAGAAACTTTGCTATGGAGCAATTGAGAGTAATATTTTGGGATTTTAACTTTGCAAATGGAGATTTAAATAGTTTAAAAGATTATAGCCAGGGAAAGCAATTGTTCGATTTTTTTTATCGGAAATATCTCAACTAAATTGTTATTGATCTAATGTACGATTAAAAAAATATTATTCGACAATAAGAATATGAGTTTTTTGGATAGTTTCTTTGTCGGCGAACATATAAGCAGCAAATAATCATAATTCTTTTGCATTAAATTTAAAAGCTGCTTTTCAAATTAAAAAAATCACGAAGTAATATTTTTAATTTCACGAATGCAAATTTCGATTCTTTTCCTAATAAGAAAAGGCAATTCCTCTAGGTGACATTCTTAAATATAAAATTATCATTGCGATGTTTGAAAAAAAGAAAAAAAATAAATACGATAACTAATATTTCCAACTAAGGAATGCACCTTCACTGTTTTCCTTAGATCAATACTAGAATAAATTTGCTTTAAGATAAAGAATCCGATATTATAACTTGCTAAAAGAAAACTATAACAATTTTGTCGCCAAAATTATGTTCATTATTATTTTTATTATCTATTTTTATGTACATATATGATAGAAAATGGACTCGAGATGCTATAGGGCCAATTAAAAATGATAATGGCAAATTGGATAGTAACACAAGAACTTTACACCAAACCTAAATTTTCTGAGGAATTAAACGTGGAAGACAATAAGTCCCATTCTTTTTTGTCTCGAGGTAATTGATTTTAATGAAGAAACTATCCGAGCCTATCTTAAGTGTTCACAGATTAAACCTACAAATTATTTAGACAAACAAATAGAAAAGGACTAAATTTGTGTTTTAATATAATATTGATACATATTAATGAGTTAACAAACGAGATCATAACGCTAATCACCCAAATCTTGGGATTATTAATTTCGAGCCACTTCTACTTTTCGAAACACCGTCTAATAACTAAAGAACAAGTACAAGAATGAATTTTATTGCGATTTTTGGAATGTGAGATTAAATAAAGAGTAGTTTCATTATTCAAATTAATCCTGCATCGCCAGTTCAAAATATACAACTCAGTTCTGGTCTCCTTACCTGCAAAAATATAAATCCAGATTGGAGAGAGTACAGCGAAGGGTGGCAAAGCTCATTCCAGAGCTGCAGATGAAACACTATAGGGCAGACTTAAAGAAATTTGATTGAATGGATATAATAAAATAAACTTTGACTCGCCTTTTATCACGCGTGCAAGATTACGCCAAGAGGATTATCTTGGAGAACTTTTTCACATAAATAATCATCTCAACATGTACCTTTGTCAAGCTAATCTGGTCTAAATCAAATGTTAATCAACAGGTTTAAAAATTAATTGAACGATCATCTATTTAATTATCAAAGTACACGCAATAAAAACAAGATTCTATTTCATTTCTTTAATTCAAATAAATTTCTTAAAGATTTCTGTGTGACAAAAAAAATAGTTTGAAAAAACAGTAAAATTATAAATTTTGTATATTTTCATAAATCTTTCGAAATATTGACATCGGAAAAAACTATAAATATAATCTGATTTAGATACGGTGAGTTAAAAAATTTCCTTTATTTTTGTATCTAATTTAAGTATTAGAAATAATAGTTTACATTTTTGGAAATAAATATAGAATAATTCTACTCATAAAAACAACAAACAAATCAACACAGGTTCTAGCTTTCCAAAACGTAGGTATTAAAGAAGAGATCAAAGTAAAAGAGAAGCTGACGTGGATGTTGAAGCGATTTTACAAAATCGGGAATTTCAAGTAATAAGTAGCAGAAAGAAGTGACCATAAGTCTCATTAATCTTAACAAATACTTTGCCCTTCAAGGCTTAAGGGCTTGAAGTTGGCAAAAACTCTTTATATTTTCCTTTCATTTTCTTTAGATAAATATATCCCGATATATGTTGTTATTTGTTTATTAATTGCTAAGTTAAATTAAATGTTCAGAACATATTACGTATTTTCTCTCATCTCTCATAATTTAAATATATCTTTTGAGGTACCAAAAAAATTAGAAAACATTCTCTGTCAATTACTATCAAAAGGTCCATGCCCAAAATAGTAGGGTGATATGATCCCAAAATATGGTTCTTGAAAACACATGTTTGCTTAATCCAGATTCTGATACATTGAATGAGTCAATTTATTTACGTGTATATGTAAGCAATGCTTATAATTAAAATTCGCTGATCAGAGTTAGTATATATATGAACTCATTTTATAACTTAATAAAGGAAGCTTAAAAATTTATTTTAGGATAAAATAGAACAAATTGCAAAAAGATTGAGATCGATTATAATAGATCTCATTATTTTTTTATTTTTTTCTATTCTATCCTGAAAGTAATTTTTAAGCTTCCTTTATCAAGCAATAGTATCTTACTACATAACATTTAGTAAGAATACTTCCATTAAGCCATATTGTCGATCAGCTACTTCAACAGATCACAAACAGATGAGAAAGAAACCTTTTACAATTAAAAGAGCAGACCATTGAGGGAATTACCAGCAGAGAGTTTGTAAGAAAAATCTCTAAAAAAAGGATGTCGAAATTAATGAAAAAAAAGATTGGACTATAGTTAGCCACCTTTTTTTCAGCGATCAATTCTGTAGGGAGAGCCAGCAATTCTGGAAATGTCACCTACAACAGTCTGACCAATGCTGTACCAGGAGCGCTAACACTTCGTCTAGGCTTAAGGTGTAGACATGATGCTTTATACTTAATAGACTATCAAAATTGTTGTGTGTGAAAAGTTTACAATACCATCTTAAAATCAAAGCCAAATTAAAAAAAATAATTTTCAAATTTTACCTGCATATAGCCTTTAATAAAATAAATAATAGATACTAAATCTTGTTGCTAACTTCTGCCAAAATATTTATAAGAAATGAATTGTTAATTGCCAATTTATGAAATTAGCAATGAGACAAAGTAATCTAAGAAAATTAAATGAACCTACGAAAAGTATTTTAGATAGAAAAGCATAAAATACGAAGGGAATGAAAGATAAAAGATTGATTGTTATAACACAAAATATATACGCAGCAATCTAAGGAAAAATCTAACAGAAGAAAAAAATCGTAAAAAAAGATGAAGCTAAGGTTGTATTAATTTAACATGTAATCGGCTGACAAACAAATACGTCCCTCAAAAATAAACAGGGATAAAATCCATAAAGATTTGCTATCTGCACCCATACTTCCAGTAAATACTAATTATTGGTACCGAAGTGAATTGTATTCTCAACATTCTAAAAAAATTATCATATCTTTTATTAACCTCTAATAAATTGACAACAAAAGTCTTAAATTAAGTCTAACAAAAACACTCGAACCCATTCATCATCCAAAGGAGGCTGATTTCAGGAATAACTATAAAAACACCGATTCTTTTTTCAAAAACCTTCAGCAGCAAGGATTAACAACAGCCAACTTGGCTTAGCTGGTTAAAATATAAACATACAAATTAATAATTTGACCTTCCTTTTGATTGTACAACAAATAAAGTGGTATTCAGCACGACAGCTAAATAGGATATATATATATATATATATATATATATATATATATATATATATATATATATATATATATATATATATATATACATATATATATATATATATATATATATATATATATATGTATATATATATATATATATATATATATATATATATATATATATATATATATATATATATATATATATATATATATAAATATATATTCTCTCATGAACGCGAGAGAATAATGAAATAAATGCATCACAGCTATTTGGGGGGGGGGGGGTAATAGTTATTTGGTACTTCGAAATAATCCGTGCTTGGGTGGGATTCGAACTAAGCCCACTGAGGAAGTGAGCAACTGCTTCAATCTAAAAAAGTGAGCCTTAAACAACTCGGCTACGCGGAAGAGCAAGTGGTCTAAGGGGCGATTTAATTGAGATCCAAGAAGTTGCTCGCTGCCTCCTTGTGCTTGGTTCGAACCCCACTACAGCACGTGTTTTTTCGAAGTAGGAAATATCTATTTCCGATAGAAAATATTATTTATTTTCTCGTTCTTGCAGTGTGTTGAAATATGTTTGCCTCGTTAACAAAGTCTCAAAAAAACAAAATCAAAGATTTGATGCAGTTAGATAAGTTTGTATTAATTTAACATGTAGTTTTATTTTTAATTTGATATTATTAATTTATGAGGCCGCCGTCGCCAGCTAGGATACGCTGAAGGTTAGACCTGAAGATCGCGCCCACATTGCGGACGAAGTCATTCATCATGCTGACCTATAACCCGTTCAAGGAGGACTTGAGCTCTTCGACATTGCTGTGGCGGACCATGCGCCCCAAGTTGTAGTCGAGGGGATTAATGTTGTGTGACTGCGGCAGTCAGATTTCATTACACGAGAAACTTTTGTTTGAACCAAACCGCTTCTGCATGGTCTTGGCCATGTTGGACATGGCCCTGTCATAATGAAAGACGTAATTAACTTTCATGGCAAATTTTTCTTTGTAATCGGTCGCGGTAAGCCTCTACCCGGCCATTAACTACCCCTTGGAATCTTCTAGACATTCGAAGCTACGATGGTTAGCATCTTCACGGTGGCCAAGGGCTTATTCGTGAAAACGTAGTGGACCTGGCCTACATTCTGGCCGAACCTTACCACGCAATCGTTCTGCTTTTGATGATCAGATCGACCGTGAAGGCATTTTCATCTATAATTACGAATTGATTGCCATGACTCTTCAATTCGTTGAGAAAGCGAGTACAGTAATCCAGACGCTGTTCTAGCATACGATCGCTGAACAAAAGCTCTTCCACGCACCTCAAACTATTATTATGTTATTAAGTAAATTGACTTTAATGTAGGAGCTGTATGTGATTGTCATTTTCCTAAGAATAGATAAACAGATTTATTTTTTCATTCATTCATGTAATTCTTAATACTACTCCTACATGTTTTAATGTTTCATATATTCATATTTATTATACTTAATAAAAAGAAATAAAAATATAATTAGTAGGCCTTTTGTAGTATTTAATCTAGTCATCATTTAACGAATCTTCCTTTAGACCAATTTTGATTCCACTAATCATCGTTTAAACCCGTTAAACCAAATGACCTATTCGATATTGGACCAAGAGCGATGAATCCATTTTAAAAATTATATTTCAATTTTATATTAAAAAATATCAACAATATAAATAGTAAAGTCTCCCTTTTTCCTCAGGTATACGTTGCACCATGAATCGGGTCTAGGATGGAAAAGGTGGAAACTGATCATCGTAGATGTGATAGCGGAAGATAAAGGTTTATACCGCTGTCTAGTTGGAACCAAACCATCTTTGGTACTTGACGTTATGCTAAATGTAACAGGTGAGGAACCTTGACACATTTTTGGAAGAGAGTTGATTAAGGTGGAATAAAGATATTAATCTACGCCGAAAAATTACACAGATATCTCCACTAAATTGGACCAAATGTGTCATGAAATACAAATAAATGAAAGATCAATCCCTGTTCTATAAAAACTTATACATTGTAAATATCGTCTTAAAGTGCCCAATCAACCTTTAAAAATAATGTAAAACACTTTTTACCATATAAATTGCAACCTTTAAAAATTTTTAAAATTTAAACTAAATTTAAATTTTAAGGAATGGTTCAATTTGTCCTCCTTCAAGATCAGCCACAGCGTGTAATCTTGACTTCTGTTTATTAAAATGGAAATTCAGTTTAGGATTTTTATATGTTAATGCTGTTACCCTGTTGGTCCTTTTCGTTATCAATATATTTGAGCTGTCTTCGGAGGTTCTCATTAAGGAAGAGCTCTCCCTGAAGATATGGTGCATCACAGGAATGGCATTGTGTGACGGTCGATTTATAAATGTATGCAAGGCCTTGGCGAGGCTAACTTCTTGATTATACGAAACCCAGGCTCGTGAAGAGTCAGCTGCTACGAAGCAGACTTGAGCTCCGTTTTGGTGTAAATGACACGTGAGACGTCACACACAAATTTGTTAATATTTCTACCTATAATTGAGCTGTTTGTTCCTATACGGTGGCTCATTCGATTGAATTAACTTAATGAGTTCATATTGAGAAGAAGGGTAATAAAGGACCTGATATACAGAATGATGTACAAAAGGATTCTACTTGTGAATAACAGTTAAGTGTATTAAAGGAGGGAATAATAAAGAAATATTACATCTCGTCTAATTCTCATTCATTAAGCCACTACGTGGTTAATACTATTATTTTAGTGTCTAGTCTCTCCTTATTCTCAGCTAGGTTCCCTAGTTTTGACCGGGACATGCCAATGATGAGCACGTTTGCTAAATGATTTTAGCCATCCCTTGAGGTAGCCAAATGGAGGCCCCCCGTTAAGATAGACAGGCTTCCTGACGCAGCTCAGCCTCAGAAGGTGGGGCCTTCCATGGGGGCAGATTGGGGCTAGGCATCAAACACCGAGCCCGATTTTGCTCCTGTGTGGGACCCTCGCCAGAAGGGTCGGGCTGCTAAGACATCAAAAGGAGTGAAGGGATTTCTTTCTCCAGCCAGTGCCCCTACGACTGCTGGGACCTTCACCATCTCGGCAAAGGACCTTACAGAGGCCAGCCCATCTGGCCTCGCGGCTCTTGCTGGGGGAAAGCAAAAGCGGTTCCATTCCTTGACCCCCTCTTCTAAAAAGAAAAGGACTAATAAGAAAAAAGCCCAAAAGACTCAGGGCTCTTCTCCCTCCACGGGGGACGGGCGGACAGACGAGGCCGCTAACATCCTTGAACGTGACCAAGCCAAGATCACCAGGTCCGGCCCAGCTGCTTGCCTGGGCGCAGAATCCCAAAATAAGATCAAAATTGCGCAGAGCGGAGCCTTGATTACGTCGGGACCCCTCATTCAGAGATTACCTGGCGTTTTCAAGCCCGCTGGCATCGAATGCTTCTTAGTTAGTCGCTCCACTGATGGCAGTATGTTGGCATAGGGCAACATCATCCATCAGAGGGGAGCTTTAGCTAATGTATTTGGTAGAGAGCTGAAGGTGAACCGTTTCTCACACGGTAGCCTTCTGGCAAATGCGGCAGATCCCTCCGAGGCAGCCAAGATAAGTGCTCTTCGGACACTTGATGGCACTCAGGAGAGTGTGACGCCGCACTCTACCATGAACTTTGTGAAAGGAGTAGTTTATGTGAGGGAACTCGTGGACTACTCTATAAAAGATATCACTCTAGAACTGGCCGACCACGGGGCGGTCAAGGTCAAGCGTGTGATGAGAAAACAGGAAGGGGCCTCGAGACCCACCCCTACACTCTTCGTCATGTTTGACTGTGACAAGCTTTCTGAGTCAGTGCGTGTGGGTTGGTACCGCTACCGCGTGAAGGCATTCAGGCCACTGCCCCGGAGGTGTTATTACTATCACCGCTTTGGCCATACAAATCGCTCATGTAGATGTGCAAAGTCGGACTCACCCGAAGTCTGTGTAAATTGCTTTAAGGCCACACACGACAAGTTCAAATCGTGTGTGGCCAAGTATGTCATTTGCTGAGAGCCGCACCCCACTTATTTGAAGCAATGTGGTGCATATCTCCTTGAAAAAGAAATCCTGGCCGTTCAGGCCAAGGATCGGCTCTACCTGGGATTTCTTACGCCACAATCCTAAGAAAGACATTCTCTGCTCCTGGCTCAAATAGGCAAACAAGCACGGTTGTTTCCACGCCAATTCTGAGCCCTTCTGTGGGTTCTACTGAATCCGAGAGCTCCCCTGGTAAAGCTGGTGGCACAAAGCGTTCACACCCAGCCCCCCCTTCCCCCAACATGACCGTTTCCCGTAAGAGGAAACGGCCACGCGCCTCCACCGTGTCGGTAGATTCACAGGAGGCAACACCCCTGAAGTTTGTCACCAGGCCATTTTCAGGGGTTCTTAAAGCTGCCCGCCGAAAGGAGGACAGCAATAAAGGAGCTTCGGTTCCTTCGCTCACGCCTAGTAGTGGTCTGGGTGGCTCAGAAACGGTTGATCCTCGGAGAGAGGGACCCTCGCCTACGGAGCCGCAACGCCTGTCTAAGGATTCGAGGCGGAGGGAGGAAAAGACTCGCATGGCAAGACCAACCTCCCCCAATAAGTCGTCGAAGGCGACAGCGCATTCAGTGCATTGTCCGGCCAACAGCGACTTGGGTTCTGCCTCTGGAAAGCGTACGGCCATTCTTGTGATGGTCTTCTCTTCAAAGAGGTCCCCCGCGTCTCATCTGAGCTAGGCCTGGATGGCGTATTCCTTCAATGTAATTTCCGTGGACTACGGGCCAACTGGAAGGAGCTGCGGAGGCTCGTCTCATCCTGTTCCCCGTTAGCTATTTTTCTGCAGGAGACCATTCTAGGCGCGTGCCCCCTGCTCACCCCCCGGGGTATAAGGGTTTTGTGACCCAACCCCAACAGGATAGGGCCCGGCCTGGGGGATGCGCGGTTTACACCCGGCATGATGTCTCCGTTTTTCTTTTCACTTTAGATACCTCCTTTCAGGCAGTGGCTGTGCAGCTGCACCTGGATAGGAGGTATAGTGTTACATCTGCCTACATTCGAACGTCAGCTGACTTCGACGCGTGGGACTTCCGCCTCGTCATGGCACGGTTACTTGGAAATCTGAATGGTAGATATCCTCTCTGGGGAAACTATTCAATAAATCCCAGGAGACAAGTCATTGCCGATCTGATCGAAGAGCTTGAGATACGTGTCCAAAATGTGGATAAGTTTACGCATCACTGCCCGAGAACCGCTTCATTTTCTTGCTTTGATCTATCTCTGTACTCTACGGATGCACAGCCAGACTTTGATAGGGGTGGTTGATGACCTCCATGGCAGTGATCACTTTCCCATTCAAATATCATTTTATGGGCCACTGCTGCCTGGAAACTCACCTCGGTGGTGCTTTGCGCGGGCGCGGTGGCCTGCATTTCAGGAAATGTCTGAATTCTCAATCTCAGTCGAGGAGTTTAGGTCGGTAGATGAGGCCGTTCAATTCTTCTCCGGCAGCCTCATCGCCACGGCCCTGACTACTATTCCCAGAAAGTATGGCCATTTTGCACACCGACCACTCTCGTGGTGGTCGCTTGAGTGTGAGACGGTCATCAAACAAAAGCGTTATGATTTTTTATTGATCCTTTGTCCGTTCCAAGCTCGACTACGGATGTGAGTTTTATGCATTCTCAGCCGAACGTTTATTGCGGAAGGTGGACTCGATCCACCACACTGGCCCTTGTTTGGCTACCGATGCCTTCCACACTTTCCCTATTAAGAGCCTGCTTATCGATGCTGGAGAGATGCCATTACCTCTGCGCCGTGCACAGTGCATTACTCTCCTGTGCTACGCACAAGCGCAGCATTTTCTTTTGTTGCCAACGGCTCTCTAAGCATACGCAGCTAATCTCGACGGTGCCTATGCCGCCGAGAGAAGCAAATCATATCCTAAGCCTTTTGGGTTTAGGGCTAGGAAACTCATTCGAGAGCTAGATATAGCTCGCACGCCGGTAGCGCCCCTGGTTCTGCCCAGAACGCCACCCTAGAGGGTATCCCTGTTGGCTATTTGTCGCCACGCCTGTCCTCCCAAAGTTTGTACAGCGCCGGGAGTATTGCTTCGGCTTTTTTGGAGCACATCTCGTGTCACGCTGGAACCGTGCCAGTGTATACGGTGCTCCATGTCCGAAAAGAGGTTTGGTTTCCAGGCCTTATCCCCTTTGTTTAAAATCAGCGGGGCTCTGCCAGGCGCTGTGCCTGTCTTCACGGTCGAGTTGGTGGCAGTTAACCACTCGGTACGGGAGATTACGCGACGTGCCCGGTTTAGAGACCGGATCGTGGTTTATACGACTCACAGATCGCCATGACTGATCTCTGGGCATTGTAATTTCATACCCTCTGGTTTGCGATATCCGTAATGTCATAGTTTTAGAGAGTAGGGTGCATGTCGAGATTATCTTCTGCTTGGTTCTTGGACATGTAGAAATTGCGGGAAATGAGCGCGCCGACGAGGGCGCCAAAGAGTCCGCGAGGACCGAGTGACCGCACCAGCGTTTCGCTCTTCCTTACACCGCCTACATGGTAGGAATAGTGGCAGCTGTTCAGGCTGCTTGGCAAAAAAGATGGGAGACTTTCCAGGGGAACTTAAAGTTGCGTGCTATTGCGCTGCGAATGTACCCATGGACCTATCCCCGAATGCCGCGACGGCTTCAGCTCGTTTCTTTCGTCTCCGAATCGGGCTCACTTGTGAGACGCATCTCCATTTAATGGAGCGCTTGCCCTCGCCTTATTGCGACGACTGCGTCGTTCCTCAGACTTTTCCACATATTCTTGTTGAATGTCTCATTCTGGGTGCTCTTCGCCCACGGTACCTGTCCCTAAACCGGGATGGGTTGGGTCGGTAACCTCTGTCCCTTGTACTCGGCAAGAGTGCGTGCTCATTGACTGATGGACTTTTAGAATATTGGGGGGAGGCCGGCCTTCTCCCCTTTATTTAAATAGTTTTTTGCTGTTGTTGTTTTCTTTGTAGGTCGTACGTTCCTGCGCCGGGGGGACCTCCCCGACGCAGGAGCCTACTTCCTCCTTGTTACGATTTTTGTTAGTATTGTTTTTAATTCTCATTTTAAAGTAGCCTAGTGCTAGGCTGTCTTGATTGCGGTGACTTGTGCCAAAGTGGGAAGTCAAAAATATCTCGAAAATATCTTTCGGCTAAAATGTCAGATGACATATTGAGGATTTAGTCCCTTCACGCTCTAAACTGTTGCTGCTTGACCTGTAAACCCTATTGGAATTGCGCGTAAAGTTTTTGTCTGGTTTTAAAAATTACAAATTAATGATTCCTTGTTTGTTTCAAAGAATTGTAATGATATCATTTTTTCTTGCCTCAAAGATTTCTTGCATATGACTTGATTATTCCTTTGTGTCTAATCATATTTCAGACTACTCCATTTTATTGTTTTGAATTAATTCTTTTCGTCACAGTTCAAAATTATCTTCCAAATAGGATCCCCTATAAGGTCCCACAGCCTGCGATGAACAGATTTCAATTCCTTTGGATCCCACTTTATCATTTATTTATTAATCTTTATTGTATTACCTTGAGCTGACGTGATATAGTGGCTGCTGAATTGTTGTTTATGGATCTTCAATCACAACAGTCGATATTTCTTCATGGTTAAAAATAATACTCTTGTGTCTCATTCGAGGCATAATAGTAGCGTGCATGTTTCCTGATAGGTATAAGCCTATTGAACCAACACAGCTATTTTTACTGTTGTGGTTTTCATCGAAAACTATTTTATATTTGCCAATTTAAATTCGAAATTGATAATTACTTGAATAAATACCATTTTCTTTGAAGACACGTAAAAAGCGCAACAAAACATTCGTTTGCACTATATTTAAATTTAGTCGTAAAGAAAACAAAAATAAATGTAAATTTTATTGAATAAAACCATGAGATAAAAAATAAATGAAGAAAGCAAAATATAGCGCGAGAATTGGAACAAAATAAAGAAAAGACATAGGAGTAGATGAATGTATTAATAACAAAGTCTGCTGACCAAATTCGCGTGCTCTTACTTATTTTGATTTATTACCTTAACGACCATCAAACTTTATTATAGTTCCCAAGTTAAGCTTGGAAATACCTTGGCAATTAAATCATCTGAAAGAGAATGTAAACTAACATAAGGGTTTTAAATTTCGTTAGAATTGGCTGAATAGTTATGATGTTATTACTATATAAATCTCAGGCTAACTTGAGGTGACGCCTGGCCATTATATCATCCGGAAGAGAATGAAGAGAAATAATGAAGCTTTCAAATTTTGTTAGAATCGGCCCAATAGTTATTGTTATTGCCAAAACAAAATATTTTCTGGGCTAATCTTGAGGAGACTTTGGCAATTGTATAATTTGAAAGAAAATGTAAAAGAAAAACCATAAGAGTTTTAAATTTCGTTAGAATCGGCCGAATAGTTACAATGTTATTAACAAAAAAATGCAAAAAGGAGACTACTGACCGACCAACATAGAGTCGGACGTGACTATGCGCACGCGACTGAAAACCAAAAAGATTCATCAATCCTTGGTAAAAAGTAGTAAACTTTTCTTAAAGCAGATTAAAATAAAAGAAAACAATCAAGAGGAGACGGCTGCTCTAGTAAAATTAGTGAAACCTGCTCTCTAAGTTCGTCAAAACAGAATTACGACAAAATAAAATTTGATTTAATAACGGGTACGTAGAGACCTATATTCTGGCACCGAATACCTACTAGGCCCTTTAGTAATCCAGGGAAATAAGAGAGTAGAAAGAAACAAAATAAAGACTTAAGAAAGGAGATCGTGTTTGTGATTAGCCCAGCAGGTCCTGACCTTCTAAGAATGATAAAGAAATCCTTCATTACGTAATGGTTGATGCAAAATACATATTTTTATTAATCTGGGGTTATAACTATCTATTTAAAAGAGTACTAAATTTCATATCTATTTGAAGTATACATTGACCCTTTAACAGCATTTATTGTTTATGAACACATTTTAATACATTAGGTTTGTCTCTTTCTTATTTTTAGAATAATCTCAATTTAGCGTTTTGGTAATCGTTGTCGCCATCTTTTTCCGAGATTCAAAGTCCCACCTACAGCTTCCACTTTGATTATTTATCCGGTAAATGTATTTGCACAAAGAGAAATTTCATTCTAAACAACTTACTCGAAATGAAAGAAATCAAGGCGAAACATAAAACGAATTTTAAGTATCGTTCTGATTGTTTTGCATACTTACATATACCAGATTATACATGATTGCATATTAAGCAAATATTGAATATTCCTTTCACTATAAATGACCGAAGGCTATATTCGGACGAGAAATAAAGACTCAAAGATATTTAACATCGTCATAAAATTATTTTTCTCTATATGAGTTTTGTCAAAGAGTTCATTTCCTTATCTGCCTCGTCGAAATGAAGAAGGAATGTGGGACGAAATAAGCCCGTAATGAAAGTTTCGGTCATAAAATGCGAAAATTAATACTTAAAGTGGTCATAAAGTGTTTTGTAATTGCCGTTTTGAGTTTCGTTCTTTTAAAGAACGAAATATATATATATATAATTTAAAAAAAAATCTTTTTACTGTATATAGGTTATCATTTAATGATATTCGTAAAGTATTTTAAAGCCTGCACGAAAATAATGTTCAAGCCGTGTTTGCGCATTAATTTCGAAAATATATATATGAAAATACAGAATTTGTTTAGGAAAAGGAATATATATTTTTTTATTTTCCTGCAACTTTGAACTGATATTTTTGAATGTCTAACTTGGAAAATTGAAGTGTTTATATGCTAGGCTTTTTAATGCTGAGATATCGTGGAGATGGTGTAGTTAAACTTACTATGTTTTCTATATGAGCAATAAATACCCCCTGAAGTGTTTTGCTAAAAGTCCAACCAAGCCTAATATCAAACAAAGAGACTTGATTGATTTATGTGGTTTATTTTTAATAAGATTATGTTTCTTCTAATCACTACGACTAGATTAATTTCCTCTTTCTTTCAAATTTATTCCAATTTATCTATTTCGTTAAATGTGGATGTATTTAGTACTGGTATTATCTTTTAATCACGATCATTTCAACTAATATTGTTGTTTCCATTATATACCTTTTTATATTTGATTGTGTTTTTAAAAAAAACATACCGAATTGAGTGACAATATAATTGTATATCAGATATTTCTTCCTAAATTAAATGGTTTAAACATCGAAATTCAGATTATAACGCATAATATTGTTTACGCTAACAAATTTAGACAACCTAGATGATATTTTAAGAAAGAGGTACTCTGTTAGTTACCATGAACAAATTAATACTCAACAATATAATGAAAATTAAAAAAAATATAATATAACAACTCAGCTCAATTACTGTTAATTGACTCTAGTGTCAATTTTGAAAAAATAAGTGTCGTAGAATGACTCCCGACGATATACCATATATCACTATTCGTTGAGGGAACTTCTTTAATTATCTCTAGAGTGCGTTAATGTCTGGTGGGCCGATATTATGTATCTTCGATATGCTTAAGAAGTGGAACTGAGCTCAAGGATGATAATATTGCTATCATTAATAGAATAGAGTTTTATTAATAATAACTATCAACAAACACAAGACGGAAAATATTGACATGAACAGAGAATGGAAAGGGTTTGTGGGGGCTTGGGCTAAGCCGAGGATTTAAAGGATTTAAAAAGGTACAACAAATATAAAGTTAAAGAGATGGGATGGTTCGATAAACCATTTAAAGCACAGGATAGAATTGACAAAAGGGTTAAGTACTCAAAGGTGAAGTTTGGCTTACGTAACTTTACACTAGTGGTGCAGTGGAAGGTGGCTTGAAGGAATTTTCGGTCCGCTGGCGAGTTCCAGCCGAAGGGGGGGAATAAAAGGATCCTGACGTGGCGTCTTGGGAATGAGAACCGTTTCTCGACGAACGGCTTGAAGAACAATGGCTGTTCTACGTTGTTCTCTTCTGAACAAGGGGGGGGGGGTGAGAACCGTCTCTTGTCTACGGGCTCAAGAACAATGGCTGTTTTAATGCTGTTTTCCTCTGAACAACAAGGGGGAAGGGTAAGAACCGTTTCTTGGTTAAGGGTTCAAAAGAACAATAGCTGTTCTACGTTGTTGTCTTCTGAACACGAGGGGGAAGCCTTGGGGACTTGGCGTCACGAAAGGCTCGAACCTTTGGCACTCAAGGAATATTGTCCTCCTTCTGGACAAGTGATGGTGAATCTCGAGGTCGAGGTTCCTTGGCGCACCAAGGGAGAGAGGGTCGTGGTGATGTTTCGCGACGAAAATCTGGATCTCCAATCTGATCTTAGTGGTAAAGTTTCCATATAAATAGCCAGGACATCTCCTTGGCGTGGGGGACAATGGAGTGGGAGCTTCGAGGGAACGCACAGCCGAGCCGGAGAACAATGCCTTATCTGCCCATAAGCCTAACTCAATCTGACAAGGTCGGCGTATGCGGGAGAACGGGGGGACGATAACCTCCTTGTTTAAACATTGACATCCGGTGGCTGTGATAAGGCGCCAAGCTTCGAAACGAAGATGCACGTGGGCCCATCGTGGTTTTAAATAATATGTGATAGAAGTTGAAATTAACGCAGCTTCAACTCGTTCTATCACAATAAGATAAAAGATATAAATGAGTTTTCAACACTAGTGGCCCATTTGCTATGAAATATCAAAATTTTATATCAAATAGTAAAAGCTTTAGAAGCTAGACTACAAAATTTTGCTGCCATTAGTCGATGAAATAATTTTTATTTTTGAAAAATATAGTCGATTTTAATATTAAAATAAAAAAGTTTAATAAAATCTTTCTACCGGTATATAGGATGAAAAGAGGTAAAATACGGAAGTGTGAACTTTCGTACGGGATTAAAAGAGTAAAAAATACGGAAGTGGGAACTTTCGTATATTAAATTCAAAGTTTTTATATCTATTTCTGTTTCTATTGCATAGGTTTCATTCATGGTTACCAATGTAGCGGTGGATATATAAACACGCTCACAATTGATATTATTTATTAAAAAGGTAATAGAATTATTCTTCGTTGTACGAGTTAGAGGGGCTTGCAGCTAGCTTAGATGCAGAGCTTCCTGGAGCTTGATGTAAAGGCTGGCACTTGACGGTGAGTGATGAGTATTTTATAGACGACAATAATAAGATGCCTTTTCCCGTGAGTGCCAGATTAGGTAAACTCGAGGGCAAGATGTATGTTGTAGGTGTCATCATTATGATGGACACCAGCAGTCACTTACAACAAGAGTGATCTTAAAAGAAAAAGAGGACATCTGTAAATTCATAGTTTGATAAAGAAAAATACAACTATTTCAAAATATCAATTGAGCAGAGAGGTGTGGAAAGATGTTGGAATAATTGAATTATATGAGATGTCTGTGTATCCGTGGACAGAGCGTCAACTGAAATGAGATGTTTTGCATGTGACAACTAGAGGTTGTCCATAATTATGTAATGAAAACCAACTATCAAGCTACAAGAGAAAAATGAGAGGCTTTGGAGAGAAAAATATCACGGCAAGAGCCTTGTAGTCAGTAAAAGGAGTTACATTGGAACTCTGTATCCTGGGGCAAAATATTTACGGTGAAGAAGGTTGCAAAAAGCTCTTCCAAACGCAGATATTTTGTCTGTATTGAGGGTAGCCTCTTAAAATAGAGCCTACCATCACATGTTTCCTACTGATCTTGTTCTTACCTATTTCGTGCGCTCGTCGCACTTACATTAGCTTAAAACTAAATAGGGCTTCTGGCAATGGTTGCTTTAATTCGGTGCGCTGACGAAATTAAAATTTTGGCCTGCTGAATAGGCAAAGAATCGATCCCTGGTTGTCCGACACGATGACTGAGAAGGCAATTCGATGCTTATTAACCTTATAATGGTCCTTTGCTGCGTTTTTATGCACCTTTAAGAGGTTATTTAGCAAATCTATAATAAAGCTCTCATTTTTAACATGATTTCTGTAAAAAATAAATAGATCTAGGAATTTCCTTAGAGATTTGTATTGGGCTGGGCCAAGGGAAATTGAGTATGGTTGAAACTCTGTCAGGGAAAAGTGAAAGGTTTTAGTTGGTTACTAGGTATCCCAGGAATTCGAGCCAGTATACTTATAAATGGTATTTGTGTCGTGCCAACTTAAAAACAGTTGCCATTAGGGGGTCGAATACCTGAATAGGTGAATTAGTTGTGATAGTGGTTTGGAATGTAGAACAATATGGTGTCTATAAAATAAAAACCCAAGGAAGACCGGACTTTTTTAAGAAAACGACCAAACATTTGTGAAGATGACCTAAAACAAGTAGCATTTACACAAATATGTAACATCAAAACGGCATGGTACGAGTAACACGCTATTTGAGCCGAAAAATCCAAGACAAACCAAATTGTCTAAATAAGAGCCTTACTGACTTTGTTTAAGGAAAGGCTTCACACTTGTATATATGATCCATCCCTTTAGAAACTAGATGTAATGGAAATGGCTAAGAAGTTCAAGATTTCCGAAATATCCTGCCATCTCCAGCCTAAAGAAGTCCAACATCGTGGCTCTGAGTTTGGTTCGGGCAAGCGTCGCGGGCGGGCGTAGACACGGTTTCCTGCTGAATGTGCGTATATAGGGTTTGCTTAAGCATTTCACAAGATATCTTTACAGCCAGGGTGATGTAAGGTCTGAAGAGGAAGCAAGTAATGCAGATTATTTTTTATGTATTTTTTTAAACACGGCTGAAATCCGGCCTGTGCAAATTGGCAACTAAATATCTGGAATAGGCGCAATCAGAGTAGACCTCTAGGGCTGGAAGGAAGGAGCGCCAATAAAATATATCATAGATATTCTCCTTAATTTTAAGACAAGCGAGATATCTTACAGGAAGTCTGTCCCGAAGATGTCATGACCGATGTTAACAACTAAGACCAGCAAAGGTAGAGACTCTCGGAAATGATAGAGATGGAAAGAAATTTCTTTAAAAGGACTGGAAAAGGCTAACCTATGATGGATTGCACATCGGAGAAAATCGGAGTTTGCAGTCTTTATCAGGCAAAGTTTAAAGTCTAGAAACTGTAGAGATGCGTCAAAGTAAAAGTAGAGGCCCGTAGCTGGATCCAAAATGAATAGGCAAAGAATGGATCCCTGGTTGTCCAACACGATGACTGAGAAGGCAAATTGATAGAGTTTACCAGAGGAAGTTGTTCCTGAGGATAAGCTTAGGGCACGGCCGGAGGTGGCAGAGATCTATTGTGCAGACTGTAAAAGCAAATCTGGCGAGGCCGCTTCACGTTCTATATTCCATGGTAAATTACAGTTGTCACTTTGCTTGGATTTGGCGAGAGTAGAATGGTCAAATTGGGATGTGGAAATTTATGTAGTAACTGGATTAGGCAGAGTAGTTGAACATTTAGATGAAGAAACGTTTAAGACTCCAGCGGGCTGCTCTTCGGTGCCCACCGTCAGCCTACGAAGCATTGATCGACCTAGAGTTCTCCTTGTAGGAAGCAGGAGAAGAGAGTGCTTGGTTTGATCCACACAAAATCAAAGGTTAACAAGCATTGATGTGCCTCACATTTGAACTTCTTGTGATAGCAGAACCAACTAAATGCTCTGTCGTTTGGAAATTATAGCTCGAATCCTTAAATGCAAATAGTATTTGTTTTACGTTTTGCTAGTAATTACTCTTAATCTGTAAATGTAACTTAGAAATATATGTATGCTAACAACGAAACTAAAGAATCGAAAAGACCTTATTCTAAGATCGAACAGGAGTTTTCTTGGAGAGACCTTAGCCTAAGATGGAGATGGAGCAAGATGATGATGTGTACGATTCATGTATAAAAGCACGTCCATTCCTAATTCACTCGCTCTATTTCCCCTATTAAAAACTCCCGAATATAGTAAGTACCATTGCTAAATTTTGCTATTTCTTCGACATAAGTATTTTGTAAATCACTTTGTAGCACAGCTAGCCAATTGCTCAGAGTTTACCGTGATAATTTTGTTAGAAAAGTGTTAGAATTTTAAATAAATGTAATAACTACACTGTGTTTAAATAAGATTATCCTTAAATATCTCAATAAATATTCGTGGTGAAGGGAATTTAATTTCAATAAATATCAATAAAAATAATTTCCAAAATCTTAAATATGAAATTAAATGATATTAAGAGATATACAAATTTGTTGACACAATATATTCCTAAATCAAATACTATTTATGCAAGATGTATTTTCAGCCATTGATCAAAGCACGTTGACTTGTGATATTGATATTCCTACAAATTTTGGAAAAGCCTTGTTTGAATTTGACTCCGTTTCTAGAAGAACTAGAAACCGTTTTTTTATGTATGTGTGATGTTTTTTAAGGCTGAAGATAAAAAAGCAAATTATTTAACGAAATATTGATACTTCCTCACTTCACTTGGCGATTTACCTTTGAAGTTAGACATGATTTGGACTGCTCCTCATTAGGCTAATCTGTAATAACAAATGACAGTCCTATATTGATTTACAATATATACAATTCACCAATTTCTAAGTTTTGATACTAAATTAAATTAAGCTAATATCTACTTAATATATTTAGTCTATCCTGAATTTTTGGGGTGATATATGATGGAGGTAAGGCGATATTTTGACATCTATAATGATAAACAAATTGCATTTTTACAAGAGTTTCTAGTGGATAGTACTAGAATTTAATAAGCTAATGGATACGTAGTATATGTAATTTTGGTTTGTCCCTAAAAAAGGTCAATATGCCCTAAAGACTTTTACTATATATTCTAAATTATTGTTACGGAAATGGATGATCTATTTTTCTATTCTAAATGAGATGAAAATATTTTACCTTTCCTCTACTATTTTGAACGCAGTCTTTCTTACAATTCATTATTCTCCCTCCGTGAATAGTCAAATGTGATTATATTTCTGCTATTCATGAAATTTAGAGAAGAATGTCATGAAAATTATGTGTACTAAAGGATGGATGAAGTGAATAATCATCCAGTTAATTAGTTAATTACTGGTATAAAAATTGTATATATTTTAAGGGTAAATTTGAATAAGATCTTTATAAGCGCTTAAGCTACCTAATCATATTTTACTTCTTCCACTCTTTGTACTATTGTTTTAAGAGTAACATTTTCATTGATGAGAGGGAATATCCCCCATTATAGAGTCCCGATAAGTTCAATATTTCTACGCGATTCTGCAACCAAATTTAACTTTCGCAATGCCATTGGAGCGGGTGGTTATTTAAACACACTATAATTATGTAATAAGTATTTTATTTTCAATGTCAGATAGGAATTTTTTTATAGGTCAAGTCAGGTGGGTTGCTGTTCCTGTGGATGGAGAGCTTCTTGAGCGATATTAGCAGCCATGGCGTTGCCTGTATGCATAAACATAATTCAATGATTAGATTCTCTCGTGCCCTCCTAATTATGTGCGCCTTGAACGGCGTGAAGATTTTAGGTGTCACCATCTTGGGGTTTCTACTGGTAGGTGGCTGTGCCAGACCACCCAGCTATGATGGAGGTTAGATATGGCTAGATTTCAACCTTTATTCAAAATTGAACTATATAATTATGTTTTGTTCATATCATTTTTTATTAAATACGAGGGCGAGATTAGTGTTAATTATTTTCTTTTCGAGTCTCTCGATTTATCTTATATTTCGATTTTGGTCTTGAGATAATCCATGGATAAGTTCGCCAAAAATTCATTAGAATAGTAATAATTAACTAGGGCAGGAAACTAGTTTATTTAGCAGAATAAAATATTTATTTATTGGCTTGGCGCATTTCGATACACGCCTGTATCATTGTCAATGGTTAATATTAGTAACTTAAGGAAATTGGGATAATATAGAAGGAGAATATGATGATGAGAGAGAAAACAGGATAGTCAAGAATTATTGTGTATGGGATTGGTGAGATGAGATGGAAATGTTTATAAAATAGAGATGGATGTGCTACAGTGAAGGTTATTAAGGTTTGTACTTTCATTTTTCAGTAGGATTTGCTTTTGGTTAGATTATTTTTACTTTCAGCATAGGAGCCTTTGTTCTCATGTTTTTTTGTTTTTTCTTGATATTTTCTCTTTCGTTATGCTTTGAATTCGTTTAAGTTAGCATTCAGTCCTTTGTTTACGCATTGTAACTCCTGCGAACCTTTTATTATTTGTTATTTATTTATAATTCCGGGAGTTAGTGTTCTCTCATTTTTTTATGTATTTATTTAGTAAAATTGAAATTAATTTTTTTAAGAGTGCTTTAAATGGTTAATTTTAATGGGCACAGGGGGATTAAGAGGGAAAGGGATTATTGCTATTAATAATATTATTATTATCTTGATGGTGAAGTATAATGATACAAGCTCCTGGTTCCCATGTGAATCTAACCTCGGAAGCGCTCCAGAATCTTTCTTAAGAGACTTGCATTGGTCTTTCGTATATATGAGTAGAAGTAGAGTTCCCACTCCGCAATGTTACACTTTTTTCACTTATTCATATATACAAACAAATATTTTTTATCTTTCTGCATTTGCGTTCATACAGAGAGTGATTGATAAGTAGAGAGAGTGTGCCTTTAACAATAAAGTGAGCTAATCATATAAAAGAGGTTAAATGTTTGCCTTCCCCCTAAGATATTACTTCAGGAGATAAAGCAAGCCGTTACTACCCCGTCCCCTTCCGAATTCACCCTTTTTTATCTTTCCGCCCGGTCATTGTGAAATTCACACCGAGGAATGACGCTGTGATGGAAGGCTATCTCTTCGCTGTCTGAATCCGACCCCCCCGCTGAGTCGGGAGATAATTCGTCTATTTGTAGGTTTCTCAATTGCTCTTTTTTATTACCTCGAGACAACTTTTATGGCTCCAGCCGCTAGTCGTTCCTTCAGACCCGCTGAACCCGCCCTCTTACACTTTGCCGTAAGGACACGCTCTGTTGCTCCGGCCGATAAAGAAGGTTCGAGAAGGTCTCTCTCCTTCTCCTTGTTTTGGAGAAATCCGGGTATATATGCGCCATCTCAAGGATTACCCGCAGATTCGCTTAGACGACGCTTCCCCGAACCGAGATTCGCTTGAACAAAGCTCTCGCCGAAGAAGTGTTTAGTGATTGTCACAGGCCACGGAAGAGCTAGACATCACACTCGTAGCTTCGAATCAGGAAGAAAAGTCTATTGAGGTAACGTCAGCCTTTCTCAACCGCTTTCGGATCAAGAATTGAAGAAGCCGTCCTCCGAAGTTCTTCTGGTGACCTCTTGAGGACAAGAGGCAAAATAGCTTGCTCAATCCGAGTTTGGAGAAGTCACCCCCCTTTCCAAATTCATCCGGTGATCTCTTGAGGACTAGAGGCCAATATCTCACTAAATCAGAGTTTGGAGAACCTAGCATCACCCTCTTTGGGTTTACGTTTACACTCTTAAGGTAATCAATGTCATAAGTGCATCCTTCTTTTAGTGCTCTCCGCTTTACTCTAGAGGCTCACAATCGTAAAACCTCCCTTCATAATTATTTAATAATCCTGGTTATCCAATCAGTATTCGGAACCTAATTCCGTCTTATTCTTGTATATATATATTTATTATGTACCATTTATCTAATGTATATTAAAATATATTTTAGTCGTTGTGTTTGGAATATTCCTTGGTCACAGCTTTAGCTATTTATTAAAATCGCGCTCTTAGAACAATAACCTTTTTTGCCGTGCTTAGCCAAACTTAGAGCCTGTGTGCGTATATTCTCGTACACTTCGCCATACTTCGACAAAAAACTTTAGCCTATTTAGTAAGGAATTCGCAAGAATTTTCCGCTCAGTGTTTGACAGGTAGATGGAAGATAATAGAAGGTTTCTCTTTGCCTAGTAAAAAAACGAGTCAGAAGAGGGTAGGAAAGTTGGGCTGGGAAGAGTATGGCATAATTGAGCATTTAAAGAGAAGTGTGAAAAATATAGGAGCAGACACGTGAATAGATTGAAAGAGAGGTCTAAGGTCAAATAGTTACATAGATAAGAGAATCCTCATTCTGAAGAGGAAAGAGGAAGTTTATGGTCCTTGTAATCTTTAAAAGAGCGTGAGTATGATTGAGAAGCTTTGCGTGTGATCAAAGTAAGTTTTGCAAGAAATTTTTTCTAAAATCGGGCTGTTGAGATATCAAAGGTGGGAGAAAAGACTTGCGAGAAATAAATGGCAAATTGAGAGCCTTATGTTCAGGCCAATCGGTTTCCGTGGACAATTGTATCGTGGAAAAAAATATTTATGCAGAAAAAGAGGCAAGGGCTTTTTACAAACCAAAGCTATTTTCTCTGAATTAGAGACAAGTTTTCGAAATAAAACTAACGGGCACCATGTCTCTTTCTGGCGTTGTTTTCTGAGTGAAATACAGTTTTCATTTCTTTGTGGATTTGCCGACTAATGGCTGATGAAGTTAGGGTGTGCTAATTTACCTTTCCTATGCAGATGAGGCCCAGTGTTGAGACTGGTTGATCCTGCATAGTTTAAAACTTCAGCAAGATATTGTTTGTTGTCTTTTGGCTTTGAAGGGTGGAGAGTTAGACTTACCCGAGAAATGAAAGAGTAAGCGGAAACCAAGACTCTTACTTTGGCTGAAGGTTTTACCTCAAAGCTCTTTCGCCATATTCTGAACTGCCTAAATAGGTTTTCCTATAAGTACTCTGGCAATTGGTAGCCCTGGGAAGCGTCAAAGCTGCGCAAACCTTGGCATGTCAGACCATTGTGCGTGGTACCAGCAACAACTCCTAGCTCCTTAATGCATTCTGAGCCAAGACTCATTCGTATGTCTCTAGGGAGCATTAGAGAGGTCTAACTTACCCCACTGCCTCCATTACTCATATGAAATGATTTGGGAGAAGACCAAGGAAAAGGTGTCTCAGCACTGAGGCCAGTATGTCTGCACCCACGACATCTCAGAGCCTACTCATCTGCCATAAGTTTAGGGCAATTCACTTCGAAATAAAAGGAAAATTTTAAGGCTCATGAATCGGCGAAAAATGGCGTACTCTTGGTAAAGGTCCACGAGTTGGTTCTTGTTAAAGATTCATTACATGTACATCAATAATTCTAATGAGTGATGATGTTACTTGATGCTGGCTTGAGAGAGTTTAGCTTGTTCACGGAGCTGAAATTCGTCTCAGTTGACTCAAATCAGGAGAGGTTGCAGCTCCTATGGATAGAAAACTTCTTGGATGATTATGTGAATGCTGACACTTGGCTTAGTGCCATATTCTTTCTTTTAAATTATGCCAACAAATATTTCATAATAACTATAGTTTAAGGAATATATTATAAAAAGCAGTTGAATAGTAGTTATTTTGGAAATTTAAAATTTTATTCGAACTTTAAAGGAAGGAAAAAGATGCCATTTGCATTAATCTAGCCAAAAAGAAGAAATATGGAAGTAGATTGCCAATGTTAAAATTGAGAAAAGGGCGTTTTTTAAGTCAAGATAGGAGCAAAGGACTGACAACGAAAAGTAATAGAGAATCAATGGAAACTGTCTCATCCCTTACAATCCACTTTTACCTGTGACTATTTATCAACATGATATTTGGAATTATTGCATAATCACCAGATTCCTTATGTGATTTCTTTTAGAAACCTACTAACGGAAGTGTTCTCGTTTGATTTTTCTTATTATATTTAAGTACGTGATAGTAATAAGCCTCGTTCACCTTGACAAATTCATTTAGGACCGTGCATGTTTAAACCAGTGAAAGATTTGTACCAAAGATTACTTGGAACTACACATACAAAGTTCCTTCTCTCTTAAAATACGTTCTGAGCGCAGCATCAGATTTTACAAGTGAAAAATGCAAAGAACTGAATAATATTACAACATGGATTGAGAAAATTTTTCATTTATCAGGCGCCCCAAAATTCGTCGTTGTTTCATATACTTGGATATAGACAAAAACAGTCGAAAAATGAAAAAAATATTTTTAAAATAGTTTCTATCCCTATCAGAAATCTGTTTCAAGATAAATAAAAGTTTATGTATACTCAATAGAACTCGTTAGTATTTGAAGGTAAAAAAATTAGTTTCATAGAGATATTGCTTTAAAAATTCTTGCATTGCGATTCTGATATTCTAAAGAAAACTATATGGTAATCAAAGCAGATTTTTTGAGAATACGGCAGATGATGCAGTAGCCGTAAACCTATCGTTTTTAATGTATCTCGCACTAAGAGTGCGATGTTTAGTCGTGCCTTGTGTTTTGGAACCAAATACATGCAAATGAGGTTGTCCAGGAAGGTATGTTTTCGAATAATCTCACCTTGAAATCATCACTGTTCCTGTTCTTAGAAAATCAGATTGGCAATAAAACGTTCTTTGATAAGGACACAGTCGAAAAGAGAATTTATTATTTGAAAGAGTAAGTAGTTTTCTTTCAGAAACATAAATAAACATTTAGTTTGTAAGGAAAATATTTCTAACACACATATAAACAGCTTAGATAAATAAATGCCATGTTTAAACTATACTTCATTCATCGACATAAATTGACATCTGATATTTGACCACATAGCAATTTTTCCAACTATTTTAGGGCTACAGATTTAGTTCAGTAATATCAACTTGACGTATGAATTGTATTTAATTTAATTTCAGATAAATATATAAAATCCCTTTGTTATATTTATTAATATGTTGAAGCAAATAATCTGAATTTTATAAACTAATACATATAAATTCTATATTTTTGTTTCTGGATTAATCAAAGATATAGAGCACTTCAGAGTCTATTTTGCGTAGTTGAGATTTACAGTTAAAATTGCAATTTGAACCACAGTTTAATAACAAAGATGAAAAATATCTCCAAGTCGAACAGTAGTTCGACCCCTTCCTATTAAAAAGCAGGCCCAATATTGCGTAATATCCCTAAAATGGATTGATGTGCTTCAAGTCAGATAGTTTTTAAAACCAAAGTAGAAGGGATTTTAATAATTTTACTAGTTTGGCCCACAAGCTTAAGGTTTGCTCCTGTAGGTACTTAATAAACCTAGTGTAGTTATAAATTATTTTAAGAGACTCTAGACTCATCAACATCAACTTATTTGGTGTCTCTCAGCAACCTTAAATCAAACACTCGGATTCATACCCATTTCAATTTATAAATATTCCAGACAGGAAGAATTTATATTTTCTCCATTGTTTACCCATGGATGAAACTTCTTCAACCACATTTGTATTAATATTTTGTTTTAACTTTTTAAATTTAAAGCCAAAATGAGAATAATATTTTAATGTGTGAATTAAAAAAAGCACCAATGATATGAGATTAAATGTCCTATAAATAAGACACTTTCCTTCTTTTTCGTATAAATGTCCTATTTTCAGGAAGTGGCCGTTAATGTGTTATTAATCCAAAAGTTTCTGCAAAATTTGATAGATCTGATCCATAATTTAAGTCACTTAATCTTTGATTCATCAGGATTAATTATTTATGTCATTTAAATTTCATGTTCCTAATTTAATATTAAAAAATGTTTGTTTCTATTGAAGAACCACGTACTCGCATCGTTGACGAACGAGGTTCAGACGTCAACGAGAAACATTACAACAGTGGCTCCATGATCGAACTCAAGTGTTTGGTGGACCGTATTCCTTCGTCAAATGATCCAGTTGTGTGGAAAAATAAAGATATGATGCTCTCGTTCAACACCTCTAGGGGGGGAATAAGGTAAGAAAACAATACTCATTTAATAAATATTAATAACCTAGGATTACATCTAAAAAGATATTTTCCATGTACCAATAAAGGTCTTTTTTCCAGTACTGATTAGGCGAAAGTGATTGTAGGACTTAAGATTTGTAGGAGAGTTTAATTCGAATTCATGTAATTAAATATAGAATGAAGGGAATTGAATCTTAATAGAAATAGGGGACACGATAATCTTCTTAAGAATTCCTCCAAGAAATATTTTAATTACTATATTATACTATTAGAAGATGCCCAGATCTGTCATTGCCAGATTTGCTATCTTTACCCCTTTTCAATATTCATATTTGTTCTTTTCATATAGCGTTTTTCTCTTCTTTATTTCTCTTCTGATTTTACCCGCTTTGTGAAAATTTATGCAATGGTTATACCATCATCATTTATAATTAAAATTAATCCTTGCTCTGTAGTGTTGGTGGTTAGTTCTTATTGCAGATTGGTGAAATAATACGGAAATTTCCGAACAAAGCAAGGATATATCGTTGAAAGCTTTTGAAGATCTTCAAAATTCATATAAATGCCAACTAATTAAATGCCACCAAACCTATATTTTTTGTGTGTACTTCATTTTCGATTAAAATGTAATTATCAAAGCTAGATTAACCTTATAATGACAGAGAGAATAGATTCCTACATATCTTAAGAGTAAGGAGACATATAACAGTCTACTTTAATGTAAACCACACGGGGCATTGCACACAGGTACCATGTTAGTTTAAGCATTGTATATCTTGAGTAAGAAAATAATTTCTATGTCAGTGAAGGAGAAACTTAGATAAATTTAAAATATTTATTGTAATATTTAGTTCATATATGTCGTCACTTAATTATGTTATTTTCATTAATCCTTTGGTTTTCACTTCTTGGTTATGTCGACCTTTTGATACACTATTAAATTTACTCCTATTTTATGTGTTTATATTTGAACTAACTGCTTATAACACGATTCCATCATCAGGAGAGGGAGGCAATAAAAGTGGGTGTTACAAATTTCAAATCAATTATTCAAATTACCAATATTCTTGGATCGATATTAGAGGGAGAAAGATGAAATGGGATAATAGGTTAATCAAAGAGTATAGGTAAGATGCGTTGTAAAGGAGGCTGTTAATGAGAACCTACAATTCATGGAATTATCACTAACTGGAGAAAACCCTGATGTGATCAGTGAATATATTCTATATGTACTACTTGTCGACGAGAACCAAAGGATCGAACGCAATGAATAAGTATCAGTGTTTTTAATACCTTATAGTAATGGTTCTGTAAATCTCATAAACAAATGTATTTTAAATCGCGAGATTACTCTTTTGTAAAATATAGAAAGAGTACGAATTTACAAAATAAATTTTTAAAAATAATTCCAATATAAATTAATGGTTTACGCAAAAATTATCTTAGTTTACTTGAAGGAAACTAATAAAGATGTGCCTTATGATATAACAAATTTGGCGATTATATAAATGTTCATATGTATGGTGAAATTTGCGATCACAAATTTAATTATTATCACTATGCATGATCTACTTGTTACAAAACCTAGAAAAAAGAGCTTAGGAATAAATATTTGAAAAGGACCCCAAAATTATATTGTAATCTGAAAACATTCAGCTAAGAGATGGATAAAAGCGTTGGCAACATTACCGCTATTCAAATTGAAACAACACCGAAATACCGATGTTTTTTTATAGAGGAAGAGGATTTGCCTCTACGATGAGCAATGTTAAATTTCTATTGACACGGCTCAAAATTATCATTGCTTTCAAATATGGAGCTTAATAACACTCTCGTAAAGACCTAATACCTGCAAGAATTTAGGGAATTGTTGAGCTACTTAGTAGGCAGCCAAAAGCATGCGTGCACTCCATAAACAATTAGTACTGTATTTAAACCTCTCTATAGGCTGAATGTAGGAAAGTTAATGAACCTTATTACGTCTTCGTAGTATTCCAATAGTGCTGTCTCAATAATTAAGCTATAATTTACCTATTTTTAGTATTCCAATAATGACGCTCAATAATCTTTGCTTACTTGATTTCCTTATTATTTTTATACGAAATTTTTTCTATTTTCCTAACATTAAATTAACTCTTTGAAATTTCTGAAGCCGTAATGACAATAAATATGGTATGCTAATATAGTATTAGTTTTGGCCCCGATTCCTCTGACTCTTATCATAGTAGGCTTATGCATTAATGATTGCACTTTATTCACTCAAACAATAAGATGTTACCCATTTATCTCCTTATTAATAAAATTTCAAGATTCTCTCTCTGTGTCTTTTGGTTACATATAGTCGCCAGAACATCATTGCGGTATATAAAAAAAATGCTTTCATTGTATTTTCACAGGGAGTAAATGAACCTGCTTGCATCATTCGGATAGACGTAAGACTAAAAATGGTATGCCTAAAATTTTTTTATTTTCTAACATGTTTTATTTTAGGGGGATGGGGGTCTCTATATGAAGAAATGAAAAGCAGATCGATGGGAGATAGAAAAATGTATTTAGCTTACGCAATTTTTACCCAGCCTTAATGGAGCATGTTCGTCTTAATAGGCAGACTGATATAACAGGTATGAAAAAAAACCCCATTTCTTCAACATTTCTTGATTTGTTTCATTTTCCTCCTATTTAAGAAAGAAAGAAGTACAGTGTGAGATATACCGGGTCATTCCAAAGTCCAGCTACATTTTGGGTGGTATTTTTAACATTTTAAACCGAGCACTTGAATTTTGTTGTATAATATAGTTCACTAAATTATTATTTGTTAGTAGAGAAGTTGAACCCTACAACTGGTCAAATTAGGTGATAATTTGTCTTTGGAAATGAACTGTAAACTCGCGGCCTAGCAGGAATTTACCAACCTCCCACCGAAACTCAGAGACGATTCCGTGCCTTCTATGGCTCGCCTACCTGCCCAGCACGGTGTGCCATTTATTCCATTAATAAAGGTTTTATGGAAACAGGCTCAGTGGCTGATGGACCTCGCACAGGAAGACATAAAAGTAGGGGTTCTGAGGAGAGCATCGCTATCGTTGAAGAAGCTTCGAACAAAAGCCAAGGGAAGTCCATAAACAGAGCCTCGCGGAAATTTGCTTCAACCACACAACGGATACTACGTAAAGACATAAAAATGTTTCCCTTTTAAGATAAAAGTTCATCAAAACTTATGGAAGAAGACTTTGATCAAAGGGTAGAGCTACGCGAGACACCCATACACCCTCACGATAATGAACCTTCTATCTTGGATAACATGATCTAAAGTGACGAAGCAATTTATAAATAATTGATTTGTCCCCTTCCTCCCCACCACTCTAAGTCTCCCTCTTCCCTATCCACTCATACCCCTGTCCCTATCCTCCAAATCTCTATCCCGCCGCCCTGTTCTTCTTCTCCCTATCACACTCTCCCTTTCCCCTTATCTCCTTCTCCCTTTACCTCTTCTCCCGCTTCCTCTCGTACCTCTGCTCCATCTCCCCACCATACCCCATGCCTCTCATTTAGCTCCCTATTCTTCTACCTTGTTTTCCCCCTATTTATCGCCTTCTTTCTTTCCGCTCCTCTTTCGCCTTTCTTTTCTCCTCTTGCTCTCGTCCATCTCCCTCTCCCTCCCATCTCTCTTCCCTCCTAACTCCGCCCTCTTTCTCCCCCATTTCTATCTCCCGCACTCCCCTATTTCCTCATCGCTTTCCCTCTCAAACCCCCGTTACTTCCCCTTCCCCCATCTCCCATCCCCCTCTCACCACTCTTTCCACCTATTTTAAGTATTCCAATAATGACGCTCAATAATCTTTGCTTACTTGATTTTTATTTAATTATCTCCTCTACCCCTCACCCTCTTCTCTCCTATCAGTAGAGTGGTGGGAAGGATGAGAAGGTTGCGGGGAGATGGAAATCGAGGGGGATAGGGAGCGTGTGAGGAGGGAAGTACTGGGAGAGTGGGAGAAAGACGGCAAAGTGAATATTTTTAGAACGTGATTTTTAGGCTGAAGGCCAACAGTCCAAAATGAGGCTAGTTAGCGAAACAAGCCTAAGCTACAGCCATAAGGGGAGAAGAGCCAACCTATGGCTTATATATATATATATATATATATATATATATATATATATATATATATATATATTTATATTTATAATGGGTGTTCCAATAACTTGGAACGATTTTAAATGTGAGTTAAGTTTAAGCGTCTAAAGATTTTTTCCTTTTTCTTTCAGATTTAACAATGTCAGTCTTTGGCAATTTCAACCATGGAAAGATTAACAATCGAACAACGTGTTAAAGTAATAAAAGCCTCTTACGAAAATGGACGTTCAAACAGAAACGCATTTCAGACACTTCGCGATTTTTGGGGTCAACATAATCGACCAACCGAGAGTTCAATGGGAAAATTGTTCGTAAATTCAAACAAACGGGGTCGGTGGCAGATATGCAAACGCCATTGCGTGCTCGTTTACGCTGTTCAGCTGAAAATATTGCTGCAGTGCGCGAGAATGTGTTTGAAGGTCCAGACACCTCTATTCGTCATCGCGCGCAGGAATTGAACCTCTCCACAACAATGTTACATCGAATTTTGACAAAAAATTTGTTTCTACACGCTTTAAAAATTCAATTGATACAAGAACTGAATACTGGTGACCATTTAAAGCGCCGTACATTCGTCAATTGGGTGCACGAGCAAAGACAAGCTGATGATGATTTTTCGCTAAACATCATCTTTATTGATGAAGCTCATTTTCATCTTGGTTGATTCGTTAATAGGCAGAATTGTCGCATTTGGGCTGATGAAAATCGAGTATAAATTTACTCTTTTAACTTTTATACTTTACTGTGGTATTTAAAACCATCTATAATTTTATTTTTCTATGCAGCCTAACCCGGCTTGTCTCAACGAAACTTACCCCATACTTTTCCTTAGTACTTACTATTTCCTAAAACTCTATTAATAGAATTACGAGAACGATTTTTTTCCGAAAAGGTTTTTAAAGTCATATCATTAAATAGAAACTTTCACTGCCACATTCGTTATAACTGTATAAATTTTATCATTAGGGCAAAACTCTCATAAATTCTACAGAAATTGAGTGATTAAGGATTGTCAATTTCTAACTAGCAGTTTAGTAGTAAGCTCATCATCCGTATAATTTATTTAATATAACTATATTTTAAATTATTAAAAATTGCCAATTCCTCAAAATTATTTGAATTTGCGAAAAGAAGAAATATTAAGTCTTTAATATGTATTGCTGCATTTTTTATGGCTATGATAATTTTATGGGTAGCAATCAAACATGTCAGAAATTTTATATATTTAATTAGGCATTTTTGGTATTAATTAATTAAGTAATATAATTTAAATGCGTGTATACTACTATTCGTAATATTTCTACTAACAGTTCGAGCTAAGTTCCTAAAAATCGTTAACTTTGTTTAAAAGTTATTTTAAAGTCATTTCGACCTTAATGTTTTTGAAATCTTCATTCTCTTTAGCTAAACCTCTAATTAGCTAGTAATCAGAAGGGGTTAAGTTGGTTGACTATATTGGATGACTCTTTATTTTCAACTTGAAATTGTTAAAATTTTGTATAGTATTTCTTTTTTTATTGATTACTATCGGTCTTTCTTCGTCAAGTGCTACATGTGAACGACCCAACTAGGCAAGTTAGACTGATTTTGGTTAAGAAGTTTCAGATGGATTGTACCACTCATATCCCATCCAACGCACAAGAAAATCTTCTCTGATTGATGCCCCTGTTTCGAATGGGTTATTTGTTTTCTCCCAAACTAATCCATTGTCTTTAGCGTTTAATCTTATTTTAAAATGACAAGGCTTTAGTCTCCTGTAACATTGGTAGTTATAGATGGTTTAGTTTTTAGTTGATAGAGGAGAGATCAACAGGGTGGTGAAGAATCCATTGTTCCAATTGTGAAACGTTTCATATCTTCTTCAATAACCAACCACTTTGGAATGTATACAAGCAGGTACGTTTCATATCTTCTTCAATAACCAACCACTTTGGAATGTATACAAGCAGGTACGTAAGTTTCAGATGGATTGTACCACTCATATCCCATCCAACGCACAAGAAAATCTTCTCTGATTGATGCCCCTGTTTCGAATGGGTTATTTGTTTTCTCCCAAACTAATCCATTGTCTTTAGCGTTTAATCTTATTTTAAAATGACAAGGCTTTAGTCTCCTGTAACATTGGTAGTTATAGATGGTTTAGTTTTTAGTTGATAGAGGAGAGATCAACAGGGTGGTGAAGAATCCATTGTTCCAATTGTGAAACGTTTCATATCTTCTTCAATAACCAACCACTTTGGAATGTATACAAGCAGGTACGTAAATTAGAGTTTATTATGGCAAATGTTATAAAACAAATCACTTTTCGATTATCTAAATCTATAAATTTATAATAAACATGAATATAAAACAGCGTTAATTCTGAGATCACTCAGAATTTAAAGACCTACTTGTATTTAATATATTAGCAAAACACAAAAATACAGCATAAATTAATTTTTCAACACAAAAAACAGTCTTATGTGCAGATATAATTCTAAATTAAAATAATGTCTTTATATAGCTGTATGTACATATTTTGAAATATGTTTGAAAATTTGGTTAATAAGTTTTAATTACTGACGATTTTACTAAATGGCTGATAATTAATAAAATGGTAAGTTTTCTAACATCAGAATGTAAAAAAAATCAGCTAAAATATATCATTATTTTGTATTCTCTATTATTATATATGAGAAATACAACTAAAACTAAAGAACTTACAGAAGCACAGAAAGCAAAAATCCAACCTCCCCAAGGTCAAGGTTTATTTCAAGTATAAATTCAAAAAATATATATAATGTTTGCCATATGCTGTCCAAACCATCACTAAATGAAGTCAGGTGACCAAGTAAAATGGTAGAAAACGTTTTACAACAACTACAGTATACAAATCTATCAGTAGGCTACACACCGTCTCGTAGAAAAAAATCTAAACTATCGAGGGAGATCAATTAACCATTAAGCTAAAAAATGTCACCAGAAATAGTTCGAATGAGAATTAAAGGTCAACGGCTAAAAGGTTCTAAGGCGAAAAGAAGCCAACAGAAAATAGAATCCTCATTGGCCAAAAGATTACATATATTGAATATATTAACGATGATCTTAAGTGTTTTGGTCAGATCAAATTGATTATAAATATTTATAAAATACTATTTAATTGTTATTTTACATTTAATTTATGTAATTTTACTTTTAAATCTATCTGACAAGAAAATTATTAAAAAATTATATTTGATAACGATTTCGCAGATCTTCTTAACTTCTTGTGTTACCTGCTTGAGACGAAGAGCCTTTCACACTGCATTTGTGGTTCCATTTGTTAAGTAAGGAGGTGGTTCTATCACGGTATTGTATTGCATGTCTTCATCAGGGCTAGGGGCGATATCTTTATGCCAGGAAGGATGACCTTGACTACCCTTAGAGACATGTTGTTACAGGTTTTAGAGACATCTATCCAGAAATTGCATCTCACAATTCCAACAAATGAGATAGATTTCCATGAGACAATGCTCCCTACCAAAACGCGTAGGCAATAAGGAAATCAAACTTAAAACACACGCAGTAAGATGTAATAACTTTATGAGGTTTCTGCGACATGCTTTAGTGTAATATCAACCTAAAAATTTTAATGTTAACTAAAAAGAACTGCTGAATGACATACGACTCTCAATAATTAAATCAGCTCTTTGTTTCACATAATTCTGTGCTATTTTTGCTTTCTTTCTTACTCGGTTGGAATTTTTATGTCTGTATAACCAGTTTTCTCCTATCTTTCAATTATATCCCTGCAAGAATCGCAAATGTAGTTATCGTCAAGCTCCAAATACGTTTATTCAACTTCTTTAATAGAAATAGCAAAAATAATTATGTCAGTAATTTCGTTTTCATTAATTGCTTTTCCCGCTATAATAAGAAATATTTAGAACCCATTTCATAAAATATTTTTCTTTTTTCTCCTTTTCTCACCAAAGATCTTGTCATAATATTTAACGTTTAATTCCGTTATATCCCTGCGATGTCCTCTTCTTTCCAAATAAATTTACAAAACCGCAACATCGATTAGAGTTCCGTTGTTTGCAGCTGACGCGAAGGGATTTACTATTTTCCAGCCAAAGGCCCAAATCGGAGTAGAAAACGTAAATGAGCAAGAGAGAAAAAAAGTCTTATAGTGTTTTTATTCGTATCTAGGATAGATAAATGATAATTAGTTTATATATATATATATATAATTATACCACCTAGGGAAAAAGAAAATTGATTGTAGATAGTATTTTCGTTATCTTAACATTTTCAAACTCACAATAGCCTATAAAATAGACACCGTATTTATACAAAGAAATCTTTTCTGCAAATATATTCATTTATCTGCATTATAGTATATGTTTTTAACCAGTTAATTTGGTGACCCATCTTAAACCTGTGGACGGCCAAGCTAGATTTGAATATACCTTAGATAATGCATTTTGATGTTGCTTAATTCTTATCGTGGAAAGCAGTTTGATATTCTGACTGTTCCAACGGTCCTCGCTCACTAGAATGACCACGTTCCTGACTTCGTGGTTTCGAAAAAGCACATAGCGGCAAGTAGCCTCCTTTCTCGACAAACCCATCCCTTTCTTGTATCTATGGTTTTCCTAAGTCTCACAAAAGAGCAACGCTACTCCAACCTATTATATCGTGTAGTGACTCTCATGCATACATACTTTCGAAGTAGATAGCTTCAAGTCTCGCTGAAGCCGTTAGATTTAACTCTCCTTCACACATAATTCATTCCTCTACTTTTATTTAAAAAAATTATAATAATTAACATTGAAAGAGGCCGCTTAGCTAGCTTTGATGTAGATAGATTGTGTACTAATATCCTAGTTAATAAAGCCATTGAATTGATGTCTAAGGTATTACACAATCCGATATTAAACAAACCACTAGGCAAACATAAAATTACAAATCTTTTAAAACTATGTGTTACTAACAATGTCTTCATTATTGAAATGTGTTTCTTCCGTCAAAAATATGGACTTAGAATGGGCAATCTATTAACACCCATATTATGTAACCTTTTTATGGAACATCTTAAAGTTACATTACTACCTTCTTTTATTCTACATCCAACTTTTGATGGTTACGTATTTAAAGATAGCATAACGATTTGATCTATAAAAAGTTTAAATTCATTCGGCAATTTCCTTAAAAATCTTTCCGACTTCCATCCTACCTTTAACTATAAAGTGGAATGATTAAAGGAAAATTGTATAGCATTGCTTCATGTCAAAGTTTAGAGTCACTGACCAAATTAGTTTCACTGTGTATCGTAAATGGACATATTTTAACTCTTATATCCACTTCTTTTTACATCATGATGTTAGCAGTAAAAAAGCCACTGCAACAAGTATGTTCTTGAGAGCACTTGGAATCTGTTACCCTTGTTTTTATAACACAAAATTCCATATACAACCTTCACATTCATTTAATTTAATTATCCTTCCTACGTCATTAGTTAGAGCATATTTCAGAGCTAAATGATTTTACTACCGCCCATAAGATATAAAAAAGAGAGTAGCACTAATTGTCTCTTCCTTCCATTTTCCCCTCTCTTGATAGGTCTAAACAGTGTGTTATTTCACCAGGTTGATCCACGTTTAAATACTCTTTTTCCTCTTCAAATCTTTCCATTCAAATAAGCCCTTGGATCAGCCATTACGCAAGTGTATATGAAATCCCTTGTGCATCCACTAACTGTCCCTCGTTCTACTTATGAGAGACTGGGAGAACATTAAAAAAGCAATATATGAGCATAGAGGGGATGTCAGGCGATGCCGTACTACATCAAGCATCTTTAATCACATTAGTAATTACAACCACCAAATAGATTATTCGAAGTGACAAATAAAATACAATGGCAACGATTTCCGTAAAAACAAATTTATAGAATCGATACTAATAGGAGAAATTCCCAATTTTAATTTTTCTGACGCTCAATTTAAATGTTTCTCCTATTCCCGGAACCTGATCATAAGCTTTATAGCTAATGACCTCAGAACCACACCCTCAGATTAATGACCTTTTCTTCTTTTTTTTTCTTTTCTCATAGTTTTGAGGTTAGGTACTGACTTGTATCAATTCCATTTTCAGTATATAACTCAAAAGGGTATGGTAAACTTCATACCGAAACTAGTCTCGTGAATAAATTCTATGCTCCTATACAGTGGTTTCACTATCATATACCGTAAATCGCTATTGAGTTCTTCCACTTATATATATATATTAATATATATATATTTATATATTTAGCATATATAATCATCACGAATTTTAAAATTGTTAATTTTATACATAAATATTTATGATAATAATGTGTAACTTGCTAATATTCTAGAATTAGTATTTAACTATTGAGTATGAAATTAATAAATTGGTGTTTTCTAAAATCAGAAGGTAACCAATATTTCTCATGGTGCAAGTTAAATTTACGTCCAGTTTGCATTAATTATCGTTCTAAATAAGTAATTTGCTGAACCTGAAAAAACCTCGCTAAGCAAAGAGAGCACAAGAGGAGCTTTTCTGTAGCCAAGGATTATCACAAGTTAAAATTGCATAATAAATAAATGTTCAAGATATGTTGGCCAAACAATTACAAAACTAATCAAAAGACAATGAGCTTTGTATTAAGGAAAATAAGTGGCATAAATTATCCTATAACACTTGAAGAGTACAGATATTTCATTCGATCTTCAATACAAAATACCTGATATATAATTTCTAAATTACTATTGAGGTTAATGTGCGTTTATGTTAAACAAGGTCTGCGGACGAAAAGGTCGCGTACTCTCACTTATTCTGATTTATGATCTTACGACCTACAAAACTTTCAATAATTTCCTGAATAACATTGGAAGGTTCTTGCCAATTAGATTATTTGAAAGATAATGTAAAACAACATAAGGATTTAAAATTTCGTAGAATCGGTCAAATAGTTATGAGGTTATTGCTAAATAATTCCCCGGCTAACCTTGGGAGGACATTGGCAATTTAAATCATTCGAAAGAAAATCAAAAATAACATAAGGGTTTCAAATTGTGTTAGAATGGCCAAATTGTTAAAATGTTATTACCAAAACAATAAAAAGCGAAACGGGGACCGACTGACCGACATATTGAGACATAGAAACGGCCGTGACTAAGCATACGCGACTAAAAATATAGCACTAAATTGTTAGGAGACTTAAAAATTATGGGGTAAAGCATTGAAAGTTGAGAAATAAGCCAGTAAAATCTGAGTTAAATGGAAAAAATATCTGTGTATACATTAGCAATATCGTAAAGTTATGTGGTATGATTAATGTAATTATGAGGTATGTAAGAACAACTTTTATTGTTTTTCTATTTAATTTATCTAATTCCATTCAATTAAGCCTTGGGAAAAAATATTTAAAAAATTATCAGAATAAGGGGCAATCTGTCTTCATCAGTCCAATGGGAGGTATTTTAATACCAGGGAACAATTAATTCTCGAGAGTATACTACCAAGTTCTTACAAGTTTTAGAACATCAAGCCAGAAATTGATTCCCTCAACTCCAAAAAATTAAGTTTGATTGCACAGACTACAGAATTAAATTCCAAAGTTCAGATAATGGGAGTGCTTTGAAAAGCAATAAGGAGTACACACAAATAAAATAGAACCTTATCGCAAATTAAAAGCTAATTGGGAAAAAATGGCAGCTGAATTTTGTGAAAAGTTGTTGAAACTATTGAAAAAAAATATATAATATATATACACATCAGAAAAAGACGGATAACATCACGTAGAATGCCGTGAACCCTATGTGTACATACAGCGCCTGGGAACTAGTGCACTTTCGACGTAGATAACGAGTGCGTTTGAAGCAGGGCTAGCTTAAAACATATCGGAATCTCCGCCCGACCGTGAGAATCCACGTAAGACGCGCTTCATCTGATAAGACACACTCCCTTCGGGCACCTCGGGCGATGCATTTCTGCTGAGGCCAGATAAATACTAAGACAAGGGCCACCAGAAATTAGTACAGTTGCAGATATCAGTACCGTGCAGATAACGTGCGTAGCTCTCGCCATCCCGTGACCGCCAGCCCCGTGACGTGACGAGCAGCCCTCGGCTCTGTCTCGCACGCAGTCGAAGACAAGGGTTCTCCTCAGATAGACGCTAGTCAATAGACAAAGTTTTATCAATCTCGGTTCAGCTCCGTTCTTGCCGGACGTACTCTCTCGTTTATCTTTAGCGTGGTTAAACAAAGTGCTTGCAATCAGACATTGCAAACCCCGTCGTCACCAGACTCTAGCCAATGCGATTTACATGAATCTCTCTGGGAACGAGTCTTATCGAGTCATTTTATACCCAGAGTCTCCGTGATCTCGATTTTGTACTTCCGTATTCCCCCCTTAATTTCGTGTTGTTTATCCATTGTTTAATCACTTATATTCCGTATTTTGGTATATAGTAAAGTATGTTTAAATTTTGTTTTGTCATCATGGCTCGTAATAAGCAGACAGCTCGCAAGTCTACCGGAGGTCAAGCTCCGCGTAAGCAATTGGCCACGAAGGCAGTGTAAACCTTTTTGTGTAAAAAATAAAGTGAAAAGGCGGACGCATATAAAGGCGGCCTGCAATAAGTGTTAATTTTTATTCGTACAAAAACTTTACGTACACATTCTCTTTAAGAACAGCTACTAGAAGAGGGGCCCCAACATAGGGGCAGCCCCTCAGGACTGCAAAAGGATCCCCCTCCGTACCATAGGGGGGCACCAAAACCGGAAAAAATGGAGGTGATACAAACAATTTATAAAAAGATCCACGTGGTGCTGATCAGACTCCTCGACACTCCCAATGGTTATGCAACCATTTGCAGCACAATGGGGGACGTCGAGAGGCTGGTCTCCGACGAAGCTCAAGCTAATCTCAAGAAGATTGGGCATGAAGCAAGTGTACCGCAGGAAAACCTGGCCCAACGAACCATCATACTAACAAAACTGGACACAATCTTCACAGAAAATTCCTGTGAAGATATTAAAAAGAACTCGAAGCGAAAAAAGAGTGGGCCTGCATCACAGCAGTGCACAAATTCGGTAAAGGAAACGGCATGGTAAACATTGTATTCAGTACTATCGATATGGCAAACCAAGCCAAAAAACGCCCGGCTGCTTGGCTTCTACCTGGCTCTAACTGCGCCAAAACCGGACACGGTTGGAAAAAGTGCAGGGAAAGGGTGCAAAAATGTATAAATTGTGGGGGTGATCACAGGGCCCTGGCCATGAGGTGCCAAATTCGTAAAGAGGCCATCCGCAAAAAAAGAGATAAGATGAGGAAAGAAAAAGAAGAGAGAAAAATATCCACGTACTTGGATACGGCCGCAAGGACTACCACTCCAACGCGAATGAATATTACAAAGTTGGTCATGCCTAAAGAAGGGCAAGAAATCATGACCATGGTCATGGTTGCCCACCTCGCAAACCTAACAAACCTCGGTACCTACAAAAAGGTTTGGTTTCCCGAAAACCCAGACTCAGAGGGCCTTTTTAACCTCGAGTTCATCGAACAAGAAAAGACACCTTCAAGTAATGGGGTTAAGGAAACTGGAAAAGAAGAAGAAATGAAAATAAAAACACCTTTCGAATAAGAAGAGAAAAAAGGCGCAAAGAAGAAAAAGAAGAAGAATAAAAAGACTCCAGAGAAAACACCGCAGAAGCAACAATACACTTTGGACGAGAAAGAGGAGGAAGACGAAAGGCATGAAAGGTTCCCCCTCACCGAGAAAAAGGTCTCTTTTTCGACGAGAAAGACGTAAGTCTACGTGTCTTCGGCTACCCCCTGTCCCGGCCCCCAAAGACGACCTGGAACTACTCATCATCGGCCTAGCTGCGGGTGAGTACAAATGGACGTACGAGGGACCATACTCCAGGAAAGAAGTGTCGGCCCTACTCTTAAAATCCCTAGTGTATATCAACCCTAGAGACGTACATAACGTAAATATGACAACATTTAAAACATCACAAATTAAATAGTGAACACCGAAATTAGAGCAATCAAAGTGAATAATAACTGTGAGCAAATGAACTAATCAAATTAGTGAAATAAATCTAATTCAATGAAAAGTTATATAGTGAAAATAGTAAAATAAATAAAATAAATACAAATTAAGCAAAAGTGAATAAACAGTAAATTATAGACAGTAACAGAAAATCTAGTCTTAACATAAAGTAAGGAACAATTAAAATGTTACTAGACTAATTTAGTGAAAATAAATTATGTAGTAAATAAATAAGCAAAAATTATAAATTTATACAATAATAATAGATCAAATTTTAATTGATTTATTGTAAAACTATACTAACAAATTACAAAAACAGAATTAATAAGCATTAAAAACTACCGTAAATATAAAGTGTAGTGAAATATAATAATCTAACGAAGTAAATGACCTATAATAAGTGTACAGTAACAGTAATTTTAAGATTGTATAGTAAATTATCCTTAACCTCTCTATAATATTTGAATTGTAAATATAAAGTGAAATAAAATAAACTAAAATTAAATGAACAATAACAAATATATAACAACAGTAATCTTAAAAATGTATTGTATATTATCCTTAAGCTTTGTTTAGTATTTAAATTTAACTTCGAAAAGTAAATTGATAACGATTTCCATGTCTCCGGGAAGCTATCTTTTCCTACTCCTATTCAGTGCTTTTACCTCCTCTATCATTATAACTATATGCAATGTATGTAATTACCCCTTTTTGTATTTAATTACTTAATAAACCGTTGAACCGTTGAGTAAAGAATTTTTCTATAACCAGTTTCGTATGACCAGAATGACAAGAATTTGTTTAACTTAGGCCAACAATCGAACTCAGGTTGTTAGTGTTTTCATACGCGTTCAGGGACCCCGATTGTCACCAATATTTTGACTGCCCCCCCAACCCTCTGTTCCGTCTGAGGAGAGTCAATACAAGATCACAGGACGATCTTGACTCTACGACAATAATAAATTTATTTGATACAAATGTCCAATTATACTATATGACTGATCAATTCGGGTACTTAATGCCTTTTTTCAAGTGTTTTATGTTCCATTCTCATCACCTTCAATAAGAATGTAAAAGTTTTATATTAAAATTCTTAATCATATTAAAATAGTAAGAGGAAAATTATACCTCCTTGATACAATTTTGAGCGAGAAAGCTGATTGTTTGGAAGTTAACTTTAGTTTCTCTTATTCAATAAAGAGAGAACCAAATATTCTTAGCTAATTGGGATTTGTGGTAGCAGTGAGTATAGTGATTTGGTGACGGAAATATTGGACTTACATATTTACCCATGAGACATGAGAAGCGGTGCTTCTTCTTTACTTAGGACCATTCCAGTAAGGGGCGATCGCCCCAGATCTTTCTATATACGACAACGATGCATTATTATAGTCGATCAGATAACCAGAGTCGAGAGGAAGTGAAAGGAAAGGAAAAAGGGGAGGTTAGATACAGTGAACAATTTGCCAAGTTCCCTCTTGGGCCATCCTAAGTTGAACAGAGGGAGAAAGGTGTGAATGACTGGGCCCCACCCTAGGCTCCTCCAGCAAACTTCAAACCTTAAAGCAGGATTTTGATGGAGCGGAGAGAAGGAGGCCAGGAGACAGAGAGGAAGAGGAAGAGTAAAGAGTACAGATAGCAAAGCTTGAAATAACATCACAGGACTCATTAGCATTTCTAAATAATACAAGAAGAATATTTGAATATTACTTGAACTTTATAATAGAAATAGGAGTTAAGTTAATAAAGTTTTGCGATTTTTTTAAGTATTAATCATGCCTCTAAGTAGTGGGAAAAAATTACTATTGCTTTTGGGAGATCATTTATTAATTTTTTAATTTATTACCAATGTATGGGAGACTAATTTGGGTCCCTTAATCCAATTTACAGGAATAAACGTAAAAATGTATGTCCAATATTTCCATCGACAACCACAAAAAACACAAAATACCTGGAAGTTGCTTTGAATTCGAAGGAATTAAGAATTTTAAATCAAAAACCAAACTTATTTTTCAAATCAACAGCTTCTTTCCTCCAAATTTTAATATCGAGATATAGCTTCCCCCACTCATAATATAATTCAGTCTACTTGCCTCCATTAAACTATTTTAATAATATTACGACTTTTAATGTAAAAACATATATAGTCAGTCAATTTGTAAGCTTGTTCAAGGAAACGCCCAAATAAGATTTTCATCTCAATTGCGAGTTGACTTTACCTATATTTTGAAACTCTGCAAAGGAATTAGTTGAAAATTTATATATATATGCAGGGTGTTTGGCATGAATTTGTCAGTTTGCATAAAATAAACAAACCAGCAACAACTTTGGCAAAAATAACTGTATTTGAAATTATTTTAAATATATCAGTTAGATTATAGCCGAGTGAGAACATTTTACTCTAAGGTGATACCATCAGCTTTCACCATGGCGTCAAAGCGAATCAGGAATCTGGCACCTGCTTTTCTCGGTGTCCTTTGGTAGATCTTTAAATAACTCCTTTTATTTTAGCCAATCTTTCTTTTGTGGCAAGAGAGCGATTGCTGTCTTTCTTAACAGAGCCTTAGGCAGAGTAATTCATGGGATTACAATCGGGAGAATTCGAAATGTCAGAAATTAGAGTTGGTGAAATCATAGAAATTCTCTGAGAATCACTTATAACTCTTTTCAGAGGTATGGCCTTCAATCAGCCAACCACTCTCACAATCCAGATTTAGCCACAGTCATTATTAGCTTTAATATCCTTCTGAATTGATATAAACCTTTCTCTGGAGAGACACCTACATACCCTCACTATTTGGTTATATGATACATGGAACGTCCCAGGGCCTCTAGGCATGCCACCTGTTATTTCGGTTTAAGAGGTCTGGAGCTTGTGACTTTTTTCTCCAATTTTCCCTTTCCCCTTAGAATCGTGCATACAAATACTCGGGTCATTTTGTAGTTCGAAGAGTCCAGGCCCGCACTTCAATGCCGTCCTCTCATCCCGTTAGCATTCATAAGACAGCAGAATTTCTCAGCCGTGATTCTACTTTAGTCAATTGGTAGCTTCTGTAAACGTCAATCCTTCTCTTTTGCGCAACAGTTTCCTTTTGTTTAATCGAACCTAAGAAAATCTCCATCGATTACCTTTGAGGAAAAGACGATTCCTTTTCCATGGGAATTACGAGTAATCCCACTTTCCTCATCGAACGTTATCTTCGAAGATTGACTATCTTCATCACAAAGTTGGTTCGGATCGTGCCCCACCTGCCTCATTGGATCGGGTATCACTTGCCTCATCGGATCGTACCCCAACTGCCTTATCGGATCGTTCTCCACTCGCCTCATCTCAAAAAAGACCTTCCTCGAAGTCACCGACCCGTAAGACTGAAAGCCCCTTCAGGTTCCCGATTTTTATCTGAGCCTAGTAATATTAATCAAATAATTACATTTGAGAATCCCTCCTCATAATAATTATCAAGAGACTATTTTAATTTAAATAATTCTCTTTTGCCTATTATTTTTCTGATTCTGATCTGTGTAAGTAAAAATATATTTTGTTGTTTCATTTTTAACTAACTTTGAACGATACTCTCGGCCTATTCAAGTAAATCTTGCCAACCAATTATGCACTCTGCCTCATTTTTAAGGATTTGAAATTCAACGTCTCAAGTGTGACCTCCTAGTCAGTCGTTAATCATTGCAAACATTCCTTCAACTCGTTTGCGTTGTAGTAGGTGATTAAGTTACCCCCCACATAATATAGGAGTGGTGTATGGTATAGAGTGGTTGTACCACGACATAGATAACAACTCGTGCCATAACTCCTGAGCCCGAGTCAAGCGCCTGTGAATAATGTCGAGAGAACGTCTGCCACGAATGATATTTTTTTACACATGGCACCTCTAAGACGAACGCCAGACGCTGAACGAAAATTAGGAACTGTGACCAAGCTCGAGTTATTTCCTGCAATCATATGCTAAATTCCGTGTTGATACAAATTAAATTAGCTTGCAAATACACGTTCACTTTACTAAGTTTTTACTCTGGCTACGCTTAAGCCCGAACAGCCCGAATGCTGAAGTCGCAATTGACTTAAATATTTATTTATTAGGAAAATAATACTCACTAATTTAATGATGAGATAAGTGTACCAAAGGTTAGTAGTTAAAATAAATAATTGAATGAACGTGGATAGATCAAACTCTTAATGTCGGTGGAAGGAGATATAGTGATAATGTTTTAAAATCCCCTGTAAGCTGATCTTACCCAATGTTGTATATGCATGTATTTGGGATAAGATGGCATCGTTGTATTCTTTGGGTTGTGAAAAATTGTGAGGTATATTTTAATTGTAGAGCAGAAAAAGTGAGAAAAATATTGAAGGATTCGGCTTTCAGGTCTTAGCTGGAACTTGGATACATACGAGACAACAACTAAAGTTATTGATCTAGATAGGATAATCGCTTAACTAGAATTTTCCTAAGCGAGAGGCAAGATGTAAGTAAGGGCAAACGATATAATTACAGGCTTACCGTATGTGGATTATGTGAGGTGAAGTTGAGAGAGTATATAAAGACTTATACGCCCTGAAAGTTAAAGCGATTATTGAAATCCATCTTAAAATAATTTAAAGATAAAAGGTATAAATTATATAAAAATAATTGGAGATAATATACCATATTATACCTAAGTGTGATATAGATGGATAGAAATAGTCATAATATATATATCGTTGTGATATTCTTGAGAAGGAGTAAGAAACTAAAGATACTCTATTTGATAAAATCAACCAAAGAGAGCTTGAGCAAAAATAAATACCATCAAATAAATATAATAAAGAAAAAGAGACAAATTAAATTAAACATACAGAACATAAGAAATAATGATTAAATGCTGAAGTTTGAAAATATAATTTTATTAATTAACAGACAATTAGTAAAATATTAATTAATAAAAATATATTAAAGAAATATTTTAGACAAATTATGAAAATTAAATTATTAACATGTATATTAATGAATAATATATTTTAAAAACTTAAATCGGTTGAAAATATATTAAATATGTTAAAAATATAAGCTAATAGTGGATACTTTTGGTCCAGAGCAAAACTGGAGCTGGAATGAGGTCTCCATATCAACACGAGTTTTCCTATATTTTCTCATCGCAATATTTATAAATATTGGTATTTAGAATAAGAATAAGAATAAGAATAAGAATAAGAAAAAGAATAAGAATAAGAATAAGAATAAGAATAAGAATAAGAATAAGAATAAGAATAAGAATAAGAATAAGAATAAGAATAAGAATAAGAATAAGAATAAGAATAAGAATAAGAATAAGAATAAGAATAAAAATAAGAATAAGAATAAGAATAAGAACAAGAATAAGAATAGGAATAAGAATAGGAATAAGAATAAGAATAGGAATAAGAATATGAATAACAATAAAAATAAAAATAAGAATAAGAATAAGATTAAGATTAAGAATATTTGTTTATATTGTGTATTTTTCAGATGTAAAAGCCAATGTAAAACCTTTTATAATTGCCTGCATACAATTTACAGTTCTAATTTATATGTTTCCTAAATTTATACTAAAAATATATTGGAGTGAGCTTTCCAGAATTTAGCTTTATCTGGTATGAATCTTATTCTAGACTGCTACTCTATATTTATGCGACAGATTCTGTCATAATTTCATTATCAATACATTTTCTTTTGTAAATATTCTCTCTAAAACAAATATATATATGAAATAAAATGGGTCAACACAATTATTTCATTTAATCCAGATCCATCAATAAATTTTATCATATAAATGCACAGGGATAAAAATTGAGATTCACACCAATAGAGACTGCTCCATAGAGTCCATTTAAATGGGCGTGCCAAATTTCCCTATTGTTAGAGCAAAGTTGAAAAACAAGCATAATCTTCAGTTTTACATCCAAATTGTTAATTTCTATAAGAACAAACCAATTTGGATGATAGAGAAGAATAGTCCGTGTTAAATGATTAATAGAAGGAAGAGAAGTTTATGATTCAAGAATTACATATTCGAGCATAGATAAACTTAGGTAATGAACATAATTTAAATGATAACGACCTTTAATTGATGAATTCAACTTCAGTTCATTGAGTAGAGTGTTGTTAAGAAGTTCGTATTAATTAATTGAGTCAAACAAAAGTTTGTCAAGATTTCAATTTAGAGATAAAAAGCGAAGTTTAAGACAGACTAAAAGTTGATTTTGGTTTTAAATTTTGTATGCATATCGATTTCAAAGTGTTGATGTACAGGGAAAATTAAGGGAATCAAATTTATGTATAACAGAACAAATTCAATTCTTGGTTATGAAAATAGAGCTAAAGATTACATTTATTGTTCCAATTTTTTTAACTTATAAAAGTGAAATTTCTGTATAGTATCCATTAAGGATACATTGAGAAAATATTAATTACAATTTTTATTACCAAATAAATGGTAAAAATTATTACTCTGGCAACTATTTATCCCTCTGGTTGAAAGTAGCTTAGTTTACTCGATAATTAATAATGTAAAATATGTTTAAAAGGCAAGGTTCACTTTCACTAAAATATTCACCAAAATTCAAAAGCCTAAGATACAAAGATGTTACAAACATGTCCTTAAACTCTGTTTTACGGCCCTTCCATTAGGATAATCTTTATAGATTTATTAGATCCTATAATAAAAAAGTTGGGGTAAGTACATTTTAATCCCTAATTCTGTCCCAGGTAACAATCCCCCGAATGTCCGGATGGAACGAAATTATTCCTAAAGGATTATAATCCTCTGATAAATCGAGATATTCTAAAATGCGTGGACGGATGGAGTTACAGGGTGCCATCGTGTGACGTCATAATTTTATCCCAATAGAAATATTGCTCAGCCTCTGACTCTACCCACTCAATGCACAATTTTGAAGACACTGGTTCTGTGAAAATAGTTGTTTCGTGTGAAGTTATTACGCCTTTTGTAGCACGCATAGGTGGAAATTTTGATTTGGAGAAATGGGCAAACAAAGCAAAATGCAGAAAGAAAATTAAAAAAATGTTAAAAACTCGCCTAGAAAAAAATAAGGAAGGTCAAAATGCTCAAGTAGAACAAACAGAAAAAAACTGAACCCATTCCTGGACCTAGTTGGATCTCATACCTCCTCTAGAAGGTTTTGCTTGAGGCTTCAGTCTCTGCTGAAAATAATTTATATGCAGAAGGAGAAAAATATGTGAAAACATACACAGAATTTACTGTAGAAAATATTTTCAAAAATTCAAATAATGATACAATTTTTTCAAATAGGATGTCGCCTTTATTACAATTTACAAGGGATAAATCGCCAACAAAATTTGAAGCAGACTGCATGATAATATTTTAGTGAAATGTTAATCATGCTCTTATGTTAGAAAATTAGAAGAAAAGTATGTAGATAATAAAAAAAATACTCCATAACAACTAAGCACATCCTAGTATTACGAAAAAAATTGTAAAATCATTAATGGGTGAAAAGGTGGATGAGTGTAAAGATATTATTAAAAATTCGACCTTTAATTATTATAGCGAAGAAAAATTAAGTATCTTGCTTAATACAGACAAAATATTGAATAACGATGTCTCCTATGATGGGTCGTGAATGACTGGAGGACTAAATCCCAAATAGGAGTAGGATGTGTCGCAGATCTACATATTGTTTAGTTATTTAGAGTCTGAAGTATGCGAAAAAAGAAGCTAGATTCTCAGAAGATTACCGTTGAAAAATCTGAAGCTTTACAAGCCACACATGCTAATATATGTGAAAAAACTTTGATGGTAAATTGGGTTCTATGGAGCCAGAAGCTGCTAAAAAGAATAGGGTTCTGATCGGAAAATAAGGGCTTTAGATATACAGCTTTTATTGGAGATGGAAATTCTAGTGCCCATAAAGCAGTTTGCAACTAGCTAGTTCTAAAAATAGAATCTATCATTCATGTTGTTAAAAGACTAGGAAAAACTTAGAAAATTAAAAGTGAATCATTGAATAATTACAGAAACCGCCACAAAGAAAAAAGAAAGGTTTCAGGTGGCAAATAAAATAACGGACGCTGTTATTGATAAATTAGTGCGTTATTATTCCTCTGCAAAGAAATGGAGCATTAATCTCACGAGTGAACAAATGAGAAAAAATATTTTAGCAAGTTTTCATCACATTTGTATCGGTACAAAATGTAATTCGTACTATACAGTTGTGACAATAGAAATGTGAACAAATATATGAGGGGCGGTCAATAAGTTTTGCAATTCGGATATAAGGAAACGAGATATGAGGAAAAGTGTTTTATTATTTTCCAAGATAACTACCCTTGACTTCAATGCTGTTTGCGCCACTTGTCCCTGAGGCTTCGAATTCCCGACAACCAGAAATCTCCCGACTGCTGTTCAATCCACTCCTGGACGGCGAGCTGGACATCTTCATCGCCTCCCCCAAAACGTCCACGCAGTGCAACCTTGAGCTGGCGAAATAAAAAGTAGTCGCTAAGGGCCAGATCTGGACTTTAGGGGGGATATTTGAGCTCCTCGAATCCGCACTCGCGCAGGGCAGCTTGTGCAACTCTGGCCTTATGGACTTTGACGACGTTGAAGTGGATCATGAGACGTGAGGTTTTTAGGACCCAACGGGCAGAAACCTTGGTCATGGCCAAATTGTCGTGGATGATGTTGATAACACTTCCATTTGATATTCCAAGTTGTCGCTCGATTTTTTCGACCTTTACCCGTCGATTTTCGAGGATCATCCTCTCAACACGGGCCACATTGTTCTCGTTGGTCACGTCAGACGGGCGTCCTGGACCGGGTTCATCTTCAAGGGACTCACGACCATGGCGGAACTCCCTATTCCAGCGAGCAATGGTTGCATAGGAAGAGGCGGTGTCGGTGTACACTGCAACCATGCGTTCATGGATCTCTTTTGCATTCTTGTCTTTCTTAGTCAAAAATTTGATCACTGCGCGGTGCTCAACCTTCTCAATTGTTGAAAGATTTGTGACTGACTATCTGCGATCAGCTACTGCTTCTTAAATAGACAAGGCAGGAGCGTGCGGCTGCCGGTACTGACTTGTCATTACTTGTCATAACACCCCCACTAACAGCCATTCCCCTTCCTCTGTTATGCCCTACCGATTCGCAAAGATTATTGACCGCCCCTCGTAGGTACTAGAAAAAAATAGTGAGCCACAAGTCCTGACGCAGCATTTTTGGGGTACTCTTTTCACAAAAACAAGAAAAGAATTATTGCATACTTAAGTTAGGACTTAAATCTTTAATTTATGAAGAAAAATGAAAATAAAAAAATCCCTAAGATTTTCGGCTTCATAACGGACCCTTGCCCCTTAAAAGAAAGACGAGTGAAAGTTATAAGTAATCTGAATGTTCGAAAATATGACTTAGGCTTCAAACTTTATTTTAACCAAACTCACTTTGAAAGTTCTTCCTTCTCAATTTTTTTTAATTATTCTCAATGAGCCTAAATTAGAGAAATATTTCTAATATTCATAAATTTTCAAACCTTTCATATGAAGCCCAACTCTAGAAGTTTCCAGCCATATGAATACATCCGTTTGTGGTTGATATGGAATCTTTCCTATTATTCAAAGTTGACAGTTACCCCGCTCAACCTACCAGGACCATACATTAGCGCTACAACAACTAATATGCACTAAATCTCTCATAAGGTGTCATTATTTGAGAGCATAAATAAATCAATGTCCAGTCCTAGGCCACAGACATTCTCTGAATAGCTGTAGTATAAATCCTGCAAATGGTACCAAAGTCTGAAATTTACTGCTTCTTTGTGCGTTTCCTTCCGTGAGTCATTCACATTTGTTTTACCGATCAGATTCTGTTTTTTTTATGTTTTTGCTCGCATCAATAAGCCATTATTTGAATGATTTCATGTCCTTCACCGAAACTTGTTTTCATTATTAACGTTGTTTCTCATTTAGATTAATATTCATGGAAATAATATAATGTGTTTGGTCAAAATTAAAATTTACGACTAATTAATATATCTCACATGTGCTCATAAATTTTATGGTTTCCATGCACACCTACCATGCATACCTAATTTTGTCTTTTTTTGTAAATAATACCATCCAAACGATCAGAACCTCTATATTTCTATCCAAGTATCTTCCATCAATTTTGCAAGAGAAAATATTAGGTTTTCAAAATTAGTGTACGATAATCTAGAGATATAAAATATTTAAGGATTAAGGTATTCAAATGTGCATGAAGTCAAAAATAAATTTAGCAGCAGATAATAAATTTCCTCGCAAAATGGAAGTTTCTAAAATTATTTAAACTCTTAAGTTTCTTTTAGAGTAAACCTGCAACGTTTGCATAGAAAATAACTTCAGTTTAATCTATTTCAGCTTAGGTCATTCACTTTTCAGATGACGCCCAGTTAACATAACCAAGAAATTTCACACCTACTCTATGAGCGAGCTAATCGTAAAGCGCCAAGCCCTAAGTTCTTATTAAATGACGCTGTTAAAGAGACCTTCAAGTGTTACAAACGTCTAGTTTATACTAGTAAGTCAAGCTACGACTAAACAGGTTATGTATAACTTGTAAATCTACATGTAGCCAAAGAGAAGACTTCAGAGAAAAAGGAATATACCATTATCCAAATTTTTTACAAGAGCCGTTTCAAGACGGCTGAACTAGTTTATTGGGAGTTTAGTGAAATTTTCACCATCCAAGTATCCGGGTTCAAGATATTTATCAGTCAAAGTAAAAGAAGGGTATTCTTTAATTCCCCACAAAAAAATAGAAAGGAGGGATTATTAATGGAAACAAGTCCAATTATATGACGAACCTAATTTGAATTTGTTCGGATCCGATGGCAGAATATTTGTTCGTTACAGCGCAGACGAATTATTTGCCATCCATTGGACCAAAATTAGTAGAATTTTGGTGGAAGGATTGTCAATGTTTAGTGCATGATTTAGGTAAAAGGAACTGGGCTAACCATGGGCTTATGAGGCACAGTGAATCCAAAGTCTGCAAGTAATTGCTTAAAAAGCATGCTTTGCCCCATTTGCAAGCCTTTGAAACCCATCTACAAAACTTTTCCGGCAGGAGAAAAGTCCCATGCCAAGTAATTAAAGACCTTCATGGAAGATCAGCAGATCACTGTTATAAAGCAATCTGCAGAGTGCGGAAGTAAATCCCATCCAATTCTTTTGTAGATACACGGAATAGAGGAATTCAAAAGTAGTTCTAAAACTTTGGAAAATTCTTCAAGATGAATAGAGCAAGATTAGATGTAAGTGAGTCAGATGTCAAAGTTTAATGTAGAATAAAGGCTTCGCTGCTATATTCCACTCATCTATAATTTCTAAAAATAAATTCTAATGATGATTTAATCGTTATTTTCTCAATAATATGTCATTTCCCCTGTCGTTCCGATCAATTTCTACCTTTAAATTTTTCTAATAGATTGATTATGTTATGATAACTTTGGGTTTATTGACCCAAATTTGCGTTACTTACATCTATGCTCTGTATATACCTCTAGGTTATCATATACTAATTGCGAAAGAAATACAGGCATTCTGATGCTTTTATATGGTATTGTACACTAACCTATTCACGAACAGCTTGGATCATAACTTTCTCTCTGATATCACCATAAAATGCTTACTATTAAATCCCTCCGACCATTTCTTATTTTTTTAGGAAATTGTAGATCGATGTCCCTCTCTTTTAGTGAAATTTATTTGCCGGGAAGATGCAGGCTAACGTAATTACTGGAAAAGCGTTCATCAGAGCCACATTTATTAGCCAATAGTTTAATTCGTTTATATTATAAATATATTTAGTGTAAAGGACAAAGCACATTTGTCGATTGGCATTTCTTCTCAAAAGTAGTTAGTGGCTCAAGTTGAAGAGGGGCATAAACCTTAAGTTGAAAGTTTGATCGATTATTTAGCCACGTTTACTAGGGATTTTTTGGCACGAGAAAAGTGTATGATTGAAAATCTATAAGAAAAAACATTAAAAATAGTAATAATAATTTTTCTCAATACGAGCTTTTTTATATTACCATAAAATTTATGCAAGATAAGTCGGAAGGGCACGTAACATTGAGATGTCAGAATGATCATGACTGCTGGGGCAAGATCATAAATCATTGATAATATTTTTTCTAAACATGTTTATTCAACCATGATTTTGAATAATACAATCAAAGTATATGAAATTAATATCATCGATCGATTTTGTTTCATATCTCCTCGATAATAATACTATAAGCAGAAGCTTTGTTATATATCTAAGTTATCCAATATGGCATTTCTAAATATTTTTCACGATAAATGACTTCTATTTTAAGCTTAATAGGAATGTACAAATCTGACTTAGGTTCCCTCTCTTTCGTCTTGCTTTTCATGATTGCCCGCTTAATTATACATGGATTTTTAATGTATCTAAAATGTGCAATCAAATTGATGGTACGCTACATAACTGAATATTTTCTAGCATAACATCTATTATGCAGAACATAAATCCAATGCATACACAAAATAAGGAGAAAATTGTGAAGTATCGAGCGGCCAAATTATTTCAATAGCTAACTTTCTCATGATTGCCTGTTTAATTCTATCTGTGTTTTCAGTCTATCAGAGGTGTGGAATCAAGTTTGTGGTAAGATTTATAACCGAATATTTTTCAGCATAGCATCTATATTATGCAGACTAAAAGCAATCCCTCACGTAAAAGGACAATCTTGTGAGGTATCCGGGGACTTAATTATTTCCTTGTTTTTATGGCTAGGATTGTTAGTATATTATATCATGCCGTTTATTTATATGACCATAAAGCAGAATTTATAATTATATATTCGCTTTTCGATTCAATCCAACAAATCTAGGTTTAATTATACCAAAGCTTTCTATGCTATTCTCCACAACAGCTAAAACTCATGTATATATGTTTGTACGTATATTTTTGCTTAATCAATTTGCACTTTTATATCTCTATTAATTCTAACTTGCAATATACTACATGCTCTTAAAAGGCGCAAATATAAAGATTAGAAATTTAAAATCTTTGTTTGGGGCCATTGTAAATCAGAAATCCTACGGATGAAAAATTCCCTTCAGAAAACTAAACATTGCTCCATTTTCAAAATTATCGGGCATTTAATGGAAGATGATTCTTTTAAATTTCAGATGCCACTATATCAATTACATTACAGAGTGAAATTAAAGAACAAAAGAAATGGCTAAATGAGGCTTCTGGCAATAGATGGTGCCTCCCAGCGCCAAATCCAATGGCAGATTTTAAATCTTCAGGGTGAATATCCATATGCCCCATGTTGATATGGGGCATTTTATGGCTCTAAATGGGTACAATTGAACTTTACTCCTTGTTTAAAAAAATGCGCCCCCTAGAGCTGGCGCTTCACCACAGGTGAAGCGCAAACTCTATTTGTCCTTCAAAGTATTCTATTATTTACCATGAAAATTGAAAATAATATTTCATGAAATTTGTCCCTGTAGTGTCTAAGTTTCAATTTATAGAACAACAAATAACAAAAAGATAAGCTCACCGATAAAGGATTAGTCACTTGTAACCATAGTAAGGACCTCTTACACGCTACTTTGCTCCATATGTTGATGCCTTGGAATTTCCTGTGTAATATTTGTTCTGAACTGGGTGGTGAAGGACCAGGATTGACGTTTTGTAGCAATTCCTGCCTCGAAGTAAATCGATTTGCAATTGCAAGCTTGGAGATTCTAGGACGGTCCCTGTCTGTCGAAACCTTCTTCCATCCGCATTTCTGGCGAGAGTTTTTTTCATTTTGGGAGTTCTGCCATTGCTTGTAAATCCGAATGACCGTACTCGCTGAAACACTGCCAAATTCCACCACCTCATTCATATGATGACCTTGAGCTCGGCTAAGTGCAATCACACCTTTTTAACATTCCATGAATTGGCTGTTCCGGCCCATTTTAAGTAGAGCTGAATTGCTATCTAAAGATTTTCATGCCGTCCGCAACACAAATAGAGCTTAACTAACGTTTCGACGTAAACTAAGTTTCGGGTCTAGGCTGCCTACACTTCAGATGTTAAATTATGTTTTTTCACACTAGGTGACTAATATTTTGTCCAGTGACCTTATGAGAAAATTAGTACGTATTTGAAGAAAGGATGTACCCAAATCTCACGCAATAACCTTCCAATGTGAATTAGAGAATGCTACTGATGATTGTAATTTATGTACATACGATGTTTCCTTCTACAATTTTCCAGCCTGAAGGAATTTTTCTCGCACACTAAACATGTATCGAAAAGATATTTACATAAGTTTGAAACTGGAAATTATTTATTTATTAAACTAAGCCTGTACGCCACCTTCCCACATTGATCGATTACTATTTCTGGGAAATATTGTTACTTTATTATATCTTTTGTTATATTTGATATTTTCTTTCGCTACCAAATATTAAACTTCGAGCGTTTATGTTTAAGATTATTATTTCTTTCCTTACAGTGAGAAGAGGGACAAAGCAACGGGAGTGATCACAAATAGACTGTATGTAGTAAGAGCTTCGCCAAGGGATTCAGGCATATACAGTTGTTGGTATGGCAACCTCTCTTCAGCTGTTGTCACCGTTCATGTAATTATAGGTAAGTCAAAATTGATTCAATTGGAGATACCAGGATACCCTTGAATATCATTACTACAGTGAGTGACCCAGTGGGGGCTCGTGTATAGGCATTGTGGAACTACAGCACCCCCTTTTTCCACCTGATATTATCGATAACATTCAATATATAATGGGTCCTTTTTTTCTTTAATTCTTTCTATATACTTGTAAATTATATATTCCTTGAGCTTAATGTCAGTAGCCATCCCCTAGTTCATGAAAAAAATACAAAAAACCTTGTATAGAACTGTGCGCTTAACAGTTCCAGCAACTCGGTGTTTGGCTGTTGTGCGCATGCTCACATGTCCGAGATTGGAAGCTGCATGCTAGGGAGAAAGAGGACTCTGGCTCACGCAGTACCTAGGCTCGTGTGCTGGTAGAATGTAGTTTTTCTTTTTAATTGCGTGTGTTCTCCATGAATACATTCGAGGTAGAACACTTCTTTTCAACACAACGGAATAAAAACTTTTCTAATGAGCACTTTAAATTCTGAAAGATTAAATGCACTTGCAGTGCTCTTTTAATGGAGAAAAATGTTCTCAGTAGTTATCCAGAGATCAAGGACAAACTACTTCATATTTTCGCACAAATTAGGACAAGAAGAATGGATTTCGTTTGTTTATAAATGGATCAAGCTTGAACTGCAACAAATAAGGAAAAATGTTTGATTTTGTTCCGTTTAGGATTTGATCAAGTTTATCTATAGTTTTTTTCTATATTTTTTTTCATTTTATACAATATTAAAACAATGCTTAAAAATTTTCCAATGCTGCACCCCCACTAATTTTAGCTACGAACTACCTCTGATGAGTAAGCCTCATTTCATAGAGTAACAGGAAAATAGGATATGGAATAAACTGAAGATAGAATTAGCATTCAAGAGAGTAATTTGTGAAAACTAATTTGATAGATACCGTCATGCTTGTGGCCAGAAAATAGGTATCCTTTATTTATTCCTTAAGCTTTTGAAGGTAGTTAACCAATGCAATATTAGCCACCGTCTCTAGTTTTGCCTTAAGAAGTATAAGCGCACTGGTTCTCGGATATATCGCTCCAAAAACACATTCCTGACTGAGAAATTTTAATCCTTGCTTGGGTTTTTTCTAAGATGAATTAAAACCTTTTCTTAGGTTTTGGAGATCATCGATTATTTAAAAAATACTAATGGGTTTTATATACACTTAACTAAGTATTTGGCTATCTCGTCATTATCAGTAAAGAAATCATATGAAAATGATCATATTTCTTGTACCTAGGAAATAAATCTCCACTCCCTTGATCATGGCTATGACAAAGGTTGCTCTATTTCAAGGACATTTAAGACATGTCCTCCAAATCTCCTAAGACCATACTGTCAGAAATTACAGAAAGAGCGAGAGAGGGGGAGATACGCGCTGCCTCGCCCTTCAATAGAGAGAGAGAGAGAGAGAGAGAAAACAGACACCTGGCGACCCTTTTCGTCTGTGCTAATGGAGATGCGAACTGATGAGACGTCGTGAGACGCCACGATGACCTAAAATGCTGCCTTCACAGAAATCTGTAAAAAGTGTGAGAGCCCAGATGGTCCCATCTGAGGTCAGACAAAGTTCTCCTCACCGGCTTAAGAACCTTCTCGCGCTATTGCTAAAAGGTAGTCTATTCTCGTATAGCGATGCGTCTGACTCTAAAATTCTCCACCTTGTCCGGAGGGGGGGAACCTCTATTCGACTTCTATAAATCCTCGGGGCCAGAGTTGGAAGGCATTATCCATCATCCTCCCTACCCCTTCAGTATCCTCCGTTCTCCCTTCCCCTTTAGTATCCCATATCCGCCACCGTTGGAATCTACACAATTCTCGCATAATCCCTCAAACTACCGGTATTTTCGTTAATTTACGTAAGTCTACCTTGACCCACTTCCCCCGCTCCTAGAACGCGGCGCGCTGAATCTCGAATCGTGTTACTCAAAAGCAAGATTTAAATTTTCCCTCACTGTAATAGTCATTATCCAGTGACTATTGTTTGAACTTTGCGCTAAGGCAAGGATTACTCTCTTTGACCAAATAGTCGTGCTAACAGCAACGCGCAACTCTCCTGTTCAAGTGCTCTCTTTATCCCACTCCCATTATACGCTTCATCATCGTTTTCGTCTACGCTTAAGGTTATTCCAGCGTCCTTCGGCTCATATTGTCCGTTTGTTTGTACGGTGACTGCCCTTACCAATACTCCTTCGCCCCTTTAAAACTCCTTTTTAACCTTGTAAAGTAATATTGATATAAATATTAGTAAAGTTAATTTTTTACCCGTTTTTCTGTTATCTCGGAACTCCAAGATAGTCGACTATTGGCCAAACTACTTTCAATTAATTTTCACTCTGCTTATATTGTAAACTTCCCACACACTCGTAAAGCAGAAACGGTGAAATTGGCCCTATTCTACAACATCTATATTAAACTGGTGTAAAGTGTGTTGAGTTAACCTAAGACATCTATATTAATCTGGTGTAAGGTGTTAAAGGTTAACCTACAACAGATATCAGTCACTTTTCAAGAGGTAACCTCCTAATTCTTAAATGATATGCCATTCATAATACATAGGTTATCCTGAAAATTCTTAGCAATTTGAAAAATAATAAAACTATTTTCATATTTTCGACAAATACAAATATTTTAATATTTTTCTACACCTTTTCTCATTTTATTTCTCTATGAAAATGAGGGAATTTTTTTTATATAATAAGAATTGCAATGCAAATAATTTCTTTTAGTCAAATAACAACTCTCCCTTAGCAGTACCAAATGTAGAGTAGTGCGGCCAACTTAGCAGATCCCTTTTCTGTTTAAAAAGATTTATTTATTTATATGTAGGCTAACATGAATGACTTTCATTAGGTAGAAGTTCTTTCCTAATGAAAATATTTTGCCAATAAAATTGGAAGAGGTACGAAATTTCCAGATGACGTAATAATTACAGAGTTCGCTACTGAGATTTTTCTTTGTCTTTCATTACCTTTAAGAATCTCGTTTTCTAAGATTCTAATAAGTAATCATGATATTGAAAAGGCTAAATACTGTGGAAATAAATATATTTGAGATGTTTTTCTTATCCATGATCTGAACATTAATAGTGACAAAATATGATTCTTTCTGTGAAATGTACTTCGAAGTATTATAAAGTAACATTAATTCCGAAAAAAATACCACGAAGTTTAAAGTATATGTAGAGAAATGGCTACATAAAGCATCTCGAAGGGCGAGGAGGACATATGCCTTAAAGTCCCTACCCATTTTGTGGAAAAAGCCGTAGAAGCGAGCCTTATGAGGAGAATCGTGGGAACGGTAGTCGGCGAATAACAGTAACTGCCTACCCTGTTTCATCTCACCGCCGCTTAGGTAATTGGAGCAAAAAAGTGGTGCTAGTCAAAGGGCACGCAAAGGAGTGTGGCGGTTCAGAGTCTCTAATTAGCAAGCTGAGTTGGGCACCACAGTGCCAACCTCTGCACTTCTCGCTCCCCCCAGATGCAAACTCACCATTCGCGCTCCCCAATGTGGCCTCGCCCCTTCCTCCTTAGATGGGGCCGTAATTCGCTTATAAATAAGCCCCAGAAAGAAAGAGAGAGGATTAGAATTTGATAAGAAAGAAGAAAGTTCAGTTCGTTAAGATCAATCCTTCAGCCCGACAAGACGATTTCCGTGAGAAATGATAGGGTCGGATTAAGAAAATCGACTCCCCCTCCCCGGGCCGAATTAACATAAATCGTCAAGTTTTGTATCGCTGCCATACCGAAGAATCCTTTACACACTTAATAGAAGTCTGACTGTAGAAAAGTAAACCCGCTCACACTCGAGTCACTCTCACATCTCAAGCTCCGTAAGAGTGAGAGGAGAAGAACCCAGCCACTACGAGATTCCGATCTTTAATTACGGTAAAAATCTCACCGAATACCCCAAAATCTAGTTGGATACTCTACGTTGAAGAATCAGACACCAAGAGGCGTCAATATCATTCAAAATAGGACTCCTGGAGCGAAGAACACCGTAACTCTCTCCGTCTTCTTAAATTAACCAGAGGCAAATTTGGAATAAGAAGTTGACTTCGCACTACCTCTATTCCGCCATCTAACCTGTATGAAATTCAATCATCGGCCACGGCAACCCTCCAAAGCGCGAGATTAGCCCTCCAGCGTCATCCGGCAACCCCTGATCCCGTCTGTCATGTGAGTTAGCAAGAACATTTATATTCATATTGCGATAGTATGAGTTTAGTACGTCTCTCGAAACCATTGTGCGTGAACCCCTGTTATATTTGCTAGTAAACGAGAGTACTTTAATTTAATATTTAACGCTAATCAAAAAGGGTCGCGATAAAAATACTAATCGGCAATTAGAGTGTTTACGTGTAGCCTATTTGTTTATTTTGAATATATTGTAATAGGCCTAGTTGCCAACCGGGATAGTCGAGTTCAGCTTAGGAGAAGGATATATATGTGATAACTGTTTGCTTGTCATAGTTAAGTGTTAAATTTAAAATATATGTTTATTTTAGGATACTTACTGTGTATTTCCTTATATCTTTTACGTGTTTGAAGCGGCTCTTCCTTAAAAAAAATAGCACTCTTAGATCAAAGCCTACTTCATTAAAGAAGTACATCACGACCACAAGGTATACCAAAACAAAAGTGGTGTCAGGAGTGGAGTGATCAAAAGGGGCATTATACGACAGTATAATTTAATATTTTTTCATTAATCAGAATATTTATCTAATAGTGATGTCATTAATAAAGCCAACGAAATTCTTAGGGGGATTCCATTATTTGAAAAGCCCTCTACTCTCTTCCTTCCTAATAGTTTTCAAGTAATTGGTCTTTATCTAAAGCTGACTGGAGAATATCTTAAAGGAATGCCTCTTTATCAATCGCTGTCACATGAAAGAGTAGCTTAGCTATACTTTCATAATGAGCTGGAATTTTTTACATTTATTTTAATAAAGATACAAATTAAGAGTAAATTTTAAATCTTTAATTACTCGATTCTAAATAAAATAAAGTTCGAATTAAATGATAATTACATATAAAATTAGATAGTATTAGGGGGTTCGGAAAGTAAGTACATTTACTTTATCATTTATGTTATCTGGTTGTTTGTCATTTTAATCTAAAGCAGCTATCTTTCCATGGAAAATTAAGGTTTCAAAACCAACATTATCATCATTGGCTATTATATGAGTATAAGGGATTGGTTGTTTTGAAGAGTCAATGAAAAGGATTTGTTGACTGTACCTTTATGCAGTGAAGGCTAGCATATACCGGCTGACGTTTCCCCTCCCCGTTACACATTTCATTTAGAGAATTTTAACTTACCAATATGGTCTGGTTCTAGAAGCCATAAAATATTGGATGGTGATTTCATTAAAGCACCAGAAATTGTAAAAAAAACGTAATATCTCATGTTTAACTGTCTAAGAACTTTACTGAATACATGAGTTAATTGCTTATATTTTCATCTAATAAAAGTATAATTAGAGCAAAAGTGCATAGCTTTTGTAAAAGAAAGCTCTTTGGCAGAATGACAGCCTAAAAGAATGAGCAAATCCTATGATTGTTCTGCTTTATATTCTTTCACATCTCGCATACGCAACCGATTTAACCCTTAGGGAATATCACTTTGAATCAGGATATTTCATAAATTTTAGAACATTTAGACACTGAGAAAGATTTGAAAATGTCTCTCAAGGTTCTCATGACGAGAAAAGCTCGTTTTAGATGGGAAAATAATTTGAAACACGTGATACCTTGCCATCACCTTAATATATTTGATTAAAAGAAACGCATTCTTATAAAATTCCTTTATAGAATCCCTCAATGCATTTTCTAATATGTAATTATATAATATTTTATGTATAAAGACTATATTGTAGGATTTCTAATGGCAGATAAAATTGTGCTGACGCTGAAAAATATCTATCTACATTATAACTTAAATATTTTTAAATACACTGATTTGAAAAAAAACGCAAGTATGATAATATATTCTTAACTCTGGAACATTTACCATCAGTTCACTACACACGCAGTACTAACTATGGGTATATCATACCTGATTTGAAAAAAAAATATTAAATTTAAAGCTTTAATGGAATAGATTTACATGAAGGCCCTTAAAATTTTAACTTTGACTTAACATTAAGAAAAACTAAAAAATGTATTATTTCGCTATGAAAAACATGTACTGAAAAATATTGCTAAAAATAAGAAAATGTTCCCAATTTCTTTCCACCCCTATTAAAATTCTCATCAGATAACTTCAATACTCTTCATACGGCCTCCCTTGTCCTGTGAGTAACTGCTGAAGGGGGTACTGGTCCCGAGCTGCTGCGGCTTCTGTAGGGATGAGAGATGGAAAAAGGCCCTATTTCGAGTTACCAATAAAAATGACTTTTTTACAAAAATAATTATTTTAAACTGAAATGACTGCAGCAATTGACTATGTATTTGTTATGTATAAGTAAATAAAGTCTTCAGGTGCATTTCTACCTACCTCAGCCTCATAAACAGTTGCCACAGATGGCGTAGTAGTTAGTGGTTGGGACACACAGCTCGTTGGCAGGACACACACCGGAAGCGTTTTTTTTTGTTTGCCTTCGAGGGACACACAACACAGCGCACCATGGCCCCTTTCATCTTTGCTGGAGTTGGTCCAGCATCTTGTCAATGTCTAGCGGGGGTAGGCAGTTCAAAGACAGTGCCTATGTGATTCTTGAGCTGCCTCAAGAGAGTTCTACTTGCAAGCCGATGCACTGCCCAGGGTTTGACCAGTTCCATACCAACACCTGCATAAATTGCTTCCTATAAATGTGTGTGCCACCTGTCTTCTGCATGTTTTCACCATGGATGATCCAGGAGTTGATGAGCCTAGCATTCAGCATGCCGAAGAACACGCAGAGTGGCCATCTTTCGGTCTTCCTGCCACACAAATATTGGCTACACATTTGGTCAAAAGTGCCTACTCCCACTTTCGTCCTGTTGTATTCATCAATGATTGTTGGTTTCCCACTGCTGGCCAAGGACTTATCTCCATGTATGTATTGAGGACAGTAGGAGGACAATTTTCTTGTTGGAAGTGGTGTCAGGCACATATGACACCAGCGTCATGTTCGTCGTGAATAGGAAGGCACTAAAACCTGGTGTACGTGTGGTCTTGTCATTCATCTCTCCTGGTATCTCCGACATGTTCCCCTTGACTGTCCTAATCAGCGTCATTCTACAATTGTGCTGCAGATCCTGGATGAGGGGTACAGAAGAGAACCAATTGTCGGGTGGCACATTTCTGTTGGTGTTGTGGTAGCGCTGTGTCAGGTCCTTGGTGAAGTAATGACCAAGGTTTTGCACGTCTTTCAGTTTTATCTTGCTCTTGACATCATTTGCCACAACGATCTTGATGCCGTAGTTTGCTGGCTTATTTGGGATGTACACGCGAAAGGGACAGTTGCCTCGGAAGGCACGCAACTGCTCGTCAACAGTCAGAAACTCGTGTGGACTATAGTGGGTACCACAGGCCTCAATTAAAACATCCACACTTTCCTAATTGGGGCAAATTTGTCGGTTTCTCTTTGCTGTTCTCTGGTATTGGAGTTATCAAACCGTACCCTTTAGCATAACTGCCCTAGAGAAATTGGCACCAACTGTAGGGCTCCAGACTTCTTTAGTGGAGAGGTGGTTGTTCTCCCGTCGCCAATAAAGATGAGAACCCTGAACTTGGCACGTATTTCCTTACGTATTTTGCGATGTACTGTGGCCTTCTGCTCCTTGTACTTTGCTGCATCAATGTCTATTTTCTGGTTAGTCCACTGCACAATTTCGCTGATGAGTTCATCCACAAAGAGAAACACTTCTCTGGGGTGTCCGCTTGGGAAGCTTGTAGGGTGGCGCCAGGCCGTAAACCTTTCAATATATTTCTTGCAGGAGTACTTTCTTATGCTGCAGCATATGACCTAGTGTTCTACACCAAGTCTTTTTTAGTTTTAATCATAGCTGTGTTTAAGTTTACAACCAGCTCATCAGGATTGGTTGCACTTACACGGCGTCGTATTTCACGGGGAGCAGCCGGGGCGACAGCAGCTGGAGCAGCAGGGCCAGTAACAGGGGCAGTAGCGGGTGGGGCAGCACGGCCAGTAAAAGTAGCAGTAACAGGTGGAGCAGCAGGGCCTGCTACGTGCAAGGCAGGGCTACCACGCACTACTTTCCTTCTTTTCTTTCTTGGTGGTCCATCATCCAAGCCACTATTGTCACAGCGGTCACTGTCACCCGGTTGTAGCACATATTCAGCATCAATGTCACTGTCATAAAAACTTTCAGACTCTACATTGTCAGCTTCTTTATCAGTCCTGTGCAATAAAATATTGTCTATTTCACTCTGTGCAATTGATTTCTTACGCAAAGCCAGGTTAAAAAAACCTGTAATCTGAAAGGGTACAAAATATTTGTAAGTAACACTGTTTACGCCGAGCAATAAAATAGTACGTAAACACTAACCCCGGGTAGGTACCACCCGACGTGCACAACACTCTGTATCATCAACCACGGGTATGCCGTACCCAAACGTAGGCCTACAGCACGGGGGAGTACAGAGAGCGAGACGACTTAACCTGCGTCTACACTGTCGAGCGGGCAACTGCAGGTACTCAGCACTTAGGCACCCTCGCAGAGCGGGAACCATACGCATTGACAATGACGTTGTTGCTCTGAGTACCTCCTACCCATGGTTAGCGTTCTAGGGTTAAATATAATTTTAATTCAGATTTTGGGGTTAGTACCTAGCAGAAAAAATTTGAACTTCGTAGATCCTCTGCATTCTGAAATACTGGAAACTAAATGAAGCAAAACTATAGGAATAGATTTATGGTCGAATAGGTAAGGAGAAACATAACAAGTTCAGTAAACTTCCCTACTCTTCACGTTGATATCTATAATACACATGTGTAATGCGAAAAGTTGGGTTTTTTTCTTATTACACGACTTCGTCATTTACACAAAGATTGCAGGGCAATATAATTAAGTTTATTAGTTGCCCTATTCAAAGTACATAACGTCCTACTAATATAAAGTTCTATAATTTTGTCGAGATGTTTGATTGAATTAGCAGCTCCCACAGCCAGCTATCGCTAGTGAACCATCTCTCTACATATTTACTTTAGCTGCAAGCCACTTTACTTGAGGCAACAGAGAAGAAATCAAACCTGATTAATCTAACTGTATTTTTAAAAATTGAAAGGATTAAATTTAATAGTAAGGAATGCCATTTTCTACGTGGAACCAAAATCATAAATTCATTACAAAATTATGTCAGCTTAAATTGTGGTAATCAAGTTTCATTACTATCCATTATTTGAAATAATTAGGTAGGTTCAATAAACCCTACTGGTCTTGGATAATTTTTTATTTGATTTATATATATTTGAATAATTTTGATTGTAAACCAAAGTTTGCATATTTATGTAAAAATATTGCAAAAGTCAAGTCTAAATGGTTAAAAATTGGGAGAAATTATATTTCAACAACATCACAACATTGCAAATAGTTTCTTCTTGCGAAAGATAGTTTTTTTTCTTAAAGATGAATCCCAGAACCAGAAAGTAGTTTACATTTTATTATGATCATCTTAGCGTGTGTGTGTGTGCCTGTCTGTGCATTTAAAAAAATGTGAAATGATTTATTTTCTTGCACACTAATTTTAAAATATGTTTTAAAATAAAAAAGTTTTTTCTTGCGATCCCACGTTTAATTTTGTGAGCGAAAGGAACAAGCACACCAAGCCTATCAAAAAAACCCCGTACAGCTGATTTTTGCTAGTGATACTAATTATTTAATGACGACGTTTCAGGATCTATGCCTATCTTGAGTTCTGACAAAGTGAGATATTTATCAAGAGAAATTCAAAGATAACATCGTATTAACATAAAGTAAATTCAAATTTTACAGATATTTATTTAAATGGGAGAGGGGGAATATAATATTTCAACATTCATTTTAAGTTGAAATTTAAGTGCATCCTACCACAAACTGGTTGGGTGCCTTGGCTCGGAGATAGCGTCTGCTGGCCCCCCCATGATTACGACACCTGACAACATTTAGTCATTCGTGGCCTATTTATCTGTCACGTAGGTGATGCGGATTATTGCTGATCACATCTCTCTCTCGCTGCTACCATTCTCTAACCCATAGGACAACCCATAAATCAACATCCAAAAGGCTCTCCATCTCCACAAACTGCAAACTTTTTGATTTTAGACAACCATGAAGAATTCCAACCATAGGCCTTATAGATAAAGATAATGTTAAGCTTGTTTATTTAATAAAAATATATTAAAAATATTGCTAGTCAAGAAGGCTTCCCCCAAAAGAACTGGCTAGTTTATATAAGATCCCATATCTTTTCTTCTGGTTTCTACATTTTAGAGATAAATTTGAAAGTTAGTGAGATAAAATTAAACATCATAAATAGAGTTTAAGACTCAATAAATATCGATCGCAAATTTCATTAAGATGTTCTTGCCTTTGCGCTTGTGTAGACGAAAACACAGCTAAATAGAGAAGTGACCTGTCTCGTGTGTGATAGCGGGCTAGCACTAACTTGACACATCTGAGCCTGTCGTTAAATACCGGCTAACGATAAAGTGAAATCGCTTCAGGCCAAGGTGAGAATTCTCCCAAGGTAAACACGAAGCTGGGAGATGGACGTCTTCCAGCGAGGAATATGCGATAACAGATGTTGTTCCTCACTCTTGCATGTTTCCAGATGGTGGGTGGGAGGCAAGATTGTCTCAAACTTGGGGGGGGGGAAACCTCCATGATTAAATACAGCCGAGTTCGGAAAGCCTCTTCGCTTGATTCTTAGGCCCGTTCTCTCGTCCTTTGATCTCACGTTTGAGAGCTACGTAGGTTTCTGGGGTCCATGTGGGCCTCCTTGACTCTATTCATTCCCAAATATCAGAAAGAATACAAAAAAGCAAAATCCTTTTTTATAGTTGTGAATATGACAAATGTAGAGAAGAATAGGCAGCAATAAGCGTTATCATTGACAGAAAGAAATCTATTAACATTTATGGGAGCAAATCTGTTTAATTGGGATTCATTCGAAAAATGTAAGATTGCTGATCCTTTTCTTAAATTGCAAATGCATATTTGTGTCAGAACCTCACATCTTTCCAAACTAGAATTAAGTCTTTTGTCATAGTTTAAATAAATGTATCCTCTAAGACAAGAAGAATATAATGGATATGATAGAAATTCCCTTAAAGATTTATATGTGGCGGATGCAGGGAAATTTATTCTCATTGCAACTCCATCATGTAGAGGTGAGATGCGCTCGTTGGTTGAGAGGTATCACAGAAATTTAAGTCTGTTAACTCCTAGGTGTATTAGTTATGCTTCCTAGTCTATAGAGCCCACTACTAATTTTGTCGTCTATTAAAGATAAAAAATATAGATCTTCCAGGATTTCCAAAAGAAAACGCACAAACTTTTGTGAACAGGACCTTAAAACAACTGACATGTGCCGAAAAACGTACCAAGGTTACATACGGTTTTTCCATACGTGACGCGTCAACTGGAATTTAATGGAAGGCTTTTAGCAGATCGAGTTTGTAAAATACGTGTGCCTCTGGAATTTGAATCTTAAGACAAGAAACGAAAAGAATTTGATAAGTATCAGATTTAGTGACTGTTTAGGAACGGAAATCAGAAACTAGCCTATGGTACCGATGTTGAATTTGCACGATGAACGCGATTTTTTAATTATTCCTTGCTTCTCTATCCTGGAAAATTCTTTTGCGGTTATAAGCTTGTCCGAGGACAAGCGGTGCGTGGGTACATAATAAAAAGGGCATCCTCCTGGGTGTATAATGGTGTATATTGCTTTATCGGCTGTCCACACAACGAGGAGGAGGTTTGGTCTGAATTTCACATGAGTAAAGTACCCTATTGAGCATAATTTGCTGGAAAAAAAGCACTAAGAGTGAACTACGGTGCGCGAGAGTCAGAAGTTTCATGTTTCATGAATAACTCTTCAAAAAAGTAGGCCTTTTGAAGTCTAGGACGATAGATAGTTGTTCCAGGAACTCGGCCCCCGAAGATGAGGCAAGCAACGTTAGCAACTAATGGATCGTCTGGTAAGGATTAAGAAGTTAAGAATTTTTTTTAAATATATGAGCTATTTTGACCTGAGATAGTTTGTAGTGCCAAGACAAAGCCGGAAGTGTAGAGACTAAAGAACCACTGAAATCAAGAAAGTTGACATCCTTGTCTGGATTCTGGTTTAAAAAGCATGAATTTGAGCCCTGCATCGCCTTCACGGTGAGTAGGGAGGCACGCTGATGTAGTTAGTTCCCTTTAAGGAAGTATACCTGAGGTAGAGCTGGTAGCGCGCCAGGAGGGGACCCAAGACCCGGTGTGGGGAGGGAAATGACAACTCTGACGACGTGAGGTTACGTTGTGTATTATATCGTGAATATGGTTGACATTTCTCGTAGATTTGGCCACTGAAGCACTGCTCAGATGTCAAGGCATTGACCTTACTTCCTCTAGGGCCCCAAAGATGTGTGCCGAAAGAATGAAAAGGCGATTGAGGGAGACTTGTTTTAGGGCTGCGGCCGAGAAGGTGGCACTGGCGGCATATCGGAGATGCTGTAGGACAGATGTGGGTTTCTGCCGCACTAAGGTGATGTTCCAGTTGGAGTACTGAGGTAGTTCTCGTTAGAGGGCCCTTTGTGCCCCAAAAAAATATTCGCTGGGACCAACTAGAAAATTAAGTATGTTTTTTAGAGAAAGTCTACTGCTAGAGGCAAAATGCCTATCCGGAATGTGATCTTAGTGAAGGAGACATTTTCTGCATCAAATGCCTCTCGCACAGATGAAGCCAGTGTTTTGAGCTACCTGAAAAATATATAGACACTTGAATCGAGGAAACAGAGGCTTTTGCATAGCAGACGAATGTTGGTTGTTTATTCGTTTAAGAGCGATGACGTGTGCATGGAGAATTCTGTTAACCGACAAGGTTACTTTATGCCCGGTGTCACCAATATAGAGGTTGGTTAACACGCCCAAAATTTATCTATACTAACAAAGGCTATATTTATAATTTTTTTTGATTGCCTCAAGTCAGGGGTTTGCAGGTCACATGGAAGAAGAGAATTTTGGATAAGAAAGCTGACACTTGCCCTGCAGTGTTGGTCGCAGCAAGATAGTTCTGTTGTTGACAAAAATCCATCTTATCGCAGTGCCATAATAGGTAGGCCAAGAATGACTTGAGATTGACAGGTGATGCCACCATGGGGTTGTATGCGGTCGCTGGCTGCACAAATATGTTTTGTATAAGGGATATTAATAGTAGAGGAAGTTAAATTATTACCCCGTTAAACGCGAATATTTTCTTCAATAGAAAGTCATTTTCCGCGCATGTAGATCCAGTTAAGTCATATGGTGGAAAGGGATGTGTTAAAAAAAGATTTCTGTTGCATAAGAGCGGATATTCTTGTAACTATATGACTAGGGAAATTATTTTTTTTTTAATATACCGCTCATTTACCATAGGTTTGTCCGATATATTAATTCATCAATAAAGTCAGTCTACTATTGAAAAGTAAAAATTATATTTTTTTAAGATTAATAAACTTAATGGTTACCATTTTCTCGTCCTACCTTTTTTTTATTGTTTTTTGTAAAAGAAAAAAAATCATTGAAAATTAAAAATAGCTATGCCAATATATTTTCAGTAACAACGCAACTTTTCATAAAACGATGCTAAAATTTTATCAGATTTAAGTCAGCGAATTTTGATAGAAATCGACACGTTAGAATTTAGTAAACAGCCACGTGATAACTGAACTAGAATAACCTAGTTTTTATTTGTGGCATACTAGGAAGAGGTGCTTTGGTAGGTTAAAATATATTTGCATTGAAAATTTAATTTTAAAAGAACTCCGTTTACATTCATCAATAAAAATAGTAAGGCTTGTAGAACTAAATTATAGATCAAATTAATTAAATTGCCTTAATAATGCCTTTTATTTTTAGCAACTAAATATAAATAATTCCTTGTGGTAGAAATTAAATATATGCATTGCACTCTTCCTAGACACATCTTCGAGGAATCTCAAATTCTCGCATAATTTCTACGAAAATAATGTTATTGTTTCGGTCTTCATTAAAGTTTCAAAGAAAGGTCAATTTAAATTAAGTTCTAGTAAATAAAAATCAAGAAACCTACATTCAATAGTATTTAATAAGCTACTATTTTAATCCTTCTTTCAATACTATAGTCCCTCACAGACTGGCTATTTACCATACGAATTTATAAATCCTTTGATAAAATCAGTAGATTTTCAAGGAAATGTAGAGTGAGAAGCGTATAACCCACATCAGCTCATTTCACCACATCTAGGACCTGAAATTCAGAAAACTGGATCCGCCATTCAGCTTATACAAGTACGAGACACAAGATAAGGAGGAAGAGCTGCGTCTTAGAGTTCTCTGGGGCTTGTATAGGTTTATTGGGGGAGCAAGATACCTCAAATCCAAACTTCAATTAAGGAAGAAGCACAGAAGTAAAAGGGCTTCTTTGGTCTGTTTTGAGGGCTTTCTAGATTATGACCTTATAAAATATAAAATAAATAGCTTGTATATTGGGGCTAACCCTCAAAGCATGTTGTAAGATGCGTGACACATGTGAGAGAATGAAGAAGAAAGAGTATTCAAATAACTGGGTCAGAGATTTTCTACCATTGACATAGTCCTGTAACATATTTTGTCCTTTGAACTTTGCATCATTTCTCTATTTTTTGCCTCATTATTTTCTTTCCTCAGTTTCATCTGTTTCCTTGATGCACACGGTAGATTACTCTATGATTTCTTTCTTTTCTAAATTTCCTCCAGGCATAACCACATAATTAATATTGGTAAAACCTATTACATAAATATTTTAAATTTAGCGTAATCCCTCCTAATATATAATTAATTTTAAAATAACATAAAACTTATTTGTTAACCTCTGCAGGAGAGAACTCAGCAGCAATGCAGCACGACTCAGTTGCAGACGGCACATCTGGCTCCATATCTACATTTTCTCACATGATTTCCTTCGTTCTGGTGTCAATGATTGGAATCTTCTGGCAGAAAAATGCTGCGGTTCTATTTTGGTGCCCTTCAAAGCCGAGCTACGGAACATCTTGCTCTCGGTGGCAAATCTATTCTGTCAAGAGATGATTCCATTTTGAAGAATAAACAGGTCTTTAGCCCTCTCTCTCTATGACTATACAATATGTAATATCTCCCGTAAATACTAATTTTCCATATTCGTATTAAATATTGAATATTCCTTGCACTCGGGAATCATACATATTAGAACAGAACTTTCTTTAATGTTTATGTACATCCAAAAACACTGACACCTGATTAAATGGTAAAAATTGTAAGAAAATTTTAAGTTTGAGTTCCTAATAAATTGTTTATTTTGTTGGATTCTAGCTGATATGCGTCCACTCTTAGGCATATCTAGATTAATGTAAAATAGAATAAATAAAGTTTTATTTGTAAACTAGTAGGTAATCTTAAAAAATTTCATTTTTTTTGCATATAAGTAACTTTATATGGGGTATGTTAATATACTTTATATCTATTTTCGATATCCTTTTGGGGGTGAAAAACAGAAGAACATGATTATAAAATCAATGACTGGTGACAGAGTCAAAGAAAGCCTGAAATTTCATTAGAAAAGATAAAAAGACTTGTGCTGTTCCAGAATTGATTTTCAATTTTGTGAAAATCTTAATACAACCAACCAAACCAAAAGAATGATTTTTTTCTAATATATAAGCAAAAATTGTATGAAGAAATCTTTATTTGGTAGTCTTAATTACCATTTCGTGATTAATACCAAATCGATGAGAGTAGATTACAAAAGCTAAAGAAACAACGCCTCCCCTATTTGCCAAACACCCTTTACCCACATCTAATGCTCCCATTAAATTATTTGGATAGAACAGATCTTTTACTGTTTTTTCTTTAGATAAATAGATATATCTACAACATGCAACCATTTTTACCTTGTATATGCTCTATGGATTATACCTGCCATTATTCAATTTTCGAAAATGTTGCGTCCAGAAATGACACCTATTATCAACACTACGGTAAAATTTTACGGAATAAAATATTTTCTAAGACTGTTATATTCCAAGGGTAGGTAGAGAAAGATATCAATCTATTATCAGGATTTGTTTAAAATTATTCCCTAATAAATCTCTCTTCGCTTCCCTATATCTAACTCTTCCTAAGGTAAGGCGTCTGTTTCTTTCAATATTAAAATTTAAAAACTCTATTTCTTTCAACTACAATCTTTATTTTGCCAACTTTTCTACAAAATTTCATTTCATTCTTCCTATTTTTCCATCTTCTCTATATTATTTTCATTTCATTTACCCAATTGTTTCTAACAAACAGTTTATTCTCTCTAATGTATCAAGGTTGCGAGGAGAATTGGCTTTTTTTTTACATTCTCAAACTTGAAATGAAACCATCTTGTCTTCTTAAGAGTTGATAAGTGGATAAATACATTAAAAGGAGATAAAATATGTATAAAATATTTTTTTTATTAGTATTTCTTTTGCAGAGAATGCATTGCTTTTATTTATGTAGGTTCAAATGAGTGGGTTCTCCGCTAACCAGTGCCTTGATCTTGGAAAGTTCAATGGATATTCAAAGGGAGATTATAGGTTCTTAACGGAGGTCTCAAAGGGTCTTACTGTATTACTAAGTGTTCAGAAGCTATTACGGAAGAGAATAAGATGGTTTAATGTAACATGAGTTGATCTAATTATTTTACGTTGAGAGTAATGGAAATCAAAAGAAAGAGAACTAGAGCTTAGACACGACAACCTACGTTCAGTAACGGAAATTCATGAGAGCGATAGCATCCAAGGAATGAAGAGTAGCACTCTAAGGAATAGGATCAAAAGATATTACAAGAAAGGGATGCACTAAATTAATTTTACGAATATCAGCGACTTTTCTCTCAGATTTTATGGTCGACAATTTTCGTGACAACTATTATTATAAAATTCTGTATAAAGTCGTAATGTTGCGATAATGATCTTATTATTTGTCCCAAATATGTGGCGTTAATGAGGTAAGATGGGCGAACTTAATTAAGGAGACTGGATTTGATGCTTGTTTGTAGGTTGAGAAATAGTTTTTTCCTGTTATTACAGTTAACTCTTGAAGGGAATAAACTGTATGGTATGACACTCAGAGGCCAAGGCATAATTAGAGTGGAAGAACTTTTCTAATTCCAAAGATCATATTTGTGATAAACTCTCGTTTTAGGCTCCAATCGGGAGCTTGCCGCAAATATCAGTGCACCCCGTTTGACGAGTGAATGTAAGCGGATCCATTCTCACATTTGCATACATTAAAAACTCCCAAACCTAGATATATCATAATTGAAATGAGTTTATTTACTATTTAATTCAAAGGGGATGATTTATTTGATAGAGAGAGTAAAACTTTACCAATTTAAATATAATCAACAATTTATTTTTAGACTATCAATTTCAAATATCGGTAATCAAGAATGTAATGGCGTATTTAAGATTCAAGAGTAAAATAAACAAGCAGCTATATAATAAATTTAGTTTTAATCAAAATAGGTTCCATGCAATTGAATTCAATCTCGCCAACAAATTTCAATGCCATTTATGACTTTATTGTAAAAGTTTACACACCTCAATTAAGAAAATAATGGCATATTTCTCTTAATGCGATAGATATGCCAAACCAACCAAATAGACCATGTTGTAGTAAGATTTTTTTATCTGAGGTGTATAAATTAAACACTAACAAATCGGGTTATTTTTAATTTACTGGCCATTCAAACCTGGCATTTGGCCCAGGATCGATTCCTGTTCATTCATTCTGAGGTTGGTTTCCGAGGCTTCGAAGAGGAGATGAGAGTCTTAGAGATATTTAACGTCCAGGCAAGAATGGATCCTATGATGATGACACACTAATGGATGCAGTCGTGGCAGATCCTCGTGCATCAGGGGATAAACTCGTTGTTAAACGAGGAGCAAGCAAATCATGAATTTTTACTGCATGAACTGAAAAATGACCAACAACATTGTTGCTTCTAGATATGTTTAATGTTGTGCCTAAGAAGGCTGAATGATCCATTACTTGAGCGGAAATTTTAATTGAAATAAAAATTTGATTCTTTACAACAACACGTAAAGGTCTGCTTAGTTTTTTGACCGACAAGAGAAACGAAAACATTTTCCAACGCCTCCGTTTCATTAAAAAAGTGCATAATGACAGTATGGAAGACTGCATTTGAGATTATACACTATAACTTCCTAACCAAAAAAAAATAAACGCAGCAGTGAATTACTGTAACCAATTAGAAGTAAAGCATTTGTAAATAATAAACGGTTTAACATACAACTCAGGTGCAAAAGAATCTTTCCAGACCTCTCTTTATTCGAGGCGTGAAACCTTCTATGGTTCAAAGCGTAAATGACATTGTAGTACGTTGGCAAGTATGCATTCAATCACATGGAATCTATTTTGATTAAAAATAAATTTATTATTCCATCCTTGTTGTAAACCTTAAACTAGTATTCAGGCATATGAGAAATATGTTCTTCATTCTCTAGAACAAATTTCATGGCGCTTTTATAAAATTAATTAGTGTGATCCCATTGTGACCGAACACTTTGTACCGAAATAATTTAATTACGCTTTCTAGTTCTTTTGGGATAATGTTTGATCCATCACTGTCATTGCATATCTGTGGCATTTTCCTCTTGGCTGATGATTCTTTGACCGACTCTTATTTTTTATTTTTATTTTAAGAAATCCTCTGATTCATTTAAGCTACTCCAGGATTCTTATTGTGAGGCTTGGCAGTATACTTTCATTATTCTCTTATCCATTTTTGTCCGAATGTTCTTATTTACACGTTATTATTCTAGCCATTTCTTTTCTAGATGGCCAAAGAGACATCTTGAGTTCTCGGTAACCTATTTTCATCGACGGGGGCAGGTGGTCAGTGTGGTTGAGCTGTCGAGCACCATTCCAGGACTTTCTAGAAGTGATCTTATGCACGATTTAGGCAAGAGCTTTGTCTGTGTAGGTCGTCCCAGTGGAATTTGAATGCGTAAAGGATGCTATTGTTGTCAGTGAAGATGAGGTTGGCGTGTTGTAAGTTTATAGATTTGGGGGCCATTTGGGCCGAACCACCTCTTCACGCACGACAACAGAAGGAATAGTCAATGTAGTGAGCATCATCTGCTATGGTGGTCACCTCGCGCCACTGCCGGTTTCAGTCTAGATTTACATACCGGAAAATACCGGTAGAGTGTAGTGTAATGGTGTGTTTGGCCTTAACCGTAATGGGTGTTGTATAAAATGATGTATCTTTTGATTAATTATGAATAATGTGTATTTTTTATGCAAGTATGTTTTAAATTGTGTGTAAAGGTTTCTAGATGTATTTACTGTGAACTTGAGAGTCTTCTCTTGCTGTTTTATTGTCCAGTATGGGTATTCTAGAGTCTGGAGAAAGGGTGGCCAATTGTGTTTTGGGGTTGGTATGTAATTTATTTAATGCGGTTGGTGGGTCAAGTGGTTCTGGCTGGCCCCCTGTGTGCCAGCAGCAGCCTCTTCTGTTCTTATTAGGATGCAAGGGGCTAAAGCAGGCGTAATTGGGGCGGAGAGGTGAAGATAGGTGAGGTGGTGGTGTTTTGGAGTGAGGAGAATTGTGGCCTCCTCAGCTTCAAAACTGGAGTCATGCGCTTTTCGACAAGCTATGGGCATCATATAATAACCGCTAAGTGACCGCGCCGCAGGGAATGTATCGAAGGGTGGTGCTGCTACTGTTGCTGTGAGAGTGACATTTTATCTCGGATTTATTTTGAACACCACTTCTTTCATATTTATTTCTACACATGTCATGGTTTATTTGTCTGTGCTTATGGTGAACCCATACTTAAATACATTGAGAAAAATACTTCCTCCATAATTATTCCTATGTACACTAAGGGCCAATTTCTTTAGAGTTATGCTAGGTTCATAATTATATAGGAGCTAAATTTTAGATGTTTATCACCCGTTGCACCTTTTGGAACAAGGAGTATGGGTCTTTTATCTTATCATATCTTATTATGTTTTAATTATCTTATCTTATATAATTTGCATTGAATACACTCATGACTCGAAAAATTCGAAGGAGTATCAAACTTGGTAAAGAAGGAAAGCTAAAAGTTTAGACCATTAAGGAACCTTTCTATCAAAATTTTCTACACTGTTTCCCTTCACATCAATGAAATTCTGGCTTTGGAGAGTAAAGTAAAAAGAATAATAACCCTCTAAACTTCTCTAGTGCCTCTATGAACATGAGTGACTAAAAGAACACCATCTCCCTCCACTACGAAGCTATTTCCGCCTGAAAGATACTGATTTCCATTATATCCTTCCAATTATATGAATATCGATCACTATAAACAGACATGATTGGAGGCACGAGAGGATGCAGTATTGAGTAAAAGCCCACTGTAGAACCCAACGTCTGAGATCACCGATCCATAGGACAAAGCTAAGATCCTAGGAGAGGGCACCCTCTGGAACAAGGAGTGTGGGAGGCAATAGATCAGAGAATGACACAAAATCATCTCTGTTTATTGGTGGAGAAACTTTGATAACCAAATCCCCGAGCACATTACAGTATAGCGATCAATTGCTTAATAAGAAAATACATTGTGCCAAGGAAAATCAGAAAATGAATAAATGGAAAAGGAAAGAAAAGCGACGGGGTCATACCCTAGTGTAGACAAGGCAGCATGCAAAGAAGCAATTAAAAAAAGATGATAATTAACGTAGATCATAGCTTTAGATTTTATATTTTGACTTCCATCATGTATTCCCATATAAACAACATAGCTAAGTCTGGAGCATTCGCAAGGGCAATGAACCTGATGTTGGCAAATAATGACATACCAAAAATGTGATTCCTGAAAAACCCTCTATACGCAGATAGAGATACACGCAAGGGACTTCAAAACAAAACAATCTTTAAAACTTACCCATCAGGAAGTGAGGAAACAAAACAAGTCGATGAAGATGAGAAGGAATAATTAACAATAGATCTACAGAAGAAAAGAAATATAGAGCAGATACACACTAATAATCAAAAATGTAAGCCAAAGTCTGCCAAAAAATAGTAAACAAAAAAAGTACATCAAGATGAAAAGCCAAAGAGAAGAAGACTAAATTAAGCCTAAAAATAAAGAATCCCAGTCTAGCGAAATAGAACCACAGCAAGTGTAATACGCACCTAATAACGAACATATGACGCAGACGAAATGGACTTGATGATATACATGGACGAAGCAAATCTATTACATAAAAACCTAAAAATAGATGACATTATAAAAGGAATTAAAAAAAGCACGTGCAAATGAGTATTCAAGACACAAGCCCATAAGGTATAGTTAGAGAAACTCGTGGAAGAAAACGTATACGGATTTACCTTGAAAGAGCACAATCTTCAAATTAAGCTATAAAAAATAAACTTGAAAGATAAACCACAACTGACACTAACTAAAAGTAAGACGAAAAGTGAAAAGTTAACAGAAAACCCGCCAAAAGAACGCAAACAATTTTTATATATAAATAATAATATTTTATTAACGAAAAACTTCGTGAGTTAGACACGGAAATGATCATAATATCTAAAATGGGCTAAAATTAGAAATCAACAGAATGAAACTATTCGCATTCAGCTTCATCACTAAGAACCGTGCCAACGTATGGTATGATGGAGTCGAAATAGCGATTAAAAAATAACTACAGTAGAAAGAAGAAAGTTATTACATTATACATACCGCACAATAGCTGCAGGTGCTAAAATCTCCCAAGAAGAGATTTCATACTCATACATATATTAATAACCATTTAAGAAGACACAACACGTAATGTTCTTAGGCGATCTAAACGCCAACTGCCGAAAAAAGGATATACTAACAAAAACATAAGATGAACAAACTTATAACTTCTACTACAAAGAACCATAAGTAAAAAGGCTGAACCATTTTCCCCATATACATACTAAACATATATGCAACGAAGCCTAGCATATTTTTAACCAAGCAGAATATACCACTCAACGTATACAAACAGCAAGGTATCGTGCAATACTTAGACTACAGGGGTATTATGGTAGAATTCAAACAGAATCAGCTTCAAATACCTATACTAAGAAAGAAAACTAATAAAAAAAGTAACTGGAAGAAGTACGCTAAAAAACATACGCCCCACCCCTAAACCACTAGACGGTGCGAATCAAAATAATACAATATGTAGAGGACGACCTTTACAACATCATAAAGTAGATCAAAGAGGCAGAAAACGAGAACGTGTGATAAATAGCGTATCGGACCCTGCCCCACCCTAGATGGTAAGGATAAATGAGAAGGAAGGTAGACAAAATCAATGATGTCATGAAAAGAATTAGAAGGTGCAGTGCAGACTGAACATCTTACTTACCAAAGGCTTCAAACAGTAAAGAAAGAGTAATATTTCTCATCTTAGAACAATAAAATAAGGTAGAGGGTTGCTAACGTAGGGCATACAAAACTTTAGGAAATATAAAAGGAACGACACAGGACATAGAAGTAAACTAACCTTCGAACAAGGGAAGTAGAAGGTTTTGGAAGAAGATATGCTAAATTACGCCTAAAAATAATAATGATTGTGACTCAGCCACGGAAGGAATTGTAGACAAGGAACTGATAGAAAACTTGCAACAAATATTTGAGAAAGAGAGCTTTGACCAAGTACGGAAGGAATATGAAGGTAACGGTGCATCAAAAGGGACCAACTGGGTTAACCAAAATAAACTATCAGAAAGCTCCAATAAACATAATAAAAGGCATAAACATACTAGGCTGTTATCCCCGAAAATTCAAAATAGTCAAAATGATCCTGGTCCTGAAAGCCTGAAAACTACCCTCACATGTATCAAGTTATAGACCAATCTTTCTCGTTAACTTCCTTGATAACGTATTGGAAAATTTCTAGAACAAAAGACCGGTTGAATATCTAGAACATAATAATGTCTATAAAAATTCTACTTCGAATTTAGAAAGAGCAGGGACACCACCATGCCCATAGCCATAATCATCGAAAATTTTCTAAGGTCACAGCCGAAAAAATGTAATATAGACCTCATACGCATAACCTCGAGAGAGCATTTGAGAAGGCTTAAGTCAAGAGCCTAACATACATAATCCTACAGTTATGACATCTGCAGCTAACTGAGAAAAAGAGTCTTATATCATCATATAGAGATATGAGAGTCTAAAATTTAGATTAATGGCTGGCGTACAGCAAGGTAGCAGCCTAAACTCAAAGTTATATTTAGTATTTTGTGCTGATATACACCAGCCATGAACACTTAGCTGGCTAAACATACGTTTACAGATGATGTCATTTGTTTACTGGTTACTTGCACAAAAATACCCAAATGTAGGCTAGAACAACAGCTATCCAAATTCAGAATTTAAACAATTTCTACACAGTGGAAGATCAGAACCAATTTCCAAATGTTCAAGATTATACCCTCCATGAGGAACAAAAAAACACAAAATTGGCCAATAAGAGGAAATATGAGTATACTACGGAGGCATATGTCCTATGTCTGGATGTCAATACACAAGGCTACACGAGCAAAATCTTAAAGTAGATAAAGGAAAACAGGAAGTGGAATAGTGTTACTCGGAAGACTCAGAAATCTCTCAATGAGAAACAAGAAAAAAGTCTTCTAAATAATAGTAAACGCATCCTAACATGCTCACCGATTCCATTAAACACACTAACCAAATGTGGCAAAAGAGAAGTTCAACATTCAACAGATGCAGAACAAGCCTCTCTAGGGGATCACAAATACGAGTAAATGGGAGATCAAAATTCTAAAAGAGCTTCATAAGACACCAAACTTTGAGACCTTAACTAACTTCACAAGCAAAAGTTCAACCAGAGTGGGAAAAATTAGACAAATAATTCTCTAAATAGCCTGGAAAACCGATATAGATCCAAACAAACAATGTCTTGTTAGTTTTCAGACTAGCAGGATGTGGATAAACATAAAAAAAGACTAAAAATGGAGATAACTGAAAGCAACAAAATAAGACCAAAGCAGATTCCTACAAAAGAAAGAATTAAACGACAAGAATACGCATAAAAGAGATCAGTATGCAAAGGCCAATGCAAAGATATCAATACCTTCAAGAACTTAAGAAAATAGATCAAGGCAGAACCATGAAAACATTAAGAAACACAATTAACCTAACAAAAAAACATACGCAGTAACACACAAATAAAATCAAACAAAAACATATATAGCAAAACAAGGGTAGACTAACCCCCTTCCCCCACCCCCCAAATAAGCAACATATGTCACTATGGAGACCACCCAGACATCTGAAAATTTATCTATTTTCTACACATTCCATTTTTGACAAAATGATGGTGCCCATCTTTTTAAAACTCTCTCTATCCAAATAAACTACTATCTTAATTCAACACTTAATTTTCATTCTTAACTTCGAAGAGGTCGATGCAGTTTGAATGAGCTTTTAGTTTCCTTTCTCCCGATTCTTGAAAGCTATTTAGGAAATTTGATATAATAGAACTAAATCAAAAGCTCAACTTATGCTGTTGACTTTAGAAATTGTTGCATAGAACATGGCCCGCCTATATATATATATATATATATATATATATATATATATATATATATATATATATATATAAATATATATATATATATATATATATATATAAATATATATATATATATATATATATATATATATATATGTTGCAATGAAATGTTTCGCTGGACAGCCCAGCATTATCATGTGACATGTGATAAGAAATAGCAGAAAAACTGAATTATAAACAGTTTACTGATAATTGATAATTGGATAATAGCTAATTATATTTGTAGCGCGGGAATAAACCAAAATGATGTTCGAAATTGATCGCTCTTTTTCCTATTACACCTAACACAACACACTGAATCCATCCCAATCTTTTCAGTAGAGAAAATTTGTATGGAACAAAAATGTTATTTCCCTTCAAAGAAATTTCTTAGAAAAACAAGTTCAAAGTAAAGGGTAAACACGTAAACACTTCGTTGCCATGGAATAAAATTGTTTATTTTCGAGCGCTGAGTTTAGTGTGTTGTTATTCATTTTTTCCTAGTAAGTGGAATTTGTTAGGAAATTGTTTTTGGCTTGAGGATGTTATCTGCTTTTCATCTTGTAATTCATGTAGACCTTATCTTTGGCATTTAGGTTGTTTACCTTTGCTTTATCGAACGCCACACTTTTACTTACGAGAATACTTTCAGTATTTGTCGCCGAAAGTGTCCTTAAGGCTTTGTCCTTTTTGGTTTAAATTTTTGGTCAACCTACGCATGCCCTTTTACTCTAAATTGTCTATAACCACCTTACCAAATATATATTTTTACTTTTTATTACTTTCAAACTTTTAACACAACTAGCTTTTTCCTAATTTCAAGTTTGGGACTGTCTTTATTTGTTTTTATATAAAAAAAATCCAGATATCTAACTGGTTAAAAGTCTAAATTGGTCAAAGTTTGTTGAGATCGTAATAAATAACGCGAGTTCCCTGGAATATATGTACATATATATGATATATATATATATATATATATATATATATATATATATATATATATATATGTTTAAATTATTATTGTGGTGAACTCTGCGGAAATTAATGGAAAAATGTTTACTTGTGAACAGCACCTGCCCCTTCGAATGGGGAAAGCACACCTAGTGGGGAATCAAACATACATATTATTAAGAGAATGCGAATTTCTTTAATTATAAAAACAAAAGGAAGAATACCCTATACGAGTGAAAAAGCTCGGAAGTCTTTTCAGGCTTGTAAGAGTAAAACTCGGCCCGAAATTGGTGAAGCGGAATGACATTTTGGCGTTTTCGCAAAACGGCACTAATTTTATATGGATTCATTCGTAGCGGGTGTAGTTTATGAAATAAATAAGACTGGACTGAATAAAAAATGTTCTTTGAAGACGAGTCTAAATAAGGCGTGAAAGAATGTGAATACGAGCAACTCAACAGAACATACATAGCTACAGAATTTAGGCAAACATTTCCTCAAATTTGAAGTAAAAAGGAAAATAATCCCTATGATTATAGCGCTAGAATGGTCACTAATGCTACAAGATCACCTTGCTTCAAAGAATACATAAATTTTATAAGGTTTAGAATGAATTAATTTTAATTGTACATATATATGATTTTATAGAATTTTGTCATATAACTAACATTTATTTCAGAAAAAAGATGACAAATGCCTTGTGCCATCTCCAAGAAATGCCCATTAGATGTAAATTTCCTGCCATTAACCGAAGATTTCATAGTATGAAAATGGCAAAGAATAGATATTCTTGCCACATAGACATTGTACATAAATAACTCAATCTTTGGGTAGACATAGACCGGATAAATAAAAGAATATCGGCCTTTAATGATTACACAAACCTAGTTTACAAGTCAATAAAATGCAAATTAATGGGCTAATAGTTTTTAACTTTCTCAAAGCATATATATATTAGCAAATAGGGAAGCAATTGACTCAATGAATATTCCAGGTATTACTAGTAATATCATTATAGGTATTGGATATTATTTTTTTCTCTCATGTGAAGTTGAATACGCATGTGAGAAAGATACGTGTAAAAAGAATTCTAAAAGTAGATGCTCCTAGATTGTGGATGTCATGAAAGCTGTAATTATAAAGAACGTTAGTAAGGTTTATTTCTTCTCAGAGCTCAGTCTAAGAACTGATGTGGAATTTGATAATGTAAAATGATGTAAATTAACAAAGGAAATTAACGTTTTCAAATTCGAAATTCTACTTCTACGTGGCTAAAATATGAGTTAAGTAAACACATTTCACTATTATATGTCTTTATAATAGTATCAAAGAATGAAAACGAATCATTATACGTGGTAGCAATAGGATATTATCCAGCTTGAATAATAGCCAAAGTAAGATTACATCAATAATCCAATTACACTGACTTATTAGATAGATTATAAAAAAAACCTGGATTATTATAAGGCAATCTTCCATTATATTATTAAGAATAACCTAAAATTCGTGGATATAATTAACGACATATCTTTAAAAGTAGATTAGTCGGAAGCTAATCAGTTGATGTGTTATATATAAGACTTCTCGTATAATAATGTTAATGTTAATTTTAAGTAAGCAGTAAAGAAAGAACGAAAATAAATTCACTCTTTCCTCAACCAATTTCGTTCATATATTCTATTATTAAATTATTTCTAAAAAAAATAAAAGCTTGATTTTATCCAAAGCTTTAATATAGTGTTTTATTAATTGATTTATCTTTTTTATCAGATATATGTATATATATATAAATAATATAAGGCATTATATTTGTATAATTTCCTAAAATTAATTGAACTATTTAGTCCTTGTTGCTGAGATTAATTTATACAAGGTGACTTATGATGTAATCTAGAAATGGATACATTTTCGGTGTTTACTCAATGTTTGATGGGAATTAATTGAAGTATAAAAATATTAAAATGACCTCTATTGTATATTATTATATAATATAAAATGTATTATAATAAAAAATGTATTTTTTTATAAAACTTAGAAGGTTGTATAGAAACAATAGAGTTGTTTCATTCCAATGTCTTCATGTTTACTGTGTTATTAATAAATTTGTCCATCTCTCTTTATTCGTCTTTTAAAAGAAAGAATTATATTAATGGAAAATTACTGACCTTTAAATTAAGATCCTATAAGATTCTTTTAATTCAATTTATACCCCCTAAAATTTAGATGCTGAAGGATATTTAAAATTTTCAACCTAATTCATGAAACGCACCTTTATATTCTTAATTTCATATTCACTTTTTACTCGCAAATTTAAACTGGTTGAATTTATTGAAACACCTATTTTGGGGGGCAGAATTAATACTAGAAAGGTGATGCAGTGGAACTTATTTAAAAGAAACCAACTAAAGAAAATCACCGATAAGAAAAACGGAAATCGATTAAGGTGATAAACAAACACCAGGCAAAGAGGAAAATGGTAGTTTTATTAAAGATATTATCACATCAACGCCTCTGTTCTTTTTTATTTCCGGGCAAATAATAACACTTGCGATGTTTATTAAAAGCACAAACTTATTTCGAAGAATAATCTGAAAGACTGCTAACGGAAGTGACGGAGAAATAAATACGCTAATTCTTGTATAAACATGATGTAATCTGATGCTGTACGGATGTAAAAAAAGGGGAACGCAACGAATGAATAATCTCCTAATCAGCAGTGGAACATTCTTCACATTTCAAAGAAAGAGATGTAAATCAGTTAGGACATAATGGTTATAGTTATGTAAAGAGCTAAAGTTAAGAATTAGAGAATTTCGTAATATCTCTCTTGAAACTGATGTTTTTGGGGGTGATTTAACTGTTGAATTTAGGCTGCGTGATGTTGAAAATTGCTTCAAGCGAATTGAATCATCACTTATACCCGTTTCCGGAACAACAGCAAAGGGGAATATTTTAATTAAGAGTTTTGGCGAGCATAACTTTAAGCTCAAAACTATTAGTACATGATATAGAAGCTAACATCATAGGCTCATACCAAGTGATCATTTAGTGATTTCCAAACTCGAATGTGAAACAGAGAAATTTGCTTTCCCATAACTGTCTATTTTTAAGAGGTACAAAGGATTTTACGCATTTTAATTCTTACGTTTAATTAACCATTACGATTATATAATATTTTTTTTGTAACGAGTTTACCTAATTTAAAAGTATGTATTTTCGAATCTTTAGATTCAATATTCATATTTCTGTTTAATTTTGGTTCACCTTAATTTTATGGTTACTTAAAGTTAGGCAAAAGGATGATTTGATTAGAAAGGCAGAAAATCAAACCGGAAATTATCTATTTGAGAGGTTAGAAGAGAGACAAAAAAATAACCGTAACCTTTCTTTACATATCCCGCTGGAATTTCTTTTAGAAACAGACGAAATTAATTATTAGTTTTATACTATCTTGATTCTTAATTTTTATATATTTATAGACAATTTTAGTTGACTTTTGCTACTAAATATATATATTTCAATTTTGGCAAAGAATGGCTAAGAAATTTAGAAGAAAGCGACAGGAAGGCTAGTTCCATCTTCACAAGCGCCATCCTCATCTACGGTATTCACACAAAAGATACACTCCTCAATGCCAATAAAATATACCTATCACCTCCCAGTCTATCATTCCATATCACAAGCAAAGGTACCCAAACATGTCATTCTTCGCATTTGTCATTTCCTAACGAGGGACTCTATAACCTATGGTTACGCATTCAGTCAGTGTTCGAGTATTTGCTGGGAGCTAGGGAGAATGAGCCCTTAGAAAACCCGTTCATGTTTATCTATCAGACACAATATCCTCCACTACTATCATGGTGAGGCATTTTTCTGTAAGACAATCATTTAGATAATATGCGGTTATCTTTCTAACATTATCACCTATTCTATCCTCCCCCCTTAAAGGTTTCAATTACCATGTTTCGGTAGATGATGTTTTCGTTGGTTTTCGAATTAAAATAAAAAAAAAACATCGAGATAACTTGGTTTACAAAAGTTTTCACACAACCTTTTAAGCTAAGATTTCAATGTTGGTTTTCGCTTTAAAATTGCCTTTTAATTTTCCCCCAAACAATTTCCTTTCTGTATTCACAAAGGAAATATCATTTGCGTTTTTCCTTTCTGCCACAAATATAATACAGTTTCCATCATAAAATATCTATACAAAGCTTGTGAATCAAGATTACTAAAATCTTTGCATGGTGTCATAAAAAATAATGAGAGAAAATAGAAATAGCCGACAACTGAAGGGCATCATTGTGTAAGCAATTTCTACATATGAAGTTATCACATAAAATATCAAGGTAGGATACTCTTTGGGCTTCAATGCATATTTGTTACTTTTCTATTATAAGCCCCCTATTTCAAAAGTAAATAGGACCCTGCTTGACTATCAATATTTGAAACACTTAATATTTTATAAAACAATTCTACAATCATTAACTAAATTTTAACATAATTCCTTCTACTTTTAATAAAATGGCAACCAAAGTATCACCAGCACCCATAACTTTCTCATAAATCTAAACAAGATTGAAAAAAAGCCACGAGTTTGGCAGCCTCAATAAATTTAGATAGGTTTTAAGTGTGAAAAAAACAGGTTTTTTCTAAGTTTTTAGAAGTTGTATCCCCAAAATTGGAACTATTTTGGTTGGGAAGATATCAGATGGATCAATGTGGGTGGAAAGAGAATTGTGGTAAATTTTTCCAAGCCAAGTTAATCCATCAACACAGAGGCGAACTTTGTTGGTTCGGGCTATCCATTAACAAAATGGAAAAGGATATACTTACAACTGATCAGGTAATTCCTATTATTTAGAAATTAGTATTTAAACGTTCTAAAGCCTGAAAATAATTATTCGTTATAATAGTTTATTTAATTGTTAGCAACTTAAAACGGATCTTATCAAGAGAATGCTACGAAACTTCAAAACTTTCCTTGGATGGAGGTTCCATCTCGGATTTTACATTATTCAATTTGCTACCAATAGGCACTGGTATGTACACTTTCTCAAATTCTTTTGAGTATCCATTTTAAACTCCATACATTAACGTCGTAAAACAAATTTCAATATTAAAAAATAAAACATAGATCTCATATGCATTTTAATATGAATCTGTATGTAGTGAATTCGAATTAAATGACAGAAATTTCGCCTCATGTAACATTTTCTTGTAGATTGTTGATATAATAATTATGCAATTGATACCGATTTCCATAATACCATAAATGTATTTCGATCTCAAAGTCAGATTAAATATGGTCATTGTAGTTAATTTAGGAATATATAATGAATCAATATGTTTTTTAGCATTATATTATGTATTAAATTTCATTTTAGTATTTGCTTCTTCGTTTGTAAGTTGTCTCGGGTGTGTCCCACTTTAGGTTCAGGCAAAGGTCAGCAAGAAGCAGGGCTCCATTTCCCATATTCCTGTTTTTCTTTGATACTATATTTTGATAGAACTTCTCCCAATGTTCATCACTCAAATATCCTACATTCTCTGGAAAGGAGGACAGAGGAGAATGAAGAAAGTGTATTTTCAGTGACATATTGCATCCGAGTTCTTGGTAGCACTTGTTCAGGCTGTTCATTATTTTCTCTCGCGGGGTCCCTTGTTGCTTTCTCCAAAATTCTTTGCAGCCATTATTGAATGCATGCAAAGACGCTAGCTCAGTTTCATCCTCATGAATGACATCATGGCATCCATGCGTCATAGATTCCTGAGATGACCATTCTGAGCGTACATAATGTGCTGATCTCGCCCTAATATTCCAATAGCAAAGGAATTACAAACACTTGGGTATCCAGTTTGTAGCCAATTAAGTATGGCTAATCCTTTCAATTCCGTAAAAATTAGACACTCATACTCATTATAACTTATGTGGTCTAGAATAAAATGAAGATTTTCATACGTTTCTATTAAAATGATTGAGTGAGCATGGCGTTTCCAATGAGCAATAGAACCGCCCTTGTGCTGTAAAGGTATGCATCGATAAATAACCTACACTAATATCGTTCTAAGGTCCGCTCAAGGGCAGTAAATAGGCCTCGATATAATTAAAATAGGTCAAGTTATTTCGAAAAGTAAATAATTGCTTTAGATCTGAAGAACGTTTTCTAAATACTGTAATTCGATTATGTTCATCCAACAAATTCCATTGTTGCAGACGTTAATCTATGAATTCACTCTGTTGCTTAGTAATTGTTAGATCATTAACTAGATCATTAAATTCTGGTTCGGTGATTAAGTGAGGTTTCTTGTCTGATTTAATCTGTGCCACATATGGTGCATCTTGAGATTTTTAATCCTATGAGTTCCTCGTGTATTGATTTGTAGTTCAAATAGGGGCTGTGGTACAGGAATCGACCTTAAATGGCGAACTGGGCGAATAGTAGACTGAAGATCCGGATTCATGGTAGATTTCTTTCCTTTTCTGTTGCTGCCTGCATTGAACTAAAATAAAATAAGTCTAAAAACGGATATTACTGGCTGTGATGATTTAATCAAATATTGGGAGTACAACATAGTATGTATTTTGATCTTTTTAATCGAGTACCAAGCTTTATTTACTTCTTCTGTTAAGCAGAAGTAGTAAACCGTTAAATGGTCCTTGGGCTCCCTCGAGACCATTCATACGCCAAACATGAGGCCAAGCCTATGCCTTTCACCCGGGCAGAAAAGGAACTTGTACACTTTATACAAGATGCTTATCTAATATACCACCGCTTATCATGGCCACCCACTTTACACCCAAAGTAAATCTCATAAAGTTTCTTTGTATGTTTAGTCAACTGTCTCCTAGCCGAGTCAACTATTCGACTTATATAATAGAAACTGTCTGGAGAATTTTTGCATTCTCTCCTATAAAGAAAAACACTGTAGTAAGTAAAAAATAATATAAATAGTAACAACAATATATATCTAATAAAAAGTAAAAATAATAAGCATTTATAGTAAATTACAAAATTATCAAGCGTTACGTAAGAGTTACCACGGATTTGAACGCATATAACTAAAAAATAAAGAGTATACTTTTACAAATTCATAGGTTATGTTTACAACTACCTTCAGGAACATCTCATTAAAATGATATCAAAATCCGTTTCTAACTATTAGAGTTGCAGTTTTACCCCAATACTGTTCGCATTCCATCCCTAAAGAACCATCAGTGTATTTAACGTAAGTAAGATGGTAATTTACAAGAAACTGGGTGATCGCAGAAGAAGAATAATAGTTAATTGGAAGATTAAGATTCGTAATCGGACGTGGTTAAGTAGGTGGCTCCATTCTTCCTTGGCACTCTAAATAAAATTCCAGGATGGAAAAATTAAATGCACATAATACTCGAAATGTAAATCACTGCAGAGCCTGAAAGAACTAGGGTGCCAGTCCTGTTCTACAGAATGGTATTCAGAGGGTATTGCGTGTTAGTGATGCCACTCAGCGTACGTGGCACTATTATGGTCGATATGACTACCTTCATAGAAATGGAATGGCAAGTAGATAATTTATGCAGTGAATACGGGAAAGGAATGTGAACTGTGTTCTAACGCCTGTGTTGATGACGTGGGTGGGAGCTAGTTCCCCCTGCGCGCACCAAGCTTAAATGTCGAATTTATTTGGTTTTAATTTTTAATACTGAAATAGACAACATCCAGAATTCAGTCTTGAAGACTTTTTTGTTAGATAACTTCAAAGGAATTCCTACTCCTCTCCATTTGATCGAAATATTAGAAAGAACTTTTGATTCCTTAATTTACTGAGAAAAATTACTATTTATGTATATTCAAAGTTAATGACTTAGTATCATTAGTTTATAGTTTACCTACTAGCGACACATTCTCTTTCCCTTTGAACAAATTGTGCCAAAGATAAAGAATTAAAGGGAAAAACTAAAAGGATAAACACTGGCAAGCTTCCGATGACTGGTATTCACTCATCAAGGGTGAGAAGGCAAGTACTGTGAATAGTACTCTGCGGTTAGCATAGCAAAGAGTTACTACCTTCACACTGCATCGGACACGCCTGGTACCCTTCTCATCCACACCAAACTATACTAACCTCAAACCATCACTAAGTACATTGTAGCTTTGTTTACTATGAGTATTACTTACAATTTTTCCACTTAAACCTCTGGGATTGCTTCCTGACTAGAGGAAACACCAGCTGTTTCAAGACAAGAAAGTGTGGACTAAAAAAGACTTCGGCTTCTTCCAGTTTCTCACTCAAGGATATATATGAGAACCTCGCTTTTATTCTAGACCACATAAGTTACAATGAGTATGAGTATCTAATTTTTGCGGAATTGAAAGGAGTAGCCATACTTAATTGGCTACAAACATAATACACCAATTGTATGCGCATTTTTTGCAATTGGGACATTAGGACCAGATCAGCACATTATGTACGCTCAGAATGGTCGATCAGGAAACTATGACGCCTGGATGCCATAATGTCATTCATGAGGATGAAACTAAGCTAGCCTCCTTGCATGCATTCGAAAAATGGCTGCAAAGAATTTCTGGGAGAGCAACAAGGGACCCAGCGAGAGAATATAATGAACAGCCTAATCAAGTGCTACCAAGAACTCGGATGCAATATGTCACTGAAAATACACTTTCTTCATTCTCCTCTGTCCTTCTTTCCAGAGAATGCAGGATATTTGAGTAATGAACATTGGGAGAAGTTCTATCAAATTATAGTGTAAAAAAAAAAACAGGAATATGGGAAATGGAGCCTTGCTTCTTGCTGCCCGTTACTGGAACTTGAAGTGTGACACAGCTGAGACGACTTACAAACGAAGAAACAAATACTAAAATGAAATTTAATAGATAGTTTAAGGCTAACAAACACGTTGATTCATTATATATTCCTAAATTAACTACAATGGTCACATTTAATTTGAATTTGGGATCAAAATACATTTAAGGTATTATGGAGATCAGTATCACTTGCATAATTATTAAATCGACTATTTACAAGAAAATGTTACATGATGCGAAATTTCTGCCATCAAATTCGAATTCACTACACACAGCTTCATAATAAAATGCACATAAGATCTATGTTTTCTTTCTTGATACTGAAATTTGTTGTACAATGTTATTGAATGGAGTTTAAAATGGATATTCAAAGCGATTTGAGAAAGTGAGCATACCAGGCCCTATTGGTAGCAAACTTACTAATATACAAACGAGATGGAAGCTTCATTCAAGGTACGTTTTAAAGTTTCGTAGCATTCTCTTGATAAGATCTGTTTATGTTGCTAGCAATTAAATAAACACGATTGTTATTTTAAAAATTTTATTATTCGATAGAATGCACTGGATGTTTGAAATTGAACTACCGAAAATTGGAAATATAATTAAATAATATGCCCTTTTAATTTAATATTATATTCCATATTATATATAAGGCGTAATAAGAGTAGATGGCACTATTTTTAAAGAATATATTTATTCATTAAGAAAGAAAAAACGGAGTTCTAATAAAAAGAACACTGAATGCTGCACTTCTTCGAAAAAAGTTTCCGTCTCTTTTTCTTAATAAAACCAAGCCATATTAAAATCAAAGAAATGTTGTATGCATCAATAGCCTAAAATTTCAGGAGGTTGGATCAATTCATTTGATATTATATCTCATAATATCGAATTTAGGAAGGCAAAAAAATAGTTCCGGCCTTTGTGTGAGATCAACTCAGGCAGAAGTCTCAGATTTAAGTGAAATGAAAAGTAAAGAATTATCAAGGCAGATACCTTGTCAAGTTGTTTCAAAAGAATACATAATAAAAGGGATAGGAATCATGAAAGGAAAGTATTTCTTTAGTAGTGAAGAGTGAGTCTAAGAAGTGTTTACCTTAAATATAGTGGATACAAAAATTTGAACACGATTTCAAGTCTTGAAAATTTTGTTACTGCTAAATCATTTCGAAATTGTGGGGGCAACTTTGATTACGTGTGTGCTGAAATTCCAGATTTTTTTTCGATTTCTGTGGCCAAACAGAGAGCAACCTAGGATTCATTCTGTTACCCCTTTGGTTTGAATGCTATTATATTTCAAAAGTATTAATTTGAAGCTTTGTCTATTATTCTAATAAATTGGTTTGGAAACTACTTTTAACCGAGACCTACGAATTTGATTCTACCTCGCATAATGGGGGTACTAATTTCTTTTTCTAACTACTTGTAGTTCTTAGAGTTTTAATTTAGTTGAAATCATGTTAAACGTTGAGAAAGTAGGGTTATAGCCTTCATATGATTACTAAACTGGTCACATATTTTAAATAAAGTAATCAAAAAGTCCATAAATCGTAGATACTGCGATATTTTCCAGAAAAGGATTACTGGAAGAAAATCCACCCAAGAACAAATATAAAAATTTGCTGATTGCAAGTACAATCCACATGAGGTTGGTTCATATAAAGTACTCGGTACGCTTGATTTTTACCAGCAATTTGATAGATGTTCCTATAGATATCTATAAATCAGCATAAAATCAGATTTTTGTGTTACTACCATCTATTAATTTTAAAAAATGAAAATAAATCAAGGTCCGATAGGTATACCTATTAATATCATTAGTTGTTTAGTTCTGCTAGTGAGGAACGTTTGCCCTTATCTCTCCCACAGCCAGTGATTATATAAAGTTCGGCTAGTTTCAAATGATTAATGGGATATGAAAAATAAATGTTTAAGCAATATATTTTACTTTGTGGAGGGCAAAAAATACCGAGTCATATACTATGTTTTTCTCTTTCCTCAAATATATTAATGAAATATTAAACAAATGCAGGAATAGATGTAAAGCAGTTTGTTTTTTGTGAAGTTCACTGGGACCATACTTTCATACGTAATGTACAGTGATGGGCAAAAGTTTTCAGATTATATTTAGTTTATTTTTTTTAATTCTATTTCAAAATTTACAAGAGTCGATTAATTATTGCAATTTATTAAAAAGTTATCTTTTCAAAATTAATAACAAAACACAATTTATTTCTTCAATAAATGCAAAATCCGGCTCCCTCCTCCTGTTCAGTTTTACTTCCTGAAGTTTTTCTATTCGATCAAAATGGGTAAATAATGAAAAAAATATTAGGTAATATTTGAGGTAGAAGCAAATGTTTAAGATTTTTCAATTTCAGAAATAGTTTTTTACAAAGAATACCGTGCCTTTATAATTATTCTTAAAAAAAAATTGCCTCAAATGCTAGAGGATAAGGGTATTGCATTAAGGACTACCATCTTTAGTAACATTAATCAATTTGAAAAGTTTGGGTGCACTCCTATATAGAATTCCTTTACAAACTCAAGTGTTTAAACGAAAGTCAAGATCGCCTCACGGTATGGTCTTATCTAATGGAGGAGGTTTTAAAACCTGTCAAGGTTGCTCTCAATTTGAAAGAAGCTGATATGAACGCTTCTCTGCGCAAAGTGAGCTGGAGATTTTTCGTCAAAATGCTCAAGTCAGGCTCAGCTGAGAAAAGTCTCAGCTCACCAAAATGAACTTTAAGGATAGGGTCCAATTTTGTACGGAAATTAAAGACCGACTGTTAAAGACTGCAGCAATGTGATATTCCTAAATGAAACTCCCTTCTGCTTATTAGGAGTTTCTGAAAGATCGTTCCTTAGAAGAAGAAAAGTGGGGCGCTTTTACGAGCTCTGTGTCATCCCCACGGGGAAGTATTCAGAACTTTTCTAAGACTGGGCTTCTTCTCATCTAAGGAAACTGGGGCACTAACAATTTTCAGAAAAACACTGCCATAAACTCCAAAACAGTACTTTAACCCAATAGATCAGCACCAATTTGCGAAGGATACTTTTATTTTCAAACATGAAACTGCACCTTTAACAAACTAAACGCAATAAGTTCCTGGCTGAAAATAACATTGAAGCTTTGAGACCTTCGCTCAGAATTGAATGGAATAGATTAGTTTTATGTGATCAGTAAAATAGTGGTTGATAAACAGAAGCCACCGAATTGTAAGACGAGCAGCTGCTTATGAAACATAAATATGGCAATTTATGCCAAGATCTTATCATAAATCTGGTCTCTAACATGTTAAAAAGAACTGAAGAACAAGCCACATCATTGTAAATATTGACTGTATTTATTAATAAAATGGATTTAGGTTGTATTCTTTTGTATATTACATTTGATAACTTATATAAATTTTTTATATGAAATAATATAGTAGTCTGAAAACTTTTAGCCATGACTGTAGACTATTGCTTCCAAGATAATGAGTATTGTAAAGAAATGAGTTCTTAGCCGTTCATAGTTTTCATTCTCTTATGGAGAATGCTTAAAGAGCAACGCGTGATTTATATGGCAAATTTATCTGTTCTGAAAGCTGATAATTTCCCATGAGTTTTATGTTAGCCTAAGAATGAGAGGGGATTAATTCCTTTGGGAGAAAGTAGATCAAATTACGCATGTGATCTTTTTAAAGAAGTTATGGCCCTCATGTTTTACCGCCAAGAATTAAGGCGAGATTTTCGTAGAAAAAAAGAAAAAGAGTCGACATATGCAAAATTTGCATCTGTGCAATATTCAGAAATTATCATTAGATTTATTCTCGCAATGTAGCATTCAAGCAATGAATATATAAATTAACCATCAGTATTGTCTATTATAAAGTATATCATATGTCCTTTCTATCTCATCGCAATTAGGATCAAATTCTTCACCGTTTTCCACCCTGTTTTCTGGATAGTTATTGCCATAATTCGGGGACAATATTCATTTAAAGACATTAATGACTTTTGACTTTTTAAAGACATAGAAGTACTTACTTCTTAAAGTGATGTTCACTTATGTCATTTACACCTTCCGTAACTTAGTATTAACGAAGTTAAACAGCTTGCGAAAATGTTATTTTTTTGCTAAATTTGAATCTTTCGTCACTATTAGCCTATTTCCTTCAACTCTTTACATGGCTAGTTAGCCAATAGCATGCTATTATATATCTGCAGACGATCTGCGCATGCGTCTTTTGACTGATTAGACGATACCAGGCTTCATTACATTTCGGACGACGGCTCACGCATGGAGGTCTTTTCAGTTGATATATTAGATTTAGGTGAGGTGGTCATTGTGTCACAATGCCAAATAATACGTTAAGTCTTTGAGGAAGATATCCAGGCCTTAGATTTATAAGTAGAGGGCTCACAGTATAATTCAGCGACTTATTAAATTACTTAAATGCTACAGGAATTGTAAATTTACGCAAGATTAAATTTTATTTTACTGTAATATAATTGCAAAGGATTAGAAAGGCAATAAAACCACATGCAATTTTTCGGCATGTGGGTTTAAGGGCGCATTGCTTTCTAATGGCCGCATTCGACCAAGTAGCGTTTTCTTGTTTATAAACTGTTATGGCCGCATTCGACCAAGTAGCGCTTTCTTGTTTATAAACGGTTTTGTGCCAAAAAGTTTGTTTCAGCGAGCGGCTAAGGAAAATATCGTTAGGTTAAGATGAGGTAAGGTAAGGTAAGGTATGGTAAAGTTAGGTTAGGTTGGGTTAGTTTAGGTAAGGTAAGGCTAGGTGAGGTGAGGTTAGGTTAGGTTAGGTTAAGTTAGGTTAGGTAAGGTTTGGTTAGGTCTGGTTCTAATTTTTAATCTTTTAAATGAATTTCTAATTGTGTTTTTGTAATGTTGATTAATGCGTATTTTGGAGAACTGAAACTTGTCTTTCCAAGAAATCTATACTTTTCCTATTATGGACCTGCAGTTGATTAGGGTAAAAGTTTGCATTCCAGGGAAAAACGAGTTTTGGATATTAAAAGTTAACATATAACTGCATAAGAAAATAAGATGTTTAAATTCCTCATAAGAGATATCTTAAAACGAATATTTATCGAATACGGCCATAACATTTAGACTACAAGTGTTTGTTTTTACTATCTTATTATATATAATTTTACTATATCCTATCTATTTATTTGCATCATGACACTCGCCCTAAATGTATATCGCGTTGGGGAACAAGAAAAAGGAGATATTTGGCTTTCAAACATTTTCTACTTTAATTATTAGATAAATTAAAACTGTTCTCGTCGGTGACTTTACTTTCCTGAAGGTAAATTTTAATATTTAAATATCAGACAGTGGAAGAATATTCTTGAAATATGCGATGTTTAGTCATAGTTTTAGGCTTATTTGGATACCTAAAAATAAATTGGTAGTAAATGATCACGTTTGGGGAAATATGAAAACAAGGATTGGTACATAATTTCCTCCAATGTAAATATTTTCAAATAATTAATGAAGTAACTAACTTTATTGAAGAATCTAAACTTTGACATGTAGAATTAATCCCAATTTCTTTTAAAAATTATGTGTTATAAGATTTTAAACGTTACTGAAACCAAAGTACAGAATGCTGCACTGCGCTACTAGTTTCCCATTATTATAACGTTAACTCGCGCCTTATATCCTTTTCTAGTTTGTTTAAAAGATACCTCCATGTGATATGGATAAAGATAAATATTAAAACTAGGAGTTGGGAAGGTATTCAAAGTCCTACAAGTAATAAGATTTGATAAATTCGAAAACCAGTATAATGTAATTTTATTAATCTTTATTTGGCATAAAACGGATGGAGGAGGAATAGACAAGTAAATGAACCAAATATGACATATAAATATGGGCGTAAGTAATTTTATAGATACGTTTAATAAACGTACACCTCTCACCGATGAAATAGACTCCACGAATATTTTAAATGTGTGCTTGGCCTTTCGAATGTTATATAAACAAAAAATATATGTAGAAAATAAATGAAAAATTCTCATTCCCAGCTTCCAATACGATCGAATAAACTTAAACAGTCTTCTAAAATACTAAATGGATAGTTTAAGTGAGTTCATTTAGCCGATTTACTTGTGATTATAAAAAGATCAGCAAGTTCGATGCATTAAAAGTTTCAATATTAATGTTAGGATTACACCCTTACAAATTATAAAACTCTGACTGTACTGTTATACTAATAATAATTATATTGATTATAATAAGAATATTGATAATAATAAAGATGATGAAATAATAATAATGTTAATAATAATAATTATAATAATGATAATAATAAGGATAATAATAATAATATAATAAAATAAGAATTGTGATAATAATAATTGCGGAGGAATGAATATAAGTACGGGGGGCAGTCAATAAGTTTTGCAATTCGGATATAAGAAAATGAGATATGAGGAAAAGTGTTTCATAATTTTTCACTATAACTACCCTCGATTTCAATGCACTTGCGCCACTTGTCCCTGAAGCTTCGAATTCCCGACAACCAGAAATCTCCCGACTGCTGTTCAATCCACTCCTGGACGGCGAGCTGGACATCTTCATCGTCGCCAAACCGGCGTCCACGCATTGCAGTCTTGAGCTGGCGGAATAAAAAGTAGTCGCTAGGGGCCAGATCTGGACTGTAGGGGGGATGGTTGAGTTCCTCGAATCCGCACTCGCGCAGGGCAGCTTGTGCAACTCTGGCCTTGTGGACTTTGACAACGTTGAAGTCGATCATGGGACGTGAGGTTTCTTTTGACCTAATGAGCAGAGACCTTGATCATGGTCAAATTGTCGTACATGATGTTGATATCACTTTCATGTGATATTCCAAGTTGTCGCTTGATTTTTACAACCTTTACCCATCGATTTTCGACGGTCATCCTCTCCACACGGGCCACATTGTCCTCGTTAATCACGTCTGACAGGCGTCCTGGACGGGGTCATCTTCAAGGGACTCACGACCATGGCGGAACTCTCTATTCCAGCGAGCAATGGTTGCATAGAAAGGTACGCTGTCGGTGTACACTGCAACCATGCGTTCATGGATCTCTTTTGCATTCTTGCCTTCCTTCGTCAAAAAATTGATCACTGCGCGGTGGTCACTTGTCATAACTAGTCGTTAACTGCCAATCCATTTTTTTCTCTATTGAACATTTAAGTGAGTATGAGGTGGTCTTATTCCTACTAATTCGTTCGATTTTCATAAATTTTAGTTATGTAATATTCTTTGTTATATTATTTATGTTATTAGATTTGTCAAGTAAAAACGTTCGTTCACTTCAAACAACTTTTACTTGTTTGCGTATTATGACATTTTCCACCCACATTACGTAACAAATAAAGTGTTTGTCTATCTCAGTTTTTATATGTTCATTTACTGACTCCATAGGATTTAATTGAATTTATTTTGCGAAAAACTGTCTCCTACATTCATCTCTACTATTTTTTTATGATCTTAAATAAAATGAATTATTTTATATATAACAACATTTAAACTTTAGTTTTGTTGTTTGGCTTAACCAACTAATTTTTATTTAAGGCTATTTCATTTATGTCTCTTTTCTCGAAAGAATTATGCAAATTCTCTTCCTCGATTGGATTACACAACCTTCCTTCCTCTAAATCTTGCTAAATTTTTGAATATAGATCAAAGGCCCTCCAAATGCTTTTGTAAACTTTAGCACCTCCCTAACTTATTGAGAACCAGCTTACGCACTTTAATGAGAAAATCCTTTTCTAGTTAAAGGAATCAAATCTTCATCTCCTTCGAGTATTAATAAAAAAAATAGGTAGCGGTAAACAACTGAGCGGTCATGCCGAGATAGTTGCTAGAATTTCAGAAACAATCACGAACCTTCTACAAATATACCCTCGTCTCTGTTTACTCACGAAATTACACCAACATTACCATACTCCTTTGTAAAATCAAACCAGATAATTCTAATTATTTCACATTGGCAACAACATTTGGGTTTCATATGAAGAAATCATTCTGTGTGTACAATTCAATTATCTTTTCTAATCCAATTTTCACTGATAGTCTAAATCCATAACCTTCTCAGAATAACTCCTAATCAGACCTATCCTCTTTCCAACTTTGAAGCCAAACCTATTAAATCAGCAGCCTTGAATATATCTGCCTCTCAAGTAACTATCCTTCCTGAGTTACATGCACCAACATGGAATGATCCCTTAAATACTTATCATTATGACCACCGAATATATTTAACAAAAATTATAGGCCCAATTACTTTTTCCACTGCTGCCAAATTATCAACCATGTTTATATGCGCCATTGGCATCCTAGTTGTTAGGTTAAAATGAAAGAAGTATAATAATTCATACGCAGCCACACCTATAAATATGCTGAGCCACGATCATAGAGCGAGGTCTTTAACAAATTAAAAATTATGATTTCCTTTACGAATAACCCTTTCTAGGATGAGACGAGATTGATGTATATTTAATATTTTTACTTAATTTTATTTATTTCATTGTATATTTTACCTATATAGTATTTTTGTCCCAACATATTTACTCCAGGTCAAATAATATTTGAATTTTCCTATTTTAGTATTTGTTTTTTGTTTATTATATGATAAATTCAATTGATCACGAATTCGATTCTTTTGATTACTTTGAATTCAAATTTCAATTACATTTTGTGCTATCAGAATTAGCCTAACTACAAAATATCTGATGAATCGGATTCTTCGATTGTTTAGAGTTGTATATATTTAGATATAATTTGTAAGAATGTAAGCTGTTGATAAGATGGGCCAACTAAGGGGTAGCTTGGAGTAAATAAGTGCATCCAATCTGAGATGACGCTCAATCAAACATGGTAGTCTTTATGCGCTGGCATCGGAGCAAATGGGTCCGATCAAATAATTGCATCGGCGAAAATTGGCGAGAGAATCCGAGCAATAAATTAGGCAAAAATATCATCGGAAAATAACTTTTGATGCTAGGAGAAGTCAAATGTGCCATATATACATAGCATCATTAGAACTAATTTGAAACTACTTCTGCTAGAGGGACTGGAAATTTCCCATCACTCCTTAACCTTGCGTCTTCTTGAAGAGAACAGGATCTCTTGAAGAATTATTCGTTCATATTCACCCTTAATTAATCATGTGCTGTCAATTTGACCTTTTAGACAAATAGTTTTTATACTCAAACTGACAGAAATATAATACTCATTCCCACATTAGAAGTATATTTAACGTAATATGGATATTAAAATGTTCATTAATTTAATTTAAATAAATGTATGTTAATCCCCTTTCGTATTTGAATCCAACGCACCTAGATGCGTTATGTAAATTCACGCACTCATTTAATTGTTAAGAACTATGGCATTAGGCATAGATGATGGACTTTAATTCGTCAGTGGTTAAATGTCGTAAATACTTTGGAATTCTATCAGCATTTTTTTTTTTTTTTTTTTTAAATTAAGGTATTTAAAATATTTTAAAATATGGTTTATTGTAAAGTTGATAAATGAATATTAGAGGCACTATTTTACCGTATTTTTCCAAATTGTTTTCCTTAAATTATTTAATAAATATTATTAATATGCAATTTAGGCAATATTTACACCTCGCTATATCTTTAATGACATCTATTTAGAATATTGCTGTTTTTCGCTTATTCGCTTCTTTTCGGTGTCACCAAAGAGAAGTAGTCAAATCTTACTTATGTGAATTAAATTTTATTAAACTTTATGTTGTTTTTTTTACAAGTCAACCATTAGCGCTCATTCAATTTAAAACATGAGTCTTAAGTAGTTACGAAGGGCGGTCAATAAGTTTTTCAAATTGATAGGGCAAAACAGAGGAAGGGGGATGGCTGTTTGTGGGGGTGCTAGAACAAGTTACAACAAGTCAGGACCTGCACCCGCACGCTCCTGCCTCGTCAAATAAGAAGCAGTAGCTGATCGCAGATCGTCAGTCACAAATTTTTCAAAATTTGAGAAGGTTGAGCACCGCGCAGTGATCAAACTTTTGACTAAGGAAGGCAATAATGGTAAAGAGATCGCTGAACGCATGGTTGCAGTGTACACCGAAACCACCCCTTTCTATGCAAGCATTGCTCGCTGAAATAGGGAGTTCCGCCATGGCCGTGAGTCCCTTGAAGATGACCCCCGTCCAGGACGCCCATCAGACGTGACCAACGAGGACAATGTGGCCCGTGTGGAGAAGATGATCATCGAAAACCGACGGGTGAAGGTCGAAGAAATCGAGCGACAACTTGGAATATCACATGGAAGTGTTATCAACACTATCCACGACGATTTGGCCATGTCCAATGTCTCTGCCCGTTTTGTCACTAGATAACTCACGCCACATTATCGACTTCAACGTCGTCAAAGTCCACAAGGCCAGAGTTGCACAAGCTGCCCTGCGCGAGTGCGGATTCGAGGAGCTCAACCATCCTCCCTACAGTCCAGATCTGGCCCCTAGCGACTACTTTTTAATCCTTCGGCAGAAGGCTGCACCTCGTGGACGCCTGTTTGGGGACCATGAAGATGTCCAGCTCGCCGTTCAGGAGTGGATTGAACAGCAGTCGGGAGATTTCTCGTTGTCGGGAATTTGAAGCCTCAGGAACAACTGGCGCAAGTTATATTGGAAAATAACAAAACACTTTTCCTCATATCTCGTTTCCTTATATTCGAATTGCAAAACCTATTGACCGCCCCTCGTATATCACGATAATTTAGTATCAAACAAAACCCCACATCCTACTAGCAAACCGTATATTGGATTCTGAAAACTCTAGAAAGTGCATATTATATAAAACCCATAATGATATTTTACAACATAGAATAACCATGGTTTCTAGTTTATGATTTTATTAGCTTTATCATAAAGCAGAAAAGAAAATATAATCATAATTTATGCAGGCTATGTATTATTAGGTTAATCTGTTAAGATCCCTTGGCGTATGCTAACCTATTTGAGTCATCATTATTCTAATGTCAATAAATAGTTATATATATATTAATTATTTAGTTATATAAATATTTTAGCAATTTAATTATAAAGTAAGTCAAATAAATAATGAAATTTAACTCACTATTAACTATACACAGCGCAGATATGAGATTTCCTAATGTTGTTTCCAAAGAACGTTATTAAGTAACAAATAAGTTTGAAACCAGAATTAAAAGATCTCCTTTAGGCAAGTGTGTAAATAAAATGACATTCGAATTATAAAGTTATTATATTCACGAGTAGAAATTTGGAGAACCTGTAATGCGGTTGTAAGCTAATCTTCCAAAGTACAGATCTTTTTGTAAAACTATTTTATTACTTTACATCTTACACAAGAGCTAAACTTTGTACTTATAGTTTCATAGGCTGTAATTTTATTAAACAGACTGGTTAGGGCAAAGGATTATAAGACCCAAAATAGAACTAAAGCAAACTGAAATAACTTACCAGTACACTTACCAGTATAATAAGCGAGACTGGGTATGCACCTATTGGTGCTTTAAAGTATAAAGGCTCGCTTCTCAAGCTTATCTATTGTAGCCTACAAATTAGATTAGATTGTTCATATAATTATTATAATTGTTCTTAAGTTCTTTTAGTGTGGTTGAATTTACTACACAATCAGGTAGAGCATTCCAAGGGTCGACCGTTGTTTAAGAAAAAACCTTTTTACTTAATGTTGTGCTCGTTTGTTTCTGGAATATCTTGTAGTTATTCCTTTTTAAAATATTTTCATTTATTAGAAGAACTTGGAGCTATCAATGTTCTCAAAACCTCTAATTATTTTAAAAGTTTCAATTAGATCCCCTCGTGTCCTCCTTTCTTCCAACGTTGTTAAGTTTAAGCTTCTTAATCTATCTTCATATGTCATATTTTGTAGGCCTGGTACTAGTTTTGTTGCTCTTCACTGCACTTTTAAAAATTTTCTATATCTTTTCTCAAATGAGGTGACCATGCCTGTACTGCATATTCTAAATGTGGTCTTACATAGGCGGTGTATAGAATTTTAAAGGTTTCTGGACACAGAAACTCAAATGCATTTTTAATCAATCCAACCATTTTATTCGCCCTGTTGATAATATTCTCTATATATTCTCTACTTTTCTAGATACAGTAAGTTAAAAGGTTGATGTAAGTGTCCATAAGTCAAGATCTTATCATGTATATAACATTTTTCAGATATACTTACTAATGTAGTGATTCTTAAATTCTTACTAGACGAATGACGATAAGGAGCCAGATAAAACCAGTGACTGGTCTTTCATAGGAGAGGGTTTCAAGAAATATTGATGTTCTTGACACCAACCAGAGGTAAATTTAAAACAGCTGTAACCCCTGATATGGGTGAGCGCTTCGCATTAGGGATGTGTAAATGCAACAAAACATCGGCATGATTTATTGCAGCAAAGCGAAGAGATTATGTATGTATGTTGAACTACAAAAGACACGGTCTATGATTTTCTCTATATGTACTGACATGGGTATAATCTACCTATTCCCTGGTTGAGTAACTACAGCGCCTTGAAGAATGGGTGCCTAAATCTTAACATTGACTGCCATTTATGGCGCTATCGCTGGGTTTAGACCAAACACATGGAAGTTTGAAATTCAAAGCGTTATCCACTACGCTAGCGAGACATTCAATAAACTGACTAAATCGATACAATCTTTCAATGCTTTTAAACACTAAAGCCATATGCAATTATTTACAAAGAACTACTGTCCAAAAGAAGCGAAAAATAAGTTTCTTATTCTCCTTACCAAATGGACATTTATAGCTAGGTCAGGCAAATACTTCTACTGGCATCGGTTGGTTTGATGTGCCAGACAGACATGTTTTCTAAACACCATGGAAAAACATTTTAATCATAATCTTTTAGTTACGTATATTAGAATTTGTTTTTAACGCATATTAAACGCAGAGTTTAAATATTTTTTATTAAATTAACGAGATTTAAGATTAATTTTAAAATAAATGTAACAAAAAATCTTCTTATATAATACTTTTATATCTAATAATTAAGTAATTATTTCAATTATTTGCATAAAATTTAATTTTTCAATGAGTCAAATGAATTAATATTTTAGATCTTTTGAATGGTGAAGCCATTCATTGCCCAGCATCGGTTGTATAAGAGCTACATGGTGTTCTTTTCTCAAATTACTCCCTAAAAATATCATAATTATGTTCTCCTTCTGTGTTTTGGCAAATTCTTACTAACTCACCCCAGACGTTTTGTTGCACCTACGGCCATGATATGAGTCAAGTATGGTTATCCCTACCATAACTAACTGCAAAATATGAGAGCTTCTTTATTGTGGCAGGTGGTTTTCAACGATGTCGTGCACTTGGATTATCTCTGGCTGGACAGTCGATGTTTATTGGTCTAAAAATTGGTAAATTCTGGCGTATCCCCTTGCCTAAAAATTGTGCTCAGACCGAAAGTGCTCTGGGACGAAATAAAAGTGAAATATAAACAGTCTTAGCTGACAGATATAGAGGAGAGTCTCTACTCTCTTTCACCTCGAGAGCGGGCGATAGTATCTCGTCAATAGATTTCTCTTTGTCACACGAAAGACCACTGTGATTATATGCAACTCGTGGTTTCTAGAATGAGAGAGCCGATACAACACATCTCCATCTATATTTGTTACTTAAATTTCTTCAAGACATTCTGTTATAAAGGGATAAGGAAAATAGAAATATCATATAAATATTTCTAGTAATTGGAATATTTAGGAACAATACCTAAGATCTAGAATATTCTAACTAAAAATCCATTTGCACAAACTACCTCTCTTTTTGCTGAGTTTGCATCACATTAGAAAACACTCAAATAAAAGAAGGCAATAAGTCTTCTTTTTCTATTTTTATGAACGCAAGATTTATACACAATCTGGTAATTATAACATTTCGTATAGAATAATTAGCATCATTTATATCCTATTGGTCACTTCTGTAATCCTTTTTTTTCTTGTACAGAATTTTTGTAGCATTCTTTTAAATAGTATTTAGTATCAATATTATTTTCTTCCTTTAAATATCTTCTTCTTATATTAATGTAATCGACTGCAACATCACCAATTCTTCTCAACCAAAATCCTTTCTCTAAATGGGCCATTTTTTCAGTTAAGGTGGAAAACGACCAAAAATAGAAAATAGTAGGCTAAATCATTTTAAATTTATCCTGGTGAACATTAATTTTAAAATATGGGAGAAAAATATAAACTGACATTGTTCAAAAGAATAAACTGACACTATGCACAATAATAGAAATATTGGGAATTAGCTATTTATCAGTATATGTTTTTATATTTCTTTTTCTATGCCGCACCGATTATATATCATCGTAAAAATTATACTTAAAATATGAATATTTACCCGGCTTAATTTGTATTGTCCCTACTATTTGGGTAGCAAAACCTTTTGCAAGGGGTTATTGAGGTTTTTTACTTGTTAAATCTCTACAAATCTCTGGGAATGAAATGATTAGAAATATATCAGCACACCTCAATTATTGATTCAAAATAACACTTTAGCTCCTAACTACATATTTCGTCTTATATACTTAAAGCTCAATCCTTTAACTGCTGTTTTTACCTGCGGCGAAGCGCTAGGTCAAGGCGTCGCTTTTTTTTCTAAGGCTATAAAGTTCAAATGTACCCATTTAGAGCCATAAAGTGACCCATATGACCATGAGACATATGGTTAGTCGCCCTGGAGATTTCAAATCTGCCGTCAGATCTGGCGTTGGGTAGCACTAATTAGTGGCAGAGCCCTCATTTAGTCATGTAGCCATTCAAAGCCTCTTGTAAGTGAGTTGAACCACAGGAAACGATCAATGCAATAACCATTTATCATTTTATCACAAAACGTCGCAGGTACATTGGAGGGACTTTCCCCTCTTGTTTTCATTAGTTGTAAAATTTTAACTTTTAGAGAAGGATAATTTCAAATGACACCTTAACTCATATTGCAAAACGTGATAAGCCAAGGAGAGCCTTAGAATCCACCCTACCGCCTTATGCGTGGATATTTATCCATTTACAAAGCTAAAGACACGGCATAGTTGGGGGATTGAGATTATTACTGGCACATGTCGCTCTGTTTCTCTCTCTCTCTCTCTCTCTTCCTCATTCACATTGAATTACCGAATAATTTCTCTATCCCATCTACAATCATCCATTTCTAAGAGATTTTCTAAAGGAGTAAAAAGTAAGTAATATGAGAATGAGTGAAGAAGAATAGTGTAGAGAGGTAAAGCATAGGAAAAACGCCCCTATAGAAAAATGCGGTGAAAATAGAAGAAAGTAATAGATATGCATATAAATAGAAGGTGTCTGGAGATCAGACTAATCTTTTGATTAATATTGCACAAGAGGATGTCTTGTATGAGTGGGTGAAGCGTAGGTGGTATTACACTGGTCAACAATTTTTTAAAAGTTGTGTGCTGCTTAAAAAGATTTCTAGGTATAGGTTTAAAGATACGCGGCATGTAATATTTTATAATGATGTTCAGTATGTGTCATTATGTTTTAATCTTTAATCTATATCCACTCTCTGCCTTTTCGCTTGAGGCTTATAGTGGGTTGAAGAATCATCTCTTGTCAATGTCCAGCCATAGTCTCCAAGCATTGCAGTGCTACATTTACCTTGGTGCCGCTATTCTATGGTTGAAATATATTGGTAAAATCTTTCACCATGTTCGTCAATGTGCCACAGTTCACCGTAAAAAGTCTAAATATGAGTACAAAAAGTGGATTTTAAGTGATCTGTAAGATCCCATTTTATTGTAAGCCTTGATGAGGTTTTCCACTAATTCCTCATAGTTCTCTTGCCTTCTTTTTCCAAAAAATCCAATCGCCACTAACCTTAATTCTTCTCAAGCGGCTTTCTCCTCCCTATGAAGGGCTGATTTAAAGTCAGCATCTTTAAAAAGCGTACGAATCTGAGAAGCATTGAAAACTCCCTCTTTTAGGTTACCATCGCTCAGTACTTGAATCCTTCACCAGATTTGTCCAGAGCTTTTATAAAAATGTTCATGAGCCCCAGTTTTATGTGTAGTGGTGGTAACAAAGTTTGGCTTGCTTCAGTGAGAGTTGGATTTTGACTATTTTTCATTTCGGCTTCAAAGATTGAAAAGGTGGCCAATCTCTCTTTATATAGTGGAAACCTCTTGCACGGCTGCCTAATTCACACAGAAAGTAGCAGTACTTGGTGTATCCGCTCTGCAAATGCGCCACAAGAGCAACAGCCTTAAAGTCACAACAGAGCTGTCATTTTCATATCACTAGTTTGCTCAATGAATATTTATTATAAGTTTAAAAAGTGTTGACTAGGAAAATTACCTACCTTCAACCTCAAAATGTAAACTTGCACATCACAACAACATTCTATGACTGCTGGACAATACTAAAGTGGAGTGAGAAGTGTATGTTTTGTATTTTGGGGGAGTTTGTCTTTTGAATGTTGTTTGATGAGAACAGTTTGTTTTTGGTTTCTTTTTAGATCATAGTCGACAGTATGTATTTTTTTAGGTTTTAGTAATAGGTAGTATATCATACATATATTGGTTATTTCTTTTAAATCTTTGGTTGTCATTTAGGTGGTTTTGATGATCAGTAGTTAGTAGTTCTTTATTGTTATTGCTTCTTAGTTTTGTATGCGATCTTCCCATTCACTCGTACAGAGAGTTTGAAGATACTGGGAAAGAGGCTGTGGTGTCGTGCTTCATCTGCAGTCCTGTAGTGGAGCTTTAATTCCTCTTTCATATCGTTCTGGAATATTTCCGAAAGCTTTTCCGCTGTTTTAATTAGCGTTAAGTTAAGAGGGCTGATCTTACCGGTTGCATGGAGTGCTGAGTTTCTCTAGCGCTCCCATCTATGTGTCCCATTATTGATTTGGAGTGCTTTATTCTGCATTTGGTGAACTTTGACTCTTTTGCGTCTCTATAATTTGAACAAAGTGGTAGCTGGGTATCAGTTTTTTAAAACCAGAGACAGCTCTAATCGCATCTCTTCATTTGTTCACTCTTTCTGCTACGTGCTCTTACAAGCCAGTTGAAATTATCTTGAGACTAAGTATTATCCCTTCATTGCTTTTTTACTATATCTTTTCTTCCGCAATAATGATGTCAATTTCCTCTTGAAGAGATGGCTGACTAACAATTGGGTGTTATTTCTTAGTATTTCCAATTTTCTAAAATGAATCATTGATATTAATGATTTCCCAACACATCAATCATGCTTGGAAAGTGAGATTACTCCAGTTATCCGCAATTATTTGTATAAAATCGTCGGCGAATTGAAGAGTAAGAATGAATTCGTAGACGAGCTGGTGGGGCATGGCTGCTGCGTAAAATGATTACATCTTGGGGAACAGACAGCCACATTTGGCCAAACCTTTACCTAGTTGGGAATCTGTTCTTTGTGCCCTTAGATCGAAATGAACGCCGTGCACTCGAGCGGGTAATCACAAACAAGCAGTTGAAGGTTGTTGTTCAGACAAGCTCCAGAAGCCTGAATTGCATTCCGCGCTGCCTTACTTTTTGAATGTTTTGGAAACATCACGACAAATTACCCCACCGCTTGCCACTTTGGCACTTCTTTTATTCTGAATCCGAATACACTCGGATTTCGCGAGTTCTTTTTACGCAATATTTCTTTATTCGAATTCCTACTGTGCTTAGGAATCAATCTTCTTTCGGCTATTTTGAGGCTGTAAGGAGAGTAAGCGGTATTCTGGCAGGTATCAGGATAGTTTTTTAGCCCCTATAATGTTAAGGGAAGGGTTTACATAGTTCAGTTTAGTACAAGTCAAATAATTGGGGAGACGCTCTTAGTCAACCTCATGAGAGGGAGAGTCGTTCTAGGTATTTCTTCGTTTAATTCATTAATTACAAATGATTCATGGTCTATTTCGAATTTTTTTTCTTCTGGGCGTTGAAAATATTCACCCAGAACTGACCGAATTTTTCTTTAATCACACTCGGATCAACAATATGATGCTTAATTTCTTCTCTCAATTTAATTTTAATCGTATATGTGCACCTTGGTAATTGTTTGACAGTTTTACAGAATTCATTGGATGGAGTTGTTTATCCAATTCTGGTAATTTGTTGTTACCCATCTCTTCGTGCTCATGGTAAACATCTTGAGTTGACTTTAATTTCACTTTCCTCAATTAGTAGTATAGATCTCTGTTGGCTTCTAAGGCCATAAATCGATGCCTGCCTTCATTTCATTCATCCATCTCGCGTGCCGAAAGGTTTTGAATCTCGTCAAGGCGACGGAATCTCTATTAGTGGCCTGTAAGATTGACCTTTGAATATTATCGAGCTCTGCATCTATTTCCTCCAATGTTGCATCTTGTAGGTTCGAGGGAGTGTACGTGAGCAGCCTGAGCTTATAGATTACCGTTAGCCTGACGGTTTTTTCTTGAGAATGCACGGTACATAGATCGGGGTTTGTCTATACGTATGAGTATATTCACATGATTGCTGCAAGAGATGATAACCGGGGCCATATGGTGATTAATTGTCATTCTGTTGATTGCGAGGACAATGTCAGGTTTAGTAGCACGGTGCTGAGTGATGAATGTTTGACCTCACGCCCTAAGCATTAGGTGAAGTTTCTCTCAAGCAGGAGGTCCAATTTTCTGCCGATACCGTTGGATGGTGGTATTTAACCTGATTCTTGGATTTTTGCTTTGAGAATACCCAAGAATAATTAGGTTTCTGTTGTTGAAGAGGCACCTAAGGTTAATTAGGGGTAATCCATTGCACCTGTGTAGCTGATAGCCTTTGGCTATAATGACGTTGGTCACGTCCATTTCAACCTTGATTGCGAGGTAGGTTTCTTTAAACTCTTGGAGATTTTTGTAAACTAATCCTCGTTTAAAGGAGATTGTTACTCTGTCTTAGAGTTTTTAAGGGTTGTTCTTGGCAATGGCATTATAGTTGAAGTTTGATATTAGCACTCTTTGTATTGACTCTTTGTTCTGATATCAAAATTATATCAGATTTAATTTAAAAAAAGATTTTGTTTTATATAGACATTTTGCTGGTTCCATTCATTTGTTGTAATATGGAGGAATTCGAGGGTATAGGCTGTAATTATAGGCTTAGTCATGATGGGGCAGATTAGTTTCCTCGTTTGTTCTTGTTTTATTCTTCCTCTTTCATATGAATTTATTAAGCCATGTTGACTATGTGTCCTCTTTTTTTCCATATCTCCCCACTTCTCGTTCATTATATGATTTTTTTAAGGCATTAAAGAATTCCTTCATTTTTGCGTGTGATGAATAAACATCATTGCATGCCTGGGCGAGGCATCATGGGTAGTGGTTTCCTCGTGATAAGGGGATAACTATAAGGAGTCATTTCCTTCTTTAGAGTTAGATTCAGGTCCTTGTTTTTTGTTCTATTGGGCTTCGTTTGTTGCCACGGTCTGGTCTTCACTTGTCACGGACGTAACAGTTACCTCATCGTTGTATTTCTTTCTATTTTACTAGTTTTTACTAAAGTTAAATTCTCTCAGATAGTTGGGGTTTTGACGAAAATCCATTGATTTTTAGCATATCTCGGATCGACATCTTAACTACCTGAGCATGCAAGATTTTAACATAGAAGGTAGCGTGAGCATGCCATGATATTGAAATTGGAGGTAGCCTTGAGGGCAAGGCCAGCGTTTGGAGTTTGTGCATTTCCCTTTCATATTGATTGTTTTGTTGCCTGAGCATAGGAGGTATTTTTCCTCCTTTCTTCTTGGGCTCATTGTATTGTTCTAAATTTAGCTCAATCCTTTTTCCTCTGCGGCATAGTAGTTCGAGGATACGGTGGTTTTCCTTGCAGATTAGGCGCTTTTTGATGATCTAGAAGTATCCACGCCATATGTGGTCTCTAAATGAGCCACACTGAAGCACATTGGTGTGTCTTTTTTTCTGGAAGCTAGAGAAAGTTTTATCACCAATTTAGTTGTAATGGAAGCATATCTGAACTTGACTAAATTTCTCTCGTTCCAATACGGTCGTGGGGATAGTCATATTGTAGAAGAGTAGTCTCTTATACTGAGCCTTACTTGGGATGTCACTCATCTCGAATATGATCTTGAAAATATGCGCGTACTCACGGAACATTATCATTTCTTTACCTTAAGGCATGGTTGGTCTCTCTCCAGTTCGGCTTTAATGTTCTCGTTGGAATAAAGACCTATCTAATTTTCGGTTCGTCTGCAGAAAGTTGTTTTATTAGAGGTTAGCCTTAATCCAAGCTGGAAGGTTTCACATATCAATGTCATTTTCTCACCTCTATCTATCCCTATGCCATTCGAACCCACAATTGATAACTGCTGTGAGATTCTCAATGATTTTAATGGTAGTGATTACTTTCTCTTTCATTATCTTTTTAAAAATCACAACCTTAAGCGTGAAGTAGGGAGAGTGCCCCAAATTTTAATAAATGACTGATATCTCTATCTCAGTCCAGTTGAGGCGGGTAATGAGGGCGTTGAATTTTTCTCCGGGGCTCTCATCGCCTAGGGCCAAATTACCATTCCTAGAAGGCTAGCACTTTAAAATTTATTGGAGTCAGCCAATTGTGAAACAACCCTCAGTCAGAAGCGATATTTCTCTATGCATTACAAGCCCATGCGAATGTTTTCAGCCTGCAAGAATTTCGACGCCCAAGAGCCGTTCTATTTGGCGAACATACCTGCGGTGATGTATCCGGATTGGTGGCAAGTTATTGGAGTACTTAAACACGTCCTTCAAGAGGAAATAATCACAATCTCAGCCCCCTCCTCGGTGGGTGAGCAATTCGCGATCGCAATTTTTTCGGCATTTTCTTCCCGTAATACATGTCTACCCGGATTCAAAGCGAATCCTTGTCTCACTGAGATTCACCAAATAGACTTTATATACTCTGGCAGAGAAGCACCAACTCATAATTAAGCTATGTAAGCTGCGCTCCTCTTTCGCTTTGTAATCGTATATAGACTCTAGGCGACAAAATCACGTATGCTATTTTTCGACACTTTGGTGAGAGAAGCACTTCTTTTTATTAGCCCTATTCCACAAATTATGGACAGCGTATTCTCCAAACTTCCAGGCAAATTTCTATCGTAATTACTTTTCACTAGCATTGGAATGATCATTATATCCTGGCTTGTTTTCGCCCAATTTCCAAACATAAGTAGCAGTAAAATTTTATGATTACGTTGAATAATATCAAGCGGAGCTTATAGCTATGACAGGCAGTCTACCTAAGAGAAGGATAACTCTGATTTTAAAACTCTGCCAATTCCTCAACGGCCGAACACTCCGTGATCTGGATTAACACGTTGTCGTCGTGCAGAGGCTTGTGTGATTGAAAGACTCGAATTGCGATGTCAGCTAGGTCCTACCACGTTGCAGAGGCCGAGGAAGAGAAAGCCAGACATGTAGTAATCTAACCCCAAAGCCCGAACAAGGCCATGCCTTCTCCTGGGCTAACACCTCCTTTCAAAAAGGCGTGAAGTCCATACGACACCAAATTTATTTTATTGACAGCATACCCGACCATTCTCCACCAATGTTGATTTCAAAAGTTCCACTCTACTTCGGATATTTTGCTACGCCTAAACAATAGTGTCTGCATGGTCTTCCTCCGTCTACAGAATTTGCCCGCAGAATGCTTCGATCTGGAGAAGTCTTACTATACCACATAGCGTTATATTCTCAAAGAAACTTTTTACATTCAATCTTCGTCTCTACGCTTACGCATAGAGTTGCGGCGAGCTTTCTCTTTTCAAAAAAGACAGTAAGACATGCAGAGGGAAATTTCGTCATCGCAGCTTCTTTGCCTTGCGGTTAAACGCTCTTGCCTCGTTGCTGAGGGAAGATGTTCTTGCTACGCACAACATAGATGAAATTTCCATATCTTTTGGTACGGCCTGGATGACTACGCCCTACCATCGACTAAAATATGCTCTGACAACTTTTCTGAAAATGCCGACACACACTGTTTTCGTTTTGCACTTTTCAAGAAAAAATTTGTTTTTTCGTTATTTATACCTTCACCCAGACTTGTTCCTAACTGCGGCATAGCTAAAATTGCTAGGGGCGCACGGTTTATTTGGTATTAACTTTTATCAACGGCTCAGGGGCGAGGCGCATATTTACAGTCTGCATGTCCAGGAGGTTATCTGATTGCTCTAAATAAAGCTTATTCGCAGAAAGCTGCCCCATTTGATGGATCCCTCCGTCAACCTTATTGTAAAAGCTGAATGGTCAAGGACATTGTACGGTGCATCTTTCTGGTTAGTCCTAGCTAGAGGATCTTATCATGCGTTTCAACTTCCATTATCCGGATAAGGGGGGTCGTTCTTCTCTGTCCGTTTAACCCGAAACAAGTTCTCAAATCTTTGATTGATTTCGAATTTAATTCAATTCTTAGAAGAGGCGGGCCTTTCCCATACTATTTACCTATCAGTAGTTGGGGGTTATTGGAGGGTTCGTACCACATACCGTCACTCAAATATTTTGTTTTGTTATTTATTTTTAAAGCAGTTTTAGGCTATTTGTTTGTAAAAGTTATTGTTTTATGTCCTACCAAATTTATTTAGCCTATTTGTGAGTTTAAAGATAATGCAAATAGTAAGTGAAATTTAGGCGACTGGTACCAATGCATATGAATAACCTATTTAAAAGATATATTATCTTTCATCAGATAGCATATTTGTTTTCCATGTTTTTTTATGCATTCCACCGCATCTTCCTGACCTCCTCTTTTAAAGTAATAAACATTTCAATTTCCCTATTTCTGTTTTAATTTAGGCCTCACACTGTGATTTTCAGTTACAGCATTTTGCTCCCGCTTTTAGTTATGGCACATCCATCTACAGCTTTTTCACTAACCTATACTTCTTATTTCGAAATATTTCTAGATTTGGAGTATCTACATGATGAAGGTTATTTTCTCTCTTCTATTCATCAAAGAACCTGATAAAATCACTTTGTATTAATTCAGTTTTATCTAACTTTATTGACTCTCTTGAGGAAAAAGAACGAGCATTGTGTATTATTATTACTCGGTTAGCGAAAAAATTGTCGAATGATTTGGCAAAGAAAGATAGAGAATAAAATTTCAATTATGGATCTTTTTCTCTACCATGAAGGTACACATGGTTCAGCCATCGAGAGTACCACAAACAATATTTTAAGAATATTAATGGAAAGCCGTAGTCCATTTGTTTAAATTTACATCATTCCTTACAATTTAACACACTTGAAAGTAATAAGTTTTTACTTGATAGATAAAGAAAAAACTGGATTTGAGATGTGTGGCAAATAGAAGAATAAATAATACTGCAGAGATGGACTAGTAAGATAAAAAAAACATAATAATCATGTGTCATGAATTAGAGAAAACATGTTGAGAAGAATAATAGCTTCAATTTTGGGGCGTGTATAATAAATTATATTTCCATGCAACATATTTGTCTTAAATTTGTGGATTGATTACATATTTAACTTTGGATTAGTTTAATAAAGTTTCTTTTAACAATTCTCAGAATATTTTTACTATCTCTAATAATAATAATAATACTAATAATAACCCTTTTGTAATGTGCTCTTCAAGGCATGAGGCCTTTCAAGAGCGCACGTTGTGCTGAGATGAGAATGGAAATTCAATGGAAATTCAAGAGGGGGAGAAGGCAATTCTGAAAAGATGCGTTTTCAGGAGACGCTTAGATGTGGTAAGATAGGGAGAAGACCTGATTTCAGCAGGAAGAGCATTCCACAACTTAAGGGCGCAGATTGAGAAGGAGCAGTCCCCCATTGAGCAGAGGGATGAACGAGGAATATTCAAAAGAGGTGCATGTGATGACCGAAGGGCCCGAGGGACATGGCGTGGCGAAAGGGTAGAAGAGGAGTAAGACGGGGCCTTGTTGTTAAGGCCCTTAAATGTGAAGAGAAGTATCTTGAAGTGAGTAAGGGATCTGACAGGGAGCCAGTGCAGTTCATGCGGCAAGGGTTTCGAGGCAGAGAAGCGAGGGCGACGGAGAATAGGCCGGGCCGCATAGTTCTGTACAAGTTGAAGAGGGCGGAGAGAGAGGAGGATGGCAGATTTACAAGCAGAGAGTCATAGTAGTTGAGGCGTGAGGGGATGAAGGCAGATACTTTGGCGATCAAAGTGAGAGCGAATGCGAGAGAGGTTACGAAGGAAACATAGAGAGGATTTTATGACATTTCGGATATGAGGCTTAAAGGAGAGATGCTCATCAAAAATAACACACAGATTCCTAACGCAGTCAGAGAAAATGAAAGTATTACCGCTCAGAATAAGCGAGGGAAAGAGAGATTTAGATTTTTTGACAAAAGCAGGGGTACTGACAAGGAGGACCTCAGTTTTGGAGTGATTAAGCCTGAGGAAGTTGGTAAACAGCCAGGAAGTCAGCGATCGAGTAGGCAAGAGACGTGAGGGATGAAGAAACAAAAATTTGAGTGTTATTAGCATAGAGGTGGAAGGATAGACCGAGATTACATGGAAGGGAACTAAGAGGGAGAAGGTAGATACGAAATAGTAGAGGACCAAGGACAGAGCCTTTTAGGACTCCAAATCGAATGGGGGTAGAGTCGGATGAAACGTCGTCAATCACAACTGATTGGGTACGAGACGAGAGGTAAGAGTGAAACCAGTCAAGCACGGTGCCTGATATGCTGAAGAAAGAGTGGAGACGATCGAGTAGAACGGTATGAACAATAATATTGAAGGCAGAGGAGAGGTCGAGTAGAACGAGGATGGAGGCACAACCCCTGTCCGCGGCTCTTCGTAAGCAATCGGACACATTGAGAAGGGCCGTTTCTGTGAAGTGACCCGACTTAAAACAAGATTGATAGGTTTCATCAATGTTACAGGCCACCATGTGACTGTTGATGCGTAAAGCAACCACTCTCTCCAGAACCTTAGAGAGGAAAGGAAGTTGCGAAATCGGGCAATAATTGGAAGCGTCAGTGGGGTTAGTTGAGGCTTTTTAAGAATCGGACGGATGTGGGCACGTTTGAAGGAAGAGGGAATAAGACCAGTTTCAAGTGAATTGTTAAACAGGTGAAGAAGCGTTGGGAGGATAGCAGGCCGAATTTTACATAACAGTTTAGGCGGAAAAATGTTCTTTGGGGAGCCCAATTTCTTAGAACGCAAGAGCAGGGCTGTAAGCTCCAACGCGGTTACGGCGGGGAAAACGATAAGAGGCTGAGGCAGGAAGTCAGGGAGAATCGCAAGAGCCGGGACAGAAGGCTGAGGGAGGAAGGCACTGAGGTTAGTGACCTTATCTGCGAAGAAATTTGAGAGAGTAGCGGGGCTAATGGGTGGGGAGACCTGGGCTGGGGAAGGAAGATGGGAGAGAAGGCGGAAGACGGTACGGGGATCATTTCTATTATCAGTAAGCAGATTAAGTGAGTAAGCTTCACAAGCAGATTTTAATTTCGCCACGTAGGAAGCTGTCACAAGTCAGAATGCCAGCGAGAGAGGGGTCGTGTCTTGTCCACGGGTGCGAGCCTTTCTAAGGACTCTTTCATGGGCACGCATGGAATGCCGACACGAAGGAGTTCCATAGAGTACCAAGGGGCACGGTGACAGCGGGAGTTCGAAGGGGTGACAAGGGGAGAGGGGGCATAAAGACAAGTGAGAAGAAGTTGCTCCAAAGAAGAGAGAATCTGGTCAGGAGAGGCAGAAGCATCAATGGGAGGAAGTTTGTAGGCCACATCATTAGATAGGGAGGGAAAATAAATGGAGGCTAGTCGACGGAAAGGCTTAGGATTATGAGACAGCTAGGGAGGTATATGGAATGGGATAGAGAAGTTGAAGTTGATAAGAAAGTGATCAGAATAGCATTAGACCAATTTGTAGTAGTCAGATTATAAATAAGACAGTCAGAGATTACAAGGTCTAAAATGTTACCGTGAGAGTGGGTAGGGGAAGAAACGTGTTGGGTGGAAGAAAAGAGATCAAAGATTTCAGAAAAGGCTTTGAAATTAGGATTGTGGCCAGGAAGGTTGAAATCACCGAGGATTAGCAGAGAACCAGTAGAGGAGAGGCCATCGAGGAGGTTACTAATTTCATTAAGAAAAAGCTCAAGGGAGGAGCTGGGGGGCGGTAGAGGACTAAGATATTTAGAGAGGGTGTGGAATCAGAGACATTGATGAGCGCCTCAAAAGAAAGAAGAGGGGGAGAACGCAGATTATTCAGAGGGAAGGAGGCACTGTAAAGGAGAGCAACTCCACCACCACGAGAGTTACGGGAGGTATGGGAGTGGACGTCACCATCAAGGGGAGCGAGATTTAAATAGCAAGCAGGAGGGGCAAGCCAAGTTTCCGTGACTCCAAGGAGAGTTACTTGAGTGTTAACGAGCAGGTCATGAATGTAGTCAGCCTTCTGCGAGAGGCTTCTGACATTGAGGAGAGACGCTAAGAGAACGGGTGAAGGGGCAAGTGAAGAAGAATCAGGGCTAAGTGGGGGGGCTTGAATCAAGTAAAAAAGTTTTCTTAGAGTAGGAGCTAAACGGAAACCACGTTTAGTCTGGCGGCAAGAACGTGAAATTCCCAATGCATTAATGTGAGTAAGGTTGTTTTGAGAAACACTGATAGCAGTTCAATTGAGAGCAAGAATCGTTAACATATCAATCATGACACAAATTAGTTAATTATATAAGTAGAGTGGCTAAGCGACACAATAATGGAAGAAAAGCAAATTAACTGTATAAGTAGAGTGGCTTAAGCGGCACAATAACGGGAGAAACAACAATCGAGACAAAATAAAGACTAATTGAATACTGTGAACAAATAAAATCACGATAGAAACAAGAAACGAGGGAAAAATTAGTGACGAATCATAATTAGCAGTCGGTGAGGGGGGGGGGGAGGGAGGACGCGTGGGTGAGAAGACAGAGCGGAAGTAACAACGAGGCGGCTTGAAAAAAAAACACGTAGGTGCGAAGCAGAGAGAAGAAGAGAGGCGAGGAAAAGTAAAAATAAAAAATAAATAAATGACAAAGAGTTACTCATAAGATAAACAAGTACAATAGCAGATCAAGCACACAGATTAGGGGGAACACAATTCAACGATACACTCCACCATTCGACACGAACGAACAAACAGAAGCAACCTGAATGCAACACTTAAACAGTCTGATTGTTTGAGGTAACCATCATGAAACTAAATATCTCACGTACTATCGTCAAGTTACAGGCATGCACCTTTGTCCTTTCGGTTGCTTAAGTTAATAAAGCAAAATATATAACAATGAAAGTAAGAGACGAGAGATTTGGGGGCTTTGGATACAGAGCCCCTAATACCTTATATAACTAATGCGAGATATTTTATTCAGCTTTGCATTGATGTTTTCATACTATCACCTGGATCATATTTAGAGCAATAACCTGAATACAACACTTAAACAGTGTGATTGTTTGTTGTAACCATCATGAAACTAAATGCCAGAAACCTCAGCCTATCATAGAAAGCCTTTAAAATGAGGGAATCTGTAAATTTTACAGCAATAAATCGATTTGGGTGATATCACCATGAAGAAAAAGCATTGGCTTGAAAAAAGCAATATTATAAAAGGAAATGCTGAACCCTTTCCTCTGATATCAACCTGATGAATACATACATCTTCTTTAGCATGAACTGCTCTAATGCTTGGCAAACTAAGTCTCCACATTAATTTAATCACATCATGCCCTCATTGGCAACAATTTATGTTCCCCAAAATTCTTGGTTTCATCTTTTTTGAATATTGAAGGTTTCTGCTTTTCATTTTGAAATTATTGCTCGCATCGTTCTATGTAAAAGATTTCGTTTACGTTTTGGTGAGGTAATTAATCTTAACCTCTAAGGATGTATTTAACAACAAAGTGTAACTGTGAAGTAAATGTATTCTAACAATAAAACTATCTAATGCCATAAGCCTTACTCTAAGACAGTAGGGGTTGGGGTTACACGTAGGGGTTGGGCTTACACGGACCTCGCCCCCAAAATCGACCCACGGCAGTACGGGAACATCAGTGCTAACTCAACCCCACACTAGCTGGTCAGCCTCCAAGATTACATATACGGAGGCCTGAAAGCACGCAAAACCTCTGTTTTGGTCACATTCATAGATCTGAGGAAAGCATTCGACCTGGTGGACCATACGAGCGTGATCACCAAGGCCACAACCATGGAACTGCGTGAGTGTCTTTTGTCTTGGCTAGCTGATTTTATCTCCAACCACCGACAAACTGCTCGGTTTCCGGGAGCAACGTCCACCCTCTTGACCCTTACATGTGGTATTCCACAGTGCACCACAATTGCCTCTCTGTTGTTCCTGGTACTAATTAATGATGCTCTTATCAATATCCCAGACCGTTAGAAATATGTAGATGACTCTACTTTTACTAACCATATTCAAAATTCTGACCCCAATTACCAACACTTCAAGATTCCCTGAATCACCTCTTCACTTGGGCAGCTGATAATCACGTGACAGTGAACCACAATAAGACTGTTACGCTTCGCTTTGATCTTGCCAACATCCCGTCCCAATCCCCAACCCTCACGCTGGGAAACCACAGCCTGGCAATTGTTCGATCTGCCAGGGTTCTCGGTGTCACCATGGGTGACAAGCTGTCATGAGACCTGCACGTCAACACCGTTGTGTCCTCGGCCTCCTTCAGGCTGCATATGCTGCGCCGCCTCAAGTCACTGGAAGTCCCATCATCCGAGCTCTCCAGCAGAAACAGGACTTTCATACTGCCAATGCTTACGTATGCATCCGCAGCCTGGTCCTCCAGCCTCAACTCGGCACAACGAGAGAGGTTGGAAAGAGTGCAAAGACGAGCCTTGAAGATCGTGCTTGGCCCCTACTAGAATGGCTTAATAATGCCTTCATAACCCTAGGACTCTCTCTCCTCGCTACAGTTTACCAATAAGCAATAATCCAATTCGGCAAACAACTGCTCAACAACCTTCGCCACCGTCACCTCCTGCCGTCCCTGGCTCCCCCTCCTCGTCCCCCTCATATCACGTACTAACAGGCACGAAAAAAGTCCAATCCCAACAATTGTTAAATATTTAAATGAGGAGCATAAATGTAATTCAATACATGTATTGTACATAAGCATACTGTATGTAAATTATTTGTAAATATTATCATTACGCTACCCTTGTTACTACTCTTCCCATTTGCTGTATACCTTTTAAATATTGTATTTGGTCAGTCCATATGACTGCTTGTTTCCTAAATAAACCGTTTTATTATTATTATTATTATTATTATTATTAGTAATTAAATATCCTAGGACAAACCTTTGTCGAAGATGGGTATGGAACTAGATGTGTAAGTTTCATGTACAAAGGAACGTCCATCCCAAACACTCTCAACCCTATACATTTGCTCTGATTTTGCTTAGATAATTGTTTAAGTAACGTAAGCATTAGGAATAAAGGCAATACTAATAAAGAAAGTTTTTTTACTTGGGATTATGCTCAAATATCTTTAAAAATATTTTGATAAATTGAAACTTAATTTTAAATGAACCAGGCAATGGCTTGGCCAATTCCCCCTCTGTGGGCAGCTTGCGCTTCGCTACAAAGATTAAAATTTAAAATCTAAAAAAAGCAGCCATGGTTGACCCTAATGACTGTGTATAAACTATTTTCACCTTTAATGTCAATTTTTAGAAAAAAATACATGCGCATACCTATAAGCTCTTTCATTTCTCCAGTTTTGACACATATTTTCATGTAGTTGTTTCATGGTGATTCTATTCGTGATGCACTCTGGCACGATAGAATTTATAACAAATGTAGTGCAGAGAGGCCCTACCCCTCCAGCCTTATCCCTCTTCATATCCTCGTCGAAAGCAATTCACATTCATAACACGGTCAAACCATGTCGGAAAACGCAAGAAAATACCATTGCAGGGGGCCCATGGTCACATCCATAGCTCTCACACAAAAATTATGTTCACACTTAGGACTCTTACTGGGGAGGAAATAATTGAAAGTAGAAAGGAGTGGACTTGGTTTATGGTGCCCCACCAGCACCACTGTGAGACTATTTAAAGTGGCAACGGGATACGTTGCTATCTCTGAAAACGAAAACGAAACTGATTTTAAGGCAAACAAATCAACCTACAATAAACAATCTTGCCGCAAATACTGTCCTTTTGAGAGTGATACGACGAAGATTATACATCTAGTTTTGGCAGCATATTATGGAGGAAAGTAAATGTCGGGGAATGGCTACCTCCACCCCCCCCCTATCCACTTTTGGTGCAGTCACAAGGCAGTTACCGCAAAGACATCCGTCGAAGGCATCGGCGGGTCAGTGCTTAACCGCAGTGTGGCACAACCCAGTGCCATGAAAGACCTTAAAGTTCAAAATGTAAGATCTGCCCCAGGAGAGTGAGATCCAGTTTAACGTCGAATAAGAAATTGGAGACGTGTTTTACCTATTCTCGAAGGCTAACGAGGAGCCGATGTTGGACTTCGTGGGAAATACCGTTTGGAAAAAGAACTCTCCTGGGGCCGTCCTCAAGCGCCTCCCCCCCTTACCACTCCCCCAGTGGGGGTGCAAGGTATTAAATGAAGAACTCTGAGTAAAATCGTGGTAGTATACGTCAGTCTCTAGGTGACGAAGTCCTCGGATCAAACCGAACTACCGAGACTAGAGAGGTAGTTTACTTGGGTCGCCAGACCAAGAAGTACCCTGCAAGAGAGGCAGGGCTACCTACCTTAAGATGCTAAGAAGGAGCTCATCATCAAGCTAAGTCCCTAGTTATCAAATCAAACGATAAGTTAACTTTGGTAAGTTCAACTTACTCTCGCCAGAGAGACTCCTCATATCCTGGTGCACCTTAAACACCAGGGGTATTCCTCGTCCTTGAGGAATTAAGAAAAGAAGAAGGAGGTAGTATACGTCAGTCTCTAGGTGACGAAGTCTTCAAATCAAACTGAACTACCGAGACTAGAGAGGTAAAATACTTGGCTCGCAAGACCAAGAAGTACCTTGCAAGAGAGGCAGGGCTACCTACCTTAAGGGGCTAAGAAGAAGCTCATCCTCGAGCTAAGTCCCTGGTTATCAAACCAAACGATAAGTTAACTTTGGTAAGTTCAACTTACTCTCGCCAGAGAGACTCCTCATATCCTGGTGCACCTTAAACACCAGGGGTATTCCTCGTCCTTGAGAAATTAAGAAGAAGAAGGGGTAGTATACGCAAGTCTCTAGGTGACGAAGTCTTCGGATCAAACTGAACTACCGAGACTGGAGAGGTAGAGTACTTGGCTCGCCAGACCAAGAAGTAACTGCAAGAGAGGCAGGGCTACCTACCTTAAGGGGCTAAGAAGAAGCTCATCCTCGAGCTAAGTCCCTGGGTATTCAAACCAAATGATAAGTTAACTTTGGTAAGTTCAACTTACTCTCGCCAGAGAGACTCCTCATATCCTGGTGCACCTTAAACACGAGGGGTATTCCTCGAGCCCGTTATTCGGTGGCCACACCTAACTTCTAAGTTAACTTGGTGAGGAACCAAGTTCAACTTGTTCTCGTCAGAGAAATCCCCCTCCGTTATACTCGCCCTTGAGGAAGACTGGAATTAAGAAAAAGCTCATCCTCGAGCTAGTTCCGGGTTACCAAACCGAACGTTAAGTAATTTATTCTCGCCAGAGAAACCCCCCCTCCGTTATCCTTGTCCTTGAAGAAGACCCTCCCCGAGTTCAGTCCTCATCCATAAGGAAATAAGTAACGAAGGAGAAAAGCTCCACCTCGAGCTCGTTACTCGGTGATCACACCGCACTCCAAGTTAACTTGATTTAAGAAACAAGTTCGACTCACTCTCGCCAGAGAGACCACGACTGCCTAGGTGTTGCATAAAGCACCGTATTGGTCCTCGTCCTTCAACATCCCCCCACCCCCCCGGAAGAACGTGTGGACCCCTCAGCTGCTACCTTCGCCAAAACGACCGTGGAATTCCGCCCATCTCCATCTGTACACACGGCACGCGTCGTGAGTCAATAACATTTCTGAGGCCTTTAAACTCCACATGAGTCCGTAAGCCTAATTCTAATATTATTGTTTTGTGTAGAGAAAACGTTACCCAAATTTTGTGGGTAAACTAATTTAATTAATTTTTGTTTAGAATAATATTTAGAGTATTGCTATAGTTAATGTATAAATGTTATGTATTCAATTGATAAAGGTAAAATATAAGTTTATTTTGAGATTAATGTTCGTTTCTCTTATATATATCCTTACGTGTTGCAGAACGGCTCTGTTCTTTAAGATATTCTTATAATATCAATATATTAGACACTCTTAGCACTCTTAGAGATAGAACAAAAAGGGGGGGAATTCTACGACATAAATAAAAGTGGTGTCAGGTGTGGGGTTGTTATTAGAAAGAACCCAGCAGTGTCTAATTAAGAAAGAGCCAACACGTAAAGGAATATCAGATCAGGAATAAGAGAATAATTGACAAGAGGAAAATTGGTAGAGTTAGGGGTGGTAACAATCTAAAGGTAATTGGTAGGTCAAGTGGTAAATTTGTTGTCGGGGGTGGTATTTCAATCAACATAGTAGTGGGATTAAGGGTAAGTTATGCTGAGAGCTACCTGGTGAGTGGTGGACCTGGTGAGTGGTGGCATAATTACCTGAGAGTATAGTAAGGAAAATTTGACGGACCAACACGAAATGGATCCAGCCAAAAGATTTTACCAACAAGCCCAAAGTCTGGGACTTGAAGGCACAGAAATGCATGACTACGTGATGGCAGAACTAAGAATAGATTGTGAAGAAGAAGAAAGAATTTTGGATATAGAAGAAGAACAAGAATTAATAAAGTTTGAGAGAGAAACAGAGGATATAATAAGAGAGAATAAAAGAGAACGTGAATTAATGGAAATACGGATGAACCGGAAAAGTGAAGAATCCCGAATACAGCGGAAAATAGAAACAGAGGAAAGAAGAATGCTGAGAGGAGGTAAAACAAGCGAAAGAATAATACTGTTGAAAAGAGAAGCACGAGAATTCAGAATAAGGATAGAAATGGAAGATGAAGAAAGAAGACTAAAGATAAAGCTGGAAGATGAAGAAAGAAGAACTCGACGGGAAGACGAAATAGCGAAAGCAGAAAAAGAAGCCGAGGACAGGAGAATGAAGAGGGAAAAAGAGTCGAAAGAGAGGAGAATAAAGATTAAAATAGAAATCGATGAAAGAAGAATAAAGAGGGAAAAAGAACGTGCTCAAGCGGAAAGAGAAGAGAGAGAAGAAAAGGAAAGATTGCTCGCGCTCGAAAGAGCACCTATCGAGAATCTCATAGAGGCCGAGGAAGTTGTAGCCCGGCCTGGACCTAAGGAAGGACCATCGAGGGAAACCCAGCCAAATGGGGTAACGATGGAAGAAGTAGGAATGAGGTACCAGCAGGAGTACCTAAGGAAGAACCTACGAGGAGAACCCAGCCAAATGGGGTTATCAGGGAAGAAGAAGAAGGTAGAGTAGAGGTACGAGCAGGTGTACCTGAGGAACTACCTACTAAGAGAAGTGAGTTAAATGAGTTGATAAGGAAGGAGGAAAGAGGTGCTATTGCGATACACCCTGGTAAGACTACTCAAATTGTAGACGCGGATGAGTATCCCTTACCCCTAGTAGTCTCCTCCCCGAACGCAACGTCCACGGAGTTACCGCTAAATCACCAAGTCGTAGTGAGCGCCACGTCCATTAACGACCGCGCAAAAAAAAGTTTTCTCGATCCCAAAAGATCGAACCGAGACACGATCTTCCCGTGTACCTGGTTAAAGGAGAGCTATGGGACTCAAGTTCTCATCAATTATGCCCCACTGCAACAGGCTGCTCTAGCCATAATGTTCAATTTAAAGGTAGTCAAGTACCATAATATGGGTAAGTCGAGTAGGTTGAAATACCGCTACCATTTAGTAACATACTGGGGTAGACTCAATAACCCGAACGGCCGACTCAGGCACGGTAAAGTATTGGTCTTAGAGCACCATTTTAGGATCAGCTACATCAAAGGAGCCGATAAAGGACAGCTGATCTATAGGTGGAGACGAAATACCATTGAGGGTTATTTCAGCACCTAATGAGCGTGAAACCATGTTTTCATTTGTTGTACGTGTTAATATTTATCGATAGGATTTAAGTTCTCAAAAATTAGAAATGTAAGGAAGTAGCTTGTTTTTGTTTCTTTGTGGGTAATCGATGAATTAAGGTTTTGTTATGTTCATGTAAAATTGTAAATCGAGTATGTCTAGTTCGACACATTGCCTGTGTAAACGCGCGCGAGGGCGTACATGTCTAAGGAAACTTAATGTATGAGAGGGCTCAAGAAATACAACTTTGCTAATCTCGACTAGGTTGAGTAAGTAGTTTTGAGTTCCCGGGAGCATCCCCCTTCCTTATTAAATTCTTCGATGGGAGGTGTTGTCGGGGAATGGTTACCTCCCTCATCCCCTGTTCACTTTTGGTGCAGTCACAAGGCGGTTACCGCAAAGACATCTGTCAAAGGCATTGGTGGGTCAGTGCTTAACCGCATTGTGGCACAACCCAGTGCCATGAAAGACCCTAAAGGTCAAAATGTAAGTTCTCCCCCAGGAGAGTGAGATCCAGTTTCACGTCGAATAAGAAATTGGAAACGTGTTTTACCTATTCTCGAAGGCTAACGAGGAGCCGATGTTGGACTTTGTGGGAAATACCGTTTGGAAAAAGAACTCTCCTGGGGCCGTCCTCAAGCCACTCCCCCCCCCCTTATCACTCCCCCAGTGGGGGTGCGAGGTATAAATGAGGAACTCTGAGAAAAATCGTGGAGGTATACGTCAGTCTCTAGGTGACGAAGTCCTCGGATCAAACCGAACTACCGAGACTAGAGAGGTAGTTTACTAGGGTCGCCAGACCAAGAAGTACCCTGCAAGAGAGGCAGGGCTACCTACCTTAAGATGCTAAGAAGATGCTCATCCTCGAGCTAAGTCCCTGGTTATCAAACCAAACGATAAGTTAACTTTGGTAAGTTCAACTTACTCTCGCCAGAGAGACTCCTCATATCCTGGTGCACCTTAAACACCAGGGGTATTCCTCGTCCTTCAGGAATTAAGAAAAGAAGAAGGAGGTAGTATACGTCAGTCTCTAGGTGACGAAGTCTTCAAATCAAACCGAACTCCTGAGACTAGAGAGGTAGAATACTTGGCTCGCTAGACCAAGAAGTACCCTGCAAAAGAGGCAGGGCTACCTACCTTAAGGGGCTAAGAAGAAGCTTATCCTCGCGCTAAGTCCCTGGTTATCAAACCAAACGATAAGTTAACTTTGGTCAGTTTAACTTACTCTCGCCAGAGAGACTCCTCATATCCTGGTGCACCTTAAACACCAGGGGTATTCCTCGTCCTTGAGAAATTAAGAAGAAGAAGGGGTAGTATACGTCAGTCTTTAGGTGACGAAGTCTTCGGATCAAACCGAACTACCGAGACTGGAGAGGTAGAGTACTTGGCTCGCCAGACCAAGAAGTATCTGCAAGAGAGGCAGGGCTACCTACCTTAAGGGGCTAAGAAGAAGCTCATCCTCGAGCTAAGTCCATGGGTATTCAAACCAAACGATAAGTTAACTTTGGTAAGTTCAACTTACTCTCGCCAGAGAGACTCCTCATATCCTGGTGTACCTTAAACACCAGGGGTATTCCTCGTCCTTGAGGAATTAAGAAAAGAAGAAGGAAAAGGCTCCCCCTCGAGCCCGTTATTTGGTGGCCACACCGTACTCCTAAGTTAACTTGGTAAGGAACCAAATTTAACTTGTTTTCTTCAGAGGAATCCCCCTCCGTTATACTCTCCCTTGAGGAAGACTGGAATTAAGAAAAAGCTCATCCTCGAGCTAGTTTCGGGTAACCAAACCGAACGTTAAGTAATTTTCTTCTCGCCAGAGAAACCCCCCTGCGTTATCCTCGTCCTTGAAGAAGACCCTCCCCGAGTTCAGTCCTCGTCCATAAGGAAATAAGTAACGAAGGAGAAAAGCTCCTCCTCGAGCTCGTTACTCGGTGATCACACCGCACTCCAATTTAACATGATTTAAGAAACAAGTTTGACTCACTTTCGCCAGAGAGACCACGACTGCCTAGGTGTTGCATGAAGCACCGTATTGGTCCTCGTCCTTGAACATCCCCCCGCCCCCCGGGAAGAACGTGTGGACCCCCAGCTGCTACCCTCGCCAAAACGACCGTGGAATTCCGCCCAGCTACATCTGGCAAGATGGCACGCGTCGTGAGTCAATAACATTTCTGAGGCCTTTAAACTCCACATGAGTCCGTAAGCCTAATTCTAATATCATTGTTTTGTGTAGAGAAAACATTAACCAAATTTTGTGGGTAAACTAATTTAATTAATTTTTTTTTAGAATAATATTCAGAGTGTTGCTCTAGTTAATGTATAAATGTTATGTATTCAATTGATAAAGGTAAAATATAAGTTTATTTTGGGATTAATGTTCGTTTCTCTTATATATATCCCTACGTGTTGCAGAACGGCTCTGTTCTTTAAGATATTCTTATAATATCAATATATTAGACACTCTTAGCACTCTTAGAGATAGAACAAAAAGGGGGGGAATTCTACGACAGTAAAGAAAAGATGATAAGTAGCCTTAAATGGGCAAGTTGTCAGACATCGTTAAAGTAAAAAATAAGAGAGACAACACTGACTACACTCACGTGCTTAAAGTGTCATTCTCAGAGACTCAACTTGAGAGGAAGCAGCGAAAAGATTTAGATATGCTTCCGTTGCTTTAAAATGGAGCACCACGCCAACAGGGAGTGCACACAGGAGAAGGAGGCCTGCTTAAGTGCAGTGAGTTGTGCTTCAATTGGGAGGGGGGCGGCTGCAAAATAGCTCATGAAAAATACTTCACTTGCAAAATAAGGCTTGAAGCTATGGCCATGATCTGCTAGCTTAAAAAAGAACTCTTCAAATAGATTAAAGGAGAAACGCCAAGCACAGATTCATAGGAATAACACCACCTACCCTCAGGTTGCAAATGCTACACTCACTAAATCTAACGCAATAAAGGTATACTTTAACGTAGAAAGGGAGATACCAACAATAAGACTCACGTGTATCTAGTATGTGCAAGCGAGAAATCTAATAAGATCAGGGACGGTGGAAATAGTGATGAATTGCATGTTAGCGGATAATAGGATCGGTGAAATTATCTTTCACACAAACTCCTCCTCTAGAGATGTTCTACAAATGAAGTGCGCTTCCATAGAAGCTCCGCAAAAATCAACGCCTATTCGCTCACAAGGCAAAGAAGACGGAACAAGAAGATAAGGAAGACGAGAAATCCCACGAGGACGGACTGCTCACATTTAGACATGCAGATAACACACACACAAGCAATAAAAAACAACAAAGACAAGACCTATGCGTAAATATGATGGGAACAAAATTAACTTGATTTACACCAGCGAGAATGTAATCTTCTCTAAGAACAAAACAAAACAAAACAAAACATCACACTTCTACTAAGGTATCAGTTCGAAGCCAATGAGGATGAAAAAGAGGAAGAAGTTTTGTACCTCGCAAACTCTGATATCTATCAGACATCTGTGTAACACTAACCAACTTAGAATACCAAAGAAAGAGATACGAAAAATCCATATCAGAGACAGAATAGAGCATCTAAACAAAACAAAACCTAACTCAACACCACACAACATGGAACACATAATCAACAAACTGATGATAGTAAATAAATTAAGCAAATAGAGACCTAAGAGTCTGTGAACGGTAAGCATTTCATAAGAACAGACTAAGATATAAATATAATAAAGGAACATAGACTAGACCCCGGGCAAATAAGAGTAGATTAACAAATTATACGAAATGATGAACAACTGCACTCAGGAAAGCTACGACGAGGCAGCGATCGTGATAAAGAGAGACCTTAAGTTGAAATTCTCTCTGAACTTGAGGAATCCTTTCTGGTGATTAAGGTCCTAACCATTATATAGGTTTTTTGTGATGGCAGGAGTTTACCAGCATCCAACAAGAAGGAATTTACCTCTAGAGAAATTCAACGTGGTATCTGGTCACTAAATGAAGGATTTTCTTGAAGCTGACCTGATACTAAGACGAGAGAAAAAGGATACACCCAGACAAATGAAATAGGAAGGAATTTAGAACACTTGTTGAACCGAAAACAAGCTCTTAAAACAGCGCAGTGCAACGAGAATGGACATAATGCTGAGAAGCTGAACTTCCTGATCAACCAACATAACACACCGGGGCTTCTGCTCCCGAGTGACCACATCTCTATAATCGTTAGCATCTCTCTTGCGGCTATGCAGGTAACAATACCACCACAGAAGGCCTTCGCCTAGGCCTACTAGGGAAATTACAGAGAACTGCGATTATTACTATCAGCCAGCAGACCTGAGTGAATCCAATACCGCAGAATTAGATGCTGAGAAAGATAGCGAGGGAGGCGAAAGGAAACGAGCAAAGAAATAATCACCAAGATACGATACATAAAAACAGAATTAACACAAGGGATTCAATAGAGACAGACAGAAATAAGGCACTAGTTGATAGACAATGAAGAAAAAAGTCAAATAAATCCTTGGCAGCAATAATTTTTTTAGGAACAAGCACACGAGAACAGATGCGAATCAACGAGGTTGAATCGTATGTTGAAGTCTCGGATGAAAAACTGGATCGAAGTCTTCTACATAATACTGGAAGACAACGAAGTTTTGATCTAGATTTTAAGGATAGGTTATCGACTAGCCTGATGCAGTAATTGAGCGAACCTATCCATGAGGGCAATTCTCTGAGGAAAGAGAGAGATCGGGAAAAAAGTAGGCTAATAACAACATTTGGATCCGGTTTGGTTGGAATATTAAAATAAAATATAATCTACGCGCCACCGCGAGTCTAACGTGGAATCGCAAACGTCATGAACGCGACTTGAACACCAGATACTCCTCCAATGCATTAAAACTTGCAAGGGTTACAATAATTTCTAAGGGGAGAAAACATTCGAACCAGCTCCTGAATTATAGGACTATATCCCTCTTAGATTTCGTTGGCAAAATCTTCGAAAAGATCATAGCCAACAGTGAGCAAAGCCAAATAACAGAGAGCGAAGTTTGCTAACACCACATTGGGAAATCCGGAAAGGAAGCGGAACCAAAACCATGCTTGCTCTCCTAACAAAAACGTTAGCCAATTCAAGGGGGAAAAGGAGGTTCGTCGACATGTTCCTCACAAAGGTTCACAGGCCTTAGACAAACTTTGGCTAAGGAAAATGATACAGGTTTGTAAAGATTTAGCTAAACCCAATCATCAAAAAGATCCTTTCGAGTACCTGATGAATAAAAGAAACCATACACAGCTTGGGAACGTAGGGGACCGTAATCTATCTTTTAACCGGAAGTGCTGAAAATTTTACCTTTGTCCCTGTGATGTGGTGCGCATAATGATTTTTTTTTAATGGATGGGCTATTAGCTGAATTTTCGAGATCGCAGTATTTGACAGAGCTTCGTATAAGAGGTGGTGTGTTGCGTTTGTCGGCGGTGTTGATTGTCGAGAGGATATCATATTTGGTTTGTGTTTTTGATTATCATATTGTGTTGTTTAATTTGATTACTATATAGCGTCGTTCAGTTTTGTTCTGTTGTTTATTTATGCATATATAATTTGTATTTATGTCGTTTAGTTTTTGTTGTAATGTTTTATGTTATTTAGTTTATTTGAGATGTTTTGTTTGTAAGCACATCGGTTAAAGGAACATACATAAGGCAAGTTCACCGGGTAATTTTTCTTTTTTTTCATCTTTTAAGACCACAGTTCCCATTAACCGCAAAAATTGACGGATACTTATATTTAAAATCAATGTTACCTTTACTCCAGGAAAGGAAAAACACTCGCGCTCAATTTCTCCACCAATGGGTAAAAACCACCTACCAAGAAACGGAATAACGCAGCGAATAAAGAGATTGTTATGATGTTCCACTTCCTCAAGCTGAGCAGTAATAAACTACGAAAGCTCTACCTTTGCTACGTTAAATCCAAATTTATTTACCAGAGGGTAGTCGCCCATAGCCAGGTGTCGAATGCAATTAAAGTAAATGTAGAAAGTCCGAAATAAAGAATTCTTGATCTTTAATCACAAAAGAGTCGGAAGCAAATCAAACAAAGTGTGTTACACTATATAACACAATTCTAAATCATAAACATAATCATACAATCACACATGAAGAAAGAAGTGGGGCAAAGTGGAGAATTTCTTCTTCCAGGGCTCGAACAAAACCTAGTCATAGTACTATACTTAAAATCTAATCACGAAAGGAACGAAATTTCCGAGCGCTAGGTTAAGTGTCGCTGAGGAAATTATAGAAATCTAAACATAAATCCAGCAAAAACGAAACTATATTTAAGAAACTTTAGCATCGAACTCATACAAAGAACCAAACGCTATAATATATATATATATATATATATATATATATATATATATAAATATATATATATATATATATATATATATATATATATATATATATATATAATATATATATATATATATATATATATATATATATATATATATATATATATATATGCAAATTTTATTGAAGACCATTGTGTATTTTGCCTTAATTAATTTCCTTTGGCAACTCTCTCTTCTTCCAACTATCTTTTTTATTCCATCTTGTAGGTGGTGTATAACTTGTATAGTATTCATCTCTTTTTTACATGAATGTGTTTGGTAAAAAACAAAATAAATTGCTAAGCTTTCGATCTTATTCCATCAACTTCGGAGCGTTTTGAAATGTTTTTGCCTCCTTTACCAATGTAATGAGTGGAGTGAGGATCTGACAGAGTGAAAGAAAATGATTTTTAGGGGTATTTATTCCGCCTCGGTTAAACGTAACGTTAGAGGAAATGGGCCACTCCTGTGAATGGAATTTTAAAAATAGTTTTAATTTGCGATTCCAGCTTGTCGCTTGATTGTGATGGCCGGCTTATCTTCATTTATTAATATGGCTTCTAAGATGTTCACCCATGCTTTATTGACCTCTTTTCTTTTAATAATGGTGTTAATAACAAGCATAACTCTCGTTAGGTTGATATTTTGGTCTCTCTCCATATGTTTCTTAGGCCCTTTGCTTTGTGGATGCATGGTTAAACGTCTCGAAAGTGTAGTTGTTGTCATGCCAATACATTTGGAGTTATTATAAAGCTCACAGTTTTTATCAGGGCGGATGAACTCGTAATCTATGTCGGTTGACTTGAGATTCGAGGAGTTTAGGCAAGTGTTGTTTTTCATCAGGAAATTGCTGGCTTTTGTTGTTTTATAATAAATGATAAGTTGGATTTTTTTTGTTTAATATTTAACCTTGATGTTACGGTTAATAATCTCCTTGTTGTCTTTTTATCATTTTATGGGACTTTGACATCTAGTTTCTTTAATACACTTTGATGTTGTTAACTTCGCCATGATTACTTTCAGTTTTATACGCATGTTTGTAATGGTTATTTAAAAATGATTGGAGTTGTTTGTCAATCTCTTGGTGGAAACGTTCCCAAGAGAGCAGCATTTATAAGCTCGGCCTATGTATGAGCCGATTACGATTATTTTATACCCTTCAGGGTATTCACTCTACGCATTGAGGCATCTTCCCATGTCCGTACTTTTCCTATGTACTATATTTATGTAGCTGACATTGATGTTTTGAACTTCAACTTCCAAGGAAGGGAGTTCTATTACCCGTGCTCAATTCATAAGTGAATGGTAGCACGGAGTTCTACTCAAAATGTTGCTTGATATTTAACAGATGTTCTTCGTTTTAGACGTTGATTCAGATTTCATCTACGTATCGGCAATATGTGTGTGGCTTATTTTCCATGATGTCCAATAATCTCTCCTCAAGTTGACCCAGGAAATAGTTGGTGAAGGTCGGCCCTAAGGGTGACCCCATAGCCATTCCATGGCTATATATATTTATATATATATATATATGTATAAATATATATATATATATATATATATATAAATAAAGAGAGAGAAAGAAATTATATATAAACGAAAAACACTAATTGGTAACTGTAGAAAAATTTATAAGTTGCTGAGAAATAATCAAGAATGCAAATGATTCCCTTCATATCTTTTCATTCTTCCACTACACATCTCTTTCAAAACGACTCTTTACATTGCTATAGGATGACCTTTCACAGCCTTTCACATTAATTGAACATACGTGATCCACCAATATAAGGGAATGTAAAAGAACAATCTGTGCCTCCCCTTCCCCAATTTATCGGAGACCTCGTACTATTGTATCGCGCCTTGGACGACGTCACTTCCTGTTAGAACATTCTTAAATTTACGACTTCTGAGAACGTTGAAAAAATATTTACCAATCCTGCTAACTCGTCCCAAGCCTCTCCCACCCCTCGGTGACGAGGTGTGAAAGAGCCGCTCTGTCTCGCCCATGCTACTAAATGATGAATCAACTCTGCCTCCGGAGTAAGATGTCTGGAGCTTGTGACTCCTTTCTTCAAACTCCCATTTTCCCGTCAGAATTGGGCATAACAATACTAAGGTTATTCTGTAGTTCGAGGAGTCTAGCCCGCACATCAAGGCCGTCCTTATCGTCTCGTCTTGTGAGCGTTGGTCAGACAGAAGACTTCTTCAGTCGTGATTCTACCTAAGTAATTTGGTAGCTCCTGTGAACGGCAAGCTTTTGAATTTGCACAACAGTCTCCCTTCGTTTAATCGAACCGAAGAAAATATCCATCGATTACATTAGAGGAAAAAGAAGATTCTTTTTTCAGGGGAATTACGAGAATTTCCACATTGCCCGTCGAACGTCATCTTTGAAGTTTGGCTCTCTTCATCGAAAGGTTGGTTCGGATCGTGCTCCACCTGTCTCATTCGGATCGTGCCCCATCTGCCTCATTCGGATCGTGCCTCACTTGCCTCATCGGATTGTTCCCCAGTCGCCTCATCGCAAAAAGAATGATCTTCCTGGCAGTCATTGGGTCGAAGTGGTAGCAGCCCCAATCAGGTTTTGCTCTGTACTGATTGTTCAGACACTCCAGGATTGAAGTATTTAAGTAACACACCCCGTAGTAACCCTTGCTCAGGCCGCCAAGGCTTCCTTGGAACCAGTTCATTTAGAAAACACCGTCGATCCGGAGATGGAGTCCTTCCGAAAAGAGGATTTTGCCTGCGCCCAAAAGGGGTGCACAACTCTCTTCCCCTATTGGAAAAAGTCAGGTCTCTGGATTAAGAGTCTTCCTGTGGTGGGAACGACATATCATACCTTGTCAAGGACGAGTTGTTACATCGTAAGTGTTCCGATGGAACCGAACCTGAAACACACACATTGTGTGTTCCCCGCTTTCAAGTCCCCCAAGTTCTCCAGATTTCTCACGATAGTTTATTTCCCGGTTATTTTAGTCATAATAAAACCTCTCAAAGGGTTTTTAAGTATTTTTATTGGCCAGGTGCGTCAGACAAATTGCAGAGTACTGCAAATCATGCTATGCCTGTCAAAAGACATCTGCCAAAGGGCGCGTCAAGTCAGCCCCCCTTCAGAAAAGCCTGATCATCTCAGAACCTTTTACTTGTGTGGCCATTGATCTCATTAGCCCTATTCACCCCCCATCTAGTAAAGGATACAGTTACAGACTTAATTTGGTGGAGTTTGATACCGTTTTTCTGAGGCAGTTCGCTTTAAGGGCATTGATAGCGTTCCGTGCGCGAAGCCATCATTACTATTTTTTCTCGGGTAGGAATTCCTAAAGAGGTATTGCCGGCCCGAGGAAAACAATTTACCTCCGAGCTTATGGAGTAGGTCAGCAAGCTCCTCATGGTAAACCTCTGTTTACCACTCTATACCACCCAGCCGAAAACGTAGTTTGCGTAAAGCTGAAAGGCATATTGAAAGCAATCCTTAGAAAATTATGTATCGATCAGCCCCGAGAATACCACCGCTTTTTATTCGTGGCACTGTTTGCGTGTTGCAAAATCCCCTATAGAACCATAGGATTCACCCCCTTCGAATTACTGTATGTCCATAATGTTCGAGGCCTTCTTTCTATTTTATAGTAACTTTTCACCAATCTCCGTCTGAATAACGAAATCCAATCCTCCTATTCGTAACTCCTAGACCTCCGAAAGTGCCCTGAGATATGTGCCGCTATCGCGTACCAAAATGCTTAGGTAAATTTGGAAAAGTATCAAAATTATTCCTCGCCAGCACCACCTGGCGAGGATGTGCTGTTGCTAGTTCCCACGGAGAATAACAAACTCCGGAGCCAGTGGAAACCCCTTTGCATTTTAGAGGTCAAAGGACCAGTAGGTTACTTGATTCGAACCTCCTCAGCAGATGAGGTTTTCCACATCAATATGTTAAAACATATCACCGCCGTGCGTGTATCAACAATATTGTGGCCCTCGATGAAGAGTCCCCTTTGGAAGCGGTATATCTTGCTGACCCCCTCAATGTCGGGCAAGTAGTATGCATTGAACAAGATGGAGATTATCTATCCCATCTTTACCTGGACCCATGGAATCATCATCCCTAGTGCAGTTCTGGATGTCTTTGCTAGGCTAGCGCCTTTTTAAAAGAGTCAGTTACAGAAATTGATAAATGGATTCGAAAATGTCGTTTCCGAGAACATCGGTTGCTCCAATCATTTTGAGCATGACATCATGACATCGTTCTCACCAATCAAGCACCTGTTAGATCGAGGCAATATCCTTTCCCATCCACTTTAGGAAATCATTTAGCCAAAAAGTGGATAATATTTTAACCTTAAATATCATAGAGCCCTCGAACTCAGATTAGTGCTCTCGAAGTGTCATAAGTCGCAAGCCCCACCAAACTTTCCGCAAGTGCGTCGATTTTCGAAAATTATATTCGGTCACGGTGTTTGATGCAAGACCTCTTCCCATATAGACAAAAATCTCCGCCTTTTTGAGGAAGCTAAATTTATTTCGGAGTTGGACCACTGCAAAGTCTACTATCAAATTCCTATCCGTAAAAAAATGCGCGTAAGTATACTGCCTTTCCCACCTTCAAGGGACTTATGTAGTTTAAATGACTTCCTTTCGGGTTAGTTACTGCATGTAGCAACTGTAATAGGATGATGCGAAAGATTGTGGATGACTTGCTGCACGTCTCCTTCTACTTCGACAACCTTTATGTTGCTACCTCTACGTGGGACCGACACGTGATAGCTCTCCTCGCCCTACTTACTAGGCTTCGTGAGCACGGTCTCACCCTTGGCCCCATTAAGTGCCACTTCGCGTAAGATACTATTACGTATCTGGACTTCAATGTTGGGAAAGGTCAGATGGGCCACCAGGATGAAAAGATCTGAGCCATTGTCGAGATGCCCCTTGCCCGCTCGAAGAAACAGCTGAGGTTATTGATAAGATCGGCTTCCCTTTACCGTAGATTTATCCCTAACTTCGCCTCTATTTCCGCCCCTTTAATTGCCCTCCTTCAGAAGAGATTCCCAGATTCCCAGATCCCCTTTCATGGAATCCCAAATCTAATGCAAGATTTCAGGTGCTCAAGGACAAGCTAGCGTCCGTCCCCATTTTCAGGCTCCCTAATCCTCCTAAACCCTTTAGCATCCGAACGGCTTCGAGTGACAAAGGAATTGGATTCGCGCTGCTCCAATACTCCGACTAAGGTGAAAGCCACCCGGTGGCTTACGCGAGCCGAATGCGACTGACTCGTGAACATAATTACTCGTTAATAGAACGGGAAGCTTTAGCTATAGTATGCGCCACAGTCTCCCTTCGTTTAATCGAAGCGATGAAAATCTCTATCGATACCTTTGGGGTAAAAGAAGATTCATCTTTCAGTGAAATTAGGAGAATTCCCACATTCCCCATGGAACGTCATCTTTGATGTTGTGCTGTCTCCATCGGAAGGTTGCTTCAGATGGTTCCCCAGCTAATTCATTCGGATCGTTCCCCACTTGCCTAAATCGGATTGTACCCCACTTGCCTCATCGGTTAGTTCCCCACTCGCCTCATCGCAAGAAGGACCTTCCTTGAAGTCATATAATTGTAAGACTGAAACGCCCTCCATTATTAGTATTGTCAAGGTGCCCCTTTTGATCTGAGCCTAGTTACATTAATCAATTAATTACATTTGAGAATCCTTTCTCATAATAATTACCGAGAGACTCTTTCAATTTAAATAATTCTCCTTTGCCTATTATTATTCTTATTTTGATATTTGTAAATATATATATTTTTTTGTTTCATCGTTAACTAAATTTGAACGATACTCTCGGCCTATTCAAGTAAATCTGGCAAACCATCTATGCACTCTTTTTGATTATTAAGGATTTGAAACCCAACGCCTCAAGTATGACCTCCTAGTCGTTCGTTAATGCCTGCGAACAGTCCTTCAGCGGAGTAGTATATGGTATAGAGTGGTTGTATCACGACAGGGAACTATTTTAAACATTTATCTTCGTTAAAACCTTTTAATTTGTAACATATATTAATATATTAGTTTATTTCAACTGTATGCTAGCATAAATACTAGTATTTCGTTCTTCTATGTATAAGAGCATATATATGTAAGACGCCAACGCCTGTTGAACATCAGCAATTAATTATTAGACTATTTTTCTAAAAGTTATATGAAAAAGGGGGCCACGAGTTAATGGCAGAGGATTCTTTTTCTAAAGGATTTAAATATTTACCAACCGAAAGAGCGCTCAAAATCCACCAAAAGACACTCCTGAAATGAAGAGTATTGAAAAGCAAAGATTACAGTGGATAGAAAATTGGATATACATATAATACATATCTTCAACTTCTTGAGAGGGTAAATTATTCCAAATCATATTCAAATATAAAATATTCTACTCTCCATATTCGAATAAACATCTATCCCTTGAGTATATCATTCAGTATAACTCCAGAAGGAATAGAGCAATGCCATTTTTCCCATCAGAGTATTTAGTACGTTAATGTTCCTAGATACCTAGCTCTACTTTGTGTAAAGAAAGTTTGAACATGCTTTGCCATCCACTGAATTATTCAGTTCTCAATTTTAGAGAGACGCAATAACGGTGGGGCTTATAAAATGTAAATTTATTTATCATTAACAAAAAAAAACGCAAAAAGGGAATATTGAATAATAATAATACCTAAACAAAGGTTATTGACCAAAATGTATGCGAATATATAAGGTATAAGATATATGATTCGATATTAGAATAGATATGGGAATGGATATAAGAATAGATACAATAATGGTGTCAGAGAGAGAAAAAGCTACGCTCCCCCTTATAACCCAACTTATACCCATGGCGCCTGGCGAAAGATGCAGCTGCACGACCAGACAGCCCAAAGGGAACAACGCGAAGTTCGTGTGACCGTGAGATCCGCTTAGATACTTTTTCTCTCCCCGTAACATTACCTGATCGGCGCCAGACCTACGGGGTCGTGGACTTTTGCGCAAGGCTGTAATACGCGTGTAGAATATCTGCCACCCTGCCGCGCAAAGTCTAATGTGATATCCGCCCCCCTTTCACAGAGGCAATATAAATACTTCGGTAAAGCTTTGAGAAATCAGTACCATAGAGCCCTGTCTTAGTTAGCAGCAGCGTATAGTCTAGTGCGCCATGGAACTAAAAAAAAGACATAGAACTCCAATGGAAGTTTCTTTTAAGGCCAAGTTTCCAAGTATTGGTTCTAGTATTATATTCTATTTGTTAAAAATTACTGTAAGGTATAAAAAGATTGAAATGAGCACAGATTGTTCAGTCATAAGGTATACATTTTTCCCGAGTTATATTGCTTGGGTAAATTAAAAACTTGCACGATTGAATAAAATTAAAAAGAATATACGAGGGCAAGTTATAAAAAAGTCAAAACCTGCAGCCGCAGGCTCCTGCCTCGTCTATTTAAGAAGCAGTAGCTGATTGCAGATCGTCAGTCACAAATTTCTCAACAATGGAGAAGGTTGAGCACCGCGCAGTGATGAACTTTTTGACCAAGGAAGGCAAGAATGCAAAAGAGATCCATGAACGCATGGTTGCAGTGTACACCGACACCGCCCCTTCCTATGCAACCATTGCTTGCTGGAATAGGGAGTTATGCCATAGTCGTAAGTCCCTTGAAGATGACTTCCGTTCAGGACGCCCGTCAAACGTGACAAACAAGGACAATGTGGCCCGTGTGGAGAGGATGATCATCGAAAACTGACGGGTAAAGGTCGAAGAAATCGAGCGACAACTTGGAATATCACATGGGAGTGTTATCAACATTATCCACGACCATTTGCCCATGACCAATGTCTCTGCCCGTTTTGTCACTAGAAAACTCACGCCACATGATCGACTTCAACGTCGTCAAAGTCTACAAGGCCAGAGTTGCACAAGCTGCCCTGCGCGAGTGCGGATTCGAGGAGCTCAACCATCCCCCCTACAGTCCAGATCTAGCCCCTAGCGACTACTTTGTAATCCGTCGGCAGAAGGTTGCACCTCGTGGACGCCTGTTTGGGGACGATGAAGATGTTCAGCTCGCCGTCCAGGAGTGGATTGAACAGCAGTCGGGAGATTTCTTGTTGTCCGGAATTTGAAGCCTCAGGGAAAACTGGCGCAAGTTATATTGGAAAATAATAAAACACTTTTCCTCATATCTCGTTTCCTTATATTCGAATTGCAAAACTTTTTGATCGCCCCTCGTATATCACGATGATTTAGTATCAAACAAAACCCCACATCCTACTAGCAAACCGTATATTGGATTCTGAAAACTCTAGAAAGTGCATATTATATAAAACCCATAATGATATTTTACAACATAGAATAACCATGGTTTCTAGTTTATGATTTTATTAGCTTTATCATAAAGCAGAAAAGAAAATATAATCAGAATTTATGTAGGCTATGTATTATTAGGTTAATCTGTTAAGATCCCTTGGCGTATGTCTAACCTATTCGAGTCATCAATATTCTAATGTCAATAAATAGTTATATATGTTAATTATTTAGTTATATAAATATTTTATCAATTTCATTATCAAGTAAATCAAATAAATAATGAAATTTAACTTACTATTAACTATACACAGCGCAGATATAAGATTTTCTAATGTTGTTTCCAAAGAACGTTATCAAATAACAAATAAGTTTGACACCAGTATTAATAGATCTCCTTTAGGCAAGTGTGTAAATAAAATGACATTCGATTTTATGAAGTTATTATATTCACGAGTAGAAATTTGGAGAACCTGTAATGCGGTTGTAAGCTAATCTCCCAAAGTACAGATCTTTTTGTAAAACTATTTTTTTACTTTTCATCTTACGCAAGAGCTAAACTTTGTACTTATAGTTTCCTAGGCTATAATTTTATTAAACGGACTAGTTAGGGCAAAGGATTATAAGACCCAAAATAGAACTAAAGCAAACTGAAATAACTTACTAGTAGACTTACCAGTATAATAAGCAAAACTGGGTATGCACCTATTGGTGCTTTAAAGTATAAAGGCTCGCCTCTCAATCTTATCTCTTGCAGCCTACAAATTAGATTAGATTGTTCATATAATTATTATAATTTTTCTTAAATTCTTTTAGTGTGGTCGAATTTATTACCCAATTAGGTAGAGCATTCCAAGGGTCGACCGTTGTTTGGAAAAAAACCTTTTTACTTAATGTTGTTCTCGTTTGTTTCTGGAATATCTTGTAGTTATTCCTTCTTAAAATATTTTCATTTCTTTAAAGAACTTGGAGCTATCAATGTTCTCAAAACCTCTAATTATTTTAAAAGTTTCAATTAGATCCCCTTGTGTCCTCCTTTCTTCCAACGTTGTTAAGTTTAAGCTTATTAATCTATCTTCATATGTCATATTTTGTAGGCCTGGTACTAGTTTTGTTGCTCTTCACTGCACTTTTTAAATTTTTTCTATATCTTTTCTCAAATGAGGTGACCATGCCTGTACTGCATATTCCAAATGTAGTCTTACATAGGCGTTGTACAGAATTTTGAAAGTTTCTGGACACAGGAACTCAAATGCATTTTTAATAAATCCAACCATTTTATTCGCCCTGTTGATAATATTATCTATATATTCTCCACTTTTCAGGGAATTTGTAACTGTTATTTCTACGTTCTTCTCCTTACTTACTGTCTCTAATTCCTTAATTATTAAGTTATAACGTGTAATTATATTTTCAGGACTACAGGGCATTACTTTGCATTGTTTTGCATTGAAGTCTAGTTTCCAAGTGGCTGAACATTCTTCTAATTTCTTCAAATCTTCATTTAATGCATTTTAATTGTGTGTTACTTTGCTGTAAATTTTGGTATCATCTGCATAAATTTTAAAATTTGATTTAATGTTATGCTGTAAGTCATTAATGTATATGAAAAAGAGTACAGGGCCTAAAACTGAGCCTTATGGGACTCTGCTTCTTACTTTTATCTAGTTTGATTTTACTCCATTCACAGGCACACATTGCCTTGTCTTTCAAGAAACCTTTAATCCATCCAAGAACATTTTCTTTCACTCCCAACATATTTAACTTGTGAAGTAGTCTATCGTGGGAAACGCTGTCAAAGGCTTTCTTATAATCCAAATACATTAAATCAAAAGATTCACCACTATGCTATTACGAAGCCAGTCTTTCAGGGTTTCCGGTATATTTGTTAGACATGATCTTTTAATCACAAATCCATGTTGACATGATGTTATTATTTTATTCTTGTCTAAGAGTTCCAGTAAGCTATCTCTCACAACCTTTTCCATAATCTTCACCACAATTAATGGTAAGGATATAGGTCTATAGTTTTTGCTACTTTCTTCTCTCCTTCTTTAAATAATTACATTTTCCAATCCTAGGGTAGTTTGTTTTCAATTAATGATTAATTTTAAAGTAGTGTTATAGGCACTGACTCTCCTATAGCAGCTTCTCGTAGCACTCTTGGGTGCATGTTATCTGGTCCAATTGCTTTATATATATTCATAGTTATCAACACTTTTTTCACTCTTGTCTCTTTAAAATCTATGTTTGCCAGTTGGAAAAGATGTTCTTTTACTTCAAAATCAAAGGGTTCTAATGTTACTTCCCCATACAGATGATGCATTCATTGATTCAATGTTATTGCTTGTATGTCTTCTTCGCTGGTAAACACCGATGCGGAATATTCATTTCATACCTCAGCATTTTCTAGGTCAGTTTGTGCAGCGGTATAATCGGATTTCAATAGATTCCATACTATCCTTCTAACTTTACTCTTCCTGTTAGCATATTTGAAAAATTATTACATTAGTTTTCATGTCGTTAACAAGTTTTTTTTCATAGAAGCACTTTATTTTTCTTAGTATTTTCTTGATCTTGTCCCTCTCTTCGGAGTATTGACTATATCTTACCATGGTTTGCCTCTGTAAAAATCTTTTCTATGCGCAGTTTTCATTCTTAATTGTTTTGCTTGCTTACTTGTTCATCCATGGTAGTTTTTCCCTCCTATTCCAAATATCTTGTTTTAGTATGAAACACATCACGCATTCTTCATATATTGTTTTAAAAGTAATCCATCCATCTTTTCTACATTCTTATTTTCTAACAGACTTTTTCTAATCTCTTTTCATAACACTCCTTATTCCTTTATAATCGCCTTTAAAATAATTGTACCCTCTTGGTGCCACTTGTTTCCTTATAAGAAATCTATTTCATATTTAAAAGTTATTACTGCATTATCTCTGCTTTCCGAAGGGTCTTCTATATTTAAATTATTTATGTCGGTCCAACTTTTGGTAATAACAAGGTCATTGTTCGTGGTCAATCTTGTCCTCTCACTCTTCTTATCTCTCTTACATGCTGTGTTAAGAAATTGTCATCTACCACGTCCAAAACTTTATGCGCATATCTTTCTTCGTTTTGTAATGTAACATTGCCAGCTTTTTCCAAACTATTTCTGGCAAATTAAAATCTCTTAATATGATTTATTGCCAAGCTGACTTGCTTGAGACATTTCCAAAAGTACGTTATCATTTCTCTGCCCTGCAGTCTTCTCCTGTACACCACTCCAAACAGTATTGGTAGCTTGTTTTCACTGTCTTTGATACAACACTAGAAACTCTCATCATAGGCAATGCTATTTAACTCAAAACACAAATTTGTTTTCAGTCTATTATGTAAAAATAAAAGAATGCCACCTTTCCTATGTGGACTATCTTTTCTGTTTAGTGTTTAGTTATTTAAGGAAAATATAGTATCACATACTGGAGGTTTACCACAAGACTCGCTTTAAGCTATAACATCTGGTTTATTTTGATATTCTTGTCTTAAATTCTGTTAGTTTATTCATAATACTTTAACAGTTTTTAGTTAATGGAGAATTTCCGCAAACTTGTTGAACGCATGTAAGTGAAAAAACACTTCTTTCGGTTTCACCTGGGCTATCTTTGGAGATAGCTTTCATCAAGATATCCGTGTGATAGAGATAGGATACCAAGGGTGTTTAGATGTTAACTCTGTGGTTGACTACTGCTGGTACCTGAAAAGTATTTGGTGTCTGCTAAGCACAAGCAGAAGTCCCTAAGAGGACCATTCATCTATATTTTTCGATTTGGATGTTGTACTGTTCTTGGTATCAATTAGACAATTCTGTAAGCGTCTTTGGATAAACCGATTCAAAATTTACTATTGTGTATACATTTGCGAACAAATAGATTGGAATATAGGAATTCCTGGCATATCCTTATAGCTCACAAACATGATCTGATTAGATAAAATGAGTATGATTTTCGGATTCAGCGCTAAAGACTGGCATAAAATCAACTATTATGTGTAACCTTGAAAACAGGTTGATAATTGCCCTTCTTTCTCAGACAAGCTTTATTAATCCTTTGTTTGTTTTTTCTAATGTTTATTCTGTTTTGATATCTTAATAGTATAACTGGATGTGTCTCCCTGAAAATATTTCCAGTTTTTGTCGTTTTGCCGATCCAGCCTTATGTATTTGTTTTCAGTATGCTGAGCTTTCTTTTTTTTAAGGCTTCCATTGTTTATTTATTTTGAAGAATAGCTGGCTTTAAAGTTCTGGCGGGTGGATCACATGCTGGCTTTGGATCCGTTTCTAAAAAGGCCACACTTTATTCCATTAAAAGGTCCGTGTCTGAGATTAACGCTGTCTCCAGGATATACTCGTGTTTCGTCCTAGATTAAAAGTATCTATATATTTTCTTCATTTTCTATACCTGTTTATCTTTTAAATGTCACTTTCACTTCCCTTTTTAAGGGACATGTTAGGTACCTTTGTTCTTTTTATCTTGGTAAAAGGAATGGTTTTTAATGTATATTTTCAGTCTGTGTACCGTTTTCTTCGTGGTTTCTTCGTTTCTCTTTCCTTGTCCTTTTTTTTCGGGTTATTTATTATTTCTTTTTAAGATACATTTGCTTCTTCCTGGGACTTGATTGTTTTAACTACGGTAAGTCTTAGGATTTGGAAGAAGTGAGTTCTCTGGAAAATGAATTCTTCATCCCATTCTTTTCAGCATAGTATTGAGTGTTTTAGCGAATGTCCCTGGTTTCCCTATGTTCATAACGTGCAATTATAGGATGCACGTCAATAGTTTTTTGATATTCCTTGGGGTAAGGCCAGATTTGTTTCTGCTCCATTAATTTGTCTAACTGTTTATTTCTAAGATCTTCCATGATTAGCGTTCTTTTTTCCATTCGTTTTTTTGTATCTTTTTGGATTCTTTCCCCGTTTTTTTTTTTTCTGGAGCTGGACGTCGTCATTGTTCTGTGGAGTCTCTTGCAGTTGATACATTTTATCGTTTTTTCCTTCGCTATTTTCATTCGTGGTTTCTTTGTCTACATTTCCAAATATTATGTCTTTTTTTGTTCCATTGTCCAGTGAGATGACCCTTCATTTTGTATCTTATGAAGAAGATCTATGTTTCTCGCATTATATGTGTTTGGGGTAAATTTCATGTTGAACATGAATAGTTCTCTTAAGCTGATCTAGGTTGTCACTTTCTTGGTAGTATACGCAATCTTAAATACGAGTATATGTTTTACAAATTAAATTATTGAATTTGATATGATTACATCAAGGTTTTACCTTCTTTTTCAGGTGTGAGCTCTTTGTAATGAATCCTTAATACACCATTGGCCAAACCCAAATAAACTTGTAACCTAAAGTGGAATATTACAACTCCTGTTAGTTTCTAAAGTTTCGGAAAGGCTATAGTCAGCCCTTATTCAATTTTATCTTCTGATAATTACAAAGCTTCAAACCTGGGTATAACTGAGTGATCTAATCATGCGGCTGACGCAATTCAACCTTTCATATTAATGTTTTTTTTTCTGTCGGTCACATCTAATATATACTGTCGATCTTGTTGTATAATATACATCATGTTGTATAATATCTATGTATTTCTCTTGAGATATCTTTAGGCACAAGCTTGCATTATCGTGTTGCATTTTTTTATTTTTTGGTTATTCAATTTCTAAGCTGATGACAACAAATTCTATCTTTTTTTCCTCCTAGACACTATTGCTTTAATTTTCAAAACCTTCTATCTCCATACGCCATCATAACTAAATGACTCTCAGAGAAGTTTAATAAAAATAAATCCTTACAAACTAAGGTACGAGTATTACTGGTTGGGGCTCTGTTGAAATTTGTTTAGGGTAAACTTCTTGATCCTACTTGTAAATTTGGTATCTTAGCGCTTTCCTTTCCTAAAAGGAATTCAGTAAAGCTTATGATGAAAATGGTCACAAATGCTCCCTCTGTTCAATTCTTATTGATTGCCTATCCAATCCCAATTTGAAGATAATAGTTTTGAAAGGGCCATCATCAGCTTAGTTGGTCTTTTCAAAACAATTATGTTCAAATTGGGATTGGATAGGCAATCAATAAGATCAGCTTAAGAGAACTATTCGTGTTCAACATAAAATTTACCCTGATCACATATAATGTGAGAAACATAGATCTGCTTTATATGATACAAAATAAAGGGTCATATCATTAAACAATGGAACAAAAAAAGACATAATATTTGGGAATGCAGACAAAGAAACCACGAATGAAAATAGCGAAGGAAAAAAACGATAAAATGTATCAACTGCAAGAGACTCCACAGAACAATGACGAAGTCCAGCTGCAGAAAAAAAGAAATTGGGGAAAGAATCCAAAAAGAAACAAAAAACGAATGAAAAAAAAGAACGCTAATCATGCAGGATTTTAAAAATCAACAGTTAGACAAATTAATGGAGCAGAAACAAATCTTACCTTACCCTAAGGAATATCAAAAACTATTGACGTGCTTCCTATAATTGCACGTTATGAACATAGGGAAACCAGGGACATTCGCTAAAACACTCAATACTATGCTGAAAAGAATGGGATGAAAAATTCGGTTTCCAGAGAACTCACTTCTTCCAAATCCTTAGACTCACCGTGGTAAAAACAATCAAGTCCCAGGAAGAAGCAAATGTATCTTAAAAAGAAATAAAAAAGAACTCGAAAAAAGGGACACGGAAAGAGAAACGAAGAAACCACGGAGAAAACGGGGAACAGACTGAAAATATACATTAAAAACCATTCCTTTTACCAAGATAAAAAGAACAAAGGTACCTAACATGTCCCTTAAAAAGGGAAGTGAAAGTGACATTTAAAAGATAAACAGGTATAGAAAATGAAGAAAATATATAGATACTTTTAATCTAGGACGAGACACGAGTATATCTTGGAGACAGCGTTAATCTCAGACACGGACCTTTTAATGGAATAAAGTGTGGCCTTTTTAGAAACGAATCCAAAGCCAGCATGTGATCCACCCGCCAGAACATTAAAGCCAGCTATTCTTCAAAATTAATAAACAATGGAAGCCTTAAAAAAAAGAAAGCTCAGCATACTGAAAACATATACATAAGGCTGGATCGGCAAAACGACAAAAACTGGAAGTATTTTCAGAGAGACACATCCAGTTATACTATTAAGACATCAAAACAGATTAAACATTAGAAAAAGACAAACAAAGGATTAATAAAGCTTGTCTGAAAAGGAAGGGCAATTATTAACCAGATAAGTTTAAGTTAGAAGCCACCTTACAATGCTTGCTAAGATATGACTTTCTCCGCCGCCATATCATTACCATCTTCATGTAAGACCGACCTTTTACCAACTTAGATCTCATAGGAGTATAATCCTTTGCAATACAAATTAAGACGTGAGAATCATATAAACATTAATTACACAATTAGAAAAATGCTAAAAAACAACTTAATGGTGGCCTACCCACAAAACTCCACACCAAATTATTCAAGTTACGCTGATGCAGAAATGTAACAAGAAAATGAATGAAAAATAGGGCGTGGTGGCGCAACCAATTTTAAGGCACATTTAAGGTTTGGTAGAGCACACCATGCAAAATTTGTAAATTAAGACGAAAAGTATCTGAAAAAATCATGACCCCCCCTATTGGGGGGTTAAATTTAGCTTAAAAATTATCTTTTTCGTAGGGTGAAGCTGGTTATATTCAGTTATTATAGTTCTCGTCTCTGAAGCTAGATATGGGTATTTTTTGTGCAGGAACAAAATTTGCACTTTAACTCTAAATTTATCTAAGGTATGGGCAATTTTAGATTGAAAAATTCCTTTTTTGTAAACTGCTCGGAAGAGCACTATAAATTAATCGAATGGATGACAATTTGACAAGATATTTACAGAGTATTTCCTATGGAGGGATATGACTTCACCTGTATTATTTCTGTTTTATAATAACAAGTCTTTCTATTATTCATTTTCAGGTCTAAATTGATTAAAAAAACTAAAACATACACAAATCAGTGTCTTTCTCGCGCCACTTCCAGAAATTTCTCATTAAGAGCTGCCAACAAAACCACAGTTTGAAAAATATATTCATTATCTAAAGGGCAATAAATACCCGAGAAATGAAGATATTAATCCTGGAGTATCCGAAGCCCTTACAGAGATTTGAAAAAAAAAACAGTATTCCAGTTCAGCCGATAATGGAGGTTAAAATCAAATTGCTTCCTTTGGTACATGAAGCGTATGTGGTATCAACATGAGGAGTGAATGCCACTAAGAGTAAGGAGTTTATCTCATCGTTGCATCACCTTTTTCATATATCTCTTGAATAGAAAGTGTAGAAAGAACATGAAAGTGTCACATCAAGAGCATGAATTTCTTATTGACCAAAGAACTGGGCGTTACATTAAAATTGGAAGAGTGGATGTAAAAACAAGTCAGTTAGTAAAAAGATGAAAATCAGAGATGATCAAATTTAAGAAAGTCTTTGCGAGAACAGAAAATAACATCATACCAATACCAAGAATTGCCAAAAAAGCAGATCGGTATTATGTGTTAAATAGAGCTGTTGTTGCTATTACTATTGCAGCCCTATTTGACTCTGGTTGGTATTATAAATCTAGAAAAATTCTCCTATGTCAATCACCATTACAAAGTCTAGAGGCCACGACAGAAGCTAACGAGGAATTTCACCGAATTTAAATTTGAGGGAGATAAGAAAATTTCTATTTTATGTTTTCGTGGGAGGAGAGAGACAGCACTAACTAAAAAGAAGAAAGAAAACAAATGGTATGGAGCAGAAGCAATTCAAGATCCCTATATGCTTGAAGGAGAGCCTAATATTTTCTATTTAGATCATCCAACTATTAAACCAGGAATAGGTTCAGGTTTTGTAGACCGACTGAGGAAATGGCTTGTTTAAAATTATAGTAAAGATGAGAGAAAGCAGTGGGAGTTGAAAGCATGGCAACTAATACTTGCTATATAAGAATGGAGCCATAATATGGCGGCTGGGATGTCAATTACATCGTCCTTTACACTGGATTATCTGCAACTTGAATTTAAATGAGCTTCCTTTGAGGCACGTCTGTAGGAAATATACCTGTCCAGCAAAAAGTAGAACTCAATAGAAAGGACCAATTGGTAAAGCCTTAACCGCCTGTAAAACTCAACCGGTATTACCAAATGGCTTTCAATGTATTGCATTGCTAAACATGCTCCTATTCTATCTTTAGATGGGAATGAGTTTAGTTGGGAAAAAGCCTACCTCAACAGAATTATCAGTGCTATTAGAAGTGATGTAATTGATGATGATCTCCTACATATGAAACCATGGCCAATATTTCATGCAAGATGGCTCACCCCGGCCAGCACAATATGTCGAGTTTATGTGGCAAAAGATAAACCTAATAATGACTTGTATGTCCTCACAGAGTTTGTCGTGTGTCGTTATGGGCTCATCAGGTTTCATATCAAATTCTCTCCGAAATGCACGCAGAGAGCTAAACATCTCCTGGAACAGATCAATCTTGTGTAAATACTACAACCTGCCCGTGAATCCATAACATGGCAAACAATCCAAAGGAATTCCTACTGGACCAATCCTGAGAACGTCCTTTTGGCAATGCCTGCTGAAGCTGATCAGAAAAAGAGGAAATTAGCTATTGACAGACTCTTGAAGATCCGAGAAGTTACTCTGTATGAGGAAGTGATATGTAATTTCAGGCCCACCAAAATCAATAGGATTGCTAAGAAAAAAACTGATCTATTTTCCCCTGAAGAGAAGTGCAGGTTTGAACCACCACTTACGATGCAATTATCAAATTCTGACCTGCAAAATATTGTCAACGAACCACTCTATATTGAAATTTCATGCCATTCTCAAGGTTTGGAGCGCTGTTTGCAAATGGTGACGGAAGCTTCTGGCGAAGCTTATAGAAAATAATCAAGAGATGGCTACATTCGGGCGGTACTAAAATCCTGTGACTTTATGTCATCGTTTGAGACAGGGAGCCTACAATGACTACTTAGTCCACTGAAAGGCCAGTCCCATTCTATACTAATATGCTAGTAGTCCTCCTTTGGAAATTGTCGCCACGATGCTCACTCACTTGAGATTTAATCCAAAAGAGGGCTCCGTATTTAAACAATATCATTATTCCTAAAATAACTTTCAATTTTGTTTTTAAAACTATTCATACAACTACGATTTACTACCTCCGCGAAGAAGGCGTTCCATTTATTGAGGATGTTAAAGGCGGGGGCTTGAAACCTCCGTCATTTCAGTTTAAACCCGTTGTTACGTGTGATACCATGGTGGTACTTAAATTTTTTTCATAATTTAAGTTTTCCAAATTATTTAGAATTATGTATACTTCGATAAGCTCACTTCGCAATTGCCTAGTTTGAAGAGTCGGTAGTTTTAGTATATTTAATCTTTCGATATACGCCTATTTCTATTCGAGGTAATTAATTTAGTTGCCATTCGTTGAAGTCTTTTCATTTTATTGATGTTTGCATGTGTATAAAGCGAGCTCAATTGTATAGCGTATTCTAGGCGTGGCTTTACTAAAATTTTAGATAGAAGTATTATTATATCTTTGTGACAGTAATGAAAACTTCTCGCAATAAATTCAAGAATTCAGTTCTCCTTCTTGCACGCTTCGTCACACTGTTTGTTAAACTTTAGATCCTTTGAAACCAGCACCCCTAAATCTTTTTCGTCGTCCACGGAATAAGATTTCAACATCCATTTAATAGTTAAAACTTGGGTTATTTCTACCTACGAGCAAAACTCTACACTTACCTAAATTGAATTTAATGGTCCATAAATTAGACCATTGTAAGATTTTATCTAGATCCCGCTTAATTATATATCGTCCTCATCTAAAATCTTTCCCCCCAATTTTTGTCGTTCGCAAATTGGGATAATCTAGCGATTAGGCCAATGCACATATCGTTAACATAAAAAAGGAACAACAATGGTTCCAACAAAGACCCCTGGGGCATGCCACAAGTTACATTTTTCCAATCCGAAAATTTCCCGTAAAAAAACTACATTTCGCCAACGAATATTTACGAATTTAGCACTTTAATATCATTATTTTTCTCTTTTAGAATTTATATTAATATCCAAATCTTTTGATTAGTGATCGCTGGAATCTATATCTTACCTAATACTAATATCCAAGATAAGATTAACGATATTAGTTACAATTACGCCAAGGATATTTTTCCCTCGGTTTGGTTCATTGAATAATTGTGGTAAATACTTTTCTTCCATAAACTCCAATAGCCTCTGTCCTTTCCCGTTCCCATTAAACGCTTCATAGTTAATATTTCAAAAATTTGAATCCCCAATTAATAAAGTGCAATTATTTTTAATCTTACTTCCAATCATGTTATATAATTCAGTGTCTATCCCATTCTGTTGTGATAAGAATCTATTCACTGCAAAGATATTTATTGGAAAACCATTCGATTTTATTTCGGCACATATTACCTACACTTCTTTGGGAATTATACCCTGGTAGTTGCAATTCGCTGATATAGTCCCTCCTAGATGTCTCCGCCCATGATTCCGTCATTGCTATGATATCGAAGCTGCGTAATTGCACTAAACATTCAAATTCGTCGAGATTATTTTGAATACTACGCGCCTTACAGTAATAGACATGTAAATTTTTTTTCGAAAGAGTATATTATTATTAAGGCGTGGCGAGTCTAAAAATATAAAAGCGAATTATTAATTATTCTTCGCAGCCTTACCGCGCCCAGCCCGTTTAGATAAAGGCTGTCTCGCCAGTATAGCTCCATTTCTTCGTAAAAATCATCCCACAAATCTATCAAGTACACTCCCTCTTTCTGGCAAAGAACTTTAGGAGAGTTGTTAATAAAGGAGGCTCTTCCATAGAAAACATTCGCAGGACCTACTTTGAACGCTATGTTTCCACTCCTTTATTTCAGCTTCCACATCATTAGACGGTACCTTACTAGAAGTTCCTCGGACAATGTATTGGGTTGAGCAATAAGTTCTTGCGGTTTTATCAAATTTATTCATTAACATTAACAATTTTAGAAAAACTTTATTTTTAATTGATAACAATATGAAATTTAATCAATAATATATTTTCCATTGTTATTTACGACCTCTTTCCAACGTTCAACTAGTTTTTCGATGCCTCTGCAATAAAAATCTCTGGATTTTGACTCGAAAAATTTGTAAAACCAGTTTCTTAATTCCATATCAGTATTAAACGAAACGCCGCGCAAATTGTTGGAGAGCGATCGGAAAAGATGGAAATCCGATGGAGCCAAGTCTGGCGAATATGGAAGATGCGGCAGGATTTCCTAATTAAGCATTTGTATGTCGTATTTTGTCATATTGGTAATGTGAGGACGAGCATTGTCCTGTTGCAGAAGGACACCACAACGTCGATGAGGTCGCTTTTCACGAATAGCCTCGGCGAGTCGATACATTTATAACGTAGAGTTCGCATTGACAATCTCGTTGTCTGCAAGGAGCTCATAAACAATGATGCCTTTAAAATCCAACCACATACACAGCATCGTCTTTCGTAGATGGAGTCCTTGTTTAATCGCGGCAGTGTTTTTTTTATTGGGGCTAAGTCATTGTTTTCGATGGTTCATGTTGACATAAACACCTATTTTCGTCGCCAGTGATAATGCGGTAAAGAAATCTGTCCTTATATCCACAATCGTGGAGCGTTGTAGTTTGTTGTTTTGGTTCAAAGCGTGCGGAACCCATGCATCGAGTTTTTTAACTTTTCCCATTGAATGAAGATGATTCACTACAGTTTTCTGATCACATGCCAATTGTACAGCCAATTCTCTAGTCGATCGACGAGGATTTTCATAAAGAAGGTCGTTCAATCGATCTTCATCCAACTTCAAGGTGCGACCAGAACGTTCTTTGCCATTAAGATTAAAATGGCATTTTTGGAAACGTGAAAACCACAATTGGGATGTTCTTTCTTTTAAAGCATTTTCTCCGTACACAGCACAAATATTGCGACGAGCTTTGGCTGCGTTTGCATTGTTCCCGTCTCGATTGAAAATGAATAACAGCAGGTGTAAAAAATGCGCCTTTCTTTCAACTTGATATTCCATTTTGGGGGTACATAACAAAAATTAAATTAACACACCTTTTAAATAAACCGCAATGACTTATTACTCAACTTCAAGACGTAGCTTAAGCAAAAGTCTAATAGTCTACGCTGTTAAGAGACGTAGCCTAACCTTTGCAAATTTTGCTCTCATTATTTATTATTTTTTCTTAATATGTGCAAAAATCAGGTCAACAAATCTTAAATCAACACAACATTAAAAAATACGCGAGAACTTATTCCTCAACCTAATAGATAAAGCAATATTAGTACCGATATGTATTATATAATCTGTGTCTTGGTATCGCCGCTTGTAAAATCTTTTATTAAATCAGCAAGATCATCTACTCTTCCTCCAGGATATCAGTACCTCCTCCGTTTAGTTGGTTTTAGGCCGCAGAATTCCTCAAGTTGATCTCTAATAAAAGAATCCCCTACAAGACGAACTTTGAAATCATTGTCTTGCTCGGTACCCAAAACGAAAAATTTGTGAGTTACGATTATCGGCAGTCTCTGCCAAGGACGAGTTCCTCCTAGAAGTGTAAAGAACCCAACATCTATGGTTCTAGAAAGCCAGCTAGGTAGGCTACCTAAAGAGGGTGGGATTAGCCAAGATAGAAGGTCGTTTTTACCTCGCTGTGCACCTTCTGTTATCAGAGTATCTGAAAAAAAAACAAGGCTGAAGGTCGCTGACCATCCGCCTGGTCATCTCCAGACGGAGCCTCCCCTCTATGAGTGTCGAGCTGCCTCGTCAAGGACTGGACATCAAATTGGAACACCTTCATTCCCTATTCGAGAGAAATAATTTTAACTTCCAGATTTCTTTTCATTTCGCAGCCTCAGCAGCTTCCTCTCTCTCCAATGAAGTAGGCAATCAAGAAAACGGTATTCTTAAGGCAAAGTACATCTAAGGGAGAGCGAGAGGAATAACCGAATATATATGTGTGTTTGTGTATAATAAGGATACAGAGGACGAATCTGATGTTAATTTCACTCTGGAATGCCGAGTAACAGGAAAAAGATGTAAAACTGTATCGAATTAGAATGGGAGCAAACTTAATTCAATTAAATATGGAACAAGGTAAAATAAAAAAATAGGAGAAAAATTAGAGGAGATACACTTATCTTTGCAAATAAACTTGACTGTGTTCATAACTCTATGACTATGTAACCATACATTTTAAAATAGAGCCGTATACAGCGCTGTATGACGATTTACCAAACGACTTTATAAAAAATACCCCTAGAGAAACACTGAGCCGTATTCAGCACTGTAAGATAATTTGACAAACTACTTTCAAACTCTAATTAACCACTTCAAAAAGACATGGTGGGTCAGTAGAAACTAATACTTAAGGAATATATATATATATATTTATATATATATATTTATATATATATATATATATATATATATATATATATATATATATATATATATATATATATATATATATATATATATATATATATATATATATATATATATATATATATATATATATATATATATATATATATATATATATAAAGTACAATATATTATATATGTATTCTCACTAAATTTAAATAGTCTACACATCACTACTTCCTTATCCACCACAACAAAAAAAAACACTAGAATCTATAATCAAATAGAAGGTCCGCACTTATACATCATGCAATTATATCCAATTCTAAATTTAGCTTAACTAAACATAGCAAAGGGAGAACAAACCGTCTAGATAAAGAGGGCAGAAATAGCTTAATTTGGATTATTGTAATTTATTGACGTCTTTCTCTGCCCAAGCTTCCTCAGGGTTTCCATCAGCATTAATCTACACTCGAAAGAAATAAAGTATATTCCATCTAGACTGATTTCTGGCGACCAACTAAAGCTGCAATAAGAAATTTATCTGAATAAAACAAGCAGACATTAATTTCTCAATCTCTGGCCACTCCAAATATAAAAGTCTTAATTCCCAATATAAAATAAATAAATATTTAACCCACAAACAGAGATGCAATATATCTTGAGTAAGAAATTTTGACTTTAGCCATCAGTAACAGAGGCATTCCTAGCAAGTTCTGCCTGGCCATAATAAACAGTCAAGTTGGCAAAGAGTCTTAAAGTATATACGTCTTGAATAAATATTCTGGATATTAAGATAAATTAGGAAAAAACTTCTGTCTCCATAACTTACCATATAGAAGAAGTTCTGCCATGGGTCATTGGAAGTATTACAGTTGATAGATACGTAATTGAGAATTTAATAGCAAAAAGTACCTATTATTATACCAACTATGAAAATGATAGAAAATCTATTTTTATGTAATACCATTTCATTTAGATTACTACTCCTGGCTTTTTTTTTATTTATAAATCTTTTATCATAATGTCTTGACTGTTCAAGCGCTCGTGGGTGGCCCTAAGCGAACACTTAGTTCGCTTATGCCTCGGGCCGGGTCTGAAAAGGAGGAAAGATTCAAGGCCGGCAAAGACACTTCGCACTCCCCTATCCAACTCGAGAGAAGAGGTTCAGATGTGCCGCCGGTTGATCCTTTATCTAAGTCCCTATCCCCCCCCCCCCAAAGGATCGAATTTGACATACATGGGGAAGAGTGGGCGAGAGCTGATGAAGGAGGAGAGGAGAATAGGAGTAGGAGAAGGAGGAAAGGATTTAAAATGAGAGGAGAGTAAGAGAATAGAAGTTGATCTACGTTAACTTTCTTCTTATAGTAGAAGATAAATGGAATAGAACAACTACATATTTAGCGCCTAGTAATAACCCGAGATTTCGACCGACACCTCTTTTTATCACTCAGGTTACGTCGGTTTGATTTCTTTTAGTATCTTATCGATATTGCTGTTTGGTTGGCTTTGCTGATTATTATGGTATTGGTCAGCTAGTTAATGGATTTTGTTCATAAATTATTTAATTCTGTATTTGGAACTGACTTCATTTTAAATAAACAACTAACTGCAGCGATGAAGGTCTGCTCTCAAAAAATTGGAGGAAGGGTTTCAATTTTACTCCATATTTTTCCGCTGTTTCTTGATGTTAATATTGAGTGGTTCCGTCCTGGGTTTTTGATTAGGAAATCTCTCTAATTTTGCTTTCTTTGCCTGTCTGTGCTTAACTACAAAACTTTGTTCAGTGTCCAAATGAGTTCAAAAGAGTATAAATAAAGAAGAGTAAATTTTCTTCACTTTTGTCTTGCTTAACTCTTTGAAGGACATAAGAAAACCAGCATTATTTATTTAGAAAAATGTTATAGACTGGCTGCACATGAGTGGTAGTTAATGTTTTTATTACAAAAATATCAAATATTTTGTACATTATGGAAATGTAGCATGGCACATATGTGGGCCCTTTTACCTCAGATTCAATTATTTATGCTTTACAAGAATTTTTACCTTTGCTGCTTATAATAAAAATTCTAGTAATATTATCAAGATGAAAAATAATATTAAAATGTTATTGGATTTATTAAACATTTAAAACATAGTTTAAATATTTATGTATATTATTTTCCCAAATATGTGTTACTTATTACCATTTTTAAGTAGTTATATAAAAAATATGAATAATCCAAGAAAAATCATTATTGAATTCGTATAGTTAAAACTAAAAGAAATATATATACAACAGTAAACACGTAAATATCACTTTACAATTATTCGTGATATTTTCCAAGGCAATTTTTAGATTTTAGATAACAAAGGTAGATTCCACATTCAAAACACATTATTGGTTCTGTTATAAATTTTACTTTTAGTTCACACTTTGCAACGTTGTCTGCAATCAGATTTTCGCATTGAATGTGTCTGTGTGGGTGATTGTAGATTGTATCTTGTTTAGTTTTGGTTGACAGCAACAGAATTTGATTGTGGGTCTCTTTTCTGTTGGAGTAGTTTCCTACGGGCCACAATTCTTATGAATGTTTTTGCATCAACCTTTTCAATATATGACGTTCTTCCCAATTTTCAGAACACGATGGAGGCATTATTTATTCCATTATCAACAGGATCAAAAACCACTCTGAGGTAATATTTAACTTTTGACCTAGAATCAAACAGATAAGTTACTTTTTGAGGGTTCATTGTATCGACCCCACCCATATGTGCTTAACAACAGCAAGGCTTTAAATCTCCTCTTTATCACTAGTTCTCTTTTTCCTACAGTACACTTTCGAAACAGGAAATGCCGATATAAAATTCGACAACATGTGCACTCCTTTATTTTTCATCCACTTTACATAAAATTACGACTTGATTCCAAACAAAAGATATCTCCTTTTGCATCTCTTTATCAGAAGGTACCTGTGATCTTAGAGTATTTTTGCTGTTGATTCGTACGGTTCCTGCACTAATTACATTTTTCTTGGATAACATGGATTGGAGGCGAATTGAAAAATTTATCGAGAAAAATGTTACAACCAATATTTTGAATTTTTTCTGTAAGTTTTAGAACAACTCCTTCGCCCAATCCGTTTTCTTTTTTTTCTTTTTTTACCAGTATAGAAATCAAATTCGAACAAATATCCTGATTTAGAATTATATCTGGACAACATTTGGAAGCCCCATTTGATTTGTTTTACTTTTACATACCGTCTTAGGAAATTATGACCCTTAAATTTAATCATGCACTCGTCAATTGATCGGTATTTAGTAAGATTCATGACAGATGAAAATGTTTGGTTGAAATGATCTATTATGGAATTAGGCGATTAAGTTAAGGTTTGGTAACGATGGATGGTTGTTGTCGATTAAATCACATATATTAAAGCTTCTGTTTTGCATATTTGCACTAGTGCCTTGGTGAATTCAATGTCTGACGAGGTTGACTATCTGTTGCGTTTGTTAAGGTGTATGATAATAGATATTTATTCTTGTCAGGGTGTGAAGTTTTGTCTTCAGTACTTTGCTTTTATGATCCATTCGATAGGTTGTATACCAGAAAATGTTTTGTGTTATGAAATCTTTGTCTAATCTAAAGCTAAGCGATATCCGGTCATTTCTAAATGTGAGTTTGAATTACATTGATGAGGTTTGTCTGGAATTTTTGCGTTCTATATTTATGCTTCTGTATGTAGTCATTTTAACTTAGTATGTGTGTTCATTGTTTCGTGGTGTTCTTGGTAATATATTTTGAATTGTATTGGATATATAAATGAAAGATATACCTCTAAAAATCAGTTATTAGGATTTGATCGTCATTTTAGTCGAAGTAGTGAATGTAATGTAATGTTTAGTGAGTTATACTTTTCTCTGGATTTTAGTTGTGTGGGTAAGGATTCTGTTTTGTAATCTATTTTGTTGAAGGTGTGAAGTTTTGTGTATATAGGAAAGTAGGGTTACCTAGATAAATGGGGTGTCTAGTAATGTGTTTATTTGGTTGTTTTAGTTTGCAGAATTGAGAAATTTTTCTACCACCTTAAAATTTGGAATTCAAAGTTTTTTTACCTACTTTACTTTTAGTACCGTAACAAATTAAGAATTTTCCAATGAGTTTTATCTCCTCTTTGAATTTTAAAAGCGTTTACCTACGATTGTACCTTTTGAATCTTAAAATGTAAAATTAGTGGTAATAATAGTTAATTACTGACATTTTTTATTTAATTTATTACCCTCTATAATTACATCCGTTATTCTTTCTTATAAGAGTTTTTTGCTTTAAAGGGAAAGAATCTTGGATTATTCTTTGTCAGTCAGGTTAGTCTTTCTAAGAGAATAGGATTAGGTGATTATTTCACCTGTCATAATAGTAATTAATCTTTTAAATATATGTATGTAAAATAAATATCTGCACATTATAATACTCACTATATCAGTGCATAACTTTCTTTTATACAAATAGATATTTTTGTTTAAAATGATAATGTTTTGTACTATGGTTTAAACTTCACTGAATAGAGAAAGAAAATGATAGAATACGAGGAAGTAGGTAGGGCAATTTTATGGAATTGATGTGAACTAGAGGCTCAAATCAATTCCATAATGCTCTATATTCGATAATGGAGAAATAAGAAATGGTTGAATTGATAGAATTACATAAATGTATCGTGGGATTAGATGGTGGGATTGATGAAATTGGTTGCATGGATTGAATGTTTCAATCATTAATGAGTTCCAGGGAGAGAGCTTCCCTAGGATTATTAGCTTCGTCTATGTGGCGAATAACATTAGTGTACTGAATAATGAATTTAAATCAGTCGGCATTTTAGGAGTTCCTGGTTGTGTACATTTGTTGACTGGAAACAAATAGACTACCTTAGAGTATTTCTATTATTTCAATAGACTCTAGCCATTAACTCTTTGGGAAATGTTTAGTGTTTGAATTCTGGAACCTTCAAAACTTTACTAATGAATCTTAATCTTAATGTTTTTTTGACAAGCACTCTTTAAGCATTAGTAAGACGTATCAGTAGTTAAATGGGTTTTACAGTTTCTTGAGTGTGTGATAAAAGGGGTACTTGTATTATAGTGTCTTTTATAGCACTTTAAGCCAATTCTGCGCAGTCTACCAAATGCAATATCGATTTTGAGCAACGCAAATTTGTGTACTTTAACCATCTATGAGGGAAATTGGAATGGTGGAATGGTGGATCCTCTATAGATGTTGCAATGTTTTCGGTGAAGAAGAGTCTTTAATAACGGTTATGTTATCCTCTTTTGGGGATATGCCTTGAGAGTAAAGTTCATATCTTGAAAACTCGGATGGCTCTGATGAAAAAGTCCATTTTGCACTATTGATTTGCAATTCATGTGGTTTCAACCTTACAAAGCGTTGTTCTAAATGCTGCACTTCTTTCTGTTCGTTTTCACATGCAATGAGTATTTTATTGACATAGGCTAAAATGAAGTTGAGCAGACGTTAAATAATTTGGATATACCGTAGAAACTTTTAGAACAATTTGACATAGTTAGAGGAAGAACAAGGAATTATTATGAACCCTCTGGCAAATTAACAGCCTTTGTTTGAAAAGATTATGTGTCCATTTCTAATTGGAAAAACGCGTCCTGTTAATTGATTTGGGGAAAACAGCGAACAATTAGGTAAAGTTGCAGTAAAATCGATGACGAAAGGGATGATGTATTCATCCCTAATTGTGATAGTTTATACGGCGGGTTTCACAGGCCACATGGTAATGATATCTGATTTCTTTATGAGTTAAATGTGTGAGGCATACTTAGCCTAAAATTTCTCTCCTTTATTAAAGTTTGAATACCTTCTTATACCAGGCTTAATATATCTAGAGATAGACGCCTTGGTCACTCTTCCACGCGCTTTCTTGCTTCAAGACACGATAAAAATATAAAGAAGGCACTTTTAACCATACTGTTAGATTAGTGGTGCCATCCATCAAGCTTAAATGTTTATACTTAAGTAAATAGTATAATTAACTAAAAATCAGTATAAATTTTTTAACTTTTTACATCACGCATTAAAAGTTTTCACGTTAGCTTACGTCTTATCTCAACGATTGTATGTATATCCTTATCTTTGTAAAAAATGGAAATTTTTTGCGACCTGTAGGGAAATTTGGTTCTATTATTGTTGATGATTGCCATATGGAGCATGGAGAAATGACATTACTGACCTTGTGTCAAACAGCAATCTTTTTACGGTTGTTGGGTCAATAACTTGCAAACACGGCGAGTATTAAAGGGGAGATACGACGTCCTTCATTTTTGTTTTCCTCAGAAGATTCCCCAATGTCCCATTGTCATTCAACATGTACACTGCGGTGTGATCATTTTGACAGTGTACTAGTAGATGTCATCGTGAAGAGTGGAAGAGTTGCACGTTGCAGCAGGAGATATGTGCAATTCAGAGTGAGAGTTGCTTGCACGGGATTTTGTACAACCCAAGGAGTAATCTCTCGACTTCTTTAGAGTGGCAAAACATCATTTTAGAGCTGGGAGCTCTTCTTTGATGGAGAACAATTCTTCCTCCTATTTTCTTTCGAGAGTATTGCTTAAGATTCTTGTTGATGGAAGTCACTCATTTCTCAGAGGATCGATTAAGAGATTGAAAGCCGCCTTAGTTAGTTGGTCAGGCTGGTCACCATGAATATAATTTAAAGTACTTCTTGAAAATGAAATTGAAGGCGCTGAGAGAAGGATTCCTGAGGAAGCACTAGGTTTAACCATTTCAATAGTTAATCTCCCAATTTCCTTACGAGATCCTGATAGTAAAAATGGGATATCTGTATCGAAGAGCCAAAAGTTCTTCTTCTTTAGCCAAGGTTTGGGTGAACATTTGAAAAATGGCAGCTCGGAGCTTTTTATTGTTAAAGTTATTGTGGTCTCTTAGAAGGAGCAAAATTCCTTTAAATATTACTTGTGAAGGTGCTCCATGAGTAAATTAAGTTATTGATTGTCACTCTTACGGTCTTTAATGAGAAGAATAGTTCCATTTAGGTCAATCACAAGTTTGGTGAGGCAGCCTGAAACTAGCTTAAAGAAATATCACGTTATTCTTATTGTGTAACTTTAGCCCTATTTTTCCTGTGACTCCTTTTCACTTAATTTCGCGAGAGTATTTAACTCCCTAAAATTTGGTTCAAGTATGTACGTATGGACCTGCACTTAGTTACCTGGTTATATATATATGTGGGTGCATGGCACATATACGCGATCGCAGGCATATCAATTTATCAGTATTTTATTTGCATCCTACTTGACTTTGTTGGTTATAAGTTATTATACTTTTTTATTGGTTTCCTTAATATGTTTCAAAAGCCCGAAGAACTTAATAACGGCAAAACGCCAAAGTATACCTATAATATAGGAATGTCTAAAGTGTTTTTTGTGAAATCATAATAAGCAAGAATTTCGACATTACGAGCGTTAAACTCTTTCCTTTACTTGTATAAATAAATATTTTTTTAAGGCCGTTTTAAGGTCAGAACTTCAATAGGTTAGGGACACATCATGTCTTATAAAGTAGATTATTGTCCAGTCTGGGACGAAATTTCCATAATTTAAAAAGCGGATAGTACATGTGGCACTGTGAACAGGACTTTTCTTTTTTCACGTCGGGGCGATTTTCCGCGGTGAGCTCCTGTGATATTTGATTCAGGGTCGTTTCATGACTCTCCGATATTGTGACTAGCAGGAAAATTTAAATATCTTAATATTAAGTCTCACTATGCTGTTTGCGTTAGAACCGTAGCTATCCTGGAGTTTGGTAGGGCTATTATCACTCAAATAGATGATGTACACTCGCCAAGCGGTCTGTCTCTACGAAGCAATCTGCAGAGAAGCTTTCGTAATCGACAGGTTAGGTTTCCCTTGATGAAGCGTATACTGTGTTCAAGCCGAGAATCTCTGCCGAAAAGTACTCTCACATTTTATGGCAAATAGAAAGATCTTTTCGTTTGGTCCACGAACGACCAGTCGGTTTTGAACCTCAATTGTTCTGACATAACATAACCTTACCTCACCTGACGTTTAGAAGAATGAATCCATTGAGTGAGTTTAAATTCATTAAGAGTATATTGTTCTAACGAATAATGACTTTCCCTCTGTAACTAAGCCACAAACCATATAAAGAATGAGTATAGGGAAAAACAAAGAGATTTTTGAGAAAAGGTAAAGATGACATAGAAGTAAAAAAAGAGAGAGAATATGATGGGAAGCGAATTTGCTAAGGTTTAACAAGAATATATAATGGATGAGCTGCAGTCAAGCAACCTCAACCCCCTTTGAAAACTACAATTAGCACTGATCTTGTGTATAAGAAACCTAAGATCACACTTTCAACTTTCGCAGACGACGATAATGTTTGGACATATCTGGTCCATTTTAAAAGAATTTCAAAGCAATTTCCGTGGCTGGAGATATCGTATGCAACTCATTGATTGAGTGACGCTTAGCAAGAATATACATCCCTTTAATATTTTTCCACTCTTTTCGACAGTTTTACCTAATTAAGACCAACTAAACGATGTCTTATGCCTGGATTCAAATGTACATCAGATTTCTAAAGAAAGACATTTAGAACTCCTCTTGTCCCTAATGATGATACTTATGCCACTCACCTAAAAAAATTAAAAGATCTCCTTCGACAGTGGTTATGATCTGCTGACATTGGAGTCGCCGTGTGGTCATCAGCTACAAAACTTTCTCAAGGAACAGCAGTGCAAAGGGCTGAAGCACCTCATAGCTCTTTCTGGTGTTTACACAAGTGCTAAGAACACTATACTAGGGATGTTTACAAAGAAGAAAGAACCTGCTTCAACTTATTCTACTTTTCAAATTAAAGATGAAAAAACTTAGAATTCAATTGCTTTTTTAAAATCAGGGACGAGTGTCAAGACTAGACTATCTGATCCTTGGAATTGATTCACTTGCCGGGACCAAGAACACCTCCAAGCTAATTGCCATCACAATCCTACTTTATTTCATAAGCCTGAAAATCTTTCCTTGTAGAATATTGGAGGTTTTAAGCAATTTGTAGATTAACAAGTCATAGTCACTGACAGAAACCAATGAACTCAACCACCCCTGTTGAAGGTCAACATCTAGTACAGTGAATGTTAGCCCAGTATCTACCATTAGGTGTAAGACTGGTGCGGACTGCCTATTTGTCTATGAGAAACTCACTTGATGTACTCCCGCCGAATGAATATAATTAGGTTATTTCAATAAATTTAGGAGAGAAGATCTATTTTCAAATTTCAAGTGGTAATATCGAGTATCCTTACCTTAGGAGATGGGCCGATGTAGATAATTTTAAAGTTCTGACGGTTCAGCACTGGTTAGCGCAACAGTTCTGGAGAGAAAACACAGGAGCTTGAGTGTGACTTCTAGAGGCGTGATTTAATTATGGTCAAGGAGGGAATTCACCCAGTAGGAAAACTCAATTGACTTAGCTGGTTAACAAATGTGTTTGGACAAAACAGAAGTGTTTTAGTCTCAAGTTATTGTTATTGATTTTGTTGAACTTGTTTAAGGAATTTTACAGATTTTGATAGTTCCATATCCAAGAAATAGGATGTTTACAACATTGCCGTAGGAATAAATATACCCCAACAGAAAGTATGTGGAGTTAAAATAATTTTACACTTTTATTTTACTGCCTATGCTCTTGGGGGAGATTAGAAACGGAAAATAAAAATAACACCTACTAGGGTCGTAGAGAACCATTTCCATTAAGATCTGAGCCAATTGCCCCTGTAAGTAAAATAAGATCGGTCAGGACTCGATGATATAGTTCTTAGAACGCAAGAGAACTTGAGTTGGAGGGGCTAACTTGGCGAGATGGAGAAACCGGAAGAAAGGGTTGATTTCGCCATCACAAGGGAAAGTGTTGTAATAGTAGCGGGCTTCCAATTTAAGTTGAATTCCTATTCAGTAGGGTGAGTAGCACAGGATTTCAATATAAATGAAAAGACGAGTTGGTGCAAGAGAAGATCAACTCGTATTACTTGCTCCTTAATAGTGGTTAATTCAAATTTAAATAATGGGTTGGGGGAGTGAATTTTTTGGGATTTTAATTAAGTGAAGTACGTATGTATATATAATTATACATACATATACTTATACATTCATACATACTTATGTACATTTTACCATCATCTAAATAGAACATTTAAGGTATACTGATATTGTAGGAGAATAAGGTCGAAGAGCGACTACGTGCCCTTCTGTACCCACGTGGTCTCAAAATCACGGCATGGAGCTTTGAAAGCACGGCTGATCTATTGCGAGGAGGCGGTGAACGTCTTTTTATTACACCCTAGCTGTATTTGCTTACGGACACATTTTCGTTGTCTCACATGGCTTTCCAGTCAGCCATTCTGTCCTCCGACATAGATCGAAGTTCTTTGAACATTCTACGCCAACTATATCTCGGTTCCACCGAAAGAGTCGTTGCCTTTCCTCTAAGATCAAACAAGTTGTGGAAACTCTCACCAAGCTATTAAAGCCACCCCACGACCGTCTATATAATCCATCGACACGGTTTAGCCTGGAACATTTCAATACTTTCCACCTAATACCGCATAAAAGCACTCTAGGACACGCTCACTAGTCACGATCGGAGCCAACGGCGATCACAATTCGAGAACGAAGGCTAAATTGACATCCGTGAAATCTGCCATAGACAATCGGCGAGTACCTGGAGACGATTATTATCTCCAAAAGCCAAACTATGTGTGCTCCCTCATCCGGCCCGTGAGGTAACCCAACTTCCACATTGCAGTCATCGTATCTTGACTGGTCCTACGTTTAAACGAACACGTAGGCAGTGAAACCGTCGACGCATACAGAATATTTTATAATCTGACCTACTCGAATCGTCCCATCCTTTGTGTGCGAGCCATGGTTTAAATTCCCTTTTAATAACCACCTGAACCCGACCACTAATCCTATAATTATCCTTCATGAATCTCATGTCGGCATTTAATTTAGCCTGTGCGATCATTCCCTGTAAACCCTATATCTGTGCATATTCAAATTATATTTCTTTTGTTGTTAGTAAAGGTATATTTTCGTTATTTTCTTTCTTTTGCTAACTTAACGTTTACCAGCTACCTGTTAATTTTTGGCTAACTTGCACTCTGAATTATTTGTTTTGAAAGGACCCTGCAAATTTAAAAGGAAAAGATTCCCACTGAAATCATAGCTATTTGCCGTCACGAAACTGTCAGGTCAAACCTTAAGCCAACTTCGAGCAAAAAACTCCTAAAAGACATACACACACACAAATTTATATATATATATATATATATATATATATATATATATATATATATATATATATATATATATATATATATATATATATATATATATATATATATATATATATATATATATATATATATATATATATATATATATATATATATATATATATATATATAGAGAGAGAGAGAGAGAGAGAGAGAGAGAGAAAGAGCCTTGCTATTCCACGACAGATGCAAGTAATAACCTAAAAGTTCGTAATCCAATGCTGGAAGCGGGTTTGATATGAAATTATGTAACTCCTATTGTTATTGTTCATTTGCTTTATTCTATTAATAATATGCCCTTAAATATTAAAGATTCATATATAAAAGGATTAAAATTACATTTTATCGAGTGTGCATAATTTCATGGGAGGGGTCCTCAACTTTGTTTGCCCTATGCACCCCTTTAACCATTGTAAGGGAATCGCAAGTTTACCCTCAAAATTAAGCCAATGGTCTTTGACTACAACGTCCTTTCATTGAAGAGGGCGTAGCCCGACCACTTAACCTCCTCCCCTCTCTTCCCTCGCCCTGAAGAGAAGCTGAACGGCCGCTCAAGTCCACATAATGCACTAATCAATTCAGGTCGGACCCGTGACCCTAACATGGGTTAAAACAGCAAGAATTCCCCTAAGAGTTGTGAAATTAGAGGAGCGTCGTCCTAAAGCCAGAAAGTTCCTTAGTGATGGCTGAATGACGCTTTAAGAAAAAACCGTTACAGGAGGAGACTTAATGCAGCCGTCCATGAATCCCCTCCTCCTTCCCCTACCCCCACTGGGGTAGAGAAGTATAAAATTAAATTACTTTGGGAAAAACGAGGTAGATTACGTTAGTCATTAAGGCGACGAAGACCGGTAAGAGGCCCGGCTACCAACAAAAGGGACGCTGAAGAAGCTCATCCCAAGCCAGTTCCTGGTGGTCACACCGAATTTAGATTCCTGCCAGAGCTAGATCGTTAGAGAGATCTAGACAGCGAAGACCGGCATAAGTGCCAGGCAAACAAACGGGAGGAACTCAGAAGAAGCTGTAGTGGTGACACCGAATTTAGATGCATGTCAGAGGTAGATCCTTAGAGAGATCGAGAAAGGGAAGACCGGTATAACTGCTCGGCAAACCAATGAGAGGAACCAAGAAAAAGCTACTCTTCGAGCAAGATCCTGGTGATCACACCGAACTTTAAGTTAACTTGATTTAAGAAACAAGTTTAACTAACTCTCGTCAGAGAAACCTCCTATCCTGGTGTATCCCAAAACACAGAGATAGTCCTCGCCCTTGAGGAATACCCCTAATTGAACTCCCTCAAGCGCTCCCCGTAAATCAAAAGATTTACGCATTGGTTCATCGCTCGCCAGTACGAATTATTCCCAGAGTATCCCAAAGAGTAGAAGAAACATTCTTTCCTTATCTCGGGGTGAGATCATTTCCTCCAGAAGGCGTGCGTCTCTCCATATGCCACACGCTCCGAGGTCTTATGCGGCTGTAAGACATTCCACCTTCTAGCCATCTGGACATTGATCCACGCGTCGGCCCGGAAACAACATTCTTTAGGTGACAACACTTGAGTTCAAGGTCAAACTCAAATCCGATTCTAATGGAATCTCGTAATGTATTTAAACCCATGGTATCTGTTTCGTTGAGGTTAGTTGCATTTAATATTAAAGTGCGCTGTTGGTCAACCATTACTATAAATTCAAGTATGTAATTTAGAAAGCCTCACCTAAAAATTTGTTCAATTCATTTCTGTGTATTTAGTTTGTAAATTTCATTGGTTCCTGTTTTTAATTAAAGTTCTAGTTTTCTTCTAAACATTTTTTTTATTAACTCCTTAAACGCTGAGCAAGGCACTAAGAACTCTCAAAGATAAACGTAATAATAATAATAATCAGAATCAGAATATAATCAAATATAGCACTCTTAGAGTTCTCGTAATCACGGAGCTTTCTAGTACGTAAACAACCCATACGTAAGAACACCACCCATTTGGTCATTCCTATTCCACGACAACCATATTTGAGAATCTCATTTCCCTCTTTCTTAGATTGTCTTCTCAAAAAAGTGCATTCCAAATAATGTGCATATAATAGTACATCTACATGGATTGTTTTTTAGTGAATTTTTACAAGTTTAATAGCAATTGTAAATGTTGATCGATTTTAAAACCCGAATAAAATTAAAATAGTTTTTTAATATTCATAATTAATTACTTAACAGACCAAACTGAATCATACTGCAATAAATAAAAGTTAAAGAGAATGTTAAGGTATTTATTGTAATTCAATAAACCTAAAATAGAATGCCATATTATTGTAATTTAATCAACAAAAATATTTAACACAAATATCAATATTCTAACAATTACAGTCTGCCAATCCGTATTCCCAATTTCCCTCCCAGTTAAGGATCCCTGCTTGAGAGAGTCAGCCGTTCTAGGTTGTGCCCTAATATTACACTTGCTTCATTATAGGTGATGCACCTGATAGCCATTGACTGGACGATTTTACATAAATTGTGTGGCCGCCAGAAAATAAGAACGCTCTGTTTAAGGTCACAACAAGAGCTCAAGTTAAAGAATGAAACACTCCACAGCTTTCCCCCTTTGTTCCCTCTAACTTTTACAAATGGATTAGCATCGTCCATCAATATGACTCCGGCTAAATTTACCCATTTTCAAGGCAAATGCCTCTCTTTAATGTAGATCCTTGAAAAGGCATCGGGGGCGAGGCTGTTGTTACCGCCATTAGCTCTGGAATTATATTCTCATATGTCAACGGTTTAATTTTTCTAAAGTGTATTAGGAGCAAACGCCTTTATATATTGGGAAAAAAATGAACACCCTTGATAAGGTATTTAGCAGTTCTATTGGCCAGATGATCTTAGAGAAATTCGACACCATTGTCATTCCTTTGCAACTTGATTAGGCCGTTCGCATGTGAGATGTGTGAAGAAAGCCCCGATGATAGCTCCATCGTTTTTGCCATAGTTGGCTTTATTAATATTCTATCTTTATTGGGCTGTAAGTTTGTTATTAAACTCGTTAAACATTCAAGCTAATTTCTTCCCAAAGAAATCGTAGGAAGATTGAAATATACCTAATGGTATATATATATAATTTTGGAGACTGAGAGCCAACCTTTGTATAGGGCAAATCTTTCCTCTAAAGTGTGTTACGTACTGCAATGCACCATGCTCGTTTTCTAGTATGAACTTATCTGCATATATGGAGGTATAATGAATACCTTTCGTTGTCTTTCACGTTGAATCTTTGAGTATCTGGTTTCGTGAAGAACTTTCCGGCTTAAAGTTGGGAAACACCAAGATATTTCATCGATTAGATGTGAAGAACGGTTCACTTACTCCATTTCTTAGATGTTTGACGAGGCTGAGTAAAAGCGTAGCAAAATCAGGGTAAATGGGGTTTTTAGTCGCTGGCGACTCTACATCTTACTATGTCGGTCGGTCCGTTTTGCTTTTTTGGGGGGGGGGGTGTAACATTGTACAGAGAAGAGAAAGACGAAAGTGGATGACCGAAGAAATTTTAGTGTTAATCGATGAAAGAAGAAAAATGAAAGGAAATCAAGCAATTTACAACAGGCTAGATCAAAAGATAAAGAGAAAATGCAAAGAAAGAAAGAAAGAATGGATCCAGCACATATGTAAAGAAGTAGAACAAGTGGAAAAAGTGATCACAAGAGAGGGTGACATAAATATCTGGGAAGAGAAGAATGACAAAGTTCTACAGTCAACGATAAAGACGAGAATATTCTGATGGTGTCTAAGGATGTGCTTCATAGATGGATGGAATATATGAATGAACTGTAGGATGATAAAAGAGACCAGAAACCAGGGTAAGACGGAGAACTAGAAGGACTAGAGATACTGAGAGAAGAAATAGTAAATGAGATTAAGAGTATGGAGAAGCGAAAAGCAACACGGTGTATGGAGTAGCCATATAAATTATCAAGGAAGCAGGCAACATAGCAATAGACAAAATAAAAGAATTGACAAATAGAATATACAATACTGTATACATACCTGAACGAATGTAATAATAAACCTTCATAACCTTACTCATAAAGCTAGTAGCAACAGAATGTTCAAAACACAGAACCATTAGCATAATGAGCCAGCTATCAAAGATAATTTTAAGAGTACTTTTAATTAGAATCAGAAACAAAATCAACGAACAAAACCTAATGAGCAATGTGGGTTTAGGAAAGGCAAGGGCATTACAAATGCAATATTTATGTTAAGGACAGTGATAGGAAGGTCAATAGAATTGCAAAAAGATTTGTTTGGGAGGTTTATAGAATTTGAAAAGGCTTTTGACACGGTCAGACATACATAAATGGTAAAAATGCTGAAAAATATTGGGCTGCATAAAAAAGACATAAGTTTAATAACAAATTTATACTTGGACCAAAAATCTAACATGGAAAAGGTGTAGAAAATACAGATTGGATAAATATCAATAGGGGGGTAATCTAGGTTGCTTACTACTACCGGATATATTTTCATTGTACGGACAAAAATGTATTGAAGACAAAAGAATTAGAACGCATCAAAATTGGAGGAAAGAATATTAATAGTATATATTGTGCTTGCAGATGATACCGCTATAATTGCAGACTCAGAAGAAGGTAATTGTTAAGATGAGCGGCTACTCATTTTTCGCGAGTAGAATGCGATCTAAAAACTATAGGCATAATCATATTTAGCATTAGACAATTGCATTCAAATATGATGCTTAGCTTTCGAATTAGGAATATTACGATTTTCTTTAAGTTGCGTGGTGGATGCAATCTCCAACAATTAAGTGGTAACTATGAAGCGCTAAACCCCTCATTTTGCAACAAAATAACGAGTTAAAACAAAAAATTGAATGCGGTTATGCGTATATTTTTTAGATTGCATTATTCGCACGCAAAAGCAGGAGCTAAAGATCTTAATAATTACCCCAAAGAAGGGCTACAGACACTTATGGAAGGACTAAGCACATTATGCAATAGAAGAGGTTTAAAAATTAATCTAAACTAAGCAGAAGTAATGGGCATCACCAAAGGAAAGAACAACTAAGAGTACAAATCAACATTGATGAGAACGTAATAAAACGGGTAAACTTATTTCAATATCTGGGAAGCCTTTTGACAGACGACAAAGAGTCTGAGCAGAAAATTAAGAAAAGGATTGTATCAGCAAAAACAGCTTTTGGGAACATGAAAAAACTGATAACAAATAAAGGTATTGGGTTAAAACTAGTAATTAGATTAATGAAATGTTTCATATGGTCTACATTCCGAAGGATGTGAAAATTGGACAGTGAAAAATAGAGTGCTCGAGAAAATAGAAGCTATTGAAATATGGTGCTTTAGAACAAAGATTAGAATACCATAGACTGAAAGATATCGAATAACGAAGTACTGAGTAGAGCGGAAATAAAACGTAAGCTAGTGAATGAAATAACAAGAAAAGAGGTAAAGTTTGTGGGACATGTGCTGGTGGATTTTACTGCAAGAGTAGGAAAACAAGCCCATCTCTGGCAAACATGAAATGCGTAAAATGAACAGTAACAGTCACAGACTGTTAACACTCTGTTCAGAGCATAATCTTATAATCACTGGTAATATATTTCAACTTCTGAACAAATATAAAACCACTTGGACTCAACCCCGTTACAAGCATGGGCATATGATTGATTATATAATAACCAGGCAAAGTGCCTAAAAGGACATTTACCTCACACGAGCAATAAAAAGTTCAGAGTGCTCAAAAGATCATACTATGTTACTCTGCAAGCTAAATCTTATAATACGACCCCCGCTCAGCGCACATGCTCTTCAAAAAGCTAAGTATCAACAGCTTGAAAGATCAAATAAAACGAAATACTCTCAATAGTTCATTATATGTAAATTTGATGGAAGGCCACAATTGTGATAGCTAATGACGTCTGGACCACTCTTTATTCCACTCTGAAGCAGTGTGCAGAGGAGACTAGATTTTTAACCTCGACAACATAAAGATTGGTTTGACGAAAATGCTAAAGACATTCAAATAGTGCTGACGCATAAGAAAAAGGCCCATGATGCCTGGCTCTCAAACCCAAGTTCTGCACATATGAAACTGACTTTTAATAATTTAGGAAAGGAAACTCAACTCAAGCTTCGTTATATGGAAGATGAATGGTGGACCAACCAGCGATAGAACTTGCAATACCTTTCTGACAATAATATCAACATAGGTTCTACAACGGCCTGAAGATTATCTATGGGCCTGTAACACACAATTCACTCCCTGTCAGGTCACAAGATGGCAATCTCCTAAAAGACAAAAGGGCCATTATAAATCGCTGGGGACAGCACTTCCAAACCCTGTTAAATCATAGAAACTTTATAGAACCAAACCTTTTAGATGCAATTCCCCAGGTACCTCTAGCAATGGAGATGGATTAACTCCCAACTTTTGAAGAAACTTTTGCCGCCATACAATTCTTGAAAAATAATAAAATTACCTGGCCCAGATAGCCTTTTCTCTGAACTGTACAAAGAAGGTGTCTATTTCTTGCACTCAAAGATACATGAGCTTATGTCGGTCATCTGGAATACCGAAGAGCCTCCCGTTGAATTTCTGAAATCTGACATGGTGTTTGTGTACCAAAAAAAGGTGATCGAGCACTCTCTGAAGAGAGCAGAGGAATCTCTCTACTGGAAGTAAGTAGCCTCTAAACCTCTGACAAGAATTATGCTTGTTCGATTATCTCCCCCTATATCAGAGAGCACCTTGCCATAAACATAGTGCGGATTGCTTAAAAACAAGAGCACCTGCGACATGATATTCTGTGCAAGACAACTACAGGAGAAGTGCAATAAGCAAAATACATAGCTTTTATTGACCTTCAAAAAGCTTTTTATACAGTCAATAGGGAACTACTATGGACTTTTTATAATGGTTAGGCTCCCCTCCAAAATTTAACTCAATTCAGAAGAAACTACACGATGGCATTCCAACAAAAATACTTGCCTCAGGAGAAAGATCCGAACCTTTCAGCGTTGAATTTGCGGTTAATCAAAGATGTGTCATAGCCACAGTGTTATTAAACATCTTTATATCTGCTATCACATTAGCCAGTCATAATGCAATTGCTCAAGTGGACAGTTTTGCTATCCAGTACCGACGTGATAGCAACCAATTTAATTTAAGAAGACTTCAAGCTCGCACGGAAACTGTGACCAATCATATTCTGGAACTTCAATATGCACACGACTGTGCCTCGATTGCATACACATCACTTTCTTTACAAAGAGCCTTCAATGTCATAGCCGGTCTTTACGAAGCAATGGGTCTGAAAATGAATGTCAATAAAACAGAGATACTAATGCAACGACAGAATCCAGAACCACATCAACGGTGATGACATTAAACAGGTCACAAGTTGCAAATATCTGGACAACAATAATTCAAGACTCTGTAGCCTTTGGAAAACTGCGCCAAATAGTCTTTTAAAACGATAACAGCCAAAAAGCGAAGATAGCAGTCTACACCGCTGTATGTATAACATCTCTACTCTACGGTACTGAAACAAGGACTGCTTACAGAAGGCACATGAGACCATTGGAAGCATTTCATATAAGAAATCTGCAGAAGATTCTTAAGCTAACATGGAAGGACAAATTCCCAATTTAGAAATCCTTCGACGTGCCAGCACAACCACAATTGAGACCATGCTTGCACATAACAACTGCGATGGACTGGACATATAATTCGCATAAGTGATGACAGACCCTTTCGACAAATCCTTGATGGACAACTCGCACTGGGACACCGTAGACAAGGCCGGCCAATAAAACGCTATAAATATCAAGTAAAGGAAACCCTATAAAAGTCTAATATTGAACCCCTGACTCTGGAAGTCAAAGCCAGTGAACGACTAGCATGGAAATCGACGTGTATAAAGGGGCTGTCGCACTTTTAACAGACCATCCACAACGAGCAAGAGGCGAGAAGACAAAGGCGCTACAATCCACTAGTCCAGCAGCCAAATAACTCTGGAATAGAACGAAATTGTCCTCTCTGTGGCAGTGTGTGCATCGCGCATCGGACTACATAGTCATCTTAGCTGGGACGAGCAACAGCTACCATAAATTCATACCCATAAATTAATCTTCGTATTCGAAGGACAGCCATAAGTAAGTAAGCAGGTAAAAGGGAATATGACTGCTTGACAGGAAAATTGAAGGAAAAATAGCGCGTGGGAGATAAAGAAAGAAGTACATGGCCTGTCTGTTGGAGCGAAAGGGTGGAGGAAGAAGTGTAACGGATTTTATGAGAATGACTAGAGGTTGAGAAGGATGGCGTGCCATGATCGCCAACGTTACAAGACCGGCACCGCAGTAAATAAGTAAGTGAATAATAACATTGTAACTATTCAGCCGATTCTAACCAAATTTTAAACCCTTATGTTGTTTTACATTTTCTTTAGATGGATCTAATTGCCAAGGTCCTACCAAGGTTCGTCCTAGAATTATTGACAGTTTTTCAGGTCGTGAGTTCATAAATCAGATTACGTGAGAGCCCGCGAAATTTGGTCAGCAGACCTTGTTTTGGTACAGGACATCGCTTTTGGCTTTGACCTCCTCTGCCAAATGTCACACTCTAACGTATCTTGGTTTCTGAGTAGGTCAGGTAATGAGATAGAGAGAAATAGCCAATATAACATTTATCTGAGCTGACCATCAAATTGTATACCAAGGTTCGTCCTAGAATTATTGACAGTTTTTCAGGTCGTGAGTTCATAAATCAGATTACGTGAGAGCCCGCGAAATTTGGTCAGCAGACCTTGTTTTGGTACAGGACATCGCTTTTGGCTTTGACCTCCTCTGCCAAATGTCACACTCTAACGTATCTTGGTTTCTGAGTAGGTCAGGTAATGAGATAGAGAGAAATAGCCAATATAACATTTATCTGAGCTGACCATCAAATTGTATAGATCAGGGTGTCTCAATATGGCTTCCAAGTGGTCTAGATGTTTCGCCTTTTCCAAAGGGCAAAATATTATATCCCTTTAGGGCAGGGGTGGCGAAACTCTCGTCCGCGGCTGAAATTTTGCCCGCGAGCCCAATTCTTATCACCTCCTGATTTGTATATTTGTAAGCACAAATTTTTAATAGTAAAATTTAAATAATATTTGTAAGTACAATTTCCGTGTTTGTAGTTTAAAAGAAATGTTGCGTATTAATTTTTTTAGATATTAATGCATGTATATATCGCACAATGTAATAAGTTTAAACAACATTCACAAAGATATAAGAGTCAAATTTTTGCTTATCGCCCGCCGACTTCCCTTATTAGAAATTTTCGCCCAAGGCTCAAATAAGTATCCCCACCCCTGCTTTAGTGCTTTTTATGTAGCAAAAGCGGTTAATTTTCGAATATGTGGATTCAGAGAGAGATGGAAATATGCCTTTTTCAAATCCATTTTACAGATAAATTTGCCTCTGCTGAATCCATAGATTTATTTACATGATGGCATTCTCTCAACCCTGAATTGGGTAACGATATTGAGGTTTCTAAAATCGATAAAATGGCACCATCTATTGTTTGCTTTACGGAGCATTGTGCTTGGAGCCGCGGAAGAAGATTGAGATGGCGAAATAACCTCCATATTAAGAAAATGTTAAACTTCTTGTCAAATTCTTCTCTAACAATAGGGATGAGAGGGTAAATCTTCCTCTAAATTAGCTGCGCACACTTTAGACAAATTATATGTTCATATCCTTTTGCCCTTTCGGATCTTCCTGTTTTTTTCCAATCAAACGCAGACAAAAAATATTTGACTTTGATTATTTTATCTTCCTTTAAGACTTAAAAATAGTTTGGATCGAATAACATGTGCTTCACTAGAATTCATTTTATGAGTCATTCCATGCGGATCAAATAAATATAGAGTAAATCTCGTCCGGCAAAGGTTTAGGTAAGGCCTACGACTGTCACTATTATCAACAGTAAGGAATTGGATTTGTCCACGTTGAACAAACTTCTTTAACATTTTATGTGGTACAGAAGAGGTCTGCCTTTGAACGAAATAACAGTTCCTTAAGTCTCATCAGGTAAAAGGTCATTCCATTCCATAATTGGTTCATTTTTGGTATTTCGAAGTAGAAAGGGTGATTCTTCGGCGGTGAATTTTAAACGACGATCCCTCTTTTTCTTATAAAAATACAGTATAAATAAATTTATGTCATAGCTGGATTCTGGGCTGCTATACCAATATAATTATCATGCCTTACTCTTAAATCAAAGAGATGCTGCTACGTTGTGCAAAGTTTATTATCAAGTTGTCATTGAATCACAACTTTCAGAAGATCAAGAGTGGCCGCGCACTTGGCACTCAGAGTATTTCGAATGAAGGAAACCTTAAAGTGCCATGTGGCATTTTGCTCACAGCAAATAGAGCATGGGCCATAAGGTTATGCCACTGATGATAGTTAGCGGCAAATTTTCTTAGGATGCTCTTTAAAACGCCATTGAGGCTTTTGCCCATTTCGTTGCTCTCTGTGTGGTACAGTGATTCAATCGGGTTTTATCGTTAGCATCTTATGTAATTCTTCCAAAATTTCAGGCACAACGTGTTTCCCTTAGCCTTTATCTTTTTCTCTTAAGATTCCTTTTCAGGAGAGAAGAATTAACAGAGATTCAGCAACTATTATTGAATCGATGCTTCGCAATGGTATTGCTTCATATACCCGAGTAGCCATTGAACCATTCTTTGTAATGTAAAGCAACCTAAGATCTTCCTATGAGACCAAACAGCGGATCAATCTGATATACGAGAACAAATGTATTTTATATAATGTGAGATCTACTCTTCCTCATACATTCGAATGACGAAGCAAGTCTCTAAAGCATGATTATGGAACACTTCCGTCTTCAGGATGCCTTAGGACAGCAAATTTCTATAATTTTACTTCACTCTCCAACTCTATTAAGATCGCTGCTGTTACCATCTTTCCACATCTTGCATGTTATTAAGTTTGTAACCATCTATTCGGAATATATATTTAGTTTGTTTCCGAAGATGTTAAAAATAGTTTCGAAACGCGTCAGTTTTCTAAAGTCTAAGATAAACTGTTAAGCTACTTTCTTCCTAAAAATCTTGGTTTAAATGAATTTAGTAAACTTATTCAACGGTTTAATAATAGTCCTCTAAATAAATACACACACACACACATATATATATATATATATATATATATATATATATATATTTATATATATATATATATATATATATATATATAAATATATATATAGCTTGCGTTTCGGTATGTGGACTACAGCTAAGCTCAAGAGGGTTTTCATTCCAGGATTGAAATACCTTTCTTATAGTGGCAAATTCTTGTAAAATATATTTATTACTTTTCTCATTTTTCTGTATTTGCTCCCAATCGAAAACTTTCATTATGTTTTTGAATAATCTCTTTTTGATCTTTTTTTTTGTAATGGTATTCTTTATTTTCTTCTAAAAATTAATAATATTCTTGTCTTTAAATACTTCTTCGTATTCAATATTTAAAAAATATATTGTATTCAAATCTTTGTCATACTTATTCTTATATTAAGGGAGTAAAAAGCATAAGGTGATAAAAAATGGTAGCTGTTGTAAATTAGTTGAATAAAAGCTTCCAATATACGAAAGATTATTCATAATTTTTTTTACACCCTCTAATATTTCCAGCTCGAAATAAACTCTTAGAAAGAAAACCAATGAAGAGAGCCAAAATGGAAAAAAGATCTTTCCTTCCCTTAAAATCTACACGATGAAATATCGTCTTATAAATAGGCCCCAGAAAGTGTTTTAAAATTGGAAGCAAACGATACTTTTGCAATCTACTCCCTAACTTTTTCAGACGAATGGAAATTCTCATATTCTCGTTTCTATTTCCCTAACCAATTAACGCAGTAAATACTCCAAGTTAAAGGCATTTGAAATAAATATGCAAAGCAGTGGAAGCTTACCTCGCCACCTGGGGGGAAAGCCAGCCCAACTCAGTGCCAGCCCCAAGCTCAGATGAAAGGGAGGGTTGGAGTTAGGAAGGTTATCCGTCCGTAATCTCTCGTCTAAAACATTAAGGAAAGAGTTTGTTAGCGAGAAACTTCTCATCAACAAGGGCGGCCCTGGTTAGGAAAAAGCAGAGAAGAAGAAGAAAGGAATTTGATAAGCCCATTTAATATACCAAAAAACATCCGTCTATATGTCTTATCTGGCTCTAGCAACCATTGATTTGTTCTCAAAAGAATTCAAATGTTTTCAGTACATATTTCTTAATAATTTACTGTTAGTCTAGGTTTTGCATATAATACTTATTTTCTAGCCATGGGAAAACATTTACCGGAGGTGCTTTTATATACCACTAAAAATTCACAATAATCTGCCATAATTTAAATAGAATACATTTTATGAACTAGACGATTTTTAATTATGTAATTTGTAATAAAAAAACCAAATTATTCCATAATAATTTTTGTTTTTTCTACCTTTCAAGGAACTTTTGGGATACACTATGTAAGAAGAAGTGGTGAAGACGCTCTACTTGTCTCCTACTAATTTACTCGTGGTCTGTTTGTTTAAATCAATCCATATTTTCTAGAGCTAAATGCAAGAGAAAAATCAGAACTCTTTGTAAAACTAAAAAAACAATTATCCTATATAATTTTATTTTGGTTTCTCGTTTGTAGGGGCTAGGAAATTTGTACATAGTTCTTGCTAAAAATTAAAATGGAAAAGCTATTTTAGAAAGAAATTTGATAGTACATTCGAATATAAAAAACAACATAAGAAATAGTCATAATTTATAATTAGTTTGTTTTAAAAAATTCCAAGGCAGTCAATAATCATATTTATTTTTTTCTTAACTTAACCCTTGCTCTTGATCAATCTGTACAAGAAAAATAAGATAAATAAATACTTATTATTAATCTACTCAAAATTATGTTCTTAAATATATATATATATATATATATATATATATATATATATATATATATATATATATATATATATATATAAGAGAGAGAGAGAGAGATATGAGAGGATGAGGGGGAGTCCATTAAATAAGTTCAAATTTAGATTTGTAAAAACGTTGATAAAAATAACTTTATTTTGAACCGGGCTTTTAATAAGATGAATGATTGAGTTAGTGAACTTAAATAACTTTTCTGGTTGAAGGAGTAAATGTGAATGCGAATAGAAAGACTTCTCAATCTTATCTACGGATCTCTGGGTAAGGAACTGAGTTAAAAGTCCTACCTCTGTGGATGGAGCACAATGTGAAGACGAATAGAAGAGACTTCTGCTTTCTGAATTAATTTGACCGACTGTGTGAATAATGCGGTATAATGTCCGATTGTTTTTCAATGTTTAGATTAAGTGAGCTTCACTAATGGGGTTTCGGGGAAGGAGCTTTGCCTGAAGTAAATGATCGTTGATGTGTCTTTAAGAGAGAGAGAGAAAGAGTAGAGCATACTCAAAGGAATTTATCTTGTGATTTAGAATGGAAATATGGAAACAGAGACAAATGCAATGGTCGTCGAGATAATTGAACCTTGAAACTGAATAAAACCGTGTACGAGTGCAAATGGGTTGCCTTATATAACTCCTACTTAGTAAGAAACTATTTCTCCAGGCGCAGCTGAAACGTATGCCTGGATATCACAATTTTCTGGTAGAAAACTATATTTCGTAAGGGGATGATCCAAATACTATTCCTAAAATTTAAGGTTTGTATGAGTAGTCTTGAAGTCTTTAATAATGATAAAATAAGGTTTTTACCGACGCAAATCAGTAAACGAATTTTATTTTCTAAGATAATTAATACTTCATATTGCACATTAAGTTAAAATTAACCTTATGAAAAAGGTAAGTTTATTCGTTCTCTTAAAATAGAGCTAGAACCAGAAAGACGTAATTGCTTGATGGGATTCGATAAATAGCTGGCTGCAAAGGATTTATGAAAGTTAAAACGATCTAGCCCCGATCATAATTTCGAGTAATGCTCATTTAGCATGTCAGCAAGTGTTAGAATCTAGACATGGAGAGCAGAGCTCTTGATTCTTCTCACTTCCATCTCCACACATCTGTAATCAATGGAAAAGACGTTTAAATGATATGTACTGAAAAAGTAGAGCATTAATTATTTTACGAAGACTTTTCTATCACATACGTAAGCCTCTCAAAAGATAAAATACGAGTATAACAAAATTTTGGTATAAGCGGGTATGTAGAAACAGCCACAACAAAAGTTTAATTATTTACGTAGGAAATATCATTTTCGAAGATTTTTCATTAGAAAACGTTCTGTGATAAAAAGACAAAAAATTAAAGAAAGAAAATTGACTTGATAGGAATTTTAGTTACGCTGACAGTACCGAATAGATTTTAGTTAGTAACAACCTGTAAAAATAAAGGCTGGAACATTTTGTCGAGCTTTACTTAATGCTTTTCTAACTTGAATTGAGGAGGATTTCTTGCGTGAAAAGCTCCTTCTTCAGAGTTCTTAAAAAGCTATTAATAGTTTTCTGGCCTAGCTGTCTTGATTTTCAATAAGAAAATCTTATATACACTCGAAAAAATAGTAAAGATTGACTAAATAGTAGAAACCAGTTCTGATCATAATAATGATCATTAGAATGAATATTTGAAGTAACTGTAATAAAAAAATTCTCATGTTTCAAACGGAAACTCTAGATATGACGTTACATCTCCATGTTGTTTAAAAGGCCAATCATAAAAATAAACAAATGACAAGAGGTACAGGGAGTGGACAAAATAATGGAAACACCTGGTGTGATAGAACGAGTTCAGAGCTGCATTCATTTCAACTTCTATCACATTTTATTTAAAACCATGAGGCTACCCACGTGCATCTTCGATTCGAGGCTTGGAGTCTTATCAACAGCTACCGGACGCCAATGTTTAAACAAGGAGGTTATCGTCCCCCCGTTCGCCCCCATACGCCGACCTCGCCAGATCGAGTTAGGCTTATGAACAGATAAGGCATTTTTCTCCGGCCCGGCAGTGCGTTCCCTCCAAGCTTTCACTCCATTTTCCCCCACGCCAAGGAGATGTCCTGGCTACTTATATGGAAACTTTACCACTAAGATCAGATTGGAGATCCAGATTTTCGTCGCGAAACATCACCACGACCCTCTCTCCCTTTGTGCGCCAAGGGACCTCGACCTCGAGATTCACCATCACTTGTCCAGAAAGAGGACAATATTCCTTGAGTGCCAAAGGTTCGAGCCTTTCCGACGTCAAGTCCCCAAGGCTTCCCCCCCCCTGTTGTTCAAGGGAGAACAACATTAGAACAGCCATTGTTCGTTTTGAGCCCTTCGCCAAGAAACGGTTCTCATCCCCCCCCTGTTGTTCAAAGGAGAACAGCATTAGAACAGCCATTGTTCGCTTTGAGCCCTTCGCCAAGAAACGGTTCTCACCCCCCCTGTTGTTCAAGGAGAACAACATTAGAACAGCCATTGTTCGTTTTGAGCCCTTTGCCAAGAAACGGTTCTCACCCCCCCCCCCTGTTGTTCAAGGAGAAAAACATTAGAACAGCCATTGTTCTTGAGCCCGTAGACAAGAGACGGTTCTCATTCCCCCCTTTGTTCAGAAGAGAACAAAGTAGAACAGCCATTGTTCTTCAAGCCGTTCGTCGAGTAACGGTTCTCCTTTCCAAGACGCCTCGTCGGGATCCTTTTTCGGCTGGAACTCGCCAGCGGACCGAATATTCCTTCAAGTACCTTCCACTGCACCCTAATGAAAAGTTACGTAAGCCAAACGTCACCTTTTGAGTATTGATCCCTTTTTGCCAATTCTATCCTGTGCTTTAAATTGTTTATCGAACCATCCCATCTCTTTAACTCTATATTTGTTTTACCTTTTTTTAAATCCTTTAAATCCTCGGATTAGCCCGAGTCTCCACGACCCTTTCCATTCTGTTTATGTCAATATTTTCCGTTTTTGTGTATTGTTTACAGCTATTATTAATAAAACTCTATTTTATTAATGATAGCAATATTATTATCCTTGAGCTCAGTTCCACTTCTTAAGCATATCGAAGATATATAATATCGGCCGCCAGACAGTAAAACGCACTCTAAAGATAATTAAGGAAGTTCCCTCAACGAATAGTGTTATATATAGTATCGTCGGGAGTCATTCTACGACACCTAGTATTATAATAGTATAGTTTGGAAGATTAATTAAACTGTCTAAGCCTTGCCTATGCTTATGTTTGTTGATTGATAATATAAGTACATCATCTTGTGCTAATAATATTGTTTTTTTGCAAATATTATCCAAATAAGTTTATTAAATCTTATAAAAATGAGCGATCTATCTGATTTCCAAAGAGGTCTGATTGTCGGAGCTCGGATGGCAGGTGCTACTATCACTAAAACAGCTAAACTGGTTTGCGTATCGAGAGGCACAGTCTCAAGAGTAATAAAAACAAAAAAAAAACGTCTTCCTCATTGCAAAACTCAGGAAGGAAACCAAAACTGTCTGATAGGGACCGTAGGACTCTTACACGGATTGCTACAAAAGAACATAAAACTACAGATACCAGAATCCCTGCAGAACTCAATAATCAAGTCCGGAACCCAGTCTCAACAAAAACTATTCGCCGTTAATTACATAAAGCCGGATTTCAAGGAAGGGCTGCAATTCGAAAACCACTACTCTCAGAAACAAACGTTCAAAAGCGTTTAGAGTCGTGTAAAAACCATCGGATTTAGACATAAGAGCAGTGGAGAAGGGTGAGAATTCTCTGACGAGTCCTCCTTTACCTTATTTCCCACCTCAGGCCGTGTATACGTTTGGAGACAGCCAAAAGATGCATTTAATCCAGACTGCTTGATCACAACTGTTAAACATGGAGGAGGCTCTGTAATGATCTTGGAAATACGCCAGCCCAATAGTCTCCCTTCATGGTAGAATCAACAGTCAGGACTATTTGAGTATTTTAGCTTATCAGATCCATCCTATGGTTCAGGAATTGTTTCCGGATGGAAATGCCACCTTTCAGGATGATAATGCTCCTATTCATACTGCTAAGGATGTAGCTGAATGGCACAAGGAACATTCCAGTGAAGTGCAATAACTTATCTGGCCACCACAATCACCAGATCTCAACATCATGGAACATTTATGGTGCATTTTAGAAAAAACAAGTACGGAGTCGATATCCCCCACCATCATCATTGAAAGAATTTGAGACTGCTTTAGCTGATGAATGGATGAAAATTTCCCTGGAAACCATTCAAACTTTGTACGAGTCGATTCCGCGCAGAATTCAATCTGTAATTATTGCCAAAGGTGGTCCTACCCCTTATTAAAATAAAGTTTTCCGAAATTACATGGTGTTTCCATTATTTTGTCCACCCCCTGTATTTGCAATTCTAAAGGATATTGAAAATTTTGGGAATTTTTTTGTGTTTCGGGGGCTCTTAAACATTCCTAGAATAAACTTTCGGTACTAACAAATTCTTTTGATCGTGCCAGTCTACTTATATTCACCTAATAGAATTTTTTCAAGCTTGAAGCCACCAAATACATAGGATTAATTGATTATTGAGGGCTCATCGAGAAAGCAATCTCACAAGAAAACATATAACCGATTAAATCCCGGATGAGCCTAAAAAATAAGACAATAGATCTAATAAAGAGGAAATATGTAGTGAGGGTGTAATGTTTGAACCTATCAGAATTATGGTTTACAGATAGTGTATGCTTTAGTACAGTCCTCTCTACAGAGTTTTGTACAAAAATAGAGCAAGAACTTAACAACTTTGAATATGATCATCAATGGTAGTTCATTGCCCTAATACCAAAATATACATTAATTATTATTTTTTAATCTGTTTTAGATTCATTTATTAAATGTTCCGAATTTTATATATATTTTAACTTCTATTCAGCGTTATTGTCCATAATTAGTCACTTTTGAAGTGTACCGAAGTACTAGTCAAGACGAAAGAACTCTTCTCACAAACGATAGGAAAAGAAAATAAATTAGTAAAACTGGCTTTCAAGAAAAATCCTGATATATTTATACTAGGTAATGCTTCGCTACCGTCCCCTATGCGGGGAGCTTGCGCTTCACTAGTACGATTCAAATTTAAAATCTAAAAAAAAGCAGCCATGATCAAATTTTTATAAATTTAATGAACTTCGCCAATTATAATGATTTTAAAAAGGAACTCTAAACTAAATTTCCCCCCTTTCAAAATATCACGTTGCTGAAATATAGTTATAGAAGAAGATATATAATAATAAATTTTCTGAACTTCACCATTTGTAATTCTTTAGGTTTTAAAATATTCACAAAATTTCGATACTTATATTTATTTATGAACTTCACCATTTTGTTTCTTTGATATTATAAAAGAATTAATAGAAATAACTTTGATAAAAAAAACATGTCATAACCAAACTAAGATAAAATTATTATTCAAATACTCAAACAGATCCCTTTGTTTAATTATAGAGTTAGTGATGATGATATATATATATATATTTATATATACCATTTACAAAAGAAAAATATACTTCCTTCCCATATAATCACTTTAAGATCAATTTTACTAGTTACCTTAAGTGGAAATAGAAAGGTAAAAATACATTTAATTTTCTTAATTTAAAATTATTCAAACTTTATGATTAGTTTAAATACTAATGCATGAACAACATCATTTTAAATTCTAATTACATCAAATATACTTACATACTTTTAGTCTTTTAAGAAGTGCTTTATTCCGAAGCTGGATACATATCAGTCCTTTGAAAAATTAACCATTAGGAAAGAGTTGCAACATATGAATATAGTTATATATTCATCGTACAAAATCAAAAACAATTTTTCATAGTCTTTTTTATTATTCTTTGCTCTCTAAATTAAATAGCACGCGAATCCCGAGACCTTCCTGAAAAAACTTTACGAAATTATCTTCCTTCTATTTTCTGTAATAAAAACAAAAGCATCTGGTGAAACCCATTTATCTCGAGACAAACAAAAAGGAAAAGGCTTCACAGAATTTGCACCAACTCCAGCTGCACTTTTAAACGCTAAACAATAAAGTGAAGAAAGTTGGAAGTTTTACTTTAAGGAAAATAAAGCCTTCATTTCATAAATTTCGAACTGCAATAAATTTATCTGAAAGCAAGAATTATACATCATCACAAAAGGATGGTTGTTATTTGAAAATAGCTTTCTTTTTTCTTGCAATCTTTGACAATTCGACAAGGGACATCATTGCAAATATTGACTGCAAGCATCAATTGTTTATTTGTAAATAAAATGGGTTTGTACTCTATTTTATGTATTTCAACTTCAAATTTTATACAAACATACTAAATTAAAATTGTCTTATATGAAATAATATAGTCGTCTCAAAACTTTTGGCTCTGAGTGTAGGATTTATTGTAAAAGTTAGTGATAGAAATGAAGTAGAATGCCATCTCAAAGTTTTGGAAAGATTTACGTTGTTTTTTTCGAACGTCTAACAACGCATTTACCCTTTTCTAGGTGTATATAGATGCGAAAAAGAAAGTAGGAGATTTAAAGATAAGAGAGGACTGGCCTGGGTAAGTGAGGTATTTGGTGTAAAAAAGAGTGTGATTAGATTGTGATTGAAAGTATTCTGAACTGGTATGGGAATGTAAAATAATGGATGTAAATATAGAAAATATAGGAAACTGATTTTCTTGGTGAAAGAATGGCTTAGAACTTCGCTTATAAGGTGGGATTTTTATGTGAATGTTTTATGAAGGTTTCCATAGATTTTGCTTGTGAGCCTGAGTGCTTGGCTCTTTCTACCCATGCATAAACTCTGAATCGACAAAATACATTTTGCAGGGAAAATATTATGGTTGGCAGTCGTGAATATTAAGGAATTAAGCGAGATAGATGTTTGCTGATAGTTTTAATGACATTGCATTGTTCTTTAAAAAAAAAACTGTTTAAGGCCATTTTATTAGAAAGTGATGTGTGTCCAGCTCATTCCAAGAACAATGATAAAAGAAAAAAGTTCAGAAGACTTAGGCTTTATATATGGGAGGTTTAAAACAAATTTAACACAAATTGAAAGCGAGAATGCTTCTGATTGGCTAAAGAATGTGTTGAAATGTTTACAGGGAGAGAAATTAATTATCAAAAATTGGTTATGAATAGGAGGGAGCTAAATTCTGTACTGCGCTGTGATAGTCAAGGGAGCTACATTCCATCACTGAATTTTTTCTTCGAGGATAAAGGAAATAATTTGAAAATAATTTTAATTTCTTTCCACCACGGGTTTTCAGCACAAAGAGAGGTAGAAAAAGTGGAAGGCTCCCTATCAAAAATACTGAATAGGCACTAGTGCTCTCCCCACGCACGGTCAACCTGGAAACTCACGTTCCATCTCCCTTTCAAAGCAAATTTCCGTAACACATCTCTAGATTTAAATAACTTCTCTGGCATTTAACGCTGGTTTAGAACACCGGTTCCTGAATGTTCCAGTGGAGCGAGAGCGGAACGCAACATATGCAGACTAAACGTATCGTTGAAGGCTCTCCTCATCGGGAAGTAAACTTCAGTTGGCAGATACCTATCTCTTGTAAGGTGATCTTGTCTGCAAGGAGCTGAAACCTGGGATTAATTGTGAAGTCACTCTATAATGGGGGTCTACCGTTCAAATAACCGAGCAGAAGAAAGGATCTCTGCAACCGTGCTACGAAGCGGCGGATATCCCCAAGTTAAAGTTGGTTGACGGTTGAATTGCGCAAAAATTCAGTATAGATCTTTGCCATGGTTAGTTTCACTGTCCCTGCCTGAAATGATCTATTTAAAAGAGAAATAAGATCGGAAACATTATCCTGGGTGTAAATCGCGCATCATCCCGCCTGCCCCACATTTCGCCATCCTGAGGTGGCAAACCCTTTATCCCCCGAAAGGTTGTGCATGAGGCAGTTGCCCAGTATAGTCGCCAGCAGAAATATAGCTAAAACAGAGATGGAGCAGCCTCTGCTGCTACATTCATTTGCCCGAGTCTATGGCAAATCTGTTTACTAAATATGCCTAAATGGCATATTCCCTCTAAGGAATGACTGTAGTCTTTCCTTCGTCAGAACTTGAGGCCAAAATATGAACTGAAGGCGCTGCCACTTTCAAGGACTTATCGTGTGAATTTGGGCTCGATATGCAATTCTCTTCCCCCTCGATGCTTTTATTGGCGGGATTTCCTCTTTTCGAGTGTCCCGATTCTCCGAGTGGCCCAGTCTAGACCTAGATTGAGGCCAAGGATCCGAAACTCTTTTACAGCACAGCTTTACGAACACCGACTACGGCTTCCCGACCAGTTTCAGGCGTTTGGCTCCCTGTGGTTTTAATGACACGGTAGAGACACGCTACTTTTTCTCCTTACCGGTAACGGTAATGCTGTAGGGGGGGCGGGAAACTTTTTATTAGCGCTCGGAGGATAGTAAGTGACGGCAGAGTTCGCCAAAAGTTTGAGAATGGACATAGTAGCAAAACGTGTCGAAAAAGAGGGTGCCTTTTCAAAATATGAGGCACAACACCTCCCAGGTAGTTCTTGATGCGCCAGGACTATGTCGTAGCTTCACGAAAGGAGAGAGGTTCCGCAGCCTGTAATTTCCATATTTGCTTCTCTAAGAGATAAGCTCCACATTGCTTTAGTAAGCAGGGTGCGTCTCTCCGTAATTAACACAGTCGGTCATAAACGTAAAGGACTTAACATATACGCTCTTAAAGTAGCTTAAACAGAGTTCGGATTATCCCTAATTTACCCTTCTACAGGAGTGATTTGTTTGGGGGAAGCGGTGATCGTGGTATCACCTTTATGAATGCGGTACGAATTCAAGCACACAGTAAAGATAACAACTGGTACCCACTGACAGAGGGAGCCTGTCACAATCAAATGTGATGATGAGTGTAGTGCAGTGGTTCATAACCTTTTCTAAGTTATTACCCCAAAATGCAATTTCGGAATTATCAATTACCCCAATGAACATAAATATACACCGCGATATTGGATATTTTCTTTTATTTTCGCAGCCACATGATGAACAGCCAGGGTGATATAGCCCGCCTTCGGCAGTATATATTAAAGGATCCAGCACAAATGCCAACTTTTCCATTTTTATTTATATCAAAACCAGCCATGATAAATTCAAAATATTTAATACAACAATAAAAATACGTATTAATCAGTGATCCCTTTATGCTTGCCCTGGTTCTTCAGTGTGAGGTGTCGAGGAATAGGCCGAGGGGTGGTTGGAGTTTTCCCAGACTCTTATATATATACATATATTCTATTATCCCAAATGCGGAGGGTTCGTCGTACTACTCCTTCTACTTTGCTCGGGCCGTGCCCTGAATGGGTTTATTGACTCAGAGTACTTATGGGTTGGCTACAGAGGGATTGGAATGAACTTTGCCAGCAAGCGACTCAAAGGAAGTTAGATACACAACAATATGAAAATAAAGTTTTAATGGACGCTAAACAAGAAAATATATATATACAAATAGTGTGATTTGAGAGATAAATCAATAAGTGAATCTCGGATATCTCACTTGGCTTGTAAGTAACTATTCACTATGTAAATCCCTATACACTTCTAATATTGGTAAGCTTCGCGGTGAAGTTGGGAATGTGACAGGGAAGGGTTACCTTGGAACCTGATGTTCGGGTGGCGCTGGTGAGTGAAGGTCGTGAGATAAGGGGTGGAGACGATGAAGTAGGTTCTCTAGAGACCGACCTGATCCCACAATTAAATAACGATTCTGCTGGAAGATGGCGGTGACGGGAGCTTTTGTTAAAGAGGGCCCCAGGCTCGTGAACTCCGAGGAATCTTAGGTGCCTCTGTGAGGGGGGCGAAGTGACCTATCGAGGCATAGGGTCACGGAGAAAAGCCGATATGAGATCTCTCGCTTAGGGAACCACAGTGAGGCTGTTTGTAGCTTCGACTCTCACATGTGAGTACGAGCTTGGGCCCACACTGATTTTCAGACCAATGGGGTAAGGAGCGTCCCTAACTGTGACTGATCCTCTCTCTGAAGACTTGATGCTTCGACGAATTACCACAACACTGAGATAGATGGCAATTCCTGCCCCGCCAGACTCTGTGCAAGCTCTACTACTGAGGCTTAAACGAATTCATCTTTTTATACTAGAAACTCGGGAGAGGTTCGCAGGGCTCCGGAAGTAGATTTGATATCAAGCGTCCTTCTTCGGGTGAGAGCAGCCTGATTCTCTGCTTCATTTCGTCTTTTAAAAACTTCGAGGAACCAACGGAAGCCAATATAGGCTCCCATCTATCGATAACCAGTCCAGGACGGAATTCGGTGGTTAGCTGAAATGGTCAGCGGGTTCTTCCGGAGTGAGAGGAACCAGATATTGGGCCGGAAGGGCAAGTTTTGATAACCGGCCTGCCTGGAAGGGAGGTAGGGAAACGGGGTGCATTATGCTATTCTCCTACATGACGGTTGAGCTTCCATTGCCTATGCAATTTCTTCTATTCTGGGCTTGGTGACAGAAAGGACTGCACGGGCGTCAGATGACACGTTGAGTCTGATACATTTCTTGGTCTGCGTTCCCAGGACAGTAGAGAAAGCTTGCTTGAAGAGATAGGTGGCAGAAAATTCTATGATAATTTGTACTGCTCAAGAGGCTAGTGTTGGTATATTTTGCAAACGAGAGATCCATAAGATGTCTAGACTAGCCTTGACCTCAACGATTAGTTTCCATGCATTATTTTTCCTCACTGTGATAAATTCTTCTTTTTCTGGAAGTCCTTATCAGGAATATCTTCACTGACATCCAAAGTATTTCTTACCCATACACTGTTGGTACTATTCAAATCTGTAAAATACTTTTACAAGCTTTCCAGAGGACGGTAAGGTGATCTTTAATTTATGTCTTCATGTAGTTGAGGATATCTTCAGTATTCAGCTTATTCAAGAAGGCATCCAATGTAGGGAATTGTGCAAAAATTCCCTTTCCAATATGTTTGATACATAGTTGCAATTTCCCACTAAAGAAATCGATATTTTTCCGGAGTTATAGTGACTTAGTATTTTTTCCCTAAAGTTTTAAATTGCCTCTTTTCATCTCTCAAAGATATCAGCTAGGTAGCACAAACGTGTGACCCATAATTCATCGTAACATAAATCCACGAGGCATGATCCTTTCTCTTGAAAAATATATGAAGTAATTCAGCGAGCTGAGCACCATGTACAAGAATGTTCCCAGGTGAAAGATAGCGAACTTCATTATAGTACAGTATATTTTTATAATGTGCTCCCAATTTTTCAAACAGCTCATTGAATATACAACTGTTTAATCCTTTCGATTTGACGAAGTTTACAAGCTTAATCACGTCATCCAAAACAATATTGATGTACTTGAGCAGGCTGCGTAGAGTCAAGGCATAACGATGAATGAGAGAGTGCACAACCTCGATATTTTGGTTCTTTCCCTTCAACAAGCCATTGAATACTTTGCCCTGGCCAATGATGCTTGGATCTCCAGAACTGATACCTGGGAAACCTGGTTCCATTCCAGACCTGCCGTTCTCTGGAACCCACCCACTCTGTGGAAGATATCTGCACCTTTTGGACTTGTCGGCAATTCTTCAAATAGTAACATTTCCTCCTTGATACTTTCCTCATGGACATGTCTAATGAAGCCAATCAGAGCTTTCATCAAACTGCATTGAATTCTGAGATAGGAACTGGATAATACTTATGAAATAAGTTGTTCATGAATTTCTAAGGCGAGATTGCCTATCCTTCTACCAATTATGTTGTTAGAGAATGAAATATCAGTGAGCTTTTGGCTTGGTCCAAACCACATTATTTTTCCACCATTATGGTAAAATTAACTCTTCAGCAATTGTATGTGGCTTTTGAGTTTTTGCTATTCGATATGCCACTTTATATGAAACTTCAACATCAGCCGCCAGTTGTTGCGAGGCAAGTCCAGTTTTCAAAACTTTACAGCCTGCAGATTGTTTGCCTTTTGTTGAAAAAATATGATACTCTGGGAGAAACTTCCGGGAAGACACTACATGAGATGTTCATTCATCTTTCCTATTTTCAGAATTTCATTGATGAGAACTTTTCAGCACAACAAACATTGTGGGCGATCTCCAAAAGTTCAGGCATATTCACAAAGCCATACTGTAAAAACGCCTCATTGTAGGTTCGGTTCCGTGTGACTTTACTTGCAATCCTGTGATAAACACATGTATGATCAGCAAGAAACAAAAGCATTAGCAGAAAATAATAAGATAAATAATAATAGTAAATACAAATAGTGATTATAAACCACAGCGAATATAATATCAATTAAAATAATCTGTAATAATGCTACTACTAATAATAATTTTAATTTTTATAATAGTTTTCCTTAATATTCTCTAAACTCGAGTTTTTTTATGCGAGTGCTTAGCAACACCTTAGCAACGTACCTTGCTACACGCCCAGCATCGATTTTCTGTCAACTACCGCACCCCTCCCTGGCCCTTTGTGCCAACGTGACTCAACATTGGGTGCCCGACAGCTCATCGGCGCCTCGCATCACACCAACGTCCACTCGCTTCTTAGATGTCCTCGGATCATGTCGCCTCTCATGTACTTATAACAGTCATTTTCTGCCTCGCGTATCGAATACGTTGCAACCCTTTCTAACTACACTTCTTAACTATGTAGACATACTTTCCGACACCACCATACTGGATGTTAACCGCTCTGTGCTCTCGTGCACTGCGGCCCGCACAGAAACCGGTCCACATAATGCCTGTCTCTGTATAATAAAAGTATGATGGTAGACTATATTTTGGGGCTGATTCGATTTAGAAACTTACATAATAAGCGTAAATCACTAAAAACTACTCATTTCTACTAATGTTGTAATGTTTACAAAAGTGATATTATGCCACGATTTACATATCAAATCGTACCTTTTCCGATGCTCACACAGTTTCTTCAGTTTAAATCATTTATTGTCTTGACTCTCGCCAGAAAAATTGAGAAAAACACCTCGACGAACCTAATCAACGAGGCCTACCACCACCACCACGGCAAATATCCAAATGACGCCTCACAGCGCCAGCCGATCAGATCACGTAACCAAGTATCCTGTTTGTAGTGACGTCACTGCAGATAGGCGGATGCGTTTGAACCTACAAAAATTGTTTAATTCCCACGAGCTTAATTACACCAGGTAGTCTCTAAATGAGGAGCCACGCCAAAATGGAGCTGCCACTCAGCGCTCTGGCGAATTTATTCTTTGTCTGGGACACCCACTCCGATAGCGAATCAAAATCATTCTTAGCGTGGTCGCTTGCAGAAACGGCGTTGGATCTGTCCGTCCACCTCGCACCGACGGAGGAAGAAGAATCTCTATTGTTAGATTTCTTCTAATTCTTGTTGTTTTTCTTTTTTGGAGATGGAGATCGAGGAATATTCCTGCTCTCTCACGCTCCGGAAAGCTCCCCAAAGACGGACGGACCGGCCTCATAAAGACTATTCTCCGAAATGGAGAAGAACTTCAGTCAAGTGGTTCATCATTCTGTGAGGAGGTCCGGGACTCAGCTTTAACGTGGCTCTGTGGAAATAAAAAGCTTGTTGAGAAGGAGCTGTCAATGTTAAAGCCAGGCCCTCTGCATAGGGGTTTCCTCTTCCCCAATCTGCCCCTAAAGCATGAATCAATATATACACAATATTTATTCTTCTTGCGCCTAGTTTTCTTATAGTTTTCAGGCCATTCACTCCCTTAATCCTCTTAATTTCTTGGTCGTTTGCTACTAAAATTATGCACATATTAGATATGATATTACTTTTGACCTGTCTTCGCCATGCCTACTCCCTCCTACAATTCCTCCGAAAAATCTCTATTTCACCGCCATCTGTAAGAAGGAAGTAATTTTTCTCCTTAAATCCTAAAAAAATGTATCCCGTTCTTGATTTTTTTCTATTTTTAATTTCACCGGGTTTACATCGCTTATTTCAATTACATTTCTAACACTTCTCTTACATTCGATGTGGAGCTCTTTAATTTCATATAAGCTGATATTCGTCATAATAAAGAGTAACCCCTTCATGGACCCGACTGTTTCATCAAACGAGCTCCCAATCCCTTCAACTGGTCATTCTACCGAACCTGCTCTCCTGAGTTTACATTACCTGATTCTCAGACTTGTCTTATTTTTTCAAATTCCTTTTTTTGTACTATTTCATCTCTACTCATTATGTTCATTATATTTATTGAATGGCTCTTAAACAACTTCCTAAATCAGATTCAGAAACAAATTGGGCAGATAACCACTGATGCAAACCATGAGTACCCGTACTTATGGAAACCTCTGTAAAATTTAACTGAAGCGTGAAACATCCAGCAAGGAGTAATACTATGTATATATAGCCCAACATCGCTCAAATCCGAACCGATGTTGCCAGTTGTCGGTAAATTAACTCTCAGAAATTCAACAACGAACACAAATTGAATAACTTAAATGATACATAAAGGGATAGTAGTAAATTCTCTATGGGATGGATTCTGTACTTTACATATATTAAGTGTAAGAATCATATCTTTCAGGGGTAAGGGGGAATAAGAGAATTTGGAAAGCGTATGAACTATTTCTCGTATAAATATTCAGGTTGTAGGAAAGTAATGGAAGATACCACCAGGCACTCAGCCTAGAACTGTAGCAGTTGGGAGAATGCGACATACACACACGCACACGCACACGCACACACATGTATATATATATATAAATTGAAATCACATGACACCGTGATATATAATAAATGTATTTAAAGGCGCAACGAAATGAAAACTGGTAATACAACCCGGAAAAACGCTAAGGAAATTAATTACGTGGTCCAGTCAAGCTTAAGAAAGAAAATGGGAGAATTATATGAAAATGAATAAAAGAGTTGGATTTGAATCTCTGTCTTCAAGCGCTCTTCGCTAAAATGACCACGACGCTTAATCACAAAAAAAGGTTGATTCAAGAAGCCTTTTCATAACGAAGTGTAGATTTTTACCCTGTGAAGAAAAGACAATTATTTTCCTAGTAGGAGGGGGCACATGATTTTTTGTTTATAATAATCGAAAATAAGATGACACCGTGATATATAATAGATGTATTTAATGTTAAAATAGTTTCCCTATTTTCAAGGACGATTCTTTATTTCTCAGCCTAAATTTATTCGTTTTGAAGGGACATTAGCTCTTTTCTCCTTATAAAGATACATATTCAAAATCTACATTAGAAGTAACTTCAAGATAAATTTCTGTGTTTTTAATAATTCCAAAACCTTCGATAATCATTTTATTGTTTTATATACTTCACCATTTTGTTTTTTTACAAATTTATGGAATTCTTTGAAATAACTTTGATAAAACTGAAATTATTCTTAGGTCATAACCGAACTAAGATGAAAAAAATATTTATTATCATTCAAACACTTTAAAAAAAATTCCTGTTCCTAAAATATAGTGTTATAGATATGTTTTAAAACTTTATATTTTTTATTACCAAAACCCTGTTGCTAGAACTAGATAAACTGTAAGCCCAAAACCGAAGGATCGCCTGCGATGTGCAAGCTCCTCTATAAGGAGGAGTAGTGAAACCGCTCCTCTCGGCTCCTAGTAATTTACACTTTTTGACCCATGATTATTTTCAAGGCCTTATAGAAATCAAATAAGGACGTTATAGGAATTCTTTTAAAACACCGAAAAAAAATTGCTGTTCCTATTTTTTTTGCTTTTCGCTTTTCGTGGCGCCAGTATCATTTTCATACTCATAAAGATTATAATTGAAAATCCATTTTAGAAATAACTTTAAAAAACCTTAGAATTTACGAAAAAAAAACAAATAAACAACATTGCCTTAATTTTCTCCTTTTTTTCTGAACTAAAACATTGCTAATTCTTTTTGGGGGAAAAATACTCAAACATTCGAGAATCATATTTATTTTATCTATTCTTCAACATTTTTCATTCTGCTTTTATTTTTACAACATTCCGAAGTCTAAACCTTTGGTCATGAAAATATCCATGGCCGAAAAATTGTAAGGCCTTAAACTAAAAAATTGACTGTTAAATAATGGCCTTCCTTTTTATTGTTTAATGGATGGATAATGAATATATATTAGGAGATCCAAGAAAATCTGACCATCAAAAAGAACAATATATTTTTAAAATTTCATTTTTTTCATATAAAGTGAATTTCATGAGAAAGAATAACAATTTTATTATCAATTATTTTTTAAAAGATTGACATGTTTATAATATTTTAATTTATAAATCAAATTTCTTTCACAGTCCATGAGTTCATCATAAAGGAGTCGTTTATACTAGTTAATAAATTTAATTTAACGCTTTTATTATATATGACAAGACTTATTAAATCAAAATTACCTTTGTTCGAAATATGTGACAAATTTAAATAAAGAACCTATACTTTTAGTGTTAGAAGTTTTTCTTTTGGTCTCATTTCCATGAAAATTAATGTGTATTTAATTGAATAATAATTAATTGATGGATTCCTTTCTTTTTTATTCATAATTAAAGAAAAAATATATATTTTAGAGTAAATGTTTATTTACTATCTTTATAAATATTTTAACTTGGTCTCTATGTTTAAATAAGAAGGAAGACGCCATTCTACGTAAGTTTATTATAAATCAGATATATATGATTCATTACACTGGTCAACAGTCAAAATGGTTCACATATGAAATTATACTCACACAATTAATTTGACATTGCTGAATTTGAATATAATATTTGTTTTGTTCAATCATACTAGGTTTTATAAAAAAATCAATAGGAACAAATATTCAATATTCCTTCATTTGTGTCATGCAACAGATATTTTCCCCAAAACAGACCAGCATTTCTCTTAGGGGACTGTGCGCACCATGACTAATTTAACATTATTGAGTATGATATAGATGTTTTATTATACTATCAGGTCTACTTCCTTAATCAATCAGAAATATAGTAAATATGATGTAATTAATTGTCTCAGGCAAGATAACGATATGGATCACGTCAAATATAAGCTCATAAGAAATTGTACCAGAAAGCATAAGTTCAAATCCTTTATAATTGACAAAATATGAAGTTCTAAAAGTGCTTCTGAACTTTGCCATTTCGTTTGTAAAGCTCGCTCTCTGCTCGTTGCAGCGTACAGAAATAGTTGCCTATCATGTTATGATTGAATTGTTGCTGATATCTGCCCTCCATTATGTTGATACCTTGATGAAATCTTTCACCGTGTTCATCACTATTCTCTCTAAGGTTATCTGTGAAAAATCAAAATGAGAGTGAAGATTATGCAATATCAAGGACATTCTCGCTCCCAATGCTTGATAATTCTGCAGCATGGATGTAACGATTTCTTTGTAATTGTCAACACGATAGTTTCCATGAAAAAGCTTTGACACATTGACAAATAATTTCCATGAGTTCTTCTCCAGTAAGATCAAAGCCTTGGTAAATTCGCTATCATGAACTAGTATGCGAATCTGTGGTCCATACAAGACACCTGCTTTCAGCTTGGCTTCGGAAACCACACCACCTCTCTTCTGACATAAATATCAAAACCCCGAACGAGATTGATCCATAGCCTTGATGAAACTTTTAGCGAAACCAAGCTTTAAATGCAGTGGAGGCAAAAATATCTTTTTTGGATGTGTAGGAGGATTGTGAACACAATTGAACCTTCCAAGTGCATCTTTTGGTCCTGTCGCCCATTCCTTTCTTATATAGTGCTGTGCATCAGTTCTGCTGCCCCACAAGCACAGAAAAACACATGTGCACCGGGGAGCCACCCTGATGGCCCAGTAGTAAAGAGATGACTTTGAGATCTCCACATATATTACACTGTTCTTTCTTTTACTCTAGCGACTAAAAAATCTTCAGTATTTCATAGCACTCAGCCGTATTTGCTGCATGTACTATTGGGACAAATGAAAACCGATTACCAGAATCTAAAAACAGCCTCAAATCATCTTACCTGTATCGTTCAGACTTACAGATTTGTTGCATGAGAGATACTGCCTCCTCAGAGTAACAAAGACTGTTTGGCATCTTGAAAAATGCAGACAGCTCTCTATGTAGGTAACGAGCTGTAGTGATACGCACTCCAGCTTCCAGGACGTTACGCTGCTTTAGTCTAGATCCTAGAGCGTCGACCTTTTCTTTAGACAAGCCTAGGTCCCTCATGAGATGATGAAGCGCTACTTGAGTAAAGAATTTAGGCCTAGTATTCTCAGAGTCATCCTTGATGTTTGTAAGACAGAAGTAGCAGTCACTGCTGTGGTCTTTGCGTTCACGCCATATCATTGGTACAGCAAACAGCATTCCTGAGATTTACTTACTACAGATCTACTCGCTCAGGTGGTTACCACAAAAATTACAAGCTATATAAGGTGCCCATTTCTTGTCTGGGTCACCTAAAGGACATTTGAAGTAACTTTTTTAGTTCAGTCGAACAGCCTTTGTGATTAGTTTCTTGAAGTTACCATGAGTAAAAGCGCCACATATTTGTAATAAAAATGATCAACATCGTTCACATACGTGCCATATTTCATGTTTTGTTAAGTTTAGAGTAATTAGAAATTAGGCAGTTGTAGATATGCACTATCATGAACCAGCAATCTGAAACAAACAAAAAAGAACAAATTAGGAATAAATTATTGCATGAGTGAAACCAACGAACATAGTGTATGAATAGCATGGTGCACCAAATATATACAGTAAATATGCTGATTCTGGAAAATTGAGCCCAATATATATAACTATACGATTGGCATTATTGAATTCAGCCCATACAATTACTCTAGAATCAATTTATTTTGAACCCGAATCCTGAAAAAAAAAATTTGTTTCGATAATTATCGAAAGAGACATGTACCGGTAGTGATTGCTACTATCCACTTTTTGGACTTCTGGTAAAAACCAGTCAATTCATATAACTGTCTCCTATGAAAGCTGCCTCTTTTTTTGAACCCTATTCATAATTCAGCAGTTTTACATAAATTTCAGTATATACGTAAATAAAATCTAATATAAAATTATGTCTACATATTTTTCTAAAAGTTGGGGATAGAAAAGTTTTTCTGGAAAATAGGTTAAAAATGTATGGAAAATTTAGTTACCAGGCTAGTTTGCAAAGAGATGTAATTGTGGTGAGAGATCATATCTTAATCTCTAATAATTTTCTTATATAGATGTACCTCTTCCAATTTCAGCTCAACCAGACTATAAATATAGGCACCTATAAAAACACTGAGATATTCCAAAAAGGAATTAATTGATATATATATTTATAGAGCTGAATTATTTTCCTTATGGATATGTTAATCTATGGCATATAAACAAATATTTAATGCTGTCGAAATAAATTTTCTAGTGGTTAAGAACGATTTGGAATGGATTTCTTATTCCATTTTACATGAATACGGTACCTTTATTATAACAATGAAATATTTAAAATAGAGTTCGAAGAAATAATTAAAAAACCAAGACCAATGATTTGTATTCATTTTTTTATCTAAACGATAGATAGATACCACCGACCTTTTTTCTTTCGTATCATGCTTTACCTCTCTCAACAATTTGGATTTGAGCTTCTATTTCGAATCCAATCCTTTATAAAGTAGAGATTACTAGATTAATTAAATAGGTAAAGATCCGATTGACTAGGAATTAAAACCCGCCAGCTTAATTAATGGGATTTACTCATCATTGTTTTTTTTATTTATAGTCGGGGAATAATTTTTTCTGGATATAGGTATTTTGGGCTTTCATTCAAAATTATAACACTTTAACTAACTTTATATAAAAGGATTAGAAATAAAGAAATTACGTATTGTCTCCAAAATTAGACACGTCATTCTCATGTTATCTGCCAATCTTTCAAATTGTTTAACTTATTTTTAGTTTGGTACTAACGTGAAGCAAACAAACGCCAGATTATGTATATTGTCAAAGATGAGAGAAATGAAGATCGGAGAAAGGGAGAGTGGTAGGACGGAAAAAACCAGCAATCGGCTTCTTTTTGAGGTAACTTCCGTTTGTAACAATGAGAGGTTCCATGAGATGGCGTGAATGTCTGAATTCACTCCCCGCGCCTCTATATTAGATTGAGTAAAATCCATTTTCAGCACCTCGCCAAAATTCACTTCCGGCGGGCTCGTATAAATAGTTAAGCGTTGTTCTGGGTAAAATTAGTATTTTGCCAAAGAGGATGGATGTGTCGTGGAAGAATTCTACCTCTCGACCTCCCTTATCACAAAAGCCCTAAAAGAAGAAAATTTAATATGAAGAATTTAGAACTAGGAATGAAGAGACTCCCACACTGCTGTATTCGACTCAGCTTCCTCGCGACGAAATGCTCCCTCCATTCCTCCTTTCGAGGCTAGCTTTGGTTGTTAAAAGATTGGTTGTATTCTTCTTCATAAATTTAAGGAGGCCGAGTACTAATCGGCCAAGTGCAAACGCAACCCTGCCGTTAAAAAACCATTGAGCTTTACGCTATACGAAGATACCAGTATACAAAATAAACTTGAAAAGATGAAAATTTAATAAATATAGAGAGGATGGAATTCGAAGCCTAGGAATATCGGCTTGTTCAGCATGTAATGGGAGTACAATATATTGCCTTTTACGAAAATGTAATATTAGTAGAGAATATTATATTGTAATATGAGTGATTAGGAGCCTTTTGAAAGAAAATAGTTTGGTAGTAAATATTTTGTTGTGTCATTGAGTATATATATCACGTTCTAATTTTATTATTAATAAGTAAAATCGAAAGAAGGGAGCTAATGCAGAAGTTTTATAACGAAAAATCGGTAAAGAAATTAAAAATAATCAAAAGAAAATAGGTGTAAGATATGTGAACTAAATTATTTATGTAGTGATTGAAGCAGGAAAGGCAGGCTCGTACATTTTTTGAAGCTGGGATAGAAAAAAATACTATACTTGACACATAATTTCGAGTCTTTTAACAGTTTTTAAGGAGTATTTTTGTATAATCTTCAATTAATATTTATAGATTAATAATATTGTATTATTGTCGTAGGTTAGCCGAGATTATATATATATATATATATATATATATATATATATATATATATATATATATATATATATTTATTTGTTTTATTAATTTTTAATCAAACAAATAAACTTTGACTTGAGGCGTAGGTTTGTGCCTCGGTGATCGCTTGAGAATCGTTCTCTAAGAGTGCTAATCTTTATTCTAGGAAATGAATAAAAGGGGTTTCTTTCTTGACTTTATCAATTATTGTGACTTCAACTCGTCCGAGGATAATTAAAACAGTGCTTTTACTAAAAAAATAGACTTTAATGAAGATAAACCCTCTCACTAAATAACATAAAAAATTACAGATCTAATACACTTACAAAAAAGAAAAGGAGATTACTGCGCGAGCTCTCAAGGCTCGATTCGAGATAGAATTTTACGGATAGAACAATTTTAAGTTAATATCTTTGTCCTTGGCCAGACATCCAATTAACTAATTATTATGCACGAGGATATAAACAACAGAAGTATTCTTTACTTACATCAGGTAATGGAGATTAAATACCCGAGACCAGTTAGACTATCTTTTGAGATTTTGTTCCGGAGAGGCGTAGCTCGAGTAGTTGGTTGTTTGCTAAATAGATGGCGTTCATCGACCTGCTGGTCGATTTGACGGGTGACGTCACGAGGAATCTGGGTTGGGTTGAGGCTCAAGCGAAAGCTTAGTCCTTCTACTTTTAAGCAGTTGGGGTGATCGTGCCCTCGTTTTCTTCCGGGCGAGATGAAATCGTTATCTTCTTTTTTCTATCTAGTTGGGGTTTGTTCAACACAGATAAAGTAAGATTTGGAGTCGTCAAACTGGGTTGATTGATACTCAATAATCTTGGGGCTCGAACGGCGCCGAGCTTCCTTGGTACAATCTTGTTTTGTACAAGGACTGCAAGTTCTCCTTAACTTGCAGAAAACTTTCTACCGGTGATTTTTCCTCGGGTCAACCTGTTATATACCCAAATTACTCCCTTGGGGTAATGGGGAGGTGGAGGGGGGACTTGCAAGGTGAGACCTCAGGTTTAGTCTCCCGGGCTTGGCGTCTTGTAGCTCTGAGAGAGGGTAATACGAGATAGTCAGTTTGCAATTTTGAATTGATTGTTTATAAGTACACTCTCAAAGGGCCTGCCTTTTGCGCTGAGGTCAGGAATCTGTCTCGTAAAATTTACCCTTGTGCCCGGTCTGCTATGTTACCAGAGAACATCGGAGGGGCAAAGCTAAACCCAGATGTCTTTTGTTATTATTTCCTTGGCCTCGATATATATATATATATATATATATATTCAACTCTTATACCTCTAAATTTATTATTATTATTTTAATGCGCCGTATTGTCAAATGCTAAATATAGTGCAGGCGTAAAAAAATCTTCAAAAAGTTATTTTTTTCCATAAAATAATGTTAAACCTGAAAAAAGGCCGCATTAATTATGGAGATGACCTAAATGTATTAAATCCACACCATTAAAGGTATTGAGATTTGGGGGGTCAACAAAATGGTAACGATTGAAGAAAAGATGAAATGCGTGGTGATGATGTTAGAAAAGATTGTAGGAAAGATGTGGAAAAGATTCACTTCCTAGAAGCTTTGTAAATAATTTGATGAAAATATTTATTCTAAGTTGTTGAATGAAAGACAAACTACCACTTATAGACCCAAAATCATCGAGGTTACTTTATCCACAGTCGCAGAGGTATTTGAAATAGATCTAGCAAAATCAGTGCTGCTGCGTCTATTGAATTAGACATTTCCAAATCAATAATGGCTGTTAATTTTAAGATAATACTTCATACTCATGTTTACAAAATTCAGGTGTTCAGATATTACAATGAAATAATAAACATATGATGATAGATTTATATCAGATGATGTATTATGAAATAGCCAACTTCTCTGAGATTCTTATGAAGTCGATGCAACTTATTGCTCTACTCACCTTCTCACTCAGAATGATATACTGTCATCCTGATTTTCGCAAGATTTAAAGTGTAGTTAAGGGACTGAAAGGAAAACCATTTACTTCCAATCATATTGAAAGTTATTTTCACTAATATACATACTCCTATATATTTATATAATTAGGTTACTTTTATCTTAAGGGCAGGTATAGAAATTTCACTCTTGTATTTTTTTTTACTTTATATAACTGATGATTAAGACATAATGTATCATCTATTGTTATATAATTATTAGCTATTATTTATACACGTCCTCACCTATTTTACAGTATGCTAATTTTCACTTCTATTAATCCTAAAGTGTAGTTAAGGGACTGAAAGGAAAACCATTTACTTCCAATCATATTGAAAGTTTTTTTCACTAATATACATACTTCTATATATTTATATAATTAGGTTACTTTTATCTTAAGGGCAGGTATAGAAATTTCACTCTTGTATTTTTTTTTACTTTATATAACTGATGATTAAGACATAATGTATCATCTATTGTTATATAATTATTAGCTATTATTTATACACGTCCTCACCTATTTTACAGTATGCTAATTTTCACTTCTATTAATCCTAGCTTTATCCAGTTTATAAATTTCATTCTACACTTATTTTGCTTTTTTAACCTATGCTAATAAAATTTTAACTCACTTTTTATATTTATATTATTGATTACTGATTTGATAATAGCCATATTTTTATTAACCTTTTAATATTGATCAAGTTTAGCTTTGTTTTTATAAACTTTAATTAATCTGCGCATTCTGTCACTTAATTGATAGATTTCGGCATCAGTCTTAACTTACTTTCCGAGGTGTTTTGACAAATCTGAAAGAGTTTGTAGGAGTCAGTTTTACAATGGGTTGGTTTGAGTCTCAAAGGCGGATGGGACCCTCCAGGAGGAGTTTTTCCACATCCTGCTAGAGTTATGGAGCTTCGTATATGCACTTGGAGTTTCCTTTATTCTATCCATATTACAGTTTTTCCTCGTTCTTATCCACTAAGAGTTTGCACATCGATGGGGGAGCGTAAAGTTTAGGGGCCCTGTCATCACTGTTGAATACATATCAATTACTACTTCCGGGTCCAGCGACTTACCCATTTTTCCCCGGGTAAAATGTGCGTTCGGAAATAAAGTAGGACGGATTGGATCCTTTTTCGTTTTTTATTCTTCACAAACAATATTTTTTTCTATGAACTCAACTTAATCTCGTTCCTCACCGCTACAGAACTTCTTGGTACACAATATTCTTAGTTTTTATTTGTAGCGCATATGCAAGCAGAGTACTTTTTCTTTTAATTCTAAATTAATCAAGATTAGTGGCAACAATGCAACTAATAGTGTCTCACCTTGCGATTTCTTTAATCACATTTCAAAGCTTACACTGATTATGAAATAGAATCTTCTGAATGTAAATTGTAATTCTGATCCTGATTAATAGGAGTATTCTGTGAATCAAGACCGACTCTCCTTTTCCACTTTCAGTAAGAATGGTTACCTCAATAACAAATAGCATCGAATTCTTTACAGCCAGCCAAGTGGATCCAAATTGCGCCGGAACACAATTTATATTCACTACCTTAAGTTCAAGTTGGTGAGGAGTTATTTCAAGATATTGTAAAGAATTTAGGAACTCTGTGGAATAATCGACTATTTAAGCATGATCTAAAATTGTCTCAACTAACATGTAAATTTGTTGACTTCCTGAGAAGGCAAACACTAGATTTTCTTTTAGTCTGCAGACACTGTTGTTCTTCGGAGCTTATAGAGCTCTTTCACACAGCTAATTGTAGTTTTAGTGTTTTGCTGATGTTTGCGTAATACTTTAACCTTGAAATTATCAATAATAATAACTGCAAATAGTTATTTCTATTCCACCTTCAGCTTCAAGAGGTACTTTGCCATTTCCTAATGTAAGAAATCTTTTAGAAAATTGTGCTGACAGTTGAACACCAAAGAGCTCTGCCCTCATATTTATGTTTAGAGACAGTTTTCTAATATTCCTACACAAATAAGATGATTTTAGGTCCCCTCGGACCTCATATGCCCTGGTTCCTTTAGGTATCACTGGTAGTGCCTGTCTGAAATCACCTGGCAGCTAAAGAGTGTCACTTGCTATAGGAAACTAACAATCCCTGAAGTCTTGCATTGTCTTGCCTCCTGCTTCTTAGCGTCCCTTATGAGCCACCAAATTAGATATCTGGCATTGCCCAGGTAAAAAAACCATAAGCATGATATAGGTTGAAATTCTTATATTTATCACAATTATTCTTTAACCAATTAATAATAACAATTCTTGATAGACAATATTTTTCGTATCTCCTTGTGGTATATGGACAAAACAGCTGCATTTGCTTGCCACAAGTGAACAACGTTGTAGAAAATAGTAACCTGTTTACTGGAGTTCCATATGCAGCTTACGTTCCCTAGATTGAACAAACGGTGCATGTTAGGCAAAGGGCCCGTAGCTCCATTTGAAAGACACATAGAGATCAAGACTACTTCCTTTATCTCCTCAGAAAACTTTAGAAAAGAATACACTTTTATATTTTATATATATTGTCTAACTTTTCTTCCTATAGATGGACATACACACACATAGATAGATATACTTCATTTATATTATATGGATTTTGTATGAAGCTTGATAGAGGTTAGTGCACTATTCTTCCTTTGCCAGACATCGTTTTCCTTCCATTCCAAGAATTTTGTCTGTTTTATTTATCTAGCAAATGCGGTTCTGCTCTATTTCTTTCACTTATGCGGTTCCTTAAACGTTATCCGTTTAGTCTTCTTCTTAATTCTCGTCGTCTATGAAGGTTCATCTTATTTTTCTCTTAGACGAACCAGATCATCTTTGTAAACCAATTGTATTTTTTTATATTTCATTGAATGAAGCCGGGGGCATTAGGTCGGTCATGAGAGCATAAATAATAATTGGAGTTATTAGTTCCTAGTTCTGTTTTTCTATCATTATTTTGGCTTTGTAAAGTATATTTTTTGTTTGGGTCCTCACTAGCTACTTATTTCATGCACTTGTTCTTCTTTACTTGTTCAATTTCTTGTTTTTCTTTCTGTTTTTCTTTCATGGCCAAGCCCTTTTGATCCTTCAACGCTTTTTTTTTATAAGGTTTTGGCAAAATTTACACTTGTTGCATACTTGTTCCTCACCGAAACCGTATTATACTGGTCATCCGTTGCGTCACAAATGGATGTGTAGGCGGAGAGGATATCAAACATCCTTATTACGCCTACAATCAAAGTTCTGTTCATCGATCTCAGAATGTTTATTTTTAACCGGTTTAGTTCCTACCTGGGTGAAAAGTACGGGAACAATCTTGATTTTGTACGGAATCAAAGGGAATTAGCAAATTCTTTGGGGATACCCTGAATGCTGTTGTAATATGTTTATATTAATATGCAGGTAGCTCTGTTTAATTTGATTGGTTCTTGGATATTTTTATTAGTATCAAGGCAGTGCTTTTCAGGTTAATTATCGGATTCAGCTTGTTAAATTTAATTTTGTGATATCTATTCGTTTTCTTCCTTTAGATTGTCGTCTACAGGGTTTCTTTCACATCCATTACTATAAAAATGTCCAGAAAAGGCAGACTCAGGTGAATGCTGAATCTTGAGATGAATTTCTGGAAAATTATGTTTTTATACACGTGAAATCAAGTATATTATTTCGTAAGAGTATGGAAAAGAATCATAAGGCTCTCCGGAGAGAAGACATTCTATCGGAATTTGCCTCTCACTTCCTCACAACAAAAACTAGGCCAGCATCCTATCCCAAGCAAACAGCAAAAAGTTTCACAGGATCTCTATGCCCGGGTCCAGAAGAAACACTGAATTAATTTCATAGAGATATCAATCCATCTTTGTCACGTTAAAATAAATTATTGCTCTGAACCAAATATTATTGTATTATCATATTATTAAATTCACTTTCTTGCTGCTCTGCTTTGTTAAATGTCTCCAGCTTGCTGTGGTTAAGCTATATACTGCGCAACGGCTCATCCGTTGATCATTTATCACTAGCCTATTATTGCTGTTTTATACGTTAAGTGAGAAAGCTGCCGGTAGAGGAGGAAACTTTTATGAAACGGAAATTCCTACCCGTAATCTTGTATAATTAATCATATTCGTAGGAAAAATCGTCTTCATTCGTAACAAACAACTGCATACACTATACTATTAGCTCTATGGAAGGATCAAATTAAGAGTTGAGGATGCCTTACGAGACAAAGCGGCGTCTTCTAAGTATATATGAGATGCCACTAAACCGAGTAGGGAACAATTCTTAAAAACGTTTCAAAGGGACCTCAATATTATTTTGATTTGTCAGACGGACAAATCATTTATTCAGAACTCTCTGCTTATAAAGGAGGGCCTCTATGAGCGTGAATTTTTATTCACTTTTCCCTACGTGCTTTTTAAGAAAGAATTTAAGAGAGGCCTGAGTATTCTACTTAATTCGAACTAAAGTTGCTCGCACACCCCTCACCGGGGTAAGTGAGTTGAAGGGAGCTGAACTGCCATTCATCTAGCCTTGCCCAACTATGCCATTCTGTATGATAGACATAATTAGGGGCGCCAAGGAAAGCAGGTTTATGGAGTAGAAAACTGTGCAACTCGGCGTCAGATGCACCCGGAAAAGTGGCAGAAATGCAACTTCCGTGGAATGGGCGGGAGGCGAAGGAACCTCCTCCTCTCTATACCTCGGGAGCCCAGCGACAACCATAGAGGGAAGGTACACCCGTCTCTATGTATGTCTGCTGAAGTTTTGATATCCAAACCCTCGAGAGGCATCACCCCCGGGTAGCGATGCTTGATTCCGCGCAAACCAACAAAAAGTAGGCCATAACTTCATACCTTGTGAAGACCCCACTGGGTTTACCCATCATCATCTCATCCTTCATTCGTCAGTTCACGCTCATGGAAGCTCGCTTACAACGGGTAGGGGGTAGCCTCCCTCAAGCGCTCTACTACAAAGAAAAGAATTTGGACTCACAGAAGAGGGCATAAAGATTAGGAGTAAAGTTCCAGCTAAATAACACAAAGTAAAGCGACCCTACAGTGATTATAGGCACCGAGGGGCCTCTCTTGGACAAAATGGCACAAACTGGAACCACCCAACGTCCGCTGAGCACCATTAGTGGACACAGCAGACCGAGCAGGGAGAAGACATTTGAAGTTGTATTTGGGCGACTAAAGATTGCCATGATCAGGCTACTCGAGGTACCAACAGGTGACGTCACGATATGTGAAAAGGAAAAAGATGTTGAGGCAATGACATAATAAGAGGCAGTCGAAGTGCTACACAAGATTGGCCGGAAACTCGTCAACCCTCCGCAAATCCAGACGCACATAAGTGTTATCTGCCGGGAGCTGGCCCCTTGGTTTAGTGAACTTTCTAAGGAGATACATATTAAAGAGGAGATAGTGAAGAATCAGAAATGGGCAAAGTCACCGAAATAATGAAATTGAGAAATAAAAGAGAAAATAGCGACTACAAACATGTGTTTAAGATTATTTTCAGCGATACATCTATGGCTAAGAAAGCGAAGGAGGTCAGACTCCTACATTTTAACGACAAAATCAGCGGGGAACAGATTGAAAGGAAAGAATTCCCCCCAATCCAATTCTGCTTCCGCTGTTATAAAATGGAAGCACACATAACCAAAGACTGTCAAGCGCCCCAGGAAATATGCTCTAAATGGAAGTAAATACAAGAGCCATAGCGCGAAGTGGGCAAACTTTGGGCAAGGCCATCGATTCTTGCCTGCCCCATCAAAAACGAGTTTATTAAGAAAAAGATGCTGCAAAGCAAACTGGAAGAAGCTAGGAGAGCAAACACAACCTACTCACAGGTCGCCAAGGCGCCATACACTGAGACAGAAAATAAAAACACCTATCTTAAAATACAAAATGAGAATTCAACAAAAATATTGATTGTATCCTGTACGCGCAATTCAGGGACTTGACGCAGCTAGGCACATTTGTGAAAGAGCTGAATCAGATGGTTGCGAAGAACGATATGAACGAGATGTGGTTCCCGGACGACCTCCAATCAGGGCATGTCCTTCAACTTCAAATGGTCCCAAAGCAAAATGCTGGAGGCACAAGCAGAGGAAAGACAAGTGGCAAAACCAAAAGAGGTGGTCAGAAGACCGGATCCGAGTATAGAGGCAAAAATAGAAAGGAAAGATGCTACTAAAACGGCAAATCTCACCAAACAAACTAAAAAAGTCAAAAAAAGATACTCCTCGGAATTCTGAGACACAGAAATCACAACCAAGTAAGGTAGGCAGGCGAAAGGAAAGAGATAAGCTAAAAGACCACACGATGCAGATGAGATCAACTTTTCAGTATATCCATCTTAGCAGGCCCCCTTTCCAACCGACATGGATGCAAACAAAGTCTTCGTCGGTATGATAAAAAAACTATAAGTGGGAGTAAGACGCCCAATGCGACCAACAAACTGTCCAAAAATCACTCTTCAACCAAAATCTTTTACCGGGAAACATTTGAAGAAGTCACCATAGCAGAATCGAAGAAAAGGAGAAACGGGAAAAGACGCTCTTCTACTAAGAAACACTAAAGGCTAGAAAAAAGAATGGAAAACCCTTCAATTACCATATCGAACCCGGCCTAACAGAACCCAGCGAAAATATCCCGATTTTTACGACCATATCACTCGCACCGATCCAGCTTCCGATCCCTCCCCGTAAAAGCTACGCTTCGGCCAATTAGGAACGCTACAAAGAAATCCTCGGCGAAATTGAACCAGCTGACCTAAGCGAAGCTACACTAAAGAAGATCGATGGGGAGCTTGAAAGGGATAACAGCCTCCATCAGCGAGGCTGACAGCAAGTGTGTACCTATGACAGGGTATAAAACACCTCCACAACCCAGCTGGACCGAGGAGATGAAAGAGATAGCTAAGAAATTCGAAGAGCAGGTGCGAGTTGGGAAAGAAGCTCGCTGCTGAGTGAAGAACTTTAGCAGGCTATTAAGTAACAAAGGTCGAAATCTGGGACGGCCTTATGTGGACGAGTGTCAAAATCTTTTTGACATCGATAAAAAGTATGCGCAACTATAGTTTTACCTTCTTAAAAATTTACTCCACTAGATGGGTGGAGTAAATAATGGGTTGCAAATAGCGAAAATCGTCCTCATCGTTTGAGACGCCACCCATGGGGAGGAGGAGTCATGTTTTGGGCTGGCATCATTGGAGACAAGTTGGTTGGTCCTTGGAAAGTTCCAGACGGAAGTACGATGACATCTAATGCCTATTTTGCCTTGTTGGAGGACAACTTATTCCATGGCTTAAGAAGCATAATGTTTCATTAAGTAAAACGCTCATATTCATGCAAGATAATGTGCCTTCCCATGCAGCTAAGAAATCTCTGGAATACCTACATGAATTTGAGTTCTCTGGACAGCGTTTGATAAAGCGGCCAACGTGTTCAGCCAACTTAAACCCGTTTGAAAAAGATATGAAATGTTCTGAAGTGGAAGCTATATCAAGATGGACGGTAGTTTTCAAGCAAAGATGCGCTCTGGGAAGCTATTGTAGATGCTGCTCACAGTACTACCCCAGATGAAATAGTTACTTTGACGAAGTCAATGGATAAATGCGTCAGGGAGGTTATTTCATATGGAGGATCATACATCCACCATTGTCTGAGAACTTAGAAAAATAAAAATGACACTGCAAATATCAAAGATCCTGGGACGTTATATTTATTTTATTATTTTAATTCAAACATATTATTATGCTCATTATAAAGTCTGTTATGATTATATTTGTTGTTAAAAAATAACTGTTGCAATAAATAAATGTTTGTTTTCTCGTAAGTAGTATTTTTATTAGACCTGCCTAATAATTTAGGAAGATAAAAATGATGCCTATTAACAAAAATGGCCGTTGTTTCTTTACGTATGGGCGAATCAGATTCATTTTGGTGCATTTAATGCAGATGGGTGTTATCATCATTCACGGAAAAGATATCTGGATTCAACCGAATAAATACTCTATTATTACGAAAAAAAAGCTGCCTTATAATTTGACACGCAGTATATATATATATATATATATATATATATATATATATATATATATATATATATATATATATATATATCAGGGTGACTGTAAGCTTCAATTCCTTCCCTTTTTATGTCTACTAAGTATATCGCAGGGTGGAGTAATCTCTGAATCCAAAGGGAAAAAAAGAAGAAAGAATTTGAATATCTGTCAGTTGCCTCACAGATGCAGTTAATTAAGTTGGGCATGTTAAAAGCTTTTACTTCACCGAGGAAGTGCTAATCTCCGTAGTCGGGAAACTGCTAGCCGAAAGTTTTACGCCCACATCGTAAAGGGCACTAAGACTTGGGTCAGGCGACTAATGCTAATCCAGCTGGCCGCTGGAAGTGGTTAGACAGTCGTCTGAGTTTTCCAACGAGGAGAAACCAAACAATGGCCATCATATGAATAACCTGGGTTTTCGAATTCAGGAGATTAAGTTTGAGAACACGCCGCCTTCGGTGCAGATAGTGTGTCTGTTTCCCCAAGTCCCTGGTATTCGCTCACACCATCGAGGTTGGATCTCACCAAGCAGATCCATCTCTTTTGAAAGTCTGTTTAGAGCAAGCCTTGAATCGCTTCAGAACCAAAGGATTGGCCGGGATTTCTCTCATCTCATCTGAAACCTCCCCTCAAGGATCTCCAGTTTCCCGTGTGAGATTTCGCGACGAGCCACGTCAGAGTCTCGATTTTTGGAGGTGGCAATTCTCTGGAGCAGAGGTGGCATCGTCCGTCTTCAAGGACGATCGTGAATTCGTTTTCTGCTCCTTCCCCTTCATCCTCGTCACCGTCAGGATATTAGGTCGAGAATCACTTCCATTTTCCGTTTCCATTTCCCCGCGCAGTCTCGATAAGTGATTCCCCTTACTCAAGGTGACCCCTTTAAGGTAAAACAACCCTTGGTTGTATCTCCCGTTAATCGACCAACTTTTTTGACATATAAATATTCCCTCTGTATAACTGATTTATAGTATACCATTTAAAAGCTGATTAACGAGTAATTAACGTTACCCGATTGCCAATTAATGGCCATCATTTATATCTATGTTAACTATTGGCTTATTAAAATTATAGTTTTGGTTTTCACTGTATAAATATATCCTTGAACTGCAACTTGGTATACTCATAAACGCCATCGGCCCCTGTAGTAAATCGCACTCTTATACCTCGTAATCAACGGATTACTCTTACGAAGTGAACGTAGTGTACGTATTGACGTCGCGTACGTATATTAGAGGATATATGTATATATAACTTTATATATACATATTCTCGTGGCTTTTATCTATTTCCTACCAACCAATAGATACATATATGAATATATAGACGTATTGTCTGGGGAGGTGACCTATTTCTCGACAGTGACCCTTATTTGGCGACTTTTGAATTTCAACTGGACAGGCATTTAGAATGTTCCATTTGCTCAAAAAACACAGTGTGTAAAATAATTTGGAAAAATGATTATATTTTTTCACAATTATGTTACTATGGTTCTTGGAAGACAATTATAGTTCATACATTAAATTTTGGCTGGTATCTTAAGTAGACAGACTAACAAACACAGTAGAATACCAATTTATGCGCAAAAAACTAAATAAATAAAATTAAAATAAGGCGCAGCATTAACAAGGTTCCATTAGTGTTATAAACATCTGGCAGAATATGGCAACTGTCCAACACTAACACACTACCGCTTTCGCTATGCCGTGGTGTCTAGTTGGTGGGGGATGCTGTCAGAGAAAGATGCACTGAGTTGTTTCCTTCTTTACTACACTCAGTTGTGCAGGGCAGCCTAGACATTAAGGGCCATTTTCTTTGTTTATTTTATTTGTTACAGGTACCATGGCGTCTGTAACCAGAGCAATGACAATTATCTACCTACTCGATTCAGTTAAGTCTACCATCATTGGGAGCATGATATTATCACGCAAACAGGTGCCAATACTATCTCTACCTCCATCTTAACCAGAACATGCCGACAAAGGAAGCAGCGGCGGAAACGGTCAAACTAGTGAGTACCTTCTCGTATCAAGCACGTATTCCAATGCAGAAAGTGCAGCGAGCAAGAGAGAAAGTTGTGCACTTGGATGGCAAAATGGTATAGACAGCGGCAGGTGGTACTGCAGCTATAGTCGACCGACTTTTTGTCCTGATTTCAGAACATGGCATTGCAAAGCTATTGGGAGTCCCAGTCCTTCCCAGTGGCACTAGCCAAGCAATGGCGGATGCCATAATGACTGCTCTCGAAGACTGGGGAGTAACCGATCGCATTTCTGCCCTATCTTTTGACACGACAGATTCGAACCCAGGGATTTTGTCAGAAGCATGTACCATAATCGAGCAACGGCTCAATTGAAGAGTTTTTCACCTCGCTTGTCCTCACTACATCTTGAAACTGGTGTGTGAAAAGGCATTAAACATCATGCATCGGCCCTTCTTCTGGGCTTGATATCCTCTCTTCAAGCGATTTCAGATCAAGTGGAAGGACCTGGAAAAATCTCTGTCTCAGCCATTTATAGAAAATGACATAAAGCCAAACCTCTTTGAGCGTTGCGAGGACCTCATAATTGAGTTTAACCAACTACTGGAAGAACACATGCCACGTTGTCACAACAGGGAGCTACTAGAGCTGTCTATAATCGTTTTGGGTGGACAGCCAAAGTATGGGATCAGAATATTGCCTCCTGGTCCCCTCCACCGTGCCTAGTGGATGGCAAAAAGCATCTATGCCTTTAAGATCTACCTGTTTCGAGATTCAGAGCAATTCCAACTCACTGCACGTGAAAAATCTGGAGTTCCACGATTTGTCACTCTAAGCATCTCGACGTACATTATGCCTTGGTTCCGCGCGACATCTCTAGGTGTAGCCCCGGTACAAGACTTCCAGCTGCTTAATATGCTGGTGTCCCGCCCCGATAAGGCAGTGGCCAAGGCGAGAGCTACAGTCTTTTGGCGCTATATCTGGCACTTGAGTGAAAGGCTGGTTGTTCTTGCGTTTTCCTGATCATTACCTGGCTATTGAGATGAAGAGAGAGATGCTGAATGCTTGCAGGAGGAGGAGGGCTCTGACAATCCTCCTCGACGAGTAACGGTCGAGCTAACATCTACTGCAATTGCAGAGAAAACTGTTGCAAGTTTTGTGACGTCTGCCACGCCATCCTTCTTTAAGATCCTTGGCTTGGATCCAGGTTTCCTGGCACTTCACCCAACGGAGTAGCCCGATAATCAGGGATACTCCATCGCTGCTGCCTGCGTCAAAGAACTGCACACTATGAGTGGGGCATCGTCCTGATGCATGACTTCAACCTGACCCTCACAAAGGACAAAGAGCAGAGAAAGTTCCTCTCCCAAGTAGTAGAGAAACACTGGAGGAATTACCCTGACGCCTGCAAGTCCACAGTGGGAGATGGGCGCCCATGAGACGCCCCCTTGAGGGGATAATACTCGAGAAGAGGGGGGGCCTAGAATCAGCACTGTAAAATTAAATATGTTTACAACTATGTTTATTTCATCAAATAAGGTGACTTTTAATTTGTTAGCGTCAAACAGGTTTCTAAATCGCCTATGACGGCACAAAGAAAATGTCCATCATCTTACAAAAAATTAAAAACTTCAAACTCGTTGAGCTACCCCTAAATATCAATATTTTAAAAAATAACTTTGCATACATTATTTCAGGAGCAAATGAAACATTTTAACTGCCCGTCCCTTGTAAAGTATAAAAAAAATCAAAATTACAATCAAATAAGAGGCACCCTTGACTGTATGAGTATGTAAACCTTTTTGGAAAATCAATAATTTAATGTTGCTTAAATAAATACTTTTGGGAGATGAATCACTTTAAATTGGATTTTTACATGAATCTTGGAATAATATAGAACATTTAAAATATTTGTGGAGAAAAGGATCAAAAATCCTATGCCAGTTACGTGTTTTTACAGTTTTACTCCAAACTTTAGGTAATATCCAAGACTCCCGCAATTCTCCATTGAAAAATTCACAAACTAACCGCAAAATGTTTAATGCTTACTTTTTTAGCCTCTGAAAATAATGTTTGTTTTTAATATATTCTGAGGCAAACTAGGCTTTTGATTAACAATTTAAACACATTGTATTGCCCGCCAGATATTTTCCCTTATTGGTTTTATTGGTTTCATTGCCGCATAGTAAAAGTAGCGTATATGAAATTTGATTACCTGTCTAATTTCTCATTAAAAATAAAAATATACTTTATTTTATCTATTAAGACCAATTCGATTAATGGCTTAATCACATTAACCAATTTCTTTAGTCATTATGACTAGTTTATTAGTGTAAATGACTCAGATAATAGGTTATCCATAAAAATCATATGGCTTTTGGAAAATAAACAATAAATTATTGTTTTAAAAATTTAATCAATTTTATATTTACTATTTTGTTAAACAATATATTATAATTTTATTACGTTTCAAAGAACGAACCAAAATTCTTTTAAAAAAATTGGTATTTCTAATTTTCTTTGAGCTAATAATTCCCCTCCAATTAATGAGGGACAGATTAGTATTAAGTTAGCTACTTAGGCTATCAATACTCCCAATTATTCCCTTTAATGGGTTAGCAGATTCTATTTAATAGCCTAATTAGGATAACCTTCTTGTTAGTTGTTGCTTAATAGGAAAGAATTATTCGCATATTAAAATTATTTACTATCAATTTATATTTTAAACGGAATTTGTTTTCGTTTTATCAAAGTAAAAAAGGGGGAATCATTTTTAGAAAAGAATGCTAATTTTTTGAGATTGCCTTTACTTAAACATATTTTGGAATTGTTATACTAAAGCAGTAGTGAGCATACGGTTGATTTAAATTTTCTAAGTAAATAGCTTATCTCTTGTTATCTTTCGGTTTACATCCTAATTTGAAAAACTCTTACCCCTATGTACTTTATAGCTGTAAGTCTTCATCAACCAATTTTGTAAAAACTTTGATTTTCTCTGAAAAGCGTTTTAGAAGATGTTTTTTTTTTGATCGGTAGTGTGTTTTATGTTTGGATTCAGAGAAAAAATAAATTCTCTACAATGGTTCTACAAGGTTAAAATGGCTGGTAATGCTTTAGAGGAAGGACTCCACTTAAAGTTAAGAATAGAGTAAACTTTGACCAGGCATACATCAGATGGATTAGAACCCCTCATTAAATGTGAAATCTTCCATTATCCATTTTAGTTATAATAACTTTCATATATATTTTTGATCGCGTAAAAACTGGTATGTGAATCCGCATCTAATTTTTAAGGAGAGATGTGTAATATGAAAGTTGCGAAGAGAGAGGAAGAGAAGATACTTGTAAGTTATATGACCGCAGATCCACCTACAGCCATCAAGACAAAAAGCAGCGCGTGTTCGAGTTTTGGGTATAGTAAGGGACGAAATACTCGAGCTTTTACCTGCTGCATTGTTTTCACATTACAAATCTTCCTCCTCTCACCGGAAGATTGCATTAATAAAGTAACATGAGAGGGAGTTATATGCCAAGATGGTTGATACGAAAGCTTGCAAGTTAAATACTCGGTTTAAATTACCACGACCAAAAAAGCGTGGACGAAAGCTGGTCGACGACTTTGATGCCAATTTACCTGCCTGTCAAGAAAATAAAGTGAGACGGGATTTTCAAGAAATAATTGATAAAAGTTAAAATGAGATCTAAAACAAAATTTTGAAGGTGGCTTTAATCTACTTTTAGGGTATCATGGCCAGTAGTGGCAGGAAAAGTTAATATAATTATTTTTTATTCTTTTTTATGACATTATTTGGTCGCATGGTGTTTTCATATGTGATGTAGAATGGAAAAATAAGATGAAAACCATATACTAATGAAGAATTAAACTCTAATAAAGCTTGTTTATTTATGAATTTTCAAAGACTTGTAAAAAGCCAGAGAAATTCTAAAATGATGAAAATTAAGGGCATTTTCAGTATAGAGAGAATCATTTAAAATAGTTTTAGCAAATTTTTTAGCAAGTAAATAATGATCGAAGTAATTCTTTTCTTCTTTAAGCTCAATTTCATGTGGCACGAACCCTAATAATACCCTATAACAACTTTTGGTATTACAAAAACATAGTTCTCTTTATTTTTTTAGTGACAATTCAAAGTGTATGATTTTCAATCTAACAATAATATAAAACTAGGATGTGTTAGTTTGGTTAATTTTTATGCAAAAAAATATTGAAATATAATGCTAAAAAAGTAGAAATATTTGTACTTTTCATTAGTTAATGATCCATCAAATTAGTAAATAAAAATATAGTAAAAACATTGAAAAACTAATTTAGAATAAATCTTTTAGTATTTCTATTCTTTTCATTTGCTTGATATTTCAGGCTGAATTTACATCAGATTCCAGCAGATATCGGAGAAAAGAGCTGGACTCTAATTCACTCTATTCCTTCTCTACCTTTATCTTGCAAATGCGATTAGTTTAACCCTTCTCCATCCACATCACTGACAGCCTGGCATTTTCTGGGAAAAAGGATAGCTGCGAATACCGAAAATATAGTATGATTGACAGGTTACCACCTAGAACTTTTTGGAATATGATAAGTTCATCCAACAAAGCAGCAAGCTGGCCCTGTTTTAAATATTACAGGATAGTGATAATCAAAAATTAAATACAAATGTTTCTAACTACTTTATCTACCATTGCTTGAAAGAATTTTCAAATAGGTGATCTTAAATTTGTAAGACAATGAACATGACCAGGGATCTTAGCCTAGCATTTTCGATTATGTAGTATAATTTATCACCTCATCAAACTGTTTCATTAAATCCAGTTTTATGTTTAGTGGCGGTAAAATTGTCTTCCAATTTGCACAAATAAGCTATTAATGACAATATTAATTTAGGTGATATAGAATGAAAGAGAGAGATGTTCGAATAACTCTCATAAAAAAAACAGCAGAACACCTTCACTGATATCAAGTTTAATTAGTAAACACAGAGGAAGTTAAAATTATAATTTTTACATACGATACACTTAGAAACCCTAACGCGATTACATAAACTTAGAGAGCTCCGCAATAGAACAAGTGTAATTTTCAAAGTCCTCTTAGGAATTTCGGTCCAAATGTTGCTTTTTTTTGTTTTGTTTTCTTCTATACACTCTAATTTTCTACATACCACGAGAGAATAATAATTTATTAGTTATTTATAAATTATTTTTTTTCTTTAATTCTAGAGAATTTAATTTGAGCTAAGGAGCTTAGCTCACATGAAAAACCTTTTATTCCATTAGATTCAAAAGTTAATGGATATCTTATTAGGTTGAAATTGGACGTAAAAATTAGATAAAAATGTAAGTGAAGAGGATATTTAGAAAGGTGAATCTGGTTGCGGTTTTAGTGTTTGTGAAGATAGAATTGTGGCGTAGAAAAAGATGTTCTGGAATATGTTGGGTCGATTGGTCGATAAAATTAGGAATTGGTATAAAATAAAGAAGGTTGGAGCTATGCTGGAAAAACAAGTCACAAGATGATTATTGGATAAATTAACCTATTGTTACACCTTGAGAGAGACAAAATGGATACGATGTGGTAAGTTCCGGTGCTAAAAGAACTAGTTTGTGGCAATCTCCTCCTTCTTAAGCAAGTATCTTGTAAATGCAATTGGACCTCCTAAGTGATATACATAAATATTTAATTAAAGAGCTGTAGCAAATATAAGTACGTGATTATCCGACGGAATGAAAGTGATGTGTAAAGTGGAATCTTTTAAGTTGTGGATTGAGAAAAATAGACAGGAGGAAAGAAACAAAAGTGTGATGCAAAGCAAAATACTAGTCCATTCGCCCAGTCCTTGCAGACTCATTGGTCCCCTCGTCGACTTGCTCATTCCTCGCAAGTTCTACATCACCTGCAACCCTATAAAAGATAATCTCGACCAGAGCACGGCTGGCAGAAACCGTAGGGTGAAGGTTATCAAAAATAGAAGATCCTAATCACGAGAGCACCCGGGTGCCTAGTGAGATACTACAGAACATATTCCGGGTTCCGATCCGGGCACGACGAGTACCAAGCGGTGTCAAGCAAGCAACTCTCAATGGAAGATAGACGCAGCGCCTAGTAAAGCTCCGATATATAATGAGAAGAATTCATCATGACACGAAGTGTCCTCCAGAAATCTCGAACGCCATGATTCCGGCGCTGTGGAAGCTTTAAGAAGCGCAGCGAAAAATATTCAAAGGTGGTACCCTACAGGGTGGCATTCTGAGCAAATTAAGGGGCGCGACAGGAACAATAGCTACACCGAGCTTGTAAAGGAGCTGCCTATCCTTAAAACCATAGGATCGTAGTGTATGAGTGTCGTGTTTTTGTGGCATAGGCGATATCGATATCGGGTGTGAATGCAGTGAGAGCCATTGGCGAACGGAAGTTCCTTGGGCTTGCGAACGCAAGCACACAATTCACTGTCTACGGCGCAAACGAGGAGCATCTAACCGGTCGCTAGGCAGATAGCAGTGTGACTTGATCGAGTCAACCTTCCGCAATACACGCACAGCTGAGGATGTGAAAAATCCGTACTCAAATTCGAACGAACAAGCATTCGTTAGAAAACTTAGGCAGTAGCCCTTTTAGCACTTCAAGTGTTGAACGTAACAGAATGATGAATGGCACGACATGGGCAAAGGGCCCCTAATATTGCCAATATGAGCTTCAGACATAAGGCGGCGTTCGAAAACAAGACCAAATATAAAGTGGGAATCAACCACATCTTGGTAATTTAATATATGTATACCTACACCTGGAATATTTGTAAGATTATTTATAAAATGTTCGTATGACGAAGAAGCGGTCAATGGCTGCCAAACTGCACCACCTTAGTTGGGAACAAGAAAAACCGAAACATGTGCACTTCTCTTAGCGAGAGTTGCTGCTCAATGACTATTGGAGTCGACGTTCCAGATTTGGCATCTTGACCACACTAAAAGAGATCGAACCCCTTCGTCAACGCAAAGCGTAGCGAGAACATATTCATGACGCAAAGAGGTAATACTAGTGATTTTTTGGACAAATAGTGTGAAATTGAGGACAACTAAAATCAAAACTTGCTTTTCCTGGACCATCGGGCTGGAGTGGGCTTTTCCGGCCCGTACACAAAATCGACGATATCGTATAAATTCATAAATTAAGGTTAGAAGGCGTCCAATCGCTCCCATCGTGTTGTGAGTTTTCTTGATACGGCATTACATGGTGGATAAATAGGCTCTACATAAAAAACAGTATATTGGTGCTCGCTACGAAAGTAGACCTCAGATACACCATTTTCCAGGTGGAGCATAACATCCGAATTGGATTGAACTTGGGAGAGCCGCAATGGTCAAAAGACAGGTAGTCTAATCTAAAATTTACCATGAACTTACACTCACATAAGGTGAGAGAGATTGGGCACAATAGCGGCAGGGGCAGTGTGATCTCTCCCCAGTTGGATATCTATATAATAAAATTCAATTTTGCCTATAAAAAAAATGTAAATGGAGTAAAACTAACGAAATGAAACAAGTTAAGTACCCATAAAACGATGTCGAAGTCAATGTATTCCTAGTTTCGAATGACTAATATCACATGAAACCTGTCGATTGCACCAAGATACAGATTTCAACGTCTTGTAATCTATGCAGCTGATCGAAATATAGAGAACACTATATTCACACCTATTTTTTCTATACAAGATTACCCGTGGATCTTAGAACTTTTAATAATTATTTGTAAAATCCTATTCTAAATTATAATATCAAATAATAGAAAGGTATTAAAAATGTTTACATTTTTTAATTATCTTTAAAATATTAAGTGATAATTGTAATTTTTGTATATGGTTATAAATATGGTTATAAAATGTTATTTTATACAAATATCTAAACATTTTAGAATAAAACATAGTTTTACATTCTGGAATGCTCAATTAGTAAATTGAGCTGAACATTGCACTTAAAAGTTATTTAGAAGTTATGTTCCCTAAATGGAAACCATGGACATTAAAGGGTTAATACATTATATAAAGCTAACAAAATTGCTGATTTATTATATATTAATGAATTAATTACAATAAACACATTTAATCTGACTTTGGGAGCAAAATACTCTTATTGAATGGTTGAAGTCGGTATCAATCGCATAATTATTTAATCGGATATATAAAAAAAAATGTTACCTGATAAGAATTCTTTTTAGCAAATTCGAATTCAGCCAACTCAACTTCATAATAAAATCCAAAAGAGATCTACGTGTTTTTCCTTGACACTGAAATTTGTTTTACCATGAAATCATATTTTGGCTCTTGAAAACTCTCCAAGAATAGGCTTCTCATCCGCACCCTGTACATCTATTGCATTACAACCTAATCAGACTTACATATTTACGATGATGTTTCTCGGAATATACTAGAAAGTTCCCTAAATTTACCACTTTATCCATTTTGGGCCAGACCTGATTTTGTTTTAGGTGTTGCTTGATTTTACCAGATAAACCGATTCACAAATCAATCTTTCGGAATATTTCGATTCCTTTGGAATTTATTTAAAAAGGTACTCTAGGTTTTCAGCATGATCTTTCATGGAGATAAACAAGGCCTGCTGAACAAAAGTCGCATGCCCTCACTTAATCTGATTTATGACCTTACAACCTTCACAACTGTCAATAATTCCCAGACTAACCTAGAGAAAACCTTGGCAATTATATCATCCGAAACAGAGTATAAAACAACATACGAGTTTTAAATCTCGTTAAAATCGGCCGAATAGTTATAGAGTTATTGACAAATAATTCCCTGGCTAAACTTGGATTGACTTTAGCCATTATATAATTCAAAGGTAAATGTGAAACAACATAAAGGTTTCAAATATCGAAAGAATCGGCCGAATTGTTAAGATGTTATTGCCAAACCAAAAAGCATTTCCGGGCTAGCTTGGGAGGACCTTGGGGATTATATCATTTAAATGACAATACTAAACAATATAAGCGTTTTAAATTTCGTTATAATCGGCCGAATAGTTATGATTTTATTGTTAGCCTTGAGAGGACTTTGGCAATTATATCATTTGAAAGAAAATGTTAAACAACGTAAGAGTTTCAAATTCATTAGAATCGCCTGAATAGTTATGATGTTATTGCCAAAATATAAAAAAGTAATTACCGGGCTAACCTTGAAAAGACCTTGGCAATTATATCATTCGAAAGAAAATATAAAACAGAGTAAGAATTTCAAATTTAGTGAGAATTGGCCGTATAATTACAATGTTCTTACTAAAACAATTACAAAGCAAAACGAGGACTGACCGACCAACATAGTGAGGTATAGAGTCGCATGCAGGTTAAAAGGTTCAATACCTCAATGACTTACATTCACATTAATATTTATCCAAGAATTTTTAAAATAAGAGTAAACTTAATTTTCTTTTTTTCTTTTAATAACGTAGTGCTTGATTTCATTTATAATAAATCCTGAAATGTTTTAGTTGTTAGCATAAAAGCTCGTTTCTCCTTATGGCTTCCTTGGTCTGATAGTGAATCAAATTGGTTCCAATCATATGACTTAATTCTATTTAGACCAAAACGAGGAACTTTTGTAATCGTATATAGTGTTTCGAGTAATAACTAAATCTATAATAACCTGTGGATTTTATATGGGAGTTGTGTTGTTGGTTAGGAGGGGAGTATGAAATTGGCATTATTATTCGCGTGAGAGATCAGTTGCGGGCGACTATATATCTCACACTGTCGGTCAATCGATCGGTCGGTCCTCGTTTTGCTTTTTATTTGTTTAGCAATAACATCGTAACTATTCTGCTAATTCTAACGAAATTTAAACCCTTATGTTCCTCTCAAGTTTAGCCCAAGAATTATTTAGTTTAGACGATAAAATCATAACTATTGGGCCGATTCTAACGAAATTTGAAACCCTTATGTTGTTTAAAATTCTCATTAAAGTGTTATAATTGTCAAGTTCTCCTCAAGTTTAGCCTTATAATTATTTTGTTTTGGCAATAACCTCGTAACTATTCGGTCGATTCTAATGGAATTTTAAACGCTCTCTGTTTTTTTACACTTTCTTTCGAATGATATAATTACCAAACCCCTCCCAAAGGTTAGCTGTGGAATTATTTGGCAATAACTTCATAAATATTTGGCCGATTGTATCGAAATATGAAACACCTTTTGTTTTTTTACATTCTCTTTTGAATTATAATTCAATAATTCCCAAGTTTATTTAGGGAATTATTGAAAGTTTGAAGTTTGTAAAATCATAAATCACAATAAACGAGAGCACGTGAATTTTTGTGAGAATATCTCGTTTATATTTTATTGGCAAGAAATCAAAGTCTGACCTAGCCTACACTTCTAAAGAACGGTGCCTTTATTCACAAACCGATCTAAATTTAAATGAATATATAGTTCAGAAACTGTTACATTTTGCAACCAAAAATCTACTCCGTTTAATAGTAATGAAATAATTATTTCAATTTTTAAATAAACTGTAAAATATCCTAAAGATATCTGCTGTTAACATCCATTATTAGCATAAATAGCTAGAAATCTTTGTTCTCTTTTAAAATATAAATTTAGAATATATATATTATTTCATAATATATTTTAGACCAGTAAATTTTGTAATACGAACATTGGGAGTCATAAAAAGTTCATTTTAAAGACATCGTTTAGAATATGCCAATCATAAATGGAAAATGCGACTGTGTTTCTTTAATTTACAAAGCTCAACCGATCTGGAATGTAACACTATTGCATTGAAATCGTAGCACCAAAGTATTTCAAAAATGCAGAAAATACCTTTTTCAGACTTGATCAGATTTTAATTGAAACGATTTCACCGTATCTAAGTAAAACTGGTTAAAAAAGAAAATAACAAACAAATTTGTGTGACGTTGTCATTACGTCAGGGTAAAGTGTATGGAAGTCTTTGGTCAAAATTATGTAAAAGTAGATGAATTCCACTACATTATCTGATCGTAGTAAAAAAATGATAATAAGAAAAAAAATTTGAAAGTTACTTCAGATCGGGTAATTCAGTAAAAAAATTGTTTTTAAACGCAAAAGGAGGTCAATCAAACTTTGTGAGCCTTTAGCGCAGTTTATCACATACAAGAAAAATACTCTAAAGTTGGGTAATATTTTTACAAGATTCCTTCTTCAAATAAATCTCAAAGGATAAGAGACGAATATAACTAGTTTTTAATTAATTTGGAGAAGTCATTGAACCACCTATTTTCGAAGTTTACATAAATAAACAACCATTATTTATCATGACAATTTATTTAATTGTTTATATTTAATGCCATATTTAATGAAGATAAAATCGTATTGTGCATGAAAAAATAAATATACATAATTTGTCATATATATAAGTTAATGTTAAATTATTCTTATACTTACACTTAATATTGAGAGAATATTCTAAATAGAATTTAAAATGTGAGTTAGGGCAGTATAGCTTTAGATCCATACTATAACCCATAGATTTATATCATTCTATGAGTGTATGGACAACGAGTATTTCACTGTAAATGCTGCCATATCTTATCTAATAATTTGGGAGGGAATATTAATGAAAGAAACCTATGCCTTTTTTTTAACTAAATTAACATTTTTATTTTATCTTAGTGATATTAATACAATATTTAGCAGCATTGATAAAAGCGACCTGTGTTTCTTTACTCTCCAAATTAACATTTCTAAATTATCATAGTTACTACGGACTGCTTTGAATTACTAAAAGAACCTCAGATGTAGCAGTTGGTCCAAATCTAGGATGGAATTACGGATTCACGTCCTGTAAGTTTGCATCTTGTGGTATTAATAATGTCTGAAAAATAATAAATTTTTTCACACATTTTTCTAATTCTGGCACAAGGAAATTCATGCTGCGACCAATAAGTTTCAGTATATAGGGGAAATCTGTATTAAAATTTCGCGTTAAATTTTTAAAGCTTATTAAAAACTGAGTTTATATGCTGAGTGATGCTTTGTTTTCATTCATTCAATGGGAATAACAAAAAAATGTGGTGAAAATAGTTCAGTTTGTGAGCGTTTGACACGAATCTCACTGGTTTATTACGATGTAGATTATGACTCTACAGTATGGCAGCATCAGATGAAACTCTTGACTTGAGAGAAAAATTCACTTTTAATGTTAAAGGTCTCTGCCACAACCTCTCTCTCGCTGATCACACATAAGACCAATCTGGTTTTGTTCGGTATTCTAATCTGCCTGGTAAGTTCATATTCTCCTTCTCTGTTTTTTTAGCTTCATTACGAAGACTACCAATAGAGAGCACCCTACCATCATCAGCATAGAACCTGAACAATTTTAAATTTTAAACGACCTCGGTGTGAAATATTTTCCTTGGGTACCTCACAAATTTGGTGCCCTTCTCTCTCCGTCAACACCTAATGAGAATTATTGGATAAACTTAAGATTCTCCCTCTCTTTTCTGTGGAAGAATTATCTTTACTTTGTATTTTGGAGGATGTTTAATGTTTACTAGGCAGAGCTGTAAAGAGACACGTCATTTTGTAAAATTATATCGTTAAAATTTCTGAATTGGAAATTGTGGTATTTAGGAAATTTTAAACTTGACTGTGATTCACATGTTTAATTTATGTGTTGAAAGTTAAAACATTTTTAAGAGAATCACATCAACCATTTCGGGGCAGGTAAAATTGATGAGGGTGTCTTTATTCATAAAGCAAAGCATTATATGGTACTTGCACTTCATACTCCTTCATAGATATTTGCAATTGTTGATTATGATATCTCAAAATCGTTGGGTTATATGGAGATTATTTACTCAGGTAGTGTAGCTACAGTAATGCCCAATGATTCAGCAAGTACTCTGTTCGTGCACAACCACGTAAACAGTAACCAATGGAGATCTTATCGAAACATCTGAAATGATCTTAGCTTTACCTATTATAAGGTCTGTCATTTAATCTCAATCATTAATTAAATAATTAATTTAATTAAATATATAATATTGATGTTTATATTTTACCCAATTTTGATGGCCTCTAATGATATTTTATTGAGACTTAAGGGGATTATCTCTGTACAATTGAGATTTTGGAGTGATTATCTTTACCATGGTGAATTGGAAGGGAGTATCTTTACTTAATCCAAGATATTGAAACTGATTACCGCGACACTGGTGGAAATGAAAGCTCTGTAAATGCCTAGGGAGCGATCAAGATTACTTCGCGTAAAAGTGAATCCAGCGCCCCAGTGCGTTTAAAGCCTTTGACCTACCACTCAGTAATCTTTAATAAAGCATAATTTAACTTCAGAAACATGAGTTCACACTGAGACACGAGAAATATATTTCAACTAATAACTTCACTGAAACCACCATAAGAGGTTGGTCGGTCTTTTAGTCATTTAGAATGTACCGATGGATGTTTTGGTATAATTTTTAGTTCATGGTAGTCTTCTTGGGCAAAATGTTAGTACTCCAGTTCCCTTAGATGAGATCCAGCCCAGATATGGAGAGGTTCTGGATCCTTCAAAGTGTGCAAAACACAGGACTCGTGAAGGCGCTCGCCTTTATTTCTCTTAACGAGAGGTCAGCTAGTATCTCCAAACAAGCAGAAGTGAGTTTCCTCAAAGAATATCACTTGGCCGCATTCTTCAACACTATTCTTAATATTTTCTACAAAAGTAGAGCCTATTCGTAAGTTCTTTCTTTCTTGGTGATATGAGTCCTTTTTGCAACCCTTCTTATGTTGAGTCTTTCGTTGAATAGTCTCCCCCACACTCAGCTCGCTGAAACATTCACAATGGATTCGTTCAAACTTTTTCATGCTTGGCACTGAGGTCAACACAATCCTTGAGCTCAGGTCTTACCAAGAGGTGATCTTGGCGTTCATTTGAAGCAATTTGGCGTCCATAATACTTTCTACAGGAGTCTAATCTGTATTTTTAAAGTCATTTATGATCTCAGATGCAGGTCCTTGATAAAATACGCCTAGCGACGATCGCTTTTCTTTTCAGGGCGTTTTGGTGCAAAGCAACAATGGTTAAGCGCTTTTCCTTAAAAAGAACCATTTCTGGAACTGAAAAAAAACTAAAACATTTATTTAAAAACAATATTACGAAAGAGATTTTAAACAGACATAATTTTTTTAACCAATATTTATCATTATTTTGCCCGTTTAAAACAATAGCAAAGGGCCATGGACAGAAACTAATCTCGTACAGAAATAGGACCAGAGCACGAACTTTGAATTCAGCGCAGCAATGCAGGTTTTTTTAATTTGGAAATTAATATATATTTTACTCTCGAAACATTTAGCTATGAATACGTATAAGTATAAAAAGACGTATGGTAAATTATAGACTTAGAGGTCAAAAGAGCATACACATATATATTATATATATGTAATCATTTGACATTAACTTTTCTTAATATAGGGTCTTTCAATAAGGTTGCTAGATCTTTAAATGTAAATAAAACAAGTTGTGTGTGATATATGAACAGAATTTATTTTAAATTTGAAAGTACATTTTATGGCATTAAGTGTGGAATATGAGCTCGTTCAAATATCTGCCGCGGGTCGCTTGGTGGAACATATTCGGGAGGCCCAATTTTTAATGACTTTGTCGCATAAATCGGGCAGAATTTGCTAAATGGTGTTCGTTATGTTGACTTTAAAGACATCAGCTCTTTGCGGATTATTTACATAAAGCTGCGATTTAAGGTAGCCCAAAAGAAATTAGTCTAATGGCGTTAAATCACATGATCTCGGTGGCCAGTTGACGTCGCCGCCGCGCGAGATGAACCTGCCCTGAAATCGGTGGGGCAAAATGTCTATCTTGGTGTGCGCAGTGTGGCACATAGCGCCGTCTTGTTGGAACCACATGTCGACAGTATACATATCAGGCATATAATCCATTTGAGGCCACAATAAGCTGTTTATCATCGATCTGTAGGTCTTGACGTTGAGGGTTATGGCAATCCCATCTTCGATCTCAAAAATTACGGACCGATGATTCCGTTAGATGAAAATCCGCACAAAACAGTGACTTTGTTGCGATGCAATTGGTACTAGTGTATCTCATGTGGATTGATTTCGTCCCAAATCCGACAATTTTGCTTGTTCACAAATCCATTCATCAAAAATGAAGTTCGTTGCTAAAGATGATTTTTGGGGGGAAATTTGGGGCAACTTCTAACTGCTCTAGAGCCCAATCAGCGAACATACAACGTTATCTATGGTCGTTTACCTTAAGTTCCTGGGTAAATTTTATTTTATACGGATGCAGACTCAAGTCTCTACTCATAATTCGCCAAACTGAAGTCGCAAAAAGGCCAAGTTCTTGTGAACGACGAGAAATTGACGAGAAATTGACTGCCTCGGATTTTCCCGTACACTCTCATTTACGGCAGCGATGTTTTCAGCAAACCTTGCGTTTCGGCGATGTACGGGTTTTGGTTAATGGTTGATCGACCCTTTTTCCTCGAATTTGGCCACCAAGCGTCGAACAGTGGAATCGGCAGGACGATTGTGGTGAGGATAGAAATCACGTAATGCGCGGAACGTTTGTCGAACAGAGCAATAAATTTGATAATAACACTTGATGATTTACACACAATATTCAACGCTATAACCTTAAATCGTGACTAGCCAAGTAGTAGTGAGCAGTTTACAGTGAGGTTGTCAGATGTCACTTTTTAAAACATGGCCACTATCACCTGACAAAGCTCAAGCGTCCTCGTTGAAATACCCTTTATATTTTCTCTTAGATAATCTATGATTAATCCTAATACACAAATAATGGTATGTCGTAGAATAGGCTCTCGGCGATATACCATATATAATTATTCTTTGAGGGAATTATTCTAATATTTCGAGTGCGTGGTAATCTGATTGACCAAGGTTAGTTCAAAGAGGTAAGGGGGGGGGGGCTAGAGAGGCTTATTTATCTTCAATATGCTTAAGAAGTCGAACGGAGCGCAAGGATAAATAATATGGCTACCATTAATAAAATAGAGTTTTATTAATTAAAGTATCAACAACACACCAAAAATGTTTAAATAAACGGAGAAGGACAACGGTCGTGAGAATATTGGAATAATCTGAGGATTAAGATTTAGAGATATTTAAAAAGGTAAACAAACAAAAATTAAAGGGGGGGATGGTTCACTAAACCATTTAAAGCACAGGGTTGCGTTGAAAAAAGGTTAAATGATTAAAGGTAATGCTCAGCTTATTTTGTAACAAAGTTGTTGTGCAGAGGAAGACGGTGCGAAGGAATCTTCGGTCCACTGGCGATTTCCAGCAGAAGGGTTCTTCGGGGGGCTGTCTTTAACGAGGGGGAAGGACTGTCTTCGAGGAGTAAGAGCGAAGTGGGGCTCGAAAGTACGAGCGATCTTTGTGACAGCAAATCAGAGATGTTCTAGATGAACAACGGAGGTTATTTTAGAAACCAAGCGTTTTCTTGAAGAACTTTAAAAAAGGAAGGAATTAAATTATCCGGACGTGATGTCTTGGGAACGAGAACCGTTTCTTGACGAACGGGTTTGAAGAACAATGGCTGTTCTAACGTTGTTCTATTTCTGAACAACAGGGGGGGAGGGTAAGAACCGTTTCTTGTCAACGGGCTCAAAGAACAATGGCTGTTCTAACGCTGTTCTCTTTCTGAATAACAGGGAGGCCTTGTTGACTTGGCGTTTCGAAAGCACGAATCTTGGCACTCAAGGCATATTGTCCTCTTCTGGACAATAAGGGGCTTCTCGAGGTAGAGAGTTTCTAGGTGCACAAGGGAGACAGGATCGGCGTGATGCCTCGCGAAGATAATCGGGATCTGCTTCAATTGAAAAAAGCTATGGTATAAATACCCGGAGCCATCTCCATGGCGTAGGGGATATTGAGTAGGGGACTTCGGGGGAATGTCCCGGTGGCGCATGGGAAAATACCTTATCTGCCCATAAGCCTAATTCAATCTGGCGAGATCGACGTATGGAGCCGAAATGGGGGAGTGAACCTCCTTGATTAAACATTGGCTATGATGGGAGATAATGCGCTTCTGCTTTCTCTCACAGGCAGGATGCACGTGTGTATGCATGTGGATAAGCATGGTTAACATGTGATAGAGGCTGGATTAAAGCGACCTCAGACCGTTCTATCACATGTTAAAACTTTGGCTAAATTATATTTCCAAAGAAATATTAACGAATTGATTTCCCCATCTAAGTATGAACAATTTATTACAAATTTACCTTCAATTTTTTGCATTCTCATGAACAAAGTTTGGTTACAAGCAAATTCCCCAAAGTCCTCAAATTAGAAAAGAGAGCACTTTGAGTGAAATGAAAAAGGCCTAGTCAAGATAAGACATTAAAAGCATAAGCTGTAAATACCAGGCAGAACAGAATGGAAAAAAACATTATATTTTAATAAAAGAAAATAGATGATTTGTTTATAATGTTCATGAGAGAAATTAATGCATATTTGCAAATTTCTACTTGCCAATTCCTTGAAAGTTTAAAAAGCCCAAATAAAATTAAAAAATAAAGGTAAGTGGTATAAAATTTACATGCCTCAATTTCTGGCCTTCTAGATTTCTACACTTTAATTGCATGGATTACTATATGTAAGGCGCCATTGAGAAAGAGGGAACGCTTTGCCTGCAACCCCAAAGCCGAGCTGGTGGCCAAAATTAATTAGATAATCCAAGATCTTTCAAGGAAAACAGTGCAGAACACATACGCCATGTTCCAGAGACGTCTTGAGGCCACGGTAAAATATAAAAGGAGGCTACTTTGAATAGACTAGTATCTTCAATCCATAATGTAGTTGCTATTTTTAACTTTTTTTAAAATACATTCATTTATGGAAAAGATATTGCATTGTTTTATTTTCTGCAAACCTTCTTAATTTTACATAACTTTTTAAATATTTTCCTCCATTTTTCAAAGACATATTTCATTGAAGTTCCTGATTGACGTTTCTCCTGGATTGTACTTTCGCCTCCCATTCTCACCTATACGTTGTGATATTCCTACAATATATTTCAATCCCCAAAAAAATTGTGACGCAAAATTTTCCAATAACAAAATTGAAAAAAGTAGAAAGAGGATTATAATGGGTGAAGCTTCAAATTTATTAATAGTTCTTAATACCTGGAAAAGAAGGTTCCTAAGATTGATAGACTGAATGAAAGCAATTGAAAGGTTTAAATTTTCATGTTTCTCCTAACGGGATTTAGGTCTATACCATATACCAAAGTTCTTCGTCCCTCTTAAATAACAAATCAAGGAACCAAAACCTCGCTGGCAATACTGGATTCGAGTTTTTGTCTTGTTTCCGCAACTTTTGATTGGATCTTAAGAAAAATAAGATTTTGTTTAGTCTAAGCCCCATATTTATAATTCCATTGCATATTGACATAAGACAAGAAATAAAAGAAAACAAAGTAATAACGCGAAATGTGAAAAGTTTTGATAAATTCTTTTCATCAAAACTTGAAACAAATAATAGTTGTAATGGAGGAAATCTTTCCTTTAGAGAATTTTGAAAGGAATAATAAATTTCATTTAGAAAGGGGCTAAGTAGGTATTTATTTCAGAAAAAATATATTAAATTCGTTAATTTTGCTATTAAAATGAGCATTTTTATTATAGAACCTTCTTAAGATATCCTCAATAATCATTACTTTATTATATTTCAAGTTAGGTAGATTCATCTTGTAGGACAACAAATTGCAATCTTTATATTACTATAAGGCAGGAGAACGGTTACATTAGAAAAAAATTAATGAAATAACTTTTAATCCTTTCCAAAGAGAGTAGTGTATAGGCGTATCTTAAAATGTTACCCGAGCCCAAGCATTTACTATTCGTTTCCGTGCTAAATTTCATATTGAAAGTCTTACCTATATGAATATCCGCTAATCTAAACATTATAACACCTCTCTAATAGTTTATTCAAAATATTTTGCTAAAATACATTTCTGCAGTGAAAGTCATCAACTGATTGATGTTCAGATGGACTATAGCTGCGTGCATTTTGTTTGTTCAGAATGTATAGGAAGGAACGAACTTCATAAAATTTATCAAAGATTCTTGTATCTCTAAATGCAATAAATTTTCATCAATTTCATAAGATAGCTAATAATACTTATTTAATTAATTACTAAGAAATCTTTATGGCTATGAGTTACTTAATATATAATATATTATTTTGTTAAAAGGCATATTCTATTACGTTGCCTATATTAGTAGAAACAAATTATATAGTTTAGACTAAATCTTAGTATTACATTGAAGAAACTAGTTATTGATTGTTATTGCCGCGTAGATGTGATATATGTACATGCTTGGGATAACCACTTCTTTAAAATTATATATATTTCATGAACATTTCCTGATAATCTTTCAGACATGGCACATAGGACTCGCCTATTCTACTCTATATTTGGTGCATGCGATGTCGTCTACTTGACACTCACTAAAATTATCAACAGTAATTATTTAAATTGCCGCTGAATAAAAACAAAAAAATAAACGATTCTTATTTTCAGTATATTTTAATATAACATACTTGACGTAATAATTCAATGTGTACTATAGTAACTAAAATAATTAAATATTATGGCGTATATTTTATACCTACTAAAAATACAGGAATGCTATTTTCGAGGTATAGCCAATGTATATTTATCTATGGAGGGGGATTAGATTAGCCGAGTGGTGAGGATAGTACGAAAGGACGCCTAAGAGACCTCACCTCGGCTCTGTTACAAGATATGAGGTAAGATAATCAGGGGAATAAATAAAGAGATACTGTTCTCGGAGTGCGTAGGAAAATAAAAAAAAGCGAAGGTAGATTGGCCTTTAATTACGAGCTATGGCTAAATGCTATTCTTGGTTATTTAAAAGAGAAGTAGAAAATCATATTTAATAACGCCACAAAAAGATAAATATTTACACAAATATAACGAATAGGGATTATCCAAGGACTTTGTGTACTGGATAGTCTGGCAAAAGGGACAAGCTCATGAGCTCAAGGCAGGTAAATGACCAAACTTGGATTGAGTCTTAAAAAGAAAGCGCTGGGTCAAATACAAATAAATAATTAGGGAGATGATCGGATTATGGAATCCGCACGCGTCGACGTCTTGCACAAGTTAAAGCTTGGACAGCGAAGGGACGGGGGCAATTCGAGGAGAAGAATTGCAGAAGGTTGAGATTTACCTCGGAATACCTTGACGAGGGAGTACTTCTGCTGGTGAACGAGAACCGCTGTTCCTGTGAAATCACAATTGACTTGGGCGGAATTCCGACGGGAGAACTTCTTGCTTTTTCGCTCGTGGAGACAAAAGCGGAGACAGATCGAAAAGAGATGTGTTTAGTGCTGGATTGTGAGCCTGTACTACCTTGTTTTGCCCGGACCTGACAGTAATACATGCGGAAGATGTGATTGAAATTGCCTCCGGCCACGGACGGGATTCTTCCAAGGTAAAGACAAGGCTGGGGGCGACGGATGGACGTCTTCAAACCAGGAATTTGTGATAACTAATGACTTCTCTCACTTTCGCATGATTTTAGATGGGAGGGGGGAGGCAAGATTGCTTCAAGGCTTGTGGGGAAAACTCCATAAGTAAATACAGATGCATTCCGAAGTCTCTTGGCGTGACTTTCAGGCCCGTTATCTCGTCATTTAACCGCGTGTGTGACAGCCACTTTGTTTTATAGGATCCACGGGGGGCTTCTTTGACACAATTCTTTCACATCTCCTTTCTTCCGAAAGAGGCGGCTTTTCAACTTTGGCGAAAAGAGGCATAAAAAATTATGTTACACTGGGAAAGGTGCTTTCGAAATTTCCGGTTTCGAGGGTACAATTAATGGGGAATACCTCACCTGTTTAAATACAGATTTACATACTAATCCCAGTATCCAAGGAATTTAATTGAACTGCTACAAAAAATAAAGGTATACAGTGCAACGACATAAAAAAAATACCAAGGGTCTCTTCTCCCTGCCGACATGTGATAGACCTTCATATATATATATATATATACACGGAATCAATTGGCACAAACAGAAAAAGAAGAAGAAAATGTCTTCTCTTTTTACAATAAGCTTAGGTTAGACTCTTTGATATACCTAATCTTAATTTGATACTCCTATAAGAGTAAATTTCAACGCATGATTCTTCCGTCGTTGTCTTTAACATTACATAAATTTGGGAGAGAACGGTAATCCGTTTCAATCACGAATTTCTGCACACCCCATAGAATGGATAGATTTTCTCATTATATTTCGACATAGTTCTTTTCTCGTGGTAGGAGTTTTTGCCTGGCGTACGCTACCGAGTGGCTTTCACCATCGTCTCCATATCGCAATAGGACACAGCTAATGCCCTCGTTGCTCGCAGCAGTCTGGATTACGAAAGACTTATTGGGAATAGGTAACCTAAGAACGGGAGCGGAAGCCAATTTACCTATTAGTTGGTGGAAGTTGAAAGTGGTTCTCGGAGTCCAAATAATACGATCGGGAGATTTCTTTTGCAGGAGGTTGTATAAGGGGGCGGAGAGCGACACAAAATTGGGAAAAAACCGCCGATAAAACGAAGCAACTCCCACGAAAGATCTTAACTGTTTCTTATTACGGTGGAGAGGCATGCCCACGATGGCTCGGAATTGGCTTATTGGGAGTTATAGCAAAATCGTGCTCAACTTGTATGGCGCATCCCAAGACTTCAGAAATCACATCCCCGAACTGACTCGGCAGTTGTTACAGCTGATTATTTTCATCGGGTGTCTGCCCAATATCTAGGGCAGAAGGTGGTAACTAGGCGGCATCGGGCAAGCCGAGCAGCGGATAATCTTTGTCCTGCTCCACACAAACGACCTGCACTACATTCATTAGTTCTGCAAAGTAGTTGAATTCCTTAAACGACTTTTCGTCGAGAGCCACAAGGGAGGAGGGTTCACAAACCCTAGGTCGCTTCTGAAGAGGAGCTGGTTTGATTCGTCCTTTTTCCTTGGTCTTCTGGCAAATGTCGCACGATCTTCAGTAATTTGAGTTGTCTTCTGCAGTACCAGACCAAAAGAAAAACTTGAAAATTATTTTTGCTGTTTTCATGTGGCTAAAATGGCCAGAAAACAAACTTTCGCTGGCAGTTTTTAGAAAGAGCGGGATGTGAGAGCAGGGAGCGTATAATGTGTGAGCCTCAGTGCTATTTCCTTCTGAGCAAGCACGGTAGAGCTGGCCTTACTTTTCGATATAAGAAATGATTTTGTTGCTACCGACGGATTCTCGCTCGTTGCTCCGGGCTTTTTCTTACAGTTAAAGGAGGGAATCACAGTCTTTCTGCTTGTGAGCGAATCCTTCGCCCATAACGCCGCTGAATTCGGAGTCGGAGTGGGCTTCGAGGGGAGCGGGCCTCTCAGTTTCCTTTGTGTATTAGGCCCGTGTGACGACGGGTTGAGCCATGGGGTGGGAAGAAACTTAGATGCACTGTCCTACTATCACATAACAGAATTTTATAGGGGCTGACACGATTTTAGCCCAACCGGTGAAATATTCCAGATGGCAATTTACTATCTAGAAGTGGTTTGCACGTCCCAGGTAGTATTGGACTACAGAAAATTTTCGTGGTCTGTGGCTACTGGGGGAAACAGTTCGTTGGAAACCACCATGTAGCTGCATCCTGTATCTCTGGCGAGGGTGGAGAATCGGCAGCCATTTACTGCTCCGGTATCGAATTTCAGACTTCCAGGAGTGTTTTTATCGACAAGGAAATCAACGTGATGACCGGAAAAATTGAAAGCAGAGAGATAAACGGAAGAATCAGCTCGCGGCGATGGTGGCGTGGGGACGACACTCATTTGGTGTACCTGTTTGACACAAAGCATTACGGAGTTGAGAGTTCTGAGGGCAGTTAGGTCGTAAATGGCTTTCTATGCCGCAGGTGGAACATACAATGGGTCTCCTGGAAAAGATGACGCAGGTGATTTAGACGCAAGTGGTTTTATATCTAGGGGTTCTGACGGAGAGTAATTTCTGGATTCTGAGGGGCCAGTCACTTTAACGAATTTACTGGGGTTGTGTGGAGGAAATCCTTGGTTGCTACTTTTTGCCTTACTGGACGATGAGGAATTATTCTTATTTTCATCCGGGTAACAATTATGGCTTCCTGCGTAAATCTCAGCCTCTTCAATGCATTCTTTAAAGGTGTAGAATCTACGATCCTTCACAAATGAACGAATTTCTAAAGGGAGCGAAGCCTAGAACTGGTCCTTAGGAGAAAGTCCGCTAGCGAGTAATAGTCATTGGCAATTTTAGATGAGTCCAACCGGATTCTAAACTGACAGAAACTCACTCTCGCTTTCTTCCAGATGGTAGGAGGAAGGCAAGATTGCTTCAACGCAATAAGTAAACACACCTGCGTTCCGAAGTCTCTTCTCATGGCTTTCAGGCGCATTCTTTTGTCATGTGACCTCGTGTGTGATAGCCAAGTTGGTTGTTAAGGTCCATGTGGGGCTTCCCTTACTCAATTCTTTCACACTATTTACATTCTTACTTAAAGAAAAAATACCTTTCAACTTAGCTTTAACCAAAGAGTCTTTAAATCTACCCATTTAAGAATGAATAAAAACAAATTACATTTGTATCTTGCTCACCAGCCGAAAGACAGCACGAGGTTACCACCAGAGATTGAACTCTGCCTAAAGTATGAGAGAATGAATATAAAACTTATTGAAGTTATTAAGGCTATTCTTTATCAACAGGGCAAAATTTATACACTGTTATAATATTGCATTTCGGCATAAAAAAGGCCAAGAATATGAACCATAGGTTTTATCTATGCCGTGGGATGGTTATACAAGAGGAAACGAGCGATAGAATCCCTGGAAAATGATCCTTAACAAAATTATTATGTGATATATCCAAAGAGATTTTAAAACGGGATAAGCCATACAGAGAGAAATATTTTTCCTTTTAATGATACTTATTTCTACCTTCAAGCTTTAAAGCTCACAAATTACAGGATTATTCAAAAGGGGTCATTTTTGGCTCTCCCCCGGTATATATGAAGACCTAAGTAATCGCACTAAACCTTTATTTGCCGGACGTTTCGGTCTTTAGAAATGACCATCTTCAGCGGATTAAACTCTAATACGAATACAAGAAATTAAAAGAATTAGATGACTTTTCATTAAACAAGTAAACCCAGGAATTAATGATTATTCCTCCTCACTCAAATTGTTCATTATATAGTTAAATAAAGAAACATACAACAACCAAATTCCCCCTTCCCGCCTTGCCTTAATCCTGGATAGTCTCGATCATAGTAACCAGTTGATATCATCAGCTCCTACAAAAGAAGCTTTGTTTCTGTCTACAAGTTCTAAGTTTCATTTTTATTCTTTTTGTCTATTTTAAATATTTGTCCCTGTGGTCTCTAAATGGTCTTATGTATAAAAGTTTTCCCTTAGTTTCATGTTTTTTATTCTTCTTTTTTTTGCTGCATTATTGCTTTATTAAATTTTAAATGTTCGTTTCCGAGTTTACTCGCATTTATTGTTTGTTTGAATTACCTTTACCCCCTGTATTCAACTGTTTTTTATCTATATTCTTTACTATCATATATTTGTATTTTAACTTATATTTAACTGTTTGCTTTGCTTTTTGTTTTCCTTTGGATTCCTTGCTATTTAATTTTACTTAGCTTTCATTTTTCATTGTTTGCCCTGCCCATTCAATTTTTCCCAGTATTACTTTAAAAACAAATTTCTTTTATTCCTATTGAGTTTGATTCATGTTTATTATTCATATTTGTTGTTTAATTTGAAATTTTTCTTTCTTGTTTAAACTCATATTTATCGATCGCTTCATCTCTTACATTCAACTTATATTTAACTAATTGCTTATCATTCTAGTTTCATTTCTGTTACCTCTCTTGTTGAGTTTTACTTAGTTTTCATAATGTAACTAATATTGAATTGTGTGCGCTATTTTTTCAATTTTGACATCTAATTCTTTAAATTTCTTGTATTTGTATTAGACTTCAATCCGCTGAAGATATTCTTCATATTCCTCCTACGAATTTGGTTCCCAAGCAACAGCTCCATCATCGGTATACCCAGCGTTGCTCAAGATAAAATGTCCTGGGGCAAATAAATAGTGAGGCATAATGTTTGAAAATGCTCTATTGTTTCACAAAGATACTTAATTGCTGATCATTATTATTATTTGTGGGGTGCAAGCAGATTCAGGAAAATTTCTTCGCGCAAACTTGCTGTCTTAGACGCATGTCTGAATGACCGTTAGTTTTGAGCCAACAAACGTGCTGGCCAACGGGAGCAGATCGAACATCTTATAGATACAGATAATCTATCCTTTTAAGAAATAGTAGATACTATTCTTGAAAAAGTAGTTCGGTTTTGATATAATCTTTCTGATTTGATATCACTTTTCGCCTCCTTAGTATTAGTAACAAGCATTTCCATTTATCTGATGTTGTAATTAGTTAAATTATTGAACCTCAGATAATGCAAAGACTGGGAAATGTAGAGAAGGAAGATGAAATTTACAACCTAAAGCATAAATATTTCTTTTTTTTTAAAAGTAAATACTATCTAATATATTATTATAGAGAATCGGACATTTCTTTCGTTCCAACCTGATATATCTAAGTTTTAATTCTGTCAGCTATATTTTAGCTTTCATGTTTTTATGTGAGAGCCTCACTAACGGGAATTAAGAGGCGACCCTTTGTATGTGTGTGAGTGTTGAAATCTATTTTAAGTAGGTTTCCTGGGGGTTTGCTTTCGATGTCTACTTTGGGTAATCATATCGGTTTTGTTCATAATTTCATCTTTACCTTCTTATCGTCTGCATTACAGGTCTTAATAGCCTTGATAAGAATTTGATCGTGAGACTAGATCCTTTTGAGCTTCAGTTTTGACATCGGACATGATGTCTTTTTTATCTGGCTTTCTACACTTCTTTAGTTAGGTATATCATGAGATGTCTTTTATTCTAAGCTGGTATTTTTTATTAGACAGATTTTAAAAAGCTGAGTATGTGGTGATGGAGATTTGCTCTGCTACTATTTGAAGAATCCCAATTTTAAATGTAGGACATTAGTGAGGAAAAAATTCCTCGTCAAATCCTTTTAGAACAAACTTCCATCTAATTGTCATTAATTATACTGCTTCACCATCCAAGTGTTACATTATGAACAGATACATAATTTTGACGATGGATTTATTGCTAACCTTAAAAATGCGGAAAGAGCACACAAATATTTTATAGTTATTTTAAAATTTATACTTCTCATTGTTATCCAGCTATACTGAGAGTCTTTGATACAAGAATAGTTTAAAAATTCAGCGAAATATAAAACTTTTAAAATATTCAAAAATTCAGTTTTAAGAATACAGTTTGCCTAAATGCATTGTGATTTGGTCTCGCAAAATAATCACCGCTTAGAATTTTAGATAATTGATGAAAAACCTTGGTTTGAGTGATTCAAATTTCAATGATAAATATTTTCAGCATTATCACTTAAAATTAAATGATGCCAGTATTCGTCATTCTCACTAACTAAATGACAATAAGCATAAATAAAGACAAAATTTATGTTTTGGCTTCTATGTATGTACTAGATCTTCAAGGGAAACAATTTCTAGCTTGCTACTTGTTTCTGTTAAACTTAAGCTACCCAAATAAATGAAATCTAATGAACATTTTCTTCGAATATCAACTTATTTTCTATAAGGCAATTTGCGATAGGCATTTCTTCAAGGAGTTATCCGCTTATTAAATTTATGACATGAAGAAAAAGAGTGACGGTGTTAATGTCAATGGAATGGAATTCATTATAAACCATTAATTTTAAAAACTATATACATATCTAATAGAATAAACATATATACTCTATTGCTTTCAAAAACGTAGTTAAGCAAACTTGTAATTCTGTATAATTCTATTAAAAGATTTTTTTTGTGCTATCGAATGTTAACTATTTTGGTAACTAGATTAAAATAGTTGTTTCTAGTTTCCTCGGCTTTATTAACTAAAACAAATATAGAGTCATATTTTTATTAATGAACCCGTATGTTATTTTAAAGATCAATAATTTTCCGTGTAGATGGAAAACCTCTAGTGAAGGTTGTTACAGAGGATTCAGTTTTCCATATTATTATCCCATTCTAATTTTAAAATTTCCTTAGTAGTTCGACGCCGGAATCGTTCAAAAACCACAGTCATTATACATTTATATAGAACAAAAATTTACTGTATACTCCAAATGAGGTGTTACACTGACTTTATATAAGGAAAGAAAAATAACTTTGAAATACAAAATACCTATGTATCTTAGAACTTTCCTCGCATTTTTTAACGATACAATGCATTGTTTTATAATTTTAAATGATTTGAATTTAAGAGACTAGTCTGTATTCATCTTTTCGAATATTGAAATTTAACCAGCTAGTTCGTAAACTTTTAAAGTAAATCGTATTTTATGTATATTACATTATACTTTTCGAATTAAATTGCATAAGTTAACTTCCTGATCATTTTATTGCTGATAATTTTTTCTGGGATTATTTTTACCTCAAATGAGACATGATGGTACTACCGAAAAAAATTTACATGTTGAATGCTTATTAAATCACATTGCGAGATGTTGAAGGAAATAAAAAAATGTGGATCTAATAAAGATACTATACATTTGTTAAAGAATTATAAACTATATGTTCGAGGGTGCAAAGTAAAACCAAAATTTAATCAGTAAAAACTAGTATTTATTGGTAGTTAACCTAAGTATATACAATAAATGAATCAGCACAGAATAAAATCCAAAGAAGGAAAACTCATAGAGCAATATGTAAAAGGCAAATCACATAAAATGGGATTCAATTTGTAATAACAATTTATCTAATAACATGGCTTACAACAAGTACCCAATTCCATTGTAGAGGTGCGAAGATGTATCAAAGAGAAAAATTCCTTCCAACGCGAGAATATAAATAGCCCATTAAATTATCAACTCTGTACGGATCGCCGTAGCGTGATGGCTAGAGTTCTGGCATTTGGACTCAAAGCTCCACTTCGAAACTCCCAAAGTCCACAATTTTTACGAAGAAAATCACGAAAGAAAACGGAAATAAAGGAAAACTATTTCAAAGGCTAACTCATCACAAAACTCATCAAGAATTAAGAAGAAATCATCTCTTGATCAAGAATTAAGAAGGAATCATCACATCTAGATAAATGCAAGTTAATATGAAGATACATCAAGAAAAGAAAGCAGGGATACGAAGATCAAGTATTAACCCAGCCAACTTTAAGAAGAAGGAATCTCAGCTAACAAGAATACCAAGAGGCAGATAAAAGGAAGACAAATGTTTCAAGGAGCAATTGAGTCAAGAAGAAATAAATAGATTCGCATATAGAAGTCAAGAAGAAGAATGATATTGATAAATATGAAAAGTTATAATAAGGAATGGCGCCCCCCATAACTGGTGACCCTCAAAAAAGCCGAACACTCATCTGATCTTCTTTACCATTGCACCTACTCTCCTACTAGAGTTTAAGAAAAAGTGCTGCTGGGAATCGGAGACCCGGGAAGGATATTACTGATTAGCGACAAAACTTAGTTCGCTCTCCTCAATCCCACTAAATTAGCTCCACTCATCCCGCAGACTCAGAGGCCGGGGAGGGAGAGCTACTACTCCTCAGTTAAAAATCCAAGACTAGTCTCTCTCCAATCCTTAAATTCGCTCCGCTTTCTAGAAAGGGACATAGGGGTGCGAAGATGTATGAAGAGAGAAAAATTCCTTCCAACGCGATAATATAAATAGCCCATTAAATTACCAACTCAAAACGGACTAGCCGTAGCCTGATGGCTAGAGGGCTGGCATTTGGACTCAAAGACCCGGGATCGAAACTCCCAAAGTCCACAATTTTTACAAAGAAAATTCACGAAAAAAAACGGAAATCAAGGAAAACGCTTTAAGGACCACTCAAGAAGACTCAAGATATTATGGATCACCTCAAGAAAGAAAAACGGAAGAAAACGACTTCAAAAACTAACTCATTAAATCAACAAGAAATCATCACTTTATCAAGAATTAAGAAGAAATCATCACATTATGTTTTGTCAATTAATAAAATACTTGAATAGTTGATAGTCAAAGACATTAAACAGGAGTAATATAGGTAAAGAAATTATTTTTTATGTAAGGCTAGAATTTGACTAAAATAACCGAAAAGACCTACCTAGAGCATGGATAAGCAAAAATCCCGAATCTTGCAGTTCCATTTTAGGAAGTTGCTGAAAACTAAGACCCTTCCTAATGTTTCTAATATTTTTCCGAAAGATTATAAAAGTGAAATATATTAATTTCTACTGCCTAAAATATAATTCAGAATTTAATAAAACTGGCTTGATTTAATATACCGACATTAGTCTCGAGGCTAAGCTAGGATAACCTTATTAGATGCCAAATGATTGCCGTTGACCTACCACGAAAGTCAATTAATCAAACCCTAAGGGTTTAACGTATAATTTTCTATAAGTAATGCTACTCGATCCTCAATAGAAGCCATCCGGCACCTAACCCGTTTTCCCAGACCAAACTGCCAGAAATCTTCGCTTTTTTCAATATATTGAGGTAAAAGGTGCACTAATCCTGAAACAACATTTCACTGTAAACATTTATAATATTATATACATCAAATTTTAATCAGTGTCTTCTTTTAAACCTACTCCTTTTGCTCAGTAACCCCTGAAAATTAAGAAAAATAGATTTTTTGATACACTTGGTGAATATAATGCAACTCTATTTTTTACCATTATTTGAAGGTCTATCAGAGTTAAATTACAAATAGGACTAAATTCTCATAAGTGTAATATCTTGAACACTAGCGATAAAAAAGAAAGATTTAACAATATCATTTGTGAAATTTGAGGCGTAAGTTAGAAATTACAACAAATTATGATTTCTATCAACAACAAATTAAAGTTTTTAAAAAAATTCCGCTTAAGAATAGAAAGGGCAAAAAATTCTTAGGTTTTATCTATATCAGATTTTCCTACATGCACAACTCCGCCGTAAGTAGGGATATGAAATATTAGTTGCAACTCTGGTGTATTAATCTGTGAAAAAATGTATAAGTTCTTGAAGCGGTTTTAACAATGATAAATCTGATTCATTCCTTAAGCTTACTACCCCCGGTAGTACAATAAAAACGTATTCAAGTTAATCATTGAAATTGCTTTTTTGAAAATATAGTATACAGTTGTTCTAAAAAAAAGGTTAAATTCGCTTTATAACAATTTCCTAGATACATAGTTAAGTCTTGATTTACTAGACTTGCCGTGAGTTTTCTACTCGATCTTTGCTAAGATTATAAGCTTTAATTAGAAAATTCCTTCCGTTCTGGGTAACGAAGCATTTTTGGCCAAAAATATATTGTTAATTTATCCGAAACTTTTGCAAATCTTATGTCCTCCCGGTTAGTCGCTTTCGTAGAAAAAGTTTCAATTTTAACATCTTCCAAATAGTTATTGTTTATTATGAAATTTATTTGTTTTGCCTGAATATTTTATCATAAATACCTCACATAACTAGTGTATATGCAGTACTCGGTTGCCGAAATGTGAGTATCTTCGAACTTAATTATTCTTTGTTGCTCTAACTGTCGCGGTATTGCTTGGCAGTAAGGAAGTCGAAAGACCCCATACTGATGTTTAAATGTGTCTAAATTATCGTGATTTAAGTGAAAGGAGTATACCTTATATACAGGATACGAAAATATTTTAATATAAAATGCTTTCAACCCATGTTAAGCAGATTTGTCCATTGAAGACTTCTTAACCATCAAAAACATACAATGTATAAATACTACATATGATAAATTATTTCTTTATAAGTAGTTTATCTTAAATGGACGATTGATTATAATTGAAACCAAGTTAATTATATCCATTATCCATTATCTTAAATGCACGATTGATTATAATTGAAACCAAGTTAATTATATCCATTATCCATTATAAAATAGAACGAGTTGAAGCTGCGTTAATTTCAACTCCTATCCCATATTATTTAAAACCACGATGCTGCCCACGTGCATCTTCGACTCGAAGCTTGGAGCCTTATCGCAGCTACCGGATGTCAATGTTTAAACAAGGAGGTTATCGTCCCCCCGTTCGCCCCCATACGCCGACCTCGCCAGATTGAGTTAGGCTTATGAGCAGATAAGGCATTGTTCTCCGACCCGGCTGTGCGTTCCCTCCAAGCTTTCACTCCATTTTCCCCCACGCCAAGGAGATGTCCTGGCTATTTATATGGAAACTTTACCACTAAGATCAGATTGGAGATCCAGATTTTCGTCGCGAAACATCACCACGACCCTCTCTCCCTTTGTGCGCCAAGGGACCTCGACCTCGAGATTCACCATCACTTGTCCAGAAGGAGGACAATATTCCTTGAGTGCCAAAGGTTCGAGCCTTCCGTGACGCCAAGTCCCCAAGGCTTCCCCCCCTGTTGTTCAAAGGAGAACAGCATTAGAACAGCCATTGTTCGTTTTGAGCCCTTCGCCAAGAAACGGTTCTCATCCCCCCCTGTTGTTCAAAGGAGAACAGCATTAGAACAGCCATTGTTCGTTTTGAGCCCTTCGCCAAAAAACGGTTCTCATCCCCCCCTGTTGTTCAAAGGAGAACAGCATTAGAACAGCCATTGTTCGTTTTGAGCCCTTCGCCAAGAGACGGTTCTCACCCCCCCCTGTTGTTCAGAGGAGAACAACATTAGAACAGCCATTGTTCTTGAGCCCGTAGACAAGAGACGGTTCTCATCTCCCCTTTGTTCAGAAGAGAACAACCTAGAACAGCCATTGTTCTTCAAGCCGTTCGTCGTGAAACGGTTCTCCTTCCCAAGACGCCTCGTCAGGATCCTTTTATCCCCCCCCTTCGGCTGGAACTCGCCAGCGGCCCGAAACTCCTTTGCGCCACCTTCCACTGCACCACTAGTGCAAAAGTTACGTAAGCCAAACGTCACCTTTAAGTACTTAACTCTTTTGTCAATTCTATCCTGTGCTTTAAATGGTTTATCGAACCATCCCATCTCTTTAACTCTATATTTGTTTTACCTTTTTTAAATCCTTTAAATCCTCGGATTAGCCGAGCCCCCACGACCCTTTTCATTCTCTGTTTATGTCAATATTTTCCGTCTTGTGTTTATTGATAGTTATTATTAATAAAACTCTATTTTATTAATGATAGCAATATTATTATCCTTGAGCTCAGTTCCACTTCTTAAGCATATCGAAGATACATAATATCGGCCGCCAGACAGTAACGCACTCTAAAGATAATTAAGGAAGTTCCCTCAACGAATAGTGATATATGGTATCGTCGGGAGTCATTCTACGACATATATATATATATATATACTATTTAAATTTGGTATCAGGTGTGTAAGGTTTAACGCTATATCTTTGCAAACACTGGTCTCAGTCGAGTAAAGCATAGTGTTATTCGTTATAATAATAGAATATAGTAGTTCCCTTTTGTTTTAACGATTGCTATCCCTTTTTTTTTAAACTTAAGAAGCTGGAGTAGCTCAAGGAATGGTTATAATAATTTGTTTGTGTTTTTTTGTGATTTTAGTCAGTGGTTATTTAGATTGAGAAACCAAGTACGAATAGGTCAGTGCCCATATTTAGGTAGGCTAATTCTATAGAGGCATAATTTTTGTTGCAAGGAATTTTAGTTGGTTGACTAGTGCGCCCCCAAGTGCAAAGATGACTCAGTTTGAAATCTTTAAAGCGCAAGGAGAATCCTTGGGACTCTCCGGAAAAGAACTAATTAAGTACATAAGAGAGGAATGGATAAGACAAGTGGACCTTCACCATCAGATTAATTTAGCTCGGATTGAAGCAAAATTTCGAAGAGAAAAAGAAGAAAGAGAAAGGGAAAGAGTAATCCGACGAGAGGAACGAGAAAGAGAAATACAACGAGAGGAACGAGAAAGAGAAATACAACGAGAAGAACGAGCAAGAAAAATACAACGAGAAGAACGAGAAAGAGAAATACAACGAGAGGAACGAGAAAGGGAAATACAACGAGAAGAACGAGAAATAAAAATACAACGAGAAGAACGAGAAAGAGAAAAACAACGAGAGGAACGAGAAAGAGAAATACAACAAGAAGAACGAGAAAGAAAAATACAACGAGAAGAACGAGAAAGAGAAATCCAACGAGAAGAAAGAAGGAAGGATTCGCGCCCCTTCCCAGGAAAGCAGACAAAGTTCCCGAGCCCCGTAAAACCCCCAAACTTCTTTCCCCAAAACCAACAACGGGACTCCAAACCTCCCGTTAAGATTTCTCCTCCATCTCTCTTCCCGAAGCGACCAATAATATGCTTCACCTGTGGTGTAGAAAACCACATGAGCTGGAACTGCCCCCAAAATTCTAGACTTAAAAGCGGACCAGCCCACCAAGTTCACCAGATTAATGCAACCCCGGCTCCCCCGGTGGTGCAGACCCAAGCAGAAACTTCTCCCCCTCCGTCAGGCCACCAGGTAAATTTTGTTTTTGATAAAAGTTCATCGGGAACTTTGAAATATGAGGAGGGCAGCGTGGACAGCTGCCGAGTATCGACTCTCGTCAGGGACACAGGATGTACGTGTTTCATCGTGTCCGACGAACTCCTCCCAGTGGCCTCTAACCACGAAAAATTTGCGGTGGTACATGACCACCTTGGGCGGGCGAACCGATTCCCCGTCGTTAGATGTTACCTGCAGTGTCAATATTATAATGGCTGGGCTGAGGTCATTGTAGCACCCATACGATTCTGTTCCGTACTTATAGGACAGAGTCCCCAAGTAAGTTTCGACCCTGTGTTTCAGGCCGCCCTTCCTCAAGGCCGAGATAAGAAAGAAGCCCAGGAGCCCGTCCCCATCAGAACCCCGATACCGTCCGATTTCTCGGAGACCCCTAACCAGGACTTTAGGACGGAAAAAGAGAAGTGTAAATCACTAACACCCTTAGGTGATAAGGCCCCAGACAAGGACATGGAGACTGTCCCTGGACCCCAAGAAAAAAAGAACCCCCAACGCGCCCATGGAGATACCTTCGTAGAACTGGACGAAGCATCGGCGCTTGAAGAGGATTGCCCCGCGGAGTCCCCTAATGTAATCCAGACAGTGTGCATCCAACCTGATGCCGATTACCCTCCTCCTTCCCTACCAGGCGAGTCTTTGGAACCCTCTGACCTGGATAGTGACGCGCAGCTGACACCACGTCCGAAGAGTCAGCTACAAGAACTAATTAAATGGAATCACCATTTACCCGCCCTATTAGCTCTTTTAGAGCGACTGCGTGAAAATGGCCTCACCATTGGCCCCAGTAAATGCCATTTTGCCCACGAAACCATAAAATATTTGGGTTTCAAAATAGGACAAAGCAAGTTAGGTCCCCACGAGAACAAGATTAAGGCAATCGCCGAAATGCCCCTCCCGATTACAAAGAAGCCATTAAGATCGATCCTAGGATCAGCTTCTCCCTATCAGCGATTTGTTCCGAATTTCGCTGCAATTTCGGCCCCCCTATGCCCCCTTCAAAAAAAGAATTTTCCCGATCGTTTACGTTGGAATGATGTCGCTGTTTCCCATTTTAATCAGCTCAAGAGTAAGTTCATTTCTGCCCCCATTTTAAAGTGGCCCAACCCGGAAAAATCCTTTGGGATTAAGACCGACGTGATCAACGAGGGCATTGGAGGTGTACTCCTTCAATACGAGGATGACAGCACGAGTCATCCAGTTGCATATGCTAGTCGTCAATTATTACCACGCGAAAAGAGATATGCCACTAGAGAAAAGAAAGCTCTATCAATTATCTGGTTCATAGACAAATTCAAGCTGTACTTGATATGTTAAGAATTTCAAATAGGAACCGACCACCGTCCGTTAGCCTATATTAGGAATGTGAGACACTCAAACGGCCGCATCATGCGCTGGAGTTTACTCTTGAAAGAGTATCAGTTTAAAATAAATTAGAAAAAAGGTTCCGATAACCAGGTCGCTGACGCACTCAGTAGGAATGCGTTACCGAATAGCCTAGAGTAAGTGTATTCATAGGATTAGTATCTCCCTGTAGGTATATACCGTCTTGTACGACTTAAATTAAGATGGTCTTATAATATAATTAATTAATGTATATGTCTGACTTTTGTAACGCTCAATGTCTAATTTTTTGCATGTATATATATATTTGTACCCATTAATTTACGTATAAATTATTTTGTCCCGTATGTACTAATTTTATATCATTTCATTGTTCCATGCCCCTTTTTTTTCTTTGATTAAGTTGTATTAATGGTTATTTTCCCCTGTAATCTAAAGATCAAAATAATCATATGTATTGAGGTAATACTAGTTAGGTGCAGAAAGGTACGGTTGGTACAAGAAAACGAGTTCCCTACAACGGAGCTCTATCGTTGTCCCTTCTCTCTTTTTTTTTCGAAGTGACAACTTCCCCTGGAATGGAGGGGTGTGATAGAACGAGTTGAAGCTGCGTTAATTTCAACTCCTATCCCATATTATTTAAAACGACGATGCTGCCCACGTGCATCTTCGACTCGAAGCTTGGAGCCTTATCGCAGCTACCGGATGTCAATTTATAAACAAGGAGGTTATCGTCCCCCCGTTCGCCCCCATACGCCGACCTCGCCAGATTGAGTTAGGCTTATGAGCAGATAAGGCATTGTTCTCCGACCCGGCTGTGCGTTCCCTCCAAGCTTTCACTCCATTTTCCCCCACGCCAAGGAGATGTCCTGGCTATTTATATGGAAACTTTACCACTAAGATCAGATTGGAGATCCAGATTTTCGTCGCGAAACATCACCACGACCCTCTCTCCCTTTGTGCGCCAAGGGACCTCGACCTCGAGATTCACCATCACTTGTCCAGAAGGAGGACAATATTCCTTGAGGGCCAAAGGTTTGAGCCTTCCGTGACGCCAAGTCCCCAAGGCTTCTCTCCCTGTTGTTCAAAGGAGAACAGCATTAGAACAGCCATTGTTCGTTTTGAGCCCTTCGCCAAGAAACGGTTCTCATCCCCCCCTGTTGTTCAAAGGAGAACAGCATTAGAACAGCCATTGTTCGTTTTGAGCCCTTCGCCAAGAAACGGTTCTCATCCCCCCCTGTTGTTCAAAGGAGAACAGCATTAGAACAGCCATTGTTCGTTTTGAGCCCTTCGCCAAGAAACGGTTCTCATCCCCCCCTGTTGTTCAAAGGAGAACAGCATTAGAACAGCCATTGTTCGTTTTGAGCCCTTCGCCAAGAAACGGTTCTCATCCCCCCCTGTTGTTCAAAGGAAAACAGCATTAGAACAGCCATTGTTCGTTTTGAGCCCTTCGCCAAGAAACGGTTCTCACCCCCTCCCCTGTTGTTCAGAGGAGAACAACATTAGAACAGCCATTGTTCTTGAGCCCGTAGACAAGAGACGGTTCTCATCCCCCCTTTGTTCAGAAGAGAACAACCTAGAACAGCCATTGTTCTTCAAGCCGTTCGTCGTGAAACGGTTCTCCTTCCCAAGACGCCTCGTCAGGATCCTTTTATCCCCCCCCTTCGGCTGGAACTCGCCAGCGGACCGAAACTCCTTTGCGCCACCTTCCACTGCACCACTAGTGCAAAAGTTACGTAAGCCAAACGTCACCTTTGAGTACTTAACTCTTTTGTCAATTCTATCCTGTGCTTTAAATGGTTTATCGAACCATCCAATCTCTTTAACTCTATATTTGTTTTACCTTTTTTAAATCCTTTAAATCCTCGGATTAGCCGAGCCCCCACGACCCTTTTCATTCTCTGTTTATGTCAATATTTTCCGTCTTGTGTTTATTGATGGTTATTATTAATAAAACTATATTTTATTAATGATAGCAATATTATTATCCTTGAGCTCAGTTCCACTTCTTAAGCATATCGAAGATACATAATATCGGCCGCCAGACAGTAACGCACTCTAAAGATAATTAAGGAAGTTCCCTCAACGAATAGTGATATATGGTATCGTCGGGAGTCATTCTACGACATACTATGATAAATTATTTCTTTATAAGTAGTTTATCTTAAATAAACGATTGATTATAATTGAAACCAAGTTAATTATATCTATTATCCTTTATAAAATATTCTCAAAAGGTATACAAATGAGATCTTTGTGACAAATTGTTTAGAAAAATGGAAATTCCTTCACTTTAATTAGCTGAATCATTCTTTCACCAATGATGTCAGCAGAAGTACCTGCCTCTGTGGAAATATAAAGGATAATACGGATGATGCCAACGAAGTAAGCTAACAGAGATGTACGTAATCACCAAGAACGTTATACTACTCGATTAGCCGATCGAGGACCATTTTAGGTTTGGCGGTTTTGGAAAATTCCTCTAATACTCTCTAATTATAGGGCTATATTAACATCACAAAAGTTTGTTAATGATGAATGAATTAGTCCACTTAAATATAGATTTAATATAACAATAACACAAATCAAGTTTAGGGCAAATAAAATGACACTATCTCGTCTCTTGGATTGAAGAACGAAAAGTTATTTTTACGAAGGTTTAGCAAATGAGGACTTATATTTTATCTCTCGATGCTTACGCTAGTTAATCAATACCTCCACGATGAGAAGCCTATAATGTAGGATTCCTGGCTTTAAGTTGACAGCAGCCAGCAATGATTAAACAAATATCTATTTATGTTCTAACTTGTTGATTAAATACCATATGTACTTCAAAAGATTAGGTTGAAGTTAATTTTGAGCTAGGCTTAGAATATTCCAAATTCAAAGTTACAATAAAAGAATAATTTTGAAACAGGTTAATGTTATTATTCGAAGAACACAATGTTCTTTATTGATGGATGGGGAAGGATGATTAGCCTATTAAATATTAGCTTGAAGGTTTTTCCGAATGTGCCGACGTTAGCATAAATTTTAACGAAAGACGAGCAATAAGAAAGAAGAACCGATCTAAATTGACCTCTCTAAATAGATGCATGGAAACTATAAATCTATCAAGTACCTAGAGTCTTGCTGGGAGTTTATAAACACCCAAATATTTGGTCAAAGTAGAAGGTGAGATTACGATCAAAATATACGATGCGTCAAAAGCTCAAATCTTAATTACTAAGTGCAATTTTTGAACTCTCAATAGGAAAATATAACAACTTATAAAAGATACGCGTAAAAATATACATATATATTAGATATAATTATCCTATGAACGTTATGGAATTATCCTAGAGTTATGAATCTGAATGAAAATATACGTCTAATAATTATAATCAACCTCTTACTTTAATTAACTTCTATAAACCAGTTCTTCATAACACACATTAATAAGAATTTAAGAGGGAGACTTTAACTTAGTTAAAATTTATGTGGAGTTTTGAGTTAAAAATTTAAAGGAAAATGAAGATCTTAAGGGTTAAGGCAATTACCTCTCCATCTTTACCATAATAGTAAAGATGAAGTAATCGATTTCATTGCACCAGAAGTAATAATAAATATAATTGTGTTGATAGCAGAGATGAGGGAAGCCACAACGTGAGGGTACTAGGAGAAGAATGACTACCCACAAATTATAGCTGCACGTTGTTTCGAGACTTTTTATCTACGAAGAAATAAGTTAAGCGGAAATGAGCTTTTTTAAATAACTCCTTAACAAGAGGCCTGCATTCTTTTGAAAGAGAGAGGAACTTGAATAGTTTTTTAATACTCAGATCTGTCTGAACTTTATTAGGAATTGAGAAAAGCTAGGTATTAAAAACTTAAAGGAGAGTAAATGAGTACTGTGATAGAACGGTCTGAGGCCGCTATCACATGTTAAAACACATGCTTACCGAGGGGTATCCTGTGAGACGAAGTTGAAGGCGCGTTATCGCCCATCATAGCCAATGTTTATTCAAGGAGGTTCACTCCCCCGTTTCGCCTCCATACGTCGATCTCGCCGGATTGAATAGGCTTATAGGCAGATAAGATATTTTCCCAGGCGCCACCGGGTCGTTCCCTCGAAGTCCCCCACCCAATTGTCCCCTACGCCATGAAGATAAATCCGGCTATTTATACCATAGCTTTTCTCAATTGAAGCTGATACAGATTATCTTCGGGAGGCATCACGCCGATCCATTCTTCCTTGTGCACTTAGGAACTCTGCCGAGAAAAACCCTATTGTCCAGAAGTGGACAATATCCCTTGAGTGCCAAGGTTCGTGCTCTTCGAGACGCCAAGTTAACAAGGCCCACCTGTTGTTAAGAAAGAGAAAAACGTTAAAACAGCAATTTTTCTTTGAGTCCGTTCGACAAGAAACGGTACTCGTTCCCAAAATTTCACGTCAGGATAATTCAATTCCCCCTTTTTAACGTTATTCCAGAGAACGCTTGGTTACAACAATAACCTCCATTGTTCATCTAGAACATCTCCGATATCCTGTCATAAGGATCGCGCGTATTAACGAGCCCCACTTTGCTCTCACTCCTCGAAGACAGTCCTTTCCCCTCGTCATGGACAACCCCTCGAAGAACCCCTTCTCCTGGAAATCGCCAGTGGGACCAAAGATTTCCTCTTATCGCCTTCCTCTACATGACAACCTTGTAATTACGTACGCTAACATTAACTTTAATCATTTAACCTTTTGTCAACGCAACTCTGTGCTATCAACGGTTTAGCGAACTATTTCCCCATTTTGTTTGTTTGCCATTTTAAATCTTTCCAAATCTTAATCCTCAGATTAATCAGATATTCCCATGACCTTTTTCATTTCCTGTGTTCCTGCCATTTTTAATCCCTGTTTATGTAAACATTTTTCCGTGTGTTGTTGATAGTTTAATTAATAAAACTCTATTTTATTAATGCTAGCCATATTATTTATCCTTGCGCCCCGTTCCACTTCTTAAGTATATTGAAGATAAATAAGCCTCTCTAGGCTTATTTATCACGCATTCGAAATATAGAGTAATTCCCTCAACGAATAGTTATATATAGTATATCGTCGAGAGATTATTCTACGACTTTCTGAGACTTTACAGAAGAGAATGGATTGAGTACGTTCAAGAGGAGCAACGAACAAAAAGAGAAAAATTAAGAGAAGAAAGGCAAAGTGAAGTTTAACGAGAAGAAAGAGAGAAACGGAAAAGACAAGCTGAGCTTCCCCATCAGCTTGAAATGGCACGCGTACATGCTGAAACACAATCAGTGAGTTCACGTTCAGTAGCCCCGCCCAATCTCCCACTTAAGCTTCCCATTTTTAGGGATGGAGAGGATTTCTGAGCGTTTTTATCACACTTCGAAAGGATCCTTGAAATCAATAAACTGGATTTGGAGGCCGAAGGCGTAGTAAGATTATTTCCCCTCTTAATTTTTAAAATGCGCGCCTTTTTCATTTCATTACCATCTGAGTGTACAATTGACTACAGCACCTTAAAAGCTGAGTTATTGGCCGCTCATAATATGACTCCCGATTTCTACCGACAAGAATTTCAAGGAGGTCCTATTAAAGCCGGACAGACGTTTCGTCAATTCGGATACATTCTTCAGAGGAATTTTAAATTCTGGTTAGAATCCTCAAAGGATGATCGTAACTACGAGTCCTAACAGACTTCGTGTTGCGGGATCAATTTTTGGCGTCTCACCCGACGGAGATCTGCGCGTTCCTCAAGGATCATTGGTGACAGACCTTTAAACAGTGTACCGAAGAAGCGGATGTCTATGCTGAAAGCCATACTTTATACTACAAGAAAAATTGAAATTCTCACCAATCCCCCTACCAGGAAAGAAAGACGGATTCGCGCGCCTTCCCAGGAAAGCCGATGAAGTTTCCGGGCCTTGTAAAACCCCAAAACTTCTTCCTCCCCAAACCAACCACGGGACATCAAACCTCCCGTTAAGATTTCTCCACCATCACTCTTCCCGAAGTGACCAATCATATGCTTCACCTGCGGCGTAGAAAACCACATGAGCTGGAATTGCTCCCAAAATTCTAGGCTTAAAAGCGGACCAGCCACCGAGTTCACCAGATTAATGCCACCCCGGCTTCCCCGGTGGTGCAGACCCAAACATCAACTTCTCCCCCTCCGTCAGACCACCAGGTAAATTTTATTTTTGATAAAAGTTCCACAGGAACTTTGAAATTTGAGGAGGGCAGCGTGAACGGCTGCCGTGTATCGACTCTCCTCAGGGACACAGGGTGCACGTGTATCATCGTGTCTGACGAGCTCCTCTCCCCAGTTGACCCTAACCACAAAAGATTTGCGGTGGTACATGACTACCTTGGGCGGGCGAACGTATACCCCGTCGTTAGATGTTACCTGCAGTGTCAGTATTATAATGGCTGGGCTGAAGTCATTTCAGCACCCATAAAATTTTGTTCCGTACTTAGAGGATAGGGCCGTGGAGGAAGCTCCGACCCTGTGTTTCAGGCTACCCTTACTCGAGGCCGAGCTAAGAAGGAAGCCTAGGAGTCCGTCCCCCTCAGAACCCCGATACCGTACGAATTCTCGGAGATCCTTATAACCAGGACTTTAGGTCCGCACAAGAGGAGTGTGAAACACTAACACTCTTATGAGATAAGGCCCAAAACAAGGACACAGAGACTGTTCGTGGACCCAAAGTAATGAGGTACCTGAAGCAAGGTGGTCTTTTTTACCGATCCGCCGAGGACAGTAATAACGCTGTTACAACTGTCTTATGCCTTCCACGATCCCATGTACTTATGGTACTAAAAATAGCTCATGAAAGCATCTTTTCCGGTCATTTTAGTCATACTAAAATGGGTCAGCGTATTTTTAAATATTTTAATTAGCCGGGTGCTGCATTTGACATCTTAAAGCATTGTCAATCGTGCAATGTGTGTCATAAGACGTCCGCTAAGGGGCGGGTCAAACTGCTCCCTTACAAAGGGGTCCAGTCATAACTGAACCCTTCTCCAGAGTGCCCATTGACCTGGTTGGCATTATCCCCCCTCCTTCGAGCGAAGGGCACAGCTATATTTTTACCTTAGTTGACTTTACTACCCTAATTTCCGAGGCTGTCCCCCTTCGCTGAATCGATAGTATTTCTTGCGCCGAGGCCCTCATTTCCATCTTTTCAAGGGTAGACGTCCCCAAGGAAATACTCTCAGACAGAGGACGGCAATTCACCTCCGAGTTGATGGAGTACGTAGGGAAGCTGCTCATGGTAAAGCCCCTTTTTACCACTCCCTTCCGGCCACAGACAAACGGAATGTGCGAAAAATTAAATGGAAATTCAAAATCCAATATTAATAGGATTTGTGCCGAGCAGCCCCGATTTTGGCAACGATATCTCCCGTCGTTCTATTCGCCTATCGAGAAATCCCTCATCGTATATTAGGCTTCGCCCCGTTCGAGCTCCTTTATGGACGTAATGTACGCGGACCACTCAGCATTTTAAAGGAATGTAAATCAAGCACCAACTGGACCAAGAACATCATTCATCCTACGCCTATGTCTTGGATCTACGACAGAGGCTCGAGAAATGCGCGAACATCACCCATGAAAATGCCGATGTCAATTTCGAAAAATATAAAACCTATTTTTGATGTCAGGTCCGAAGAACGGAAATTTAAGCCCGGGGATGAAGTACTCCTACTCCTTCCCACAGCGAGTAATACATTACTGAGCCATTGAAAAGGTCCGTACTCGGTCCGCGAGTTACGAGGACCGGTAGATTACCTCATTGGTCTTTTCAGCAGGCGATAAGCTCTACCCTGTCAACTTTTTGAAAAAGTACCACCGACGTGCCCATGGAGATACGTTTCTAGCACTGGATGAAACATCGGCCCTTGAAGTAGATTTTCCCGCGGAGTCCTTTAATGTCATACAGACAGTGTGCATCCAACCTGATGCCGATTGACCTCTTCCTTCCATGCCAGGCGAGTTTTTTGAACCCTCTGACCTGTATATCACCCACAGCTGACACCACATCAAAAAGTCAGGTACAAGAATTATTATGTCAGTTCGACGACGTTATTTCAGAGAAGCCTGGATGCGCTACTAGTTTCGAGCATGATATTAAATTAACGACCATAGAACCTGTCCGTTCAAAACCCTATCCAAGCCGATTCATTTACGCCAAGCTTTTAACCGAAGTCGATAATTTTGTTAGTTTAGATATAATATAACCCTCCACCTCTAGTTATTGTTCCATAATCGTCATTGTCAAGAAACCTGATTGCTCTTATGGGATGTGCATAGACTTCCTGAAGTTAAATTCGGTAACTGTGTTCGACGCCGAGCCCTTCCCGTTGGTAGATCAAAACCTCCAAACCTCCACTTTTTGAAGACGCCAAGTTCATCTTAGAACTTGATTTGTGCAAGGCGCAATACCAAATTCCCCTCCGGCCTGATGTGAAAGCATATACCGCTTTTGCAACTGAAAAAGACTTAATGCAATTTAAGCGCCTACCTTTTGGCCTCGTGACCGCTTGTAGTAACTATAACAGTCTTATGAGAAGGTTGTTAGATGGACTTCCGAATGTCTCCTTTTACTTCGATAACGTCTACGTCGCTACTCGTGAATTGAGTCATCATCTAACCACCCTATTAGCTCTCTTCAAGCGACTACGCGAAAATGGCCTCACCATTGGCCCCAGCAAATGCCATTTTGCCAACGAAACCATAAAATACTTGGGTTTTAACATAGGACAAAGCCAGCTAGGTCCACAGGAGCACAAGATTAAGGCAATCACCGACATGCCCCTCCTGAATGCTAAGAAGCAATTAAGATAATTCCTAGGATCAGCTTCTTACTATCGGCGATTTTCCCCGAATTTCGCTGCAATTTCGGCGCCCCTCAGCACCCTTTTAAAAAATAATTCCCCCGATCGACTACGTTGGAATGATGTTTTTGTTTCTCATTTTAACCAGCTCAAGAGTAAGCTCATTTCTGCCCGCAATTTGAAGTTGCCCACCGCGGAAAAATCCTTTGGGATTAAGACCGATACGCGCAACGAGAGCATTGGAGGTGTAATCGTTTAATATGAGGATGACCAAACGAGGCATCCAGTTGTATATGCTAGTCGCCAGTTATTACCCCGCGAAAAGAGATATGCCACGAGAGAAGGAAGTTCTAGCTATTATTTGGGTTATTGACAAGTTTAAGATGTATTTCATAAGAAAAAAAATTCAGATAGGAACAGACCACCGCCCGTTGGCCTATATTCGGAATGTACGACACTCCAACGGTTGAATTATGTGCTAGAGTCTACTCTTGCAAGAGTACCAATTTAAGATAAATTACTTAAAATGTTCCGATAATAAGGTCGCTGATGCACTCAGTAGGAATGCGTTACCAAGTAGTGTAGATTAATTTGTAATTCGTAGGATTAGAATTTCCATGTATGTACATACCGTCTTGTACTACTTAATATAATGAGTTAATGTAAATGTCTCAATTTTGTGGCCCAATGCTAATATTTTTTTTCGTATATTCATATATATGTATCCAATAATTTACATAGGAATTCTTTTGTCACATATGTACTAATTTTTTTATTATTTCATTGTTCCATGTCTCCTTTATGGATAAGTTTGTATTAAAAGTTAGTTTCCCCTATAATCAAATGATCAACATAATCATATGTATTGAGGTAATGCTAGCTAGGTGCATGAAGGTACGGTCGATGCAAAAAAGTGAGTTCTCCAAAACGGAGCTCTCTGGTTGGGTCTTCTCTCAGTTTTTTCGAAGTGACACCTTCCCCTGGAATGGCAGGGTGTGATAGAACGGTCTGAGGCCGCTTTGATTCAGCCTCTATCACATATTAAAACACATGCTTACCCACGTGTATGCTGCAAGGAGGAGTTGAAGGCGCGTTATCGCCCATCATAGCCAATGTTTTAATCAAGGAGGCTCACTCCCCCGTTTCGCCTCCATACGTCAATCTCGCCAGATTGAATTAGGTTTATTGGCAGATAAGATATTTTCCCAAGAGCCACCCAGACCTTTCCTCGAAGTCGCCCACCCAATTGTCCCCTACGCCATGGGGATTATTCCGGGTATATATACCATAGCATTTCCCAATTGAATCTGATCTAGACTATCTTCGCGAGGCATCAAGCCGATCCGGTCTCCATTGTGCACATAGGAACTCTGCCTAGAAAACCCTTATTGTACAGAAGAGGACTATATTCCTTAAGTGCCAAGGTTCGTGCCCTTCGAGACGCAAAGTTAACAAGGACGCCTGTTGTTCAGGAAGAGAACAACATTTGAACAGCCATTGTTCTTTGAGCCCGTTCGACAAGAAACGGTTCTCAACCCCCCTGTTGTTCAGAAAGAGAACAACATTAGAACAGCCATTTTTCTTTAAGCCCGTTTGCCAAGATACGGTTCTCGTTCCCAAGACATCACGTCAGAATCATTTAATTCCCCATTTTTAAGGTCTTCAAGAGAACACTTGGTTACAAAAATAACCTCCATTGTTCATCTAGAACATCTCCGATATCCTGTCACAAGGATCGCTTGAACTTCCGAGCCCCACTTCGCTCTCACTTCTCGAAGACAGTGTTTCCCCCTCGTTAAGGACAACCCCCCGCCCACCCCTTCTCCTGGAAATCGCCAGTTGGACCGAAGATTTCTTTCCATCGCCTTCTTCTACATGACAAACTTGTAATTACGTAAGCTAAGCATTACCTTTAATCTTTTTACCTTTTGTGAAAGCAACTCTGTGCTTTAAATGGTTCAACGAACCATCCCACCCTTAAATTTTTGTTTGTTTACCTTTTTAAATATCTCCAAAATCTTAATCCTCAGATTAGTCAGATATTCCCATGACCTTTTTCATTTCCTGTGTTTCTGCCATTTTTAATCTCCGTTTATGTAAACATTTTTCCGTGTGTTGTTGATAGTTTAATTAATAAAACTCTATTTTATTAATGGTAGCGGTATTATTAATCCTTGTGCACCGTCGCACTTCTTAAGTATATTTTAAGTTAAATAAGCCTTTCCCCCCCCCTCTTTTAAACTAATCTCGGTCAATCAGATTACCACGCACTTGAAATATAGAATAATTCTCTCAACGAATAGTTATATATAGTATATCGTCGGGAGCCTATTCTACGACAAGAACCCCTAAAAGTTTTTCATTTTCTATAGAAATTTGGGGGAAATACATCAATGGCTTAATGGGTGTTTTTATTTCATCTACTGACAATACACTTTGAATTGAATAACGTAGTCATGTTCAGGAAAATCACTGAATATCTCATTGTTTTATGAGCAAAATTTCCTCTGATTTTTAGCAGTTTCGTACAGAAATTCTGTACTCTACTAATTAAAATTTTAAAGTTTCTTGGGGAAGAATATATTTTAAGTATATCGAAACATTAAAATTATATTAGTTGTTTAACCTGATAAATAGCCAATAAATTGTTATTTATCACTATAATTATGTTTTCCTGTTGTACTACTTCTAGTGTTTCCAATTTCAATAATATTTTTTATTTTATGAATGATACTATCATATGCTAAATAGAAACAACCTAAATTTACGTGTTAATTGGTATTTAGTAGAGGATTAACCAGCAACCAGTATTTAAATATAATTCCAGAGAATAGTTCCTGCATCTTCTAAGTAAGAACAAGAAATGAATATAATATTATCTTAAATTCAATGAAAATTAACTTCAAGAATCTACTATTTTTTTTATTTTCGGCCAATAACGACCTTGAAAAAAGGATAATTTACATTTTCCGTATTGTAGATCATTATTTCAAAGCTTCTTCCTTAATCCACAGCATAATAGGAGATTTGTACAACTGGAAAAATGCATCGCCTCTATTTAGTTTTGGGCAGATCAACACGATTTGGGCATGTTTGCTTCCATCTGTTAACTACACCAAAATGAAGAGGCCTTAAATTTCTCAAAGGATAGTGAGTCATATTCTTTACGGGAGTAGGTTTAATATTTATTATTTACTAAAAATTATATAAGTTCAAGAAAATTATAATTTAAATTTTGTTTTAGCAGAATAATAAAATACTCGTATGCACTGAGATGTAATCACTCAATGCATTCATTAGAGAATTAATTACATAATTGCAATTAGGGAGACCTCACAAAGTACTTAGATATAAGGTCAAATGAAAAAATTGGCATAAGATATTAGAAAAAAATGAGATTTAGTAATAATATAAGGTGTTAATTAAGGTTTCGTAGTACAACCACTCAATACCATACACTACTCCTATATTAAGTGGGGGATGACTTAATCACCAACTGCAACGCAAACCGTTAAAGCACTGTTCGCAGGGATTAACGAACGACTATTGGGTAACACATGAGGAGTTGGGTTTCAAATCCTTAATAATCAGGCACAGTGCATAATTGGCTTACGAGATTTACTTGAATAGGCCGAGAGTATCGTTCAAGGTTACGTAAAGATGAAACAACAAAAATATAATTTTATTTACACCTATCAAAAATAATAACGTTTTAAGGAAATTATTTTAAGTAAAAAAGTTTCTTGATAATTATTATGACAAAGGATTTTCAAATGGAATTTATTGATTAATGTAACTAGGCTCAGATCAAAAGGGGGAACCTGACAATACTAATAATCGAGGGAGTTTCAGTCTTACAGGTCGCTGATTTCGAGAAAGGTCCTTCTTGCGATGAGACAAGTGAAGACTGATCCAATGGGGCAAGTGTGGCACGATCCGAATGAGGCAGATGGGGCACAATCTGAACCAACCTTCCGATGAAGATAGGCAAACTTCAAAGATGAGGTTCGACTTGGAACGTGGGAATTCTCGTAATTCCACTGAAAGAGGAATCTTCTCTTCCTTAAAGGTAATCGATGGAGATTTTCTTCGGTTTAATTAAATGAAGGGGGACTTTTGCGCAAATTCAAAGACTTGCCGTTCCTAGAAGCTACCAAATGACTTGAGTAGATTGACGGCTGAAGAAGTCTTCATGTCTGTGAATGCTCACGGGACGAGACGATAAGGACGGCCTTAAGGTGTGGGCTGGATTCCTCTAACTACAGAATAAATAGCCCGAGTATTTTTAGGACCGATTCTGGAGGGAAAGGGGAGTTTAGAGAAAGAAGTCACAAGCTCCAGACATCTTAATCTAGAGGTGGAGTTGATACATCATTTTGCAGCTAATGGATAGTCATAGCGGCTCTTTCGTGCCTCCTCACTGGGGGCGGTGTGGTGGCTTGCGACGAGTCAGAGGATTGGAAAATATTTTTCCAATGTGCTCAGGAGTCGAAAATTCGAGATTGTTTAAACATGAAAGGACGTCGTCTACGGCGGGATACCAATAGCATGTGATTTCCGATAAATTAAAGCGGGGAGGTTGAGTTTAGAGGTTGTTCTTTTACATATTTCCCTTCCATACGATAAAAGCTCCTGAGAGTGAGGGAGGACACGGGATATCGAAAATTTGGATAGGAGGAATTATTATTAAGGTGTCAGCTTCCTAAAAAAATTTTGGGACCTGACCGGTATTCGACAGGTTTATAAAAAGGCTATGATATTGATCTGAGCAAAAATTAATGTAAATAGGTAGACAAAAAAAAATTACATTTAAATTAATGAACAAAATTAGAACTTTGGCTAAAAGGGTAGTGGAACAACAACAGCAAACAAAACCCACTATATTAAATAAGTATCTAAAGGGACCATAGATATATGTAGAGTTAAAAAAAATAAAAATAAAATATACATGATTATCTAACGGGTTTACAGTCTACCTATAATTTAGTGGATTAGCCAGCATTGTTGGCTAATGGATTCCGGCTAAATTATCAACTATACAATTTTCAGAACCACGTATATACCAAACCTTCAACTGATATTGTTGGAGTACCAAAAGTTATCGCATTATACGTCCGTTCTTGCTCTTAGTGTTTCGGAGTTACGACAAAGGGCGATGGTTAGTCTCGACGATAAACTCTTTTCCAATTGAATACATGCTAAACTTGGTAATACTCCATAAATAGCTAAAGCTTCCAGTTCTATTACTCACATTCGAACGGATGTTTTCAGGGTTCAGAGAGATTAGGGAGTCTCAAAATGGTGGCGGACGCTAGCTTGTCCTTGAACTCCTGGAATCTGGCAGTAGTTTCGGGATTCCATGAAAGGAAATCTGGGGATCTCTTCTAAATGAGAGTTTTTTAAAGGGACGGAAATAGACGCGAAGTTGGGGATAAATCTACGGTAAAAGGAGGCCAATCCCATGAATGACCGCAGCTATTTCTTCGTGCAGGGAACGGGCATCTCGACAATGGCTGCGAAATTTTCGTCCTGGGGGCCCATCTGATTTTTCCCAACATAAAAGCCCAGTTTTTAAAAAGTATCGTACGCAAACTGGCGCTTACTGAGGCCAAGGCTTAGTCCGTGCTCAGGAAGCCTAGTATGCGGGGAGAGCTATCACGTGTTGGTCCAACGTATAGATAGCAACATAAAGGTTGTAGAAGTAGAAGGAGAAGTGCGGCAAGTCAATCCCTAGACTTGGCATCATCCTATAATAGTTGATGCATGCAGTGACTAACCCCAAAGGAAGTCTTTTAAACTGCATAAGACCCTTGTAGGTGGGAAAGCCAGTATACTTACGCGCGTTTTTTTAGAGGGGAATTTGATAGAAGGCTTTGCAGAAGTCCAGCTCCGAAATAAATTTAGCCTCCTCAAAACGGTGGAGATTTTCATCAAACACTGTGACCGAATTTAAGTTTCGAAAATCGACGCACGTGCGTAAGTTTGCTCGGGCTTGCGAACCATGACTATCGGTGAGCAGTAATCTGGATTCGAGGGCTTGATGATATTTAAGGCTAAAAGATTGTCCACTTCCTCGTTAAACGCTTTCCTGAGGTGGATGGGAAGCCGATAAAACTTCGATCGAACAGGTGTTTGAGTGGTGAGAACAATGTCAAGCTCAAATTGTTCGGAGTAACCGGGGGTCTCACAAATGACATCTTCGAATCCATTTAGAAATTAATTGCAGCTGACTCTTTTGAAGGGGCGTTAGCCTTGGGGGATGATGATTACGGGGATCAGGTAAAGATAAGATAGGGTAATCACCACTTTGTTTAATGCATACTACTTGCAAGATATTGAGGGACTCAGCGGGATACACCGCTTCCAAAGGGGACTTTCCATCGAGGGCCACAATATTGTTAACATAATGATGTGAAAAACCGTATCTCTTGAGGGGTAACGAATCAGGTTATCCACTGGTCCTTTTACCTCTATAACGGAAGAGAGGCCCTTTAATTGGCTCAGGAGTTTGTTGCTCTCCGGGGAAAGTAGCAACAGCATCTCCTCGCCAGGCTTAACTCTTCTTTCCTTTGCCTTTAAATCGAAATAAGTTCGATACTTCTCCAAATTGTCCTCAGCAATTTAATACGCGATTTCGGCACACATCCTTAGGCGCTTTCGGAGGACTAGAAGATACGAATAGAAGGATTGAATCTTGTTATCCAGAGAGGGATTGGTTAAAAGCTTCTTTAAAATAGCAAGGAGTCCTCGAACATTGCGGCCATACAACAATTCGAAGGGGGCTTATAGGAGATTTTACGACACAAAAACAGTGCCACGCATGAAAAGCGGTGCCATTGCTGGGGCTGATCGATACGCAATTTTGTGATGATTGCTTTAAATGTGCCATTTAGCTTTTCGCAAACTCCGTTTGCTGTCGAGTGGTATGGTGGCGGTAAACAGAGGTTTTACCATGATGAGCTTTTGACATACTCTATGAGCCTAGAGGTAAATTGTCTTCCTTGATCCGACAATACCTCTTTAGGAACTCTTACCCGAAAAAAATGGAAATAAGAGCTTCGGCGCATGAAACGCAATCAATACGCTTAAGGAGGACTGCTTTAGGAGAACGGGTAGCAAAGTCTACCAGGGTAAGCAGGCAACTGTGTCCTTCACGAGACGTGGGATGAATGGGGCTAATAAGATCAATGGCCACACGAGAAAAAGGTTCCGAGTTGATCGGGCTTTTATGAATGGGGGCTGGCTTGACGCGTCCCTTTCCTGATGTGCTTTGGCAGGCATGGCATGATTTGCAGTACTCTGCAATTTGTCTGACGCACCAGGCAAATAAAAATACATTAAAACCCTCTGAAAGGTTTTATTATGACTAAAATAACTGGAGAATAAACTATCGTGAGAAATCTGGAGAACTTGGCGAACGTAAGGGCGAAGAACACACAAGGTGTGTGTTTCAGGTTTGGTTTCGTCGGAACATTTACGATGTAACAGCTCATCCTTGACAAGATATGAGATGCTTTTTCCACAACGGGAAGACTCTTGCTCCTGAGTCCTGGTCTTCTCCCAAATGGGTAGAAGAGTTGCGCACCCCTTTTTTGGGGAGGAGGAATCCTCGTTTCGGAAGGTCTCGATCTCCAGACCGACGGGGTTTTCTAAAGAAACGGATTCCAGGGTAGCCTAGTCGGCCTGGGCACGGGTTACCAAGGGTTGTGCTACCAAGTTACTTGTAACCTGGGGGCTCTGACAGAGCAAAACTTTATTGGGGCTGCTAACACTTCGACCCAACCAGTCAAATACTCACATTTACGTTGCATTTTACAATAGAGAAACGATTCACTCGGCAGAGGTAAACAAGGACCCCAGCGAACTTTTGGTGGTCAGGACCAACTGAGGAAAGTAATTTCTCGTATACCACTATACATTTGCACCCAGTATTACGTACAAGGTCAAACGAAGAAGACATCTTGTTGGCTTACAAAAATACTCGGCCATATACGTGAAGCCTAACTATTCCCCAAAATAAATATTGAAAAATTATCGCACTAAATGAACACTAAAACTCTTCTTACACGGTTAGGACGGGTTAATGTTACTAGTCTGGCTTGGGATTAACTCAAATATTACGGTAAATCGAATACACAAACACACAAAACGGGTCCCAACTAATAATTTTTTTTAAATAGTTAATAGACAAAGGTTCCACTGATATAGAACTAACTTGATCGTACCTCGGCCAAAAATAGACAAATAAAGAAACTCCGTCTAAACTACTAAAACTCAATGAGGTAAATCAACTAAACTGATTTACTATGTAATAGACCTCACACACTTGACACCAGTTTTTATAATTTCAAAAGTAAATATATATAATTTATGTCGTAGTACAACCACTTGATCACATACTGAAACGCAAATCGTTGAAAAACTGTTCGCAGGGATTAACGACCGACTAGGAGATCACACTTGAGTCGTTGGGTTTCAAATCCTTAATAATCAGACAGAGTGTATAATTGGTTGGCGAGATTTACTTGAATAGGCCTAGAGTATCGTTCAAGGTTAGTTAAAGTTGAAACCAGAAAATAAAATTTTATTTACACAGACCAAAATAAGAGTAATTATTGGCAAAGGAAAATTATTTAAATTGAAAGAATTACTTGATAATTATTATGAGAAGGGATTCTCAAATGGAATTAATTGATTAATGTTAATAGGCTCAGTCCTACGGGTCGATTACTTTAAGGAAGGTTCTTCTTCTGATGAGGCAAGTGGGAACGATCCGATAAGGCAAGTGGAGCACGACCCAAATGATGCAGGTGGGGCACAATTTAAACCAGCTCTCCGATGAAGATAGGCAAACTTCAAAGATGACGTACGACGGGAAATGTCTGAATTCTCGTAATTCCACTGAAAGAAGAATCTTCTTTTCCTCAAAGGTAATCAATGGAGATTTTCTTCGGTTCGATTAAAGTTTAAACGCAAATTCAAAGGTTTGCCCTTCACAGAAGCTACCGAATGACTTGGGTAGAATCACGGCTGAAGAATTCTTGCTGGATGACGATCGCTCACGGGACGAGTCGATTAGGATGGCCTTGAGGTGTGGGCTGGACTACTCGAACTACAGAATAGTCCACATATTTGTTTGCCCGATTCTTAAGAGGAAGGTGTAGTTTGGAGAAAAGAGGCACAAGCTCCAGGCATATTAATCTGGAGGCGGAGTCGAATCAGCATTTAGCAGCAAGGGGCGAGAAATAGCGCCTGTTACGATCCTCGTTACCGGGACGAGTCGGAAGTTCGAGAATGTTCGAACACGAAATGGCGTCGGAAACCGCGGGATACCAATAGCACGTAGTCTCTGATAAATGGGGAGGGGATGAAGAGGTTATTCTTTTACATAAGGATAAAGCCGATTGTTGCTTGCCGGCATTAAGTGATATTTGTTTAACACGTCCATCCCAAGTTCAGTGTCGTTGCAGATTGATACAACAATAGTTGTCGCTGTAACAAATATAGTTGTGAGTAGTCAATCACTCAGTTAGTAAATAAATAGATAAGCACTCATGTTTATTTGGACGTTGCAAACTTATCTTATCCTTGCAAACACATGTTGATCCAGGGATCTGTATAATCTTAAAACTTTTGTAAAAATCTCCGTGTAAATTAATCACTTAGGTAAATTCATCAAGTCAAATATTCATTCAAATTGCACTCTTTTTAGCAAAGAAATTATATCATTTTAATATATGATATACATATTATTATATTCGTTTTATAAAATATATTTTTCATTACACCAATTGGTTTTTAAATTTTCGAAAATTACGTAAGGCTTTCCTTTTGTGCGATGGGTAATATTTATTTACATGTTATTAACATACGCTATTATCTGTTCCTGTAAATTAGCGCCCAGTTATCTATGTACAAATAAATCCATATTTGTAAAATAAATGTCCTGTCCCGAAATAGTTTCCCAATCTTCGATAAAAGTATTTGTCTGTCTTTAAGTTACAAATCGGTTTCAATAGGTTTTTTACCTCTTCACTTTAGAAGAATTAAGAAAAAGGCCGTCATTTGTGTTTTGGCTGAATGCAAATCAGTAAATATGTTTAATAGTGGCATTGTCAAGGAAGATAGAAAGACGCTAACTATCGTTTGGTTCAAGATTAGAATAATCTGATTAGTGTTAAGTCGTTTCTAATATTAATTTTCGGTAAATCACTAAAAAATTCTAAAATATTTTGAAATAATTTGATGTTTTGACCCGAAATAAAGTTACCATTAATGTATATATAAAATCAATAACTAGCGGCATCGAGCTTTTAAAGATTCCATAAAATCAAAGCAAATATTTTATCCCCTCAAAACATTACAAAATACTACCGTATGTTACAAAGCATAACCCTTCACAACCTGTTGACTTCGTTGACCCGTTGCATTTTTTATGCGAGAGTATCTTTTCTATTGCAGTAAAAGTCTCGTCATCAAAAAAGATAAAATATAAGTAGAATTTTAAAATAATCAAAGAAACTATATATATACGGCAGAGAAACCTAAAAAAATATATAGAGACACATACATATATATATATATGAAAAAAAACAAATAACAGGAGGGTAAACATAATGGCACAGAAACAAACATGAAAATCGAACATGTGATTACCATCACTTTCTTTTCATTTTCAAATATATTTTCGGGGGTTGGGGAAGGAGGCATCCGGAATGTTTTATCTTAAGATCATGCTAGCCATGACATAGAGCCCGATTTGGAATTACCAAAATAAAAGGTAAAGGACTTCAAAAATAGAAACTTCTCCAACCTAACACTTAAGTTTCCCATTTCCATTATCAAAACTTTGATGTTTTCTTCATTTTATATACAGGAAGAATCGTTTGTTTCTGCCTCGATATCAGTGAACTAATGGAAGCGATTGGCTGTCGCTATACTAAAAAAGAATGAAGGTGTTCACTGATTCTAGTAAAGATAGATTTATTGCTATAATACAGCAGAACTATTAAGAAAATCCTTGAATATCTGTAGCATATACAACTTGCCTTAATGATACTTATGAATTGAGGAAAGTACTAATAAGACATTAAATATAAGAACCACACATGGAATGTTTTGGGTGACCTTTAAGTCTTATCATTAATTTTAGGGTCTATAGTTAGGCTACATAAATCATATGTGCTTTTTGTGTCCTTGGAACTGTAGAGATGGTAAGAACCACCACAATAAAACATGTATGGACATCAAGAACTGAACAAGCTATCGGTAAATAAAATGTTAAACACGTTTCATCTTTTCTATCTAACCCTAAGGAGAATCGAATAGGACCATAAACATTTTACATTGAAGTTCTGACAAGTTTCCTTTGAAACCACACACCTGAAAACCACCGTAAACAAAAAGAAAGCATGCAAAATTCTTATGAAGTATTGTGAAGTTGAATGTCATTACAAACTTATGTTTTACAGTCTCTTCTTGGCTTTTTCCGAGCGAACATTCAGCTGTAAGTGACGAGCATGGTAAGTACCTTTACCATTAGATAGGGAAAATAGGTACCAGTTAATTTTAACCTGAAAAGGATGGGAGAAATTAATTTGTTCCTGCAGACTGAGAGCTTTTCATCCTACAAGCAATAAGGAAGAGTACAGACCAAAGATTTAGTTAAGAAAAGGAATTTGCTATTCAGTAGAGACAAAAAGAAGTACCCTGGTTGGAAAGGAGGGTGGATGCAGGGGTGGTTACTCCGCAAGCGGAATTCCGTTCTCTAAATTAAACGAAAATATAGTAGGAAAGACATCTCTGTTCACTAATTATTTAAATATGCTTAACATAAAAACTGACAGAGAAAGTAGCCTAGACGGCTTTAGTAATAGCAACGGGTGAGAAAAAGAATAAAATTGAGGATTTCGGTTACAGAAAATCTGGACTTGATAGAGAAATTTTGATATCAGATCTGTAATTAGGATCTGTAACTTGTCATTTGTAACGTTTAAATTTTTACTTTATTCTTATTTGTTGTTTCTCTCATTCCCGTTTGCTTATGCTCCTCCATTTATACCAATACTTTTACATCTTAGACTATTCCTTATGCTTTATACTATTTATTGGTGCTGGAAATGTTCTATTACTCTGCTCGTTTATAGTTTGACCTAGCTATCTGAAACTGATAATATTGGATGTTTTCCATTTCCTAATCCCTCCTCAAACATTCTACATTGTTGATTTTTTAAGAGTTAGTGTTTAGCTTTTCTTAAACTTAGATATACTATTATAATATTTGTTTTATTTTTCTTTAGGAAGGAACTGAATAGAATACGAAAGTACTTGGAAATAGTGTTTTCTCTTTCCTGCGAGATATTGAATCCATTGCTACACTCACTCGTCAATGTGAGTTGCTTATATATATATATATATATATATATATACAGAGGTTAACAGTTATTTATTAATAAAACATAATGAGAAACGATTGGAAGTTTCAACCCATAAACGAGGTGAATTAAACGATTTATAATCCACTTTACCCCATTTATGCCGGAAAGAATTAGAGTTCATCGTTGAGTTACGAGTGTTATATATGTTGAAATATATGCACAAAAAAGCCATAAAACCTCCCTTATATGATTATTCTATGTTTTGATAACATGTTATATTAAAAAACTTATTGTTGCAAAAATGCAACGTCAGGAACAGTAGGGTCAGGAATTTACAGAAATATTTCTAATAAAAAACGTTTGTGAAACCTCTATATATTTCCATTAAGGGGCGTTTATACTAGAAAGCGATAGAGCCATTGAGAATTTGTAGTACAGTGTAGATACAAAGAGTAATGCTTTATAGTTATTATGTTGCTCTGCTGTATACTTTTTTTGCGTCAATACTAGGCTAAAAGTTCTCATTCTTCCAATCGGTTGGTCTATGCTAGCTAGACTTCTTAATTTTGTTATAAATTTCCTTAAACTTCTTTTCTTTTGGATTGTAGCAGAAGGGCCCGTTTGATCACTCCACACCTGATCCCACTTTTGTCGTAGTATTCTTTGTGGTCGTGATATACTTCTTTGATGAAGTAGGCTTTGTTCTAAGAGTGCTAATTTTCTTGTTTTAAAGAAGAGCCGCTTCAAATATGTAAGGATATAGAGAAACGCCCAGGAATTCCCCAAATAAACTTATATTTTAAATTTAACAATTTAACACACAAAAACAAAACATTAACCACAGAAATACTCCGAATATTAAAATACACAATAATTACTTCAATTAACTTGACCGCCAGTGCACAGTCAAATTTATTTTAGGCATTTTTAAAAAAATGTTTCCTTCAATAACAGTTAAATTTATATAACTTTTAAAGTCCAAATTTTGTAAAACTTTTTAGATTTTTAAAATAAAGGAGTGCCCCAGTGGGGGTACTCCCCCACTGTGACTATAAAATAACCGAGGGAACTGGAAACCATATCAGTGTTCCACTCCCATGTTGCTTTCCGTGCAGTGAAAAAGTGACAATTTCTTCTCCTTTCGTTAAATCATTAATTTGGGGAACCTGTGATGGTAACCCAAGTCCTGTCCAGCTCTGCCGAAGAAGTAACTTATCAGGACACCCAAGAAACTGGCACAGGAGCACAATCTTTCGGAAGGCTTCGAACAGGCTATTGAGAGTGGAGAAGCACTCATGTCAACGTTGGTATAACATTTCACCAGGTCACTCAAAAGTAGCCAGGACATTGCTACCAAAAATTCCGCATGGCCTTTGCTGCATCACCCTGTGTCTCAAACAGCGACAGCAAGGGACCAGGTGTGCCCCTCGTTACCTTGGCCTAGTAGGTCGCAGGTCCCAGAAATATCCGAGTCCCAGAACCAGGAAGAGGATTCTGACCAGGAATCGGATATCCTCATCAGCAGGCCCACCGTACCGTTCCAGGCAGATAGAGGTAGGTCACCTCTTAACATTTGCAAGCCCAATCAACCTGAATCACCTACCCACTGCGATAAGGTTGTTGCCCAACTGACGGATAATTTGGTATCCGTTAGGTTCAAACGCAGAGACCGTGAGGACATTGCCACACACGTCACTCTCTACAAATACCGGAGGTAATTGAATGGGGAGGAATACGCCGATCTCTTCCAACAAATCCGTCTTTATTTTGTCGTACTTTATTACGGCTGGGGTCAAGTACTGGTGGATGTCAGGAAGAGGGCAACGCTGGATACCAATCTTACATTAAGCGAAATCGCGCTTAAGGCGAGAACTGGATTTCCGAATTAACAGTATGGAAAGCAACAACAATACTAGCAGAGAGGCAGACAATCCGCCAGAGTGGCTGGCAGAGGCGGAACTGGCCGTAAGGAGCGGCCTCATGCTAGCGGAACGCGTGCTAAGGGAGCTCGCTAATAAGCGTCAAACTACAGCGGAATTTGAAGACCTTAATGCTTGCCTGGAAAGCTTCAACTTTCCCCTCCAACGAGGGGCACTCCTCCGCTCCTCTCTCCACCTAGACCTATAATCTTTCCCCTAAAACACGACCTTCCAGTTCCCCTTCATGCTGACGATATTGCCGCTCGTGAACACCCGCAGCTTCAAAATTTACAGCGGGTCTTCGAGGAAGTGGCCGCTCAACTCGAGATCTATAATATTGAAAACTCAAACCAACATCGTGTTTCAACGCTCCCAACCTTGTCCCGGAACGGAGATGATAGGAGTCATACCCCTCCCTAGTATGTCCATCGCCACGGTTCTCAATGTAGACAACCTCGAAGTCTCGCCGGTCCGTGAAAACTCTATGGCCTGTGGTCGTCCTGCTTCTCCAGAACCAGACCACTTCTCAGAGCGCGATATTCTTCAAGATGTCCAATCAACGAAGGCCATTCGTTTGAGTAGGACGACGCGGCGCCAGACGTCACAGAGGAAAAATAGCAGTAGGACCAGGACCAACGACAAAAGAAGAAACAACGTGATCAACAAACAGAACAGGCCGCAGACGCCAGCAAGGACAGGGAAGCTATCCGCAGAAAGAATTCGGACTTCTCACCTTGCATTGATCCTTTGGAACACTCAGTAAAACCTGTGTTATTAAGCTTACGTTGGGGGATCTTAGTACAGGCAGGTTTCCAACCTGGTTAACCGTGCTGCCAACAATGGCATTAAAGTTTTTTCCTTAAAGGTTATTCTTCCCGACAAAAAAGATATTTGTACATATAATTCCTATCGTTGAATAAATGCAAAAAGTCTGGTTCTCTATAGTGATGGTTGTTGCGTTAATGCAACATCAATTTTTTTCAAACTTTAGCTGTCGTAAAATGAACTTTATTATAGATATAATTATTAATACAATCATCTCCCATGTTTATAAACCATTAAAGATACACATACATAGACTTCATTAGGGTATCATACAAGATAATTGGTACATACTTTTTATATGATGAAGACATGGTATTCGTAAAAAAGTGGCGTGGTCAAAATGGAGCTGAAGCTTTTCTTTCAATTGGAGATATTTGAAACATAGAACACCCAGTTCCGCTGACTCGCTGGTGTGACTAATCGCTGTCTTGAGGGTTTCCGTTGCGCTTGTTTGCATACATATCCTAAACAGTATGGGCTGGTTTTGTCTTGGAAAAACACGACGAGCGGTATAAATGGGCTCTAACATTATTTACAATGATTTTTACGATGAATTATTTATTTGCTCAAGATATTTAACCTCTAATTACTGCCTTCCAAAAGATAATATAGGACGAATTGTTCTTAAATATATTATTGGCTGATGCTTATTTCGATCTTCGAAATTGGAAAATACAGGAATTTGCTATTCAGTAGTGACAACTATATACTACAATGCTTTGGATGGATGATTGGATGCAGGGGTGGTTACTCCGCAAGCAGAATTTCGTTCTCTCAGTCAACGAAAATAAAAATAAATATTTTATACGTAATTATTATAAATTTAAAGTGCATCTCCTTCTCAGTCAATGATGGCTACATGATTAGTTTTGATTTCGAATCCTTATATACCAATATTCCTGTTCGTCTAAAAATCACTAAAATTGTGCATAAGGTATTCGGTTCGCAAACTAAATTTCCTATTTTTTGGCGCGCCCAATTAGAAATGGTTGCCGTTAACTTTACTTGACTCATGGCTCGCGTTTAACAATCCAGTCTTTCACCAAATTGATGGTGTTGCGATGAAACTCTAATAAGCCTACTAGTAGCCTACTTCCTAAATGACCCGCCTTGAGGAAAAAAAATTTCTACTATCTTGTAATATATTAATGTTTTTCATTAATAATTTGACTTTTTGCGTGACCCTCAAAAATGCCACTATTTTAAAAAATTCTTGAAACTTTACAGCCCAATATAAAATTCACATTGTAGGAACAACTTAGTGATATTTTACCTGTTTAACACATGTTGTTTTCCTGTAACCACAGTAAATTTCTAACATTATTATCTTGAAGAATGACAGCACAGCTATATGCATAGGTTTCTTCTTTTTTTCAAATATACGAGTAAAGTTTCAAAGATTAAAACATTCATACATAGTAGTCCCCATTTTACTTCTTATTACATACCAATAAATAGCAATTTTATTTCTTTGAAAAAATAATTCTTGTCTAGTTCACTCTCCTTTAATCTTTATAACAAAATCTTGAAAAGAATTCTAAATTAGCACAATGACTTTGCCCTGCCCCCCCTCCTAGAATTGTTGCAGAATTGCCTTTATATTGTATTTTCCTATATTAAAAATGGTTTCTATCAAAGAAAGTATGAGAATAAAACTGTCTTTCTCATCAAAATCTATTTTCCACTAATAAATACAAAAATGCTTTGATGAATAGAAACTAAAGAGGACATTTTCTCGCTTAAAAGTTCTGACCTCTTTTGAGCCCTGAAACCATGTGGTTTATCTTTTTAAATGTCCCAGTTTTACTGGCGATTCTTACATCGACTGCACTATCAGGGCTCTTGTCGTTAGTTTCTCTCCTCATATGGAGAGTAGTTGGCGAACAGGAAACAAACAGGGAAAAAAAATAAAAATCTTTCAATAGAGAAAATACAATAGGAAGTGAAACAAAGATTTCTATTTAAAACTTTGATGGGCAATTGACATCCAATTCTAAGTTAAAATAGTTAAAAGCTTTGGCAACAATATTTATTAATTATTAGAAACTTAAATGTCAATGATGATTCTAGTTAGAAACATTTACATATAAAAAATAAGGTCTTAAATAGCGCCTTTGTTTGTTGTATGCCTTGATAACCTAAATTAATTTCTTTGGCGGGGTTGTTCCAAATGGGCATTAGAATGTTCTACACAACATATAAATAAATAAAATGAATTTTTTTAATCATTCGTTACTGCAGTTTATCTGAGATTGGTTCAAATGAGTAGGTAGGAAGTAACTTGTTTAGCCTCGGATTTTGATTCATTCATTAAAATGGATCTGCTCTTGTTTAGATTTTTGTCAGTTGATCTTTATTACAACTTCTAAATTTTTTAAATATTATTTAAGAAAAAGACAGTTAATGATTCACGGATTTTAATTAGAAAAGTAAGAAAATGAGATTGCTAATTTGTATATTTTAGTTATTATTGTCTGAGTAGGAAAACTTGTAGTTTTCGAAACCTTAAATGAATAAACATTTCAATCAGATATGCACTTATATATATATATATATATATATATATATATATATATATATATATATATATATATATATATATATATATTTCTATATATATATATATTTCTATATATATATATATATATATATATATATATATATATATATATATATATATATATATATATATATACATATAGCATGAATGGTAATTGAACTTCAAATATTTACTAGAAATTAAGCCCAGGTTGTGGAATGTATAACAAATTAGAAAGGATAGGTAATTTTAATCTTAGCTTATGAATATATTTGTTTAAATTACAATGAAACTAATGGAACCCTTCTTACAACAGATATTATGAATAATCTTTTCACTATAAAGTTTTAAATGAATGATAAAGACGTAGCGAATTATTTGGTAATGACCACAGGAGGTTATATAGGTATCATTAAAGGGAAATTACTACTTGCAAAATATCAATTTAATTCTCGTCGAATAGGTGAATTTATTGTTTCTCTTTATTTCCTAAGAATGCTAATAATCTTGCGATTGGGGTTGAAAAAAAACATTTTTTTTAATGTTTTATACTGAACTCTGGCGCTTATTCACTTTATTTCTTAACTACCTCTATTATATTCGTTGATATTCTATTGGATATGTAGAGTAAGGTGTTATTTATACAGTTTTATACTCATAACCGCGATAACAATTGCACATCAAAAGAATCCTTTGTTGAATTTTGGTTGTGAATATTACGGTTATATTCCGTTTAATGGTACTCATATTCTCCAGGAAAATAAGGCGCGATTTGCTGAATGTGTATAATATTATATGCAATTTTTATCTCTCTATTTGGATGGCTTTTTCAATATATTTCTAGACGACATCAAATGTTACCACGTTTAATTTACGCAAAAATAAGGAAAAGTGACCCTATTTTCAGATATTTTATCGTATTACAGAAAATGTCAAATTAAAATGAGAATTCTTTTCTAATGTTGTTAAAAATTAGGTCCAATTATATGATTTTAAAGTAAAAATGACTGATAAATTGTCTCGCTTGGTAATAGCGAGGGTTATATTGACACTATTTGAAATATTTTTTATGGGTCAAATTTTTAGTATTCCTAGTTTTTATCTATCTTAAGTAATGAAGTACTTGCATGGATTGTGATACTGCTTATATATGCGCCCTTGTATATACCAAGCATATGGATAATACATAGTTTTGAAACCGTGGAACAAAGAAGGGAGATTTTGGAAATAAAGAAAGTTACAATGATTCTCTTACTCGCTCTGCGATGAAAAGATCCCGGAAAGTAAAGAGTTTAGGAACATGAATCTAAGCAGGGTTAATCTGAACTATTTTGCACGCATTTCCAATATGCTTGACACTTGAGACAAGGTACACCTCAAGTAGTTAGTCTACCTCTTGCTAAAGAGGCTGTGGTAGATTTAGATCCTTTCGCCTTGAACAAACTGCCTTTTTTTTCGAGATGTTTGTGCCATGTCCAAATCTTCAATATTGTTCGTGCATTTTTAGAAAACATCAACATTTGACATAAAAATTTGAGAACAATTGAATGAGAATTGGTAAATTTATTGGATTGTTAAATAATATGATTGATTTAAAAACAACCTAACATGGCCTAAATCTGAGTCCGCAGTAAGTGGTACATATATTTATGAGTGTAGATTCGGTGCTTTAGCCAACCTTGAACACAGACAGCATGATGGTCTCAATTATGGGAAGGATAAATGTACTCGAACCGGGAATTAATAAAACTTTTTAAGAATTATAATGGGGAATGAAAGTTAGAATGTATGGTTATAGTTTAGGCTCTTTTGAATTCATACAGGCCTTCTTTAGAATTAGGCGAAATAAAACTGTAATATCTAAAGGTAGGATACTACATCGGAGTGAACAAGAAAAGATAGTAAGTACGTGATGGAGAGGACAGGAAAAAAATTTAAAATAGGGACTTAGTTTGAACTAGTTAAGGGCCTAAAAGCTTTTTAGGAGAAAATAAAGTTACTTCACCAGTAGTCATGGGAAGGAGAGAGACAATTTAAGGATTAAATACATGCCAATAGAACGCCATTGTTGGAGAAAGTCTATGGGATATTGGAGGGGTTTGGTGGCCGATAAACTGGAGCATTGAAGCGTAAGACTGACACATAAGTTTGTCTACACTTTACCTGTATTTTTTTTATTATGATGGCCTGTAGGACTACAATAAAGTTTGAACCAAAAATATATTAAAAAGAATAAGGTGAAATGGGGTCGGCGAGATGGGGTTCAGAAGATCATCTTAGGAATAAGTAGCAGTGTAATAGTCCAGAAAAGTTACATTATTCTCAATATCCCGAGGTATCTCTAGTCACAGCTTGTTATTTGACTGCACTGCTTAGAACTAAATTCTGATATTAAAGAAAGAGAATTGTATTCAATATGAAAGCAAAGGGTATCATTTAGTTGAATTGTACAAGAGGGAAGCTAATACAGCTGAGGTAAATGTAATTGAGTTATTCTTTTCTGTTAGATGATAGAAAGTCGGTGATGAAAAGCTATGGTTGTCATAGTAATACAAAAAGAATGCTAGAGAGACTTGAAAAAAGTCGGCATAATTTACATCAAGTTATCTGTAACAGTAAAGCCTTGAAAAAGGAATATAGAGACGACAAGATCTACTATAATATTACTTTGACAGTGTTTTTTCTACCTTCCTGATCTCTTTGTGAGGCTTGTAATATTTTCCAATCAGAAGTCAAAGTTTACCATTAAGTTTAAACCAAAGATCTTAATGTATCGTTTATCCCAGCCGCCTTCCATTATACCAGAATGGTGAATCTCTATTGGGCAATTTTACAACCAATAGGGATTTACTTGGCTCCAATGAGAAGGATGAAATTCATTTAGCTAAACTATAACTCGCAAAGTCATGGAATGCAGAATTAATCCAGAATAGTCAATGTTGAGGTATATGAGCAAACAGAGGTTGTTTTGCTTTAGATATTCACACTATTGATTTAAGAAGCTGTTTAATTTGTAACTATAATTGACAGTAAATAAAAGAAATTTCAAAGAAGATCTAATTAGGAACTTTGTTACATCCTAGGTTATATGTGATTTAGCTTACATTAAATGACTATTTTAATCATAGACTTTCGCTCATATATGAAATGCAAATGGTTTTATTTTGAATCCTTTAGCAAAAATTTGAATGCAAATACAAATTATATAGTCAAATGAATTCAATTAACGTAGCCTTAATTGAATTCACACTTCTAAAATTCTGAATAAATAAGAATCAGGCAAAACGAAGACTCGTTCCTTAATTGTTCCATTGCTCTAAGGCGAGGTATTATTTTACTGGTTCTGATATTTTTATTGATCAATCTTCCCATCTTTACCTTCTTTCATTCTGATCAACTCGCATGAACTCTTCGGAGTGCTTCTTCACTTTTTGAATATTAAACCTTTCTTTCTCTGTATTCTGCCAGAAATTTAGCGACCTCATTTTATTTAATCACATACATAACTTATTTGACTAGCCTCTTCTTGATGCGAGCCAATATCTTGCAATCTCAATTAATCTCAATTTATCTTAATCGAATTCTCTTTTAATAGTTATTAATAGATGATAAAATGCTTAAATATCGATTAAAGTTAAGAAAATAATCTACCTTTGTTGGTCTTTTTATCCATTGAAATAGAGAATTTTTCTAAATAAATTGCCCCGTAATCGCCCGTTCGGAGGTTTGATTCTCCGTTCAGATTCTTTTTAAGCGGATACTATTTAATAAGGGAGGCTCCAGCCGTGACTGGACATTTCGGTTGGGAGTTGGAGCTTGCCCTGGCTGACGTCCGCCTGAGAAGAAATATAGCTTGATAAGAGGACTTAAACCAGCAAATATTTAAACTTTTTAAATTATTGTAATCGGTTTGTATTAAAATCATTAGTTATTTATTAAAAAATATATTTGTCCTCTCCTAAACTTCCGAACGTTCCAATACTCACCGACTGATATCATTATCATAGAAAAAAGAGGCGAAACCCTACAAAAAATCAATTTGAAAAAAAATCCGGTGAAAAGAGAAACGCAAGCATTTAAAATTTCAATTGGTACAAACTAAACAACTGTAAGAGAAAAGGATCAGGTCGAATAAAATTGTAATATTAATTTACCATGTTCAACTAACAAAATACTCGCTCTTAGAAATTAATGAAAAAGAATAAATAATTGAGTTAAGGTTTGCATACATACTTAGATTTCAAATCGCAATAGCGACGATTATGCGGAAATATTCGTAAACCAGTAGAAAGCTCCCATCAGGTATTGTTAGAAAACAGAGCAAGTGAAATCACATCTCCGTTTTCTGTTGAAGTTAAACGTTAACTTATACAAAAGGCATCTTGAAATTTCTGTCTTTAGAGGAATGAATGGTTGCCTAATCGTATGTGTAGCGCTCTGAAGAAGGTTGAAGAACACTAAGATACTTCTTTAGCGTATTACGGAATTCTTATCATTAACTTTACCTAACTGCATTGACTAAAACGTTATTGTTCATTTTATCATATATATCTATATATTTATATATATTAATATATATATATATATATATATATATATATATATATATATATATATATATATATATATAAAATCAATAGAGGCTGTATTTGTTGACCCCTTTTTTAGTATTTTTCAAAGCATTAACTGATGTAAGCGGCTGAAATTTTATGTTACCCGGATATGAGTAATTTGCAGACTTTAAAAATAAATTATTTATATAGCATAAATTCCTCTCTTCCTTGCCAAATTTATCTTATTAGTCAAATTCGAAATTATTTTGCCATATCCAAATCTCAAATAATACACTTTGTATTTCTAAAAAAATTCTCTAAATGTTGGAACCAATCTCCTTTCATCGAATTCATTAAGTTCACCTTACCCGTCGCGTCATCAGAAAATATCTAATCATTGCTTTCTGTAGGTATAAATTAGTTTCCATTGGATAAGCTTGCCTAAAATTCTAATTCAAAGGGTCGTTTTAATTCAAAAATTTTAGTGAGTTTATTAACTTTATTGAGATATCGATTTTATTCAATCCTTTGACAATGTTAATAATCAAATTTTATCATGTACTGTAAAGTCTATGTGTGATATACAATTTTTGTATGAGTAATCTATTAAATCAATTTCTTTTTTCTCTTCTTCACTTTAAATAAATAAAATTGAAGAGATGCACACGCTTCTTAAAAGCTCAAAAGAACTTGTAAAAAAGAAAACTACTTTCTAAAAATTTTAAATGGTTACTTTTATATATAATGCATAGCTTTAATTCAGCCTAAAACCCTGTTACCCTAGGATGTATTCGTATTTGTGGATGAGATATATGCAATATACTATTGAATTTAAGAAGGTAAGATAGAAAACTATTCAAGAGATGAATTTATCAGAAGTGGAATTTCATCGACACTGCAAAAGGGTTAAAATTTACGTATTTGAGAATTTGATAAAATTATTCCTCCCAAAATTACATTTACTGCAAGAGTGGTGAAAAGAGAATCATACGACCTCTACATAGGATAAAAAGGTAATTGACCGTATCCTCCCATTACCAAAATTGTCCAAACAACTCCTAATTACAGAGGGGAAACAAAATCCTGCCCTATTTTGTAAGCATTCCTTCAGGACTCAGCAGCAATCAATTTAGAATTTCATCTTTAACCGTACTTAGAATTTTTCTGTCTTTGATTCTATTTTCTAGGTTAAAAATATGTGAGATTTTCACTTCGCAATAATTAGCTTATTGTCAACTCGATTCTTCTTTTATCTTTCAAATATATTTTAGTGAAACTTTTTTATCATATTTTTGTCATTTTTTATCGTATTTATGGAATTGCGTACACTGTGGCAAATCATATTGTTTTAAAATATTATTTTCAGATTGAGTGTAAATTCGAGGAGTATGAATGAAAAGTTAAGGTTCATTAGCTAGTTTGCTTAGGTGAATCTTTCCATCTATTCCACCAGAGAGGAAAAGATGGTTATGGGAGTATTATTTTCAGCCCTTAAATCTTTATTCTTGTCTTATAATAAGTTACTTACTCCATGTAACGAAATTGGCTTGAAATAAATAAATATTTCCTGAAGTTTTAGACATATACATATAATATATATTTAATATAGCAACTAAGTGAGGGATAAATTTTATCCATATGTTATTACAAAACCCACATAGAAGAACTTATAAATATTTTGCAAATATTACAACGGCAAATATTTTTTCCCTTATTTATACTGACTACTATATACTTATACCAATTATCTTACTGGAATGCTATCGCTTCGTGGTTTTATACTTCCTATTCCATTTTATGCCCATCACCTTTTTTATATAGCCAATTAAAGGGATTTCATAAATCACCCTATTCATATTATTTTATTTATCCTGAAATTTTTTTCAGAAATATATATCAATAGGACTATCGGGTGTGCTTTAATTCACCTTTTATTTTAATATTCTTAACGAAATAGTCCAAAATTTTAGTATCCAACCTTACTTGGTATTTATATCTTTTCAATAGATTTTATGTCTTGTTGCGATCTTTCACTCTATTAGATGGTTAAATCACCTACAATAGCACGAATTTAGGAAAATATGACTATTGAGAAAGTAAACATTAATCTTCATGCTACAATACCGCCTGACTTTTCTAAAGCAATACTTCTATAAGATCTCATTAGTTTTGTTTTTATGGTTTAATAGTAACCCTTTTATAACAGCCACGAAATAATTGCAGGCATTTAATCCATATTAATTTATAAGCTTGCAAATAGTGGATATCTAATTCGATTTCATATTTGCCTAGCATCAAACAAGGTAGGTATAATAATATTTTTTCGAAACTGAGGTTCGAAAATGGGGCACATATATAATAAAAACAGTCGCCTTTGTTCAGTACTTTAATTAACACACTTTTTCATTAGACACAAAGAAAGTATGAAATATGAGTTTATCTAGATCAACAAGTGGTTAATTTATGTTCCCATCTTTGTTGATCAATAAAAATTCAAATATTTTAAGATCTACATAGCTGACGTAGGTAGTTCATCATATTTGATTAACTAGAAACTCTATACTTCTTTAACATATTAAGAATGAGCAATTGTAACTGAAAAATATGAATTTATCTTGAACTAAGGCACAGTTAAGGTTCTTCGAACTGTTTAAATACAATCGCCATTTATTTGGATCTTGTGGTGTAACACGCACTGAGTTAACAAAGCTAACACTTCAAGAAACTAAACTAAATTAGTGCCAACTAGAATATTGTAATAAATTTCGCCCTATAACGATAATCTGTTTCTTAAATGAAATTATGGACTAAATCTTGTTTACATTTTAAATATAGCAGATTTTCTATTCATTTAAAAGAGTCAAAAATCTTTATAATTCCTTCAATTCTTCTAAATAAAGACTTATTGCCCTTGAGGTTTTGCCAATCTTTTCAAAATCTGCAACCTAATCGTTTTGGACATGCCCTCTACGTTTTTCAGTGAAGGAAGCTCAAGAAAAACTAACTCTGATAGTTCCTCTGAATTAGGAACTAGATAAATTAGGGATCTCTTATTTAAATAGATCAGTTTCTAATAATTTTATTCTTAATTCACCAATCCTGGCTTGGCAAAAATGAAAAAGGTTATCTACTTGTTTTAGGGCTCTCTGCATTCTTTTGTAAGACAAATTTCATTTGTGCTCTCTTTCCACAATCAGAATCTTGTATATTTTTAACATAACCCTTCAATAATTTATTTGAAAGCCACGACATTTCTTGATAACCAAGTTTGAATTGAAAGTAAGCATAATACACCTTCTTCGCAAAATCACTTATATTCATCCTTAACTGTTTAGAATGATAACATCAAAGTATAACCAAAGATATCCTCTTCATTCAAACGCTTTCTCAAACCATCGAACATTGCCTAAAGCACCCCAAAAAATATTGTAAACGCTTAGACACTCACTCACTGCTTCAATTTGACTGTCGAGTCTCCCACTCTATATTTGGGTATTATTTTTCCATGAAAGATCTAAAAATTGGGTGTGCCCATAATAAAAACCGGACATGATAGGCTAAATCAATGCCATATTTAACTTGAGCACCCCCAAATTATTAGATAACACGTCTCAGATATAATTAATCAAAGAATTGTGTTAACCAGGATTATGCTATTTAGAGATGACAGGGCAAACCTCTATTTATCTTACATCTTGCTACCACGAACGGCTATAAACAACTGAAGCATGATTCAAGAACTATGCACACATATATCCTATCGAATCATCGAATATCCTGATTCTTACGCGCAAATCTTTATGTTAATACTATTGGCTTATTAATAAATTCTACTTTTTTTTTTAAATAAATGTATGGATTAAAAGCAACAAGTTATAGACAGTAATTGATGCGATTATCAAAATATATGTAACAATTAAGCAGAGTTGTTATTGAAACCCAAAGAAATTTCTATTCCAAATAAATTTACAGATTAGTAATTAAATTCTGGAGGGATAAAAATTCCAAATGCTGACTTCCCTACCAGAGAGGAATAGGGTGTGTGGTGTATTGAAGGTGGGAAGGGAAAACATAAAGTTGTTTAGTTGAATATGTGAATGATGATTCGTGCGGAGCTACGTAGCGCCGCGGAGGTGAATATCTGTGTATGTGTTAATGAGAGGCCGGCTCATGACGATGCTCGGAGTTACGAGTTATGTGCCCACGCTCAGTGGGTTCGAACCAATGGCTGAATGTCATCTATTTATTTGGTATCCAATAAGCGACTGAAGCTCACAAATAGCACGATTCTTGCCTCGTTTGCGAACAAAAGGCCAACTTTAACAAGCAAATTTAGACATTTCAATAAACCAAGTTTAATGGCTACATTGAAAAAAAATTATTATGAGATACATTATGAGAGAATAAGAAAGGAAACACACTCGTTTTATTTTGTGCTATTGATCATAAAATTCTATACCTCCTTCAAATTTATATAGTTTCGAAAAGAGTTTTATTTCTTTGTCTTTTATATTGTTTTGACAAAGCTAAGACCAAATTTCTCTAAACAATTTACCCATCAAATTGTATTAAGTACCAAATTTTTAGTATCAAATTAAGGCCTTTATTATCTATTGTACTAATAGAAAATAACTGAAGAAATGGGGTACGAGGTGTTATTAATAGAGTGGCACTTTACCCCTGAACTATCGAGACTATAACTAAACAAAGTATGTGTTAGCATCGTTCCCAGCCATGCTAAAATTTAAATCATAATGGTCATAATTATTTGCCAGATGGAGCTTTCTTTGGGCTTGTTTAACCTGCGATAGCTGCTAAATTTTACAATTATGTACCTATATTTGGTTTAAATTTCACAAAAAATCTGTCTTCACCCAAAAGAAAATCCCACATTGTAAATGGGAGATGAATAAATAAAAGTACTAAATTAAAGTTTAAGTTTTTAAACTTTAAACTTTAATTCTTCTGTGTTTCTATCATATCACGCATTTATCTCTCATAACAAGTGACATTGTATTAATTATCTTTAGAGAAAATTTATTTATAAAGTTATGAAGGCAATATAATCCTCACTCATGCTGCTGAAACATGTATGTTATCTGCGTGTTAATTTGTCTATTACATACAATGGTTGCGTTACAAAATATTGCTGTTTAAATTACAAAGTATTCTCTCTGCATCATGAACATTTGTACGTTTTATTCAAATTTGAACCTATTGTATTTTCTATTTTCCTTTAATTACTTGTTCGAATAAACACGATCACCTTATGAGGATAATGCTCTTGGGGCTCATTCATCCAGTCTTCAACTCAAATGATACTACTTCTATGGAAAAAGGTCATAATGAAATGGGTTCGACCAGAAGACCTTTCAAAATTAAGCCAAACCTACTCTAATACACCCGCGGCTGAGAATATCCCTTGATGCTAAAAGAAATCCAGTACATAGCATCATAAACCTGCTTACCTTGCTTATTTTGGTATGAAACTTGGTCATCAGTATAAAACCCGGGCACCACACATGGTAAACAAGCCACGGATGGAGCTAGTGTATCTGCGTCGTTGGACCATGGGCAAGAACAGTGGTTTGAAGTTTGTAATTCCCATAATTTAAAGTGAGCTGTCAAACGATAGTACTGACTGCTACTTCTGTGCTATTGATTTGACTGTGAGCAAAGAAAACAAGAGGGAAAATCATTCCAATGACCTGCGGCGTTTTGTGATAAGATGATAAATGGTTATTGCATTGATGGTTTCCCATAGCCTTTGAATAGCTAAATGAGGCTTCTGCCACTAGATGGCGCCACCTAACGCCAAAGTCGATGTCAGATTTGAAATCTTGAGGGGGAATAACCATATATCGTATGGCTATAATTGGGTACAATTGAAATTTACTTATTTTGAAAAAAAAGCGACGCCTTGACATGGCACTTCATCGCAGGTTTAAAGAGGCACAGCCTCAAATATCCTGATTTTCAATCAACACGTCTTCCTGTAAGCCTTGCGGCTTACCTGTAATGAGCCGCCGGATGCCTAGTAGGGTCGTCCCCCCCTCAACCCGAGCACGTTCAAGATAGTCAGCATTCAACATGGATTGACATAGGCCTCGAGGACGAGGCCATTATTATCATCATTAACAGCTCAAGAGCCGCTTTAAGGGACTTCGTAGACAAGCAGCCGCAGAATTAGGTGGCTTGGTTATCAAGAAGGAGGAACCTGAAACACCCACATTCCCTTCCCGGGAATAGCCATCCCTACCGTCCTAAAAGTTCCTCCGCCTTCGCCGAACACTCCCTCTACTATCTCCGACCACCGTTCAGGACATGGGGATATCTTGCTGGACGAGATTAGCGCTCCACCGGACATCATGAATGGCAAACAAAATGGCAACAGAATGATGATAATAACAATAACATCAACAACGAAAACCGTAGCCCCAGAGACGACAGAGGAGATGAATGGGTTATTGCAGGATTGGACCCCCTGGAGCCCACCGATCGCCAGACCAATCTCCAAGCCCGCCTGGACTTTGCACTCCAAGGCGACCTAACCAGCCTCTCTCCCGTCAATCACCTCCTCAAGGTAGCCGGGTTAAAAATACTAAAGATATTCATCAACCGGGCATATCATCGCTGGGAGATATCAGCTCCAACAACTCTCCCTCTCCTGGAACAACTCCTGCAAGCTGATATAATTGAGGAATTCCCACAAGTTTCCAGATGTCATAAGGTCTTCGGAGCCCGGAAGCCTAACGGATTTGCCCTCCTCCCTAATCAGGAGTAAGAGCAACTCCTCCTTTTATTTTAAAATTACAAAGTTGAGAAAAGATTTTTTGGTGTTTTCTCCCTTTCAATCTCGAGTGAGAGGAACCCTTTCCTTTATTTGAAAGTTAAAAGTTGAGAAACGGAACTTTCTTGTTAACAGGTATTGCACAAGTAGGAAAATACTATTCCTAAGAACAATAAAATGGCAAAAATAGAAAATTATAGGGAGAGTCGGTGGGCCGACGAACGGCGGATGCGATATAGACGCGTGTCGAACGAATAATGGAGCCTCAAGCTCGTGACCCTCGTTATATATTTGAAAGAGGGTCAGGCGCGAGCCAGGCTAAATTAATATTACTAAATGCTTTCGAGGTTCCATAATCCTTGTTGGGTCATGATCGTACAAAGGTAATGTTGCAGGCCTATTTTCTCAAGCTTCTGGATATTCTGCCCATCGTGTGGGCCGATAATCGGAGAAGAAGGTCGATGTGAAACTTACCTCTTAATGAATTATATATAGCTGTCAGATTATCGCAGTATAGACGTGCACGGGAAAACAATAGGTTACCTACCCACAATGCCGTGGATTTTGAGAGGAAGATGTTACCGAACACCTGTCCAGGTAGGGAGATGGCTAGGGCGTTATCAGCAGACCATATACCCAGGCCTGATTCAGAGGCGTCAGTAAACACCATGCGCGTTCTTGCCTTAGTGCCTAGCAAAGGGTTCCATTTGCTAGTCACTAGGAGAATGGGTTGGCAAAGGGCCTCACGATTGGGGTGCACTGGTTGATCCAAGCAAATTTGGATCCAGAAAAAGGGGAGACTTAACGCTGGCACAATGAAATTTAAGAAGCCCGCAAACCTTTTCCAGGAGCGATCAGATATTTGGTTATCACAGGCTATTTTAAGGGCACTTCTCACTATATTGCACATTGCACTGGTTAACGCGGCTTTATTTCTTTTAATATCTATCTTAATTACCAGGTAGATTAGCTTTTGGCAGGGGATGATGACCCTCTTTTTGGTGTTGATTTTGAGGGAGCTAGATTTCAGAGCGTTTACACATCTTCGGACGTCCTTTTTCTTTCTTAGGATGAAGAAGTCATCTAGGTAGCAGTAAGAATGGCAGTTCCAAAGTTTGGCAAATGCGTGAAAGCCTGCTCCCACCGTGGCCTGCAGCAAGAAGGGCACGCCAGCGAAGCCCATTGGAGGCTTTTTGAAACGAAAGAGTTGGTTTTTACATGAAATTCTATACCAATGGCGGGCCTTTTCATTCAATAGTAAGTGGTAAAAACCCTATTTTAAGTCCAGGTTAAGTCCAGCCTTTTCTGCTGGTAGACTCCAGTAGCTTCTTTAAGGAGGGTAGGCGAAAGGCGGGGGGGTGAAGTCCTTAGACCCAGTTCATATCATATACGATTCTTGCGGATCCGTTAGGTTTCAGGACTCCCAAAACCTTATGAGATCTGGAAACTTGTGGGGACTCCTCAATTATATCAGAATGCAGGAGATGTTCCAGGAGAGGGAATGTTGTTGAAGCTGATGCTTCCCAGCGAGGATGTGCCCGTTCGAAGAATATCTTTAGCCCTTTTGACTGGGATGGCAGCAGGAGGTGATTGACCGGAGGGAGGCTGGTTGGGTCGCCTGGGGGTGTTGTAGTGACACAGTACCAACTCGAAGATTAGAGACTGTTCATTGAGAATAGAAAGTGATCGCTGAAATGTGTTCTGATGCAAAGCGGCAACCAAATTACCTCTCTTTCACTAGCCCACTCGACTATACTGAAAGAGACTCATGAAGCGGTGAAATATGTGCTGGAGATATTTAAATGGTTGATTTGTGTTGAACTGAAGATGGTTAATTTTTTTAAGACCACAGCACTTACCCGTACTCTCTGTGCATATGGTATAGTAGGAACTAATCTCAGCGTTACACAAAATGGGGTGTACTATACGGAAAAAAGTGGTGTCCACCCTCTGGTGGATAGAGACAGGATTCTCTTGCTAGAGCTGCACAATGAGCATCGAGCTCGGATTGGTGGCTGCTTCAATAATTTGTAGCACACTTTTCCAGGAATGAGAACTTGAAAGCTGAAAACCCTGACGCTCATCAATTTCGTAAGCCCATCAGAGATCAAAAAATTGAAAACCCAAACAACGAAGAGGAATTAAAAGCTTAGAAGGCTTATTTTCTGTTCGCCAAGAATTTTTTTGAGACAAAGAATGAAATGAACTACATAATACTTGTAACCAATATGCTGACTGCATTCAGATACAACATCAACATCAAAATGCATTACCTTTTCTCCCAAATGTATCAATTTCATGATAATCTGGGATCAATGAGCGATGAGCAGGGGTAGATATTATATAAGGAAATGGAAGAGATGGACAGTAGGTATCAGGGATACTGAGATGCAATCCAATGGCTGATTAGTGGTGGATTCTGAGAAAAGACATCTTTACCCATAAGCCGTTTAGGAGTTTCAAGAAAAGGAAGTTCATACCCTGAATTTTGAACAATGAAGACCTAATATCTAATTTACTTGTACTTACCTTTATCATTCTCTACTATTCAGTGAACACTAAGCAACATTTTAATATTAAATTAATAATTCTTTTAGAAAACGCTATTTTTTGCTCTTAGAAACCTTTTTTTGATAGAAATATTAACGAAAATGTCACAAAAATGTAAGTAATTGATTTAAGTATAAAATCGGTTTTTTAAAAATAGACTTAGTACAAAAACCTTACTTAATCGAAGAAAACGATGTCATTTTTGGATACAGATGCACAAAACGTCTTAAATCAGTTGAAAATTCTGGACTACTTACAAAGCTTTTTTGTGATCAAGTCTAATTATGAATGATTACTATTGTTTGCCCCGAATGTAGTTTTTCCTACGACTTTCCATTCATACATTAATTCTAGATCAAATAATATGAAACAAAAATCTACTTCTTTAACGCTGTATCTAAGGGCATGGATGATTTCTATTATATTTTTTTCATCAAAATATTTTTTTATTACGTTAGACTTTCTATTTCTCCCATTTTTTGGCATCCGACTTACCCTTCTCCCCTTTCTTTCGCACTGACGGAAAAAACTATTCTTACGCATTAACAGTTTAGTGTACAAACATTTCATTTTGAAAGATTAGTAAATTTGCGCTTAAAGAAAACCGGACCAAACATTATTTATTTCAGCTAACTTCGAACTTATAAAATTTAAATTATTCAACTATGTATATATGTTGTGAGATGACATTACATTATATCAATACCATATTATATCTATCAGGTAGGGACCAATAACTTGAAAGCGAACCGACAAAAGGGAAGGAAAACAACGAGTTTAGACAGGGCGAGTAGCGAGAGAGTGCAACGAGGTCAGGTAATTTATGGACAATGGCAAAGTTCAAGGTTATTTAAATAGGCATGTACAAAAAAATATATTTTTATTTACACAAAAATAATTACGAGATTTGATGAGTAAAATTACCTCAGAGAATTACCGGTAAAATCACATCAGTAAATGAAAGGGGGAATCGTAGTTATAAATCAGGCTATGAAGTTAGAACTTAAGGTATTCCCGGAGGAGACTATTGAAATGTTGGAGGGGGGGTTAACTCAATTGGGTTACTAAAAGGAGGAAAGGGGTTGGCTTACGGATGTCTTCTGCACTTGAGGTAAGGCCGCTCGGACTTCAAAGCGGGAGGTTGGAGTGATGACGGTTCTCCAAAAGCAAGGGGAGAGTATTTCGGCTAACCGAAATGAGGATTGCTTCGACAGGAGTTGATGAAAGAAGTCGGGAAAATCATTCGGGGCGATCGTTCAGTGGAATTACCTCCTGGCTGGGGCTAATTCAAATACACAAAATAGTCCAGCTGTCACTTTGCTTTGTTGCTAGCACTTGACTTGGAACTATGGGAAAATCTTCTGGGTTCTGGGCGAGACTTCTCAACTCTGTGTCTCCTCATGGGAGTCAAACACTATTTATGTCCGAGGCTCTCCCCAAAGGGGGTTAGCGGAAAACAGCTCTACTCTCGAATGGCTTCGAATCTTCTTGCAGAGGCCATTCTACTCCACGTTAAGGTCAATCATGGGGGACGCGGCTCGACGCTACCGCTTGTGGAAAGGTGGGGTTAGGCTTACCAATTTAGGCCTAACCGAGCCTTCTGCAGCGCGTGGAAGTTCCGTCTACTCAAGATAATTAAATATATATTTCATTAATCCAGGAATAACTACCCTCCTTTGATTTTATTACATATATGTTATTATTAAAATTTAATAGTATTATTTATTATTATTATTACGGCTATCTTCAAAAACAATTCTACCTGCACTTTGAATCAGAAAGATTGTTCCCACCTCTACAGGTTTCGGTCTGTTAACCATAGTGCCTTAGGGGACTGCATGCCCTCTTGGTATCACCTAACACCAGGGAGTGATTCTAATAATAGGTGATCACCCACCTTACTCTTTAGTGGACCAACCTCTCTCGCCTCTCTTTATTACATTCCCTCCTACCTTTTTCCAAACATCCTCTTCTATCTACAGAGGCTCTGGTTGCCCAACGCACTTTCATTATCTTACCAGCCATAGTCGTGGTTCCTACCTCGTGAGAAAGCCTTAGGCTCGCTGGCTAGGACAAGTATTAGGTACATGGTATGATGTGCCTTCGAGTCTGCTCACCTTACTCCAGTATAAATAAGCGGTGGCAACGCCAGCACCATCATTTTTTTTTACACTTCAAGGAGAATTGAACTTGAATAGCGGGACGGGTTGGCAGAGTACTTCATAGCTGGACCGTGATGGATTATGTGTAAATTATCACATTCACCAATTTTGGATTCCGATTGTGATAATTAACTTAAACTCTAAAGTCAATGAGGCGCAATAGTATTAACATTACATGAGTTTGTTATTTCCTTTCTATCTTATGTTGAAAATATAAGGGAAAAGTTGGAATGCGAAATAGGATCCCCCTCCAACGGCGCCCTCACCCTCTTTAGGCGTCGGGGAGGATTACGTAACACGAGACACCCATCCAACCGGTGGAGGAGCTCCAATCTCACCGACTCTAAGGGAAAGGGAAGACGAAGAAGAATATTCCCTTAATTGTGGTTCCATGAATTCCATCCCTGTCCCTGTCTTCAAAGTGCAATCTCGGAACCCAAAGAAAAATAAAGAAGAAATAATTTGAATAACCATCAGCTGCCTCACAGACACAGTTAATTAATTTGGGCGTGCTAAAAGCTTTTATCTCACCGAGAAAACGCAAATCTCCTTAGTGTGGAGGCTGATAGCCGAATTTTTCCCGACCACATCCTACAAGCCATTAAAACTTACAAGGGGCAGGCAATAGGTTTTGCAATTCGGATATAAGGAAACGAGATATGAGGAAAAGTGTGAAATTATTTTTCAATATAACTACCATCGACTTCAATGCACTTTCGCCACTTATCCCTGAGGCTTCGAATTCCCGACAACCAGAAATCTCCCTACTGCTGTACAATCCACTCGTTGACGGCGAGCTGGACATCTTCATCATCCCCAAACCGGCGTTCACAAAGTGCAGCCTTGAGCTGACGGAATAAAATGTAGTCGCCAGGGGCCAGATCTGGATTGTAAGGGGGATGGTTGAGATCCTGGAATCCTCACTCGCGAAGGAAAACTTGTGCAACTCTGGCCTTGTGGACAAAGGCATTGGCGTGCAGGAGCAGAACACTGCATGTCAACTTGCCACGCCGGTTCTGAAGGATGCACTTCTTCAACCCACCCAAAAACCTCGGCGTAATATTGGCCTGTAATGGTCCTTCCACGAGGCGCATAGTCCACCATCAACACTTGCTCAGAATCCCAGGAGATGGTGGCCATGATCTTTCCAGCTGAGGGTTGGGTCCGGATCTTGATGGGCGTCGGAGAGCCCCTGTGCTTCTAGGCCATGCTTTGGAGATTGGTCTCGGGATCCCAGTGATGGACCAACGTTTCATCACCTGTCACTATGCGTGACTCGAATCCCGCCGGGTCCAAGAGCAGCAGCTCCTTCGAACTTTTACGACGTTGAAGTCGATCGTGGGGCGTGAGGTTTCTACGGCCCTAATGGGCAGAGAACTTGGTCACGGGTAAATTGTCTTGGATGATGTTGATAACACTTCCATGTGATATTCCAAGTTCTCGCTCAATTTCTTCGACCTTCATTCGTCGATTTTCGAGGATCATCCTCTCCACACGGTCCACATTGTCCTCGTTAGGCAGGTCTAACGCGCGTCTTGAATGGTGGTAATCTTCAAGGGACTCACTACCATGGCGGAACTCCCTATTCCAGCGAGCAATGGTTGCATAGGAAAGGGCGGGGGTGGTGTACACTGCAACCATGCGTTCATGGATCTCTTTTGCATTCTTGTCTTCTCAGTCAAATATTTGATCAGTGAGCGGTGCTCAACCTTCTTCATTGTTGAAAAATTGGTGAGTGACGATCTGCGATCAGCTACTGCTTCTTAAATAGACGAGGCAGGAGCGTGCGGCTGCAGGTTCTGACTTGTCATAACTTTCCTAACACCCCCACAAACAGCCATCCCCCTTTCTCTGTTTTACCCTACCGATTCGCAAAACTTATTTACCACCCCTCGTAGGTGAGACGATAAATGCTAATCCTTTTGACTGCCGGAAGTGTTTAGCCAGGCGTCTAAATCTGCCAACGAGGAGAACCCCCAAAATAGCCGTCATTTAAATAACCTGGGTTTTCAAATATCGGGAGATTAAGTTTGAGAACCCGTCGTTTTCAGTTTAGGTCGTGTGTCTGTTTCCCAAGTCCCTGGTATTCGCCTATGCCATCGAGGTTGGATCTCAACAGGCAGACCCATCTCTTTTATGAAGCCTTACTCTGTTCAGAGCGAACTTCGAATCGTTTTCGTCCACGAAGTTTTGGCTGGGATACCTCTCGTCTCCTCTGGACCCCTCCTCCTCAAGGATCTCCAGTTTTCCGTGTGAGTCTTCGCGCCAAGCCACGTTAGAGTCTCAATTTTTGTAGGTCGTACTTCTTAGGAGCAGAGCTGCCAACGTCCTTCATCAAGGAAGATCCTAAACTCGTCTTTTGGTCCCCACCCCCCTTCATCCTCGTCACCGTTAGGATATTCGGCCGAGAGTCACGTCCATTGGCTTACTCCATTTGCCCGCGCCGACTCACTAAAGGATTCCATTTCCTCGAGTTGACCCCATTAAGGTAAAACGACTCTTGCTTGTATATCCCGCTAATCGACCTACAATATCCCAACACTAAATATTGACTCCCTCCATCTAACTTACTTTTGTAATATTGCATTTAATAACTGATTAACGAGCTATTAATGTTTCCAGAATGCCCATCAATCTGTTTCTTTCAGAGTTGTCCTTCATTTAAATTACTTGTATTTTCCTGTATGCATATATATTAACTAGTGAATAGGGGCTTCCACTTAGCCATTTTTAGAGCCGCTCTGGGACCGATTTTCTTCTGAAAAGGAGGTAGCCCAGCTGTGTTTTTACAGAGGCCCCTGCGATCTTCTTCATCCCGGAAGTAGGCTATCTTCTCCTTAGGCAGCTGTGCAGTGGTGTTCCCCCTAACCTCTTCTCTGCCGGCTACCCCATTTTTCTACCAACGGCAGTCGCTCCTTCACCCTTACAAAGGACATCCATGAGAGCAGACAGGCAGTTAAAAATTCAGCGGTCCAATTGGGAGTGGCTAGAGAGGAACAAACCACTTAGGGAATCAAGGGAAGGGAGGGCAGGTAACACCCGTAGGTAAACCCTACGGTCCTTTTGTCCTCCATTTACTATGTGCAAGAAATCGGCATACTTACTACCCTCTCTTTCACAATGGTATTCGGTTCGGAGACCAGAGAAGTTACACAAAAACTATATCGAATGGTATCCGTGATGCGGTGAGGAAGGGGGGGCCACGTTGGGGGCCCCTATGAGATATACATGGCATTCGATGCCGAATAACTAAGCTGAGTATATCCCTGTGGACTCACAAGGAGAGGAGAGGCCTCTCTTCCCGACTGGTACTCCTTTGACATCTCGTAGAACGAACTTGCTGAGGCAGGTCCATCCGGCCCAGTGACTACTTCCGGCAGTGGAGAGAAGCGGGTTCAATTCCTACCTACGTCTCTGAAAAAAAGAAAGAACAGGAGGAAGAAGACAAAGAGTAATAAGGGTTCCTCTCCCTCCGCGGGAATCCGGAAAGAGTCATCTGTCGTTTCCGAAAGCGACCAGGCCAAGATTGGCTCGTCCAGCTCCGAGCCTCTCTCCGGTGAAGGCGCCCAGACTAAGACCAAATCGGCAAGTGAGGTGAGCGGCTTAAACGATTTCAGGTTATTCGCAAAACGGATCGAAGCAAGCTGGTCAAGGTAAATATGATCCATCAGGGGAGAACATTAATTAACTGGCTTGAATTGTTGGGAGTCAAGGTTACCTATTTCTCGGAAGGAAGCTTTCTGGTAAATGCGTCCCATCCCTCCGAGGGGCTTATGCTTAGTGCCCTTCGGAAACTTAATGCCTCAAACGGTGAGTCGAAAACAGTACTCTACCATGAACATCGCGAAAGGAATGGTTTATGTGATGAAACTCGTGGACTAGAATCCTTAACTTAAAGCTGACGACCATGGAGCATTCAAGGTCGAAGGTGTGATAATAAAACAAGGATCGCTTATGTATTCTTGCAAAGTCAGACTACATGAAGTTTTTGTAAGTTGCTCCAAGGTCATACACGATAAGTCCCAATCGCTTATAGCCAAGTTTGTTAATGGCGGACAGACGTACCCCCTTCTTAGAAAAAAATGTGATGCGTATCTAAGGGAAAAGGAAATCATGGTCTTTGATCGTCTCTCAGTTCACGAGGCTAAGTAATTAGTCATGGCGTGCCGCAGGCGATCTACTGGGACTTATTATGGCTCTCACTTAATAAAAAGATGAGCTCCCGGTCCCTCTGAGCCTACAAGCCTGATAGATTACGCGCACATTTGAAACACTTTTGCGGGTTTTACCTAACCTTGGGTGCCCCCTAGTACAGCTGGCGGTAGAAAGGGTTCATATCCAGCCCTGGTTAAAACCGAGACCCCTCTTCCCCATTATGAACGTATACCGTGATGCAAACGACCACGCGAATTCACCACTCGTTAAACTCACAGGAGATAAAGCCCTTGAAGGTTGTCTTGAAGGCGTCTTCCGGTGTTCCTAAAGCATCGGCTTTACGACACCACCAAAGTTAAGACTGGATTGCTCAAAGACTGTGGATCCTCAATAAGACAAACGCCGAATTCGAAGCAACCCCACCCACCGAAAGTTTAGAGGCGGAAGGAAGTAAGACTTTGAATGTGACAGAGCCATCAGGATCTTATTCGACCAACAGCGCCCGGAGTTCTGCCTCCAGGAAGCTCACGGATATTCCCGTGATGGTCTTCTCTTCGAAGAGGGCCTCCACATATCCTACGATATAGGCCTAGAGGGAATATTTCTTTGATGGAATTTCCGCGCACTTCGATCACCCGGGAAGAGCTGCGGAGGCTCGTATCCTCCCCTTCCCCATTAGCTATGTTTAGGCAGATGACCATTCTGGGCGCATGCCCTTTGCGATTCCAACACCAACAGGAGGTGGGATTGGCAAGATAATGCGCGATTTACACCCCACCTGATGTCTTCGTTCTTCTCTTTTATGAAATACCTTCTTTCATGGAATAGAGGTATAACTGCACCTGGTTAGGCGATAAAACGTTACTTGTGTATTTTCCACCGTCAGAACAAATCGACGCCACGAACTTTTTCCACATCTTTGTACGGTCACGAAAGCTCTTTCACTGTTCGGAATTTGAATGGCAGACACACGCTCTTGTGAGACTACTCGATAAATCAGAAGGCTGTTAACCTTGCCGACTTTATCTACCATATTGAGATAGGTATCGTAACTGTGGATGAGTTTACGGATGACACCCCAAATATCACGCTGATCGCTTCCGTAGTGGTTAGCAGAATGCAAGATAGCTGTCATACAGAAGCATTATGCCTACACACGCTTTAAGCGCTCCCTGAAGGTCGCCAACTGGACTTTACCTACTGAAGCTGAGAATCTACACACGATAGAAGCGGGAGTATTCTGCTAAATCTCTATTTCTGAGTTTTTCCGAGATGGTTGATTCCAGGGAGCTTAGGGGGAGGCATCTCTTGCGCAATGGAGACGGAAGTGGGTGTCGCACAGGGAAGTGTCCTGAATGTCATACGCTTTGCTTTGAGCAACAAGGGTATCAACTCGTTGTTTCCGGAAAATATCCTCACTAGAATCTTAGTGGACGACCCTTCGATCCCTTTTGGATTGGAACAGATGCCAACTCTAGGGCATCCACTCTAACAGCCGCCATCCACGGCTGCCCCCTGACCTGAACCTTTTTCTAAATTTGGATTTCACGGAAATGATAGATTCTCACCGTTTCTTTGGCCTTGTTTTCGCTTGAGTGGGCCCCCGGGAGGCTCATATTTGCAGCTTCAAGGTCTCTTGTACCCGAGCTATGGACATTCATAGTTCTCTGCAGTTCAGCACGTGTGGTCATGATAGGGCTACCGCATTGCTTTTATATCGATCCTATGTTCGTTCGAAGTTTTATGTCTACGCTGTAGGCAGGCCGAGCGTGCATTACGCAAAGTAGATCAATCTAATACCCTGGTCTACGGCTGGTGACTTGTGCCGTCCGCATGTACATCACTGTGATCCTGTGTTATACGCAGTGCATAGTGCATTATGCGACTGTACGCGCGAGCTCGGTGCCTCCCTTAGTTACCAATAGCTCTCACTGCATCAAGCCGATCTCAAGGTTGTCTTTTCCGCCGAGAAACGCCAGTCATACCCTAAGCTCTTTGGTATTAGGGCTATGAAACTCCTTTAAAGAGTTCGATGTAGCTCACAAGCCGGTGTAACCTCTGTTCCTGCTCAAGATGCCATCATGGAGAGTACCACATTTCACTATTTTTCAATACGGGACTCCTCCCTAAAATTCTATAGCGATGTAAATATTGCATTCGGCATTTTAGGAGTACCCGTTGTGCCAAGCAAGGGCCGTACCAGTGTATACACAGACATAAACGTAAGGCTACATAAATGCACACAAAATAAAATGTATAGTTTATTAAGATTAATATAAATATTTAGTCTCAAATTAAAAGTTTCGAGAGTGCATTGTGAATATAATTTCAAAAATAAACCAAGACTTAAATGAAAATTTGGGAATTTACTAGTAAAGGTCGATTCAATGATATTTCGTGAAATTGTACCGTTAATATCACAGATGATTTTATGTTCATACGTCATATCTTAATCACAATATTGATTTGAATTCTTCTAAAATCATATGTCCTAATAATGATAAAATTTCATAAAATATCATTGAATCGACCTTTATTAGTAGTGATATTGAGATTGTTAGGCCACAAACAAAGTACATCCTCAACATAACGCATCCATAAAATACTTCCCCAGACCAACATAACCCCTATTTTATGGATGCGTTATGTTGATGATATTCTTTGTTTGTGGCCTAATGATCTTAATATCAATACTTTTCTTGAAAAAATCAACACGTTAGTCCCCTTAATCAAATTTACTTTAGAAAATGAAAAAGAGAACACTATCCGTTTCCTAGATATTTTGATCCACCGAACAGACCAAGGTTTTAAATAGGAAATTTAAAGAAAACTTACAGCCATTGACTCATATATCCATTTCTATTCCGATCACCATATTATATCTCCGTGCCATTAGAATTGTTTCAACTGAATATTTGGAAAAAGAAGTTGATAAGATATATAATATAGGTTTAAATTTGTGTTACCCTTTCTACGTACTGAAAAAATTGTTATAATTCTCCTAAGCGTTCATTTTATCACTCTAATTGTAACATCCCTAGATCTCATGCCAAAAATGTATTAGTTTTATCTTTTAACCAAATTTTCATTAAATTATCTCGTTTACTAAAACCTTTGAACATAAAGGATATTCTTAAATATGAAAACACTATCCATCGCCTTCTCGTAAAAAATTCCCCCCCTAAACCAAGCATTATATATTCTATTGGTTGTAATATTTGTCAAAAATGCTATTATGGACAGACTGGTAAAGAATTGTATGTTAGAGTTAAACAGCACCAAACTAATGTTCGTAATCTTTGCCAACAATCTGCATTATTTTTCCTATCTAAAGTCAGGATCATACTATTAATTGGAATACTGCTAAACCTGTTATCAAATGTATAAACTACATTTCAAGAAATATTTGGGAGTTAATTTTAATATTAGCCATGGAGTGTTTAGCCTAGATTCTATCATATCTAATTATATTAAATCACATAAAGTGTTTAAAGAATTTTTACCCGATAGTTAGGGTTTTGATAGCAGTAGCCGTATTAACCCCCACTCCTTACTATTTAAGACATTGTCTGTCGTCAACTAAGTTATTCCATGAGGAGGTCTTTTAGAATAAAGACGAAAGCGCGCGGAATCGTTTTTCCAGTTTCGTTGGGGGTGTTATTTATCATATATATATATATATATATATATATATATATATATATATATATATATATATATATATGAAGAGAGAGAGTTTTCGTGTACCGTGACCTCAAAAATGATGGCATCTTTTATTTTTTTATATGTGTCGCAGAATTAGGCAGTTTTCGCCTAATTCTCGATTTCTTCGTTTGTTCGGAGAAGGACTACGAAAGCCCCAAATAATAATTGCAATTTAATTTGGTTGAGTGCGCGGAGTTTTTGGGATCCGAATACTTCAAATATGGTTAGCCGGGATTGGTCAAATTTAATTAGGCTTTGATGGTTGGAGGACTTAAACAAGAATTGCAAAAATAATCTTTAATTACAAAACAAAAATATCATACAAATAATTACACTCTCTAGTTATTAATTAATTCACAATGGGAAAATTATCACTTAATGCCAATAATTATTCATGCCGCAAGGTCTCCATACTCCGAGTACTAACCAGATAGGGCTTAGGAAGAAACTACGGATGGAATCCTAGCCCTTAGAGGCACAATAATGCACTTTAGTTATCCGACATGACTCGGGAAGAGACTACTTGACGAGTTTTATTTGGGGGGTCTTACCACAAGTAGACGCTCGGGGAAGATTCTCTAAGTAGACATTCAAAAGTGGAAGATTCTCCTGTAGACGCTCGAGGTGGAAAACTCCTAGTGGATGAAACTGTGCGCTTCTTCTCGACGGGTCCTTCGATCCTGATGCTGTCGTTTGCAATAAGATCCTAGTTGCAGGCCGGTATGACACAGTGTTCCATCGCTCGAGGATATACGCCGTCAGTGGATGATTCCACAGACGTCTTAAAAGAGTCCGCCCATTACCTTCTGTATTTTGGGGGCTAGGCTCACCCGGAATTAAAGTAGAGACAGCTCACCACCACGACCTGGGGTCTTCTCCAAGAGGATGGGGTGTACGTCTTCAAGAATCTTGCTTGGGTGGATAGGCGTTCGCCGGAACTCCTGTATATGTTAACGGAAAAAATTAAGCCCTGCCTCACTGCCTTGGCGTTTATAGACCGAAGAAATTTCGGCTAATTTGCCGAAAGTTTGCCGACGGGCGTCGGGCATTGCTCATCCCGATAGCTCTAATATATATATATATATATATATATATATATATATATATATATATATATATATATATATATATATATATATATATATATATATATATATATATATTATGGTTAAACTCCGCAGCCAAAGAGACATTGTTCAGGAGGCAAGTGAATATATCATGAGGGGACAGGGATCGTAAATCATTACTGTAGTTATTTTTGAACGGCACGAGGTACCTTTCGACCATACTGGTCATCTTTCGTGGCTAGGCGGCTAAACATAATGAAAGCAAACTATATAAATACAATATACGTGTAGACACTTCACATTTTTAGAGGAGCAATATTCAAAATAAAAATAAATAAAAATTAAATTTGAAATTAAAATGAGAAATCGAGAGTTTTGACCATAAAACAGGAAGAGTGTAAACAAAAGGGCAAATGTAGAGCATTTAGGTTTAGATTTGGCGTCTGCTGGTGGATGCAATAGAAGACTGTATACGTTGCTACCATTGCTGAATGTTGATCGCAGGTTTCTCTTTGCAAATTAATACCTCTTTAGCCATTCTTAGACGCGGAAGGTCAGGGTCGTGGTAGATCATTTCGGTATTATCATTTAACGTGGCTATGGTCAGAGGCACAAAGTGTTCTTTTATTGAGTGACGTTGCATTGCGCCACTGCAAAGATGTGCCGACAGTCTTTTGGAGAGGGTAGAGGAGGTCATGCCTATATACCGAAAGTTGCAGTGTGGGCATTCATCGACAGGACATGAATATTGGTAAACAACGTTGACCTCTTGTAGTTTGATTGTTTTGGGTAGGCAGCTGTTTTTTTATGATCAAGTAGTACGTGTTGCTTGTTTTGTAATATTTGATGAGGTTTATTTTAGTTATGGTATCTATGGCTGAGACGTTAATTCGAACAAATGTCTTCAGGATTTCTCATCTTCTTTATAATTTGTGTTCATCGTAGCTCTGTAGTATAAGTCTATATTCTAGAAATGTTAATTTTTTGGAAGCAATGTCTCGATAAAAATATTCAGAATTCCTGGTTACTAAACAGGCAAAATTGGCAGGTTATACGACACCTTATATTAAAGACATGGTCAGAGGCCACAATACATAACCAAGTCTAGGTGTGGTCATGATTGTTGCAACAGAAAAAATTAACCGTAGTGTCTTGGGTATGGAGTATGTACTTATCGTAGACAGCGCCTGGGAAAAGACTCAGAAGAAATATAAGTCTCCCTTGCATGATTTTAGAGGATTTATTGTTTAGACTAGGATCTAGACGGAGGAAAATTGCATCTGTGTTGTTTTCTAAGGTCAAACCTCAGCTTTCAACTCATCATCATCAATAGAGCTCATGTTTGTCTTCTTGAGTGGTTGTAAAGTGTAATTTCTAAGATCAGTGTGAATTTACTTTCTTTTCAAGCCCGTCAGTAAATATATTCAAGAATAAAATCGATAGATATTACTTCAGGATAGATATTTATTTTAACCTAAAATTTTCATCTCTCAGTTGCAGATATTGACAGTCTATAAAGCAACCTCTCTCATGGATGTGCGTCAGAAGCAGAGATGCGTCATCGGATTCCTCAATTCAGAAGAAGTTGAACCAATTGACATTTTTCAATGCTTAGTGAACGTTTACGGAGCCGAGTTAGTTGATATCAGCAGGGTTGGAATCCGATTCGGGTCAACTTTCTTGAAGCTGCCATACGCTCAAGATATCAGTCGTTCGGTTCTTATGGTCAAAGTGTAATGTCACACTTCCTGCCTGAAGAATAATGGTAGCCTAGGGAGGACTTTGGACAATTACATCATTCGAAAGAGAATGTAAAACAACACAAAGTTTTCAAATTTCCTTAGAACGGGCTGAATAGTTACAATGTTATTACAAAAACAAAAAAAGCAAAACGGGGACCGAACGACAGACTGACATAGTGAGATTTAGAATCTTCACAACTAGACTCGCAAGCGACTAAAAATAAATTTGCTATAGAGTAATAGAAACAGGATTAGACTATAGTTCTTTAGAGATGAAGAACACTGTTTCAATTCAGTTTTGTCACGATATCCTAAAATTTCAAGAAGTTTTATCTAATATACTTCAAAATGTAGATATACTTACCAAAGCGCCGCACATGTTCAAATTACTTAACCAAAATCCAAAATGTTTAATTAATTGCAGGCAATTAAAAAGGGAAATTAAATGGCACTTAAAATGAAGAAGTTATTTAGAACCTCGCCGCAATCTTTTCTTGGGTAAAACACAAAGGTAAAAAGAAAATGAGGAAAATGAATGGCAAAAGGGAGGTTTATAGACTAGTAGTAATTCCGTTAAATCTTCAATCATGTGAGCTCTATTGAGAACCCATTAAGCTCTGCCATTCAGCGGGGCTTTAGTGGTAATCTGCTCATCTCTGTAACTCAGCTGGTCTCTATTGAGAATCCTTTAATATCTGCCACTCAAATGGAAATTATTGATAATCTGCTCATATCTTCCACTCAGTTGGTGTCTATTGAGAAACCGTTAATCTCTGTCATTCAGCAGGATTTTATTGGCAGTTCCTTACTCTTTGCCACAGTGCGACTATATTGGAAATCGTTTAACTCTGGCACTCAGCAGGGCTCTATTAAGAATCCTTAATCTTTGCCACTTAACTGGCCTCTATTAAGAATTTGTTAATCTCTGCGACTCAGGGGCGCTTTATTGGTAATCTGTTATCTCTGCCACTCAGCGCGGCTAAATTTAAAATCTTGTAATATTTGCCATTTAAATGAGCTCTATTGAGAATCTTTCTCGGGGTGGGTGGTGCATCTTGAAGATATGGGTGGCTATGTTGCATTCCAGTCTAGATTTCTCGATGAATAATGCCACTTTCATGCATAGGTGAGATAAAAGGATGACAGAGAGGGAAAGAAAGAGGGAAAAAGCAGGAAACCACCAATCGGCATGAAGAATTCAGGAAACAGATTCACTATCAAAGGAAAAAGAGACAAATGGAAGTAAAGAGGCAAACAATACCCAGGAAGACTATTCGAAAATGAGAAAAAATATCTCAAATATCTAAAAGGTTAACAAAATGAGAAAGTGAGTTTTATACTTTATATTAATTTTAAAATCCAGCGAAAACCAACGAGGATATCTCTGCATGAAATAATTTGTAGAGAAAGCCCGATAAGAAAAAGTGAAGTTTGCAGAAGTGAAAATTTATTGTAGATATATTGTCCAAGTAAACTCGTTGGAACGATAGGAAGCGGCAGTGTGCAAACCTTCCAAAGCTGCTACATGATCTTCGAAGATATATAATAAACAGATGGACAGGTTCAACATTAATCCAATCGAGCAACAGAGAAGCAGAGATAGGTAAATGCGCAAAAGTGAAGACGTAATCCAATTTCCTTTTTATTCTGTCTCTAAGAGAAATTGCAAAGCTAATATTTAAATCCAGCTCCTTCAAACACCAATTAAGCTCAAATTGTATCACCAAAACCCAATTCGGTTACATTGGACAAACAAAAGAGCGATTGATCTCCGCGTTTCGGGAAACTCTGCTTTGGCCAATAGATTATCCTACATTGAGACCAACCCCTTTATCACAGGTTCCCGAGAACTGCGTTTCTCTTTTATTTATTGGACTAGATAATTTCGACTTTTAGCTACTTAGAGTTGTGTTACTCTTATACGTTTTCCTAACTTTTCCACTTTTTCCACGAATATTTACAAAAGCGATCTTAGAAAGATGTTCCTCATAAAGAATCTATTTAATTACATCGATGAATCTCTTTGAGTGGAATTTCTACAGGAAACTCACGTATTCAACAAAAGGGGCAGAAAAATAAACAAAATAATATTAATCGACCGGAAAGTATTTCAAGTATTGTCTTGAAAGATAAAAGTGATAAAGAATGGTTTAAAAACTAGCTCTCATCAACATGTTGAATATAAAGAATGTTCCCAAACATCTGAAAAAAACCCTAAAATTTCTAACTTAAAAACTTAAACTTTAAAAATTAAATTCAGAAATAAAACCATATTCGTTCTTAAAGTTATACTCGTAATTGATCACATTAGAAATAGCTAAAAACTGTTTACTTCAATAGACTATTATGTGAGAATGACTAGACGAGTTGTTTATATATAGGTGTTTATTTTTGGTCTCCAAAGGTTGCTATGATTGGGCACAAAAACGGTTGGCGATGAAATGAAATACCATTTTATTGACAAAAAAAAGAATATTGATGAACTCTACTGACTATGGCTTAGAGGTTTAGTATGCTTAAATCAGTTTGTGTAGGTTGTTAATAGCTGACTGCACGAATATGGCCATGATTTGTTCTTTCGTATGAAAGAACAAACTTTGGGAACATTCCTAATTACATTTTTAGGTGATTGATAGTTTTTAAAATTAAAATCCATGGGAATTCTTGTTTACACTAATGTATTTGGGATTTTAGGAGTGGTAAATAGGTTTAGCTTATTGAATCTAGCACTATTGCTCTCCCATTCTAGACTTCATTATAATTTTATTCATTTATATATCTTGTCTACAAATTGATCTAAAAAAAGGGAGGGATATCGTCTTAGACTGTCAGGGCTTTAAGACTGAGGTAAACAGCATTTAATACAATATATATTATCGTGCACATTTTGTTTAGGCCCTCAAGCCTTTGTTTTAATTCGTTGTTGAAATATTTATATATTTCTAATAAATTTATTTATTTTAATTTTTAGATGCAAAATTCTAAAATCTCCTCGACAGCTTTTATCCTGCCGCTCTAGGATCTCTATATTCTGGATATCTTGTTCTGTAGTCTAGTCAACTCTCTGTTAATATTTAGGTCAAATTCAGGTAAGATTGCCTTTTCAAATTCGTCCCAATTTTTTTTAGCGTGTGCTTGTATTAGTTTTTGGATTCGTTCTAATTGTGGTCAGTTGTGTACTTCTCTCTGTGCGATATGTTCCTGTTTTCTTATGTGATTTTTCATCAAGGAGAGTTTGTTCTGGACCAACTGCATCTCCTTTATTGTCTTTTTGCTGGAGGTCTGCGTGACGACCACTGTCTATATCAATTTAGCTATAATGTAGCCAAATTAGAACTTTGGGATGTTTTTGGTGTTCAACTAGCGTAGGTGGAACATCTTGACAAGCTCTTTATTTGCTTATGTCATCTTTTACTTGATATGTTGTCTATATCCATTGGTGAGCATCTTTGGTTTGAAAATTATGTCTTACGTGGTGTATCGATAGAGTTGATCTTCAACATAAACATTGGGTAGTTTACTGCTGTTAATGGAGATATATTTTTATTGTTGAGCGTTTGTCTTCATCTTCCATTTCCGATCGAAGGAGTTGTTTTCGATCTCGGCTGCCGCCTCTCCTGCTTGCACTTTTTCGTTCCTATACATACTTGGCAAAATCTGCGTAATGTCCCTGCAAAGTGTAGGTAAAACTTTGCTTTCTGTTCGCTGGCTTTTTAATGTGTTAGCTATGAGATTTTGAAATATCTTGCCAATGAAATCTAGTAGCGATAAAGGCCTATAGTTCACTACATGTTCGGGAGCTTTGGAGACCAATATGACTATTGCAAGTTTGAATGCGTCAGAGATATAGCCGGTGTTTATGGCAGCCTTCATAATGTTCGCTATTCCCCTTAGCATTTGCGTTAGGAGTTGGTTATATTATGATTTGTTCTTCAAGACCAATTTGGAGCCTTTTGTTTCAAGATTATGATAGTTTCAATAAGCTCTTGCGTTGTTATTGGAGAAATGCGTCATTAACATGGCCTTCACACATTTGGTCTAATTTCTCGCTGTCTTCCGGTGTTATGGGAAAGACTTCTGTCCAGTGCAGTGAGATATCTGCAGTGGAAATAGAATGCAGCGTGGGGTTAAGAGAACTTCCCTGGAGTACCCGATTCCGGGTATCGAATATTGGCTGGTTAATCTCCTCCTAAACTGATATATTCTTTCTCCTTAAAAACCTATCTATGAATATTATGTGTAGAAAAATAGCCTGTTTCAATACAGGCATTGCTGTTTTTAAAACCCCTTTTGATACATTGTCACGCTTTGGTGAGGTTTAATTTGCTCAAGCGTGAGTGGGCCGGCGTCTTTGCTTAACGTATGGTGGGTATGGTAATTCGATCTTGATGGCCTTCTTCGCAATTTTCCACTTGGTGGTAAGGGTGTGTCCTTTAAATGGCGTTTAGCTGCTCTATTATCGGATTCTCAAATTCTATGTATAAGTCAGAATTCTTTTTTAAGCTCATTTTTAAAATATTCTCCTAGTGCTCTCTGAATATACTTCAATTTCATATTACAACATTTTTAACTCTCCTTCCTCATTTTTAATTTCTATTATCATCCTTAGAACTGATCCTAATTCTCTTTGAATCCTTTGCTGATTCTGTTGAGCGAACCTTGATAGTCGAGTCTTTCTATAGTCTCCTGTCATCTCTGCCAAAGTTGTTCAAAAACAAGGTGATTTCAACCCGTTTTTATTTCTCTTAGATTCTTCGCACATATATCGAGCTAGTCCTGCTCCGATGCATCTTTAATATACTCTTGCCATCTCACGATGTAAATCTTTCATATTTTCGGCCCATATATAGGCGGATTTTGTTCTATATGTGGTTTTATTCATTATTTATTTATCTACTTGCAATACTCTTTTATTTAGCCGCTGTATTTCCTCGGGAATCACTTCAAGCGTTGCAGGGCCCTGATCTGCGGGTGCTTAATCTGCAAGCATCCGCTCGTATTTTCCTGGTTGGTCCTTGTAGAAGAATCGTCACTACCCCCCCCCCCCCGTTCTCTCGTGGTGGATTCACGAGGCGGTTACCGCAAAGACATCCGGCCCCAGGCACCGTCGGGGCAAGTGCGTAACCGCAGCGCCGCACCACTCAGTGCTATGAAAGACCTAAAGGTTATAATGTAAGATCTCCCCCAGGAGAGTGTGATTCAATTTCACGTCAAATTAAAAATTGGAGAATTGTTTCTCCCAAGCTCAAAGGCTAACGAGGAGCCGATGTAAGACTTGATGAGAAAACCGTTTGGCATAAGAACCCTCCTGGGCCCGTCATCAAGCCTCCCCCCCTCTTAGCATTCCCCAAGTGGGGTGACAACGTATAAATAAGGAACACTCAGAAAAATCGAAGTAGAATACGTCAGTCTCCAGGTGACGAAGTCTTAGGAATTAAGACCGGGCTACCTAGACTGGATTGGCAGTTTACTTGGCTTGCCAGACGAAGAAGTACCCTGCAAGAGAGGCAGGGCTAACTACCCTAAGGGGCTAAGAAGCAGCTCATCCTCGAGATAGTCCCTGTTATCAAACCGAACGCTAAGTTAACTTTGTTAAGTTCAACTTACTCTCGTTAGATAGACTCCTCATATCCTGGTGCATTTTAAACACCAGGGGTATTCCTCGTCCTTGAGGAATTAAGAAAGGAATAAAGAAAAGGCTCCCTCTCGAGCCCGTTACTTGGTGACTACACCAAACGCATAAGTTAACTTAGTTGAGGAACTAAGTTCAACTTGTTCTCAACAGAGAAACCCCCCTCCGTTATACTAGCCCTTGAAGAAGAAGAAGACTGGAATAAAAAAGAAGCTCATCCTCGAGATAGTTCCTGGTTACCAAACCGGCCCTTGAAGTTAACTTATTCAAATTTAACTTATTCTCGTCAGAGAAATCCCCCCTCATCGATCCTCGTCCTTGAAGAAGACCCTCCTCGAGTTTAGTCCTCGCCCATAAGGAATTAAGTAACGAAGGAGAAAAGCTTTCCCTCGAGCTCGTTACTCGGTGGTCACACCGCACTCCAAGTTAACTCGGTTTAAGAACCAAGTTCGACTCACTCTCGCCAGAGAGACCACGACTACCTTGGTGCCACCTAAAGCACTGAATTTTTCTCGCCCTTAAAGAACCTTCCCCCCCCCCCGGAATACCGTGTGGACCCTCCAGCTGCTACCCTCGCCAAAAGGACCTCGTGATCCCGCCCACCTACATCTGGCCAGGCGGCACGCATCGTGAGACAATAACATTCCTGAGTATTTAAACTCCAGTAGAGTCCGTTAGCCTAAATCTTATATATTGCTGTGTGTAGCGAAATTAACCAATTTTAGAGGGTCATACTTATTGAATTAATTTTTGTGTATGATAATATTCGGAGTATTGCTGTGGTTAATGTTTAAATTTTGGGTATTCAATTGTTAAAGTTAAAATATAAGTTTATTTTGGGAATTATTGTGCGTTTCTCTATATCCTTACGTGTTTCCAACGGCTCTCTTCTTTATGATATCAATATTAACTCACTTAGCACTCCTAGAACAAAGAGGGGGGGCATTCTACGACAGTCCTATTATAATTTTTTCTCAGCTGTGATGATATATGTAATGATTTTTTCTTGATAATCATAGATATCCCGTTATGGTCGCTTTTATTAACTTTTTCTTTGCTTTTCTAATTTTTTATATTTTTTTTGTCTTGAGAAAGGTTATGAATAAGGATTCAAATATTCATAATATATCTATTATTGGCCAGAGCTACCTTTCAACCTTTTCGGTCATGAACTGGGGGTATACTGATAAATATAAAGAAATTCAATACTATAAGTAGTAAATATGAGTAAGCATTTATAATTTACGGAAAACTGACCGCACTCGTCCTCACATCATGGAAGCTATCTAATTTGAAGAAGAGAGACCGAGGCTTAATAGCCAACAGATGGCTACACATATGACTTTAAAACCTTTAACGGATTAAATAAAAATCTCATTCTTCAGATGTAACATAATAATTTTTATTTTAAACTAAAAATATTTCATTTTAGTTTCGAATTTATTTTCTTTTTTTTTATATATTAAACAATACATTGAATGTAGCTCCTCTAAAGCTTATAAAATATCTACACATATTTACTATTTATAGTATTGAATTTCTTTATATTTATCAGTATGGCCGCAGAAGATGACCGAAAAGGTCGAATATTGCAATCCTTATTCCTAACCTTTCTCAAGACAAAAAAAATGTAATAAGAAAATTAGAAAAGCAAAGAAAAAGTTAATTAGAGCTCAGCTGGACCTTCCTTTTAATAAAATATTCATAAAAGAGAAAATCCCTACCCAAATGTACATATATATATATATAAATATATATATATATATATATATATATATATATATATATATATATATATATATATATATATATATATATATATATATATATAAATATATATATATATATATATATATATATATTTATATATATATTTATATTTATATATATATATATATATATATATATATATATGTATATATATATATATATATATATATATATATATATATATATATATATATATATATATATATATAAATATATATATATATATATATATATATACTGTCGAATTCTACAGCAATGACAGCGTTATTAGCTTTAACTTGTATTCTCTTTATTCTCCTACCAAGTTTTTGACTGGGTCTGTAAGGTATGTATAGAATTTTTTTTGTTTTTATACTAAGGTTGCGAAATCGGGAGATTTGGCTGAGTTCAAGTTTAACAGCTTGAACCTTAAGTTGAGGTTGCTTCCAATGCAGCGCTTATATATCATGAAGGCTAGGATACTCGCGCTAGGAGAATAGTCTATTGTTAAGTTCTTCAGTACGATGGGCTCAGTCTTTCGTCTGCCAATCGCGACTTCAATGAATTTGGTTTGGTTCGTCTGGATTTTCCATTTTTCTTCCTACCTGGAGAATATATTTGCCTCGGCTGAAGTGCCTTCGACATCACTCTTCCAGTTCTGGTAAGGTGAGTCACAATCTAGGCCATCTCGTCCACGTACTGTGGGTTGTGGGCTCGGGGAAGTAGCTGTTTTGGAATATCCCTGGTATAGATCGTAAAGAGGGTGGGACTCAGATAAACTCCTTGGGGACTCCAGTTTGTAGGTCAAATGGGGCTCTGATGTGGAACACGAATGTTATCACGGCTCTCCTGCTGGTCAGTTAATGGGGGGTTAACCCGTGCATCCAGATCTTTTATTTGAGTTTATCGATCATACCTTGTCGAAGGCTTTTTTCCAATCCCGGCATACCTCCCGGTCTACTTCCACAGTTTGATTGGATTCTGCGGCGGTTGGGTGGGAGTTACCTTTCGTAGGCCAGAACTTTATCGATAGGAGTGTTGGCAGTGAACTTCAAGGGTTCTATGCCGTTTGTTTCCATCATTCTGTTGAGCTCAATTGTGAATAATCCATGGGCCGCGTAATTTTGTACGCCTCCGTGTAGAATGCATGCCATAAGTTTGGTGAGGGTTGTATCTGGTAACTAGAACACTATTTGTGGCTGGCGGGGGTGTTGGTTGTTTGGCGGGAGAGGCATTGTCTTTGCTGCACTGGCATATGTCATAATTGAAAAGACTCTGTTGGCTGACTCTTTTCGGTTTAGGTGTTTCCTGCGCACAGCACACTGCATGCTCATGGTTTTGTAAATCACTAAGCAATTTAGGTACTCCTTTATCTGAGAGACACGACGCATCCAGGAGTGCCTTTCTTGCCTCATTCTTAGCCAAGTCTCTTTTCTTTTTAGGAGAGGAGAAGGATTAGGATGATGACTTCTTCAAGGAGCTACAGATGAAAGTCGTTGGGTCGAACAGCCATAACCACCTCTCTAGCAAGCTGATGAAGGTGTATGAGAGTTGGTGCTCTGAATCACAAAAGACTACCAGTCTAGACTTGGGTATGTTCCCACTGCCTGGGTTGATGTATTTTTAAAATACAACACTGCAATTCCTAGCTCTGCAGCCGTGGAAAGACTGTTTTCCCAGTGCTCTGATATTCTTAAACCTAACATCGGAAAAATTTGAACGGTTGCTGTTTAGGAATGGCAATATGGATTTGCTGAAGCCAATAAGTCCATTGTCAGAAGACGAATAAATGACTTGTACGGGTCATAGCTTCTTAAATTTAAGTTATTAGTTTAATATACTATAAGGTATGAACTCTATTGTCTAATTATTCATAAGGTAATAAATCAATAGAATTACTAGATTTTTCCCTTTTTTCATTCTATTTGTCTTATTTATTTTTCAGATGATTTTCTTTGATATCCAGACCCCAATCTTTCTCATCTTTCAGTCTGGGGCATTGGGGGATACGTCTACAACATGAGCCTCTCATCACGGGCGACATTATTAAAATCGTCTGCGGCAACAATCGGCGAGGGAATGCACCATCACACACTCATACCACAACCAAAGCTTTAAGCCTCCCTCCCCCAAAAAATGCGATTGCGGATTTGAGTTTGCGATTTACAATAAATCTTAAAATTTGCGGATTTGCCGTTGCGGATGTTATGAATTGAGTTTACGGGTTTGTGATAGCAGAAGCTCAAATTCGTTTGCTATGCCTATCACTGATATTAATACACACACACACACACACATATATATATATATATATATATATATATAGTCTAGCCATTCTGCGACATATACTTATATATACATTACTCTAATTGAAATCTGGTCATCAGGTGGGTCAGGATTTTCTAAAGTGTTTGGAAAGATTTTTTTAAAGCAACCCTTTAACTTTATTGTAATTTTCCAAGCTGAGTACCCTTTGAGTTGCAAAGAGAAAAAAAACAGGAAAGAATCATGACATATGTATTTATCGCTTAGTATTTGTATATGTGTTTGGACCGACAACTTTTAATAGGAAAACTTTGTTAGGAGACAGAATTTCTCCCACAGTTGATTTATCCTACACAGAAGAGTAGAGTCTGAGCCCTTGTCATCTCAAAAAGGCTCCATTATTTTTTTTTATTTATTTGATTAATCGTGTATAATATTAGTGTGAGTATTTAGATAGCAAAGCTCCGCGTTAAAACGAGCATATTACTCCATGTGTCAGTAATTTGTAAGACAAGCTTACTCCCTCCCGGGCCAACGGCCAATTAAACCTCTTTCTTTCTTACGAACAAAATGTCCTAGTTCTAGAGATTTAAACTCAAAGAAGAATCCATTGTTTTAAGTGACAAAAACCTTGTCACTTATATACAGGAGAAAGAGAAAAAATAGAGAGCTATACAAAACGAGACTAGAGAATTAGTTGAAAGTGAACAAAAAGAGATTAGATAATTAGCTGAAGGTAAACAAAAATAGATTAGAGAATTAGCTGAATGTGAACAAAAAGAGACTAGAGAAAGAGCTGAACATGATAAAAAAATAAATTAAAGGAAGCGAAGAGCGCGAGAGAATTCGCCAATATTAATTAGAGTTAAATCGTGATCGGCTACAACCCTTTTAGTAAATTTCTTTGTAGAAGCTCCTCAATCCGTCTTCGTTAAACTTCCCACGTTTAAAAATGGAGATGACTTCGGATCTTTTCTCACTCGCTTCGAGAAAACTTTGAAGTTGATCATTAGGATATCGATGCGGACGGTATAGCTAAGTTTCATCCTCTCCTTAGTTTGCAGGTCTGAGACCTATGCGTATCGCTTCCTTCGGAAGCTAGGGTGGATACTCCACCCTCAAATCCGACCTTCTTGCGGCTTACAATATGACCCCTGACTTCTACCACGCCAAATATCGCCCCGTGCGCAACCAACCAAATATGATCCTCAGGCATTTTGGATCTTATTTTTCACGTACTTTTAATGTTTACCTAGACGCATCGAAAGTCCCGCACGATTATGATTGTAGCAGAATGAGGTCAAAGGGTGAGCACGTGCCATTCTGTAACCACGTTGTTTTTGAGATCACTACATGTAGCTGTGAAAGCATGGCTGATCCCGGATAAGGATGCAGCCTACGTCCGTATCATACGCCCCAGCGATTACATTGTCTCTCAAGGCCAACACTCCGCCAAAATTGTGGCCTTCCGCCCAAAGATCGAAGTCCGTTAAGCATTCCAAGCCAAGGTTATAAAAATTTCCCCTTTCCCCGTAGAAGTCTCCGATTTTTCCCCCAAATTGCAGGAAACTGGGAGTCCGTCACAGCCACCTTACCAGACGACTCTATAACCCTTCGACTCAGTTTAGTAAGCAGCTCTGTGGGACTTCCCACCTACTCCGGCGAACGAGCTGAATGACGCTCACCCATCCCCCCACAGCGCCGATTCCGATTTGAGTCGAAGCTAAATCGATCCGTGAACTATACCATAGTCAATCAGCAAGTATCGACATCAGTGAACTCGGCCATAGTAAATCGGCAAGTATACACATCAGTGAACTCGGCCATAGTGAATCAGCAAGTATCTGACAAGGATTCCCAAATCCGAAGCCTGTACGAGTGCTTCCTCATCTGATGCAAGAGGTAAACTGACTTATTTCTTCGCATTTATCGTAACCCAACTGGCCACTTTTCTGCAACGAGCACGTAAGTAATTGTAACCATTGCCGCCTGGTAATTGATCTTTAATCTGGCTTACCACATTGCTCCATTATTTATGTGAACGCCACGGTTTAAAATCCCCATTCAAATCATAAACTAAATCTGACCTGTTTGATCCCTTAATTCGCCCACCTGTATCTCATGGGGACATTTAACCACGTCTTTGCGAAAATTCCCTTTAAACCCAATATTTGTGTAAATATAAATATACATCTCATTTTGTTCTTAGTAAAGATATATTTTTATCATTGGCCTCTTTAGCAAAACCAACGCGTTACAGCTACCTGTTAATCTTTAGCCAACTTGCTATCTGAAATATTGGTTTTAAAAAGACCCCGCAAAGTTAATATAAATCCATCCCCACTGGACTTATAACAATTTGCCCTTTCATTAACGGTCATCAACCAATTTTTGCCCAAAGCCCCCAAAATAATATTATTTACCCACCTCGTAAGGTATTACGTAGGGAGAGAAAGTGAGCCGTTATTTCCCCTCCCCTAGCGAGGCATGACGCTGAAATTCAGGCTATCTCCCTGTCGTCTCAATCTTCCCTTAACCCCCTCGGCTCGAGAGATTTCACATCTATTTTGTAGGTTCGCCGGGAACAGCTTTTATGGCTCCATCCGCTGGTCGTCTGTCTGGCCCGCTGATCCCTGACTTCGGACTTCCCTGTAAGGAGACGCTCGGTTTGTCAAGCCCGATAAAAAGGGTTCGAGAAGGCTTCTCTCTCTCTCCCTGTTTAAGAGAGCTACTGGTTTATAAGCATGCTGTCCATATTTGGTTAGACGACACTGCCTCGCAAGGAGCTTGGTCCAACGAAGCTCTCTCCCGAAAAGTGTGAGTGACGGTCACAAGCCACGAAAGAGCTGGAAATCACACCCGTATCTTCAAGTCAGGTAAAAGAGTCTCGTGAGGCAACGTCAGCCTTTCTTAACCGCCTTCATATCAAGGATTGGAGAAGCCATCCTCTTAAGTTCTTCTAGTGATCTCTTGAGGACAAGAGGCCCGATAGCTCGCTCAAGCCGAGCGTGGATAAGTCATCTCCTCCCCCTTTCGAAGTTAAACCAGTGACCTCTTGAGGACTATAGGCCTGCATCTCGCATAACACAAGTCCGCTGCTGGTTTTGGAGCTACCTTCTTGGGTAATCAAGGTCACCAAGACCTCCCCCAAGTTTTTCCCGTGTTACTCTCGAGTTTCAAGAGAAGGAAATCACTCACTACGATAAATCTCTCAATATAGCCATTCAATAACCCATGTTATCTAATTAGTATTCGGAACCTAATTTCGTCTTATTCTTGAACCTATATATATATATATATATATATATCCATATTTATTGTTGTGCCTTTTATTTAGTGTGTATTAAAATCTATTTTTGTCAATGTGTTTGGTATATTCCTTGGTCACGCAGCTGCCGCTATCTATTCAAATAGCACTCTTTGGTCAATAACAGATGTCGCCTTGATTGGCCAACCTTAGAACCTGTGTGTGCATATTCCCGTACACTTAGCCATACTTCGACATAAAGATATTTGGTGTCAGGTGTGGGGTCTTCCCCATTTAATGTTGAAGCACTAAGTTCGATTGATAGCAGCCGCATCACTAAGATTCTCTGAACAAAAATATATTAAGACAATTTTCTTTTAATTAACGAGTAACAACCAATGTTTAAGCCCATTCTTTTGTGGTGTGTCCAGAGTCTTTTAGTTCCTTAAAAGAGGATACTAGCTAACCCTCTTTTTTGGTGTCGTGAGTCAGATTCGCCCGTTAGTTATTTATTTATTTTTTTGTGTAAGTTTGCCCGATTTTTACTAGCAATTTTTATAATTTTTGTCCTTAGTAGTGTTTATATTTGTTTTGGGGTAAAGCTTCAATAGCTTTGTCAGCTTTTTCGTGTGCAAAGGCTGGAAGTAGCATATCCGGGATGTCTTCATTCGATCGTGTTCATAAGCAAAGGCAGACCCTAGGCTTACCTGGGAAAGATTTGATCGCTTACGTGCAGGTAGAGGAACGTAACTTACGTGCGTAAGAAAAGCACAGGGAGAAGCAGAAAATGAAGAAAGAAAAGCACAGAGAGAGGCAGAAGTCGAACAAAGAAAAGCACAGAGAGAAAACGAAAAAAGAAAAGCCCCTAGAGAAGCAGAAAAGAATGAAAGAATTAGGCAGCATGAGAGAGATAAACCGTGACCAAGTCGAGATAAACTCTGTTAGATCTCGAAATGAACAGGCTCAAGTGCCCGCATAAAAACTCTCCGCAAATAAAAATGGAAAAGATTTTTGCTCTTATTTAACGCTCTTCGAGAATATCTTCGATGTCAACAATTGTGACTCAAAATCAGATGATGTAGCGCGGTTACCTCCACTATTGAATCCTCGTGTTCGCGACATATTCATTTCGCTCACTTCCGAGGCCACCCTTGATTATTCAACCCTAGATGCAGAACTTCTTTCTGCCATTAACTGGAATCCAGAATTTTATAGGGTTTGGTTCCGATCCGCGCGAATACAGCCAGACCAAACCTACATGCAATTTAGATTCACGCCTCAGCGTATTTTTGAATTCTGGCTGGATTTCGCCCAAGTATCAAATGATTATGAGTCGCTAGTTGATTTCATTCTAAGGGATCAACTGAAGTCGACCCTCTCCCGCGAAATAAGGGCCTTCATAGAGGATAGAAAAGCGTCCACTTTTAAGGAGTGTATAGAAGTAGCCGACCTTCACGCTTCCACCCACGATCTCCACAACAAGTAGGACAAGAAGAACCATCCCTTCTCTCCCCTAAACACAAGTTTGGGTTTAACCGAAGCCAACCCAAGAGCAACAACGGCTTCGTAAAAGTGCAGCCACCGGGCAAGTACAGACTTCACCCACCGAGAGAACAAAAGACGTTACTGCCCTCTACGCCTAGCAACTACCCCTGTAGACCAATAGTATGCTTTACGTGTGGCACCCCTGGGTACCTAAGTTACAATTGCCCCCAAATTCTCAACTGAAAACCTCGTCGAGTCACCAGGTCCACCAAATCTCTGCTGCCCTCTCACCTAATCCGCCAGCCGCATCGCCAGCGTCCCCTGCCCCCTCTCCCCCAGTTCAACAGTTAAATTTCCTGTTTAGCAAGAATTCCCCAAGGGGGCTCCAGTTTCAAAATGGCGCAGTAAATGGTTGCCGAGTGTCAAGCTTGGTTAGAGATACAGGTTGCGCCTGTTTAGTAGTTTCTGACAAACTACTACCCCCGTAAGCCCCCAGAATTACAGGTTTGCGTTAGTGCATGACTTTTCAGGTCGTGCGACCAGATTCCCAATGGTACGGTGCCATATACAGTGCCAGTAGTTAACCGGATGGACTCAAGTAGTCGCGGTCTCGATAAAATTCTGCTCCGTCCTTATCGGACAGAGCGCACAGCTCATCCCAAACCCAATTTTTCAGCCGGTCGTTATAGGGCCCAGACCGAGAAGGATGTATCGCTTCCGGTACCCCTATCGTTCCCAGAAAAAGACCTTGCCACTAATGTCCAATTTGCTGAGGCACAGAAGTAATGCTCTACATTACAACCCCTGTGGAAAAAAGCAAGGAAGAAGGATACTGAAACGGTGCTAGGCAACCGCAAGATCGAATACACCGTGAAGGATGAGTTATTATATCTTTCTTCTGTTGAACCAGAGAGCCCCCTGCCTAAAGCGTTGTGTGTGCCGAGAACGTATATTGAACCCGTCCTAATAATGGCCTAATGGCCGGACATTTCGGTCACAACAAAACGGCAACACGAGTTTTTAAATATTTCTTTTGGCCAGGGGAGGCCAAAGAAATTATCGACTTCTGCAAGTCTGTGACCTTTGCCAGAAGGTCACCTCCAAAGGGTGTATAACCCCCGCCCCCCTTCAAAAGACCGCGAGAGTGGCCGAGCCCTTCGCCCGGGTCTCAATTGACCTAATAGGCCCCATTTGTCCCCTGTCGAGTGAGGGACACTCATATATTTTAACACTTCTCGATTGCGCCATCCGTTTTACAGAGGCTATCCCCATGAAGAAGATTGACAGCATTTCTTGTGAAGAAGCTTTAAATTCAATCTTTTCCAGAGTAGGGATCCCAAAGGAGATCTTATCCGAAAAAGGATGCCGATTCACCTCTGAATTGATGGAGTATGTCGGTAAACTCCTCATCAATCCCCTCTTCACAACGCCTTGGCAGCCTTCTGCTAACGGGATGTGCGAAAAGTTAAACAGTACCCTCAAAATGTTACTCTAGAAGGTGTGCCACGATCAGCCCCAAGAGTGGCACCGCTACCTCCCCATAGCGTTATTTACTTGTCACGAAGTTCCCCATACGACCTTGCGGTTCGCTTTCTTTGAGCTGTTATATAGACTTAACATCTGAGGAGCAATGAGCATTTTAAAAAGATTGTGGTCCAATCCAAAAATGGATGAGGAAATTAAATCCTCATCCGCGTACGTTTTAGACCTGCGTACACGTTTAGAAAAATGTGCAGACCTCGCTCTCCGGAACGCCGACGTAAACCTGGAGAAATACCGCACCTACTTCGACCTAAAATCAAAGGCGCCTTCATTCAAACCAAGGAACGAAGTAATGCTCTTGCTTCCCTCCGAAGCAAATAAGCTCCTCCCCCCTGGAAAGGATCTTTCTATGTTTTAGAGCCCTGCGGTCCGGTCAATTACCTAATCAAACCCCCTCCGGTAATAAAATTTACCACATCAACCTCCTAAAGAAATACCACCGCCGTGCTTGCCTAAACAACATAGTCGCCCTAGACGGAGAACCCGTCCTCGAAACCACCTATCCCGTTAAACCCTTGTCTCTGGTCCAAACGGTGTGCATCGAAGCAGACAAAGAGTATCCCCTGCCGTGTCTTCCTTCCCCCCAAGCGGAGCCTCACTCCGACTTGGATGTGAACCGCAATCTCTCTCCTAAAGAGCGGGCTCAATTGCTTGCCTTATTAGAAGGCTATCCCGACATCATCTCTGAACTCCCCGGTTGCTCAACCCAATTTACGCATGAGATTGTTCTCACGACCTAAGATTCGATAACGACTAAGCCTTACCCCCTATTCGTCCATTTACGGTAGAACCTTCGTGGTTCGATTTTTGCTTCTCCATTGTCATGGTTAGGAACCCTGACAAGTTGTTTAGGATGTGCCTCGCTTTTCGCAAATTAAACGCAGTTAAACAGCTTAACACTGAACGATAACCCTAATCGACCAAAGTCTTCATGCCTTTGAAGACGCCAAGTTCATATCCGAGATAGACCTCGGCAAAGCCTACTACCAAGTGCCGCTTGCAGAACAAGCAAAACGCTGTAACGCTGTAACGCTTTCGCTACTGAAAAGAGGATATTTCAGTTTATTCGCTTTTATTTTGGGCTGGTAAGTGCTTGCGGAAGCTATAACCGGATCATGCGTTGGCTGTTAGATGGCCTATCGAATGCAACTTTTGACTTCGATAACGTGTACATCGCTACTCGTACATGGGATCAACACGTACAGTCTCTTTGCACGCTTCTATCCCGGTTTCGCGTACCCAGGTTCACGGTTAGCCCGACAAAGTGTCACTTCACCGATGACACTATTAATTACCTTGGCTTCCAGGTCGGCAGGAATAAAATGCTTCCCCAAGACGACAAGGTAAAAGTTATTTCAGAAATACCGCTTCCCCAAACGAAGCAACAGCCTCTTATATATACTTATATATACCTATATATACATTATTCTATTTTTAAATCTTGTGATCAGGTGTGTCAATGGTTTTAAAAGGTTTTTGGAGAGATTTTTTAAAAGCAACTCATTATTTAACTTTATTGTAATTTACAAAGCTGAGTGCCTTTTGAGTTGCAAAGACAAAAGAAAACAGGAAACAACCCTGCCATATTTAGTGTTTGTATGTCCGTGAACCGATAACCTTTAATACGAAAATTTTGTTGGGCGACAGAATTTATCTCACGGTCACGTTAATTCCCAATTATTTTTTTTTATTTGTTTAATCGTGTATTATATTTAGTCTGATTATTTGGAAAGAAAAGCTTCCTCGTTTAAACAACCATATTCTTCCGTGTGTCAGTGAATTTTAAGCCAAACTTCCTCCCTCCCGTGTCGACGGCCCATTAAACCCCATTTTCGGGCCAACGTACGCTCCGCGTTACGAACAAAATGTCGTCGTTCGAGAGATATAAACTCCAAGGAGAATCTCTTGGTTTAAGTGCCAAAGAACTTAATACTTATATACAGAATAAAGAGTTTAGAGAATTAGCTGAACAAAAAGTAGTTAGAGAGAGCGAAGAGCTCGAAAGAATTCGCCAATATGAATTACAATCAAATCGTGATCGGCTCGAAACCCTTTCAGTAAATTTTCGTGAGGAGCCTCTCAATCTGCCTCCGTTAAACTCCTCACATTCAAAGAAGGGAAGGACTTCGGACTTTTCTCACTCATTGGGACATCGAGACGGATAGTGTCGCTAAGCTCAGATATCTATGCATGTTGATGCCATCGGAAGCACCGGTGGATTACTCCACCCTCAAATCCGAAATTCTCGCCTCGTACAATATGACGCCCGACACCTACCGCGCCAAATTTCGCCACGCCGGCAACCAACCAAATATAAACTTCTGTCATTTCGGATATATTCTTTCCCGTACTTTTAGTTTTTGGTTTGACGCCTCGAAAGTACCCCGCGATTGTGAGTGACAGCTAGATTTTCTTCTACGGAATCAGTTGCTGGCCAACGCCAAAGATCCGCTCCTTTGTGAAGGATCGTCGGTGTAACTCCTTAAACGAGTCCATAAAGGAATCAGATATCTATACGGCGAGTCACAACTTACACGCGAAGGAAAATAAAAAGTCCTTACTTTTCGGATGGACTGAAGTTGTGTGAGCCACTATCAAATTCTGTTCCGTTTTGGTAGGACAGTGCCCCCAAGTTTGATCTAACACTGTGGCTCAGCCCGTTATCACGAGAGCCTAGGCAGAGAAGGAATTTCAGACGCCCGCTGCCCTTGACATTACCTTAGATTCAGATTTCACCGACGTAATGAGTGAGGAATTCGCTCAAAGACAGAAGGAGTGCCTAAATCTCCTTCCCTTGAGAGAAAATCTCGGAGCCTCGAGCAGGATTCGGTCCGCGGTAAGAAGACAACCTCTTATATCGTGAAAGAAGGCTTGCTATATCGCGCTTGCTCGGATGGCGTTAACCCTGAGACTCAGGCCCTCTGTGTTCCCCATTCGCATGTCCCCCTTGGCCTAAAAATTGCCCACGATACTGTGGTTTCTGGCCACTTCAGTCTCAATAAAACTGTTCAAAGGATTTTCCGGTATTTCTATTGGCCTGGTGCTGCAGTTGACATTTATGAATACTGCCAATCCTTTGACATCTGCCAGAAAATCACGGCAAATGGCGTGTTAAACCGGCCCCGCTTCAGAAGGGACCAATCAGATCGGAACCTTTTTCCCGAGTGGCCATAGACCTTGTCGGCCCCATTTGTCCCCCTTCCTGCTAAAGGCATAGTTATGTTATTACCATCGTGGACCGTGTTACGCGTTTCCTCGAAGCCTTAATTTTCATCTTCTCTATGGTAGGCATAGCAAAAGAGGTATCGACTAACCGAGGTCGGCAATTTACTTCTAAATTGATGCAATACAAGGGGCGGTTTGATAAGTTTTGCAATTCGGATATAAGGAAACGAGATATGAGGAAAAGTGTTTTATTATTTTTTAATATAACTACCCTTGACTTCAATGCACTTGCGCCACTTGTCCCTTAGGCTTCAAATTCCCGACAACCAGAAATCTCTCGACTGCTGTTCAATCCACTCCTAGACGGCAAGCTGGACATCTTCATCGTCGCCAAACCGACGTCTACGCAGTGCAGCTTTGAGCTGGCGGAATAAAAAGTAGTCGCTAGGGGCCAGATCGGGACTGTAGAGGGGATGGTTGAGCTCCTCGAATCCGCATTCGCACAGGTCAGCTTGTGCAACTCTGTCCTTGTGGACTTTGACGACATTGAAGTCAATCATGGGGCGTGAGGTTTCCAGGGACCCAACGGGAGAGACCTTGGTCATGGCCAAATTGTCGTGGATGATGTTCATAACACTTCCATGTGATAATCCAAGTTCTCACTCGATTTCTTCGACCTTCATCCGTCGATTTTCGAGGAATATCCTCTCCACACGGGCCACATTGTCCTTGTTGGTCACGTCTGAAGGGCGTCCTGGACGGGAATCATCTTCAAGGAAATCACGACCATGGCGGAACTCCCTATTACAGCAAGCAATGGTTGCATAGGAAGTGGTGGTGTTGGTGTACACTGCAACCATGCGTTCATGGATCTCTTTTGCATTCTTTCCTTCCTTGGTCAAAAATTTGATCACTGCGCGGTGCTCAACCTTCTCCATTGTTGAAAAATTTGTAACTGACGATCTGCGATCAGCTACTGCTTCTTAAATAGACGAGGCAGGAGCGTGCAGCTGCAGGTCCTGACTTGTCATACCTTGTCCTAACATCTCCACAAACAGCCATCCCCCTTCCTCTGTTTTGCCCTACTGATTCACAAAACTTATTTACCGCCCCTCGTATATTAGAAAACGCTTGATGGTAAAACCGCTCTTTACCACCCCTTATCCCCCCTACGAATAAGGAAATACACTGCCTTCCACACGACAAAGGACTTATGCAATTCTACTGTCTTCCTTTCGGGTTAATGACGGCCTGCAGCAATTATAATCGGATTGTGCGCAGAGTCTTGGACAGATCGGATAATGTCACCTTTTACTTTGACAACATTTGCGTTGCGACTTGTGACTGGGACCAACACTTAGCCTCCCTCAGGTGCTCTTAAGCCGTGTGCGGAAGTACGGTCTTACGGTAGGCCCTGGTAAGTGCCACCTCGCATATGATTCAATGCAATATCTGGGTTTCCACATTGGTAACTAGCAACTTAAGCTCCAAGAAGACAAGGTCCGGGCGGTAGTTCACATGCCCCTCCCGGGTACGAAGAAACAGCTCCGTTTTTTCATGTGGTCTGCTTCATAATATACGAGGTTTGTTCCCAATTTCACGTGTTTGGCCGCTCCGTTGTGCGACCTACTCAAATAGAAGTCCCCAGACCGCATCATATGGAATTCGAGGGCTACTGCTTAATTCCATCAACTAAAGGGTAAATTAGCATCTGCCTCAGTCCTCGCTGAGGTTGCCTGACTCCATTAGAGCCTTCGGATGGGAATCCGAATAGATACGAGTAACGAAGGCATCGGTTGTGTCCTTCTTCAGTACGGAGACAACAGTGAAAGTAACTCTGTTGCTTTTGCAAGACGTAAATTACTCCCACGTGAGAGGAATTATATAGTAATAGAAAATGAAGCTTATTATTGCAGAAATTACAATAAAAGATAATGTATATAAAGGGTGGGAAAATTGTATCGCTGATAGCGTTAGCCGTAATCCATTGGGTTACGACCCCAGCTAAATTTTATTGTAATTGCTCCATAGCCATTTGTCCATCTGGTAATTATTATAAACTCTGGCCAGAGATTAGCTTATATTTAATTATTTATGTTTATGTCCTTATTTTTCTCGATTTGTACGTCTAGGACGCACATCGCCACTGTATATATAAAATTAGTATTTAGAAGCCTGTTCTTGCACCCAAATATGTGTATATATACCATTGTAATCCTTCTGTCATTTATGGAAAATGTATTATTGAATATCCATTTCGTTGTTTTTTTACTTTGTATACCTTAGTGTATAAATAGTATTTTCATTTTTTTTATTATGTCCCCCTTAATATGCTCTTATGGTCGGCAATAATTAATTTACCTTTTCTGTTTATATGTACACGTATTCGGGTAGAATTAGCTTGTACAACAACTCGACGTCAGTTCAGGAATTCCCTTTTTTCCGCTTACCTCATTGACCACTCGCGTGAAAGACCGCTTCCCCAAGTCATTCGTGTTATAGGAGGTCAGCTTTCTCCCCTAACTCCGAAAGGGGCACCTTTTTGGATGGGAGGGATGTCGCAGAATGAGGTGAAAGGGCGATCACGGGCCCTTATGTGCCTACTTGGGCCAGACATCACCGCATAGAGCTCTGAAAGCATGGCTGAACCAGAGTAAGGATGCAGCCTACGCCGTTGTCACACGCCACCTTTCAGTAAATATTTTTGCCTTCTGCCCGAAGATTGAAGTCCTTTTGACATTCAAGGCAACTTTATCAAAATTACCCCTTCCCACGAAGGAGTCGCCGATTTTTCCCCCAAATCACACGCGCATCTGGAGGATCGTCACAGCTCTGTCATCAGGGGTCTATATAATCTTTCGACTCAGTTTAGTAAGCAGCAGTGTTAGACTTCCCACCTACTCAAACAAACGAGCTGAAGGACGCTCGTCCCCTCCCTTCCACACTTCCAGCGGCGATTTCGATTCGAGTCGAAGGTTAAATCGATCAGTAAACTTTGCCATAGTCAATCGGCAAGTATTGACATCGATTAACTCTGCCATAGTCTATCGGCAAATATCTAACAAGAATTCCCAGTTCTGAAGGCCAATTACGAGTGCTTCCTCATCTGAAGCAATAGTTAACCCGAATTCCCCTGTCGCATTCAACGAGCACGTAGGCTAGTGTAACCGTTACCGCCTGCAGATTAATCTATAAGCTGGCTTACCCCATTTATCCATTATTTGTGTCACCGCCTCGGTTTTAAATCCCCCTTCATCTCCCCACCTGAATTTGGCCTACATAATCCCCTACTTATTTCACCTGTATCTTGCCTAGACGTTTAACTCCATCTGTGCGACCATTCCATTTAAACACAATATTTGTGTAAATATAAATATCATTTTGTTGTTAGTAAAGATATATTTTCGTCATTTTCTTTCTTTGGCAACCCCAACTACCTGTTAATCTTTGGCCAGCTTGCACTCTAAAATATTTGTTTTAAAACGGACCGCGCAAAGTTAATAATACACCATCTCAATAGGACTCATAACAATTTCCCCATTCACTAACGGTCTTCAACCAACTTCGGCCCTAAGCCCCAAAGTACCTACGTATTTATATAGAGAGAGTCTGGCTATTCCACGGCAAAATCGTTTGGGAATTTTTGGAATTGCATTCTTAATTATTTTCTCGAGTTTCTTCTCCCAAAATATCCCTCAAAGGATGAAAAGCTCTTTACGAGTTAGATGAATGCTTTTATACAATTTGCAGATTGTTTTTGTTTTTAAGTGCAGTAAAGGGTTATAAACTAAAAGCAATTTCATAAACATTTGCATATTCCCATATTGATTAACATTCATGCTCTTAAAATTAATGTAACTTTTAAATGGAAATCCTCTTGTACTTTAATGTATAAATACAGGGTGCGACAATATGACGTCCCTAATTGAAACGGCAATAAAAAGTAAATCATGGAACTTTTCTTGCGTACTTAAATATGAATCGAACATAAGTTTTAATATAAAACTCAGTGACTTAACATAAAAAAAAGAATGTAGCTTAATACATAATTTTTGAAAAGCATTAATCGTATTACTCTCACTTATCAAAACATGAGCCAAATTCGAGGAGATTACCAGCTTATTTTATCTATTACACTTTTATTAACGGTAATTGCAGAAAAAGGGTTGCAAAATTAAGTTTTTAAGTAAATTAATTTCAGATCTGACAAATAGATGATTTTAGCATGAAAAAAGATTTAATAAAACCTTAAAGGTCATCCATTACCATAACGAGGAAAAATACCTACGACACTATATTAGTAGTCCATGATCTTGGGTTTGAAGAAAATTTTCTGAAGTTCATTTTTTGTTCATTTACTTTGTCATTAAAATAATATAATTGATATTTCAATTTAATATAAAATTGAAGATTTTTCTTAACGTACTCGGAAGATCAAGAGCTTTATAATTTAATTACTGGCCATTTTTTCCGGTCAAATTAAAGTTAGGTTTGGTCTGAAAGGAACTTTAGACACGACAACTCTTCTCGGGTAATTGAAAAATAGGCAAAGCAAGTTGTGATTTCAATGTGACCGAGTTGGTTGCTTAGAAGATAGTAATATTTTCATAAGGTTTTAACTAGTAAGCTACAGGATTTTGGTGCCGTTTTGTTCACAGTAGGCACCTACAGTTTTAGGCATGGCTAGTGAGTAGGTAGGAATATTGTCACTGCTACAACAAGCCTTTGGTGGCTCTTTATAGTTTGTTGTTGAATTGGTTTATGTTTAGGGGTTTAAACTCTAGTTGATAAATGGGTATTATCATGTTTATCCCTATTATGGTTTTAGGTACAGTAAATAATCTTAATTCATAGCAGGCCATTCAATTCTACTGGACAGGCTACTCGACTATACTAAAACAATACAAACATATAATAAGCCTTGCCTCGGATGCGACCAAAGCTCAGGTTAACATCGAACACTTACTCATATAGTTCCCAAACTTCCCTGAGCCACCCAATAAACACAATATGTCCTGTCTTAGGGAGCTTTGGACCAACTTTAGGGAACGAGTTGGTCTTTCTTGATACAGCCCAACTCACCAAAGAGTAGTAGAGGGCGGCAAGCAAGTTTGGACAGAGATTTGTGTCTGTTTCATATATTACTACCCGTGAGGGAATCCCCTCGTGGAAGCTCTTGAGCAGAACGGAACTTCCATGCGCGGCAGAACGCCAGGTTAGGCCTAAATTGAAAAGTCTAACCTCCCCCTTCCACAAGCGTTAGCCTCGAACCATGTCCACCCCGACTCACTTTTATGCCTGCAGAATAGCCTCTGCAAGAAGATTCGAAGCCATTCGAGAGTAGAGCTGTGTCCCGCTTACCGCCCCCCCCCCCATCCACACTCCGGGAGAGCCTCGGACATAAATAACGCTCAACTCCCATGAAAAGACACAGAATTGAGAAGTCTCACCCAGACCCCAGAAGAATCCCCATGGTTCCAAGTCAAGTGCTAGCAACAAAGCAAAGTGACAGCTGGACTATTTTGTGTATTTGGAATTAGTCCCAGCCAGGAGGTAATTCCACTGAACGATCGCCCCCGAGTGATTTTCATGACTCCTTCCATCAACTCCTGTCGAAGCCCTCCCCATTTTGGGTAGCCGAAATACTCTCCCCTGGACCGGAAGTTACCCCCCCCCCCTCTTGTTTTGGAGAACCGTCATCACTCCAACCTCCCGCTCAGAACTTCCCAATGGCCTCACCCTTGTGCAAAAGACATCCGCAAGCCAACCCCTCTACCCTTTTCAGTAACTCAATTGATTTAATTGCATACCCCCTTCCCATTTAAATAGTCTCCTCCTGTAATACCTTAAGTTCTAACTTCATAGTATCTTTTATAACTACAATTCCCCCTTTCATTTACTGATGTGATTTTGTCCGTTAATTCTCTGAGGTAATTTTACCTATCAATTTTCTCATTATTTTTGTGTAAATAAAATTATATCTTTTTGTACATGCCTCTTTAAATAACCTTGAGCTTTGCCATTGTCCATAATTTATCTCACCTCGTTGCACTCTCTCGCTACTCAGCCTGTCTAAACTCGTGGTTTTCCGTCCCTTTTGTCGGTTCGCTTTTAAGTTATTGGAGTCTCCCTCATAGATATAATATGGTATTGATATAATGTAATGTCATACCACGACACTACCTAATTCCCAACATCTTTCATTAAAGGCTCAGAATCAGAATTCTGATTCTGATTCTGATTCTAATCCTATTGTAGCCAATAGGATTAGCTATGAAAACAAACCAAACAGAATAAAGATTCACAAGTAAAAGGTCCATATATATATATATATATATATATATATATATATATATATATATATTTATATAGTGTCGAGACAAGCTTAGTGTAATAAAATAAATAAGCCAACCGAATAATTATATTGAGACTAATAATGCAAATTCGGATTTATCAAGGCAATAAACATCATTTAAATATATAATTTGAGTTTCTTTATAAATGCCAATAATTAATTTGATTTGGGTAAGGATTTTATAAACAAATTTACTTTTGACCAGAGGCCCGCAGTTTAACGTTAAGTTCTAACCAAGTGACACTGTAACGTAGCAGTTGAGTCATACCAATTAGATATTTCATCCTCTGTCTAATACAATCAAGTATCCTCGGACTTGCAGAAATGGGTATCTTTTCCATTTAAATAGGGTGTACCCCTAAACTAACAAATTAGGTGCATATATCTTTAATATATACCCCTACATGAAATAATTAATTTTGTCTAACTAAGAAATTTACCTTAATTCATCGGAAAAATAAAAATAAATGGTAGGAAGGATAGGTAAGTTTTCGCAACCGGTAGTGGTAGATAATATGTTACCATCACTGATCTCCTCGTATGGCTGCTATATGACGTCGGTTAACTCTTCTTCGTATCTTAATAGACTCAGTTCTGCTTCCTCTGCGAACAGAGCAATATCATGGCTGAATTTGATACTGCAAAATCCTAAAAAGGAAAGTTGAGATGTTTGGTGTTCAGGCCGGGAAAATGAGTAATGCCTTGGGCGTCCATCTGATGAAGGTGCAGGGGATATGGAATCATATAAAGGAGAATAACCGTAATTACGAGGGTAGTGGTGCTCGACAAACTCACTCTAACGGTTCTGAAAAGAAAAGAGCCCCAAAATTGTCGCGGAGATCCAAGTTACTCAGGACAACAATTCCTGCAAGTCAATGAGGTCAATCGCGATGGACAATGGAGTGTCAGCTTTTTTCATCAGTCAGTTAGTGCACAAGACATCTTCTAATACTTAGACAAGAACAAAAAGAGTAAGTTTCTGTTAGTGAAGATGAACGACTAGCGGAAGTAACAAGCTAAAAAGCTTGCCAACAAACTAAGGCATCCTCTTATGCATGCCATGCTTTTGTTGTACTTAGACGAGACCAATTTCTGCCAGAATCATGTGGCGAACTCCTAAAACAAACAATGACATTCAGTATTCTCAAAAGATTTACAGAGAGTCATGAAAATCAAACTCCATTTTCAGTTCCCGTGACAGTTTTTTTTCCCAAATGGCCCAAACTCAATAAGGCGGCCTATATCAAGTTTATGGATGGTTTCGTGTTGCCCAAGATCCAGGAAGTGGCCACGGAAAGTTGAAACTTTGATGGTAGGACTTTTTAACATGCAAATCAAGAAGGAAGACACAATTTATGCTCTCAGAAAATATTTTATAACCACGCCACGCTAAACTTCTGGCTTAGTAACACCCCAGACTACAATTTGTTGGAATATTGTTGAGGAAGGGGTTGTTGAGAGAGAGAGAGAGAGAGCAACTGAAGCTAAGGGCCTGGTTCCCCACAGTTTTCACCCGGTTAAACATAGGACCGTCGAGAAAGCCTGCAAGAAGTTTAAACGATGTCCGTGGGCTGTGGCTGAGGCCGACGAAGATTTCATTGATTAAAACCAGTACTAAAATCCTTTAAGACTGTAACATGTAACTTTCGTAAATATATCTTGTATAAATAAATTCCATTATTTTATTTTTTATTAGAGCGACGCGACAAATTACACACCGCTCCATGTATATATGTATATACTCTAGAAACATTTTAAATTTAACTGGCGGCATATAAACATTATCACTCCATTTAGTGAGCCAATCCAAATTTAAGGACAACTTTTTTACTGACTTTATCCTCTTCCAATTTTATAAGTACAAGGTTAAAATGTAATTTAGTAACTTTTCGATAAAGTTTAGGATGATATAAGATGATCTATGTCGTTTAAACTTTTAGGATTCATCTTTAATTAACTTTTATTTTTAGACAAGAAAGAGGGTCTAGATACTCAAAGGACTCCAAATGATTGGCTCTTGCCAATTGTGAAAGAAATTATCGTTTATATTGATATTTTGATTGCAAGGGATAATCTGTGTAATATAATATTTTAGGTAAGATTAAATCGATTTTACTTTTAAATGTTTGTAGAAATTGATTTACAATGAATTTTTCATAATTTTCGCTACATCTAATTTCACATTTATGGTATAAACAATTTTGAAAATAATAATTATTTATTGACAACTAAACTTCCAAATTTGGGGTTCGGCGCGCATCAAACATACGGCAAAATATATTCACCCTCACAGCCGTATAAGGCTTTTCTAGTAAAAAAAAACACGTTACTTGGTTTTTTAATACTTTTTACACTAGCCCTTCAATATGCTTGCCTATATCAATTTCGATTAGTCTAAATCGCGTATAGGATTACCAGATGGTCCGTTGCAATGGTGAAAAGGTTTTCTTCCACTTAGTGACTAAAATGGTTCTCTAGCTCCTTTACCATGCTTTAGAATCTTGCCATCAAACTTCCAAACTTTGGCTTTGGCGCGCATCAAACTTACAGTTAAATCTATTCATCCTCACAGCCCTATATTGCTTTTCTAGCATCTTGGTAAATATTTATATATAACAGTCAATGCTCATTCTTATCTTTGCTGCAAAACGGCTGCTTAGCGGTATTTTGATCTGTCTGTTGTTGGAAAATGCTCGGCTCAGGAGTCCACAAGGCTTTTTACGCGTGTAGGCAGCCTAAAACGTTTTGGATCTCAGTGCTCAACACACTTAAGTGTTTTTTGCTTTTACATGAAAGGAGAATTCTTCTTCTAAATTTCATCTTTGGGAAGGGAATTTCAGGAGTTCAAATCTGGCATATTTTGGGATGAAAATGCGCTAAAGAATTATAATGTGATGGCATACACGTAATTGAGATATTAATCTTCGTTGATTAGGAAAGTTTCTCTGAGAGCTGCTCTTTGCATTTAAATACCTCCTTTAGCAGTGCCATTGCAGCTAACACTGGATAAGAAAGATATACTAATTTCACTCTATATTCCACCTTCAGCTGGATTCAAGCCGTGTTATAGCAAATTGCCAAGATTTTCTCTCATCCTTTGGGATTTAAATAGAAGGCAAATCCTGTGCCAGAAAACTAAATTATCATTTCTCAGTTCCACGTTTTAGGATTCTTTAATAATGAGCTAGTGACCGATGTCTTCCATATGTAACAATTCATTTTATATTTTTTTCAGATTCACTGCAATCTTTTGTCTTGTTCAAGCCCTGTGGTCTCCGGAAGCAGAGCCGAAGTTTTTGTTGGGAGATGGTCGATGACCTTTATGCTATTTTTTTAATTTATGATCCAAATAACATTTACTGGAAGGCTACTGTCTGATAAACCTATTTAATGGTGCTTTTAGCGGTGCGGTACCTCAGATTTAATGAAATTACTGATTTCTTAAACTTGTTTGATGATTATATAGGCGATTTATTAGGTTAGTAAGTTATTTTCCGCACACTTATGATCCTAAAACCATTGCTGAGTCCTTTCTTTACCTTTTACAAAACTTTCTTTTGCAGTTCTACTGCTCATAAATAGCTGAATCAGATCTTCTGCTCACTAATGGGTGCTGACCGGGATCTTTTAATGATAAGTTTACTGGAATCCAATTGACGGAAAACTGCCTTTTTCGAACGATATCCCGTACACATACCTTGGACACAGTATGAGTGAGGCATGTCCTAGTTGTTAGCTATTCCTGGCAAAAGTCTCGGATTTTGAAAAATTCGAGCTCTGATCTGGCGGTTAAATGTTATCTGCGAGGCATTACTTTGTTAACTGCATAGGAATAAGGTATCGAGGCGAACCTCTACAACCTGTGGGATCGAGAATGCCTCACAATATACGTCTCTGTGTTTCTGAGACACTTAATTCTCCCTACCCGTGGTAGATGTGGACTCTCTTAGGTCGAATAAAAGAGAAAAGGAGTGTCTGCTAGAAAAAGGTCCACATTGTCGTAAACTTAACGTTGAGCATCATAGGTAGCATTTGGCTGATGCTGGTATATTCTCTTGTTATATTTTAAGTAGATGATCTTCCATCTCTCTTATGTAGCCCAGATAACTACCCTGGACCTTCAGGTCTAACAGGTTCTGAATGGCATCTCTTAAGCTGCCAAAGTGGATGCACTTCTCTCACCATTCATAAAGTTATTCTTACAGCGATTTATTCATATGTAAATGTATCTCGCCATTCATGTAGTAGAATCGTACAGTTTACTTGGTCTTGTTTGTGACTGACGCCTCACATGGCATCTCCAGATTTGCAACCTTAAATTATTTTGTTCTTTGGCCATAGACATTCTTGGTTCCATAATATAATTGACACTAATCTAGTTGATAGGAATATTCTTAACTTTTTTTACTGCCCTTTTGTTGCTTGTATGCTAAATTAGGGATAGAAATTTTAGGCAGCAGCAACAAATAGTGAATTGTAGAATGTAAGCTTGAAGCACAACACTAGTCTATGTTTTTTGTTTGATGACTGGTTAAAAACATTAATGCCTCCTACAAAATTTTTAACAATTATTTATGTTTTTATACTCCTAAACAAAGCCTATGTTTTAATCTTTAGAGGCTTTGATTTCAATCAAACCATAATAACTTCACCCTGTCTATGCCACTTTGAGACGACAAATATACACTAGTCCTCTTTTGGTTAGAACAAAGCAAAATTTTTGATTGTTTGATGTACAGAGTCTCTCAGGTCAGTGCTGCCTCTGGTTCTGCCCATAACAGTAGTCTGGAGGCAATGTCTTTTGAATTTTGGTGGCATGATGCTGTTCACAAATGTATATATTATGGGGAGTATTGTGTTCAAATTTCTTAGGGGACATGGAATGTTATTAAGAAGGACTAGTTGCAGTGTATACGGCTGAATTTAAATCTAAATAGTTAGATCAGATTTTTTGCCTTCACCCTCTTGTTTAAATACTACTGGTCTTTTTCTGGTTCTGCGTCTCTCTTCACAGCAGAAAGATTTGTAATACACCACTTGATTAGGAAGAATACTGGTCATAATAAACTGTTTAGAGAAAAGATTGTGGTTATAGCAATTTCCTGATACCACGACTATCGCCAGCAGGGACGATATCGAAATTGATTTTTTCTTGATTTCTGGACATTTTGAAATAGTTGGAAATAAGCGGTGCTGATGATAACGACAGACAGTCTGTAAGGACTTGGCGCCCAAAAAGGTTTCACTTTTCACCACTTTGTATACATGGCACGAATCAGATTAGCTATTAACAATGAAGATGGGGATGCCCGACAAAAATCTGAAGTGGAATTCTCTTGCGCCCGTACATTTCTGTTAGACATAACCTCGAATTCCTCAATCGCTTCAGGTAACAAGCTAATACCGCTGAATAGGCCTCAATCGGGTGAGGCAGCTTAAGTTTATTGAGAATCTCTTTGAGCTTCGCGCGCGCAAACTGTTCCGCTACACAGATGAGCAGTGTTCTTACCACTTGGACTATATTGTCGACTGCGGCATTTAAAGTTATTGGATGCACCTTCGGTCGCTTACTCGAGGCATGTATACGTATTTAGCCTGAGCAGGCCTTTGTAGTTTAGTTTTTACTTTTATGTTTGCCTTTTTTTGTTCTTTTGGTGCGCTCTTCTTCACGTCGTTGTTCCTTTTGTTTTACAAATAAATCCAGCCTAAAATTAGGCTGATTTATAATTTTTGGTGCATAGATGCATATCGCAAGGGAAAGCTTGGAACTGTGTCCCTAAAGCACCATTCCTAAAAGAAATAAGAAAAATAATTAGTATTACAGTATGTGCGCTTATCTACAAAATCTCACGCCGTTATTATAGAAGGGTAAAATACAAAAGAATTCCAGTATGGATGTATTATACATTTTAAATTAGATTTCATTTTGTTTCATATTAAGACATATGTTATTGTTTAATATTTCTAAAGCTTGTGGTTGCATTGAAGATAAACATGTGGTATACATAATTAGGGAAAAATGTATGTGTAAAAAAGCAATTTATGCAGGAACAACATTTCTTAATCAAAACTTAATTACTCAAATTCCTCCTCGTAGTGAAGGTGGGAAATGGATGATAGTTTGTTTTCGATCCAAATTTCTGTTTTTATATTAAGTTTGGCATTCTAAAAAAAATGTCACATTAGTTTTCCTAAAGTAACAATGATATGGACATATTATTTTTTTTGTATGCCAACAAGGAAATGCATAAAATATTGAAAACACTATATTTATTATAATACCAACTTTATTATAGAAGAATGCAGTAATAAAATTATATTTTATAACGACCAAGCAAAGGCATTGCAAATGAATTTTAATTACATATTATGGGGAGTAAGGAATTAAAAACATCAATTAGCTCATAAGTCGTATCATTTGGTTTTTACTGCTTTCACGCTCCAAATTTCATAAGTAGTCACCAATCATCGACTCATGGCAACTTTCCTGATATCTCTTCTACAGTAACTAGATGTTCTAATCAAATAGTTCACCTGGTTTTTCTGACAGTCTACCAAGATTCAGTCAGAAGAATTGCAAATAGTAGTACATACACTCTAGCTTAACTGGTGTGTTGTCTCACAGACTGCTGAACTGTTCAAGCAGTTCTCCAATAAAGGGCTTATACTTTTATAATTTGTGTTGCATAAATCCCATTGACACTTTTCTTGACGAATCCTAAGCTCTTGTCTCTATCACTTTAATTTTTCTGATAAAACCTAATATGTAGTCCAACGAAAACTCCAGCAATAATTTTTTGCTCCAATAAATTTCGAAAGAAATGATCTTTCGTATTTTTTAAAAGGTTTCACTTACGTTACTGTGTAACGCAAGTTATATTATTTTTTCTTTCTATCCTAGCTTGACATAATGATATTATTCTTTATCTCGGTTATCCAACAAACAAAAAAATAGAAGGTGCTTAGTCTACCCATTATCAATCAAAGCACATATCCTAATATCATTAATCGGTAAATGAATTCCACTTGTACATTCATGACCAAAGTTTTTGAAACTAATATATATATGTTTTTCTTCATTTGTTTCTAAACTTTATGTGATAGAAATAATGATCATAATATTAAGTGAAAGTGAACATTTAAACAAATAATTAAAAACACGTGCATTACTGCGCTGAATCCAAAAACACGCCCTGGTCTTGTAACGGTAGGGGACGTTTCAATCTCTGTAGCCTTGCTATTCGATCAAGTTTAAAATGATAACAGATAAAGGTTAATGAATGATGTTATGTAATTATAATCTATTTAGTAAGATTTTTGTTAAAAATAAATGTTGGAATCTTTTTCATTTCCAAAAATGTTTCTTTCCAAAAGAAACGCATGAAGCCCTAGTTGCTCTGAATCAAATTAGACTGAAATACAGAGATATGTTTTTCAAATGAACGCTAAAATTGCCTCCTGGTAAGGTCAAAGCTACAGCGTCATTTGCCTCCAGTACCAATCTCCCCTAGGATTGAAAAGACGCATGTGCGAAAACTTTACTCGCAAAGTGAGGACGAGAATTTTCGATAAACTGTCCCAAGTCAAATAGGGATGAGAAGAGGCCAGATCTAACCAAGGAAAACTGGATAGATAAGCTCTACGGATTTTCTTTCGGATGTGAAAAAAAACACTTTTATTCTAAATTTAGAAAATACAGATTTATTTTACCCGTTGTTCTGCATCATATGCAACCGTCTACGTTTGTAGGAAATACGAGCAATGGAGTAACAACAAGAAGTAACAACAAGGAAAGAAGGTACCCTAGGAGACCTTACGGTCTATTTAAAGAAAGTACTTTTGGACTAGCAATCCAGCGGGCACATGGCTGCTCAATTGTTTTGCGTCCCTAAACGGACACTTTTTAAGACCTTGTCTCGTCTTGACTTGAACTGGTCAACAGATTCACTGTTGACAACTTCCACTGGAAGTGCGTTCCACTTACCACAGATACTATAAGTGAAAAAATTTCCACACAGATTGCGGTTGTAACGCTTCAGTTCAAGTTTGAAGCCGTGATTACGCGTTTTGTTCTCACTCAGTGTGAAAATATCCCGGTAGTCAACATTGTCGAACCCACGAAGTATTTTGAAAACTTCGATGAGCTGACCACGCAGTCTACAGGTTTCCAGCGAGAACAGATTGAATTCCCTTAGTCTATGCTCATAACTTTTATGTCGGATAGAGGGAATCAGCTTGGTTTTATTGGCTTGTACACGTTCCAATCTCGCGATGTCCTTTCGCAATAAGGGACTCCAAAATTGTACGGCATACTCCAGGTGTGGTCGGAGAAGTAAGTTGTACAAGCACAGTACAATCTCCTGGTTTCGATAACCAAACTGGCGCTTAATATAGCCTAGCATCCTTTGGGCCTTTTTCTCCGCCTCAATGCACTGTTTCGAGAACTTGAGGTCACTAGTGATTGTTACACCCAAGTCCTCCTCAGTGTCAGTGGATTCAATTATAGTGCCCTTAAGGATATACTGAGATTGGGAGTTTCTGTGGCCGATATGCATCACTTTGCATTTCCCCACGTTAAAAGGCATTTGCCACGTGTCCGACCACTCCTCAATCTTCCAAAGATCTTCGTGCAGGTGGACAGTATTTCCATCCTTTGCAACGTTCATACCAAGCTTGGTATCGTCGGCAAATTTGGAAATCTTGGCAACCATGTCACCGTCCATGTCATCAACGTAGATGATGAATAGTAGTGGCCCCAGGACAGAACTTTGAGGCACCCCGCTAGTAACGGGCACCCACTCAGAAGACTGTCCGTTCACCACCACCCGTTGCCGTCTGCCACTTAGCCAGTTATCCACCCAGCCGGCTACCTTTCCATCTATGCCCAGCGCTCGCACTTTCCGGAGAAGGTGGCGGTGTGGTACCTTATCAAAGGCTTTTTAAAAGTCAAAGTAGACCACATCCACCGCCTTTCCCGATCGTGCTTACTGAAAACCAAGTGGAAGAATTCCACAAGGTTCGTCAGGCATGACCGTTGCCTTCGGAAGCCGTGCTGAGAATTCCTCAGTAGCAGGTTTGACTCTAAATACGACGTCACTTTGTCCACCATGATGGCAGAATGTGCTATTCTCTGACGAAGCTCCCTCCATCTTGCTTATAGTTTCTGGCCAATTCTTCGTTAGGCAGAGAAAATTGAAGCGCATTCAAGAGTCCTGAGCTGCTCTCAAAGTGAAGCATCTGGAGCTTTTTCAACTCTGGTGCTGTTTCTCATCTTAGGAAAGTTCAACGCTTACAATATATCCCAAGACCATTGCCATGAACTCAAAATGGTAGCAAACTCTGCCTCATCAGTACCTTTGCCCAACAATTAAGGACCATTTTCGTGATGATAACTGTACTTTCCAGCTTATTACAAAGTTTAAACTAAAAATTCTTGAAGGGAACTAAAATTAAACTTTCGGGAGCTTTGCCGGAATTCTTCCCTTTTGAATCAAATAGAGAATTTGTGGGTGATACCAAGCTGGTGGTATATCAACCGTTGATATCAAATTGTAAATATTTCTGGGTGCTGATTGAACAAAAAAGGAGCAATTTCAGTCAAGATTTCAAAATAAATTTGATCTCCAGCACTTCAACGAATTAAAGCATTTCTGAAGAACCATGATACAACCTTCTAAATATTTACTGCGCGCATCCATTGACTCTATATATTGAAAAATTTATTTTTCTCTAAGAAAAATACATATATTACGCCTTGAAATTATAATACAAACATACGAAAACAAAATGCATTTATGATTAGTTATATTATTTTCCTATAGGAAAAAATATATTAGTTTCAAATTTTTTGGCTATGCATGTACGGAATCATATTGGATGCCTTCAAACTACTTAACATCTGATATTTTGCAGAGTAAGAAATCCATCACTTTCTTATCTGATACAATAAAATACAAAAATTAATGTACTCTATTCGTGGAATAATATAAGATGACAAACTTATGATAAAAATATATTCTTACTATATTTTGCCCAATCATATTCAGTATGCTGGAATTATAAATATATTGACCAAATCAAGGGAAACGATTTTTTGTTGCGTAGTGTAATTAGAAAAAAATAAAATTTTGTGTTACAAATTGAGCTGACGGTAGACCTTTGGAGCTGTCGTAGGAAAGAGTGATATAATTTTTGAGCCACTAGGAAGAGGCGCAAAAGTTGCAGTCAAGGTCGTAAAATCATTATTATTAGAAGGTATAAAATAATTTAAGATGCTGAAATTCCAAGATATTGAGAAAGAGCTACCACATACATATGTGTTAAATATTTTCGTATAGCATATGTTGTCCTTCTTGAGTAGAAATAGAGAATTGTTTGCTGATATTTTGCATTCCTTGTATACGCATGTTTAAAAAAAACTTTGCTCTGCTAGTTTAGGAATATTCTCGAGTGATCTTTAGCGCGATCAAATTTTCATATTAATGAATATGTTCTCTTTTATTAGACAACATTCAACATATTACAGTGGAATATTTATTTGTTGTGCTACCTACATAATTATTGGGTTTATTAAATAGCGTAAGGTTTATTTAATGAACGTGATAATTTAAGTCCGATTGTTATACATAGAATTAGAAATAAATTGTCCAAGAAAATGAACTGCACGATATTAAAAGTATATTCTTGCTCAACATAGGTAAACCATGTTTTCTCTACAGGGAGAACGCTAAACGTTGTGAGCAGTAAAAAAAACAAATGTTGCGCATGCCATTTATGTAGTAAATTCATTTGCTGCTAATTTTTAACTTTAGAATATATTTTTTAGCAGATTTTTTACTTTGGCCATGCCCAATACTAACTATACCGCAAGAAAAAATTGTGCAAACGGCTGGAAAAATATTTCAGTGGAGCAAGAAGATTGTTTTGATGGTTTCAATTGGCTAAACAAGTAAATAGTCTGTGACCCATTCAAGCACCATCATAAACGTATAGTAATATATGCCCTCGACAAAACTTAACCGTCTTAGGTTGTTCTTGAAAGAGGAAACCTTTATACGTTGAAAGAAATAAAGTCTATAGGGCATCATTCTCCTTTAGGGTCGTAGATCGCGAGAAACCTACATAAATATAGATCTCGTTTAGACAGGACCATCCAAAGGAGTTTTACTAAGAGCAGTCATTTTTGGCGTTAAATCTTTAGGTGCAACCAACACAAACGATTGATTGTTTAATACCGACATATGGCCATAAAGATAGTTGTTGGAAATTCAATAAAACCCGTATATTTTTTGCAGACTACCTTATTCCTAATCAACTATCCCTGCCATAACTTTTGTTAACTTAGCTCTGAAGATTAAACAGATTCAGAAAATAAAATATTTTCACGCAAGATCCTAAATGAATATAGGATTAAGTATATAACTTACAGATACATCCAGCACATATTTTAGTGACTAGAAAGCATTAAATTTGGTAGAAATACTGAATAAAATTACTTCACAAGCTGGTTTATATAAGAGGAGCAAAAAATCTGAGATTTCCTCGAATATAAATTTAGTTCAGGAAAGTTCAGCATAACTCTAATGAATATAATTAACCTACAACAAAATACTTAATTAAAGCCTCAAAAAAAAATAAATAATAGAAATTAATATAAATACATCACGTGCATAAAAAGTAAATGCACAGTAATGGTTGATTGCTAAACAACTCTAACAAAAAGAACTTGGTTAAATTAGCTGAAGTTACAATATGAAATATTATATAAAATAAGATGAGAAATTAGTCTCCTAAAATAGAGCGAAATCAAATAACCGGCCTTTAATAAAACAAGGACAATCAAAGATCCATAATTAAAGCAAAGGAAAACAAGCGCTCGTAAATAACCTAAGGAAAAAACACGCATCTTAAATTAAGCAAACAGTCAAACTTCCTCAATTAAAGCACGAATAAACAAGTGCTTCAAGTGTCTTAACAATTCGCCTAAAATGCAATTTGTCTAAATCAATTTCCTAGAATATTTTTCTAAAATTAATGGGTCTAATAACATTTTTTCTAAAATCCTTTTCCTGAAATACAATTTATCTTAAAACCATTTGTCTAAAAGACAATTTGACTAAAAAATGAAAATAACTAGAAAGCTATTTTTCTGCGTGATAAATTTGGGGTATTGGAGGAAAGATTAAAATTTTGTTTCTTTTTTTTTAAATATACTGCAATAAAATCTTTAATCAAAAGAGCTCATATAGATCAAATTTTAAAAGTTGTTTCCCGTTGTCTTTTCCTGCTGCTACCTCTTGTTAAGCGTATGGAAATTGATGTATGCCTAGTTCGTGTTTGGTGTAGTATTTTAAACTTGGATTTACCTTTGATAGTCAGCTTTCGTCTAAAACTCTCGATAACCTTGGTTAAATTTTTTCTTACAGTTTTCTCAAAATCTTTACCACATTTGCAGAAACATTCCTCAAATGTTTTTATACCACTCTCTACGTTTTCATTACCCTAAATCTTTTTTAATATAAGTCAATTTTTCTAAGATCCTCCTCGCCTCCATCTCCAACCCGTCTAAAATAGTTCACATATTATATCCTTCCTCAAAGAATTGCACTGGCTCTTTATACCATAGGAAATCGTGTTAAAGTTTACTTTTTTTACGTGCAAACCTTACGAAAAACTGATTCCTTTAACCCATCTCCTTCAGTAAGCATTTGGCACCGAATCTGAGCCTTATATTCTAATTATGTGCAATTCGTACATACATTTATATCGTATTCTATGCTACATCGGTGACCATGACTCTACAATCTACCTCCTAAGACCCCTTCTCTTTATATTTTTCTTTAACAGTTAGGGTTGTAATGAATTGCAAAGAAAGTTCACTTACTGACATCAATAATCTTGGACAGTTAATAAAGGATAAGAAAAAGTCAAACTGTTTAAAAAATTGCCTGAATATGTAAATTAAATTATGCAACGAATCTGGTATGAAGTTAATGCTGCCAAATGCGCAGCATTTGGCAGCATTAAGCTTCGTACCATAAATACTATATAAATACTATCTCAGTGATACCGAGATTATAGAAGTGAAAAGAGCAGGGCAATCTAGGAGTTAAAGTAGATAATAAATTAAATTTAGCCAGGCAATGTGTTCAAATTCTAACTCAAGGAACATGAATGAATGCGTCCCAACGGGTCATTCAGAGACGATGTTAAAAATATACGTGTCATTTGTCAAACCTATATTATATTATGCTGCTTCATCTTGGCCTCCAAAATTAAGTACAGATATAAATAATAGGTAAAGCAAAGCGTCGCTTTATAAAAATGATAAGGCCGATCAAACTCCCTAGCTACAATAAAGGGCCTAAAAAATTCTTTTTTGTCAAACATAAAAGGAAAAGGGAAGAACAAATAGAAACATATCAATTATTGATGAATTTTTCCCATACTGGAGAAAACCCCTCTACTTTGACAATCCTGACAGCGACCCGAGGATATGAAAAAACGATGAAGCAGTGGAAATTTAAAACATCAACGAGAAAATTTGCCCTCAACATTCCTATCATTCAATTCTTGGACATCTACATAGTCAGGTCTTCAAATATTTACATTATGGAGACTAAATTCCATAAATAATTAAAAGAATATAAAGTTAAAATAGCTTGCAAATTTTAAAGGGAGTTCCACCCAAATTAGCCTTATTCTAAGTAGGGCTTTACATGTTTGAGCTTTAATGACTTTCTGTAGGTGCAATAAATTGTTTTTATATGTGATTGATTTAATTACTGAAAACGAAAATGTGTAAGTAGAACTGAAGTTCACGAAACGTGTTAACATTTTTATTTAAATCAAGTTCCCAAATTTGATATATTTAAATCCTATGTGAAGGTTTTATTTTGGGAGTATTTTTTCGTCCAACGCTTTATGGGGTTTCACGCCTCATTTAAAAAAAGGAAGCTGCATATAGATTTTTAACAACTCATATGTAGCAGCCTGTCCCATCCTCGAGGAATTCTATATCACGTCACCGAAGCTAGAAAAGTCGAAAATATATCTCTCTTTATCTCCCCGGATACGGAAATAGAATAAATTTTCATGGCTGAACCTGTAATTTTGGAATTTCTTGACTAGCGATGATTTCAAGGGGATTTGTGAATCGATTAACTTCTGCCTTATTTTGCCTCATGTCATTTACTCCTTACTTACTAACACTTCGATCTGAACCTGTTGCCTATCTCCACTACCTTGCTTTTCCCATCCGCGCACTTTGTGTGTTTTGATTTTTAACTTAGTCTTGCTAGAATTCCATTTCGGGAAGTAGCAGCGGCTTTACCAAATCCTTTTACTTCTTTTTATCCTCATTTACGTGACTTTCTAAGTCTGAAAGATTTTAAAATTCATGAAGACCATGTGATATTTTCTATCAATATGGAGAGAAGAATCTTACATTTCTTTGCTGGTGGTCTCATGGAAATGTGATGTATATCAGTATTATTAGGTTGAGAAATAAGTTCTTCGTTTTTTCATGTTGTGTTGATTTAAGTTTTATTGACGTGATTTTTGCACATATTAAGAAACAATAATAAATAATGAAAGCAAAATTTGCAAAGGTTAGGCTACGTGTCTTAACAGCGTAGACTATTAGGCTTTTGCTTAGGCTACGTCTTATAGTTGAGTAATAAGTCATTGCAGTTTATTTAAAAGTTGTGTTAATTTAACTTTTCTTCTGTACCCTCAAAATGGAATGCCAAGTTGAAAGAAAGGCGCATTTTCGACACTTGTTGTTATTCATTTTCAATCGAGATGGAAACAATGCAAACGCAGCCAAAGCTCTTCGCAATAATTGTGCTGTGTTCGGAGAAAGTGCTTTATCAGAAAGGAAAGCTCAATGGTGGTTTTCACGTTTCAAAAACGGTCATTTCAATCTTAATGACGAAGAACGCTCTGGTCGCCCCATTAAGTTGGATAAGGATCAATTGAACGACATTTTTTATGAGAATCCTCGTCAATCGACTAGAGAATTCGCTGTATAATTGGGGTGTGATCAGAAAACTCTAGTGAATCACCTTCATTCGATTGAAAAAGTTAAAAAAACTCGGTGCATGAGTTCCGCACGCTTTGAGCGAAAACAACAAACTTCAACTCTCCACGATTGCCGCAGGTTTGCTTGTTCATCACAAGGTTACTCGTGGATATAAGGACAGATATCCTTACTGCATCACAACTGGCGGCGAAAAGTGGTGTGTTTATGTCAACATGAACCATCGAAAAAATGGCTTAGCCCCAATACAAAACCACTTCCGCGATTAAAGCAATGACTTCATCAGCAAAAGACGATGCTGTGTGTGTGAGGGGGATTATGAAGGCATCATTCTTTACGAGATCCTTGCGAACAACGAGATTGTCAATGCAGAACTCTACGTTACAAAAATGTATTGACTCGCCCAGCTATTCGTGAAAAGCGACCTCATCGACTTTATGGAGTCCTTGTGCAACACGGCAATGCTCGTTCTCACATTGCCAATATGACAAAAGAAGCCATCCAAACGCTTAACTGGGAAATCCTTCCCCATCCTGAATATTCGCCAGACTTGGCTCCATCGGATTTCCATCTGTTCCTATCGCTCTCCAACAATTTGCGCGGCGTTTTGTTCAATACTGAAATGTAATTACGAACCTGGTTAGACGAATTCTTCAAGTCAAAATCTAGATATTTTTATTGCAGAGCCTTCGAAAAACTAGTTAAACGTTGGGAAGAAGTCATAAATAACAACGGAGAATACATTATTGATTAAATTGCATAGTGTTATCAATTGAAAATTAAGTTTTTTCTAAAATGGTTAATTGAAATGAATAAATTTGATAAAACCGCAAGAACTTATTCCTCAACCAAATATATTAATAATCTCAAGGTAATCACCTTCCTAACATCACCCGCTCCTATGCCAGGGACGTCAAACACGCGGGCCCTTAACATTTTCATGCGGCCCACTTAGTTTCATATCATTGAAGGGTGGCAGTTGGTGTCTCTTTACACTGCAAAGGGTTGGTTGTGACAAGCTTAAAACATGTACAAGAGCCACGCCGGTTAGAAGGGATGCCCGATTAGGCTACAAATGATCAGTATTTGGGCTGATTAAAGAAACTGTGGGCTATTCTTTTGTCATTTGGGTTACTTTTATTTTAAATAAATAATAAAAATTGCTGTGTTGGGCCACTTTAACATATAATCGGCTCCTTTTTATTAAATTTTCAAACTCATATATGGTAACCCTACGACGGGTCTTGCTCCATCATTTTGATTGTTTCAGTTTCAAACCTTTTGCCGTCGGATTAATATTGAGGGGTTTATTTCATGACCTTTTTACAATGTCAAGTGATAGTGAATTCAATGGTAGTGAAGATAGTAACTTCGAACCCATGGAGAGTGATTTAGAATAAGATTACAGTAGTATATGTAATGCTCTTAATCATAATGATAAAAAAGAGGAACTTGTGTATTTATCAGGCGGATGGAAAATAGAGTCAGACATTTTCAATGATTCTAGGCTAAGCTAAGTCTAATGCCAATGATTCATGCGGAGGGGGCTAATTTATTCTTTATTTATTACGTAATACATTTAAGTTCAAACATATTCGACATATATTCGTAAATATTTAATCAACTTATTTATATTTTTAATTACGCATCATCTGGTCACGGCATCTAATACTAAGAAGAGAAAAATAACAGAAGAAAAGAGAAAATTTAATATCCTATAGACAAAAAAATATTTCGTAATTGATACATGAAATAATATTATCTGCCTCATATGTAATGATAAAATTGCCGTAAGCATGGAATATAATAATAAACGTCCGTATGCTGCTAAAAATGAGTCACAATACAATGAATTAAACGAAGAAAGAAGTAGGATGAAAATAGGTGAATTGAAGAAGATGTTTAGTCCACAACAAAACATTCTCAAAAACTTGTTGTGAAAACTGATACATGTAAATAGTTAGTTATTTAATAGCTGAAAATTTGGCTCAATGAAACGAATCTATCACAGTAGACAATTGGTAGAAGAATTGATTACTTGATTACACGAGTGTGTCTGATTCGGAGACGACAGAATGCAACCTGAAGCCGCCACGGCATTGGGGGATAGGTCCATGGGAACAGTCGCGGCCAATGGCACGCTACTTTAAGTTCCCTTCGACCGTCTCCCATCTTCTTTGCCAAGCAGTCCGGAGAGCTGCCCGTATTTCTGCCATGTAGTGTGTGTGAAGAAGAGCAAAACGCTGGTCCGGTCGCAGAGTCCTCGCGGACTCTTTGGCGCCCTCATCGGCGCGCTCATTCCCCGCAATTCCTACATGTCCAGGAACCCAGCAGAAGATAATCTTGAAATCTGCCCGGCTCGCAAAAACCGTGGCATCACGGATATCGCGAACTAGGGGATGTGGAGATTCCAATGCCCCAAGAGCACTCAGGGTGCTTTGTGAGTCGCTATAGATCACAATCCGGTCTCCGAACCAGGCACGTCGCGTAATCTCCCGTACCGAGTGGTATATTGCCACCAGCTCGGCCGTGAAGACAGACGCAGCGCCTGGTAGAGCCCCGCTGACTTCAAACAGAGGGGATACGGCGTGAAGCCGACCCCCTCTTGGGACTTGGAGCCATCCGTATACACTAGCACGGTTCCAGGGTGACACGATGTGTGCTCCAAAAAGGTCGAACGCAATACTCCCGGCGCAGTACAAGCTTTGGGAGCAGAGGCGTGGCGAAAAATAGCCAAATGTGGTACCCTCCAGGGTGGCGTCCTGGGCAGAACCAGGGGCGCCACCGGCCCGAGAGCTATATCTACCTCTCGAAGGAGATTCCTTGCCCTAAACCCAAAGGGCTTAGGGTATGACTGGCGTCTTTCGGCGGCATAGGCACCATCGAGATCAGCTGCGGATGCAGTGAGAGCTGTTGGCGACTGAGAAAGGCGCCGGGCTCGCGCGTACAGGCGAGTCATGCACTGCACGCGGCGCAGAGCGAATGGCATCTCCCCAGAATCGAACAACAGGCTCTCAATGGGTGAAGTGCGGAAGGCACCGGTCGCAAGGCAAAGGCCGTTGTGGTGGATCGAATCCACCTTCCGCAATAAACGCTCAGGTGCGGACGCATAATACTCGCATCCGTAGTTGAGCTTCGAACGAACAAAGGATCGATAAAAAAGTAGGGCAGTAGCCCTATCAGCGCCCCAAGCGCTGAACGTCACGGAACGGAAAATGTCCATGGCGCGGGTACAAGAGACCCTAAGGCTGTGAATATGAGCCTCCCAGGTAAGGCGTCGGTTGAATACAAGACCAAGGAAACGGTGCGACTCAACCACATCCAGGCGCACCCCATTAAGAAACAAATCTGGGTCGGGGTGAAGCCATGGATGGCGGCAGAAGTGCACCACCTTAGTCTTGGCCCCCAAAAATGAAACCTGTGCGCTTTGGCATAGCAAGAGACGCGGTTCCATTTTTGTTGGAGTCGACGCTCCAGAGTTTGCATCTGGGCCGCGCCAAAAGAGATCGAAAGGTCGTCCACGTAGAGCGTAGCGAGAACATCTTCCGGCAGCACCGAGGTGATGCCGTTGATGCTCAGGGCAAAGAGTGTGACACTGAGGACACTTCCCTGCAGGATCCCTCTTCCTGTTTCTTTGGGCCGGAGAGGGCTCCCCCCACCCGTACGCGGAATCGATGATCTCGCAAAAATTCAAATATAAACATTAGGAGGCGTCTCCTCGCCCCCATCGTGTGGAGAGTCTCCATGATACCGTATTGCCATGCGGTGTCATAGGCCTTCTCCAGATCGAAAAACACCGTGGCGTAGTGCTGTCTACGAAGGAAAGCCTCGCAGACGGCATTTTCCAGTCGGAGCAGAGCACAGGACGTGGAGTGAAACTTGCGGAAGCCGCACTGTGCGGAAGATAGATGCCCTCCGCTGTCCAGGAAAAAGGCTAATCTAACATTTACCAATTTCTCCATCAACTTAAACACGCAAGAGGTTAGAGAGATTGGGCGGAAACCGGTCGGAGTAGAGTGATCTCTCCCCGGTTTGCGAAAGGCAAGCACAGTAGCGATTCGCCAGGAGTCTGGGAGAAGACCTTCCACCCAGATCCTGTTGAACAGATCTAACAAAAAGGGCATGCCTCACTCACCCATGTGTCGAAGCATGGCGTACGGGACATCGTCCTGACTATGGGCAGTGTCCACGCACGAAGCGAGAGCGGAATGCAACTCACTCACAGTAAACCTGACGTTGAAGGGTTCTCCGCCTCTGGAGGTAAAGTCCAGCTGGCGGCCTTCCGCGACATCACGACGTGCATTGAATGCTGGCGGAGCAGCATTACGGCTATAGAATGAGGAAAAAGCGGTTGCTAAGGATTCCGCCACGGATGCGGTGTCTGAGATTACGGTCCCATTCTCCTGGAGAAAGGCAGGGGAAGCCTGCGAGAACTTGCCCCGAATCCTTTTGACTCGCCTTTCCCCCTCAGCTAAAGGAGTCTTCCAGTTAAGTGAAGACACGTATGCCAGCTAAGCAGAGCCGCGGGCGTGCTTCGAAATATACCATAAACTAGCCCTAGTTCGACGAAATTCAGCGACCGTGAAATCGTTTGGGCGGCGCTTATAGCGCATGTAGGCATAACGCTTCTGTTTGAGGGCCGTCTCACACTCGGCCGACCACCATGGGAGTGGTCAGCGTGCAAAACGGCCAGACGTCCTAGGAATAGATTTCTGGCCCACAGCGATGAGGTTGCCGGAAAAAAACTCAACGGCCTCATCTACCGACCTAAACTCCCCGACTGAGATAGAGAATTCAGTCATTTCCTGAAATGCAGGCCACCGCGCCTGCGCCAAGCACAACCGAGGGGGTCTCTCAGGCGGCAGTAGCCCTGAAAATGATATTTGAATGGGAAAGTGATCACTACCATGGAGGTCATCGACCACCCCCCAATCAAAATCAGGCTGTGCATCCAAAGAGCACAAAGATAGGTCAAGGCAAGAAAATGAAGCGGTCTTCGGACAGTGATGCGTTAACTCATCTACGTTTAGGACACCCATCTCAAGCTCTTCGATCAGATCAGCAAGGACTTGTCCCCTGGGATTAATGGAGTAATCTCCACAGAGAGGATGCCTGCCGTTCAGATCTCCAAGCAAGAGATAGGGCCTCGGCAACCGTGCCACGACGCGGCGGAAGTCCCCCGCATCGAAGTCAGCTGATGGTGGAATGTACGCAGAAATGATAGTATACCTTTACAGGTGCAGCTGCACAGCCACTGCCTGAAAGGATGTATCTAAAGAGAAAGGAAGAACGGAGACATCATGCCGGGTGTAAACCGCGCATCCCCCAGCCCGGCCACCTCCCGGTGGTGGGGTTGCAAGACCCATATACCCCAGGAGGGCAGGCAGGGGGCACGCGCCTAGCATGGTCTCCTGCAAAAATATAGCTAACTGGGAACGGGACGAGACGAGCCTCCGCAGCTCCTCCCAGTTGGCTCCGAGTCCACGGCAATTCCAATGAAGGAATATGCCTCCAGGCCTAGCTCGGAGGAAACGCGGGGGCCCTCCTCGAACTGAAGACCCTCACGGGAATGGCCGTACGCTTCCCGGGGGCAGAACCCTGGGCGCTGTTGGACGGACAAAGTGCTGAAGGCGCTGTCGCCTTCGAGAACTTATTGGTAGAGGTTGGGCAGGCCATGCGAGTCTTTTCCTCCCTCCGCCTCGAAACCTTAGGCGGGCGTTGCGGCTTCGGAGGCGGGGGGCCCTCTTTTCGAGGAACCACCGTCTCCGAGCTACTCGATCTACCTAGGGGCGTGGGCGAAGAATCCGAAGCTCCTCTGTTGCTGTGCTCCTTTCGGGGGACAGCTTAAGAAACCCCCGAAGATGGCCTAGCGACCATCTTCAGGGGTGTTGCCTCCTGTGAGTCTAACAACTCGGTGGATGCGCGTGGCCGTTTCGCCTTACGGGAAACGGTCACGCTGGGAGAAAAGGGGAAAGCCCTGGTTTTAGCCGGGGCTGGGTATGAACCCTTTTTGCCGCCAGCTTTACCAGGGGAGCGCCCAGTTTGGGTAGAGCCCACAGAAGGGCTCCAAATGGGCGCTGAAACAACCGTGTTCGTTGGTTTGGATGGGCCAGGAGCAGAGGGTGCCTTTCTAACTATTGAGGCATAGGACGTCCCAGGCAGAGCCGGGCACGCAAGGACCAAGTCCTTAGCCTCACGGAATGAGAGTGAATCCTGGGCCTGAACGGCTAGGATTTCTTTCTCAAGGAGATATGCACCACATTGCTTCGAATAAACGGGGTGCGGCTCTCCGCAATTGACACACTTGGCCACACATGATTTGGACTTATCGTGTGCGACCTTGGAGCAATTTACATAGACTTCGGGTGACCCTGACTTTGCACGTCTACATGAGCGATTCATATGGCCGAAGCGGTGACAGTAATAGCACCACCGCGGGAGTGGCACGAATTCTTTCACGCGGTAGCGGTACCAACCAGCACGCACCGACTCAGCGAGCTTGTCACAGTCGAACGTGACGAAGAGTGTAGGGTTGGGTTTCGAGGCCCCTTCCTGTTTTCTCATCACACGTTCGACCTTGAACGCCCCATGGTCGGTCAGCTCTAGGGTGATGTCCTCAATAGAGTAGTCAACGAGTTCCCTCGCATAAACTACTCCTTTCACAAAGTTCATGGTAGAGTGCGGCGTCACACTCACCGTAGGGCCATGAAGTGTCCGAAGAGCACTTATCTTGGCCGTCTTGGCGGGATTCGCCGCATTCGCCAGAGGGCTCATGTCCTAGAAACGGGTCACCTTCGGCTCTCTACCAATTGCACTAGCTAATCCTCTTCTCTGATGGATTATGTTGCCCTTGGACAACAGGGTGCCCTTAGTAGAGTGAATAACGAGGAAGCGTTTGAAGCCAGCGGGCTTAAAAACGCCAGGTAACCTCTGAATGAGGGGTTCCGATGTCATCGAGGCTCCGCCCTGTGCACTTTTGTTCTTAGTCAGGGGCTCCGCAACCGGGGGGGGCAGAGGGGCTGGATGTGCCGGTCTTGGCTTGGTCTCTTGCCGAAGTAGTTTCAGACCCATCCGTCCCCACAGCCCACGTGGATGGAGAGGAGCCCCGAGTCTTCTTAGTCTTTTTCGTCCTTTTAGTCCTTTTCTTTTTTTGAGAGGAGGGCAGGGAATGAACCCGCTTCTCACCTCCACCGGTAGAAGCCCCTAGGCCAGATGGCCCGGCCTCTGCCAGGTCCTTCTCCGAAATGGAGAAGGTCCTGGTGGTCACAGGGGTATCATCCGGAGGAGATCCCTCCCCTCCCTGTACTGCCTTAGAATCCCCAGCTATTTGATGAGGACCTTGCATAGGGGCGGATTCAGGTTCGGTGCTTGGCGCCGAGTTTAGATTCCCCCCCATAGAAAGCCCTACCGTCTGAGGCTTGGTTTCCTCAAGGACCATGTCTATCATAGGAGGGGCCTTCAGTTGGCCATCCCCTCCCAGGACATCGCACGTCCCCTTGGCAGCGTCACCAGTCTTTTGTGGGGAGGCACAGGCCTTGACCCCGGCAAGGTTCAAGATTCTTGCCAGCAGGTCTTTTGAGGGAAGCGACCGAAGTGTCTTGGCTTCCCTCTCCCCCCTAAGTGGGTTTGCCCTACCAAGCCGCTTCGATGGGAAGCGGCTGGCTAAGGGCTGCCTAATGGCTTTCTTGGCAGTCCCCTAGGAAAGAAAAGAGGGGACTCCTGCTGGAAAAAGGGAGGTGCCCGAAAGCACCTCCAGAGAAGGGGGTGAGGGGAAGTCCCCTACACCCGTAAGTAAAGGAGAGGAGTAAGCCTTCTCTCCGGTTCAAGAGATATGGAGGGTCCTTTGCGCAAGCACAGGGGGGGAGCCTCCATTTTTTCTGTGGAGCTGCCCGAGAGCGGCTCCGTCGTTTCTACAGGGGGAGTTAAAGGGTTTTTTTTGGTTGGACTCATCATTGGGCATGGTGACCCTCTTTTTATTACGGGATGCAACCGCTCATCACCTCTCGCACTGCAAGAGGTGCTTACATGCCTGGCAGAGCGAGGCGCCGCGATTTAGGATCAACCCTCCCGCCTGGTGGCCTGGCAGTCCATCGGCATGGCGGCTCCACCTTAGACGTGGCGTAAAAATGGATAGAATGTGAAGAGGAGAGGAAAAGGGATGTAAGAAAGGTATGGGTGGGGAAGAAGCAGGTTGTTAAAAACCCCCCATCCCGAACCGGAGCTCAGGGGTTAGGGAACATTGTCCCCTCCCCCCTCAGCCCCGATCCAGGACGGTTGGCTTGAGAAGAAGGTCAGCATCTACCCGGGGAAATTAGAGGCTTGCCATTGAAAGTTGTGGGAGAGGTTTTATGAAAAGCGACGAAGTAGGGGAGAAATACAGGCTATCTGAAGGAAGGATGAGTGGCTAAGCTAGGGCCGGACGGAGCGCTGAATCCCGTCAGCGCGGCGGCCAGGATGGCAAATCGCTGCGCCCCTTACGGGGTAATATTTTGAAGAAATGTTGGACTTATGTCCTATAAAGGGTACAATAACTGGTTGGGACATAATTGAGCATGTTATTTTATCATTAGAAAAGTTCAATGTTCATAGAAATAAAATTAATTCGATTACAACTGATGGTGCCCCTGCATTAATTGGTAAAAACAATGGGTTTATTACTATATTCAAATAAACGGTTGATCATAATATACTCAAATACCATTGCTTGATTCATGAACAGTAATTATGTGCTCAGAAATTCAATATGAAACAGTTGATGACAGATATTGTGAAAATTGTTAATTTTATCCAAGTTTGAGAACATACTTGGAAGAAGTTGGTAGTGAGTATGAAGACGTTATTTATTTTTCAAAAGTAAGATGGCTCAGTAAAGCAGCAACTTGGAAAGAATTTCAATTAATGTTGCCTGCAATAAAACAGTTCATGCAAAACAAAAAGCAAAATGTAGATTTTTTAGAAAATGAAGAACGGTTTAATGCTTTATCCTTCTTAATAGATATCACTGAAATGTTAGCTGAACTTGATTTCCATTTACAAGTAGAAGACTAGTTATGTTGCTCAATGTTTGAGCGATTAACAAGTTTTACTAAGAAGTTAGAACTTTTCATAACAAAAGTGAAAGCTGGTGAAATTGTACATTTTAAAAGTTTATCTAAAGGACAAGAAGATTTTATAACCAAATTTTCTGACTTTAGAAAAATAGAGCCTGAATTAAAATTGTTTAATGATCGATTTTCATTAAATTATATGGAAGCACCAGCCAAATAAATCTTAGTTAGAACTCATCGAGCTTCAAAGTAGAGAATCTTTGAAAACTTATCATAGAGAACTTGCCCTTCTTGAATTTTACAAATAAGTGCCTTTTTCAATGAATTTAATCAAATTGCCAATTTATCTAGAAAACTATTATGCATGTGGGGTAGTACATACGAGTACTGCTGTGAACAATTGAATTAACATGACAATAGTAGAATATTTTGTTTGTATTTATATTTGTTATTAAATAAATTATTGACTATATTTTTAACTTCTTATAAGTTTATATTTAACTCCCTCTGTGGCTCGGTGAATCTACTTAAATATATAAGTTGGCCCATTAGGAAAAAAGGTTGGACATCCTGAGCAAAATTTCTAGAGCGATTTCCCTTTATTAAAATAGTTTCAAATATATGATAAATAGGTAAATAAAATTTGCATGGTTCCTAAAGGCATGCATTTAATATATCTTTTAAGATTTCATATGATGCAATTGTAAATTCCAGAAGTTATATAAAATAAACTAATAAAATAAGATATTGACAAGTGCAAAATAAGAAAACGATTATTCACAGAATTGTAGAGCGAGAAAATACCATAGAAACAAAACAAAATTTGAGAACGATGAAACTTAAAACACTTAATATGACGAATTCAATCCGTTTTTTTCTATTAATTCCGAGTAACGATGATCACAACACCTCACCAGTCTCTTACAAAATTTTATTGATATTTTGTTCCATTCTTTCTCCATTTTTGTCATAAATCTGTCAGAATTGAAGGCTGCTGATCAAGAACTTTGTCTACAATAATCTTTCAGAGGTTTTTAATTGAATTCTGGTCCGAAATCTGAGCAGGCCATTTCATTACTTCAATATCTTCTTGTTGAAAAAGTATTTTGCTCGATATGCAGGAGGGAATGGCGCGTTGTCTTGCATAAAACTTCTGGCTGGTTCATAGATGCTCGGAATGAAGGTATGTAATGTTGAAGTACGAGGTTTGATACACATTTGCATTGACCGTTTTAACTATTCGGACCACCGGACAAACTCCTGCTGACTGACAGAAACATCCCCATACCATGAATTTGACTCATCTATGCTTGCTAGTCTTTTTAAATGCATTTATTTTCAATTCTGTCACCTCTAGCGCGTGTATAAAAGCGACTGCAATCAGATCCAATTAAATTAATTTTACATTCGTGGCTGACCTGAATTCTCTCCCAATCATCATCCCTCCGAACAACACTAGCTTCCTTATATTTGAGGCATGCCTTCTGATTGTTCTTACAGATGATTAGTTTGGTAGCTAGAGAACGAGTTTGTAAGCAAAATGTATTGAGGAGATGGGACCCTGTGAAACGCTCACATTTTTCCACAATTGTTCTTAATTTTTTTAGACATTGATGCTGCAGTCTCGAAGGAATCGTTCATAGATAAGCGCATAATAGCTCTGTTTCTCTGACGGTGGTTTTTAAGGGTCGTCCTACTTTTCCAGGAGATATATAGGTTTTACTTTGATTGTAAGAGTTCAGAACGTGTGAAATCACTCTCATATACATTATTCCCTCGCTTAAATTCGCAAAAGCGTGCTCCTTGAATCCTTCAAGCAAACAATTGTCTGACGGAGCTAAAGAGTCAGTTTCACGCGTTTTTAGCATCTTTAGAGAGTAAGTACAAAAATGATGACGTTTGTAAAGGAATTCCTTACTAATATAAATGTTTCCAGATGATTTTAAAATTTCTAGAATGTACATAAAATAATTGTTCTCTTATTTTGCACGTGTCAATATTTTATTTTGTTAGTATATTTAGAATAAATAATTTCTTGAACATACGATTTTACCCAATTAAATATTTAAAAATTATATTAAATGTATGCGTTCATGCACCATGGAGATGTCATTTACTTGCTCATCTTATTTTAATTAAAGAAAAATCGTTCTTTTATTTTGAGGCCACTCTTGTCTCCTAAGATTTTAAGAGCTTCTTATTCGGCAAATATATATAATTTTTCAGTAAACAGATCACGTTCAAATCTTTAGAACCAAATTTTAAGGAGTCTTATATTTATACTCTTCAGTATACGCATTTGCCTGGTCTCACTTTATAATGGGCAAATATTTAGAAGAAGAATTTCACGATAAGGGAATAGAAATGAGAAGAGTTTAATGAGAACACACGAATTTTGAGTTTTGGAATAAATATGGCTAAGCATCCGATGTAATAAATATGAAAGAACTTTGGTTTTCTTCTTCTATTTTTGATGGAGAAGAAAAATTAGTCCAAAAGCAGTTGAGAAATTTGTACTTTCATATCATTTAAATCAGATGGTCGAAAGGAATAAAAGGCATTCGGATAAAGTTAAACGTTGGGAAAATATTTTTAAGTAAATATCTTAGAAAGTAATTAAAACTTTAAAGAAATTATCATAAATTCAATAAATATATACACACATTATAGCATAAAACTTAAAATAAAAGAGGATACCTACAGTTAAAAATGATTTGAAATTGACGATTATGTTTTTTAAATGTTTGCAATTAGTAGAACTTTTTATTATTTGATCCCTCATTAAAATACTCCTCGGATAATGGAAAGTAAGCTACTTTTCTAATTCAGCTGCAATTCAGATTTAGCGGTAGTTACTGAAAAGCCAAACAAATAATCTGTAGAGATATACGAGTTAACCGAGGCAGTTAAGAAGTTGCGGGTATATATATATATATAAAAGAGGATACCTACAGTTAAAAATGATTTGAAATTGACGATTATGTTTTTTAAATGTTTGCAATTAGTAGAACTTTTTATTATTTGATCCCTCATTAAAATACTCCTCGGATAATGGAAAGTAAGCTACTTTTCTAATTCAGCTGCAATTCAGATTTAGCGGTAGTTACTGAAAAGCCAAACAAATAATCTGTAGAGATATACGAGTTAACCGAGGCAGTTAAATAGTTGCGGGTATATATATATATATATATATATATATATATATATATATATATATATATATATAATTATATATATATATATATCGAGGTCTTCCACATGGCAAAGAAAAACAATGAAAGAAAAACAAAACCCACCTGGGCTTCTCTAAGCCGCACTACCCAATCTCAGATAACATACAAGTACGATAAAAATGGTAAATTTAGGAGACAGTTATTCCTGACGTCTACTCAAAAAGCTTACCCTCCAATAATGTATTTATAAACAAACAGGTCAAAAATCCAAACTCTCGATCTCGTATTACGCTCTCCCAGAGCTATACGACGCCAAGCAGTTTCCCTAAGTCCAAAATGTCTAGGAAGAGAAATAGCCTACGCCGAAAGGCCAGGGCACCATCGGATCTCCCTTTGCTATCCCCCTCCCCCTTCCATTACCTCAGGAGAAAAAGAAGACATTTCTCGTTTCGTCACGAAATCGATAAGAACTTGCCCGGATAGAATTTCCCTAGCAAGTCAAGAAGGACTTTCATTTTGGAAGCGCAATACCAGATTGCACCAAGCATGATCGGTACAGTTCGATTACCAAAGATCGTCAAGTGATCTTACCCTATCTGAGTTTGACACCCCAAACTATATAGATTTCTCACCCAAGAGAGAAGCTATATCAGCCAAACTAAATCGCTAGAAAATCATACAGCCATCCTTAAGCCTAGTCTGAGAAAACCTTTTAAGGGTCATAAACGCCCAACGCGTCGCCCCTTCAATCGGCGTTTTGTTTTGATTCCTTCTCCTCCGCCGACTCGAAACTCCACGTAACATCACTCGTTGACCCCTCGTTCGGAGTAACTTCCTCTATTAAGAAGCAAATAAACTACACTCACGACGCCTCCCGGACTATATTCAAATAAAGGTATTTCGTTTGGATTCCTGGGTAAACCGCACTACCTTATGTGAGTAATCAATTCAATTTTAATGTCCCGGTGCGTTTAACGTAGATTATTTGTATATCTTAAAGACGATTTTTTTTAAAGTAAATTGTTCTCATTTAAAGCAACCAGAAACTGAGTGTAGGTAACGGGACTTAAGAACCATTTTTAAGTTGTATTTTGCACGTGTATATATTAGTTTTGTTTTATTTGATTAATGTACAGTAGAGGTCTATTATGGTTGATGTGTTTAAATTGTCCTTGAACAAGTCGGGTTGGCATTATTTAGCATATTAAAGCGAGAACTCCCCTTTAAATACATTCAATAGAATAAAAATAAGAAAAGCGCTCTTAAAGATCGATCCTGAAGCGAACACTGGAAGTACAAACGTAAGACCCATTTTATTAATCATAATAAAAATAAAAACAATAATCTCCGCTAACCTACGACATAATTCTACTTCAAATATATGTATCTGGTTTAAAAATATGTTACCATGCAAAGAAACCCTTAAATTTAGATAAATAAAAAATAGAGTCGAATTTTAAAAATTGGAAATATTAGTAATAGCTTCCTCATACGGTCGAGCTGTATCACTTTTTTTTACATATAAACTGCTATTCGTTTATAGAAACAGAAATGACAGACATAAGCAAATAAAATTCAGTCAGAAAAGGCTCGATTATTATAAATCACTAGAATTTTTCAAGATTTCTACAAAAAGAGGATTAACTTATGATACAATCTTCCAAGCCTTATGGTACCGATTAAGGTTTTCATGAGAGAAGAAAAGAATCAAAATCAGAAAAAGAAGAGAGTAACCACTCAGGCTCTGGCAGTAACCAACTCGAAGCTTTAAGGCAGTGATTGGCCTTGCCTAAGGGTGATATTAAACGGGCTATTCCTGATGACTATATTAATATATATATAGGTAAAACTGATAAAACATGGTAGCTGCTTGCCAGAAAACATGCCATCTATAATATCAAATGTTTAAGATGTCGAGACACTTCATTCCCTGTAGTCCAAGTCATACATTTGCGAGGCAGAGACATGGGATCAAGTACTCGTGAACACTGTTGTAAGATTTTACTGTAGTTCAGACTGTGTGCCACTTTTAGGTTGAGTGAGCTAACGTGGTATACCTTGGATCTCGCAACGTGGTCAAGCAACCTACCTGTTTGCCCCGCTAACTCCTTTCATTTGTGGCCTCCAAGTTAAGGTTTGATTCGGTGTCTAAATGAGGGTGGCTTCAGTACTTATTAAGGCTTAAATTGCTGAACATACGCTCGGGAAACTGATGTAAGGGGTCTACACTGAGCACCCAGCATGTGTCTTAGTTTTATTACTTTCTTATTCTTTTATTAATTGTTGTCTTTCTTTAGTATTTTAAAATGTTGTGGAAATTTTATATTAACCAGTTGAGCAGATATTCTGCTCTTTTGAGCCCGTGCCTTCGTAAGTGGCAGATAATTTCTTTCGAAAAATTCTATCATCTAAATTAATAACTCATGTACCTCCAGTTATTTCCTGGTTCATCCACTAACTTCAATTCATTCATTAAAGTTTTTATATCGTTTAATAATAGTGGAGAAATAACTTAATAAAAGCTTTATTTCTCAATTATGTAGATTATTTAGAAAATTTGGAGAGATATCATATTTGACACTTTCCAGGAATCAATGCGCTATTGCAAAATGTTTGGAGTAAAATTGAAAATATTTAAAAGCTAAATGATGATGTTATTAATATTCAATTCAGTTTAAGTTCATATTTCTTACAAGCATTTTGATCCTCTGCAATTAGTGTCCCCACACGATCGATGGTTGCTTCTCTTACTAATGTCGTTGATGGTATATAACTAAGAATGTCGATTTCAACTTCATTTCATCTATCAGAAAAGCGATTTATCCATTAATCAGAGGAAGGATTTCTAAGGTTTTTGCCTCCATAAACTTTTATTAATGGATCAATTAACTCATTCTTCCGCAAGGAAGCTTGACCAGAAGTTTGATGTTTGTCTAGGCGGCAAATTTGATGTAAACCATGGTATCAGTAAGGGCTCCAAATTTAATATGATAGTGTCTTCTTCGAAATGAAGCAAAGTCATTTTTGTGTAAGTTAATAATACGACATTTATTAAATTATTGGTTTTATACGAAGTATTTGAAGACCCCGAACTATATTGGCAAATATATATGCGCATTATATATATTCATATATAAATATATATATATATATGCAGTTTAGATAATGGCATAATTAGACAACAGCTCTGCTTCAAATCCAGCAGGTGATCCTATTCTCCATGAACGCTCAAAAGGGCGTTTTCTGTGACGGTAAGCAAAACGACATAAGCGGGTGACTTTGAAATCAGCCTTTTTAGGCTGACGGATGGGCCATCCTTAAGTGTTGTCTTCCATTTCAAGGAGGATAAGATCACCTGCTGGACCTGAAGCAGAGCAGTTTTCTAAATATGCCATTATCTTAACCGCATGAATTTGTCTTGGATATTTTTCCATCTTTCGAGCGTTTTGGCTAATAAACGCTGTTAATATATTAATAATAACAGTTTATATATATATACGATAACAATCTCTTTGCTTTTGAATCTGCATCGGGCACAAAGACGGATGCTACTCATCCACACCAAATTAGAGGCGGTATACAATATTCCAAACTAGCATTCTTCCACAGAGCAGAGAGAGAATATATTCTGTGGGTCGGTCTGGCTTTATATATGACAGAATGGTGGAAGATATTTGGCCCTCAATTGAGAGGTTAGGAGATGCAAATATCATACCTAGGCCACACAAGTGCAGAAATTAGCTCAATGACAATGCTTTAAAATAAGATGGAATTCCTAAATGGGAAATAAAAGAGAATTGTAAAGTCATTAATATGTAAATTTGCTAAATGACTATTCTTTGAAAAAACAAGGATAGTATAAAAAGAAAATATATATATAAGAAAGGTAAAGTCAATAATATGGTAATATAATGATATTATAAACTATTTGTGTGTATGGCGACAAGCTGATATTTCAATATATCTTTTAATGGAAATCGTTGACAGAGTGCCACTCCTCCAAAGATTTCTTACTCACCTTTTTAATTGACTGGCAATGACTTTCATCTCATCACATTTAGTTTCTTGTCCATCTCTCGTGCAATATCGTGCAATAGAGGAGAAGGGATCTTTTCTATCGTAGAGCTCACTGCTGTTCTTGGATTTTTGTTTTCATTTGTTTTCCAGTCTTCCCTACGTAGTTGCCTTTAAAAAAGCCACCTGATAATGCACGGCTTAATTAATTGTCACAAAGCGCACAAGGAAACTAGTAACAAAAAGTTTGAACATTAATTCAGGTTTATGGTTTACAAAATAGAGTTTAATAATATTTTTTTGAGTGATTTGTAGGATATATATTGGTTGACTTATGATAAATCGAATTAAAATTTAAATGATTAGATTTGAAAAAGTATTAATATCTGTATAAATATGAAAAGCTTTAATTAGTTTGTAATATTTACGGTGATGATGAAGTGATGTTAGTAGTAAACAGAATTACATTTCTTAGTGACAGTTAACAAACCTATTTTTGCGGAAGGGAAACTAAATAACAATAATCCATCAAGAACAATAAAATAATCATAAAAATATCTGAATAGATAGCTAACAAATGATTTATGATAAGCTACCTTACACATTAATTTCAGTTAAAGTTACTAATAACTCTTCGCATTTTTGTTTAAATTTTACAAATATTCAAATCAAAAAGATAAATTTGGAGGTTAATTTAGGAAGAAGCATCTGGCAATGTTAATCATCATTGCCTTAAATTTCTCGGCAAAAATCTCGATGAGTTCGGATATGAAATTATGCCGGCATGAAATGAGTTGTAGATCATATACCCTTTCAACAGGGAAGAAGAAAATTAATTTTTCTCATGAACTTAGGTATTTTAGTTAGTTTGTGATGTGTCACTGGTTTGTAGATAGCTCCACTGCTTGTTTGATCATGTTTAAAAGCTCGCTTTTATGCCATGGTCGATTAATAAATGCTTGTTTAAATGGTACAAGAATTCATTGAGACATATACTTTTAGATATTTGGAATCTGCTTAATTTGAAAATTCGCATTTAAAATAAGTTTGTGATAGATGAGCTATAATTAAGGGAAAGAGGTGATATATTATCCATATTGACGTCGTTGAAGCCGGTAGACCTTAATAATGAATAGGAAGAGATGATAATATGTCAATGATGTCAGGGAATTAGTTGCCGTGAAGGAAGCCGCACTTGCATAGGGTTTAAATTCAGGGGCAGAGAGTTGATTGAGATGATTTAATGAAAAGTCTCTTGTGTTTTTCAGCTGTCAGCTTCCAACGAATATTATAAAAAGGTTCGTAGAAAAATTAAATAAATTCACACAAAAAGAAGTATGAATTTATTTATTTTCAACCTAAGCTCAATTGATGGTAAAAATCTTTGAAAGCGAAGAGATGATATATTTAAACAATTTCTTTGATTAGAGGATTGTTTTTCTTCTGTTAATGATTTTGAAAGAGATTTTTTAACTTGATTTAATTTTCAGACTGGCTAGGTTTTTTAAAATGGTTTAAATGATGGCATTCTAACTTTTCAAACGATTTTTGACCTCAAAGAAACTTCGGTTGAAAACAAATATTATAAATCTCATTGTTTCCATTTTATTACATTTTTATCCCAACTTTTTCAAGACAACTTGTAGAGATCCATGGGCAAACACGGCTAACAGACTTTTCATGAGGTCTTGCAGGGTCGATATCCATGGGAGGAATAATATGGAAAGAACATATAAATTAATAAGCATTTCAGGGCAATTAGAGCTAGTATTATCAGATTGGTCGCTTATGCATTAAGTTAGGATGGTGTGGGGAGCACCTTATACATATATATATATATATATATATATATATATATATATATACAAGAGGAGCGAGGCCACCAAAAGAGAAAACGTATTAACTCCAAAATCCTTGTTTTGCAAAAATCTAAATTAAAGATTTCTGAGCAGTTAATGCAACTTACCATTTGAAATCTCGATCTGATGACAAGAAAGACGTTAACCGCCGTATTAGTTATGCTCGTCTCATTCTACCGTTTCTATCAATATCAAATTTTCAAAATCTCATTTTGGAGTTAATGCGTTTCGCATCCAGGGGCAGAGCAGCTTCGCAGAAAAATCTTCGGTTTGTGGTTTAACGCCTATCTCGTTCTAGTAAACTCTCAAACAACCCTCACCTAATTTTTTAAAGAAATTTTCTTTTATATACTAAAAAATACCCCTAAAAATACCGCCATACCTAAATTTTAACTCATTTTCTAAACTTCACGATTTATATATTTTCATTCTTTGATTTAGCGAGTAAAGGTTTTGGGGGAAAAAATGGTAACTTAGAAATGACTTGAATAAAAGTTCAGATATACGAAACAAGGTCTGATGACCAAAAAGTCACGTGTTCTCAATTATTCTATTTGTTACAACTATCCTTCAGCATAGTAAAATAATAATAACTAATTTTAGTAATTAATTGTGAAAGATATCAACTCTATTTTGAAAGTAGAAATATATTTTAATGGTACATTTAATGTTTTATTTAAATTTAACCTTATTTTTTTAGTAAATTCATAGAAGTTAAAAAAAATAAATACTAATTTAACCAGAATTCTGTTAATATGGCGAAAAAATGGTTAAGTTTGAGCAAAACATATCAAATGTACCATTACTTTTATTTAGCTTTCCTATCCTTCTTAACCTTACCTAACTAAACAAAATCTAATTCTTATCTTAATTTAGTAAAAGATATATTGGGCTATAACTTTTAAAAATCTATGCATCATTCCATCAGGTAGCTAAATCTTAATGCGAATTTATCCGTCCCTCTCCTACTTTTTCATTGTGATTTCTTGTCTTAGAGGCGTCATCTATCTTTTACTAGCTTGTATATAACCATATTATAATATTTTATCTTGTAGTTATCCTTGATAATGAACTGCATTTCTCCTGCTGGACAATGCATTGCATATATTAATATATATATATATATATATAAATATATATATATATATATATATATATATATATATATATATATATATATATATATATATATAAATATATATATATATATATATATATATATATATATATATATATATATATATATATATATATTGAAAGCGACCGTATTAATAATTTTCTCTTCAATCTCTCGATTTGTCTTATGATCGCCTTTTCTTCCTGGTTTAATCCCTGAATAAGCCTACCGAACTTCATTAGAAACTGATATTTATCAATTGAAAAAAGGTGAAAGGAAATTATTGAGAATTAGCATATTATTTTATTACACTGATGCATGTAATAAAGCAAGATAATCTCATCAATTTGTTACTAGTTGATCAACATAAGAATTACTAAAAAGATCCTGAAAAAAAGATAAAGTATTATTTTTTCTTTGCGCATGCAAAGAATTATTGGGTTAATTTTTCGTATTTTGCTGAAATTTAAATTTTCTTCCTCTGGCACACTTTAACTTTGGATGTTTCTATTGCTCTTGAAAAGAACATCTGATCTTTAATATATCATCGAATTTATTTCAATAATAATCATGTATATAAAAAAAACTTCATACACAACTGGCATAAATTCCTACTTCTGCTTAAAAAAATACGCCCCACCATTGCCTCCTGTAGACAAAGTATTTGAAGAGTTATTTTCAGCCAAGTTATGAACTGAAAATTTATGTTTTCTTTATCTTACAGAAAAAAAAGATCGTTTTTCTTATATTCAAAAGGCACGCTTTTTATTACGACCTTTTATCTTTGCCATCTTTTCATCTCTGTCTTTTCTCATCCCTAGAGGGTGGGAGTGAGAGTTTGCCTAACGAATTTCTAGAAAATAGAAGCTGTGGATGCTCAAACAATTCCTAAATAAAAATAGCTCAAATAAGGAAACATCACTCAACAAAATCCTCACGAGAGGTACGACGAAATTCAACAGCTGGAAATATCAGAGTTATAGGATTACAGCTCACATGCAAAAGTCCTCACTCCTTGTCAATATTATGCAGCTAACAACCACCAAGAGTGGATTTATCATGTATGTATTAAATAAGAGTAACTAATCATTGGCGTGATATTGGCCTAGCATATTATATCATGACAACGTGGCTAAAGTTGTAGATTATTAAATTGCACCATCCAATACATTAGTTCCAAAAATTAGCACTGGTACTGCCAAAATAGGTGATTATAAAGTAATTTAAAAATGTTGAAGCTTTTTAAAGAATTTTTACAGCACAAATGGAAGAAAAATGAAGAATAAAAGAAGACCTGATTAATATTTAAACGTATGAATTATTAAATTATCTAAAATTTTAAGATGAATTCAATACAGAAACGAAGAAGCAGATCTATAGTGTTTCCTTTGATATAAGATCCTCTTACAACAGATGCAAAAGTAAAAAGGGGAACGCGATAAAGATTATAGTAATTTTAAAGCTAAACATGTAAAATCATGGGGCTTTTTTACTTTTTGCAAAATTATTGTCCAGTTTAAAGTTAAAATTATTCAATGATGTAATGTACCTAACTAGGTAATATATTTCCCCAATTTGCATTTTATTGAAAATATTGGTTGTTTTAATGAAAATTAGAGAAGTTTCTTTGAATTATTCCTCGACACTGTCACAACTTCATTTTATAGAAAAGCGCAAAAAAATTACGAAGAAAGCGTATTTGAAGTGATGTGTGCAAAACTAGCGAATGATAACTATAAATTCAGAAATAACCAGAAACAATCCATGTATCTAATAAACAACTGGACATCACCGGTGCATGACTTCATCGATATGTCGCATTATTCAAGCGTAATTGTTTTCCATTCCTCTTCTAAGCATTTCAAAATATTTCAATATTCAACGGAATAAGAGACAAAATTAATCACCGACTCTCTTTCATACTTTTTTCGGGCCAAGGTCATGACGTGGACCATTGTTATGCATGAAAACAGGTTTCCATATTTGCGATGTTCAGAAAGAGGGTATCATATGTTCCTTATTCGAATTCTTGTCTATACTAGCATTAACTTTGCCGCGTACTTGTCCTCGGAGAAGTTGATAGACTTCAGCGCTTATAAACATTTCCTACACAATGACGCTGCCCCCTCAAAAATTACCTGTATTTTTTATATTTGTTGGATAAACTTTCCCTAGACAAAGCCTTACATGCTGCTTCCAATTCGATCCGACCGAATAAAATTTTATTGGATTACGAAATATCTCTTTTTTTCCTCTTTTTTGCGCTCCAGAGAACATGCTTAGTTTCGAAGGCAACTTAGCTGCATTATTTTTTTTTTAGTCGTGTTAAAAGTGCGTCTTAGCAGAGTAGCATCCTATAAGTCAGATAGTTTGGCGAGAAATTCTGATTCAGTTTCTTGCTAATTTGAAGAGAAATACGAAGTGGTGTCTCAGACTCCTCCTTCAAAGTCACGAGGTGCATTGTGAGATATTCGAGACCGACCTGTTTTGGTTCGTCAACTCACAGGATTGACATCTTGATAGTTTATTTTACTTTGCATAAAATCAGACTTTTTATCTATACGTTGTCTCAAAGTTTGATTCACACTAATTCCTTAACTAATCACGCCATCATACTAATTGACTAATGGGATCAGAAGCAGTCTAGAATATATGTATCAGGGACAGTGATCCCATACATACGTTACCAATTTCTTAAGTTAAATGCAAAGTTATATGTTATCTTTGTCCATGGTATGGACGCATACTTCCTTCAAATACACATTAGTTTCCTCCTAACGTTTTATACAATGTTTAGTAAATAAAACTTGAAAATTATCAAGTTAATTTTAAAGAAGTATTTGATAAAATATCAGGGAACGTAAACGAATATTATCAAGAACATGCGAATATTTGGTATTGTGTTTTCTAAGTTTACGCGGTAATGGCTCTGGCCAGCCTACAAGTGTAGGTGCCGATTAATTGGTTAGACCTCTTATCTAGAAAAGCAGAACTCCCTCTAGGCCGCTGTAGCCTCGGCAGCGACGACTTAGATTTAGAATACCTGGGCTTTATGCCTTCTATACTTTTTCCTTTTACCTTTTTATCAGTACTTCTTTCACAAGCTTCTTATTACCTTTTTTTCCTGGTTGTGGCTATAATCGCAAGCTAGTCACCAACCACTTTCATCCATTTATTCTTTGTATCGGCTGTTAGGTAGGGAGTGGGTTAGTTTAGCTATCCATATAGTAAAATGTCTCCCAAACGCCCTACATTTAAATCAACCAAACTTCAAAAAATACACATTAATACATGACAACAAACCCGACATCTTAATAGTAACATAAACAATCCGATTCTATATCTTCCCACTTGACCTTTTTATCAGTACTTCCTCTTCGCAAGCTTCTTTTCACCTATTTTCTGGTTAGTGCTTATCACTAGCTAGTCATCAACTAGCTTTGACCTATCCATTCCTGGCCTGAGATTTTAATTAGGGTTGGGATATGTTCACCTACCTCTTCGCTCCGTTTGGGATGGGGTTATTAAATATTTAGTATAATTTCTTGAATATACGATTGTATCCTATGAAATGTTCCGAAAATATATTAAATGCATGTCTTTAAGTACCTTGGAAATTTAATTTACCATCCTATTTTTGAAAATACTTTAATAATGAAAAATCGTCCCCCCATTTTCCTTGGGAGCGAACTTTGTTTATAAACTTTTTTATGCAAATTAATATGTAAAAGGCCAACTATTTTTCTCTAGTTGTAAAAAGTAGATATTTACTAAATATAAATGTGACAGCAAAAGTTAATTAAAGTCGTAATTATTTTATATGTATAGGTAAACTTATGGGGTTATGAATTCGCTAAAAGTAAACTATTCATCATCTCTAAACAAAGGCTTTAAAATAAGTAAAAGCTTTCAATTGCAAAATTTTGAACATCAGAGGAACAAAATGTTAAAATTAGATATTTGGGGACAGCCTCATTAGTACAGTAGTAAATAAGAGAGCATGAAAATAACATACACCTTAAAATATTTAATGTAGTTTTTGCAGATATTTACAGGCCTAAAAATAAAAACATAAATACTGTATTTGTTTACACAAAAAATACATGCTATTTTATATATACATATATATATATATATATATATATATATATATATATATATATATATATATATATATATATATATACAGTATTTTACATTAGAATTCACAGCGACGCACTCCAGAATATTACAATATCTTCCATGCCACTGTTTTTTTTTATTCCATATGTCTATACAAGGATGGCCACATGATGTATTATAAATGTAATGATATGAATTTTTGCCATAAAAATACATACAGTAAGCAACTTTCTATTTAGATTCTAGTATTTACTGACAAATGTAAAGTATATCTGGTGTATGTAGAGCCTTCAAGGCGGGCTTGGCGTCAATTTTATGAGATATTTTTTTAATTTTTCACTCAGACAATTCAAGGATGGCTTAGGAAGTGTTATGAACAGACTCATTGGATGTTATTTGAGCTGGGCTAAATGGGTGATTATGAATACACCAATGTATTTTCATAGAGAGCTCAAAGGTTGTACAGGAAGTAGTGGACAATTTTTCAGGGAAGTTTAACTAATGTTCAAGGTAATAAATAGAGTACCATCCATAAAGTTCATAAGGCCTGTATATCTATTACACCTTCCATGACTTTTGCCAGAAAAATCAAAGGGTTCAAAAATCGGTCTACTTACGATAACTTATATCAATAACTAAGAATGGTTATAGATTATGCATATTAGATGAAAAAATGAAGTTATCAGCAGATAAGCAACTAAATAGAAAAGTTTTAGTGTCAAAAATGATGGGAACACTTAGGTTTCTTGAAGAGCAAACCTTCATTGTTTGTATCAGAGCTAAGCTCAGTTTAATCTCGACTGTCGTTCAGCTACAATGACTAACAAAACTATCACAAATATCTCTCTCTGGAAGCTGATCTTAAAACTGCGCTACCAAGATACTCTTTCAATTCAAGCGCTTGCAGACTGTTATGCGCCCCTGGAGTATATTCTATAATATTCTTGCAATCTCTGACAAAACGAGTTTAAATTAAGTGAAGAAAAAGAAAAAATCACAAATGGAAACCAAGCCTTTTGCAAAAGTATACAGAATGACCGTTTCATGGCGACTGCAGCAATTATTTGTAAAATTTTTGCCATCAATATATAATATATGTAGACTGTGTCGCTTTGATTGGAGGAAGATACTGTTCATGCTGGCATAACGCAAATAAGCCATTGCTTATTCTGTAGAACAAGAAGGCCATTCTTGTATTAAACACTGAGCTTGTTATATGGAAAGAATCAAAATGGAGCTCACTCCCCTTCATTGATTAATCTAAGTTCAATTCTTTTATTACCGATTGCAGGATGTTCAATAGTAACACAGCAGGCGGAAATTTAGGTGTTAATTGAATAAAAAAGAATGCAATGGCAGACGGACAAAGTTTCGTTTTTAGCATGATTTCGGTGAGGGCACTGATTAACTTGTGTGTTTCCGAAGAAAGTGAATGCACCAGTGTACATGGAATTATGGCGATACTAAGGGTTGCCAAATCTCTAAACCTCCAAAGCTCAATCACTAATTTCTATGCAGAATAACGCCCATTGTTTCACTGTTAATTCAGTTAAGACCTTCCAGGATGACGAGTAGATCACAGTTATGATTTGGCTTGCAAATCTTCCGGCTCAAATCCGAATTAAAACTGTTTGGCAAAATGTTAGAGAGCGGTCTAATGCTAGGAATCTCCAAAAGAGTTCAAGAACTCCAGGAAATTCTTCTAGATGAATGAATCAATATTATTATGAAAGTGTCCTCGGTTTGTTCATTATCTTGGCAGGAGATTTCAAATTATCAAAGAGAATAAAGATCTTCAAACTAAATAATAATTAACTATAACTTGTAAAAATATTTTCCCCTAACAATTTAATCCATATTTTCGTTATAAAAGTAGATTCCGCTTTCATGAGTTAATTTTGGACACCATTTCTTAAAATATAATTGCTTATCTTCTGATAATTTTAGTTTATTCAGCTCAATTTGTACAAGCTTTTATTATATGTACTTTATAATATAGGATATCGTATACTAATTTCAGTATCATAAGATTTATGATAGTTTTGGTAGCACTGACTGTAGTTGTTCATAAGGGATTTAAGAATGTGTGAAATTGTTGCTCATGCTATCTTGATATCCACATGCTAAAGTCATTTGTAAATATTAAAATTATATATAATACATGCTTTCAATTTTATATATATTTCTTTAGAAAAATCTTTCACATGCGCCTACTGTTAAATCAACCAATACTTTTTTGAATAAAGAAAATACTCACATTACCACTCTGATATCAAATCAACTGAAAGCAATACATGAAAACAATTAAAAACAAGACAAACTCCCGGCAAACATGTGCAAACCCTTAAGAAAATGCATAAGACTCATCGTTTCCTACAACGACCAAGCCACTCATTACTCACTCCCCCAAAATAGCCTCCCCAAAACATGTGTATGAAATATTAATTAACCAATATCTCCTAAGACCAAATTAGAAACAAAAGAGCATAGAAATAACCAAACACCCCCTCATCCCCATTGAAAACGTTCAGTGTCCATGAAATCTATTAAAAATACTAAAGTGCTGGCTGAGGTCAGTGTCGGATGCAGGATAAAAAATTCAGGTGGGATTGATCATACCTATATTCCACCCTCTGAGTTCTCTAAGAAATAGTCATTAAATAGTAATAATGGTTATTTTACACAGCATTCATAATAACTAACTGTAACTCATACACCAGTGAGCACTAACTCCCTCTGATCCCCCAAATTTCCACATATCAGAAAACCATGAATTATAATTTTTGGACGTCAGCTAAGGTATAATGCTGAATTTAATCATAATTATTTTAGACATCTGTCATATAAGTTCCATTCGATTGCAACGCTGTAAAAACTGTTTTTAGATATATTATTTAATATTACATAACGCTTTCTGAATAGCAGAATAGAAATATGGCTTATAAATTAAAAAAACATAAGTTCTGAAATACGAAAATGGGATTCAGCATATCCCTCATGCTTCCATGCCTGCTTGAGGTCTTGACAATATACAACACCTTCAAATAGGAATAACCTTCCGTTCAACTAAAAGCTCAAATTAAACACACACATTACAACCCACAAAAGTAATCGGAGAAATTAACCTAGAGGATTCAAGACTTAAAGAATTTAACTTCAACCAGTTTGGACAAAGTGTAGTTATCTTATTTCAGCACCACTAAATCATACCCACCACTCCCCTCCTATTTATGCACTATTAAAGCTTGGCTACCCATCATTTTGTCAACACAGAATTATTCAATCATGGCATGCTGTCCTATATGCTATAGCATATAAGACATATTCTATAGTATATAGTCCTATTAGAGTTCATGCTTGCTAAGTAGACCACTAGGAAGTCCCCAACATATTTTATATCTTCCATTATCAACTAAGTCTGAACCTTTTAAACACTCCTTCGCATGACCATACCCACCTTTATGCGGTCTTGCGATCCTTTTCACATCTCTTCAATCACTTTGCTATATTGTCTTTGCAAGTCTAAACCCATCCATTATCTTAAAAGCCCATAAATTCTCGGAACATTCACTAACATTCTCATTCCACCTTCTTTACTGGAAATCTCCTTTTAAGCAAGATGTTCCTAGCGTTCTACCTTTTACACATTAACTATACCTTTCAAGTTGTCCATGTCCACTACCAGAAACCGAGAATATCCTTCTCCTTCTAAATCATAGTTTTAATCCTCTATAAAATTTGCCACTAGAATACTCTCAGGGAGGTTTTTTACACCCCACACTCAAAGGTTTACATTCACTAACACGTTATTTGCCACATTTCCTAATTTGAAAGTTCTTGGAATCGATAATTAGAGATAGATTAGTGGGTTGTCTTCAGGCGAATAATTTAATCGCAGACACCCAGCATGGATTCAGGCGAAGAAGCTCCTCCCTAAAACAATTTACCCAAATTCTTTCATAACATGACTTGCATCTACGATGAAACTAAAGCTTCAGAACAAAAAATTGTTTCATGTCCATACAAGTCAGGGTTTACCGTAATTTCTATGCATCATACCGGACATTTCGATAAGCTAAAAGCCAAAAATTAGGATATTTTTCAATTTTATTTATATGATTGATATTTCTAAGATGTAAAATGTGCTTATAACGCACCACTTCAAGCTTAATGTTTAGTGCTATTAAATATAACGATTACTGCTAAATTATATCTCAAGAATTTATTTAAATTTATCAAGCCAGGAAAAATTAAATTTTAATTAGATATTTTGAGATCAATTTGTTTTCCTAGTTCATAAAATACACTCGAAATAACTTTATTACAGAAATCACTATTGATCTTTAGTTCGTGAACTCAGAGGAGCTTAGAAGAATATTCGGTTTACACTGTTACTTCATTCTTAACACCAGTTTGATAAGAACAAATGATTACTATTCTTAAATTATTTTTTTAATGGGGCAGAAGTGGGTTATACTGTTACTTCATTCTTAACACCAGTTTGATAAGAACAAATGATTACTATTCTTAAATTATTCTTTTAATGGGGCAGAAGTGGGTGGTAACCAAAATGTCTACTCTATAAACCTCCTGAGTTTATTAACAGAATTACTTTGAATGTTTGAACAGATGCAGCCATGTTTTATTTTGCTTTCTATCAATATTAATTTGAAGATCAAAGTGATGTACATAAAGAGGCAAATTCATCATACAGATCATTACCATTTATTCAAGCATTTCCAACTGTTTTAATATTTTTCCCAGATGCTGTCTAAACATATATGACTCCACAAGAAACTGTTTCTATCCAAATAAACTAATCCCATCGTTGTCATACTTGAAATTAAAAAATATTTTTTTGAAACTCTTAGTAAAACTCATCATAATTCTTCCTACCTCACATTAAATTTCTTTCACAGTGATAAATCTTTTGCACCAATACGAGTAAACTTATTTTCTACTGTTTGCTGTTACTAGAGCAATAAGGACTCCTTGACAATACAACGGGCACGCTTAAAGGATATACCTCTTCAATGCCTAGAAAAATAGTGCTTCCCTTACAAATTTCTAAATGTCCACACCGCATACAATAATAATCTTATTCAATTTGAACGTTGTGGAAGTATGAATGGCGCCAGCTATGTTTGTTTCCATTTATGACCACCGTCTCCCTCTCTGATAGCGTTGACCACCCGTCTGGCCGCTGGTGTCTCGCTGGTCTTCACGCCTCCATGTGGGGTAATAAGAATTCTTTCCCTACACCCCGGTCGCTTCGTCAAAGCGGAGCTTATCAAACGGCCTTGTTTGCATTGTCTGACGCCATGCTATCTCTTGGGACTTTGCTCGTCTCACGTTCCCCCTTGCTTCCAACCAAACTCCCTTATTTAAGACAAAGTGCATAGTTTTCATCAGAGAGTGCGAGTTAGGAAGTCTTCTCGTTTAGATCAACTGCATATATACCCCAGTCGAGCCGAGCTTCGTCGCCGTGATCTCTTGAGCAGATCCTTTCCGTAATCCGCTCTGTTCAGAGGAAGATTCCCACTACTGTATTGCGTCCCGGAAGACTGCCATGGGCTTCTTCTCTTTTCATCCGTCTTAGTGGAGATTCTACACCCTTCCTTTGACGAGTCTGTACTGTGCTCGCCCCCCCCCAGGAAGTCAGAGTAATCACAAACCCTTTGGAGTTACCTGAATGCTCATACCCCGACTGCTTTCTACGAAGATCTGGCCACTGGTCTTCCGCTCCCGTCAATCATCCGAGGTAATCAGGAGTCCTACCCTCGTAAGTTACTTCATTCTCTCAAGTAGTAAGAAGACCTCATAATCGCATTACGAAAAGATTTAGTAATCTTACTCCTCTTACTTAAACCATCGAATTAATTAATAAGTCCCGGGCCCAGCTTCCAATAATTCCTGCCCGCTATAATATTCATTGTCACGCTAACCTTTGTATTATTTTACATCATCTTTCTTGTCTCCATATTTAATCATTTATCTTGTATTAAAGGTTATTTTTGGAGAAATGTTTTCTTAAATAAGGCATGAGATGAATCTGGCAAACGAGTTCCCCTTTCGAATAGCCAACCTGTAATTAAGTCGCACTCTTACTTTGGAAGGCCATTGCCCTCCCTTCGCTGCATATCCGGCTGAGTACAGGGCCGAGATTTGTCGGTCTGACTCAATTACGTATGTACCCATATTAGAGAGAGGGAGATACTGTGTTGTTTCTCTACAAACGTTGTTATTTATGTAGGTCTATTTGATAGTCATTTGTTAAGCCGGGAACAAGAGCGTAGTACACATTATTTCGCGTCAATCTTTAACAATAATTTCTAGAAAAAAATAGTTCTAGTGGCTATTCCCCATACAAAGAAAAAATTATGTCAGAAACATAGAATTTAAATATGCAATTGCATAAATGAACGGCAACAATTATTAAGCACAGTCACCTAATTTAGCAGATCTGTAAAAATGAACTGTAGTGCTCCTCTTTGATTGACAGATAAAAATGTGTTTGAAATAAAGAATGAAATGAAAGGGTAAAATACTGATCGATTTTGTACTCTCTTAAGACTTGAAAATGGTCATTATACGAAAACAGAGAGCTTATAACAGGAAATTTAATAAAACTATTGTTGAAAACACCTTAAAAATGAAAAGTAATATAAAATTTTTTATATGTGAGTTCAAAAAGAAAAATATCACATAGTATCTATAAATTAGAAAGATGGTACAATTAACCAGGTTTGCAAAAAAATAGTTGTTATAACTAAGGTTTCAGACAAAACTCAAAGTAAGTAAACATTAAAGAAAAACAAATGTCATGACAAACCAACCAGAGATTAAAAACATCATCTAGAACAATAAACAACTAACAACCAATAATTTGCCTAAGGTTTTCAAATAGAAAATTGAAATTCCACTGAATCAAGTGAAGAGCAGCAAAGTACCACGTAAATACAAATTACTTCATAATTGCTAGAAGATTACGGAGAGGAGATGTCATTTTGAAAAAACTGGTTTGCCTTATTAATGAATTTCTAAATAAAGGCAAGTTTCCAGCGCACTTGCAGAATGGCATAATAATAATTTTACAAAAAAAGGTAGTCAAACAAAACTCATCCTTCTCTCATGTGTTAGCAAACTCGTCACATGTCGTTACTAAGAGACTGCAAAACCAGCTAGATGACCAACAACCGCGATAGAAAGATGGCCTCTGTAAAGGCTTTTCTTGGATTCATCACATACACCACAGCTCACAAGATATGAAGAATACAGGGACAAACACGATCTACATTAATATCATAGAAACATTTACCAATCTTGCAGACCTTCCATTTAAATGAATAAAAATTCAAGCATCTTTTAAATATAGAAATTTCTAAGACAGGAAAAAATTATGTCTCCGAAATTAGTCACGTCAAGGCTAGAATAAAGTTTCAGGAGGTTAAACTGGAAAAACAAAAGAATTACGTTCGATGGAGATTACCTCAATCACCGTAGATTCGCAGACAAACCAACCAGAGATCGACATGAAACACTATTAGGTAAATTTAAAGAAACCTTAGCTCAATTTTCACTTGTTTTATAGAATGTACATAATAATCCCAAACATAAATCACCCCAGTGCCACTCAATAATCGCATTATGCAGATTACTATCTCTATCTCCTACTTCATATCTTTTTCATTAAATAAATTCGCCCATGCAGTATCAATTATCCCCGCACAACAAACATGACAAGAAAAATCTGCTTAAAAGTACAAGAACTTCGAATCAGCACATCACCATATAAACACCATCATTCATTAGTTTACCAACCATAAATTCGCAATTAAAGACGTTGGTTTTTATGACCTAAAAAGGATATTCATTCCTCTTACATAAGGATAACCCAATGTTCCTCATAGTAAAGTGAAAAGGGGTCTTCTAGTTACTCTGACTCATATTTTAGTCCGAGTGACAAATATAATTATTATTAGTGAATAATTTCACTTTTAAAAGGAGCAAACGGTTATCACTACATCGGTACAACATCATTTATCAATACAACTTATGCAGTGTAAACTTGAGACAGTGAAGAGTATATGATTATATTGGTGCAGATCTTTGCAGTAATAATCAAGCACATCCCCCAATCCCTAACCCTACTCCCATACACTCCTTCCATTATTTCTTTAACAGAGACACTTGCAAATATTAGACTAATTGAAGAATGCTAAACTCTTTTACTTTCAATTCTCGAACCCGACCTTAAACTTTAATACAAGTTCATTTTCCAAACAAATATCGGGTGAGACACAAAGAAAATTGACTGAGAATTACATTCAAATATAAATTCAACCAAATTTGACTGATTTTGTGTTCAATTGATTGTCATCTTACAATGAATAATTTATTATCTTTGATTATTTAGTTTTAATTATATTATGAATATTATAAAGTATTCTGAAAAAATGCGGAGCAAACATTCCGCCCACTTTTTTTCATGATTAAGTTCTTAGTCATATTTCCTAATGCGACACGACGGTGCAACACCTCATAAAGGGCGTTTTTGCACATAAATAACTTCAAGTACTACCATCAAATTAATTGTTAAAAATGACGCCCACACTATAGCAAAAGTTAGTATTAATGTCTAACGAAAATGTTTACTGAAAAAGAATTTATACAAATGAATTCTTAATAATTAGAATAAAATAAGTGAGTAAATAAGAAAATCTATCATGTCATGCAAGAAAAAGTTGTGACTTCTTTGAGTGCAAAAGGGCGAACATATACAACATGTTTTTTAAGTAGATGCTGAATAAAAAGATATGTCAATATATCTTTTGGTATGGTAACTAATGATGAGATAAAATTAGTGACCGCATAAATATTCATAGTTAAGTGTATATAGATACTTAACTTTAAATATCACTAGATTTCATCCTGTGAGACCATATTTCATAAATATTTAATAGAGGCTTCGCCTTATCAACACTAATTCAAGGAACTTTTTATTTCTCAGTAAGGACATAAAGTACACAGTGGAATACACACCATAGGTGTCTACAGCGTATGAGAGAGTTGTCAATAGCCTAGTAGATACAGGGTTGAAATTTTGATGTAGAGGCAACAAGAACCTTCTTCTAAGCAAAATATATTGGCAAAATTATAGATGTGAAATTATGCCTTGTAATTTTTAAATAAAATGCAACCATATATATGTATCTATTTTGTCCTTATAGATTAGTGTTTTAATGCAGTTCTAATAATTTTTTTAATCTTGTTGCTATACAATTCAAAGCATCAATTGCTTTCGGTTACGCCAAACCAAGCGAACGAGTTTACAAAACTTGTCAGCGTCATATAAGCTTTGTAAAAGAATATTTTGTGGTTAGACAAATACAGATTACTGCTGAAAAATTGTAGAAACTAGGATTAATAATGTCTCTTAGGGCAAGGAAATTTAAACAAACCTCGGCGCAATTCAATACTCCTACAGAAATTAATGATATTCCATAGTCACCAATATCTTTGCTTATCGAAATAAACTTGGTAAAATGGATGCACTTCTTACGATCTTTCACAAGATCCAGTTAGCACTAGATCAGGGGCATGAGACCCGTATAGTTCAACTAGATCTCTCAGATGCCTTGTGTAATAATAATAATAATGATAATAATAATAAAAGTAATAATAATAATGGATTGCTGAAGATACTAAGAGATATTGGTGTTTGTGGACAGATTTTATCTATTTTAGAGCAATTCGTGGTGGGTCGCACCCACAGGGTTTGTGTTGATGTCAACTTCAGTGACTGGCATCCTGTCTACTCCGGCGTTCCGCAGGTCAGTGTTATCGGACCTCTGCTCTTCAATATTTACACTGCTGACCTCTTTAGCATCACAAAAAATATTATGTATGATTATGCAGAAGATGTAACTCTGCTCGCGACTATTGACGTCCCTCACTCTCGTAGCATTGCATCTAATTCCCTCAATAAAGATCTTCGATACATTCCTATATGGTGCCATACATGGAACATGAAGCTTAACATCGCTAAATCTAAATGTATGTGTATCTCACGATCTCGTAGCCCTTTTCCTAAACATGAACCTTTTCATGTTGATGGTTAAGCAATAAAGGATGTGGAAGAACTGGACATTTTGGCCATTAAATTTGATTCCAAATTAACTTTTGAGTGTCACATTAGATTTCTTGTGACTAATGCTTCGCAGAAATTGGCAATCATGAGAAAGGCCTATGCCAACTTCAATAATGCTTCCGTGTCCGCCACTTACTTCCGAAGCTTTATTCTTCCAGCTTTGGAATATTGTGCCCCGGCCTGGTCTGCTGCTACCTTACACTTGCATCTTATTGACAGAGTCTCTTATACTGCCAGTTTTCTTTGTGGCGGCAATGTTCAATGGAACCTTGCACATCGCCGGAAGATCAGCAATGTGTGTATGCTCTATAAGATAGAATCCAATCCTATCACTCGCTGTATATTTCATTGCTAAATCGCTTTGTAGCAAGGAGAAACACTCGTCAGGCTTTGGCTTGGCATCTTCTTTGTTTTCAGTCTATCAGATGCCATACTAGCTAGCTTCAGCGTTGCTTTCTGCCAAGTGTTGTCCATCTTTGGAATTCCTTGGACGAAGAGAATTGTGCATCGAATAGTGTAGATGCCTTCAAAAAGAAAGCTAATAAGTTCTTTTGTTCATCATGAGCCATTATCCTGTTATTTATTGTTTTTTTCTTGTTTGAATATTCTATATACAGTATATCTTGTTTTGTGTCAATGTTGCTATATACTGTTTTTTATTTTTTTTTATTTAATTTTATTACTTAATTTAATTTAACTGAATCCATAAATGACTGCGCCTTGAGGTTTTTCTTTACCTATCTTTTCCCAGTTTGTTCTTCTGTCCTAGTTCCTTTTCTTCCTACCATCGTTCCATCTTTGATTTTACAGGTATCCGTGGATTGCTAATTGCAATCTATAGTGCTTGCAATCTTTCACGTTCTACCCGTCTCCTCTTGGGTAATAATGATAATAGATCTTTTACTGGATCCTTACGTGTTGACCGGCTCTTTCCTTAAAACTGATTAAGCGCTGTGGTACTCTCCTAATCCAATATTTAGACGCCTTTAAACGAATCCGGAGTCCACTCAGCCAATATAGGAATTATTTCCCTTCCAAAGGGGTGTCAGACTGGCTCGCTAGAGGCATTAAATATTTAAATACTTTGACAAAAGAGGTATTGTATCGGAGTAGTTGTTGAACGGCCAACAGTTGAAGAATAATTTTCCGACATCTACAGTAAGTTACAGTAAACCATACCGTAGTGGTTTACTCTTAAATTGAAATTAAGTCAGTTCCAATATTTTATCAATATTTTACATGGTAGAGATAAAAATACAGCAAAAATACAAAAAGAGAATCATCACGCATAAATCACAAGTGATTGAGCAAACAATTAAACATCACTATTATTTTACAACCCTTTGTGATCTTGTAACTTTTGTAGTTATTTATAGTTTCTTCTGTAAAAGTACTCATATTCACAAAGGAATAGAATTGTTCAATGAGCACGCAAGACTTCTAAAACTGTAAGATAAACCCCCCAAATTCAAGTATTTTTCCCCTTTTTCATAAACCCCTTTGCCTCTTCCAATACAGTGGGAAGATATAACTGTGTTGAGGATGACTCGCAAAGAAGTGCCTAGTGTATACTGATACACTTATTACCTGAGGAGTGGCACGCCTTTCCGGCGTGCCACCCACAATAAAATAACACGGACCAATTCCTTACATGAGAATTTACCGCTCTATAATTATATTTACACGTCTCCACTTCCTTCCACATCTCTCCTTACAAACTCTCTGCGTGATACGGCATCGTTGATATTGCGCTATATATTTGAGGAAAAATCAGAGATTCGGATGTTTATCTTTAGATGAAAAAGAATTAATTGTTCTTCGATCAATTCAGTATTCATTATAATTTCATATCAGGTAAAATGCTGCTAAATACTCTTTATACTACAAACATTGTTTTATAGGAATATTTAACACTTTGAATTAAATAAAATGCACGAATAAATGTATTAGTAGAGACTATCCTAAAATATATTAATGGTAACTAGAATTTGGGCACTTATAAACGTTGTATTCGTCGTTCATTGGAATATATATATATATATATATATATATATATATATATATATATATATATATATATATATATATATATATATATATATATATAAATATATATATATATATATATATATATATATATATATATATATATATAAATATATATATATATATATATATGTATATATATATATATATATATATTATTATTTAGACATCGCTTTCTAATTCTGCCTCGAAAAAGCGTCGCTGTCAATTTGGCGCAGGAAATGAGTATATGGTAATTCCTTTTTAGAGGGTAAAGCGCTAGGAGACGTCTTATCTTTTTTCTTATTTGTTTTACAAGTTTCACCGCCCGGCTACAATTTATAGCTAAAAGATAAGCTTCCTTTTATTGAATCCCAAAGGAATTTCAAAATAGTATTTGGAAATCATATCAAATTCATTAAATCTAGGAAAAAACTTATAAAATTAAAGTTCGGAATGCTCAGTACGATGGGTTATATCAGCGGCTTCAATCAATAAATGTGTGGAAGCATTAATTCTGTCCAGTGAACTTTTCATTTCCATGCAGTATACATATGTGATGTAATTCTGCATTCGAAATGTCTTAGACGTTATCACACAACACTCCAAATATTTGGCTATAAGGTATCCGGATATATAGTGGATATATTTTATTATAATTCAATATTAATTAGGAAGAATAATATTATGATTTAAAATTTGCAATAGTTTATTTAAACTGAAGTTTAAATAGAACGTAACTATAATTTTCCAGCTTCTAAAGATATTAAAATTTAGATTTATCATTTATTTAATTTTTTAACACTTTGCTAAAAACATCAATGATTTTGATTGATTATTAAATATAATCCACTAAAGGAAAACAAAAGTCATGACAAACCTACCAGAGATTGACATGAAACACATCACAATTAAGTAAATTAGAAGAAACTTCGGCTCAATTTTCACTCGTTCTATAGAATGTACAAAACAATCGCAAAGATATATCACCCACAGTGCAATCTTTTTTTATCCTCCTCTTTCCATTTTTTCAAGTAACTCAGTATCACATTCCAAATTCAAACGATGTAATCCTCTGGTGTTTTTATTTAGAAACGTCCACATTCATAGCAATCGTTCATATAATTGTTATCACGATAAAGGAGGGTCACTACGATGATTCTGAGGCATGCTGTACTACGGTCTTGGTATCTACTTCTTTGTTAGATACCTTGATGCAAGTTACCAATGTTTTAAACCACTGATATGTGGACTTCTGTGTTCAGCACATACGCATCTTTTGCCACGAATTACCAAAAATGTGTTTGTTAATTTTCTTATCTTATTTTAGTGTGTAAAATTATTTTGGAGCACGGTTAATATTTGTTTATTTTGAATGCCTATCCAGGAGTAGTAGTATACATTTCAATTATTAAAGGCGGAAATTTTGGAGACAATCCTTGTAAAGCTGTATTTGTTGGAGACAGATATTTTCGAGGGGAACCCTTGTTCTCACCTCACACACCTTGGGTCACATTCAGTGCCAATTTACCAAATACCATCGCTCAGCGATTAGTCAGTGGTCACCTGTGCTAGGCCTGTATTAAGAGCATTACCTTCCCAAATTTAACGCGCCTTTTTGTGATTCTACTCGAAGTGTTTAGACGTATGGACATGTCTATAAAAGGCCCGATCTGTAGGAACAGTTTTGTAAGTTAATATCGTAGTGCAGCAAAAAGAACCCTTTCGGATAAACGCCCAGCTTAACAGTAAATATACAATGGAACGTCCTTTTTATTTTTTTTTTATTATAGCATGCAAAAGCACTAGGGAACAATTTCCTGGCGGGATGGAGAAAAGTATGGGAAGTTTCCTCTTACACCAGTTATGCCCCTCCCTAGTTATCAGTTTAACAGGTCCTGGGTATTAGTCAGTATTTGCGATTTGCTTACGGGGAAGGTAAAGTCTGATAGGATGGACTTAATACTAGTCCCATGTCTGGAGTAACGGATTTCTACTAACCATAGAATCAAAAGCCAAATAAATAAGAGTAAAAAAGTAAAGGCGAACCTATTCACAACCTGATGTAACACTTACTATTAATAACGGTTATGAAAACTCTTTAACTTATATTTTAATTCGGTAGAGTAATGTTGCGATTCTTTCCAAGCGTTTTATGATAGCCAATGTGTTACCTCCATGTGAATGACAAAGAAGGGTCACTTTTATGAGAATGACTTTACTTTTTTCTGTCTGCAGTCAGTTAATTGTAATTGTTAGCAGATTATGTAATAACGTAATTTCCCTTAACTAAATCACTATTTAAATAAGATTGTAATTTTGCGGAAATAAGGATTTCAGTTTGCCCATTAAGCATTTTCTCATTAACTTCAAATTACTTTATTTTAATCAAAATTAACTTAGTTTTAACTTTTCCAAGAAGTCGAAGTTATTTACGAAAAATGTTTTGTTTTACTGTTTTCTTCATTTCAGGTCAAAAATTTATGATATAAAAAAGACTGAACGCAATAAGGAATTGAGGTATAAGCTTGAATTCTTAAAATATGGCTTTAATGAGATGAGATAACGGTCTGAGAACGTGAAAACCTACTGTTTTCAGTGCATGAAAGTCCTAGCCAATACAGCTATTAAAGTTCATCCAATGTTTCCTGAAAACGCATTTACTGTAAAGAAAATGGATAGCAAGCAAAACGAAGCCACTTTGATGGTCTCTCGAGTAAAGCTTTTAACCAAGAAAAGATTCTTTTGGCGTCCTTTTATCTTGCATGCATAATTGTAAGATGCAAAATTCAAATTACATTGGAGAAGACTTTCTTAAGCTAGCTTCAGTGGCCTTGGTCAAAACTGTTGGTAAAATAGATATTGCCAAGAAGGTTGAATCAGTCCCATATCCTGACAATAGTATTATATGTAGCATTTTCTGAGTTTAGAGAATATTGTTTTCTCAACTGATTTTTCACTGACACGCAAGAAATCTTTCTTTATAGACTGAAAATTGTGTGTATATGCATAAGACCCTGAACTAATGGTTTTGAATGTACAGAGCAGAAGATAACGATCTTGAGGAATTTCTCTTATATAATGCCCGGTCAACAATATTTCAAGAAAGATAAATTGGTGAATTGTTTGGCTGTGTGTACTGATGAAGCTCTTTCAATGATGGGAAGTTTTGTTGGTTTTATTACTCGCATTAATTAAAGTAAGAAATCCAGATATAAGTGTAATTCACTGTGTGTTACATCGAGTAAACTTCGCTTCTCAGCGTTAGCAAAAAGACCACCATCCAGTTCTCAATGATGATGTCGAAATTGAAAGTTTTTGGAACTAACCTGGCTCTAAACTAACATAATTTCAATAAAATGTGTAAGGTAATGGCTGCCACATCAACTAAACTTGCTTTTCCACTGTGATATCTGCTAACTCTTTAAAGGAAAGATATTTGGAAGAGTTATAGAACTTAAAACATTAACGGACAAACTGCAAAAAAAGATTGCCCTTGCCTGGCAAAGCTGCTTATTTGTACGACATCTCCTTCCAGCAGAATGAACAGCAATTATACATGCAGGGCTGATATTATACCACAGCGAAATAGGTATATGGAGAAAAAAGTTAGTTAAAGGGATTAAACTCCAGCATTACCAAAACTAATAAAGTGCACCTTTTTCTCATTAAAATCTTTTCGAAGATCGTCTGTAGAAGATTCAAGAAGAAATGGACAGATTTTTCCAGAAAATTTAACCTCCAGGAATGTATTCAGTTTAAATGACAGAGAATTAGTTGAATATTTTTCAGGATGTCAAGAAGAATCCAGAGACATCTAGATAACTTTCATATATAATTAACGATTGGATAACTTATAGTATTCAATGGTTTGTACCAAACTCAAAGATATGTCAATTTTGACAATATAGGTGAGTATGATATTCTTCCATTCCAACAACATATGTGTGAATAGTGTTTTCAAGTCTTGTTACGATCATAAGGACAGCAAGTAACTGCTTGAATCCGCAGCATAACTTTCTTTCTGCTCTCATTATGATCAACCTTGTCCATAATGCAAATAGGCGCTCTGAATTCCCTTAAGTAAAAACTCTTTCTAGCAGGGGTATCTCTGTTTTTATTCAGAAAACTGAGATAGGGGATTTCTCTGAACGAGAATCGTATGCGAGTGGGTCTCGATACCACTGGTCTACTCTTCTAAGCGACCAAAGGAACGGCCTCGGGAAGGAAAATCCCGCTGGGTTCCACTGTCTTCTTGATTCACGGTTTGACTCTGGGACTGCTCTTCTTCTCTCGATTGCTACTCCGATTCTCCTAAAGTTTTCAAGATTGAACTAAATATACGTCGATTATAATCTGGAGGGAGGGGGACGGGGGTGGAGACGAGGGCCCACCTTTATGCCTCTCTCCTAGAACATAAATTTTCAACGTTGTGACAATTTGCCCTTCTGGTTTACGTACGGAGAAAGTGAAATTTGGTCTATTTGAGGAAAAGGGCAATAAACAATCGGAGTGAACAATGAGCCTGTTCATAGATTTTTATTCTAAAGGCTATCCCACCCTTCTATGTTTATATTAACTGACTACGAAATCTGCTGATTTTTATCCTTCTTTGTGAGAGACGCTTTAGTAGTTTGGGGGCAGCGGGGAAAAGGAAAGGAGTGGGGGTCTTCTCGGCCCAGAGGGAACGTAACCATTGACGCTGTATAAACACCAAAATTGTAAACCATTCCTTTTTGAAACTTTCCTTCAGAATTAAGTTTCTCATAGAAGAAGCCCGATTCTGACTCAAAAACCTATGTATGCTTCTCGATTCTTCTTCGAGAAAGAGAAAAACTAGATCTAGAATAAGAAAGAAAAAATAATAAAAACATAATAATTTCACAGAAACTTGACGTCAAAAGCTCATGTTACTACAGAGTTAATAAAATAAAAATTAAGTATAAAGCTAGTAAAATTTAAATAAGTTAGCCTGATGAATTCCTTAAACGTTGGAGGGAAGCAAATTATAATATCCTTGGATGAGAAAAGGGGGAAATAACCACAAGAGAAAACATCATTATATGAGTTGAAGGAAAATTTCAGGAAATATTTGATACGAATTCTCATCCTAGATTCGATTATAATTTTCCGTTCTTCTCACCAGAAGAGAAGTACGAAATTTTTAAGGAAATAATAGATGGATTTTAATGAACATGGTGTTTATAATTAGAATCAGCATTATAAAAGCTAAAGTTAAGCTAGGCAGATCTCATGGTTTTTCAAGGATAGAAAAATTATCACAGTATTGTTTAACATTCCTTTTGTGCTTCTTCAAAATCATGTGTGGAAGATGCCTTCAAGAACTACAGCCTAATTTCTCTTGCCAGCAAACTATATATTATGTACTTATTAAGCCGACGAGGAAGATCAAATAAAATTATTACAGAAAATAAATGATATACCTTTATATAATAAATTCTTAGACAATTAACTCTCCTATAACTCAATATACATCGATTCCGCTAGAACAACTCTAGAGCAATTGAAAATTTTAAAACCCACTAAAAGATGCCTATTCCATAGAGGGCTATGCAACCTCTTTATTTGTCAAATATGGACGGCTGATAAAAGTTTTAACCCACTGGCTAAAACAAATAAGCTTTTGTTATCCGTAACTTAATTTGGCTTCAGAAATAAGTATAATAAATATGATCATCTTCAGATAGATCAAGAATAAGGAGAAATAAAACAAATGATAATAAACAACTCAAAATTTTTATCTCTTAATCTCTGTGAATTTGATTGTTCAGCAAACACATATTCAGTTTTAAGAGCATTAAATTATTCTCTTGCATATGTTTTGATGCTACCGTGTTATTTATGATGCATTCGACGATAATAAAATATAAACAAAATAAAGAGAGAGAGAGAGAGAGAGAGAGAGAGAGGGGGAGACTAATTTCGCTAAATCTCTTTCCCGTTTTTGTTTAGAATATTTTCAGGATTTAGAGATGTAACAATCGATAATAAGGAATATTTACGTCACCTTTGCTTGGCTGATGATTTGACTGATTTTCCTTAAACCAAAAGATTTATAGCTAGAGTTAACAGAAGTACGTCTAGTGAGGTTTATTATTATTCCCTCCCCCTAAAAAAGTATTTTGACGCCTAAAGTAGTCATCAATAGTTTATCTGAACACAGAGTAATTAGAATTGACTATCAAATTTTGACTATGTCCGAGCTTGTATACTTGCCATTAGAACAGCTTTTTTAATTCTCTTTATGGCTTGGATAAAGAAAATTCGTGGAAGAAAATAATTAGTCGGGAGAACGGCAGGAAAACTTGGCTACTGCTAAATAAAACCATACCTCTATAAAGAAAACGCAAATCATTTGTTCAAATGTATCATACCAATCTTAAATTTGAAATGTGCCGGTTAACAATTTGCCGTCAACTTCAATTTAAAATAGCACAAATAGGTCATTTATACAGATATAAAGGGTGTTCCAATAACATGGACTGAATTTAAATGTGAGTTAAGTTTAAGCGTCTAATGGTTTTTTTCTTTTTCTTTCAGATTTAACAACTACAGTCTTTGGCAATTTTTACGATGGAAAGATTAACAATCGAACAACGTGTTAAAGTTATCGAAGCCTATTACGAAAATGGACGTTCAATCCAAAACGCATTTCAGGCACTTCGCGATTTTTTGGGTCAACATAATCGACCCACCGAGAGTGCAATTGGGAAAATTGTTCGTAAATTCAAACAAACTGGATCGGTGGCAGATATAAAAACGCCATTGCATGCTAGTTTACGCCGTTAAGCTTAAAACATTGCTGCAGTGCGCGATAATGTGGCCAAAGATCTATACAGGTCTATTCCTCATCGCGCGCAGGAATTGAACCTCTACACAACAACGTTACATCGAATTTTGACAAAAGATTTGTCTCTACACGCTTACAAAATTCAATTGACACAATAACTAAAGACTGCTGACCATTTGAGGCGCCGTACATTCGTAAAATTGGGTGCACGAGCAAAAACAAGCCGATGATGATTTTTCGCAAGAAAATCATCTTTAGTGATGAAGCCCATTTTCAAATGGTGGACTCGTTAATAAGCAGAACTGTCGCATTTGGTCTGATGAAAATCCCAGGAAGATTGTTGAAAAGCCACTGCATCCACAAAAGGTCACTCTTTGGTGTGCATCTTTTGCTAGCGGAATCATTGAGCTGTATTTCTTTGAAAATGATGCCAGAAATTCTGTTAGGGTGACAGACGAGCGATACCGTGACATGATAACCAACTTGTTATGGCCTGAATTGAATTATTTGGATGTCGAAGATTTCTGGTTTCAACAGTATGGCTCCAATGCCACACATCTAATGCAAAAATGGCTCTATTAAATGAGAATTTCTCAGGTCGCATCATTTCTCGAAACAGCGAGGTCAATTGGCCACCACGATCGTGAGACTTGACGCCTTTATATTTCTTTCTTTGAGGGCATCTTAAAATTAAGGTCTGTGCCAAGAAGTCAACAACAATTCAACAGCTAAAGGACGAGATAATAAGGCATATTGGTGAGATCGAAGAGCAACTATACAGATACGTCATCAAAGATTTTGACCATCGAGTGGAGGTGTGCCGCCGAAGCCTTGGCGGACATTTAGGCGATATTATTTTTCACACATAATTGCCATAACTCAAATAACATGATCCATTAGTGAAATCAATAAATTTTCACCAATTTACTGCTAACTTCGATCCGTCTTATTGGAACAACCTATATTTACCAAAGTTGTATGGTAAAGACCAGAAGGATGGTACTATTCATTTTATTCAATGAAATTGCGGTCAACCTCAGCCACGGACTCCATGCAGCATCGGAACTGGCTGCAGGCCCTCTCGATTGTCCACTGTCTAACAGGGTTAAGATCGTGGTTATCCTAGAGATAAAGTCCATTTTGGTGATGAACTGGGACTTAATGGTTTTTCTATCAACCAACCTCCACATATAATAATGTAGGAGGCTGCATTCCAGAAAGTTGGAAGGCCAGATAATCGGAGTGATATGCTCAAAAAATTGTCTGACAGCCATTACTGGGTCTTCCTAATTATGTGGCATGGTGCAGAGTCCAGCAGCCACTTACAAGATTTAAGGGAACACCAACCCACCAGAACGCTCCGTATTGTGTTTGAAGCCCTCCTAGAAGATAACCAAGACAAACACCATAATTTTGGCCTGGAAAATTGGTCATACTGACTCTGTGTTCATCTTTGGGGAACAGAGTAAGCCAGCGGTGGATTTACTAGTTAATCACCAGTTTATGAAAGAAATTCTTCACGTCTGTGAAGAACACAAGCGAGCGGGCTTGAGAGGGTGATTCAGTTTGTTCAGGAGGTTCACAGCACGACCTTTCCGCTTCCCATTCATCTTCTGAAAAGAAAAACTGTTCTTTCTCATCTCGTATGGGTAGGAACGTATGTCCTCATGCATTAAATATTGCCCGATTAGAGATTCTGACACTCACTTGTCCCTGTTTTGGACATTTTGAATTGCTGTAATCAATGGAAAAAATGACGTTGATCTCCGCGAAAAATGTTGGGGTTATTTTCGTATCAGAATGCTTAGATCGGGTTTCTGTCCCACAGTTCACTCATAATCACATCTTGAATCATCCAACTCTTTGCCAATCCTCTGTATCGTCATCAAATTAACACCCTAGGAATTGTGACATCTTCGCATTAGAGCTTCTAGTGTGAATAAGAAGCATCACTTATTGCAGCAATGGCATTGGTAATTTCGCAGACGATGCACAACAGATGCCAGAGAATACGGATGCGCAGGATTCAGAGTAAAAACGTAGATAAATCAACTGACATAAACTGTAGAAATTGGAAAATAAACAACAAATAATGACAACAAATATCCAGAAGAGATCTTAAAGGAATACATTTGTAGTAACAAAAACACCGATATAAGATATGATAAAAATCAAAGACACTAAATTTGTCAATGAGAATCGCAACATATTTTTATCATATATGATTTTGAAGGATTTTTTTTATTTAATATAGGATATCGAAAATTTTTATATGTATAAAGTCAAGTAGCACAGCATAAAAACTGAACATTATAGGAGCTAAAGCGATCGCACAATTTCCTTTAAATTCGAACCTAATGCTAACCTTTCAAATTGTGAATACAACTAGCGGATTACAAATAGGGGAGACTGGGTGTAAAACACTGTGGAAGCATAATACTCAATACGCCGTTTTCAAACAGAAGGCAGCTATGAAAAATTCGGGGTGCTTTATCATTGTCTTCCCCCTAGTTTGATAATGCTGTCCCACTTCTAGAGGCCAGCCGTGTCCATCTTCCCGCAATTGGGGTAAGAAGAAATCGTTCTCATTTCCCGTTCGCCTCTTCGATGCCCAAGTTATCAAGGTTCATGTTTGCTTAAGCCGGGTCTGATATCCCTTGGGAATCTCGCTTAATTCCCTTACTCTGGGCGATGCCCAAGATTAACAAGATTCATGTTTGTTTAAGCCGCCTCTGATATCCCTTTTGGAGGCCATCGTGCGTAAAGCCCTCTCTCACCCATTGCTGTGACTCTTATTTAAGGTGATTTAGGCAAATCCTCTCAGCAGATAGAGAGAACAAGAGCTTTTGGCCGTCCAGACCTTTGTATCTGTCTCCCGTGAAGTGATCCCCTCGCGTTGGTGATCTAGTAGGCAGATCGTCTTCGTGTAATCAGCTCTGATCAGAAGAAGATTACGGAAACCTGATTGTCCTGGGTTTTTCTCGTCTCACTGCTTTGGTTGAGACTTCCTGCTGTCCACAGACGAATCAGAATTTCTTGATTAATTCTCCCTGGAGCCGATGTAATCTCAACCCCCTTCGGAATCTCTCTCGACGCCATCGTATCGAGACCCCATCAACGAAGACCTGGCCATTCGTCTTCCACACCCCCAGTTCATCCTCCAAAGAAAACCCAGGGTGCTTTCCTTGTAAGTCCCACCTCTTCATTCCCAGTCCTAAGAAAATATTCCATTTGGTGTAACGCCAATGGACTTTCTAAATCTTTTATTTAATCAAATTTTTTAGATTACTTATATATTTTCCCGGACCTAGTTTTCTTAATTTTTGCCTGTCATAATATTCTTATGTCGTACTAATTATTATTTAGATTTCTTTAATTATCTGTGCATTTGTTCTTATTATTTATATTAAAGTTAATTTTCGTAAAGGTGTTTATCTTTTGAATAACCATCGAGACGAACTCGGCAAACGTATTCCCGTTTAAAGAGCCAACCTAATAATATCGCACTCTAAGTAGGTCAATACCGTATTCCCATTCAATTGTACCCCAGCACAGCGCCGATAGTGGCTGCTTGACGTACAACAGTGTGTACCTTTAGAGACTTTTTGGTTAAAAGCCTTCGTCCCTCGACATATATATATATATATATATATATATATATATATATATATATATATATATATATATATATATATATATATATATATATAAATATACATATATATATATATATATATATATATATATATATATATATAGTATTATTATTATTTATAATTATATTTAAAAATTGTTAAAGGCAGAGTTTGATTATTTTTATTCATTTATTTTTATTATTTAAGAAACCGTTAAATTACAATTCCCCCATTTAATTATTGTCACCGAGTTTGACTAAGTTCGTGCAGTTATTCAAAGATTGTGGAACTAATTATCAAATTAATTTTGTTTTCCAACTATTTAATTGTGTGCTCGAGGTTCCATAATTTCTCTTTTTTTGGTGCTAACCCTCGTCTAAATCCCGAGCTGGAGAACGGAATTTTTTTAATCCGATAGGGATTAAATTTTCGCTCTTGTGTTTCGTATTTCTTTTTGTTTTAAGTGTGCATTTAGTTTGGAGAGGTAAATCTTAGTAGAATTTAAAAAAACAAAAAACAAAACAAAACTTCAGTGAGAGCCCATATTATGTGTCGGCTGTTCCGTGTACGCTCGAGCTGTTCCACGCACATATACTGTCAAGGATGTCGTCCTTTGATGGGTTCGACAAACTAGATCAAATCTTGGGATTAACAGGCAAGGATTTAATTGCCTATATCCAGAACGAAGAAAGAAATGAAAGGAAAGCAAGAAGAGAAATAGAGAAAAGAGAAGTAGAAGAAAGAAGAAAAAAAGAGCAAAGAAAAGCAGAAGAAAGAGAAAGAAACCGTCAACATGAGCGAGAGCTAAATAGGGATAATGTTGAAACCCCTTCCCTTAGTTCAAGGGATGAGGCCCCTCAAACCCCTTCCGTTATGTTATCCACATTCAAGGATGGCAACATCTTCAATGCCTTCCTTACCCACTTCGAAAATATTTTCGAATGAATTCGTGAAACATCGAGGAGAATGGGGTCATACGCTTACTTCCCTTGCTCAACAGTCATCTTCGAGAAATTTTCATATCTCTTCCTGCCGAGGCCACCCTTAATTATTCGACTCTCAAGGCCGAATTGCTAACGGCAATCAATATGAATACCGATTTCTATCGGCCTAAGTTTCGCCAGGCAAGAATATTACCTAAACAAACTTACTACCAGTTGGGCTTCATCCTTTAGAGAAGCATGCAATTCTGGATGGACTCAGCTAAAGTATGTCGCGAATACGAGTGTGCTCGATTTTGTCTTACGTGATAAGTTAATGGCTGCGCTGCCATCCGAGATACGTGCATTCGTAAAAGATAGGCGAGCTTCTACCTCAATGGAATGCCCTAAGAGGTGGATGTACTCGCGTCCAGCAATAACACTGGGGAACAATTTATTTGGTGAATTGACAAAATTAGATTTTCCCACCTAATTCGAGCATACTGAATTCCAATGTGAAATCAGATTCACTCTAAATGCTACAGATATTTCGTAATATCAATAACTAATATTATACAATAATTTTCATTTTATCACGCCCATCATCATGCCCTAAAGGAATTTTGCGTTATTTATAGTAAAGCAGTTTTTTTAACAAACATTTTATTGCATATAAGAAGAAACTTGAATTACATATTAGGATTAAAAATACTGTAATCAAATAGATGCTAATTTAATAATGACCGTACATCAGCCTGAAAGACCTCTTCTTGATATATATTGGGCAAAAATTGGCCTTTATAACTCTTTCTCTTGTAAGTCTTCTCATGCCGACCTCTTCTAAATGTTCAAGAGTAACACTATCATGTGTCTATCTCAGTGAGCTTGGTATCGCTCTTCCAACGTCATTAAATCCTGATGGAACTGTTCCACTTGTTCGTCGCTCACGGCTCTCAGTTTCTCTGGGATTCGGTCAAGGTAACTATTTAGGAAATCCAGCTTCACACTCATGTTGCATCCCTCGTCACGATGTGCTAAAAGCATACTATTAAACATATCTTCGTAGTTCTGCACTGTTTTGTTTCCCAAGAAGTTACAAACAACGGCAGAAAATGATAGCCAGGCTGCCTTCTCCTTTTTATTCATGGTGTTTACGAACCTAGAATCACTAAGCAGTCTTCGAATTTGGGGACAATCAAATACTCCTGCTTTTATTATTTCGTATGAGAAGGCAGGTAACGCCCATACTATGTGATGAAAACAATCATTATCAGTGTTTAATGCCTTGAAATACTGCTTCATCAACCCCAGTCTCAGATGAAGTGGAGAAAAAACGATCCCTTGACTTACGATTGGCTCATTAAAAATATTTAGCATTCCTGTTTCTAAAGTTTTCCGAACTGAGGAATCTTTTGGGGACCAGTGTTTGTCACGGGCTCGACTGTCCCACATACAGATATAACATTTTTTATATCCCTTCTGCTGGCCAAGGAGGAAGTTGACCATCTTAAGGTCTACACATATGATCCAATTGTGTTCATGGTACTTAAGTAAATCCATGACCATTCTTATGTCATCGTGAGGTTCTCGCAGATGGACAGAGTGAACGAGAGGAACTGCTCCAAAGTCATTGTCAATATGCAAAAGGACACACTTGAGGCTACGCTAGGAGCTATCTAAAACTGTCTCCACTCATCAGGGCTATAGGTGTCAAGTCCCAACTCGCTAAACAGACCAGGGACATCGTGGCAGTATGCAAATTGTTTGTCCTAGGAGAAATACTGAACAAATGTACTCTCCCTTATTCAGTAATATGATACCCGTACCGACCAGTCAAGCATATGTCTTTCACTAAAACTGAAAGCTAAAAGTTCTGCAGCTTACTTGGAGAGTGCCATATCACGTATCAAGTCATTCAAATCCTCTTGGTCGAAACAGTGAAGTGCTAATGACTGTTCAGCATCTGATGATAAATCTGCAGACTCTGAATCCATTCCGTTGACGTCCATATCAGTTACATTATTTTCTTCTTCAGAGAAAGCATATCGACTGATAATCGGAATTGGTAAAGACTCAGAATGAGGTACTGGCTGGATCGCTGAGGGAATGTTGGGGTAGTCGATCTTGTGTCGATTTTTCTTGCAATTTCTTTAGTATTCACCAGACAGAAATAACAGTCTGATACATGATCCTTTGGTTCTCGACGCACCATGGAAATTCCCAAAGGAAGACCATTTTTCTTTCCTTTCTGCCACTCACGAAGATGTCCCACACAACTATGGGTAACAGTATGTGGGGCCCACTCATTATCTTGATCGCCAAGAGAAACATCAAAATATGCCTTATAAGTGGGGATCACAAAGTTTAATATATTGCGCATTTGACGAACTAGTATTTAACAGCCAGATATGTAGCAGAAGGTGTCTGGATCATTAACGAAATTTTCTTTTGACGACGCCATCCCTGTAACATGAGACCTGAAAAAAGAAACAATAATGTCAATATTTTGCACAATAACAATTATTACTATCTTACTACTATGTACTGTGAAGTATTTGCTTTATACAAGCACCCTCTCTGTGCGTCCGGAGGGCAGTTTTCAGGAAAACGAGAAAATAGAAATTACAAAATAACTATAGCATGTAGGTAACAATGGATTATATATTTGAAATCAACATGAAAATACGAAATAAAATCCTTTGAAAAATCTAAGTCACCTGAAAATTTGACTAAAGTTTTCCTCCTTTGTAATCTATATCCGAAGGAGCCCAAAAAATCGCTTCCCCCATCTCCCAAGAGTGAGAGTAATTTCTCTAAGTCCTCCCATAAAAATTCACTGCATTTTTTTAAAGTGGCTGGTCCCCTCAAGCCTAGACTTCCTCCCCTGCAAGAACCGAGGGATATTGAGCTCCTCCTAAATAATCTCCCACCATTCAATTACCCCCGACAGCCGATCGTGTGTTTCACGTGCGGCATGGCCGGTAATGTAAAACAAACTGCCCCCCAATCCTTACCTTCACTCTTTTCCCATCCAACAAGTCCATCAAGTCAATGCTTCTCTTTCTCAACCACCTGCTAGCCCCAAAGCTCCAGCTTCTGCCCCGACTAATGGTTCTCAAAGACATCACGTCAACTTTTTATTTGATAAAAGCTTCCCGCTGAGCTTGAATTTGAAGAAAGAACTGTAAACTGATGCCGGGTGTCAACCCTTATGAGAGACACCGGCTGCACCTGCCTAATAGTGTCTGAAAATTTGCTTCAGCCAGTAAGTCCGGACCACGATAGGTAGGCAGTAGTCCACGAATACTTGGGACGCGCCAACCAGTTTCTCGTGTTTCTTTGCTACCTAGAATACAAATACTTCACTGGTTAGGTGGATGCCGTTGCAGGCCCAATTAAGTTTTGTGCCGTGTTGATCGGCCGGAAACACCAGATCTCCCGACTGCTGTTCAATCCACTCCTGGACGGTGAGCTGGACATCTTCATCGTCTCCAAACCGGTGTCCACGCAGTGCAGCATTGAGCTGACGCAATAAAAAGTAGTCGCTAGGGGCCAGATCTGGACTGTAGGAGGGATGGTTGAGCTCCTCGAATCATTACTCACGCAAGGTCATCTTCAAGGGACTTACGAACATGGAGGAACTCCCTATTCCAGCGAGTAATGGTCGTATAGGAAGTGGTGGTGTTGGTGTACCTTGCAACCATGCGTTCATGGATTTCTTTTGCATTCTTGCCTTCCTTGGTCAAAAATTTGATCACTGCGCGGTGCTCAACCTTCTCCATTGTTAAAAAATTGTGAGTGACGAACTGCGATCAGCTACTGCTTCTTAAATAGATGAGGCAGGAGCGTGCGGCTGCCGGTCCTGAATTGTCATAACTTTTCTTAACACCCCTACAAACAGCGGTCAAAACTTATTGACCGCCCCTCGTATCTCGTTAAACATGACCTCCTTTACTGTTCTACCTCGACCGAGGACGGTGCTAAGATTTGCTCCATTTGCATCTCCCGTTTCACGTTTCCCATTTTTTTCGCCGTGCCCATGATGGGTTATTGCCCGGCACTGCCAAATTATTACAGCATATGGTCGAGCCTGTGGTATTTGCTAAAACATCACGGCAAAAGGACGGATTGCACCTTCCCCCCTTCAACAGACGCCCATTGTTTCTGAACACTCTTTTAGAGTTGTGGCTATCGAATTGATGGGTCCACTTTACCCACCGTCGAGTGAAGGATACTCTTATATCTTTATGCTTATGGACTTTGCTACGAGGTTCCCTGATGCAATTCCCCTAAAAAGAATCGATAGTATAACGTTCCCGGAAGCATTAATGCTATCTTTTCTCGAGTCGACATCCCTAAAGAGATATTGTCTGACCGAGGTAGACAATTTACGTCCGAAATCATTGAATAAGTGGGAAAACTTCTCCGGATAAAACATCTCTTTACAACCCCTTTTGCAAATCCTCACCTCGATGAAGAAATTAGAACCTTGTATTCGTATGTATTGGACCTGAGAAACTACTTGGAGAAATGCGTCTAGACCGCGTGTAAAAATACAGATCCTAAGGGGATACCACATTCATTTTTTCAACTTCATACTACGTTGGATTATCATATATGAAAGTAAATTAAAAGCCATTTTATTCATGCCAAAATCATAATAACATACGGCGCCGTTTCTGAGATACAGGGTTTTTTGAAAGAACTTCCCCCCCTTGAAACCTGATATCATATAGATGGCTATAAAGTAACTAAAAAGTAAGTATTCGAACTCAATTTACAAACAAATGATACACATATGATTTAGTTATCATTTGAAATTTGTTTTCCTTAGTTTCCTTAAAATTTATGTTAATGGTGGACTAAAACATATATTTTTCTGACAAGGTCAACTATAGATTTTGTTCTTACTTGGAAAAGGGGGTGTTAGGTGAATAGTAGTGGTGTTCTGCATGACCTGGAATTTAGTTCAATATATAAATGAATGATGCTAAAAATATAAACAAGTGCTGAGGCACCATTTTTTCGGGCAAATATTTAGAATCGCAAGCTATAGTTTTGCGTTTTGTTCACAAATCAACTTTATAAATATATGGAGAATTTCCATGAATGTATACAATTCTATAATTATCTTAATTTTTACTATGTTCTATTCATGTTGCTATAAAATAATTATACCATAAAAAGTGCATAAAATTTGCAATACAATGATATACACACCTAATAAATGCGAATATTTAAGGAAAGAATTTGAAAAGTAAATAATGAAAAAATCTGCTATCACCTTAATTTGGAGAAATACCGGACTTATTTTGATGTAAAGGCAAAAGATCGACGCCTTGGACCCGGTGATAAGGCACGGTGCCTCCTCTCCCACTGAGTCTAATAAACTTATTACACAGTGAAAAGGTCTGTTCCCCTTTTAGAAGCACAAGGACCCGTGGACTACCTCATATAAAACCCCTCCATTAATAAGTTATATCACATAAACATGCTTAAGAGATACCACCGCCACGCGTGTATTAATAACATAGTCGCACTTGATGAAAAGGTGGCAATGAAAGCCACTTAAGCTTCTCAATCTGATACAGACAGTTTGCATCGATTCAGATAAAGAGCACACACTACCTTTTCTACCCTGTTCCAGTGAAGAAACCGCCCGGGAACTCGCTTTAAATCCAGAACTAGAACTACCGCAAAAGGCTCAACTGGCTGTGTCATTTTCTTTTCATAATGTGTACGTTGCCACACGTACATGCGAACAACACCTAGTCTTCCTTAGCTCCCTCCTCATCAGGTTACGCGAAAACGCATTGTCCAGTGGGTCTAGTAAATGTCACTTTGCCTCTAATTCCATTCGTTATTTAGGCTTTCATATCGGGGAAAACCAAATGGCCCCTTAGCGAGATAAAGTAAAGGCTATTGTCAGCATGCCTCTTCCGCGTACGAAGAAACACCTCTGCTCCTTTTTGAGATTCCTATCTTTCTACCGGCGTTTTGTCCCCAATTTTGCCGCCTTAGCTTCTTCACTGAGCGCTCTGTCAAAGAAGCAATCCCCAACGCCCCTCGTGTAGAACCCCACGGCATCCGCCCAATTTGACAAATTTAAGGATAGGCTCACTCGTGGCCCCATTCTAGAATTTAAAATGTATTTAATAGGAAAGGAGTTCGTGATTGAAACGGATCACCACACTGTAGCATATTTAAAAAATAGTAAAAGTCTAAACGGTAGACTTTTGCAATGGAGTTTACTGTAGATGTAGTACCAATTTCACAAATTTTATATTATAGGTTGCGAAAATTGTATGGCTGACTGACTTAGTAGGAACCACATAAAGGAGCTATTGTTGGGTTCGACCTAGTAAACATTCTTTTGAAAATTTTAAACGGTTCACAAATTCCACCTTATAAATAAGAAGATAAACTTCCTTCTTTGTAGTATTTCTCTTTCGTAAATAGAAAGTTGAACTCCCCAGTATGCAGTATTATATCATGGGTTGGTTATATGTGGCTCCGTACAAAATAGATCTTGTTCTTGAAGTTCCTGTGGGGAAAGGGTAAAAATCGATGGCGTTTTCTTGAGGTGACTTCACTCGCATTCTCCTCCTTTGCTGCCTGTGAACTTTTCGGTGAGCTTAATTTTCTTGTAGATTTCTCTTAAGTCTAAAAATTTGGGAAATCGATTTCAGCCATGTATATGTGCAAACGGTTTGAGCGTTAGTAACCTTTTAAATCTATCATAGCACTGATTGACCAATTATTACACTGGTTATGTCTAAAAGCTGATTGGTCAATTTGTTAACGCTAAGGTTGTTATTCTAAAAATGAAAGTAAAAATAACTATTAAATGTATATCAATCCTGATCGGTTGAATTTTTTAAGTGTTATGAGTAGATGAAATAACCATTTATATATGTGTATGGTGACCATGGATCCATGACGGATAGCGGAAAAATTTCTCTTACTCAAGAAGAAAAGTTCAGCAATCTATACCTTCAGCTTTGAATTACGATTTTGATCGTTTTTGCGTCACAAATTCAAGATTGAAGAATCAGAATAGACCACAACTGTCAGACGAGATGAATACTTGACACATACAAAAAACGAACTCTTTCTTTCCTATCCACCCTCTTTAGGGCGAGTCGGATAGGGAAGCTCTAAGTCTCCTTAGATACCTTCTTGTGCAGGAGCCTTATCTGAACCGGGCGGCTAACTCGGTGCAGGCCAAAGCTTAGCCAGGCGCGGGGTAGATCCCGTGTGAGCGGAGGCCACAAGTTGGTGGAGCAAACACTGCTAGGGCTAGGGCTAGGTAGGTAGGTAGGGAATACCGACTCGTCAGCTGAATGAGCCGGTGTTATAAACGGATATAACACCAAATATATCTGCCTATTCTTCCTTTTTTCTTCCTTTTAGCCAATGGAAAAAGAAAAGAACTCAGTGAACTAGAAGATGGATACGACTAAACGGGTCCCTTTGCGCGTGTGGAAGGGCGCGCAAAAACCCGACCGAACCAGTGTCTTTAGAGTAATCTATAGGGAACTCGGTGTAGTGCTAGTAAGGTTACTAGACTACACCAACTCGTATATAGCGATCTGCCAGAGCGACAGAGATGTCGATAAGGTCCTCTCGGAGAAAGCGAGTAAAGAGTTTGCAAGAATTGGGCTGGAAGCACAAGTGACCCTCAAATAGAAGCCCAGAAGACGGTCTACTGCCGTCAGATTGACCCCTGGATAGGTGAACACAGCACAGAAGAAATAAAGGAAGAAATCGAAAGAGCTCAGCAGTGGGCGAGGGTTAAACAGATTATCAAGTTTACCAACCAAGCGACCGGCACAGAGTACACTCACGCGTTTAAAGTAATTTTCCGGGAACCAGTATGGCTGCCAAAGCAAGAGAGACAGGTATCCTCACATTTAACTTGAAGATTACACCCGAACAAGTTAAAACCGATGAGATTATCAGCGTTCTCACTTGCATTAACTGCTACGCGATTGAGAAACACAATACGAGAGACTGCCCAGTCAAAGACATAAAATGGTGCTCAGAATGCAGTGATAAAAACCACACGTGGCGTGAATGTAGGTCACAGCAGAAGAAATGCCTGAACTGTAATTGGAATCACCGCACCCTGGCAATGGCGTGCCCACTAAAAAGGGAAAAGATCGAGAACAAAAGAAGAGAAAAGGCTCGAGCAGAGGAAGAAAAGCAGAACCGCACATTCACCAAAGTAGCTAAAGCTACAGCAGAAAAAATTCAGCCGGTAAAGAACGTAATCGAAGTCAAGCAGGGCGATTCACTTAACATCCTTGCCTGCATACTTCATGCACATGTATTAAACGTGGCAAACCCAGGCTCCTACTCCAAGGAACTGAACACAATGCTCAAAAACAATGGATTAGAAGAGATGTGGTTCCCGGACAACCCACCATCAGCAGATATACTTAGCATACAATACCAGCCTACGAAGCCTACCTAGGCCCAAACACAGCAAAAGGCCACTGGCCAGGAAGAGTCCATGAAAGCCAACAGGGCGGCGAGTAGAGATCCGAGGATAAGGAGAAACACGCAAAGGGAACAAGAGAACGCAATGGAAGTAGAGCTGGTGACAGACAACCAAATTAGTAAAGAGGGAAGAGAAGCAAGCCAGTCCCGTGAAGGACCAAGTCAAGCCCCCCTCCCCAAAGCCTGCAAGAGAAGAAGAGGAAGAGCAAAATAAGTTCAACTTTAAAATTTACGCCTCCGAGGAAAGACCCTTCCCCGAAGACAACGAAGAATTGACTCAAGGAAATAAGAAGGGAGCATACAAGTACGAGTACGAAGGCCCATACTCGGAACGGGAAGTTTTCGCCATGTTGACAACAGGTAAATTGGAAATCCCACAGGAAATGCGCAGTACGCTAAAGAAGGAAGAGTTCAGGAAGAAGAGAAGCGGGAGAACAAAATCGCCCACCGAGCACGAAGCGCATAAGGCTGAGAGAAGAGGAAGCAGGGAGGAAAGGAGACATAAATAATGGCCCACGGAAGAAAATTCAAAATAATATGTCACAATGTAGCAGGTTGGAACGAGAAAAGATTCTCTCTAATCAATACATACTTAAAAGAAGACCCATACATAATATTGCTTAAAGAAATAAATATCTACCCGGCGAGGAGCAAGATAAACATCTTTAACTACACCATAATTAGTAAGACTACGAACGATATTAACTACGACGAAGTCGCTATGGCGATCTGCAACGATATTGTCCACAGTAAGCTAAAGGATCTGGACAAATCGTATCTGGCAATAAGTATAAGAACTGCGACAGGCAACCTTATAGTAGCGACAGGCTACCAACCCCCTAGGAGGGATTTTTTGCCCATGCAAAACTTCACCGAAATATTTGACCACAGAGAGCAAACGGTTTTCATGGTTGATCTAAATGCCAGGAGCAGCGCCTCAAGCTACACGAGTCACCACAATAGGGCCAGGAGAAACCTCGACCAGCTACTGGAGAGAGGAATAGTAGAGCTCCTGGGACCCGAATTTCCAACATTTTTGGGCCGGAACACCGCTACGAAGCCGAATATAGTCTTAGCCACCCCGAACCTCCAGTTTAATTATATCATCAAGAGAGGTCCTCCTTCAAATAGTGACCAAGAGATGGTTGTCATGACTTTGTCCATGGATCCCATCCAGGTAAAGTGCCCGCCAAGAAAGACGTATAGAAAAGCCGATTAGCCAAATACAGAGAAGATCTCACTGACCACGAACAAAGATACCTGACCGAGGCCACACTGGAGGAAATAGATGAAGAGATCAACGACATCATGGAGGCGCTTATCAGTGCTGACAAGAAGTACGTTCCCACAACAGAGTACAGAACTTTGCCGCACCCGATAAGAACAGCCCAGATAACGAACCCTGAGGAAGAGTATTTGAATACGAGGGACTTAATCGAGCATAATGGCCTACAAAGAGGTGACCGCGCAAAGCTAAGACGAATAAAGGACGAGTTGCTAAACGAAATCAGAGTAAAGAGGAGCAGAAGATGGGAGTCTTGGTGGAAGCAATGGACGAGGAATTAAACCCTACCAAGATATGGAAAAAAATAAACGTAGCCAGAGGAAAACGCAAACAGAGACCCAAAATCAAACTCCAGAATGAGGACGGAGGGGAAAAGGAACCCCAAGAAATAGAAGAGGCATTCCGGGAACATTGGAGGAGGATTTTTGATATCTCACCCAATGAGAACAAAGACTTTGACGGCGACCACGAAGCAAGAGTGATGGAGTAACTGGAGCTAAACCACCTGGAATTAGTACCAAACGTAGCTGCTTCACCAACACTATTGGTCGAGCAAGGAATAAAACCAATAACGCTACAAGAGATCCAGAAGACGCTCAAGAACACCAAGCAGAAGGCGCCTGGGGCATCAAGCATAACTAGAGAAAATCTGATACGCGCACCAGTCAGCTTTTTGTCGCGGATAGCGGCTGCGTCCAACGCCTCCCTAAGCACAGGATACTTTCCGGACGCGCTAAAGAAGGGGAAAATTATTTTTCTGCTCAAACCAGGCAAGCCACCAAACAACCCCGGAAATTTCAGACCAATAACGCTCATCGAAACAGTGGCAAAACTAATGGAGAGGGCGATTAACGACAGGCTCGCCAAACACTTGGAAGAGAGGGCGCTGAACCCAAACCACCAACACGGATTCATAAAAATAAAAACACCGAGACTGCCCTAGCTATTCTGGTGGAAGCACTTGCGAAGGCAAAGTACGAGAAGAATTACACCGACATCGTGCTCATTGACGTCCAAAAGGCGTTCGATAAGGTATGGAGAGCTAGTCTGAAGTTCAAAATCAAAGGACTAGAGCTACCCTCCGCCCTAACAAAATGCCTTTGTGACTACGTCACCGATAGGACGGCGTTCATCTCAGTAGCAGGCTGAGAGGGCCCTGAATTTGAAGTGCTACAACGTGTCCCCCAAGGGGGCTGTATAAACCCAACTCTCTATAGTATATATACTATGGACCTGCCAAGGCCAGTCCACGAGACGACGACCTATTTACAATTCGCCGACGATATAACGATAATAACAAACAGCACTTACAGGCACCCCCCAACCATGGCCAGAATAACAGCCGCGCAAATTGCTAACATTAACGAATTCGAGCGCAAGTGGAAGATCAGAACAAACCCAAGAAAATTCTCTATCATCCCTGTAGGGAGACGCTTGACCTCGAGGGTAGAGATAAATGAAAATAGGTACCAATACGTGAATGAAGGAACGGTGCTCGGGCTGAAAATCACCCGTAGTGGCTACTGCAAACATATTGCGAACAGGATAAATTAGGCGAAAGTGCAGGTAGCAAAGCTATTCCAACTAAGAAATCTAAACAGTAAATACCTAAAGAAGATATACAACTCCATCTGCAAAGTGACACTACTGTACCCTGCTATACTCATGAACTGCCTCTCAAAATCGAGTGCAGTCAAGTTACAACAGGTGCAGAACTCAGCGGTGTACATTATTACAAAAACGAGAAGATGCGAGCTCAGAAAATTAGGAGACCTTCACGATGAAATTGAGCTTCCATGTACAAATGTGTCCCTACACAGGAGAGCAGTAAAGGTGTGGGACAAATTAAATCTTATAATGGCCGAAGATGAGAAAAGAGCGATTAAAATTCCACAAGAACACAGAATGAACAACCGAGGCAATTTCAGAAGCGGTAGACCCGACTCAAGGGAGGAACCGCCCCCAAGGTACACTGCGAGGTAAGGTTGCAGAACCGCGAAAAAATATCACCAAAACAAATCCGCACGAAAAAATGAATCAGAAAATGAAGAACAACAGAGGCGTGAGAGCACCAAAAATCAACTGAAGAATAACGGGAAAAAATAGGAATTAAGAATTAAAGAGATGGCTGGTCACCCAGCAACTAACTCTAACTCTCACCTATTCCTCTTAACCACTATATCCTAACTACCCTATCCACTATACTTCGACTATTCACTTTAAAATTTTCTATCTTTTTGTCAAGACGTAAGACGTAAGATGGATCCATAGCGATGTCATCCCCAGTAAAGAATTAGGTTAGGAGATAGCAAAACAACAAAAGCGCTAAAAAGAAAAAGAGGAAGCTTAAACCAACAGGTCCTATGCCAAAGTGGCAAAGACGGCATTCGATGAGGCCTCAGCTCAGCGTACCTACCTTAATGTAGAAAGCGAACAGTCTACAAAGATCATGTGAAGCATATATTATGCACACATAGCAAACCTCACAAAGCTAGGCTCATTCAAAAAAGAGCTAAACCAGATGTGATACAAAATGGAATGGACGAGATGTGATCCCCGGAGAACCCTCCCTTTGAGACAGTTATTCGGATAGAGATGCAGCCTCCTCAACTAGCCACTACACAAGCAGAAGATGTTCCCGCTCTGGCACTCATAACCAAAACAATCCTGAACCCCCAATAATAGAACCCTCCACACCAGATTTAGAAGACAAAATGAAATGAAATGAAAGCACCGCCACGGTAGCCGCACCAAACGTTCACCCAACTTGCAGAGGGTGAGTTCTCCCTCATCTTCAAAGGAGGGAAAAGATGCCTACCATGGCAGAAACATTTATTTAAAAATATTCACCAAGGAGATAGCCCAATTCCCTGAAGTAAAAACGGACAAAGACGTCAGTCAAGGCGTGACCCCTGGCCGTTACAAGTGGCACTATAGTGAGGACATTCCAGAGAGGGTAGTCGAATAAGCCCTCAACCTTGGAATGGTCCGATTCAACCAAGAAGCCTTCTTTACCAGCAGACCTCGGAATTCAACACCCTGGGGCCACTAATGGTGTCTACAGGGTAAAACCTCCGAGACGAGACTATATTCTGATGCAAACTTTCTCCAACTGTGTGTACACGGGAGAACAGTCTTGTTTGGTGGAGATCTTAACGCCAGATGCCAGGAATCCGGATGCACCGGAAGTCTAAAGAAGAAAGGGAAGAACATGAAGAACCTTATTCACAGGAGTATTGTTGCCCGCATTAGGCCCGACTTCCCGACATACCTACGCAGCCAAGCCGGATATCACCCTGACCAGCTCACAATTTCCCTACAATTATTATATTCAACCTGGCACTCTAATCCCAAGCGACCACGTCGCTATCATGATTAAAATATCCAAATAACCGTCAGAAAGAGAAAATGCTTTTCCAGAGCAAACTGGGAAGAGTATCGTACCGTTCTCGGCGAGTTCAGACCTCAATCACTCGAAGAATTCACCCTGGAGGAGATTGACTAGGAACTGGCAAGGTTAACGGAGTTAATGGTGGAGGCGGACCGCGCAACAGTCCCTAAAACATCCTATAAAACGTTACCAGCACGAAAGTGGAGACAGGAGCTATATGACTTAACGGATGAATATAAAACACTATTTGAAGAAGTTAGACTGACTAGCACAGACAGAGTTAAAAACAGACGGTTAAGACTACTAAGGACCAAAATGAAGACACTGATAATAGACCAATAAATAGCACTTTGGCATGACCTTGTAGACAAACTAGACAAAAAAGTGAATCCCGGGACATTTTGGAATACTCTATCAAGATTGAAAGTTAACCCACCTGAGAGAAACATACTCCTTAACAAAGACGACGGGACAAAAATGGACGAAACAGAAACGGAAGAAGAGTTCCGAAACTACTGGAATAATGTATCTTCCATCACAACAGAAGAGAACGAACACTCCTACCTAGACTTTGAGGAGCAAATTCACGACCAACTAAGACAAGAACTAAACAGGAAATACCCCTTCAACAACACAAATTCTGACAGAGAGATGACTGCTAATGGACGGAAGATGACGAAAGAAGAAATACTAATGATGCTACGTACCTTCAAACAGAGAGTACCGGGAAAAAAAAGAATTCACCAAATTTAACTTGTTGAACGCCCCCAGGGACATCTTAGAGTGGCTTGTCAATATAATGAACGCGTACCTAAACGTTGGCTATTTTTTGGATGTAGGAAGATTGCTAAAATGATCATTCAAAAAGTCGGAAAACCGCCGGACAGACCAGCAAACTTTAGACCCATTTCCTACCTCGGCGTGGCAGACAAGGTCTTCGAGAATGGTTTTGCTAATAGAATCCAAGATTTTATGGAGGATAACAACCTCTATAACCAACACCAGCATGGATTCACAAGAGGGAGAGAGACTGATAAGACGCTAGCAATCGTCACAGAAAAACTGGCAAAGATTTCTAGCCAAAAAAGATATGCTGACCTGGTGCTAAGAGACGTTAAGAAGGCATTTGACAAAATATGAAGACTGGGCTTCAGTAGAAAATACTAAGACTTAGACTAAATCCAAGACTAGAAAATCTTCTATGTGACTATGTGACAAACATGATAGCGTATATACAAATATACGACCATATGGGACCAGACTTCGAGCCAATTGCAGGCATACCGCAAGGAAGGTGCCTAAGCGCCATCCTATACAATATATACACCCTCGATCTAACCGATCCGGGCAGGGTAGATTTGCTGTACATCCAGTTTGCTGACGACATCTCCCAGTTCACGAATGCCCCCTTCAAAAGTTCCGAACTTATGGCACAAATCACCACCAGAGAAATCGACCATATCAATTGGTTCGAGAGAAGATGGAAAATCGCGACTAACACCCAGAAATTTAAGGTGATACCATTCTTTCGTAGGAAACGGGCCCATATCGAAACTGATTTCGCCCGCATTCTATACATCACTGATAGGACAGTACTATGAATAAAGATAGGTGAAAATGGATACGGTAGCCACTTTGCTCAGACAGCAGCGTGAGTGAAGGTCGAGCTCACCAAGCTATTTAAGTTCCAAAACCTGACCATGACCAACAAAAAGGAGATATACAACGAGCTCATAACATCCGAGCTGCTGTATCTACCTATACCTCTCAACACTAGTTTCAATAAGAAATTGCGACTCCTTTAAACGCTACAAAACAAAGGACTGCTCTTAATAACTAACACAAGAAGGTGAGAAAGAAGGAGGAAGAAGTGCCTACATCACATGATCCAGGTGACTCCAATTTTCTGGGATGCAAAGAAGAGCCCGAAAAATCTGGGAGAATGTCCCACGACACATGACGAACGAAATCAGACAGAGACACAATGACATCCCGTTGGAGGACATACACAGAAGAAGACTAGACTTCCTTAGTAGTAAAGCATAGACCGACAGCCAAGAAGAACCAATCTACACACACATAAGACTACGCATATGTAACAACGACAAACAATAAACTACACAAAGAATATACAATATGAAGAACTCTAAAAATACATAAACGAACAACAAGAGAAACACAAAAAATACAGAAAACACCTACAAAGGCTTGAACGCCGCACGGAAACACCCTAATCTACTTGAAACAAAATGAAAACACAAGCAATAACATCACAACCAGGAACAACACAAACAAACATTCAAAACCATCACAATCCAAGAACAACCCAAACAAAAAAGCCGATAAAAAGTACGCAAAAGATTTTAAATATAAAACCATAAACAATGAGAAGAACACCAATTTCAGATAAACGCCTGCGATTCTCTATCACCAGGGATTTTCTACCCCTCTATCCCTTTCATCGGAGAAATCTATCCCTATATATCCATGTCCTACTATTATCTATATGCATACATGAGTGCAATTGCAATCTTATATGTGTGTATATATTTTCCTTTTATAACTTAATATATCCAATGTCCAATGTGTAAAAGATAGTCATAGATAGTCAGAAAGAGTCAGAAAAGTTATTATTATTCAGAAGAAAATTTATATTTCTTGTTCACCACTTGTAGACACGTCTACCCTCCTACATAATACAGAAGTTAAATCCTGCTCCAAATTTCTTTTACCTTTAAAGGAAGCAACAATCACTGAACCCAGCATACAAAACTACAGAGCGAGAATATCTGACCCAGACTCCATAACTGGTGACCCCTCTTCTTTGAACGAAATACGTGATCATACAACAAAATGGATTCGCTAGGCGACGCATCAAGACATCAACAAGCTGCTCATTTTTTTCCACACCAAGAAGTGGAACGCGCGAACGCAATCTCCATAATATCTCCTGTTTTTAATGAAGCAGCAGTCTCTGGATGGTACAAAATTGTGGAGGCGCAATTTCACATCTCAAGAATACAACGAGAAGACACGAAATTTTACCATATTCTTGCTGCGTTGCCTCCCGAGACAGTCGTTCTACTTCAACCGGCAGTCCTTTCATCAGAGGACTACTATCTCTTCGGACAGAAGAGCAAAGTGTTACAAATTATTTATACCATAAGAGTGTAAAAAGGCCAGTGTAAAAAAGTTTAGTAGCGTATATTCAGTGCCTATTTAGTTTCAAAAATGACAAGTGTATATAGTTAAAAATTAAAGGTCCAGTAATGAGAATAATATATTAATTTTGGGTGTGTAAAAGAATTCGTGTAGAGATCAATATAAAGTTAATTCTGTTTAATTAGGGAAAGTGGTTTGGTGCCTATACTCAAAGTAACGTACATAAAAGAGGTTTAGTTCGACATAAGAAACTGTAGCTACTTTATGCGGAACGCTTTAATCAATGTTGTTAAATCGCTCGGCCAACATAGGTAATACAAAGGATCTCAGGACTGCTGACCCCTCGGAAATATATGTTATGCAGTCACGAATAACAAATAAAGTACACAACAATATAATGTTGTGGGCACGCGCACAAAGCTGTAGGTATGCATAGAAATATAATTAACCTATACTGCAGCCAATGATAAAAGTAAAGGAATGGCATAAGAAAGTTACGGCACGCACACACGCACGCGAACATAATTTTGTTCGCATTTAAGTGCTGCCGTTCCTGCGTCCGAAGGCTCTAAAGTACTTCCGAATTTATATAAATTACCTCCATGTTTATTCAAAATATGTTAACACACTCTACGTTCTCGCGGCTTGTGGTGCTGGAAAAACATCATAGAATCGAATATGACTCAAAAATATCTCAAAGAGAAGCATTTTGAAGTCTTAGGAAATTCTATAATTGGTTAACAGTAAACCATATAAAAATATATTTGTATATATATATATATATTTGTTTATAATTGTAAGGTGTAGATTTTATTTATGTATTAAACGCAGATCACGTTCTTGTGACGAATTCCTCTGGTGCTGGAGCCACATTATAGAATCCAATATGACTCAAAAATACCTCAAAGATGAGCATTTTGAAATCTTAGGAATTTCTATAATTGGTTCAAAGTAAACCATAGCATATATATATATATATATATATATATATATATATATATATATATATATATATATATTTATATTTGTTTAGAATTGTAAAACGTAGATATTAATTATGTATTAAACACTCAATTTTCTCGGGTCGTAGTTCTGTGGGGGTCGAACCTATAAACAAATTTTAAACGGTTCACAAATTCAACCTTATAAATAGGAAGATAAACTTCCTGCCTAGTAGTATTTCTCTTTCGTAAATAGGAAGTTAAACAACGCATATGCAGTACTATATCATGGATCGGCTATACATGGCTCCGTACAAAATAGATCTTATTCTGAAAGTTACAGTGGGGAAAAGGTAAAAATCGATGGCGTTTTCTTGAAGTGTCTACCTCGCCTTTACCTCCTTTGCTACCTGTCAACTTTTTGGTGATCTCAATTTTCTTGTAGATTTCTTCCAAGTCTAAAAATTTGGAAAATCGATTTCATCCGTGTTTATGTGCAAATGGTTTGAGCGTTAGTAACCTTTTAAATATATCATGGCGCTGATTGTCCAATTATTACAGTGCTTATGTCTAAAAGCTGATTGGTAAATTTGTTAGCGCTAAGGCCCGTTATTCAAAAAATGAAAGTAAGAATGACTATTAAATGTATATCAATCCTGATTGGTTGAATTTTTTAAGTGCTATGAGTAGATGAAATAACTATTTATATAGATGTATTTTTCTGTAAAAGATAGTCAAAGATAGTCAGAAAGAGTCAAAAAAGTTATTATTATTCATGAAGAAAATTTTTCATTACTGTTCGCCATTTTATAGCTTATTTCAACTATTTACCTTAATAATAAAGAATCCAGCTATATATATATTTTTCTTCATCCCATAATGAAGCGTTTGATCACTCAACCCAACCTACGAATTTACGAGAGAGAATACTTTACCCAGACCCCATACTTTCTCCTACCTCGTAAGATCGAGTCATCGATGGTGTGTACTAACAATTGTATACATTGTTAAGCCTTGTCGCCCTTTAAATATATTGCTGTTAATTATTTTCCTTTTTTGTAATTAATTGTTATGTTACCATGTTTAATTTTTTTATTTTGAGGGGATTATTATTACTTATCGTTAAATCCTAAGTTTCACAACCTCATATGAATTGAGTTTTTTGTGTTCGCAGCTACGCAGGCCAGAAGTTAAGGATTTTCCTAGTAACTTGTATCCCGTCAGATAGATTGCTTTCTCCAATCACTATCCCTCCCATTTGTGTGTAATGACATTTTCTGTGAAACCTCATATTAGGAAGGGAGGCGTGTGGAAGCATGAAACTCAACAGGCCGATTTCACACAGATTTTCTCTGGTTAAATCAACGCAGCGGTGTATAATCTGGGGTGCTTTATCCTCGTCTTTTTCCAGTTTGATAACGCTGCCCCACTTTCAGAGGGCAGCCGTGTCCATCTTCCTCCTCTTGGGTCAGAAGGAACCACTCTCACTTCCGCTTCGCCTCGTCGATGCTTAAGATTATCAAGGTTCATGTTTGCTTAAGCCAACTCAGATGTGCGCAAAGCCCTCTCTCGCCAATTGCTATGTCTGCTATTTAAGGTGATGTCTGCAAATCCTCAGCAGATAGAGAAAACCAGAGCTTCTTGCCGTCCAGACCTTAGTATCTGTCTCCCGTAAAGTGATCCCCTCGCGTTTGTGATCTAGTCAGCAGATCGTCTTCGTGTAATCAGCTCTGATCAGAGAAAGATTACGGAAACCTGTTTATATCCCGGAAGATTGTCCTTGGTTTTTCTCGTCTTACTACTTTGGTTAAGACTTCCTGCCGTCCGCAGACGAATCTTGATTTCGTGATTACTTTCCCCTGGAGCCGTGGTAATCTCAACCCCCGTCGGAGTTTCTCTCGACGCCTTCGTATCGAGCCCCCTTTGACGAAGTCCTGGTCATTGGTCTTTCACCCCTATAGTTCATCCTCTAGAGGTAACCAAGAGTCCTTTCCTCGTATGTCCCACCTCTTCGCTCCCAGTCCTAAGAAGAATTCACCACTTGGTTTAACGCCAATAGACTTGCTAAATCTTTTATTCAATCCAACTTATTAGATCACTTATATATTTTTCCGGACCTAATCTCCTTAATTTCCGCCTGTCATAATATTCTTTTTTAGTACTAATTATTATTTAGATTTCGATACATATTTGTGCCATTGTTCTTATTATTTATAATAAAATTTAATTTTTTTGTGGTGTTTATCTTTCGATTAACCCTTGAGACGAAACCGGCAAACGTATTCCCTTTTAAAGAGCTAACCTATAATATCGCACTCTAAGTAGAAGGTCCTTACCTTATTCTCAATTCAATTGTACCCGAGCGCAGCATCGATAGTGGTTGCTTGACGTACAGTAGTGTGTACCTTTAGAGACTTTTTAGGCACATGCCTTTGTCCCTCGACAAACACCTACCTTTTAAAAGGGAATATGAAGGTAAAAGCTCCCCCATTTGGGAAAAAATTACTTTAGGGTTCAAAATCAAGGCGGTTGTCAAACGTTGTTAGGCGATCGAATGTTGAGCGATATTTTGCAATGCTCCCCTCACGGAAGGGAGCCAAAAATCGACTCATTAAAGTTCCTTGAAGTGAGAAACTGTATATTCCAAATAATACTTTAGAGTTTAAAAATTAAAAATTAAAATTGACTAAAATATCATAGAATTCGATAAAAACGGGACCTAGCCGATGAAATGAGGAACTTGGCAGCAGAAATTTCAATCAAAAGGTGGAATAAAACGGAAGTATTAATTTTACAACTCTTACCTGATTTCTAAAGATATCTTGTGGGATGACCTGTAGTAATCCAGCGTCTTAAGACTCAGTGATATTTTATTTAGCGTGGGTAGGTTTCAGGGTTAGAATTAGAAGTGAATAGTTGCGTGTGATTCTTACGGTCTCGGAGACACTACTGGTTATATGGACTCGACATTGCACCAGGAAGATAAGATCTTTGGCCATTTCTTCAGTGGCTTCCCATTGGTTATTCATATTTGTTTTTGATCGGAAGATGTTGGAGTCTCCTTTATTCGAAGATACAACTCAAAATTTTAATCTTATATTCGCTGGCAACGAAAAAAGTTCCCAGCAAATTTTGACAATGTTATATATATAAAATAAAATTTATGCCTTAAATCATTGTAACCACAATGTAGTGGATATTAGTACCTCCATTGTTTTGTGATGTTGAAGAATTTTCACAGATAAATTTAGATTTATAAAAGAATTTTGGCTTTATAAGAAAGTATTATCTATTTTGTATGCACTTAGGGGCTCAGGGACATCCGGAAGGTAACACAATTATTTGGATAATCATTCCTTGCTACAACTTATTAAACTTCATCCCTTAGTTAACACATAATTATAATTTTAATTAAAATTACACTCTTATGACAATACTGAATTAAAATTGCAAGAATTGTATAATTTTCCACCCGACACTATGCGCTCACCAACCTTCCCTTGTGTCTTGTGTCTTGAAAACCCATCTCTTTCCTTTTGGAGTAAAAAGACTGTGAAAGACCTTGTTCTTCAAGAGTGCCCGACAAAATGTGCCCATTTTTCTGTTAAGTTAGATCCCTTTAATCAATTCTTAATATCCGAGGATCTAACTAAGTTGATGTTCATTCGGTATAATATAGTAATAATATATAAGTATTTGTAATTAGCAAAGTTGAGCTTGACGGACATTATTTCTAAGATTTCTGGCATAAGCTAAGGCCCTTCTTCAGTGATGTTGGGGAAGTGACGTCAAAATATAACGTCAAGTGCCTTCGCTTAATTATGAAGTAAGGGCAATTTAACAGAAATTGAATAGATCTCTCTTCCTCAGGGCTAAACCTTTTTTCCTCTTTCAGCTGCTTATTCTGTGTATCTTTGATACATTTTTATCCCATATAACTTCACTACATTTCTTTCCAAAATATTTTCGATGCTTGTGGTAAAGATAATTTTGTAGTTTTCTGAATCTTTAAGAGAGGTGAATTATCATTATAATTATTATCATATATTATATTTATTGGCTGCATAATTTGTCTAAATTTATTTAAAGAGATCTACTGATCTAATAAGTAACTAATTATAATGATATGTAGGAAAATTATTGGTAAACCATTATTAGGTAAGGGCAACTCCTTGTTTAGATTTGTAAAACTTAGGTTGTAGTGGGTTTACATCGAACTAGATATTAGATAATATTGCGAAGAGTTTTCACGTGTAAGGATCTGCCTGCGCGCATGTGTAAGAATAGAAGTCCCGCGCAGACTGACAAGAGCTCTGAAAATGGAAAAATCGTTACGTCTGTTTTCAGTGGAAACCCATTTCGATACTCGAAGCCTGGAGGATGAATGCCGGATTTTTAATCCGGCATTCATCATCCAGGCTTCGAGAATTCTACCTAATGAGAATAAATATATATATAATATATGATTCTGTATATAGAAATACATACATCTAAATACTCAAAGACATTTGACGAGTAATTAGTATTGTGTAGGAACACCTCTAGCCCTTGAAAGCAGCTCTCGACGAGGCATCGATTCAAAAATTGGATAGAAGACTTATGAGTAGATGTTTACCTATGATGACTCGATTGTTTTCTACAGTTTGTTCATATTTCATAGATGCATCTTTGGTGCAAATAGAATTGGGTACTATGTCCCCAATATAATGGATTTAGTTTATGTCAAATGAACTTGTTGGCCAGAGAACTCTCTAGAATGCTTCTCCAACTACCCATATGCAACTAGGGCCCTATGAAACTATATCGCAATTTATACTGCTATATTGAGCTCATGAAAAGATGCAATTTGTCACTAGCACTTAATACCACTAGATATATTGTTCAGGTGGAGCCTACCCATGTCAGCTAAACATATCGTAAACCACTTGAAAAATAACAGCCCAGAATAGTGCCATTTTTCTATATAGGCCTATATTTTCTTTACTTTCATAACTGGCCTATTCCTGACCTTTTTAATATTTTTACGTTGTTTTCATCAAATGACTTTGCAATTGTCTTGCACTTATGGTATGCAGCGGTATCAACAATAAATATTAGGGTAACAATGACTTCTCAACCTGTCCTAATGCTCATTAGGTAAATGTTGCATCCTCGTGATTCAGATATTGATCTATATTAATCTTCTCATTGACTATCAAAAGTAATGGGTAATTATCTTTCTAGTGGACAAACATATATAAATCATCTTAATATGTTGTTTGTGGGATCCATTACAATCTAATGCCGAAATTTAGGTCAGAGCTTTGTCATCCACGAATATGTTCGTTCATAAATTGATAGATCGATTCATCAATGAAGTTAACCTTAATAAAACCCATTTCTCCATAAGATTTTTTTAATAAAATAATAGATCATTATTTATCTTAATTAAGTACATCCCATTTTAAAAGGGCAGTTTATAATTTTATTGATATTGCTGGTTCTAATGTTTGGGATTTTTTTGAGTGCCTTGTTTGCTTTTAATTCTCAAAAAAAGATACAGTAAGATTCAGCCGCTAAATTTAAATTCAGTTTGAGTTTCTCTTACTAAAATACAGTTATCTTCCTCAGCTGTAATTTGTTTCCTATGACAACACTTCTGTTTATTTTAAGTAAGAAACTAGACAATAAAAATATTGATACCAGAGTGTGAATTTAGAATTATTGCCAATTTCAAGACATGATTGTGGATATCGTCGTAAATCGAGAAATATGGGCTTCATCATGTGTTTGAAACATTATTGAAGTATGCTCTATTACAGAAAGTCAAATATTCTACAAAAAAAAAATTCTTACCAGATCGATTAGATGAGTCAATTAAAAAAAACAAGTCAAATGGACCAATTAATATTATACTGCCGTCATATGACTTCATAGCCGTTGAAGTTGAAGAAGCTTTATCTGCTTGATTCGCCATTGAATTCTTACAAGCATTGTTTCAAGCTGGGGTATAAGCACCCCTGTTTTTAGAAACCAATAGATTTATATATATTTACATATAACAGCAAGTTAGTTCTTAATCGAAAGATCTTTAGGCCTGGACTACCATTGAGCTGTAATTTAGCATTGATAATATTATGTGGATTAAAAGGTTGAAAGGTTTCAAAATTGAAATCAATATCTAAAGTAACCACAGTCAAACCACAAAACTTATTTAAAATTTCTTTACGTTTGAGGTAAAAAATTACGACAACTATCTTGCTAGCAAATTTTAACTGAGAAAAAACTCACTAAGCGAAAGAAGTAACTTCAATTTGTCTCAGGAAAATTTTGAAAAACTCAATAGACATGAATAAAAACTTTTTGGATGAGGCAAAGCAATTATTTTTACTTAGTCGAGTAAAAAAATCTATTGAAATATCTTCGAGATATCATGCATATAGAAAAAAAACTATCAAAATCGGAGGTAAAACAATATCATACCTACCTAAATTTTGTAAGCATTATTTATTTATCCCTGAAGAAATTATAGGTAGTGTATAAACTATGGATCTGCTAAAATAATTCAGTGATGTCATTGAATGACTTGAAATATTTGTTATAAATTACGTTTAGAGTAAAATATTAACGAGATAAAAATAGATTCGGAGGACATGACGATTGTCAACTCATAAAAATAGTTACCCATTAAATGAGAGCTAAGAGACGAAACGTAAGATTTTAAGTTAATTTGATCAGCACCTTGATTTGGAAAATTGAATTCATTATTTTAAATGCACTATTACTAAGTAAGACATTAAACCCTTCCGACACTTTTTAAATATGTCGGCCATCAAATAAATATCTATTCTACACGTGGTAATTAGAGGAGATACACGCAACCATCCTGACCCTAGTAGACAACGAAAAACTGGTGGCCTCTCTCTTTTCTCTATGTATTCATCCTTACCACCTCTTTTAGCTATCCCATACCATTCTATGTTCCGATCTCTATCCTATACTACGCAATTGTGTTGCTGGTGTAGCAATCTTAATGACTAAGGAGGACCGATACACGCTATTGGCTTCATTGTGCACCCTTCCGGCCTTCATGGCTGCCGGAAGACCTGAGGCTAATTAATTTTATTGTATTTTTACTTCGAGCAGAGAAAATTCAAATAGGACTCCTTAAGATAAGAGACGATCGTAAAGAAAAGCAAAACAAGATAGAGAGATTATCTTTAAAAATATGCTACAAATTAGAAAAAGATGCAAAAAGCAAATAAAAAATTCATAAAAGTGAGAAAGATTTCTCTCAACAGAGGAGAGCAATAAGGTTCTGCATCATGAGACCTCGTTGCACTTACGCTTTAAACTTTGGAAAAAAAATGCTCAGTTGCTTATTTTCCAGGCCTCTATCTCTCTTCGAAATAGTCGGGAGATACCATATAACTCTATCAATTTCTCCACCCATGACATTTTCCGACCCATCTAGTTGCTAGAGAGGGACGGTTTCATCTAGGAAGTCACCAAAGCTTCATAATTTATTCTTCTCATGTCTGAAATAAGAAACAACTAGTCCTCATGTCTGAAATGAGAAACAACTAGTCTTCATGGTGTCATATGATGTTTAAATATACATTTGTTATAGTATCTGATTAATTTATTTACCTTATAAGATAAATACTTTGTTTTTAAAGAAAGCAATCAGTTTGTTTGGTGGATTTAATTTGGAATAAGCTACCGATAGTATTTCATATAAATATAAAATAATCTGAGGAGTTCCAACTTAAACAAGTAAAACATAATTTAAGAGATAATATTTGTTGTAGTTTCATTTCCATTTTGATTCACATACAATAGTGGAGAAGATATGATTCTATGGGTGTTATACATATAACTTGTTTATATACAGAGAAGGAATGAATATATTTTAGCAATCAACTGAGAAAACACTAATCATCAAAGATTAAATGAACGGAAAAGAAAAATGTAAATAGAAGCAAAATGTAAAAACAGTAAAGTGTAAGAGAACGTAAAAAGTAAATAAAAAGGAAGAAAGAGTGCTGACAAAGTAACTAAGATGGTGTCGAAAATACTTTGGTAAAAGAAACAATGGATTCAAAAAAGGAAAATGCACTATCCAGTACGGTATCTACCATACAAATCAAGGCATTTACTACCATACAACTATCAAATGGCACTAACATTTTGCCATTTATAAGGAATGTGCTTGCCACACAGTAATTTCAAAATGAGTATCTGTCAGCTGCCATTTATTCTAACCAATCTTTGTGTAAATACTTTTGTACTTAAAGAAATATTCTGTTCTTTCAGTGTTATTCTTAAAGAAGAAATAACTGTATGAATTTTCAAACCTATTTCAACATTTCTTTACCCGGTGATGATACTTTTTCTTATAATTTCTAAGAGAAACCAGTCTCCAAAAATGCTTGAGAAAATACACCAAAATGAGAAATTAGTAATTGTATTTCTTGCGTAAGTGAAACTGAAATTTTAAGATAAATAGAGAGGCAAAGAAGCCTTTTTCTTCCTGAATTTAATCTATATTTGTCTTAAATTACTTTATTCGAAGAGCTTTGAACCGGTTGTAGGTATGTAATGAAAGGAACAAATTTTTCTCTATTTTTTTTAATAAACGGGAATGATATAATATGATTTTTTAGATTTTTAAGTAATTCACTGCTGCACAAAAGCTCGGAATTATTTACACATTTTTATGCGCCTAAAATATAAACATTATAATTGATAAAACAATTCTAACAGAAAATATGAAATGAATTTATTGCAATTTTTTTTCATTTCCATACGCAATGTTATTTATGACAAATGACTCAATTTTATAATAGGGATAATTTTATTTTAGACTGAATATTGTTAAATATTAGCTCCCATTAGCTCTACATCCAAAGCAAAATGTTTCAGAAATTTCTGTTGGACAAATCTTTGAAATATTTTTTTAAACACTCCATAACTGTTAACAGTAATTTTAGAAAATACATTTAAAGTGGTAGCTATGTGCGCGCTATTGCCTCCTTGAATCATTGCTTGATCAATATCTTGCAATTTGAAATCATTTTTCAATTTACTACTTTTATATGCATTTGTTACATGCTAATTAACCATTATCTAATTAATGACAATGGGAAACAAACTTTTCGAATAGTTAGATCTGACACTTGAATTATTACCAATATTTGTCCTCCAAATCCCCAAATTACCCAAGTTTTTTTATACCACATCAACTTTTTTAGCTACATGATACCCACTTGTGGGGAAATCCCACCATGAAAATTTGATGGGCCAAGGTAAAATGTTAAGTTCGCAGGTTTTATATCAGACTTCGATGCTAATTCCTTTAAAACCAAAGTTGTGTCGATATGTCCTGTCCTACCGGCTTGGAAAGCAGGAATATCTCATGTAACTACTTTAAAAAAACACCATTTGGAGTTGAATACAGATGATCCAATTGTGATTGTGATATTGCAACAGGATATGTATGGCCAACTGGAAATCCACTTTCGAAGTGATATTGTGGGAAAAGACTCATTTTGAGCTATCGATGAGCAGTCGCCATTCAGTTGAGTTGTACTTCGGAATTCTAAATTTCTCTAGTAAATTCTGCATATTATAGCAATATTCAAAGCTACTGTCAATTTGAATGTATTTCAGAACTGCACTTTCTCTAAAACGAAAGTAGGATTGCTTTGCTACTATTTCAATCATTTTCTTTATAATTTAGTCTTGATACTAGGTGTTCTGAAGCTTTTAGTGCAAAATCTCGTGCCAAATCTTTCAACGTATGATAGTCGACTCTTCTAAGGGGCCAAGTCATCTTCCCTTTCAAAATAATCAGCATTGCTTTGGCTGAGTTGCCATTCATGATCCATATCTTCAATACAGGGTAGAGGAACGAAAAATGCAATTGGGATTTCACTTCAAAAACGTTCTCCTGTGTCAACCCAAATCGTCGCAACCCTTTTGCCCTTACCCGCCTTATCTAAGCTCTAGAGCTCTCGTAGTAGATACAGTATTCGCGATCTAAGGTCGAAGTTTCGGTCTCAACAACAGCGAGAGCGCATACAATCCTCGTTGCACTTAGAGATATGACCAAAGAATCGTGTATGGGATGTACTTATCCCCACGGTTAGGTAAATCATAATATGGCAATCAGACACATACCTAATCGCAACACCACTTTCTTTCCTTGCACGTCTGGGAAGCAAAACACACGCACTCTTTTCCTCTGTTCGAAGGAATAGTGCCAGTGGTTAATTGTATTACCATACTCTTACTGTCGAAAGCTCACCTTTTCCCAGGAGTGACTAATCAACAACGTATTACGTAGCCAATCTATTTACTGCTCTAAAAGAAATAAGATGGATTGATGGTACATTAGAAAAAGAGAGAATTTAAAAAAGGAATAATAAATAAACACTATGTGACTCTTCTACAAAATTCATATTATTTTTTAATAGAGAACTAATAACATAATCTTGAAAGAAACAATAAAGAAGCGACCAAAACCAAATTGTCATGAAAAACAAGGTCTGCTGACCAAAGTCGCGTGTTCTCCCTTATTCTGATCTATGACTTTACGACTTTAAAAACTTTCAATAATTCCCGGACCAACCTTGGAAGGACCTTAACAATTATATCCTTCGAAAGAGAATGTAAAATAAAATAAGGGTTCTAAATTTCGTTGGCATCGGCCGAATATTTATGAGGTTATTGCCAAATAATTCTCCAGATAACCTAAGTTTGACTTTGCCAATTATATCATTCGAAAGAAAATGTAAATCAACATAAGGGTTTCAATGATATTGCCCCATGAGATAATGTGGGTGAGTAACCCCTGCCTCACCCCCTGGGATATAAGGTTTTTGGGACCACGCCACCACGGGTTGATGGTCGAGCAGGATGATGTGCTATTTTCACCCGACATGATGTCTCCGTTCTTCTCTTTGCTTTATGTACTTCCTTTCAGGAAGTAGCTATGCAGCTTCACCTGGATAGGAGGTATACTGTTATTTCTGCGTACATTTGAACGTCATCCCACTTCGACGCGGAAGACTTCCGCCACGTTGTGGCACGGTTGCCGAGTCATTTTCTCTTCCACGGAGATTTGAACGGGAGCCACCTCCACTGGGGAGGCTACTTAATCAATCCCAGGGGTCAGGTCCTTGCCAATCTGATCGAGCAGCTGGAGATAGGTGTCTTAAATGTGAATGAGTCTGCGCATTACTGGCTGAAAGCACTGCTCTCCGGATACATAGCCTGACTTTAGGTATGGGGTGGTCGATGAATTTCACAGTAGTAAACAGTTTCCCATTCAAATATCATTTTCTGGGCTCGCTGCCACTCGAGAGCCCGCTTAGGTCCTGCTTGGCGTGGGCGCGGTCGTCCGCATTTCAGTAAATGACTGATTTCTCCGGCGCGGTAGAGGAGTTTAGGTCGGTATATGAGACCGTTTAGTTTTCTCCGGCAACATCATCGCTGTGGGCCTAATTAATATTCTTAAAACGTCTGGTCATTTGCACAGCGACCGCTCCCTTGTCGTCAGCCGAGTCTGAGACGGCCCTTAAACAGAAGCGTTATGCCTTCATGCACTATAAGTGCCCCTCAAACGACTTCACTGTCGGTGAATTTCGTTGAGCTAGGGGTATGTTCGGATATATTTCGAAGCACGCTCGCTGCCCTTCTTGGAAGCTAAACGTGTTTTCAATTAATAAAAATGACCGCTCTAGCAGAGGTTTGGAGATGAGTCTAAAGTATTCAGGGCAACAAGTTCTTGCAGGATACCCCACCAGTTATGCGGGAGAATAAGAACGCAATCTCAGACCCCGCGTCAGTGGCGCAATCCTTCGAGACCGCTTTCTCCGCATTTTCTAGCCGGGATCTTGCTCCGCCAGCTTTCACTGCGCATAATGATTTCGCCGAATGCCGGCGACTGGACTTTGTATTCAGATTCAGAGATTCCTACAAGGACAGGCTCACTCTAACTGAGTTGCCTTTAGCTCTCTCTTTCTACGCCGACACCACACACGGTCCAGACGATGCCCCATACGCCATGCTTTAAAACATGTATGAGTGAGGCATATCCTTTCTGTTAGATTTATTCAACGGGATCTGGGTAGAGGGTATCCTCCCAGATTCCTGGCGAATCACTACTGTACTTGCTTTTTGCAAATCGTGGAGAGATCACTCTACCCTGGCCAGTTCTGCCCAATTTCTCTAATCTCCTGCGTGTGTAAATTAATTGAGAATTTAATGAATGTTAGATTACCCTTTTTCTGGATAGTCTAGTTCATCTGTCTTCTGCACAATGCGGCTTCCGTAAGTTCCACTTCACATTGGATGCTCTGCTCCAACTAGAAAAAGCCAATTGCGAGGCTTTTCTTCGTAGACAGCATTACGCCACGGTATTTTTCGATCTGGAGAAGGTCTATGATACCGCATGGCGATACAGAATCATTGAGATTCTCCATGAGATGGGAGCGATGGGACGCCTCCCAATCTTTATATCTAAATTTTTTTCGAGATTTTTGATTGCGCGTGCGGGTAATGGGAGCCCTTTCCAGCCCAATGGAGCAGGTAGAGCATGTCCAGATTGAAAGTTTCAACAGTGACACAGTCTTAGCCAGGAGCATCAACAGCATCACCTCGGTGCTGCCTGAAGATGTTCTCGCTACGCTCTACCTGGACGAAATTTCGATCTCTTTTAGCAAGGCCAAGATGCCAACTCTGCAACGTCGAATCGAACCTGCATTGAACCTCGTCTATCTCTATACCGAAGCGCACAGGCTTCGGTTTTCCTTGGCCTAGACTAAGGTGGTGCATTTTTGACGCCATCCATCGCTCCACACTGACCCATATTTGTTTCTCAATGGGATGTGCCTAAAAGTGGTGGATTCGCACCATTTCCTTTATCTTGTATTTGACTGACGCCTCACCTGAGAGGGTGATATTCGCAGCCTTAGATCTCTTTTACCCACACCATGGGTATTCTTCGTTCCATTTACCTTCAATCTATCCTTTGTTCGTTCGAAGTTCGAATACATATTCGAGTTTTATGCATCCGCAGCCGACCGTGTATTGAGGAAGGTGGACTCGATCCACGACACCGGACTTCGCCTGGCAAACGGTGTCTTCCGTACTTTCCCCATTAGCAGCATACTTGTCGATGCTGGGGAGATGTCACTCGCTCTGCGCCGTGCACAGTGCATTATTTGCCGGTAGGCACGAGTCTGGTATTCACTGCATCGGCAGCTGATTTTGAAGGAGCCTAGGCCACCAAGAGACAACAGTCGTACCCTTTGCTTTTAGCCCTTAGAGCACACTTCATGTCACGCTAGAACCGTGCTAGTGTATACGGAAGACTCAAAATCAAAAGAGGGTGTCGGTTTCCACGCCCTATTCCCTTTGTTGGAAATCAACCGGGCTCTGCTAGGCGCTGCGTCGGTCTTCACGGCCGAGCTGGTTGAAATATACCGCTCAGTACGGGAGATAACGCGACGTGCCTGGTTCGGAGACCGTAGTGTGATTTATAGCGTCTCAGAAAGCGCCCTGAGTTCTCTCGGGGCATTGGAATTTCTGCATCCTCTGGTTCGACATATCCTTGACGTCACGATTCGGATAACCGGGCGGATGTCGTGATTATCTACTGCTGGAATTGCGATGAATGAGCAAGCCGATGAGGGAAACAAAGAGTCCGCAAAGACTGGGCGACCAGACCATTGTTTCGCTCTTCCTCAAACTCAGTGCATCTTAAGACTATAGGCTACTATTGTGCTGCTTGGCAAAGAATATGGAAGAGGGTCGAGGTTAAATGGGAAGTTACGAGCCATTGCGCCCCGACTGCTACCATGCACCTACTTCAAAATGCCATGACGGTTTCAGGTTGCTTTGTACCGCCTCCGAATTGGGCATACGCACGGGATGCACCACCATTTGATGGAGCCCTCGCTTGCGCCCTACTTTGAAGAATGCGTTGTCCCCCAGACTGTTCGGCACATTCTTGTTAAATGTCCCAGTCTGGGTGATCTTCGCTCACGTTACCTGTCGTGGTACCGAGACGAGCGAGGTCGCTACCGCTTGTACCTTATTGTCGGGAATGATTCGTGCACACCGATTTGCGGACTATATCACTTTAAGGGGGCATCTGGCATCATAAACTTTATTTAACTGTTTGTTGTGGGTTGCATGCTCGCCCACCGGGGGAAGGCGGGCCTATCCTTGACACTGGAGTGCACTTCTTACTTTTTACCTTTTTGTTTTGTTTTGTTTTTGTTTTTAGCCTATGATCTTTTTATCCTTGTTATTTGTTATTTACTTGTTATTTGTTTTTTAAATAGCCTAGCCGTAACCTGCAGTCAGTTCGAAGACATATCAAGTAGGTACTCGCCAGATTGGCTGCTAAAATTAAAAAAGAAATTGCCTAGGTTTCGATACACCTCATGAGAGGATTTAAAGGTACTGAGTTACTGGATAAATTCATTGACGTTACTTGTATAGTGCGAGAAGCCTATATTTCTGAATCTAGGTCATATTGAATATAACAAGGATTTATGCAATTTTGGCAATATATTTTTGCTAAAATATGCGAAATCTTTATAGATAAGTGTCGGAGCAATTGCAATGACATTTTGACTCTTATGATCATATAAATAAACGCTTTATCATCAGGTAGAATCCTAGCCTTTGTACATAAAAGGAGAGTGAGTATACCTTCTAAGATCACAAAAATACATATAGTTTTATTGAACAATTTGACATGTTTTAGCGCTAATACAATTTGAAGATGACCAGGTGAACCGCCGATATCTGAGAGAGATACATTACAAAACACGGCATATTTATGAATTGTCCAGAGTTAGGAGAAAATTATGAAACAGTTTATATTTCGAATCCTGTTTTTGGCAACGTTTTGGACTTAAAATAATTTTTCTACATTAATTTAATTTTATTATGTATGCACTGTAGCCATTCAAAACTTGTTACAATAAGAGGACAATTTTCTTTTATACAGATCTTTCTGGTCTTTTTTACTTCATAAGAAGCGTAATCCTTTGCTATCTAAAGGCTGGCGCCTAAGGAAAAAGTAGTGCCGAGTTGTTCGAAGTCTCGAGAGTTACTGTGTCTCAGGTCAAGCTGGCGCCCAAAATATTTGAGGAAAAATAGCGACTGGAAGCGCGACCCAAGAAGGAAGATGAAACTGAGTGATAGAGAACAGAGTATTAAAATGCATGGTGTAAAAAACTCACAGAAATACAGCCACTAAAATAAGCAATAAGCTAACCTACTATCAACTAAAGCAGTTCCCTTAGGGCTTAATGATGATGGATACCATGAAATGGCTGCCATTACAAAAGCTTTTATTTCTCCCATCAATGGAAAAAAAGCCTAAAGTGGCGCAAATGCCAAAATAAGTTGGCAAAGGACGAGTGGAAAAGGTCATCTTCTCTGGCTAATGAACGTTCAAACATTTTCTTTGTTCAAGAAGAATATATGTATGGAAGAACCTCAAAGAAACCTTTTATTTAGTTTACATAAACATAACCTTGAAGCATGGAAGCATTTCTTTGATGGTTTGTGAAACGAGACCGTGAAAATTCATTGGTCTTGTAATAACACTGGTTGTAAAAGTTACTTTGATAGATTAGTTGTCAGTTATGGGTGAACAAATAAATTCAATGCTACAACACTTTCCCTATGGTGTGTCTCGCTTTCATGACGATAATACATCGATTAACACACCTTAATTTGTTAGAATCTTGCTAGAATAGCATAGCATTGATCAATAACGTACACCTAGTTTAGCCACCATCATCTCCAGTTCCTCGAACAATCGAATATCTTTGATGTGCTAAGGAGAAACCAATAAGGAATCACCTTTTTCAGCCATTATCTCTTAAAGAGATGGTAAACGTTTATCTGCTTCAGGAATGAATTCAAATTCCAGAAGCTACTCTTCAAAACTTGTATGACTTTATGTCACGAGAAAGTGAATGATTTATTGCTGCCAAAAGGAGGAGCAATTGTATATTAAATTCTAACCTTATAATTTAATATGACGGTTCTATTATCTGGTCCATGGATTTTTGAAGGAAGCACTTTTTACTAATTTATAAGTGGAATCGTTTTATATAGTGCAAATAAGTATTATAAATAATAATTGAATGACAAAATTGGGTGCTGCGTTAGCTTGCATTCTTCTAGGTCATTTCCACTTTAGCTTAAGATCAACGAGCTCTTTTACACTTGAGCTTACGGTCTACTACTCGTAGGTCATTCTATACTTCCGTTGGGAGCCTACCTTCATTTTAAGAACTTTATAATACAGGATTAAAAAAACGAATTGAATAATGTTTAATAATAATATATTATTAATGACTTGCACTTAATCATTCAAATAATAATAATTTAGAATCAAAATTATCAAAAACGGTTAAATAGGGCATTATTTTTACCCTTACAGTGTAATTCATTGCTTAGGGTAGGTAAAAAGGATAAAGTGAGGTATGCTCATGAAAGTTAGACCGCATGCTTAAGGTCATTTTATATTGACCAGTCAGAAGCAGTCAGGTTAACAGATTAAATTAAAGCTAATTTAACCTAGTTTATATAATATATATATATAAATATATATATATATATAAGGATAAAAAAGCTGAGATAAGTAATCAAATTATACCTTGAAAGCTACACCCCAGGCTAAAGGTCAATTCAGAGCGTAGACTACGGATACTGTTGTATAAGTCTGCTAAATTAGAACTCAAAATTTAAAGTTCCAACCTTTAAACTTTATTTTTCTCTTCTTTGTTAGAATAAATAAAGAAACCATTCTTTGATGTAATCGTTTTAGCAAGTCCCATTTATTTACGTAATAATAAGGTTGTCGCTTATGTTCCCTGCGAGATTACTCGCTGTATAATTTATGGTCATTCTTAGTTTTAGAGATGCAGGCCGTTGAACTCTGGAACACCTATTTCTCCTGTGTCCTGCTCAAAGAAATGCTCAATTGCTAACAACTGGCAGCTTTAGAGACTTGTATAAACCTAGTACCCTGGTGGGGTAAAGGTGTTATTTGTAATGATGATTTTAGCCATTTCCACCGGTTGTTTAGATCTTTTAAAACTAAGTTCGGTTATACATAATCTAAGGTACTTAACAAGGTTATATCAACGTATACAGCGCAAACTACATAACTAATGTAATGCGGCAGCGAAAGTCCACCTGGTAGTATGTCTTGCTTATCATCTCATCCTTTTATGCGATTTCTTGTACTTAAAAACATTAACTCGCTAATGGTTTCGAGTTTGTATTTCGGATTGCATATCGCTGCATGATGCCATGCATTCTTATCAGGCTTTGGCCCTAATATATGTGAAAAGTAAATGTATATATACATATAATGGGAAAAATGACTTGTAAATATTACTGGAATATTTATTTCTCCTAGTTCATATCAAACATTTGTATAGTAACCACACAATGTATGTGCATAATTGAGTTTTTCGCGTCCTTATCACAAATAAATCCTTGTACAGTTATATCCTTTTTCCACTAGGTTGGCGTTGCCTAAAAGAAGGCTCTTATTTTCGTCAGTTTAGGAACAAAGCCTTTGCTAGATAGGCCTAAGGACTATCTGCCTCTGACTGAGAACTTTTAGGGTAGAAATTTTTAAAAGGTTCCCATTAAATATCCTGGATCAAGTAAAGATAGTCCCTCCCATTTTACCAAGTAAAGACCATCTCTCCCAAATTTCCACTAGTAAAGCTAATCCCTCCCAAGGCTAAAAAAAAAAAATAACTGTTTAAAATTTTATTTGGGAACATATTTGTTATAAAGTTTATTTAAAACAACTAGGCAATCGCCACTTCCTCCGAGGGGAGCTTGCGCTTCGTTCCTAAGATTATAAATTAAAATCTGAAAAAAAGCAGCCATGGTTAAATTTTTATAAATTTCCTGAACTTCGCCAATTATAATAATTTTTAAAGGAACTCTAAACACAATTTTTCTTCTTTAAATATCACGTTGCTAAAATATAGAATTATAGAAGATATATAAAAATAATTTTCTGAACTTCACCATTTGTAATTCTTTGGGTTTTAAAGTATTCACAAAATCTCACCATTTTTTTTGATATTATAAAAGAACTATTAGAAATAACTTTGACATAACCAAACTAAGATGAAATTATTATTTAAATCGCTGAAAAAATCCCCTTCTTAAATTATAGAGTTAGTGAGATGATGATGATTAACAATTGTAAACTTTGTAGAAATCTAGGAATTAAATTTAATAACTTAATCCAAACGGTATTGGCTGCAAATCGTATCGCAAAAATCATTGAAAACATTAGAATTTATTTCTTTCAAGCCACATAAATTCCTGTAGATAAGAGTTTAGCATTTCTCTTTTAAATCGTAGCATGCGTTTAATTCTTAGTTTATGCTTATTCCAGTAGCTTTAAAATGGCGATGTCATAACCTCGTATACCTCCTATTTTATCAAGTAAAGGTGATCCCTCCTCCAATTAACCAAGTAAAGTTAATCCCTCCTTTTTGTGTTAATAGGGACTATCTTTACTTGATTCAATATCCTCTATAATACTTCATTTTCAGCAGGTAATTTTTTTAACAGTTCTAAATTAAGTTTGGGAATCATCTCGGTATATTTGAAGCTTTTCTCCAAGTTCTTTCTAAGATTTTCTCTACAGTGAGAAACCAATCCGAAAGGCTGGTTTGCCATACTTTTAAAACATTTATTCGTTGTTTATACGAGTTTATAAAAAATAAATATTATTATTGATTCTTTTTGAATTAATACAATAACTACAAACCGTAGCTCAGAAAACGCATTAAAATTAAGGCATAGCTGTTTTGTTTTTATTTTTTGGTATTTAAATGCAAAATTTAAATGGAAAAAAGAGCCCAGAAGATTGTTTTTTTTTATATCAAACAAATTCTGATAAAAGTATTTTTTGCTTAACGGCTAGAATATATGCATGGATCTGAAAAAATCTAATTATTATTATTATCAATATTATTATTACTACCGGAGTTCTAGTCAGATGATGTTGACGACCATGGATTTTCATCTCCCTCTTTCGTCCGCCAGTCCGATCATTTCCAAGGTGTTAAAGAATCGTGTCTATATACCTTGATTTTTGTCTTTCTTTCGTTTGCATCTCCTCTATTCTTTCCAATAGGCAGAGTTTCTCTACGTCATCTCCGCATAATTAATTGCGTTACTGCAATAATTTTCTTAATTTATAAGGCGAGGCGAAATTGGAGAATCAAACAAATTTTCCATTCTCTTCGAAAAGCATGGGTGACACTTAAAAACGCTAATCGAAAGATAGTCTTTTGGCTATCTGAGCGAACGCCTATTTTAAGTGCTACCTTTTCGTGTATGTGAGAAAAGCTCCTTCCGAGGGCCGTGAGGAAGACTGGTTTCCCTAAAAAATAGCCTTTTAACCGCATAATTAATTGCGTTACTGCAATAATTTTCTTAATTTATAAGGTGAGGCGAAATTAGAGAATCAAACAAATTTTCCATTCTCTTCAAAAAGCATGGGTGACACTTAAAAACGCTAATCAAAAGATAGTTTTTTGGCTATCTGAGAGAACGCCTATTTTAAGTGCTATCTTTTCGTGTATGTGAGAAGAGCTCCTTCCGAAGGCTTTGAGGAAGAATGGTTTGCCAAAAAATAGCCTTTTAACCGCATATATATATATATATATATATATATATATATATTAGAACAATTGTTAAATGCAATGAGAGATTCACAATATATTAATACAACAAGTTTTGAGGCACCTAGTATTTATTAGCCAGAGACCACTTTCGGCATGGAGTTTGTCACGCCATCCTCAGTCGAACACTAAGAATACATGCAGTCCCACTAAGCGTACAATATATATGTATATAGTTAAAGGACATTCAATTGGAGTTCCTAATCAGGAGGTGTGATTTTAAGTTCATTAAGGATATCTTTTACGATTATATCTTTGACGTAGGGGCTGCATTGTAATTGCCCATCCAAAAGGGTAAAGTTCGGGATTTCATCTATAAGGATGAATTCAATGACCTTCTTTTGCACAAGTCCTTACACGGGTAGATAAGTTTGGTCTGTGGTAAGTCTTTCGGGTGGTTAAAGTTATTCGTGTGTGTGGAAAGAATAGAGACTGTGTTTCCTCTTCTAACGTCTCCTGTTTCGTTTGTTTCTTCTATAGGTTTGGTGGTAGGGAATGATTTTTTAATGGTCGAAGGGTATTAGAAAGTGGTTCGGTTAGGAAAAGGATACTATTTAAATCTTTTAGTAATGGAGAAAATAGAAGGGACAGGAAGTTTCTTTTAGTATCTGGGTTCCTACTTTTAGGGCAATAGAAGTTTGATTTGGCATTGGATAAGCATTCATTCATGATATGGAGGGGATATTTTAGCTCTATAAAGGTACAGCTGGTAAAAGTAATTTCTTCGGACAAGAAACATGGATCACAAATCATGACAAGAGTAAAAATAGATGTAAGAATTGGAATTAGTGGTTTCACGGTATACAGAGAAGGTAGGTCGGTCATTTACTCGTACAATTTTGACTTCCAGGAAAGGTAAAAAATTATTATTTTCCCATTCAAATTTTCAATTTTATGGTAAGGTGTAGGTTATTGAGGTTGTTTAAGAAATTATCAAAAGATCCACATCGATGACGTTATCAACATATTTTTACTATACAAAGTTTGAGGATGGCATCACAGAGGGGAGTAAAGACTTTACGAACTGTTCCATAAAAACATTGCACAGAATGGGTGACAAAAGATTTCCCATACTCAGCACATGTTTTTGGCGGAAGAAACCCATATCACTATTAAAAACTTTTTCAGTGACGGAAAGTTGAACTAGATATCCTTAATGAACTTAAATTCCCAACTTCTAATTAAGAACTCCAATTGGATCTCTGTAAACTATATATACATTGAAAGCTTGGAGGGACTGAATGTATTACTCGTATTAGTGTTCGACTGAGGATGGCATGACAAACTCCATGCCGAAACTGGTCTCGAGATAACAAATACTACGCTCTTCAACAATTGTTGTATTAACATATATATATATATATATATATATATATATATATATATATATATATATATATATATATACATATATACTTTCTATATTGTCAATATATTTTAAGTGTCAGAAATATTGATCTATGGAATATTGTTATTTTTTTGTGAATCGAAGAAAGTACTTTGCTATTGAGAAGTTTTTTCTACTTTGACACTACGAACTTTATTATCATGTCGCTTCCTTACCTTTATTTGCATTGGGTATTGGGATAATTAAAATGATAAGTGTAATTCTAAGATTATAACACCTAAGAAATACTAACATATGCTTGCAAGTGGTCTTACATTAATTTAGTATTGAGCTTTAATAAAAATAATAGAAATATTTGGAATCCTAGTTTTCTTCTGCATCTCTAAAAATTAGTATTCTACATTTATTTCTTCCCACTCACATTATACAGAAAATATTGATTTAAAGCACCTATATAATGGAATTTTATAGTGAGTGTTAAATCAATTAAGAAAGAAAGAGTAAGAAATAGACGAAATAAAAGCTAAAATCCCCCGCAGAAACTGGATAAGACTAATTATGTCAAGGATCTGTACCATCGACATCTCTCATCCAACCATAATCCATGTGTCTAATGATCTTGTTCAATGCATCTTTTCTTTGTTGAGTGTCGCGTCAAATTCTTGGGCCTCATTTCTCTAAGGCATCATGTTAAATTTAGAAAATGTTTACTCATCTTGGAAAAATTATTCAGGATTTGTTTTATTTCCCATCCCTGAAAAGCAATCTTAATTTCATTTTGAATATTCAAAGAATTGTAAATTCCAAGAAACATTTTTTTAGAAAATTCAAAGGTTTACAGCAATAATGTTACTGTGTTTGGGTAATATTAGTGAAATAGGGATTTTTATTTTGCACAAAATTGTACTTTCTTCATAGATTGGGTTCCCGAACTTTGCTTTCATTTGTTATATGGTTTCAATTTATTATATATCTGATTTCGATAAGATAATGCCAGGCCTATCAAGATTTTCTTTATTGTTTGCCCAGAAATTAGGGTGTCGCCCTGGGAACATCAAACAGTGGGTAGTTTCATTTATTGCTTTACACAAACCGCTATTACAGAATTTCAAATCGCAACGTCCGTAAGATTCACGCGATACAAATTAAGAAAAGATGTGAGATAGGTTGTGGTAAAGTGATAAGACCAAGCAATTGTAAAGATTATATTGATAGACAAATAGTGTCCGAAATCTTTCTTACTGCAAGGTCATATTTTTAATTAAATTTATCAATTCTAATTTTTAACTTTATTTTCATTAGGGCTTTAAATGACATTTTTAGTTATGCTATTTTAAATAAAGAGAAATTTCGTAATAATACCGTATTAAATCCATAGTTAACAAGCTGGTAAGTCTTTATTGTATTTACCGCCTATCTTTTACAACAAATAATAGGTGATAATTTAGAACGGGTTTAGTATTTTAAAGACTTCACTATTTCAACCGATCAGATGATAATCTTCAATGAATTAAGGATTTAAAGCCCTTTTAGCTCTACAGCCTCATTTGGTTTAAGTGTGTATTAAAAATGCTTTGAATATGTAATTCGAGCATTAGGGCGAAGAAATAATAGTAGAAGTATAGTAATCTGATATAATAAAAATTGTCATGCTCAAGTAAAACAGATAAAAGGATGATCTATCCCCCATTCACTCAACATCTCTTCAAAATACCCATAGTCACTCAACATTCGCGCAGGCTTACACATGTACATGCGCAACATTTTCTCACTCACTACTCTAGCAACAGTAAACAATGATTTAATCGTCATAACTGTGGCATACGCAAATTTACTTTCATGATCCACCATCATAACCATTCCTAAATACCATTTCGCCGTCCTCAGAAAAGACACACAATCAATCGCCACTATTTTGCAAGGTTCATTCACGTTCACCTCTAATACTGGCGTGGCAGCATACACTGTATGATACTTTCCTTTCTAGCACACTTCACACCTAGTCCCTTTCTACAACGCAAATCTTCCTAAAAAGGGAGTAAACACAGATCCTTTTATTATTGCTACAATTTATTGTTACCAATATGTTCAAACCTATTGTGCACAATTTTCACATCATTCCAATCGTGCCACCCATAGAAGACACCAGATTACATACATCCTCATAATTTATACTTCGCACAAAATACACTCTTCCTTTAAAAACCACAAATTTTCCAGCAAAATTACTAAACTCTCTTAATATGCCACTCCATTCATTCACAGGAACACTAATCATCACACTATCTTTCAATTCACGCAACATCGGACACTATGATTGCACCTCTCTAAATCTTCAGCAGTCAGCAGCTCTTCACTCAAGTAAACAACTGCTTCTCTCACAAATCTAGTTGAACTGACGAGCAAACTCTGCAAATTTCAAACTACTACACCATCTTTTATTAAACATTCATTACCTAAATCTACCGAGATCTTATTCTTACGCAAAATATTAATCCTAAACAGAAAACAATCAGGTAGCTCATTCTCGTTTCACGCACCAGATTCATGCAATATCTCATTCAATTTCCCCATACGCCTCGCAAGGTCACTTCTTCATATCATAATGCGTCTACTTCCGAGTCGATTTCTCGAAACTGTCACACCTCTTCTAGGAACTTGCCAACTCATATTGTCAGCATCACATACCACTTTTGCATTCAACAAGGAAATATGAGCATCTATTTTAATCATTCCATAATATCTCTTCCCAATCATAGTCAAGATAACTTTCACTCTCTCTCCAAAAAACACTTTTGAAGGATCCAAACCTTCTTCTTAACTAATGAAAAAAATCTCTTCGTAAGTTTCATCAATCTCTCTTTTTACATAATTCTTCTTCTGAATCATCCCATTATAGTGCTTTCCACTTAAACATTGCAGATGCAACTCACATCCATTCTCTTTATCTACACCTTTACCACGATACATTAATGGCTTTTCCATACCATAATTCACATATACTCTCACGCCAAACAGCAAACTCACAATCACTAGCACTTTCTGAAACGTCATCACTCCCCGGCATATACTCGTACATACTTCTCAACACTTTCCTCAACTTACTCGAACTTTCCTTTCCCAATTGCTATGGTCTTTTACACGCTTCTTCCATAACCATCATTCTTAATACATTCACACTTTCTGGCACCTCCTCAAACAAACCATGTTTTATCAAGTCTCAAAAACCATACAACGCACTCTCAAACATAGAATCCCCTACAGCTTTACATTTCCTTCCTACAAATACACCTGCAAGCCAATACTCATTATTTATACTTACAATCTCACTTTAATTTAAACTATGTGGCAAACGTGACACCAAATCAGCAATCTAATTCTTTTCACCTATTAAATACTCAATCACAAGATCAAAATCACTTAAATCTTCCATTGTCCGCTAAAGTCTATTAACAACTAACTCCATACGCTCCAAATACACTAATAGCTAGGGAACTGTTCTCTTGATAAATTGTACCCCATATAAAAATGGTTGTAACGAGTTGAGACACAATCTTAACGCAGCCAACTCTCTTTCAATTGTCGAGTATGCATTCTCTGCCACACTAAATGCCTTAAAATTATACGCAAATACTCGTTTATATTCAACCCTATCCACAACCTCATCTCGCATTAAACATTCAAACATCAAATGGCTATTTGAATCCGGATATACTTCAAGGATTCTCGCATTTGCTCCACATAGAGGATATCCAAGTTCCACAACATTTCGAATGCTGCATTCATCGAGCCATTTTACCTAATTACAATACACATCTTTTTCCCACTCCATAGACGCAGTGGTTTCATCCCCCTAGAAAATTATTTCATAAACTTTCTACCAAACTCAACTAAACCAAGGTATCAACGCCGCTTTCTCACTGTAGTAGGCTTAGGAAAATTCCTGACTTTTTCCACGAACTTCTCAGATTTACGCAATCTAGCTATACTCATCTTATGTTTCCAAAACTCGACTTACTGGCAAACCACACACATTTAGACAATTTTACTTCATAGCAATCTCTTCCAACATTCTCAAAACCTCATTCATAAAGTCATATGTCCTTCCATGTTCTCATTCCTCACCAAAATATCATTTCAAAACATTATACATGCTTACACGGAAGACCACTAAACTCTACATTCATAGCACGCTGAAAAGCGGCTGGGGTGTTCGCCAACCCAAAGCTCAGTATTCGAAATTGATAAAGGTGCTTTGAGGTGGAAAACGCTAAGAGCCACGTACCAGATCTATCTTCGTAAATACTTTCATTCCATGCATATTATACACACACTCGGAAACAACACTCATGGGTAACTTGTATTTTAACATTCGATCATTCAATCTTCTATAATCAATACAAAGTCGCAAACGTCCATCTGGCTTTCGGTCAGGTACAATCGAACTATTCCAAGCGCTTACACTTGGCTCAATTATACCAATTATCTCTAATTTCTGGCACTATTTCTCAATCTCTTGAGCCACGGACGGAGGGAAATGACGAGGTCTTTGGTAAATCAAAGTGTCACCGCTCAAGACAATATTGCACTTAACATCCTGTAAGCCTTTTGCTTCTCACATTCACTCAACTTTTTCTCCAATTTCACTTGCTTAATCAAATCTTCCTACTTCCAAACATTCGAATTCACACTTACAGAAAGTACACTTGAATTTACCACATGGGTATAATTTTCCATATTCACCACTGTATTCAACACACATAATTTATCTTCACCCTTGTACTCTTCTCAAACACCTTTTTTGCAGATCGGGCCAAATTTGAATGCAGACATGCGGATCTTTCATATCAATTACACCATGAAACACATGCACAACTCGCTTCAATCGATAGTTCGCAGCATTACAATCCAAGACATAAATATTCTCATCATTCTATCTTATCTCAACCTCAGAATTCTATTCAATCCTAACACTCAATTTTTCTCGATTTTACAAGGTGGGGAAATGTGTTAAAACAAATTTTCCATTCTCTTCGAAAAAAAGGAGTGGCAATTAAAAAGGCCTATGAAGCCAGGGCACGATAGAAATCTATCGAGTCCCCTTCTTTAAGCCAAGAGGTCCCATCACGTGATTCACGCACACTAAAAAAGAAGAAAGGGATTAGACAAAGGGTGTTTTTTTTACATGTACTAATTTTGATGTTTAAAAATTCAAGATTAATTTTGTGATCACACTGAAGCCTCTAGAAGGTGTTGGTTATAGTTGAATGTTCTTTTTCCTGTAAAGGCTAATTCATTCATTAATTAATTTAGAAGTTATGCCAGTTTCAGTAAATCGGTCATTTCTTGCTAGAAAAGCAAAGTATAAATACTTTTGTCATAAAAAGTGCTTTATAAAATGCTCGATTCTTAGCAATGAAAAGAAGATCAGAACAAGTGTGATTGTCAAAATGTGCAACATTTAATGTAATAAAGATAAAATTGAAATTTAAGCCATCTAAAATTCAGCTTGTGCAAAAATTATAAAACAACGATTTTGCGAAAATAAAATCGTATGCAAAAGAATTTGGGGAAGTTGAAGTACCGCCCGTGACAATTTATGAAAAAGCGCACATTCATCTTAGCGGATACAAGCAGAACAATAGAATATGGTTAGATCACATAGCAGAAGCTATACAGTAGAAAGAGCTGCATCCTGCAAAAACCACTGTGTGGTGTGCGATAACACCTCAGAAGATCATTGGGCCGTATTTTTATGAGGATGAAAATGGAAATTCAGTCAGTGTTAATGGCGAAAGATACCGACATAGTCTTGATGAATAATTTGTACCGAACTTTCAAAGGCTTTGAAATAGACGACAACTGTTTTCTTCCAGCAGGATGATGAAACATCCCATACATCGAAGGAAACAATGCAGTTATTAAGACGAAACTTCAGAGAAAAAATCATTTCTCGAAACAGTGAGTTTAAGTGGCCTCCAAGATCCCCCGATCTAACACCTTTGGATTCATTTATGGTCATATTTAAAATATCGTGTTTACTGTAAAAATCTTAGAAGTATCCAGCAACTAATAAATAATTTTGCTAAAGAAATTAATAACATCGATGAAGAATTTTTGAATAAAGTGAGAGAGCAACTTCGACACGAGTAAATGAATGTTATGAGAATAATGGCCAGTATTTGAAAAGAAGAATATTCAAATAAATTAAGTTATTATGTTAATTATGAAAATATATTATTAGACTTAGTTTTAGTTAATTTTAATCAAATAAAATTCGTTAAAATAAAATTAGTTTTAATAGTCGATAAATATCTGAAAGTTCAGCGAAATCTTCTTAAAAATTAATTCTTCCCTAAAACTGAGATAACTTCTACAAATTTAATGAATCAATTAGTTTTCTTAGGACCCCTTAATTTTCAACTATTACCAAGAACTGCCTAAAGTTTTCTTAAACCACAAAATTATTCTTGATTTTATTAAATTTCAAATGTATGACATGTAAAAAAATACATCCTGTACTACAGAACCACTTCTCCGCTTTACTATATATAAGCTGTTAAGCATTTTGGCATAACATCTCTTGTAATCAAATGAATAAAGAGGCGTTACATCTTTGATAACCCAGGTTCGTAAAATAAACTAGCGGTGATCTTATTTATATTTTGCATTTTTGACCATTAGAATTGCTAAAATGTCGAGGGATCAACCAGCATTTAACAATGATGACGCCTTCGTATCTTCAGAATCATCAGCTTCCATCAACAACCCGGCAGGTCACAATTTTTATCATTCTTTTGCGTTTACACCATTCTTGAAAGAGATACCACTCCACTTCTTGCAATTATGGGGATTCAGATTCGAGGCACAACTGGTCACGTACCAAACTGAGGACAACGGTACAGCTCTCTCTGGTTTAGGGGTTCATATCCGATCACCGTCAACAAGCAAAGGAGCTTCCCTTTTACCATCAAATTTTCTGAATTCGAGACTGCCAACAATAACCTTTAATTGGGAGCTTCCCTATTTCTTTGAGCTGAAAGGGAGTTGAAACTCTTCTCTGTTTAGGAACAAAGGGGCTACCACTTTTCCTTCTTCCATCTTGCAGCTGCTCATTGAAAGTGGAAAAAGGAGGTTCGCTCTTTCTCACAGGCAGCTAATAGTTGGAAATGATCCAATCACGGGGCATCTGAATATTAGATCATAATAAGGGCAAAGTATTTTGGATCCCAGTACAGTAAATTACATGTGGATCGATGCTTCGAGGCGATTTTGTTAAATAGTTCATTCCGGGGTGAATGAGGTCACCGACAATAGGTCAGAGGTTTTATTGCCCAATAAACGCAGTCATTACTCAGAAGATATCTCCCTCTCCTCAAACATAATCCTGTTCCTGGGCAGGAATACGCTAACGGCAATTAATTGACAATGTGAACAAAATAATAGGAATGGCTCTGCCTACACAGTGTCGACACCAATTACAGGCGATTCCTTCTTCAATTTAGCAATGTCGCCTCGAGCCTTTGAGTGTCATCGGAAGCGGAGAGGGAGAGGGAAACCCAGCCCTCTTCAACCACAATAGAAAATAAAGACGAGAAAAGAGAACTTCGAGAACATGAGGGCCACGCATTGAGTGGATCCCGGTGTCAAACAGTTTCCAACATTTCAGATTCGCTCCCTCCGCATGATGGCAAGGCTGCCTTTCTCGTTAGCAAACCAGCTTTCCTGAGAGCCAAACACTAGGGTTTACATAGATTAAATGGGAGAATTGTGGTGTTGAATCCATACACTACCATAAACTTTCTAAATAGGGCACGTACTAATAACCAGAAATCTACTCCATTAAGGATATTAGGAAAGAACTGGGCACCATAGTAGGATCAGAGTTGAACCGGTTTTCACTAAGGAAAAAGGTGTATGCACACCTATTTTGACGAGATTTGTCACGTTCTACTTACATATGCTCGCTGAGTCGGCTTGTGTATTCTGGTCTCGATAATGCATGTAGATATGCAAGCAGAATAGGATTTGCTTTCACTTTCTGGATGGTTGCTAGTTTATGGGTTATCGGCTGCGGTTAATTAGGCAGTGGAATTTAATCTGACTTAATTGTAAGACCCAAGATGGCTGCTGGTTCTCCACTTATAGGTTGGGCTAATGGTAACTAACTAATTACCCGTCTGGGGCTTAGGAAATTAAAAAAATGGTGGTTTGGGAGATTTATTCCGAGTCTATTGGCCGCCGCTGTTTTGGGCTAGTGCAATTGTTGCGTAAATAGTTTGTAATATGCTCGAGACTCAGTCTCTCTGACCGAATGAATGAATGAATTAATTAATGTCTCCAGTTTAGATGAGATGCTAAGGCGGACTCTTTGTTTTCTTTTGATGGGGAATTTACCAGTCTTCTTCTTCTCCATTCTCCGAAGGTCAACAGTTATGGAAGTGTTTACCTCCTTAGGTAAGGAGCACCCCATAACCGGTGACGAGGCTCACCTCTTCAAGGCTACGTAATATTTAATGAGGTTGTTCTTGTGACAACCTAGCTCTCTGAATGTCCTGGACGGAGCCTTGTCCCCTCTGATATTAAATGTTAGTCTCGATCTTGTTACTGACTATTCTTTCTCTAGATGACTTTTCCCATGTGTTTTTACAAACCTTTTTATTCTCACCAAAGAATAAGAGTGTATCTCCGTTTCTCCAATCCAAGAGCTTGGCGGAAATGATTTAATCAGAGGATATGCTTGTGTATTTAATGAAAGGGCGTTTACGCCAAGAGAGTGTTCGAATTTTGAAATCTGACTTATCTATTAGACCGATAATTTAGTAACATAAAATTTCGACTTTTGCGGTTACATTTCAAAGCTGGTGGGTCAAACTTCTCTATCCATCAAACTCATTATTTGTGTGCACAGCTGTTTTAATTGTCTTCGTTTTCGCCGCAGGGAAAAAAACGGTTGGCTTGCACTTGTTTTCTAATGTGTGAATGTTTGTGTGTTTACAGTAAGAGCACAGCGATTTTATTGCTTTGCAGTTCAAAATTATTTACAAATATACTGTTTGCTTTGCATTGATATATTAATTATTGACTAGCGGTATACCATTATGTACAAGTATACAGGTTTCTTTGCATTAATTAATTATAACAAATGACATATAATTTTAGTGTTTGGTTTGTGTGGCCATTTCAAGATTTCATAGGGCCAAAGGGCTGCACGATATATGATGTTCCGTGTTGCTCTACTTCATCGATTTCGCGATAAAATGTATTCTTCTAGACGTGCGAAATCTGGCTAATCTCAACTTTATGATAATTCATGTAATTCATGTGATTTATGTAATTCATAGAGACACACATAACGCCCTAATAATCGCATTCCATGGATCGTATTATCCGTGAGAGTCGAGTGTAGCGATCAGCCGACTGCTTAGGGATGCATGCCAAGGAAAGTTCTAGAGGGCATGCCATAATTCCAATTTTTATCAAAGTTAGGTCGCTGAGCAGTGAGCTCTATCACGCCAACGCTCCAAGATGGGGGCACCATCACTGATGAGCTTCATCCACGCCATACTTTATTAGAAGAGGGGCACTACCAGCCGTAAGTTTCGCTCGTTGCCGTTTTATAGGAAGGAGGGTGATATTATCTAGTCCACGGCGATCCCTACAGCACTCTCAACCTCAGCAGAAGGTCCCTAAATCTATAGGAGCTAAAATTGCATCTTCTAATGATAAATATTCCCAAGCATTAATAATTACTTTTATAAGTGATTTATATTAATATACATAGCCCATAAATTTAATTAAATTTATTGAAAATCCACCAGGCAATGGCATCGCCACCCGCCCCTACGAGGGGAGCTTGCGCTTTGCTACTAAGATTAAAATTTAAAATCTAAATAAAGCAGCCAGGGTTAAATTTTTATAAATTTTCTGAACTTCACCATTTGTAATTGTTTGGGTTTTAAAAATTTCACAAAATTTCGATACCTATATTTATTTCTGAACTTCACCATTTTGTTTTTTGATATTATAAAAGAATTATTAAAAAAAACTTTGATAAAAAAACATGTCATAACCAAACTAAGATGGAATTTTTATTAAAATACTAAAAAAATTCCTTTCTAAATTATAGAGTTAGTGATGATTTATGTATTTATTCAATTCCCTTTTAGTTTAGTCACTTTTACTAATTTATTATTACACATTTTGCTGATGAACGAGTCAAAGTTCTTCACCTAAAACGAAACTTGACATTAGAAAACTTTGACTGACAAAGTAAAGTGAAATATGTACAAGTTATGCTGCTCTCAAATTCGTTGTCCAGGTTATACAAATTAGCATAATGAAAACAAAAGGAGCGGCTTCGTCAATATTCGTTACATGCAGACCTTCATTCATTGGCCTAGGTCCTATCCCGCCTTTTCCAACGGCCTTTTGGTATAAAATAAAAAAAATGAAAGTCTCCCAAAAAACTACTAATAATTTACTATTGGGCACTTTCTAGGCCTAACAGCCCCCAAAAAGTTTAATCGGAATTCTTTTTAAATACGGAAAATATAATCTGCACGATTCCCTTTTTTCTCTATCTAAATTTTTTACCCACAGCTTGTGGCTAAAAAGCGCTTCACTTCAAAATAGGAATTGATACAAAGGTCATCACATTCTTTCGGCATTCATTACTAAATGAACATTCTAAACTTTCTGAACTTCACCATTTGCAATTCTTTTCTTTTCAAACATTCCAAAACATTTGATAATCATAAGGATTTTTTCTCAACTTCATTATTTTGTTTATTCCAGCTCTAAAGGAACTCTTAGAATGAATTTGGTTAGAACCTTAAAATTTACCTAGGTCACAACCGAAGTAGGTAAAAAAAAGTATCAATTATATTATTCAACCACTCCCAAAAATCCCTTTCTTAAAATATAATGTTATGGATTAGATCATCACTAACACTATATTTTAAGAACGTGACTTTCTTGAAGGATTGAATAATAATAATAATACTAATAGTAATAATAATTTTTAATCAAACAAATTACAATTGGTGAGGTTCGGAAAATTTATTTAAATTATGATATGGCTCTTTTTTGTTGTTGTTTTTTAATAGATTTTTTGTATCACTAACTCTTTAATTTAAGAAGGTGATTTTTTGGAAGATTTGAATAATAATTTTATCTTAGTTCAGTTATGACTTATGTTTTTTTATTAAAGTTATTTCTAATAATTCTTTTCTAATATCCAAAAACATAATGGTGAAGTTCAGAAATAAATATAGGTATCCAAACTTTGTGAATGATTAAAACCCAAAGAATTACTAATGGTGAAGTTCAGAAAATTTATTTTTATATATCTTCCATAATTCTATATTTTAGCAACGTGATATTTTGAAAGGGGGAAAATTTAGTTTAGAGTTCCTTTTTAAAATTATTATAATTAGCGAAGTTCAGAAAAATTATAAAAATTTAACTTTTAATCTTAGTAGCGAAGCGCAATCTTCGCCTATACGGGGAAGTGGCAAAACCATTGCCTAGTATTTAAATATTTTATGGAGGAACCCTGACTGGTAGCTCAAAGTCCTTAGCGACGATCAGGCCCTTTGTGCTACGGGCCGTGCGAGAAACAGTGCCGGTCGCAAGATAGGTCATTGGCTACAGACCCAAGGTCTGTCTGCACAGCGCAAGCTCCTCCTGTAAGGAGGAGTGGCAAAACCGCTTCTCTTGTTTATATTCCTAATTACAATTTTTTTCTTTTTTCAACCGGATACTTTCGGGAAGAACTCATCTTTTAACGGGAAGTCTAATATAATGGACTTTTCTTCCGTAGGCACAAAAAGATAACACCAAAACTTTTTAGACAGATATTTGCTTTAGAATAATTTAAACTACTTTTTTGTGCTTAAATTCCGGTGCATCTTTCACAGAATGAATCTTGGCGAGCCCAAGTGTAATCATCCGGTTTCTCTATTCAGTAACATCTGTGTTGCGCTTCATTTGACACACCGCGGACGAGACATGGAGTGCTCCTTACCACTGTTCGAACTTTATGAATCTCGTCACACAATTCTCGTTATTATTTTTTTGGGGGGTATACTTATATTACATCACAAAATTGTAATTTTTTAAACAAATGTTTATTAACTAAATAGTTTATTTGATCTTAAAAAAGTGATTTAGGTATCGATCTAATTTTATACAACTATTTCGCTTCCTCCTTAGTATTAAGATTTCAAAGTAATTTTTATTGTTGTTGTTCAGTTTGTCACATCAGAGTTAAAGGAGACAAAAGAGTAAACAAGGGAGAGAAAATAAAAAGGCAAATTAAAATAAAATAGAGGAAGTAGAACCCTATATATATATTTACTGTCGACCCCAGGCTCCAACGCAAGGGAAAACAGAAGGAACATAGATGTAGAGTTTCGATCCATGAGTAATGAGGGGCCAAACTAAGTAGTCAACATACAACCAACGCAAGTGGTGTTAATCGCACTCGTCGAAGAAAAATACCAAGGCCAATGATGTTTTTTATTCTATTTGGCTCCTGTTACTGGGAACAAGCCAACCTTGATACCCTAGAAAAAAGAGCTAATACTCTAATTCCAATTATTGCACGTTGTAATCTCTTATTCACTCAAATATCTGCAATGATGAAAAAGAACCCGGAACAAAACATTACGAAAATGAATGATTGGCCAGGTCACGAACTAAGCTAAATAATGCTTAATAGTTTTATTTATAAATATGAGGTAGAAAACTATTTTTCCCTCAAATATGTGGATCCTACAAAAATAAAGCTATTGCCAAAATAATCCTAAACAGAATGTATAATAGGCCATTGCTCCTCTTATCAAGTAAAGGCCACTAAAATTATAGATTTAAATCGTCTTCACGATACAGGATCAAAGTTTAACTTGAATTACTATGCTATAATTACAGAGATAAATAAAAAAAAGTCGCTTGTCTAGTAAACTTGAATGCATAAACAATACTATCCCCATATAATATATCTGGTGGTGACGCATCGCTACGAAAGAGTAAGGCTGTTGTGTATCCAAAAACTGAAAAGGAAGAGAATACGGGACTCCGTTAGTTTATTTCCATCTTTCCCCACACTAACTCCAGCATTAATTCATATCTCTTATTAATACTTCCAAGCTCCCATACGCGACAGAATGTGACTTTGCTGAATATCTATACATTTCGAAGATCATGGAATCACACACCCCAACCTCTTATCAACTCCGTTAGCGCCCTCAATTTAAAAACCTGCAGACCATCCTGTCTAAAAGTATGATGTACCAAGCCCACGTCTCCGTCTGAACTAGGTTAGGAATCACAAACATCGGCAATCTAAGAAAATTTCTGTGAGCTAGTTATTACGTCAAGGGTGCTAGCAACAGGTCCTCGAAACATTTCAAACATCCTTTTTTATTTAAATTTTTATGATGTAAAGTCGGTTACCATAAGAATCTTAGACCTCAGGGAAGGAAATTATTTTATTGACACATGAATTTACAATGCTATAATGACCTCAGACGACTAACCCATTCTAAAATCACCCAGACTTCACACATTCTAGAGAATTTATTAGGGGGCTTTACCCCGCAAAATGAGAAAGGGGAAGGAGTTTAGACTAAAGAGAAACGATTTAGGGCTAAATATTGGAGATAAGAAAGCAGCTGGAGCCCTCCGATAACCGAATAAATGCCTGTAAATATTTTCCGACCGAAGTCAAAAGAAAATTTCAGAAATTAATTTCCCACATTGAGACCATACCATATTTTGGCGTATCCGAACCAAACTGGGTATTTGGGGAAAATAATCTCAGATGCTCTAACTCCAATTGCTGCCTCTTATACTCTTCCGCCTACTCCAAAATCTACAACAATAAAAATATGCAGGTGCATAAATGAATGTTAGCACAAAAGATGCATAGATAATGATCCCTTTATGAATTATTCTCTAATATGAGACTGGAAATTATTTCCATTCAAATGATTGAACATAATAAATAATGAATGCCATTCCAAAATAATTTTAAATTAATGTAAAATAGATAACTGTCTCTAAGCTCTATTGATGGTTACGAAAACAATTTATCGGAAACTTCTGTTGAAGATGAAAGATGTTAAGTTTAAAGGATAATGAATGACGATGGTTTACGTCACAATGTTAAATACACAATTAGGCTTGACCGGATATGTTTAATGCAAAAACAATGCTGGGGAAAAATGTCAGCTTTTCGCACCTCACCATGGAAGCATTGGGTGGTCTTCCTTTCGAATAAGTCATAGCTTATTTTATATGTCTCCTTTCAACGTAAACCAAGAATTGAAAACAGGCATTCGCATGTTTGCTTGGAGTTTCCAATAGTATAAATTCGTTAAAAAGTGCCGAATATGTCAATAATGTAAATCTGGCTGCAATAGCTTGATTGTTCATGAAGTATACCAAAAGTTGTTCGATACCAGTATGGAATGCATCCCTCATCACATATCTAACCTCCATTATTAAAGCAAAACACTCTAAAAATCATGCAACCATACCCATGTCATCAACAGGATAGTAACACTAGTTACTTTTGCTACTCACACCCGTGGGACTTTTAGAGAAAGTGTAAAGACTGTATTATTATGCCCACTAATTACGATATAGATTTGGAGAGGGCGCCAATGTGTAAATAACCCCGTTTGGTGAAAATCAAGCGCATAAACAATCTTAACATAAGTTAGGCTTTCAAGGTAACAGCAGGGAGGCACTTCAATTTTCTGAGTCCTTTTCCCAGCCAGAATTGTGCCCTTACCAACAGAAAGACGGAAGAAAATTATATTCGGACCAACGCAACTGAAAGGCAACAGAATAAAACTAATGTTACCCTATATATTCACGATGAATTTATATTTCCACGGAAACTTCTCTCGAAAAGAAAAACGGACTCCAATTGAGCAAATTTGAAGAAAAAGAAAACTGAAACTGTCCTAGAGCACAAGACCCTGGATTTCTGGTGCAGAATAACTAGTCTTTACAACTCATCGGCGTGAGGATTTCTCTGTGGCGTTTACTTTCCTGAACCCACACGGAGTGAAATAAGCCAGCTGTAATTTATCTGTTGAAATTTTGTCTTCTTTCTGACTGGCTCGCAATTACATAATCCACTATCATTGGGACCCACTAATAATTTGGTAGCTAACCACTAAATGATTAGAAATGGTCAATTAACCTAATTTTCGTGGATAGACTCCCCTAACCTATAAACTAGAAGCTGACAAATAAAAAGAGTTTGTGCCCGAGAATCATGCTGGCATCATCCGACACTATACGCTTGTGTGGGAGTAATTCTTGCAAATGATAACAAAATCATCCGGTGATATTCGAAACATAAATTGACATGCTGTAGCTAATTGCTCGCTTGTGTTCAATATAAGATATTCTCGAAACTCAATTTGGTTGTGGCCTCCCAAATTCCCTTCTACCCAATTTCCACCCCCAAAACTACTACAATTACAAAAATTAACCAATGCCAGTTTGACTCCCGATTACTGAATGCTAAGGTTTAAGAGTTTTATTGATTCGATTCGTGTTGGTATTTTGGGATAATATTATAGTGCACGGTTTGATTACTGAGAAACATTTGTCCCAGTTACAGATATTTTCTCACTGCCTAAAGGTAAAAGGGCTCTGAACAAACATGACTAGATGTCCATTCACTGCTAAAAAGAAAACGTTTCATGAGTAGACTCTCAACAAATTTGGTATATCTTCCACAGGCGATAAAAGCCCATACAAAATTACAAAAGCAAGTACGTTTGTGTAATTACGTAAATTCCGTGGAATAGAATAATTTCATCGCCTATCGACTACACCTCACAAATAGTTATGTGAGAGTGGGCACTCGTAAAGAGAATAATCCTCTTTCATGGTTAGACGACGCGATCTTAGCTCTCAGGGAGGTGAGCTATAGCATAGCGGTCTAGACTCAGTCAGTCTATATAGATTATTCGAGCGAACAATCACTCACAATGGACGCATCTGAGCACAGGGTGGCTAATTTGCTACTTTGATATTATTTCGGAGGACACCACTAATATACGACTCATTATTAAACAACGTTGTGGCCGATGCTTTATAACGCCGAACCATTTTCGAAAATTTAGTACCGATTAGTTCTCAGATTACGGACACCCAGAGGAGGCAAGACCTTCTGTCAATGTATGCACATTTCATCATTTAAATTTTGAAAATACCACATTTGGGGCGGGCTGTAGTGAGAGGAGGATGAAAGTGGTAACCATTGTTTTATTTGAAATATCACTTCCTTACCTTCAATTTTTCTTTCTGTTACGTCTTTTATCCTTTTTGTTATACGAATGAGTATATCAGGGTATGTTTTAGCTAGTAAGTTATTTATTAAGTGCATTGCTTTTGTGAATAGGTTTATTACATAATATAATAAATTATTATTTGATGGATCAGGAATATTCTTTTTAAGAACTATTTCTTTGATTTATGCAGCTTTATAGAAATCCAGTCATTCTCTTCCTTTTGTTTTGGAGTTTGAAAGTAATTTTTAATTAAAATTTAATTTTTAAAAATCCCATCTATTAAAAAAATATTTAATCAATTGCGAAATCACTATTTTAAAGGCTTTTAATGAGAGAAGTGAATAGAAAAAACATCTAAAAGGAAATAAACCCAGACAGATGTGGTTTTCTGAATAAACTTCCGGAATAAACAGCCAGAGCAAAGAAGTGACGAACCCCCTTCCCCTCAACCTATATATCAATTATCATGTGTGGAAGTAATTTCCCACCCCCCTTCAAAAATATTCCGTAGAGATAACTAGATATAGGTCATGAAATACTTTAGATCCTTCGTGTACTTGAATCGTATGATCATAGAAGGGATTGACGATGTGAAATTGAGAAACTTGAATAAATGGAACATCGAAATGTTACCTTTTGAAAGAACAATTTAATCGTAATTTGTTACGATTAAATTGGACAGATTTAATATTTTTTTGTTTAGTAAAATTTTGGTCCGTGAAATTATTTAAATCTCTTATGTGGTTAGTTCTATCTAAAAGTTTTAATTTTGTTTGGTTTTCTTCTACCGAACATTTTTTCAATCCCTAGACCTGTGTGTAACTGTGGAGAAGTACCTATTTCCCACATGGCAATTTCGAGGTTTAGAGCGATTTTCAAAGCTCAAAACCTTCGAGGAGGTTTTCCTTTTTCACACTTAGGTATTGAAGCCCTCCACAATTCCCGTATCATGCCATATCATCTATCCGGGGGTAAATAGGGATATTTAGTCAGATCACTCGTTTGGGAACTCTACCAACACTTGAAATGACAAAGGCAAACCGTTAGCCCAGTTTTCCACTGTGCTACAGCTTTGCAAATGTTCGATAAAATACATCTGAATATATAAGGTGACAAAACCATTGACATAGTTAGGACATTTTTTTTACTATCGTCAACTATTTCACCCGCTGGCGAGAACTGTTCCCACCACAAAAATTGACGCTCGATCCGTTGCAAAGAGAAGGGCATTCGATGGGAAATTTTGAGTCCAGAAGAGTCGTTTATCTATTAAAAGGATATAAAAACTGCAACAAAAGTTTTTTATTCATCACAATACACTATAATTATAAACGTACACTTTACGAATAACATTTGTCACGTTTATTGAAGGTACAATTACATTTACAATGAATAATTGTCACGTTTTTTTAAGTCTATATTTACATTTTACATGAACATTTGTCTTGATTTTTAAATCTACAATATCTCCATTTACATTTACAATGAATTTTGTTTTTATTGAATGTACAATTACATTCACCATGGATATTTGTAACGTTTTTTGTGCACATTTAAAATTACAATTAATATTTTTTGGTTTACATTGAAAATGAAAAAAATCACATTTTTACTGTACATTTACAATGAACTTTGCTACGTTTTTTAAGTGTACATTTACATATACAATTAACCTTTGTCACATTTAATGAATATGTAATTACATTTAAAATGGACATTATCATGTTTATTGTGTACATTTACATTTACAATTAAATTTTTTACGCTATTAAGTGTACATTTACTTAATACTAGAATTTGGAGTTTTACCAGCAAGAGAAAATGATTCGTTTTTGCATTGCTCCTGAGGACTAAAATACCTTTTGGGGCTGCATCGTCCCTAAGACAAAGGGAGAAGTTCTTTGATCCGTCAGACTGCGCTGAAGACGCCGCCAAAGTTGCCATAATTAAGTGGAGAAGCGATTTCACTGAAGCTATCCAGTGGGACTAGGTTAGAGTGGTGGGAGTACGTGAATTCTGTAAGAATTTTGTAGCAACCCCACCTCCATGTTCTAGTGGCCCATGCAACAGTTAGGAAGTGGGAGTTCACTCAAAGCTTAACCTCTTGCAGATGGTATTCATAATGAGTGGTCACACAAAAGAAGTGCATCCAGATGGGGTGGTCGTCTCATATCCGCTTGAACATAATAACATTAACAATCACAAACTCGTTTAAGCCAATGACTCATATTGATCTTCGACCATTTGTTTCAGAAATAACTATTTTAGCTGTAATGATATTATCTGCAAACAGAACATGGGCCTCCCTATCAGCTCTTTCCTTTCCTCAGTTTTGAGAAAGATTTTCATGTGGTTTTTACAAGAAGAATTCCTCCCTGATTCTTCTGGTTTAGATATGTTGATGACACATTTGTATGTCTTAATTCATCAAAATATGTAGATAATTTAAAACAAGTCTTTAATAGGTAATATCTCTGATTTATTCTAACTAGTTATATCTTGAATAATTTTTTTAGCTCAGTGTACATTGACTGGTACAGCTGTGTCAAAGGTTTGTTTTTATATCATCAGGTATATCGATACGTACACCACTACTTTAACTATGAATCTGAGTTCTAGTAAAAACGTCATCAATATTAACATCAAGGGCAGCAACAGTCGATAACACCACCCTAAAATTTCATCAATCACTTGTTTTTGTCCAATCTAATGCTATTTCTAGATTATGGTATGCAATACATATTTATCTTATATTCTGAGACATTTCACTACTAGAAGGTTTATGCTTGTATTTTTAAACGTAAGGTGGATCACATTGTGAAAACTTACTTTACTCCTGAGGGCTTGAACGTATTTCAGCAAATGTGGACATTTCTTTCTTCCATTGAGTTTTCAAATGATATTTTCACTTTTATTCTCCTCTATTCTATTCTTATTTTTTATTTTCTCTTGAAACCGTTTTTTTTATTAACACACCCTCTGTAAACAAGGTTACATTTTTCTCTAGGACATTGAAGAAATGATCTACAATTCTTCAATTGACATCAATTGCAATGCGTTTAAGTAAGAGATAAGAAAGAGGTCATTTAAACTTTATTTAAATGTATTTTAATTTAGAGTTTTAGTTGCATTAAGCAGGTCTTTGGATTTCTATGTCAATCTATATAATACTCATATTAGAACAGAAGTTTTGTCAAAATTTTTATCACAATATGTTACCTTGATCCAAATAGAACATATTTAATCAGGAACGCAATTACAAGCGTTTATAATTATATCAGCCTCATAATTTCAGGCATTTACCTCCCACTAATGAGTGAAGCACTTTCACATCTTTGTGATTTTGGGCGGTCTTGTACATTTTTTTCCAATTTCTACCCTATTTTTTAGATCATCTCTCCATCTTGTTTTTGTTCTTTATTTCGGTCGTCTTGTTTCATTTGTAGTCCAATCGATAATTTTTATAGTTCATCTATCGTCTTGTAATCTTGTCACATGGCCTGCCTAGCTTTATTATAGCTTCCACAATATCCTGACTTTTGATTGTACACTTATCCAAATAGCTAATTTTCTATCAATTATAATAACATATATCTATATATAATAGGGTACAAGTATTAAAATCTCTTTATTTTTAATACTTTCTTTTGAATCCTTTAGCAAGTATGCGAACCAAAAGGCGTACGAGCGCCTTATATAAGGGAAGATTTATATCCTTCGACTTTAACGATTGTATATTTTACGGTGTCAAATTTCTTCAAGAAATTGAAATAAACGACATGAATATTTAATGTAAAGACAAAAGTAGTGATATCTTTTGGTAAAAAGTAGAGCAATTCAGTGTAAAACCTAAACCTTATACTCGTAGATATGCTTAGAAAATAAGTTAAATCAGAATCCTAAAACATATACATTGTTTCATTTATTAATTGGAGAAAATTCTGGAAATATACACAAAAACGTCTTTATGAAGTCTAAAATAAAAGATTAGCAATAAATAAATAATAATAATAATAATAAAAAAAAAGTGTATCTATGAGATTCACTTTGAATGAACAGGTTTGAGACAAGCAGATTAAAAGAATGAGAGACACCGGAGGTAAACTATGGTAGTCAGTGATATTATATTAAATAAATCAGGAAATGACCATAATATTTTATTCAAACACTCGAAAATCTTAAGTTATGAGGGCTTTAGCGATTATTTATTGAAATTTTCAACGTTAATGTCAGCTTTACGTTAAGTAGTACGTATATAAATAGGTGCTGTTCGTTCTGAGAAAGTGCTTTACCAAGTAGAAACTTAGTGATTCTACAAGAGGAACTTTCGCATTCGAAAGGTTAAACATGCTGTCCATATTTGTTTCTCAGAGAGAAGAGAACTGCAATCAAAGCAGCTTCATATCTTGAGTGTCCTTGGCGAAAAACTTCCTTTATTTTTTAATTAAATGATTTAATTAAAAGGTTGTGTTCAAAAATATCCTTTGAACAATTATATTAATTTTCTTGTACAGGTTAGGGGACTATATTCTTATTCTTTTGCAAGTTTCTAGTAAGGTTTGGATGAATTAAATTTATTTAAACCTATGTAAGTAACATAAAATTAATCCCTAGAGACTAACGAAAGAAAATGATGCAAAATCAAGGTTGAAATAAAGATTGTATACTGATTTATCTAAAAGAAGGAAAAGTTTAATAAAAGAGAGCGAAAATCATTTGAACTAATAAAAGATAAAGGCAAACAATGCTTAGATATTTATGTTAATATCTCCAGTACCTGTTATATTCATCTTTCACCTGTCAAACACTCCGCCTGATTCATCTTTTTTACAAAATTTCAACTAATAATTAAAAGTAACGTTTGTCAATTATTCTTTGTAAATACAGTCTCTCCCCCACCAATATAATTATATTGCTAATTCATCTTTTTAATTGTTTATCTAGAGAGAAGTTGCACTAAAAAGGAGATTGATCGTTGTAAACATTATAACTGTAGTATTTGAGGTAAAAGATTTAACGTTAAACCGTTGAAAAAGGTATGTGGTAATTAAATGACGTCTAGCATATACATATTGGCACACAGTTTAATGATGTTCAATATTTTTTATCGCACTCCCACATGTAAAACTGAGAGAATTGCCGAAATAAATATATTATTTACTTTCGTGCATGACTGAAATAAATATAAAATCAAGACACTTTCATCTTACTTTAATTTAAATTTTGTCGTTATCCATCTCCTTATGTGATAAGATTCAATCAACTATGCGATTTGCCCTAAATTTACCGATAAAAGTTTAAGTTAAGTGAGTTCTCATTCGTGTGATAGATTTCAAAACCCAATGGCAACCATAAAAACCAAGATCTCTCGTTAATTACCACTTTGGTTTATTGTCACACTCGGTTTAGAGGAAAGATAACTTTTATAAAAGATTCTTTTTTTTCAATTATTATAAGGATCTGCGCCATTTCAGAGGTCGGATGATGCACCTTTAAACTTATATTTTTGGCATTTTTAAACCAAAATACGCAACTGATGATTTTATAATTATGTAAGGTTTGGCGAAAGATAATTAACACTGAAATCACTAAATTTATTGGAACTTATTTTTAGGTGATATCCATTGTGTTAGGATTAAAAGATGGCTACATCATCCGTATTCTTTGCGTAAGAGGGAGGGATAAAGAAACGAAATGAAGAAAAAGAAAAAGGTTTACACAATGTTTTCTCATCCTCATTTCAAGCTAGAGAGCAATCAACTTCCGCCACTACAGTATGCATAAAAATTGAACGAATAAAGAATATTGCCAGAACCTCCAACATAGTATTCCATGTTTTCACTTTAATGAAATAGAAATATCGACCTCATAGTGATGCCAAACTGAACTCAGGTATTTTTACTCGTCCTCAAATTATGTAGTTGAAGACATTGAATTAAACAAGGGCATGGAGGACAATGAGAGACATACCTGGAATTCATTTAAGTATTTTTTTTGCAAACTTTCTTCTTGATTACCAAAATACAGATAATGAAAGTACTGTAAAGAGGTAGTTAGTAGATTATCCAGTCACTAGTACACGCTTGTCTCAAAGATGCAGTTGATCTGCCTCCTTAATTAGAGAGCGAACCATTCAACTGCAGTGGTTATATCGAGAAGCGAGGAAAGGATCTCCATCAAGATGTTTGCGCGATTTAAGAGAGGTACCAGGGCCACTCGGATGTGAACTTACCCATAGAATATAGTAGATATATTCCGTATATCAGAAACAAACAAAAACCTGGGAAAAATTCATTTCTTCTTCATTGATTGTAAATCTGGTCTCCTTTACATATACGTTAGGCATTTCTTAGTTAAGTAAATCTACTTAGATAGACGTAATGGGCTAATTTCATACGTTACTTTCATATTAACTTTAATTATTGAAATGGAAAAAAAAATCGAATGTAGATCTAATTAATTAAACTAGTAATATTATTGTAATGATAAACGAGAGTATTTTTTACAAACAACCAAAAATGAGTATTATACAGATAAACAGAACCCTCGTGATTTATATTTTGCCTTTTGTGGGCAAGTTGTTCTCGGAGATTTTATTAAATGAAAAGGATTAAAAGTACCAAATAATGATCTATGTGTTCTTATCATTAATGAAATAAGCCTCTAATACACTACGAATGCCAGTATCACTCATTATTTGATAGAAGGAAACTTATCGATATGAAATCCAATTACGGTGTAAATCTTTGTATTTTCTTTTCCGTATTATTACCATCGATTAGATTGAAATTTTCGGTCTCACCGCAATGTTATTTGGGATACTTTAGGTCTTCAACAGATTAAATATAACATTCTTGTTTTTTCAATAGTTCACAGAATAATCCTTACCAAAATAATAATAATTTATTTAACTTTTTTTGAAGTATTTCTCTGATAAATTCATTTCAATTCTCAAAAATGCATATTGAGGATGCGATTCGAATAATTTTCAATAATTTATATTATCCCGAACTTACAAACCAAAGTTGATAAAAATATGTACTACATTGTTTTGCCCTAATTAATAATGAAGATCAGAGTAACTGGAAAAACTATTGGGCAAGATCTTTTGTTATTTTTATTGTCATATAATAATTTAAAATCGTTTTCTTATTCAAGAAAGAGATAATGACTTAAACGAATTCTTATGTCTATGGTGTTTCCCTTTTTCAATGTACTGGATATTACGATAACACCTGTTAAAATCATTATGAAAATAATATAGTCAAAACTTATTGGTGGTGTGGGACTCAACAACCGACCCTGTTAGATCTCCAAATAATAAAAAGCTCTGGAATTCAAATAAACATGTTATAGACAAGAAAACTATAATTTTGATGGAAATTTTAAAATTCTTGCTCCCCTAAATTCTCTAGAGCATTCTCATAATAGAAACTTTACACAATAAATATTTCGGCCTGGTTTATAATCGGGCTCCTCACCATTCCTGCTATTCCATTCCGAATTGGATATTTTCGGAATTATTTCCTCTGAATTTTACCTTGAATTTCTAGCCCCTAGGTCGAGCAAGTCAGCTCTGATATTGTGGGGAGAAATCGTAGAGGAAATTTATTTCTGATGGTGATTTTCTATTGCTTTTATGCATATATGAATATAAGAATATTAATAATGTATGTACACAATTTTGGCATTTTATATATCTTTTCACATACTTTTACATTGGGCGATCTATATATTTTAATTTTAACTTGTAATAAATATTATTTTATTTATTAAGCCACATATCACCCTCTACGCCTCAACACATTACTCTAGTTTAATATTTGCATCATCTGAGCTTGAAAACAACAAAAGTTCAACATTCGTAGTCCGAAATTATGGTTCATTAACAACAAAATAATAATAATAATAGGTATTTATAATGCACACTGTTAGCCCTCCCAGAGCGCAGGTTGTGAAGCCAGTGTAGATAAAGTTTACAGGGGAGAGAACGCAATTCTGAAGAGATGAGTCTTCAGGAGACGTTTAAGAGTAGCAAGGGAGGGAGACGATTGGACTTTGGCAAGAAGAGCATTACGGATTCTATGAGCACAAACTGAAAAGAAACGGTCACCTATCGAGCAGAGGAGAGAACGAGGAGTGTTGAGAAGGGGAGCGAAGTTAGAGCGGAGTGCCTAATGAGTTTGACGACGGGAGAGGGCAGATGAGAGATAAGGTGGAGCCTCGAGGTTTAGGGCCTTGTAGGTGATTAGAAGAATTTTATAGTGGATAAGAAAGCGAATAGGTAACCAGTGTAGCTCCTGTAACAAAGATATCAAGGGAGAGAACCGGGGGCAGCGAAGGAGAAGCCGGGCAGCATAGTTTTGAACTAGTTATAGGGGGCGAAGTGACTAAGAAGTGAGACTCACTAAAAGAGAATTTCAATAGTCTGATCGTGAGGTGAGGAAGGCATGAATAGCAGTCAAATAGCTTCTTCGATCAAAATGGGATCGTACAAATGATAAGTTGTAGAAAAAACTGAGAGAAGACTTACAAATACGATAAATGTGGGGTTTAAACGAGAGTTGCTTGTCGAAAATACTGTAAAACCAAGATTACTGACGGTATCAGAGAAGGCGAGATTGGTTTTCCCCTAGGATAAGGGAGCGGAAGAGAGCTTTAGATTTCTCCACCATTGAAGCAGTACCAACACGGAAACTTCATTTATAAATATTTAGGCTGAAAGAAGCTTAGCAGTTGATTGAAAAAAGGACACAAGAGATGAGGAAAGATATATCTGAGTATCATCAGGCCCAAATCGCAAAGAAGGAAGCCAAGAGGAAATAATTAGATGGAAAAGAAGAGGGGACCAAAGACTAAGCTCTGAGGCAGCACAAAATGAATGGGCGCGGGCTCGGAGGAGAGGTTATCGAGCGCAACCAACTGATTTCAGGTGGAGAGGAATGAGCAGAACTAATCAAGTGCAGTGCTCAATAGACCAAGGGAAGTGTGAAGACGATCATGGAGGACAGTGTGGTCGATGGTGTTGAAAGCAGAGGAGAGGTCTAGGAGAAATAGAATGGACGTACAGCCCCTATCAGCTGTTCTACATAAACCCGCTGAAACGTTAGGAAGAGCAGTTTCAGCAGAGTGCTTCGCTTTGAACCCCGACTGGTACAGTTCATCGATATTGCAGTTAGAAATAGGGTCATTAAGGCGAGCTTAAACTACTCTCTCGAGGATCTTAGAGAGGCATGAGAGCTGTGAGATATGGCGATAGCTAGATGAATCAGAGAGTTAAGTTGTGTTTTTTTTTTAAAGATTCATCGAGTTAGTCCGCAACTCCTCAATCCTCATTAACGAATAAAAGTCCGGGCTTACTCCTACCCACCACCTTGTGTATCTGTGCGTTGATATCAATCTGCGCTCCAGCCACACCCACCTCACCCCAAAGATTCGAAGAAAGACCTGCACCGCCCTATAATGGGCCCCACACGTGTCGTCTGAATCCCCCTTTTGTGCTAGGTGTCGTAGAATTCTTTCTGATAAAAACCCTACTTACCTGACACCACTTTTATTTAGTGTCGTAGAATGCCCCTCCTTTTAGTTCTATCTTTAAGAGTGCTAAGAGTGTCTAATATATATTGAGATTATAAGAATATCTTAAAGAACAGAGCCGTTACCAAACACGTAAGGATATAAAAGAAACGCCCACTAATTCACAAAATAAACCTATATTTTATCTTTAACCATTGAATACACAACCTTTATACATTAACTACAGCAATACTCTAAATATTATTATAAACAAGAATTAATTAAATTAGTTGACCCACAAAATTAAGTTAACGTTTTCTCTACTCAAAACAATAATATAAGAATTAGGCTTACGGACTCATGTGGAGTTTAAAGGGCCTCAGAAATGTTATTGACTCACGACGCGTGCCGGGTGTCCAGTTGTAGATGGGCGAAATTCCACGGTCGTTTTGGCGAGGGTAGCAGTTGGGGGGTCCACACGTTCTTCCGGGGGGGAAGGGTTCTTTAAGAACGAGAACCAAGACGGTGCTTTATGCAACACCTAGGCAGTCGTGGTCTCTCTGGCGAGAGTGAGTCGAACTTGTTTCTTAAATCAAGTTAACTTGGAGTGCGGTAGGATCACCGAGTAACGAGCTCGAGGAGGAGCTTTTCTCCTTCGTTACATATTTCCTTATGGACGAGGACTGAACTCGGGGAAGGTCTTCTTCACGGGCGAGGATAACGGAGGGGGATTTCTCTGACGAGAATAAATTACTTAACGTTTGGTGTGGCCACCGAATAACGGGCTCGAGGGGGAGCCTTTTCCTTCTTCTTTTCTTAATTCCTCAAGGACGAGGAATACCCCTCGTGTTTAAGGTGCACCAGGATATGAGGAGTCTCTCTGGCGAGAGTAAGTCGAACTTATCAAAGTTCACTTATCGTTTGTTTTGATAACCAGGGACTTAGCTCAAGGATGAGCTTTTTCTTAGCCCCTTAAGGTAGGTAGCCCTGCCTTTCTTGCAGGGTACTTCTTGGTCTGGCGAGCCAAGTACTCTACCTCTCCAGTCTCGGTAGCTCGTTTGTGGATCCGAGGACTTCGTCACCTAGAGACTGACGTATACTACCTCTTCTTCTTTTCTTAATTCCTCAAGGACGAGGAATACCCCTGGTGTTTAAGGTGCACCAGGATATGAGGAGTCTCTCTGGCGAGAGTAAGTCGAACTTACTAAAGTTCACTTATCGTTTGGTTGGATAACCAGGGACTTAGCTCAAGGATGAGCTTTTTCTTAGCCCTTCAAGGTAGGTAGCCCTGCCTCTCTTGCAGGGTACTTCTTGGTCTGGCGACCCAAGTAAACTACCTCTCTAGTCTCGGTAGTTCGGTTTGATCCGAAGACTTCGTCACCTAGAGACTGACGTATACTACCACGATTTTCCCCAGAGTTCCTCATTTATACCTCGCACCCCCACTGGGGGAGTGGTAAGGGGAAGAGGGGCTTGAGGACAGCCCCAGGAGAGTTCTTTTTCCCAACGGTCTTTCCCACGAAGTCAAACATCGGCTCCTCGTTAGTCATCGAGATTGGGAGAAACCCGTCTCCAATTTCTTGTTCAACGTGAAACTGGATCTCACTCTCCTGGGGGAGATCTTACCTTTTTGACCTTTAGGGTCTTTCATGGCACCAAGTTGTGCCACGTTGTGGTTACGCTTTTGAGTCACCGATGCCTGGGGCGGATGTCCTTGCGGTAACCGCCTTGGGACTGCATCACGAGTGAACGGGATGGGGGGGGGGGGGAAGTGACCTTTCCCCTACACTAGGCTTGGAGGCCTGTTAAATTTCGTGGGGATGGCTATAGGCCTACCGCGCTTTTGGGCCCAGTTGGCCCACGCGCGTTCCTCCCGGGTTGCTTTGAACCCTGACTGGTACAGTTCATCGATATTGAAGTTATAAATATGGTCATTAAGGCGAGCTAAAACCACTCTCTTGAGGATCTTAGAGAGGCATGAGAGCTGTGAGATATGGCGTAAGCTAGATGGTTCAGAGAGTTAAGGTGTGGTTTTTTAAAGATATGACGAATTTAAGCATGTCTGAAGGAAGAAGGAACCACCACTGTGGCAAGTGAAGTGTTAAAGTAATCAAGAATCAATGGGAGAACAGCAAGGAGAATTTGGTGGAGGTGTTTCGGTGGAAAGAATCCTTAAGGGATACAGATCTGTTAAAGCGTGAGATCAGGGCAGTTACTTCCTTAGAGGATGACCGAGTGAGGACGTTTAGCGGAAATAGGGTATCGTCAGAGAGAATAGCATGGGTTTGTTCAGACGACTGGAATAGTACGGCGCGAAGGTTAATAATTGTATCAGAGAAAAATTTAGAAAGATTAGAGGGGTTGATGGGGGAAGAGGTGTGGGAAATGGGTCTAGATCAGGGAAGACGAGAGAGGAGACGAAATATAGTCCGAGGGTCATTCTTGTTCTCAGAAAAAAAGTTTGCGTGAATGAGCCTCGCTTGCTGATTTTAATTTAAAAGAATAAGTCGAAGTAGCAAGGTGATAGGTAAGTGAGAGGGAGGTTGTATCGGGCCCACTGGATGGTTATTTACGAAGGGCTCGTTTATGAGCACGTAATGACCTCCTTGAACAAAAGAGTTTTATGGTGAGCCAAGGGACGTGGTGATGGCGGTTTGAAAAAGGAGTGTAAGGGGGTGTGCACGTCGAGGCAGGTGAGTAATGATTGGTGCAGAGAGTTTAAGGTTTGGTCAGGTGAAGCAGTAATATCAATAGGATGCAGGCAAAAACAACATCATTAAAGAGAAAAGTAGTATCAATTGATGATAGTCGCCGGAAACGAGTAGGATATCGAAACGAGCGAGGACGTAGGTGGTAGAGAATATATAATTTAAACTTGACCAATAAGTGACGTAAATTGTATTAAAAAGGTCAGTTACTGTTAGATTAGAGATATGGAAGTTCAAGCTGACGAAGTTAAGGATATTACCATTTATGTGTGTTAAGGGTGACACATGTTGTTTAAGAGAGCAGAGTTCGAAGAGGTAAGTGGATGCACGAAAAGTCTCATTGTGGCTAGGAAGATTGAAGTCACCAAGAATAAGGAGAGAAGCAGTAGAGAATAGGTCGGAGAGTAGGTTACTGAACTCCTCGAGAAATAAGGCCAGAGATGAGTTGGGAGGGCGGTAAGCACCACACTAGTCAGAACGGACAAGGCACGTGAGACAGCAAATGAGGCTAGAGGGGGAGTGGAGAAGATTAAGGCAGAAGCATGAGTTGAAAATCAGTGCAACTCCTCCTTTACGGTAGTTCTGAGGAACATGCAGGAAAAAATGACCCGGTGGGGATGCAAGGGTAGGGCATGAACCAGAATCAGACTCAAGCCAGGTTTCTGTAAGGCCAAGGAAGGAAACCCCAGTGCGAACAACGAGGTCATAGCCATACTCTCTTTTATTGGTCAGACTCCTAGTGTTCAGAAGAGACGCCAACAGCGCGTGCTGATGAGTATAGGAGGAAGGGGGAGATTTAGAGGTGTTGGGTAAAGAAAGAATGGTAGGGCGAAAGAAATTCCTATTGGACGCCGAATGTCTCGGCCCCCTCCTAGTCGGGCGCCTCCTGGGGATACCAGCCCCCTTTATCTTTGCCTATGTAGCTGGCGAAAGACGATAATTTAAAGAGTTGAGTGAGGTGGGTGAGTCCCTATCATACATAGTGGGGGAGAAAGCAGGGAGCAAAGGCAAGAATTTTGAAAAACGCAGCAGACAAGAAGACTTAAGCCTAACTTGACTCATAGAAAGTGGGGGAGGGTTTGCCCAGGCTAGGCGTGGGAGTGGTGGAGGGTTAGCTAGGAAGGAAGACAAAGAGCAGCACTTGGCAACAAATGAATCAATGGAGTGAAGAGGAAATTAATATTAAAGCACAAATCAGAAATGAGTTACAAATAAAATATAGTACTTGCAAGGGATACTACCAGTGAATGCGGAGCACAACACGAACTAATTGAAAAGCATTAAACTGAATGCTGTAATATAGTTCACAGAATGAAATTAATTAAAAAGCACTAAGATCACAACGCGACAACACTGATTAAAGAGCACTAAATAACAGAAGAACGAGGAATCAGGAGACGCATGATAGGAATGCCGATCAAGAGCTTTGGGAGTGGAATTGATCGTCGGGCCAATCGAAGACGCTGATACAACTCATCTTGTCCTAAGGTCTATGATAACACTGGTTGAAAATTTCGCAAAAAAATATCCCTCTTTTCCTTATTCTTCCGCTGCAAAACATTTGTGATTGTGTAATCTGAAATTATCTTAATTTCAAAGAATGTTATTAAATCTTTCTAATAATTTAACTAGATGATTCGTTGCCCTTTAAACATACTCGTAGTATTCTAAAGAGGAGACATAGATTCTTTGGTTATATTATTACTAGTTACCTTTTTTCCCTAAATACAAGAAAAAAATATAAATATTAGTAAGTTTGGTATGGAATATCAATACCTATTTTGTTAGATAAGAGTCTTAAATTGATTAAAGGCACTATACAAAATATCAAGAAAATTTTATTGGCAATGCTACAACAGAAAAAAAATTATAAATGAAACAAGCAGGAAAGCATATAATTAAAACTAGTATCATCGCATATAATTAAATACTGACTACATTCAACTATTAATTGATTGTTCACTGAAAGTTTGATGTTAAAATCGAGTCAAGCCTTCTTAAGTAAGGTAAGCAGTTAACGGAGAAGAATAAACGGATCGAATTCCCTAAATTAAATTGTTTTAAAATTTATGGAAGCAATACCTTAATATACTCGTAGATAAAAAATACTGTATATACATATTCATGACAGTGCCTATTCGTGGCTATCATTTATAACAATATAATTAATTTAAGGAAAAAAGAATATAAAGTAAACATGTTCACAACATTAACCCGCCTCATTTACAGTATTTAAAGAGGTAAGCAGAAAAATAAATGATTAGATTCTCCTAATTTTTGTGTGTACGATTGTGTCTAAGAATATTGGAAATGTTAAAAACTTTTTAGTTTTTTCATTTTATAAGAAAGTTGGACAACTTTGTAATATTCCTAAAAAAGGTTCCAATATTTGTCCATCTTCTGACTTAATACTTTTGAACGTAGAAAATACGTTTCTTACCAAAAGGGTTCAATAGCCTTCATATATAAAAGCTCTATACAAAATGTTCCCTTAGAATTTGAAATGAAATTCAATGGAATAATTAAATATAGAACTTTTTGAATAAGAAAAATAATATTTATCGCTTTGATTGTACATTTCACATCTCGGTTTTAATCAAAACCTCCCTAAAGGTTCTTCTACCTCCACGGGTTTAAAACTTATGTTAACTGTTTTTCTCTTGTAATTGATCGAATCATATATATTATTATAAATTGGATTATAATAATAGTAAAAAAAAATGCGCGCTTTGATTGTCACCTTTGGCCAAACAGATTCTACTGATAAAAAACAACGAATCTTAGAGAAACACAGTTTTATATATTTCCATAGAAATTCTCCTTATACCTGCAGTTAGTTAAAGAAAAGAAAATCTTCAGTGTTACAAATCCGTTTGAGAATGGGAGCATACAACAACCACAGGAGGATTTCTAAGAGCTTTTTCCTAGCAGACCTCTTAACAAAAGCAATATTTGAAAAGAGTTGGGAAATACAAGACAGGGGGATCATGTCTACATCAGAACAATGGTAGTTTAGGGATTAAAAAAAAAGAAGAAGAACATAAGTAAATTTTGTAAATCTTACGGAATTCTTTAAAGATAAAACCATATATTTATATTTAATCTTCAATCAAATTCCATATTAGTATTCTAATAATCGTATGGCTAATTAATTCGTTAATTATTATGGACTTTTTACCCCCTGCTCCGATTTTGAGAACATTGAAGTATTATCTCATTATAATCCTTGTTTAACCGACTTTCCTTAGTTTTAAAGCTTGATATCTCGTTTTTATTCCACTTCACAATCCTCTCTAATGAAAGTAAAAGAATACTTTCTAGATGAAAGGTTTCCAGAACATGCGTAACAGATCACTAAACTCAAAAGATATTATTATCCTCTCTTGGTCTTTTCTTTCATTAGTTAAAATGATTTCACGCTGCAAAGTTATAAGATCGTTTATACTACTTTCTGTTTGCGTTTTTTACCTCGTCTTCGTTAAATGCTCCGGCGAATCAACAAGCTTATTTTATCTTCAGAACTTTTCGTTGAATTTACTCAGAACTCTCTTTAGGAGATCAATTGCTTCTAATTTATAGAGAAATATTGATTGTGTAAATGCCCGAACATTTCGGGAAGAAAATATGAATTATTCACTAATATTACTATTATATATACTCCTATATGTATATGATTGTTTTTTAATCCCTATGCTATTGTATATTTTTAAATGAAAAGTTATTTCTCCAAATTTTATTGAAGTACTTCTTCCGTTATTTAATTGATGGTAATGATGCTTCTTTTGATTTAATGGCTTCCAATCTCGTTAGTTTGTGTTCGTTAATAGCGAGTGTTCAAAGATCAAAAGTCCTTATAGTACGCCCGTTGATAAGTTTATTAAATTTAAGATTAGTCATAGTCCGCTTGAAAGATTTGGTCATCTAGGGCCGCTTACAGTCGGCGACTATTTTTCCAAAATAGTCGCTAGGATCCAAACTTAACTGATTTTTTTTACAGTCTATTGGCCTTATATATCTCCAACTTCTTTTAGTTCAATCTGCGTTCTGGTCTCTACCCACGCCGCTGCTAATCTTTTCGGCTGGAACTAATTTACTCTCCGTTCCACTGTTAGGCTAAAAGTCTCCGTCTCTATTATATACATTAAACTACGCTGGTCTTTTTTTCTACGCACATGGGTCTATTTGCAATATTTACATTGAAGGTTCTTACGGAGGGTTTCTCCCAAAGGTCGCCAATACCACATTGCTAATGCATCATACAGTTGTGCCTTGCCATTCAACCATCTGCTAGATATCAATCTTCTGGCAAACCTCTTCCTTACGTACTTCCAGAACTGGGTTAAGCGCTCGCCTTCCGTCCATCAAAATCACCTTTGGATCTCGTCGTTTCTTTCAATTTTCTTCGAGAACGTTTCGAGTTCTCATTACTTTCCTTCGTACTACACTAGGAACATTCCCAAGGGCTCTGCTCGTTTCTTTTTTAACTAAAACTAGCAATTCTTTCATAATTTGTATTTATATACAAGCAAACGACCCAAAACATACACCAGTGATACACTAGGTTTTAGGCACTTATTTTAAGAGCTATGCAAAATTCTTAGTGAATGCGTTCATGTTACTTATCTCTTTTCTGCTTCGTTTATTCATAAAAACATGTAATTTAGTTAAATTAAATCTGAACCTTAAGGAAAAGTTCCCTATTATGATTTGACACAGTTCCCGAGCCACATATTCCCATTTGCAACCAAGAGACAAATATTTCATTTCCTTTTGATTTGAACATTATAATATTTTGCACCTTATCATATATTAGTAAAAGGTCACATGGTGTGGACTGTACCAACTATTCATGATGAGTCGTATGGGATCTAAGCTCATTTCAAAACATAAGGTCCGAAGTGACGAACTGGTTTGTCCTCGAAAATTTATAATCTATTACTTACTAACTTACATTTCTTTCTTTTCATCTTTCTCTTAATATTATGATATAATAGTACGTTTTAACCGGAAATGTTCTATTTTAATTTAAAATATATGCTAAATCCAAGAGATCAAGTTTTAATTCAATGGGGCTGCTAGCAAATCTATTTTATTGTTCTAGGAAAAGAAAATGATATCAGATAATTCTGACAGAGACGAAGATTACTTCACTGGAGATGTCTTCACAAGATTGTAATTATGAACATTCTAGTAGTGGAAGAAAAAAATTAAATTAGAGTCTGAGTGTGAAGTTGAAAATACAGATGTTATTCAATAAATTAATACAATGATTGGATAGTAGATATTTTATTATTTTCTGTAAATTACTTTATGATAAATTCATCCTACATTAAAGGCAGCTAAATGTCACATCTTGCCAAAATAAGACAGCTGCAAATACTAGGCTAAATAAATGGACCCACAGCAACCGTGATGAACAAAAGAAGCTTTTGGTATCATTTGTATGTCTCAGTTATATAACATCACAGAAGCGCAATTTACTGTCAAAAACAATTTTTTTTGAAAATTCATATATACACGTACCTCTAATAATAATCAGGGGTAATAAGTTTCGGTCACTGTTTTCATTTGAACATCTTAAAAAAACGAAACAATTAGAATGAATTGTGTATTAAAGTTTAGGACCTTTTCAAATTCTTGAAAATATATTTAAAAGGAGACCACTACGGGTTAATTATCTTTCTGTTGACGAGGCAAAGGAGCGATAGCGAGAAATGTTATTCTTTCATCAAGGCAATCCTGAAACAACGCATAAATAAGGAATGTAAATTTATATGATCCGTTTCTTTACATGTACACCAGTTGTACTTTGACGGGATAGAATGAAATATAATACAACAGAAAAGGTTTGATGATGACCTATTCAAATTTATGAAACACGATCTTTTCCTTAAGAAAATAGTTCGGAGGTCGACAAAAGAGTTCATTTAAAAAGAATCAAGGTAACAAAGTTAGGTTAGTGCAGGAAACGATCATCTAATATTCATAAGCTATATCTTCGTGCATCAAAATGTTGACACACAAAAAGAATATCCCAGAAATATTACTGATAAATAAAGAGAAATTAGTAGAAAATATACAAGCATTGAAAAGTTTGAAAACAACAATCACAAAAAAATTCTATTTAATTTAAATATTCCTAAAAATATTCACTAGAGCTCTTTTCTTACCACCAATTTTAAATCTTATTAGCTTTAACTTTGTCACCCTAGTTTTACACGTTAAAATCTAGTTTTATATCTAAAATTTGATAAAGCCCAGTCAATGTATATTGATATTTTGCCTTCATTTTTAATTACAAATGACAAAATATGTTTAAACGATTTAAAGTCTTTGTTGACACTCCTCTACATAAAAGACAATAAAGCTAACTGCGCATGGAATAAGGGACAGCCTACTAAGATGGATCAAACACTGATTAGAAAAGTGTATTCAGAGAGTGTCAATGGAAACAGTTCATGAATGGCATCACTCACTAGCGGCGTTCTCTAGGTATCTCTTCTCGGCCCATTACGCTTTTAATAAATATAAATAATAGTTACACGCATGTCTTATCTAAAATTTAGGAATTTGTTGAAGACACGAAACTAGGAACTAGGGTAAAATATTATAATGAATGGGAAAACCTACAAAATGTCTTGTGAAGTAGCTGAACACATACAAAATGGCAAATAGAATTAGGTGCTTTAGCTTGCTTTGATATAAAATTATCGAAAGAATGGTCTGTAGGCCAACAAAAGTTGCATAGCCTTCCAAGATACATAGCTAAAAATTTTATTTTTTGATGGAAGAAATTATTTTTTCCCTATATAAAACGCATATAAGACTGTATTCGGAAGATTTCGTGCAATTCTCGTCTTTAAATATATAAAAGAACTTTGTACTATTGGAACGCTTCCATCACCGACTAACCAAAATAATTTCTGATAAATGAAACAGATTGAACGAAGAAAAAATGATACAACTAAATTTGCTTTCATATTAAATTAACACGGTAGATTAATGGAAATGTGAATAAAAAATTTAAAATATGTATTCCCTATAAGTAATCAAAATTTACACTGTTAGTTGATGATTTTTATGTAACACTCCTGAATGACTCTATACAAAGGAAACAGTTCAAGATGCTTATAGTTCACTTAAATGCAAAGATTAAGGCCCTATAATGTGGAAGCAGATTAGTACAATTTGCAGTGGGAGCAAAGATTTTTATTAAACAGTCTCTTCCCAAATAGGTACAAGAGGAATTGGACATGGCTGACTCGAATAGGACATAAACAGGATGTATTATATAATCTTCTACGTTATTTGTTTTTAACTATTCAGAGCTCAACTAGAGACCACCTACGTGGTCAAAAGATATTTTACAAGAGACTTTAATTAAATTAATATTTAATTTAGCTTCCAATCATTTAGGCAAGATCGAGAAAAGGAGAACCAGACTTATTACAGAGTCGACCAAGTAACTAAAAATTGACATTAAAAGTTATATTTACACCTTAAAAATTGCACTTGGATACAAATTTAGGGAATAGAGTGAACATGTAAGAAATTCTTTATTATAAAACTGCAACAATATATTTAAAAAAACTAATTTTAATGTGCCTATATTGGCTAAAAGGTGTGGTAAATTCATCTAATACCAAATCAGGTAAAACTAAGCCAAGATCATTCAACAAAGTGCAAGAAATAAAAACAGGAAATGATTAGGAAAAGCATAGAGAATACTGGTCTTGACCACCTCATTAAAAGAATCAAGGTAAAACATAGATTTTTATATTAATCTATTATAAAGAATTGATAAAGGAAATATCAAATTTGATGGAAAAAACTAAAAATACGAAGACAGTAAATGAAACATTTAGAGATAAAAGGTTGAATTATATCACAAAATAATTAATGACCACTGAAAAAGTTGAAGAGAAAATATATGAAACTATGCAGAACTAAATTACATACTCTCAATAAGTGTCATAAATCAAATAAGATATTCTTATTAAATATGAACCAAGTCCCACCGGGAAATCCCAGAAACTTTGCATGCACTTTAAAGGATATATAATGCTACTTCACTTGGAAAAGTTGGTTTAACTATTGGCCATTTAATTACTGGGGATGAACGTCATTCTGAGCCTGTATGCCTCACGGGCATAATAAATTTAATGCCAAGTATGATTTCAATTTTATATTACCAGTCTTCCATTATACATTTTTGTAAAAGAGGAGATTAGAATACTGTAAATGACGTCATTTACCCTCATGTTGAACAATTAATTTTTTACACTTGCCATGTCCAACAAACTAACTCTTAAAATTGACTGAATCAGAAATACGCGCGTGTTTCAGATCATATTCAAGATCTCCAAAATTACAGCAATGAAAGAATGAATCTGAAATTCGGCCTAATTAGCATTCGTCGACTAAGAAAGAGTTCCGATTCAGTAAATAAAAAAGCAGTTCTAATACCGTAACAAAGATTTAACAAAACATACATTGATTTATCGTCTCACATATACCTTCATTCAACATCTATATATATTTATGCTAAACTTGGTTGTAATAAAACACAAATAGATAATCTAGATTTCAACTCCCTGACGAGTTGTATGAATGCCTAGATGTACATTATAACCCTACACACCTTATACTAGTATAATATAGATGTCGTAGAATAGTGTCAAGCTCATTATATCTGCTTTTTGAGTGTATGAGAAGTTTACAATATAAGCAGAGTGTAAATTAACTGAAAGTAGGTTGGCTAATAGCCGACTATCTTCGAGTTCCCAGATAACAGAAAAACGAGTACAAAAATAACTTTACTAATATGCAAATGAATATTATTTTACAAGATAAAAAGACTTTTAAAATGAGCAATACACACACTAGAGTAACAGGGGACTTAATAGCTAAGGGAAGTAGAAACGCGGTGAGGAAGGTCACCGAAGGACGCTCGAACGACCTTGAGCGTAAACTGAGCCAATGAAAAGGATTACACGGAAAGGATGGGGGGGGGAGCAGAGAAAGCACTTGCACAGGAAAGTTTTGCGTTGCTGTTTCCTCAAGGAATTGGTATGAGTGAGTAATCCTTGCCTAAGCGCAAAGTTTAACCAATAGTCTCTGGATAATGACTATTACAGATGTCTGTTGTCTCTCTCTATAAAAGAGCGAGGCGGCACGTATCTTCCTCTCTCTCTGATCATTGACATAGCTATTTATATGAGCATTACATTTAAGTACATAATATCAGTTGCTGAAATGTTTCATCAAATAAAGAACTCCGTTTTGGAGCTAATCTCAATCCTCCTAAAGAGAAAAGCCGTTTCATAGGAGCGAACAACGGAAGGGTGTTGTTGTATTTAATGAATAACTTTTTATGTTTGAAAATCTATCTAAACTTTGAAGTGTTTTATTTGAATCCTGAAGGTAACTTAACAATTCAAAATCTGCGGTTGGTCGTGTTCGAGTATGTTTTGTAAATCCAAAATAATCGTCACTGTCCGATACACACTTCGGGGCCCTCTGCTAATTTCTCAATCACATGAATCATAATATTTTTAACTTCCTTGGTAGCTTAATGCAATAATAGCATCTGTAACGCTGGTTTTATTTTCCAACGTCAAATTAGATTAGTAGCGCTCTTCAGCTTTTTCTCCACAGTGAGCAAGGTAAGATCAATTATCGATAAAAAGAGTTTTGTTCTCCCTGTAGGTGATCAATTACGACTTAAATACGGACCAAAACTGAGACATACTACCAAAGAAATTCAATTTCGTGACTTCTAAACAATCGAAGTTCAAGGGGCATCATGAGTTGATGTAATTTGTCCTTGTGTTTTAAAGGTAATGACAATATATCAAACAGAGTTCTACTCTGTAATGCAAGGCACTTTTAATGAGCAGTTGATAACAGTTTTCATAATCTCTGCTGATATTCTACGACCGCTTTTGTTCCATAATGCTGAGCATTTCTTCATCGCAGCATGATTGATATTTGCAAAAGAAAATATTTTTAGTTCCTGTTTTGCATCAGCTGTGGCAACAAGACTGAGTGTGTGTGAAGCACAGCACACATGCTTAGGTAGGCTAAAGCTGCAAGGGTCAGACGAAAGGTCTTCTTCCTGATCTAAGACACTTCTCATTAAGAAACTATCCTTCAGCTCGTGCTCACCCTGATCTTCTTCACCTACCTGGCTTTAATCTTCTGAATCTGTCGACACATTTGCATCAGTTACTGCAAATTCTTTAAACGTTTTAACCGAATTAGAGCCGTGATTACTGATGCTGCTCGTGATTTTCTTAAGGTGGATATTATATTCATTGATGATTTTCTCCATACATTCAGCAATGATATACAGATATTGCTACTATAAGGAAATGCCTCGTTATAGGAATTTATCTAATAACTACATATAATCGATTAATAATTGTACTAATTATTCCTGAAATATTTTATTCAATAATATCTCCAAGTAAATGATAGCTGCTTTAAGAATATATGTATGTGGATTCTCATGAAATTATGACAATATATTAACTTCGTTGTATACTAGTAGCGTACGTAGTAACCAATGATCCGAACACTTTAGTATTCGGGCGTAAACAAACTTTATAACTCAGAACTTACCTTTAATTAATCTCACAAAAGCTAGTTTCCCCATGGTTGATAAGGGATGCACACCTTGTATGATAAAATCTACAATCAGCTTATCAACAACAGATTGTTTCACCCTCTTAGTATTCACTGCAAAACACTCCGGTAATCTTCACTTTAACACCGCCTCATGAAAGACCATCGTCTAATACTGAACATTTTCTTTTTTGATCTTTTCTTTGAGCTGTAACGTAATTATCTGCTTTTTGCACTGATCAGGATGCTTTATCTGTTGCTTTATGTACATGATAAGATAATTGAAGGACATTTGCTTCACGTTGCCATAATTCACGTTAAACTCAATCAGCATTTCCTATAAATAAAGGTGTTGCAATAGGAAGTAGATAGGCTCGTTCATGATAAACCTACGCTACTTAAGAGTATCGTTAACTATTTTGCAATTTTGCCATTTGAAATAAGAAATAGTGAAACTTGTCAATTCAATTAAGTATCATATAATTAGCTTTAATAAATCATTACCTTCAAATGAATGCGTAGATTGGAATTAGCATTACTCGCCGCAGTGATTTCACCATTGCATGATGTACATACACACTTGACTTTTTTCCGTCGGAAGATTTAACTCTCAAAAATTTACCATCTATTAAAGGATGACTATAATTACATGATTCTTTATCTTCCCCGTCTTTAAAATTTTCTAATATCTCCATTTCCTAATCTTTCGAAGAAGCTAAAGTTGCCATGCAGCAGGTGAAATAACGCAGAGCACTCTCACTATACATCAGAACACAACTAGGACCATCTGTTAACTAAAATTGAACTGATGCAAGTAATCTTCCCCCACCGGCCACGCAGTCAACCGTTTGTGTCATAAAAGTTGTGTCAAGCTAAAACATGTATTACACGTTTTCAAAAAATATATAAATCTAATATCAGTAAAGAATTTGCAAAAAGAATTTAAATACGTTCAAAAGTACTTAAATACATTGTATTTAAATACGTTCAAAAATATTTAGGTACATGATTTCAAATGTATTTATAAATACGTATTTAAATACAAATACAATGTGATAGAACGTTATGAGGCCGCTTAAATTCAGCCGCTATAACATTTTTAGAAACACATGCTACCCACGTGCATCTGCGAGAGGAAGCAGAGCGCGTTATCGCCCACCTTAGCAAATATTTAATCAAGGAGATTCATTGCCCCGTTTCGCCTCCATACGTGGAACTCGCCAGATTGAGTTAGGCTGATTAGCAGATAAGGTATTTTCCCAGGCGCGACCGGGGCATTCTACTGAAGTCCCCCACTCAATTATCACCTACGCCATGGAGTTGGCTCCGGGTACTTATACATAGCTTTTCCTGATTGAAGCAGATCAGATCCCGATTATCTTTGCGAGGTATCACCCCGATCCGGTCTCCCTTGTGCACCTAAAAACTCTCTACCTCAAGAACCCCCTTATTGTCCAGAAGAGGACAATATCCCTTCAGTGCAAAGGTTCGTGCCTTCGAGACGCTAAGTCAACAAGGCCCCCCTGTTGTTCAGAAAGAGAACAACGTTAGAACAGCCCTTGTTCTTTGAGCTCGTTTAATAAGAGACGGTTCTCACCTCACCCCCCCCCCCCTGTTGTTCAGAAAAAGAACAACGTTAGAAGAGCCATTTTTCTTTAAGCCCGTTCGTCAAGAAACGGTTCTCGTCCCCAAGACATCACGTCAGGATAATTTAATTCCCCCTTTTTTTACGTTCTTCAAGAGAACGCTTAGTTTCAACAATAACATCCATTGTTCATCTAGAACATCCCTTTGCTGTCCCAAAGCTAGCTCGTACTTCCGAGCCATACTTCGCTCTCACTTTTCGAAGACAGTCCTTCCACTTTGCCGAGGATAACTCCCCGAAGAACCTTTCTGCTGGAAATCGCCAGTGGACCGAAGATTCCTTCGCATCGTCTTCCTCTGCACAACAACTTTTTAATTACGTAAGCTGAGCATTACCTTTAATCATCTAAACTTTTGTTAACGCTACCCTGTGCTTTAAATGGTTTAGCGAACCATTCCCCCCCTACTTTAATTTTTATTTGTTTAACTTTTTAAATCTCTCCAAATCTTAATCCTCAGATTAGTCAGATATTCCCACGACCCTTTCCATTCTCCGTTTATGTAAACATTTTTTTGTGTGTGTTGTTGATAGTTTAATTCATGAAACTATTAATGATAGGCATATTATTTATCCTTGTGCTCCATTCCACTTCTTAAGCATATTAAAGATAAATAAGCCTCTCCTGGCCCCTCCACCTCTTTTTGGACTCAGCTCGGTCAATCAGATTACCACGCACTCGAAATATTAGAATAATTCCCTCAACGAATAGTTATATATGGTATATCGTCGAGAGCCTATTTCACGATATATATATATATATATATATATATATATATATATATATATATATTATATATATATATATATATATATATATATATATATATATATATATATATATATATATATATATATATATATATATACTATTTAATTTGGTATCAAGTGTGTAAGGTTTAACACTATATCCTTGCAAACACTGGTCTCAGTCGAGTGAACATAGTGTTATTCGTTATAAGAATAGAGTATAGTAGTTCCCTTTTGACTTAACGATTGCTATCCCCTTTTTAATACTTAAGAAGCTGGAGTAGCTCAAGGAACTGTTATAATAATTTGTTTGTGTTTTTTTGTGTTATTTTAGTCATTGGTTATCCTGGTCGAGAAACCAATTACGAGTAGGTCAGTGCCCATATTTAGGTACTCTATTTCTCTAGAAGGCATAAGTCTTATTGCAAGAATTTAGTTGGTTGACTATTGCGCCCCCAAGTGCAAATATGACTCAGTTTGAAATCTTCAAAGCGCAAGGAGAATCCTTAGGACTTTCCGGAAGAGAATTGATTGAGTACGTTCAAGAGGAAAAACGAACAGAAAAATAAAGAGAAAGAGAAATCCAACGAGAAGAAAGAGAGGAATGGAAAAAAACAAGCTGAGCTTCACAATCAGCTTAAAATGGCTTTTGAAGAAGCTGAAAACCAATCGGTAAGTTCACGTTCTTAAGCCCCGCCCAATCTCCCAATTTTGCTCCCTAATTTCAGGGATGGAGAGGATTTCGGAGAAATTTTAGCACACTTCGAAAAGATCCTCGAGATCACTAACTTGGATTTGGAGGCTGAAGGGGTAGTAATATTACATTCCCTTTTAAATTGTAAATTGCGCAACATTTTCATATCTTTACCATCTGAATGTACAATTGACTACAGCACCTCAAAAGCTAAGTTATTGGCCGCTTATAATATTACTCCCGATTTCTACCGACAAGAATTTCGAGGAGGTCATATTAAACCCGGACAGACGTTCCGTCAATTCGGATATATTCTTCAGAGGAATTTTAAATTCTGGTTAAAATCCTCAAAGGTTGATCCTAACTACGACTCCTTAACAGACTTCGTGTTGCGGGATTAATTTTTGGCGTCTCTCCCGACGGAGATCCACGTGTTCGTTAAGAATCGTCGGTGCCAGACCTTTAAAGAGTGTACCGAAGAAGCGGATGTCTATGGAACAAGCCATAATTTATACCCCAAGGAGCCACGAACTTCTCACTAATCAACCTACCAGGAAAGCCGGAAAACCCCGTAAAACCCGAAAACTTCTTACCCCAATACCAACAACGGGACACCATACCTCGCCTTAAGAATTCTCCTCCATCACTCTTCCCGAAGCGACCAATCATATGCTTGACCTGCGGTGTAGAAAACCACACGAGCTGGAATTGCCCCCCAAATTCTAGGCTTAAAAGCGGACCAGCCCACCAAGTTCACCAGATTAATGCCACCCCGGCTTCCCCGGTGGTGCAGACCCAAGCATCATCTTCTCCCTCTCCGTCAGGCCACAAGGTAAATTTTATTTTTGATAAAAGTTCCCCGGGAACTGTGCAATTTGAGGAGGGCAGCGTAAACGGCTGCCGTGTATCTACTCTCGTCAGGGACACAGGGTGCACGTGTTTTATTGTGTCCAACGAGCTCCTCCCCCCCAGTAGACCCTAACCACGAAAAATTTGCGGTGGTACATGACTACCTTGGGCGCGCGAACCGATTCCCCGTCGTTAGATGTTAACTGCAGTGTCAGTACTATGATGGCTGGGCTGAAGTCATTTCCGCACTAATGCAATTTTGTTCCGTACTTATAGTACAGAGCCCTCAAGTAAGCTCCGAACCTGTGTCCAAGGCCGCTTTTACTCGAGGCCAAGCTAAGAAGGAAGCTAAGGGGTCCGTCTCCCTCAGAACCCCAATACCGTACGGATTCTCGGAGATCCTTAACCAGAATTTTAGGTCCGAAGATCAAAAAATTTAAGCCCAGTGATGAAGTACTCCTGCTCCATCCCACACCGAGTAATAAATTACTGAGCCAATGGAAAGGTCCGTACTCGGTCCGCGAGGTACTTGGACCGGTAGATTACCTCATTTGTACCTCACCAGGCGATAAGCTCTACCACGTCAACTTGTTGTAAAAGTACCACTGACGCGCCCATGGAGATACGTTTGTAGCACTGGACGAAACATCGTCGCTTGGAGAGGATTACCCCGCGGAGTCCCTTAATGTCATACAGACAGTGTGCATCCAACCTGATGCCGATTACCCTCTTCCTTCCTTGCCACGCGAGACTTTTGAACCCTCTGACCTGGATATCGACGTGCAGCTGCCCCTACATCAAAAGAGTCAGTTACAAGAACTATTATGTCAGTTCGACGACGTTATTTCAGAGAAGCCTGGGTGCGCTACTAGTTTCGAGCATGATATTAAATTAACGACCTTAGAACCTGTCCGTTCAAAACCCTATCACATGCCGATTTATTTCCGCCAAGCTTTTAACGCCGAAGTCGATAATTTTATTCGTTTAGATATAATAGAACCTTCCACCTATAGTTATTGTTCCCCAATCGTCATGGTCAAGAAACCTGATGGCTCTTATCGGATGTGCATCGACTTTTGGAAGTTAAATTCGGTAACTGTGTTCGAAGCCGAGCCCACCCCGTCGGTAGACCAAAACCTGCACATTTTTGAAGACGCCAAGTTCATCTCAGAACTTGTTTTGTGCAAGGCGTATTGCCAAATTCCCCTCCGGCCCGATGTGAAAGCATATACCGCCTTTGCAACTGAGAAAGACTTAATGCAATTTAAGCGCCTTCCTTTTGGCCTCGTGACCGCTTGTAGTAACTGTAACCGTCTCATGAGAAGGTTGGTAGATTGACTTCCGAATGTCTCCTTTTACTTCGATAACGTCTACGTCACTACTCGTGAATGGAGTCATCATTTAACCGCCCTATTAGCTCTCTTCGAGCAACTGCGCGTAAATTGCCTCACAATTGGCCCTAGAAAATGCCATTTTGCCCACGAAACCATAAAATACTTGGGTTTTAAAATAGCACAAAGCCAGCTAGGTCAACAGGAGGACAAGATTAAGGCAATCGCCAACATGCCCCTCCCGAATACTAAGAAGCAATAAAGATCATTTCTAGGATCAGCTTCTTACTATCGGCGATTTGTCCTATAATTTCGCTTCAATTTGGGTGCCCCTCAGCACCATTTTAAAAAAGAATTCCCTGGATTGACTACGTTAGAATGATGTCGCTGTTTCTCATTTTAACCAGCTAAAGAGTAAGCTTATTTCGGCTCAATTTTGAAGTTGCTTAACCCGGAAAAATCCTTTGGGATTAAGACCGACGTGAGCAACGAGGGCATTGGAGGTGTGCTCCTTCAATATGAGGATGACGGAACGAGTCATTCAGTTGCATATGCTAATCGTCAGTTATTACCCCGCGAAAAGAGATATGCCACTATAGAGAATGAAGCTCTAGCTATTATTTGGGTTATTGACAAGTTTAAAATGTATTTGATAGGGAAAGAATTTCAGATAGGAACTGACCACCGCCCGTTGGCCTATATTCGGAATGTACGACACTCCAACGGCCGAATTATGTGCTGGAGTCTACTCTTGCAAGAGTACCAATTTAAGATAAATTACATAAAAGGTTCCGATAATTAGGTCGCTGACGCACTCAGTAAGAATGCGTTACCAAATAGTGTAGATTAATTTTTAATTCGTAGGATTAGGATCTCCATGTATGTATATACCGTCTTGTACGACTTAAATTAGATTCTCCTGTAATATAATTAGTTAATGTATATGTCTGAATTTTGTGGCTCAATGTCTATTTTTTTTCTCGTATGTGTATATATTTGTACACATTAAATAACGTATAAATTTTTTTTTCATTTATGTACTAATTTTATATTATTTAATTGTTCCATGTTTATTATATGGTTAAGTTTGTATTAAAGGTTAGTTTCCTTTATAATCAAATAATCAACATAATCATTGTAATGAGGTAGAACTAGCTAGCTGCATGAAGGTACGGTCAGTGCAAGAAAGCGAGTTTTTCACAACGGAACTCTATATTTGTCCCTTCTCTCTTTTTTTCGAAGTGACAACTTTCCTTGGTATGGAGGGGTGTGATAGAACGGTCTGAGGCCACTTAAATTCAGCCGCTATTACATGTTTATAAACACAAGGTACCCACGTGCATCTGCGAAAGGAAGCAGAGTGCGTTATCGCCCACCTTAGCAAATATTTAATCAAGGAGGTTCATTGCCCAGTATCGCCTCCATACGTCGATCTCGCCAGATTTAGTTAGGCTCATCGGCAGATAAGGTATTTTCCCAGGCACAACCGGGGCATTCTCCCGAAGTCCCCCACTCAATTATCCCTTACGCCATGGAGTTGGCTCCGGGAACTTACACATAGCTTTCCCCGATTGAAGCAGATCAGATCCCGATTATCTTGGCGAGGCATTAGGCCGATCCTGTCTTTCTTGTGCACCTAAGAACTCTCTACCTCGAGAACCCCCTTATTGTCCAGAAGAGGACAATATCCCTTGAGTGCCGAGGTTCGTGCCTTTGAGACGCCAAGTCAACAAGGCCCCCCCCCCTCTTGTTCAGAAAGAGAACAACCTTAGAACAGCCATTGTTCTTTGAGCCCGTTTGACAAGAGATGGTTCTCACCCCCACCTTGTTGTTGAGAAAGAGAACAACGTTAGAACAGTCATTGTTCTTCAAGCCCGTTTGTCAAAAAAACGGTTTTAGTTCCCAAGACATCACGTCAGGATAATTTAATTCCTCCCTTTTTAACGTTCCTTAAGAGAACGCTTGGTTTCAACAATAACCTCCATTGTTCATCTAGAACATTACCGATTTGCTGTCACAAAGATCACTCGTACCTTCGAGCCCCACTTCGCTCTTACTCTTTGAAGACAGTCCTTCCCCTTCGCTAAGGACAACCTCCCGAAGAACCCTATGCTGAGAAATCGCCAGTGGTCCGAAGATTCCTTCGCATCGTCTTCCTCTGCACAACAACTTTGTAATTACGTAAGCTGAGCATTACCTGTAATCATCTAACCTTTTGTTAACGCTACCCTGTGCTCTAAATGTTTTAGCGAACCATTCTTTCCCTATAATTTTTATTTGTTTACCTTTTTAAATCTCTCCAAATCTTAATCTTCGGATTAGTCAGATATTCCCACGACGCTTTCCATTCTCCGTTTACGTAAACATTTTTTGTGTCTGTTGTTTATAGTTTAATTAATAAAACTCGATTTTATTAATGATAGGCATATTATTTATCCTTGTGCTTCATTCCACTTCTTAAGCATATTGAAGATAAATAAGCCTCTCCAGGCCCCCCCTTCCTTTTTGGACTTAGCTCTGTCAATCAGATTACCACGCACTCGAAATATTAGAATAATTCTCTCAATGAATAGTTATATATGGTATATCGTCGAGAGCCTATTGGCTTCCCCACAGCTAACTGAGACACGTGAGACGACCAGACGTAAACTAAATTCTAAAGCTTACAATTGTGATGTCTTTAGAAGAGATACAACAGATGAAAGCACCGAATAAACAGCAAACTGTGACAATGGAGATTCTTATTAATCTAACTGGCAATCTATCTTCTTAGATTGAAGCCTTTTGAACCCAAGTCTCTTAGATATAGGTTTACAAGACAAAACGACTCCTATGAAAATTTGGTACAGAGAGTGGCAACCAGTACTAAATAAAATATATATCATTACGGAACAATTTAATTAAATTGAAGATTCCTCAATTCACATAACAATGGAAAAATATTGCTCACGGATTCACCTGTAATCTTAAACTTTAAGAACATTTTAAATTACTTTGATAATCATTCCCAACTGGATTATAATAAAACGAATTAAATCCCCAAACTCGAAAATTACTTAGAAATAATTATCAGTGTATTAAAAAGAGTGTACAGTTAGGGCTAAGGTGCAATTAACATTGAGCTTTTAAAAACTCAACATTTATTTGATTTTATCGTTGCAAGCACCAAAAAAATTAGAAAATTGTTATTGAAGAGGCTGCTGCCAAAAGGGATGTGAGTGGCAAATCTTGAATCCTAATGATCGTAAAATTGCGTTCTAAATTATCCTTAATTATGTTTGAATTTTACGATAGGCGGAGTATGGAAATATCTAGAGGGAATAAAACCCAGATAGAATCCCTAATTTTGCAACCCCCCAAGGCACTGAAATCGGGAGGGATTGCATTTACCCAGATTCTGAGTATACATAATATATAGATGAAAAACTTTGGTGATCCTAGACCATACGGCCACCTTAATGCTTCTCGTAGACTTGTTGGTCTCATACCCAAAAAGCATCTCACAGATAATAGTTAAGTGGGGTTGAAGTCTGTAGAGTTAGTAGGTCAAATATTCGGAGCAAGTTAGCCAAAGAAATTGTCTGAAAGCTAAGACTTGGCCCTTCTGCTTTTAGAGCATGGTGCAGAGTCCTACTCCCACACATACTTTATTCCAGGCGCCAGCACTAACTCTTCTATGATTCTGAGGCCTTCCCGCAAGATAAATTTAAGCTTATTGTGGCTTTCATGCTTTTGGAGCAACCATATCCTCACAATCACAACATGACTCTCCAACTCTTTCCTGGTCCTCTGCATCGCCCTCAGATTGATACCTAAGGGCTCGGAGATCTTGGCATTAGAGCACTCTAAGTGAATCACAAGAAACACACCGAACTTTGTCCAAATTATGGGAGAATTGAATTCAGTCACTGTGTTGCTTCCTTCACAGATGATGTAAACTAAGTCTGTGAGAAAGAAGAGATACCACACAACACGCATGAGTGGAATTCAGAGTTTCCCGCGCGACAAATTTCCCATCGCACCCTGTACATAAAGAGGCGAGAAGATTATAAAATCTTGAGGTTGTGAGAGGAACTGATAAAAAGAAGAAAGAAACCTAAGATGATTCGGGATTGGATGAATTTTAAAGTAGTTAGTTGTTTAGAAAAAATTTGATTTATGCATTAAATTGAGACGAAAGATATTATCAATCATTGAATTAAAGATTTTTTTTTTAAGCATTTTATAATGTTTTTAGATCAATTAGGTTAGATGGACTATAAATTACCTAGAAATGAATCGTATCACAAGGACGAAAGATATTGTGACTACGCTGAGCCATTGTTGTGTGATCTATATGGAAATAGAACGAATAGATAAAAGAAGAAACCCCCAAATGTAGACCACTCTTCATTTGAAGTTGAATGGTCGTTTGACCAATTTAATGAATTTGACCCATCGAGCTCGTAAATAAATAATACCTGATATTCCCAGCTCCTGGGTGGAGCTGGATGGTATTAGCCTTCAACCGTTGTATTTAATAATATTAATAACATTACATTGAAGAAAATGTCTAGAAAATATCGATGTCGTCATTAAAATTGAAAGGGAAATGGTTCAAAAGGTCTAATTTTATACAAACATTTAGCGAGACATTTGGAACGCAAGAGTTGGATCAAAATATTGTTGACAAATTTCGCTCTGAATATATTAAATGACACATTGCAATTAAAACTGTAGTTAAACTTTCAAAAGAGAGAAAGAAAACCTACGGTAAACATATGTAAAAAAATATTTATTTATCTATCCTCTTCTTTTATGTTCTAGGCTATCTTTTTACATTTAAATTTTGACTTGAGTATAATTTTAATTTATTTTAGATAAGTTACTTCTACAATATTTACCATGTTGTTTAAATCTAAATTATGGTTTTTCTATTTTTTAAAATAGCCATATTATCTTAGCAATTTATTGATCATCATATTTATGTTTAAATACCATATTTTAAACCTATATTATTTTGTTAGCATCAAATATATATATACATATAGTAGTGGCCCTAATGCTCCTGAAATCTAGGTTTACCTGGCAAAACCTATAATAACGTCAATAGTAATTAATGCATTAATAGTAATTAATGCATGATCGATTACAGATATAAAATATGCATAGATATAAGTTGTACATACATGTTAAGGTAGAGTAAACTGTAAATAACGTGCCAAAGATCATTTATTTCCAAATATATGGTGAGAAAAATGATAATAGAGATCACACAACAGACAAAGATGAGAAAGTAAAGAGATATAAGTTACTCAACAAATAACTTTCATTTTCTATAATATACATATTAGTACTTTGTATGAAGACCACAAATCTTAATCGATTTGTGGTCTGGGCTCTGAGCAGGCCTGTTGCATAATAATGGCAAGTTGGACAGAGGCAGCTCTCCTATGGTGCACAACTTATGCTTCCTGGAATTATTTATCCACTTGAGCATTTACTCTACGTAGAATCTTGACAAGTGGGCCAGGACGTTCTGATGAAAGTATGCCCCATACTATAGCGCATCTTCCACCAAACTTGATGCTTCCCTTCATACAGTTCATGAATAATCTTTCACCAAGTCTAAGAGCAACGAACCTCTTGCCATCTGAATCCAACAAAACGTAATTTGATTCATCGCTAATGTCTACATTGAACCATTGGCCTTCTGTTTATAGAACATTCTTGGTAACGAAGAAAAATCTTGCTTTCTACTTCTAGAGGGCAGATCAATGTCCTGGCTTCTGGTTTGAAGGATTTTGAAGATCTTTCCTTCAGGCTGAATATATCTGTATTGTTTTTCTCTTCATTGAGATACATACGATGGCTAGGCAGTCTCTTTTTGAGGTTTTCCTATGCCTATCAGTAGAAATTCCACTTATATAGGAGCAAGTTGTATAGTAACGTGATATGATATTACATAAGATACTTTGATGCGTTTAACCATTTTAGCTATGGCTATGATGGAGAAATGATCGTCTTGACGTCACTTAACAATTAGCTCCTGATCATAGTCAGGTGTAATGGGTTCCTTATGCATGGGTTCTGCTTAGAAATTGACAAGGTAATAACTGGAAGTAATAGAAATTAATCAAAGCAAGTTAACACCCCAAATTATTTGGTTGTTTAAAGATATAAGAAATACAAATAGGCTGTCCGGATCATTTTCACCGCCATATTTTTGGAATAAAAATGCTCTTTTGCAGGATACCTGCAGTTTCATCTATCCTAACATATTTAAAGTAAATTTAGATCTTAGAGCCATGCTTAGTTTATATCTGTAATTTAACAGCCATTACTTACCATTATTTGTTTTGAAGCTACTCATGAATCTAAAGATGTTTGTAAAAATATATGAGAAAAAGAAGCTTTCCTTCGTAAATGTAAAATTACCTGGTAAAAAATTATGAGTCCTGCAGGGTCCTCAAAAATAATTAACTAATGAGTGAATAGTTCCAAAGGAGTTCAAAGCGGCAAATATAGCACTGATCTTCAAGATGAGTGAGAAATGGGATCGCAGGGCATCTAGATGACAATAAAATAACATATAAAATGTGTAGTGACTCTCTGGAGCTTAAGGAAAATCCATGCAACATATTGTTTTAATTGACTGAAAAAATAAAGAAAGAAATCATATTAAAAGGGTGAGATGCACAAGGCATCCTGCAAATGGGTAGTTAGATATAGGATTAGTCTTAAAGATAGGCATTTTACCTTCAGGAAGAGCAGGAGCTTTATTTCACACTTCCAAGTTAATGCAATTGGCTAAAGGCCCAAATTATGTTACAAAAAACTCAGATTGAGGTCTATATAATATCTACAACAAAAGAAAGTGTAATTCTAGATTCAATTGTGAGAAGTGGGATCGCAGACCATCTAGAGAACAATAAAATAACTTTTGATATGCATAAGACTTATGTTTATGTTCACACATTGTATGTAATTTGCTTGCCTTTCCATCTAATTGATAAAGGGTATGACCGAAATAATGATCTAAGTGTATTTTATCTAGACTTACAAAAGGCCTTACAAAAACGTCTAGGAAACAAGATGCGGCATATTAAAATGGATTAAAGACTGCCAGGAAATCCATAAGCAGAGTTGTTGCAAATGCAAAAATCAGGTTAGAAGAAAAATAATGTCCGATATTATTTAATGTAGTTTTAGATGCTGTTAGAGAAAGTTACCCCCGCCTCCCCAACCCAACGTCTGCCTGTGGCGCATAAGCAGATTCACCTAGACAGCCCCAAGGAAGCAGCGGGAATTTCACATGGTTGTGCGATCAGTGTTGAGTTCCATTTCTCGCCATTACACCGCTTGATTGGCGTCAGAGCTACGCGCCAAGAACCTTTCCGCAAGGCTGTGTGACCGCCAAGACTATTCCTTACCCGCCCTGGCGCGCCAATTCTAATAAGATCCAAGTGTCCCGGCGAATTGCCTCCGCCGAGGCAATATAAAAACTTCGAGAAAAGCTTTGAGAAATGAGTACCATACAGCCGTCTTGGTTAGCAGCCACTTAAGGTCTCGCACGACCTGCTTTGCCTCTCAACGGTTTCCAGCTACGAAAGCGATGTGTCATCTCTCACCGGCCCTGCTTCTACCTAAAGCTAGAATTCCCGCCCGACAAACGATAATCGTTGTATCCAAGCCTACAGTCAATTAGGCTTTACGTAGGTCTCCCCTTCATTTGCACTCTCCCCTCTCTTTCCTTGGAAGCAATCAAGGTACATCCTCTCTCAGCCTCTCGTATCCGTTGAGTCATCTGTATCCCAACCACCCCTCGTTTGGTAGCTCGGGTCTCATTTTATTTATCGTCATTTATTTACCTGTGTAATTAATATTTTCTTTGTATATAGTAAAGTTATTTTTCTACCATCTATCTCTCTAATCCCAGAACCTCTACGAATTGAATATTTAGGTTAACCGCACTGGATTTTGTTTATCTAGCCCTCGCACTGGGATATTTATCTCAATTTCCTGGCGTGCCCTCTTCACGGTCACCTTATGACATCTATTTTATATACTGGTGTCAGGTTTTTAGGTTAACCTGAGGTATCTGATCTCATTTCTTTTAGACCTGTGACTAATTCTAAAAGGTGTTATTCTTGTATATTAAAGGTTCTAGTGTTAGAAACTATAGAAAAAACTTTACCTATTCCCTATTTTCGCTTTTTTGTGTGTAATTTGTTTTTAATTTTGTGACTATGTTAAACTTTAACCCTTTTTTGGCCTCATAAAACGTCTGCCGTATTGTAAATGATTTTATCTTATTTATTTTTGTTTTGTGTTTGTCGTTTCTTCGTTGCTTATTGGGCAACACAGGCTATCGCTAAATTCCAGTGTGAAAATTCTAGGTATAATTAAGAATTTGCGGCGTGTGAACTAATTATCGCTGTGTTTGTTTTGTTTTTAATTGAAAAATCTCGGGTCCACCACAGCCTACCAGCAGTTCCCATGTGCGTCTTAATAATTCCCCTCCTTTTTGGGGGTACTTTCCTGAGTGATGGTTAAATGCGATAAAATGTCCACATTATTTAACACACTTAAGTTGCAATGAGAGTCGCTTGGGCTCAGCAAAAAAGACCTCTTGGCTTATATCCAAAAGAAGGAAAGGACTGAAAGAGAAAAGATACGACAAAGAGAAAGGGAAGAGAAGAGAAAGAAAAAGAATAGACAAGAAAAAATAACAACGAGAAGAAAGAAAAAAAGCAAAGAACAGGAAGGAAAGGAAAGAATCCGCTTTCATGAAATTGAAATGAGTAGGACCAGAAACGAGAAGCTGTCCTTCAGCTCCAGTTCCGAAGCTCGCCATACCGCGTTTGTTTAAATTCCGGTTTGCAAGGAAGGCGAGGATTTCAGAGCCTTCTTAATCCCCTACGAGAAAATCTTAGATTTCAACAATTGAGGCATCGATGCAGATGGAGTGGTTCAATTATTGCCGAGATATATTCATATCACTGCCCTTGGAGGCATCAACTAGTTATTCGACCTTAAAATCGAAGTTACCGGCGGCATATAGAATGACCTCAGTTTTTACTGACACAAATTCAGACATGCCGGTCTTCAGTCAGCCAAATATATCCTTAGTTTGTGTACACCCTCCGGCGACAACTCAACTTTCAGCTCAATGCTTCTAAAATCCGTCATGACTACGATGCCCTCGTTGACTTCTTTCTGAGAGACTAGTTGTTGGCAGCGCTTCCGACAGAAGTCAGATCTTTCGTAAATAACCGGCAGAGCCTCACATTCAAGGAATGTACAGAAGAGGCCAACATTTATTCAGTAAGCCACAAGTTTTACTTGAAAGAAGGGAAGAAAACGGCCCCTCTTTCTCCAAAACCTAGGCCAAACAAAGGTAAATTCATCCTTCAAACTAGAAACATGTTTGCCAAGGTAACTAGGCCGTTGACGCCGTAACCAGTCTTTTCGTCCGAACATGGAGATGTAAAATCTATCTCTTCAGACCCCCCCTACGTCATATTTCCCCAAGTAGACCCACCATTTGTTTTACCTGTGATGTGGAGGGCTACGTGAAAACGAAATGCCCTCAGAACTCTCAGTTCAGGAATTCACTATTTTCACCAGGTACAACAGATCCTTGCCACTTCTGCGCCTCCGTTACCACCATCGGAATTTTCTACTCCCACGAGAACCTCAAGTCCAGACGGCCACCAGGTAAACTTCTTTTTTTAAAAGAATACCAGGAGAGGCCTCAAGTTCAAATTCGGAACGAGTGATGGCTGCCGTGTTTTCATTCTTGTGAAAGATACCGGGTGTACCTATATAGCGGTGTCGGACAAGCTAATTCCCCCTGTAGCCCGGGACCATAATAAATTCCCTGTCGTGCACGACTACTTGGGGCAATTCAGTCGATTCCAGATCGTTAAGTGCTACAAAGAATGTTTGTACTTCACTGGCTCGGCAGAAGTAGTAGCTGCGGCTATTAAATTCTGGTGGTTCCTCAATGGCCAGTGCCCACGGGTCTCCTTCAGCTACGTAGCCCAATACGTAGTTACCCATTCGGAAGTGGTGAAAGATTTGAAGATGCCTTTGCCCGTAGAAACCTCACGTTCTTCAGATTTTAAGGAGGTGATGACTGAAGAACTCGCAAGGAACCAAAAGAAATGCCATTTACTCCGACTTTGTGGTATAAGGCCAAGTTAAAAGAGCAAGAACCCACACGAGGAGACAATGAGATCTCTCACCAAGTTACGGACGGCTTGCTTTACCCTGAGTGCTCAGAAAACGGTAACCCCCCGACGCGATTATTGTGTGTCCCGCGTTTCCATGTTGGTCACCTTTTAACCACTGCCCATAACAACCTATTTTCAAGCTATTTTAGCAAAACGAACACCAACCAGTGGAACTTCAATTCTTTTTATTGTCCAAGCGCCTATGAAGAAAACCTTTGCTACTGCAGGTCTTGCATCATCTGCAAAAAGACTGCCCTCAAATATCGAGTTAAGCCCGCATCATTGCAGAGAGGTTCCTAATCTCAGAGCCGTTTTCCCGTGTTGCAATTAATCTCATCGGTCCGATTTCCCCCCCGTCAAGTGAAGGTTACAGTCACGTGCTGAGTTTACTGGATTTTGACACCCAGTTATCCAAGATCGTGCCGTTGGAGAATATAGAAAATATCTCCTGCGGGTAAGCACTAATCTCCCTTTTCTCCTGCGTCGGATTACCCAATGAAATCTTGTCTGATTTTGGCGGCCAATTTACGTCGCAACTGATGGATTATATCGGCAATCTCCTGATTATAAACCCCTTTTTATCACCCATTTTTACCCACCTATTAACGGGATGTGTGAGAGGCTCAACGACTCCATCAGACCCATCCTCAAGAAACTGAGTGCCAAACAACCCCGAAAATGGCACCGTTTATTGCCGGTAGCCCTTTTCTCATACCAGGAACTTTCCCATCGCACCTTATGTTTGGTCCCATTAGAGCCTCTGTATGGACGTAATGTTTGAGAGCCCCTCAGCATTCTGAAGGAGCTCTTTTCCAATCCAAAATTAGACCGAGAGATTCAATACTCCTACGCTTACCTCCTAGACCTGAGGCAGAGGTTGCGAAAGCGCGCAGAGACCGCGCATCAGAACAACGAGACAAACTTGGCAAGTATAACACCTAGTTCGACTGTATGTGAGTCCCAAGAACGAAAACAAAAAACTTTTGAGCCAATGTAATGGCCCTTTCCCTGTGATTGAGAGATGTGGCCCCGTCGACTAGTTGATCCAAAACCTGTCTGGCACTAAGCTATTCAACGTGAACATGCTTAAAAAGTACCATCGACGTGCTTGTACGAATCAACTTGTGGCCCTGGAAGAAGAATCTGCTTTGGAGTCCAGCTACCTGCTTGACTGAGTTTCTTATAAACCTGCAGCCTCCGGGCCACAGAAGACCTAGTTACAAGCACTACTCGCCGAATTTACCAATGTAATCTAGGATAGCCCTGGTTGTGCTACCCAGTTCGAGCACCAGCGAGGAACCTGTCCGCTCGAAGCCGTACCCCCTCCACATTCACTTAAAAAAACCGTCCAATGAGGAGGTAGACAAGTTATAAAAAGATGGGTATTATAGAGTATTCGGAGTAGGACTATTGCTTCCCGGTCTTCATGGTGATGGAAGAGAGCAATTCTTATTGGATGTGCATCGAGTTCCGTAAGTTAAACACCATGACCGTGTTTGACGCTAAACTAATTCCCCACATAGATCAGAATTTGTCCATGTTCGAGAAGACCGAATTCATTACCAAATTAGAGGTAGAGAGGTACTCGGCCTTCACCACCGGCAAGGTTTGGATGCAATTCCGACGATTCCCTTCTGGATTGTTGACGGCATGTAGCAATTATAACCGAATGTGGAAACCAATATTGGAAGGGTTGCCCCACGTCACCTTCTACTTCGACATTTACGTGGTGAGCAAGGAATGGGATCACCTCATGGCTGCCCTTCGTGGCCTCCTGTGCCGACTCCGAGAACACCACCTCACGATTGGCCCAAACAAGTGCCACTTTGCATTTAGCACTATTGACTATATGTCTTTCCATATAAAGAACGATTCCTTGGCTCCCCAAGTTTACAAAATCAAGGTAAATGTCGAAATGCCCATGCTTGCAACAAAGACGAAGTTGAGATCATTCAAGGGGTCAGCCTTCTTCTACCAACGTGTTATTATGAACTTTGCTTCAATCGTCACGCTCCTGTGTGAGTTCTCCAAGTAAAAAGCCCCCTTCCCTTCCTGAGTGCCTTGTCTGGACACCCCGTTCGATCGCTACCTTTAACAAGCTTAAAGAGAAGTTAGCTTCAGCACCGATCCTTTGCTTACCCGACCCCAATAAATATTTGAGCATACGAACTGACGCGAGTAACGATGGCATATGTTGTGTTCTCGTCCAGTATAGTGACCATGGCGAAAGATTCCCCATCGTGTTTGCTAGTCGTAAACTCCTTGTCAGCCCGAAAAAAACTATGCGGTAATCAAGCGTGAAGCATTTGCCATCCTTTGGAGCATCCACATTTCCAAAGAATTCTCTTAGGTGAAGAATTCATTATCGAGACTGACTATAAACCCCTCTCTTACCTACGGAATTTTAAGAACAATAATGGTCGCCTCATGAGGTGGAGTGTCTCTCTCCAAGAATTCCAATTTAAAATTACATATATAAAGGGTTCCGGAAAATTGCCTTGCTGACAGATTAGGGATAAATCCTCTGGATTTGTCTCCAGACTAATTTCCCATTAATTAGTTGTAACCTTAAAAGGATTAATTTTGTATATATTCCTGAATAATAATGACTTATAAGAATATGTGGCATTAATTTTTTATCATTATATACATTTTGGATGAGTTACCCTGTTCGTATGTACCTTTTTTTACTGTGGGCTTTTTTTTAATATACTTGTATGTAAGCCCCTGGTTATCGGACTATGTTGACCCTGGTTATTAATAACTATTTTCTCTTTCTTATTGTATTATTAATGTTATTTATCTTTTGTCTGGATATGTTCCGTGATGGGAATACCGAGCATTTCCCCAGTCCCCATCTTTTACTTATTTTGTGCAGAGTACCCGGTACCATCGCGTTTGTAATTGTGTCCCAAAGGAAAATTTAGCCGTTTAATGTAACCTGCCCCAGGCCCCCTAGAAACAAGCGTCTACCGGTGGCGCTTGTGAAGATAGATATGTATGCCCAGACAGCCCCAAGGGAGCAGCAAATATTTCCCACAGTTTTGCGACCATTGCTGGATTCCCTTTCTTGCCGTCAAACCCAGCGGTGGGCGCGAAAACGAAAACCGGTACCGTAATAACCGATAAATCGATAACGATAACCTGATCGGCGATAACCGATAATCGATAACTGGCGATTAATTTCTCGCCCGATAAGGTGATAACCATCAAAACAATAAATCCAAAGTGCCGATACTGGGGCACAGTCTCTTTCCAAGCCATCACTAATTTAACACTCTAAATAGCAAAGCACTGCACTATTAAATTGCAATAAAATTAAGATCAGTTTAGATTAGGGGCGTAACTTCGTAAGCGTTCAAAACGTTAATAAACGGATATTAAAGAATAGCACCGAATAATACATGCATTCATATACACGTGCACAAAATATAGAACAGAAGAAGCACGGGAACATAGGGAAAAATCATCAAAGAACGCGTAAAAACGGAAGCAAGCAGGAACAGCACCTCGTGACCTCTCGTCCAAACATAGTAAGAGACTAAAGCTGAGCGAACGTTTTGAAAAGACGTCAAGACCGGCCGCCCCGCACTCCGTTCAGTATACGTTCGGTTTCCAGCTCGCTCCTTTGCTAAACTGGAAGCAACAACTGAAATTATCGATTATCGCTAGTTTAGAACCTATCGGTATTGGCGATACCAATAAATCGATAACGCGGAAAAAAGATGTCGAATAACCGATAACCTGATATCGTTATCGCGAAAAATTATCGCGATAACGCCCACCTATGGTCACACACCCTGATCTGCGCCAGACCTACGGCGCCAAGGACCATTGCGTAAGGCAGTGAGGCCGCCGAGACTATCCTCTCCCCCCCGTGGTGCGCCAAGGCTAATAAGATTTCCGTTCCCCCTTTGAAGGCCCTCAGGAAGCAGCTTCTGCCGAAGCAGTATAAATTCTTCTCGAAAAGCTTTCAGAAATTAGTAGCATACAGCCCCGTCTTGGTTGGCAGCCACGCACAGTCTCGTACGCCTTGTTTCGCCTCCCAACAGCTTCCAGCTACGAACGTGATGCTTCATCTCTTCCCGGCCTTGCTCGTACCTAAGGCTGAAATTCTCGCCCGAGAGAGGATAGACACGGAAAGGCATCTATCACTAGGGTATCGACTTCGTTCTCGTCTGAAGTACTCCCTCACTCATATCTCAGCGAGGTTAAAGAAGAAGATTTTATGCAGGTTAAACTTTGCAACGTACCACTTACTACTCGTATCCAAGCCTATATTCAATTAGGCTTTACATGAATCCCTCCTTCATTCGAGCTCCCCCTATCCCTTTCTCTGGAATCAATCACCGTAAATTCTCTTTACGACTCTCGCACCCATCGAGTCATTTGTATCCCCCCCCCCGTCTTGTATCTCGGGTCTCATTATATTTATTGCCATTTATTTTTTTCTACCATCCTTTTCCTAATCCCAGAACCTGTACGAATTGATTATTTAGGCCAACCGCACTCGATTTTGTTTATTTAGCTCTCGCACTGGGATCTGTATCCCAATTTTCTGGCGTGCCCACTTCATGGTCGCCCTAGGACAGATATTATTAATTTAAATAGTGCATCTAGTTAATGATTAAGAATACTACAATGAGTAATTTATACTATTTTCTTTCAGAATATTAAAAGATTGTCCATAATCTTTTTCGATATTCACTCCTCTGTTCTCCTCTGTAAATATAACAATATACAGGTTTTACTTAATTAGTTTGCTAAAGGATTCAATGCCAATACAGCCAAAAAATCTATTCATTGCAATTATGGGGATTATTTAGTAAAGGAATTGGGGGATTTTAGCCTAATAACCGACTAAATGAAAGTCGTCCAACAAAATTGATTCCAAAGAGTTGAAAGCTGTTGTCACAGCAAATGATGCTACAACTTCTAGGGAATGCGCAGAACAAATTAACATAACCAATTTGTCTGTCCTATACGAAGTGAAAAGGATTTGAATATTTTCTGATATTCAAAATTGGGTCTTGCCCGAACTGTTCACTGACAATTTTAACAGCGTTTTTGTTACTATGAGTCATTGCTTTCAAGACACTTTCGAGCAGGAGTTTTGGGAAGTCTTTTGAGTAGCTAGGAGAAGTAGACCCTTTGCCATAATATTATACCCCACCGTTTGTGCATCAGTCGATAAAACAGAATTTATTACAAACTGAGAAGGAGATTTGATCCCCCAAAAGATCATGTTGAGTGTATGGTGGGATATTGAAGGAATTGTATATTACTAATTGTTAGAACTTTGAGCCAAAGGCAATCCTCCTTAGTCAATAGAATGAGAGTCCTGCACCATCACGATAATGCCAGGCCTCACAGATTTTGAATGCCCAAAGATAACATGGAGAAGCAGGGATGGATGATATTGCTTCGCTTCTATCTTCTAAGGACAATGCTTTTTATGATATCAATTCTTTAAAAGATTACAGAACTTTTTGTTTGGTGTTATCAAAGGAAGATGTATTTACTTCGCATATATAAGCTTGCTGACAGATGGAACTAGACCCTAGAAAAGATAAGAGGTTATTTTCATGATTAAAGATTTCCATCCAGAACAGGAGTGTCACCAGCGGCCAGCATAAAACTCCCGGAGTACAGGGACGAAGAAGATTTATGCTCATATCTCTCTCTTCTTGAGAAAATATTTGAAGTCAATAATTGGGACCTAGAAGAAGATAGGGTCGCCAGACTATTACCGCTACTCAATCGTAGGATGAGAAAGATATTCGTATCTTTACCCCTAGAAGCAACTGTGGACTATTCCACTCTCAAAGCCGAACTTCTCTCAGCAACAAACCTTAACCTGGAAGAATATAGGATGAAGTTCAGGCAGGCTCGTATAAGACCTGGACAAACATACAAACATTTTGGCTTTGAGCTTCGTCGAAGCCTACAGTTTTGGATGGAGTCAGAAGGGGTAGAGAACGAAGTCGCTGCGGTCGTCGACTTCATGCTTAGAGATCAGTTACTAAGTACACTACCCCAGAAAATCCGTGCATTTGTTAAGGACCGAAAAGAACATAAGAACATAAGAAAAGAAGGAGACTGACTTCCACGCGGTAAATCATCGTTTATATCCGACGGAGTACAAGAAAGAGAAGGCTCCCTCCCCAAAGAAAAATGGGCTGCCACCAAGGCATTTGCAGAAGAAGCCCTTTAAGTTCTCAGAAGCAAAAGGAACTTATAAGCCAAATTTTGGAGGAGAAAAAAATCAAAAAGAAGTTAGGATTCCACAGGAATCATACACTAATACCTGCACGTATCCCAGGAAGCCCATCACTTGTTATACCTGCGGGATAATAGGTCACCTGAGTTTGCAGTCTCCACAGAACTCCCGACTGAGGGAGACCTCGAGACAACATGTGCAAAACCTGACTGCCGCGATCCCAGCAGGACAAGCTGATTAGTACTACGTCCCCGCGTTAACATCCGAAGGGCCCCAGCAACAGGAAACTTTCTATTCAACAAAAGTTCGCCAGGCGGCCTACAATTTGAAGAGGGCACTGTAAATGGGTGCCGAGTATCCACTTTAGTCAGAGACACCAGATGTACGTGCATAGTGGTATCCGACAAGTTGCTGCCCCCGGTAAACCCTAACCATAAGAAATTCACAATCGTCCACGACTTTTTCGAACGCGACAATCGATTCTCCGTTGTGAGATGTCATATACAATGCAGATATTTCACCGGTTGGACGGACGTGGTAGTAGCCCCGATTAAGTTCTGCGCAGTACTAATCGGACAAAAACCCCTAATTCACCAGCAAGAAGTGGCCCAACAAGTAGTCACCCGGGCACAAGAAACCCAGAGGAAAGAGCAACCTGCTAAGTTGACCCCGAGGATTCCCCTCGAAGACAATAGGTTAAAATTGACTTCCTTCCCCATTGTTCAGAAGGAATGCCCTACTCTTAAACCTTTATGGGAGAAAGCTATTAAAGGTGAAACTCTCCAAGTGAAAGGAAAGAAGCCTATCCAGTATATCGTAGAAGACTCACTTCTCTACCTTACTATCAGCGAGGAGGATAAAGAGAACAAGAAAGCACTGTGTGTACCTCAAGAATACACGCAAAGAATTTTGAATACCGCGCATGATGGAATATTAGCTGGACACTTTGGGCACAACAAAACGGCGCAGCAGATATTCCGACACTTTTATTGGCCCCAGGCCGCCAGGGAAATTGTGGCCTATTGCCGATCATGCGACGTGTATCAGAAGGATCCATCCAGAGGACGGGTCCCTTCCGCGCCCTTACAAAAGGTGCCCGTTATAATCGAACCATTCTTTCGAGTGGCTATTGATTTGGTGGGACCAATTCACCCCCCTTCCAGTGGAGGACACTCCTACATCCTCACCCTAGTAGATTGTGCCACTGGGTTCCTAGAGGGGCGTGGCACTACGGAAGATTGACACTATTTCCTGCGTGGAAGCCTTAATTTCAATATTTGCACGAGTAGGCCTGCCTAAAGAAATTCTATCGGATAGAGGGCGCCAATTAACTTCAGAATTGATGGGTTATTTTAATAAACTATTTTCAGTCGATTACTTGATAGATACCCCAATAGGGCGAAGAACCTATCACATAAACATGCTAAAAAAAATATCACCGCCGCGCGTGCATAAAGAATATTACTCTTCTAGACGAAGAAGAACCTATGGATGCCAATTACCCAGGTACGCCCCTGCAAGTCATACACATTGTGTGTGTGGAACAAGACGAGGAATACGAACTTCCATCGATCTCACCTATTCCGGAAGACCCTCGGGTGGATTTAAAGATAAATCTCCACTTAGAGATTCAACAGAAAGCGGAAATGTTGAACTTGCTCATGGAATTCCCAGAAGTCATTTCTGAAACCCTCGGATGTTCCAAGGATTTCATCCATGTAATAAAACTAAAAACTAATTCAGTGATGCAAAGCAAACCATATCCTTTACCGATTTACCTAGGAGAAGCCTTCAATAAGGAAGTCCGGAATTTATTAAAATTAGGAATTTTAGAGCTATCAGAGTCCGATTATTGCTCCCCCATAGTAATGGTTAGGAAACCTGATCAGTCATTTCGGATGTGCGTGGACTTCCGAAAATTGAATTCAGTGACCGTTTTCGACGCCGAGCCCATCCCGCTAATAGATCAAAATCTCCATTTATTTGAAGATGCTAAATTCATCACTGAATTGGATTTGTGTAAAGCGTACTATCAAATACCTCTCGCTGAGGAGTCCAAAAAACTGACGGCTTTTGCGACTGAAAGGGGTCTGTTACAGTTTACCAGGCTACCCTTCGGACTACTTACAGCCGGTAGCAATTATAATAGGATGATGAGGTGAATTATCGCTGGCCTAAGTGACGTGTCGTTTTACTTCGACAACGTGTACGTAGCTACCCGTACATGGGAGTCACACTTACACGCCTTACGCTCATTGCTGGAGAAATTGAAGAAGCAAGGTCTAACCGCCGGGCTGACCAAGTGTTATTTTGCCTACGAATCCATTGACTACCTGGGATTCAAAATAGGACAAAAACACTTGACTACCCAGCAAGAAAAAGTAGACGTGATAGTCAAGATGCCCCGGCCGAAAACAAAGAAACAACACCGATCGTTTATGGGAGCCGCCTCGTTCTATAGGCGTTTTGTACCACACTTCGCTTCCATTGCGGCCCCACTGAATGATTTGTTAAAAAAAGACAACGACAGACCCTGTCACGTGGAACTTCCATGCAATAACTCAGTTGGAGGTTCTAAAAGGAAAACTCGTAACTGCGCCGATTCTTCGCTTACTTAATCCCAACAAGATCTTCGGCCTTCGCACGGACGCTAGTCAAGACGTGTTAGGCGGAGTATTGCTTCAATACGAAGATGACGAAACAGCCTATCCCATAGCTTATGTCTGTAGGAAACTTTTGAGTAGAGAAAAATCCTACGCTACAATCGAAATCGAAGCTTTGGCCATAATATGGTCCATAGGTAAATTCAAATATTATCTAATAGGGCGCGAGTTTAGGTTGGAATGCGACCATAAACCGTTGTCATACTTAAGTAAAAATAAGAGTAAGAATGGAAGACTCCTGAGATGGAGTTTACTCTTAATGGAGTACCAGTACTCCATTCACTATATAAAAGGGTCCAACAATTGTATGGCCGACTCGTTAAGTCGGAACCCTTTCGACGATTAAGGAGCAGCCCAACTATTGTTTTTTAGCAAAGTTAAGTGTAAATCAGTAGAATTGTAAGTAAGTAGGTGCAAGTAACCCCCTAGTGGTAAGTAAGAAGATCCTAAGTTGGCACAGTAATATAGGAATTAAGGTAAGGTCAGGTGAAATGTTATCGAGGCATTCCCGAGTGAACTAGAATTTATTGTATAATATAATGTTCCGTAAGTTACCATGTATATTATTGTAAGCATCGGATTGGAATACCCCCCCTCATTAATTTCTTAAGGAGGGAGGTAAATGTAGAGAAATGGCTACATAAGGCATCCTAGAGGAGTATAGGTACATTAAAGCCCCCCCCCCTCATGAGGAGAAGCGTGGGAAAGGTAGCCGGCGAATAACCATAACTGCTTACCCTGTATGATCTCCCCTCCGCTGGGGGCAGTTGGAGCTAACATTTGTTTTAAGGCGACCAGATAAGGTCCTTAAACGACACTCTAACGATCCAGTTACCTACGAGACCTATAAACCCGTGGTTATGGAAAAAAGCGGTGCGAGTCAAAAGGCACGCCAAGTAGCGGTGCGGTTGCGAGTCTCTAATTAGCGAGCTGACTTGGGCACCCCAGTGCCACCTCAGCAATTCTCGCTCTTCCCAGATGCTAACTCACCATTCGCGTCCCCCTTCCTTGCCTCTGTGGCCTAGTCACTTCCCCCTTTAGATGGGGCGGCAATCCACCTATAAATAAGCCCCGCAAAGAAAGAGAGAAGATTATCTGAAGTCGATACGCCAGAAAGAGGATCAGGTCGTGAAGATTGTTCCGTCAGCCCGACAAGAAGATTATCAGGAGTTGATACGCCAGAGAAGGATTAGTTCGTGAAGATCGATCCTTTAGCCAGACAAGAAGATTAGAAGTCGAACGCCAGAAGAAGGGTTAGTTCGTGAAGATCGATCCTTCAGCCATACAAGACTATTTCCGTGAGAAACGATAGGATCAGATTGAGAAAATCGATCCCCCCTTTCAGGGCCGTATTAACCTAAATATTCAAGCTTTATATCGGTGCCATACCGAAGAAGCCTTTTCAGTCTGCAAAGAAGTCCGACTGAAGAAAAGCAAAGCCGCTCACACTCGAGCGACTCTCACATCTCAAGCTCCGTAAGAGTGATAGGAGAAGAACCCAGCCCCAACGAGCTCCCGTTCTTTAATTACGTTGAAGAATCAGCCCCCGTCACAGGCTGCAAGCTATCCCTCCTCGACGAAAATTCAACCAGCAGCCACAACACTTCAAAGTGAGACATAAGTCCTCCAGCGACATTCGTCAATACCTAATACCTTCTGTCATGCAAGTTAAAAAGAACATTTATATTCATATTGCGATGGTAAAAGTTTAGTACGTCTCACGTTTTAAAGGGGAGTAGAAACCATTGTTCTTGAACCTAGGTCATATGTGCTTGTAGACAAGAGTACGTTAATTTAATGTTTAACGCTAATCAAATAGAGTCGCGATAAAAATACTAATCGGCAATTGGTATGTTTATGGGAAGCCTATTTGTTTATTTTTTGTCATTGTATCCGTGCGAAAGATCTTAGATGCCAAAGATAGAAATTTCTTAAATGTTGGTTTGTTATAGTTAAGTGTTCTTATTTAAAATACATGTTTATTTTGGTAGATATCTGGTGTTTCCTCTGATCCTTATGTGTTTAAAATAGCTCTTCCTTAAAAACAAAACTACTGAATTAGCATTCTTAGAACAAAGCCTACTTCATCATAGAATTAACTCACACACCTCTAAGCATACCGCTACAAAAAGGGTGTGAAAGAGTAAAGTGATCAAAACAGAGGGTCAATATACGACAATGACTTATCCCCATTCTAAACTACCTCTCGCAATGTGGTTCTATGTTTACACTATATTCCCGTACCCACTTGGTTTATGAACCTTCAAACATTGTCAGCAATAATTTATCTGCATTTAAAGAAAGTAGTCAACCACTTTGTTTTTTTTCATATTTCTCTTTGATAAAAGTTTGAACACAATTCTTTGTTTTCTCCGTTGAAGTTATGTCTGGAGTAAGCCCTCCCCTTTTATTGGTAAGATTTCGAGGGAAATTTATCAACTAATATTCTCTCATCTCTGCACTTTAATTGTTCGTTTTACTCATAAAGTTTTAATTATTTACTTCCATTTTTTAATTTAAAGGTTGCACTTTCAATATAAAAAATAAACGAGCAAAGATTAATAAATACAATCAAAATTAATCAATCTACAACTATATTAGTCTAAGCACACTTTGACATTAAAATTGCCAACGAGTGGCACTGTTATTGACTTCCAAATCTGGCAAGATTTAGAATACAGCTATGTATAATAAATATTATTTATTATATTTAGTTGTATTCCAATTAATGCTTAAATAAACCTGCCATTCAATTATATTTTCAAAAAAGATAAATTATTTTAATATTAATTTAAGATAAAGCTTTTATTTAAATTTGAAAACTAATTCAGGTATAATGATGAGATATTTCGATAATTAGGCTGATTTCCTGAAAAAAAGAAGCCTAATAAAGAAAGGTGTAAAGTTTAGTTCTCTATGTGTGTTAATTAAAGACAATTATACCCAAATTGGCATGACTTTTGGAGGAAGACGAAAGATGATATACTATTTCTATTAATCTATAAGTGAAAAAGAGTCTAAATCTAAGTACATTAATAGTTAACTATATTTGAAAATATGTCCTATAAATAGCTTTCGAGCAGTAGAAACGCTATTATTGTATACACTTTAAAATGTCATTTAAAAGGTAGCATATAATAGGAAGCAAAGGCTTGTTTTTTACGCTCGAATTTTTAGAGGAATGAAAAATTGCTTTGAAGTATAATAATATGTCAGCCATGTGATTTATGTCATTATTAGAAGTAAGGATTATTTTGCCGAATTTATAATGTTGAGTATTCATCTAAATCAAAAATCCAACTTTAATTTTAATATTAAATATTAGAGAAAGCATTGTTTTCTTTGCTTCCATGAACCTACTCCTATTAAATTGTATATATATATATATATATATATATATATATATATATATATATATATATAAATATATATAATTACCGAGGGGACAATGTAAAATTACAAAGAATAACACTGCAAATTATATAAACAAACTGAGAACCAAAGCAAAAATTCAAATTCAAAATGAAATAAATGAATGAACACTTAGCAACTCGAGAAAAGGACAGGAATCGAATGATTTAAATGGTTGAAAATTTGAACTGAGCTAAACATGTTAGTTGCTTATATTAACTGAAATATGGGTAATCACCTAATAGAACATTATAATTATCGGGTCATTGAGCGAGTTCTTATTACATTTTATTTAAAAATTATTTATAGAACAAACTAAAATCAAGATTTGAATTAATAAATGCAAAGTGGTGTGGACTCGAATTTAATTTTAGATTGACCATTTGAATCAATAGTGATTCGAAAATATTGAGATCTACGGATTTATCCGCAGAACTCAAAACCTTGAAATTTAAAAGGGACAGTAATGAGGTGCAAGTAACCGAATGATTCTTTATTGGAGAGAATTTCAGTTTAGCAATGAGTCTGTCTGTATAGTTCGAAACCCCCTTATGTTTACAAATCCTTAGCTTCATAAGTAGCGTAGTTTTACCAAAGTAAAGAGTTTGACAACTCGCACACATATATTGATAAACAAGTGAGGACCTGAGTAGCACAGGTAGTTCCTCCTTATGAGTTAGGTAGGTTTGAAGAAAGATAGTATTGATTGGTATACGGTAGAATTTGATTTGTGGATAAACTTTAAATAATAATTGTTGCAAGTCTAAGATGAGTTTGTGGGTCCGCGAGCCTATGTAGGGTATTTCGAGATACATTTTCTGTTTTGATACATTAGATTTGACGAGAGTAATCACGCGTATTTTATTTAGGGATCTTTTAATCTATTTGTCGAGTAATGATGCTGGAAATAAATTAAGTTTACAAAATTGTTTGAGATAAGACTTCTCTTTATGAAAATAGTTCCAGTTAGAGCATATTCTAAAAGCACAGTTTATTCTGCCCGTTACATATGATATTTTGAAGTAATTTGGTAAACACAAAGTAGACTGGTGTGGGTTTTCTATATCCTGAAGTGGAAATTCTTTTGTCTGACTAGGTAATCTTAATGTCCAAAAAGTGAAAGAGAGTTATAAGTTTCATGCTCCAGTACAAATATGATGTTGGGATGCGGAAAATTGATGTAGTTTTGAAACTAGTAGGCATGATTCGAATTTTTAAAGAGGTTAGGCTTCATTTAATGTGTCTGGTAGTAAGAGAAAAATTTATGTGAGGATAAAATACGGAAGGTTCCAAGACATGGAATGACCCAGGGATAATTTAAGGAGAGGGCGTGATGACTGCTTTCGTTTCCTTTAGTGTCTTCTTTGGGAGAAGACTGAGTGATGAAGACAAGAGGCAACGGCAGAGGGAAATAGGTAATAAGCGGTTAGGATATTGGAAATTTAAAGGGATTTTATCGGAAAATACCTTGGCCAATATATGTAAGTATTCGAATCCCTTATGGAGGAAGTGAATGTGTAAAATGAATTTCTTGCAGCATGATTATATCTCCGCATGAAGTGTGAACCATGAGGCAACTGATAACCATAGGATTGCGCGCCTTACCAGCCCCAACACCAGAGTAATAAGAGAAGGACACTTCCGTTCTAAAGGATCCCAAATACCTCGTGATTACTGTTCCCAACCTATCTCCTATAAATTTTGTATTACCCTAACTTTACCACTTCATTAACCTATTCGCAAATAGTGTGATATAAAAACCTTCGGCGTGTGTTTCTTTGTTTATCCCTATTTATCAATAATAAAATTTCTGAGAGTCAAACAATTCATTCGATCCCTTTGCACAACATTTAGCTTACGTCGATTCATCTAAATTTATCAATGATCCTAATAAATCTAACTGTCGTAGAATGACTCCCGACGATATACCATATATCACTATTCGTTGAGGGAACTTCCTTAATTATCTCTAGAGTGCGTTTTTACTGTCTGGCGGCCGATATTATGTATCTTCAAAATGCTTAAGAAGTGGAACTGAGCTCAAGGATAATAATATTGCTATCATTAATAAAATAGAGTTTTATTAATAATAACTATAAACAAAACACAAAAACGGAAAATATTGACAAACAGAATGGAAAGGGTCGTGGAGACTCGGGCTAATCCAAGGATTTAAGGGATCAAAAAAAAGGTAAAACAAATATGGAGTTAATGAGATGGGATGGTTCGATAAACCATTTAAAGCACAGGATAGAATTGACAAATAAGGGATCAATACTCAAAAGGTGACGCTTGGCTTACGTAACTTCATTAGGGTGCAGTGGAAGGTACTTAAAGGAATATTCGGTCCGCTGGCGAGTTCCAGCCGAAGGGGGGGGATAAAAGGATCCTGACGAGGCGTCTTGGAAAGGAGAACCGTTACTCGACGAACGGCTTGACGAACAATGGCTGTTCTAGGTTGTTCTCTTCTGAACAAAGGGGGGGGATGAGAACCGTCTCTTGTCTACGGGCTCAAGAACAATGGCTGTTCTAATGTTGTTCTCCTTTGAACAACAGGGGGGGTGAGAACCGTTTCTTGGCGAAGGGCTCAAAACAAACAATGGCTGTTCTAATGTTGTTCTCCTTGAACAACAGGGGGGGATGAGAACCGTTTCTTGGCGAAGGGCTCAAAACGAACAATGGCTGTTCTAATGCTGTTCTTCTTGAACAACAGGGGGGGGGATGAGAACCGTTTCTTGGCGAAGGGCTCAAAACGAACAATGGCTGTTCTAATGCTGTTCTCCTTGAACAACAGGGGGGGGATGAGAACCGTTTTTTGGCGAAGGGCTCTAAACGAACAATGGCTGTTCTAATGCTGTTCTCCTTGAACAACAGGGAAGGGGATGCCTTGGGGACTTGGCGTCACTAAAGGCTCGAACCTTTGGCACTCAAGGAATATTGTCCTCCTTCTGGACAAGTGATGGTGAATCTCGAGGTCGAGGTCCCTTGGCGCACAAAGGGAGAGAGGGTCGTGGTGATGTTTCGCGACGAAAATCTGGATCTCCAATCTGATCTTAGTGGTAAAGTTTCCATATAAATAGCCAGGACATCTCCTTGGCGTGGGGGAGAATGGGGTGGAAGCTTCGAGGGAACGCACAGCCGAGCCGGGGAACAATGCCTTATCTGCCCATAAGCCTAACTCGATCTGGCGAGGTCGGCGTATGGGGGCAAACGGGGGGGACGATAACCTCCTTGTGTAAACATTGGCGTCCGGTAGCTGTTGATAAGACTCCAAGCCTCGAATCGAAGATGCACGTGGGTAGCCTCATGGTTTTAAATAAAATGTGATAGAAGTTGAAATGAATGCAGCTCTGAACTCGTTCTATCACACCCCTCCATTCCAGGGGAAGTTGTCACTTCGAAAAAAAAAGAGAGAAGGGACAACGATAGAGCTCCGTTGTAGGGAACTCGTTTTCTTGTACCAACCGTATCTTCCTGCACCTAACTATTATTACCTCAATACATGATTATTTTGATCTTTAGATTACAGGGGAAAATAACCTTTAATACAACTTAATAAAAAAAAAGGCATGGAACAATGAAACGATATAAACTTAGTACATACGGGACAAAATAATTTATACGTAAATTAAGAAGAACAAATATATATACATACAAAAAATTAGACATTGAGCGTTACAAAATTCAGACATATACATTAATTAATTATATTACAAAAGAATCTTAAATTAAGTCGTATAAGACGGTATATACCTACATGGAGATACTAATCCTATGAATACAATTATTCTACGCTATTCGGTAACGCATTCCTACTGAGTGCGTCAGCGACCTGGTTATCGGAACCTTTGATATAATTTATTTTAAATTGATACTCTTGCAAGAGTAAACTCCAGCGCATGATTCGGCCGTTGGAGTGTCGCACATTCCTAATATAGGCTAACGGACGGTGGTCGGTTCCTATTTGAAATTCTTTACCTATCAAGTACATCTTGAATTTGTCTATGACCCAGATAATTGATAGAGCTTCCTTTTCTATAGTGGCATATCTCTTTTCGCGTGGTAATAATTGACGACTAGCATATGCAACTGGATGACTCGTGCCGTCATCCTCGTATTGAAGGAGTACACCTCCAATGCCCTCGTTGGACGCGTCTGTCTTAATCCCAAAGGTTTTTCCCGGGTTGGGCAACTTTAAAATGGGGGCAGTCATGAGCTTACTCTTGAGCTGATTAAAATGAGAAATAGCGACATCATTCCAACGTAGACAATCGGGTGAATTCTTTTTTAAAAGGGAGCTGAGGGGCGCCGAAATCGCAGCGATATTCGGAACGAATCGCCGATAGTACGAAGCTGATTCTAGGAACGATCTTAATTGCTTCTTTGTAATCGGGAGGGGCATGTTGGCGATTGCCTTAATCTTATCCTCTTGGGGACCCAACTGGCTTTGTCCTATTTTGAAACCCAAATATTTGATGGTTTCGTGGGCAAAATGGCATTTGCTGGGGCCAATGGTGAGGCCATTTTCGCGCAGTCGCTTGAAGAGAGCTAATAGGGTGGTTAAATGGTGACTCCATTCGCGAGTAGTGACGTAGACATTATCAAAGTAAAAGGATACGTTTGGAAGTCCATCTAACAACCTTCTCATGAGACGGTTATAGTTGCTACAAGCAGTGACGAGGCCAAAAGGAAGGCGCTTGAATTGCATAAGGCCTTTCTCTGTTGCAAAGGCGGTATATGCTTTCACCTCAGGCCGGAGGGGGATTTGATAATACGCCTTGCACAAATCGAGTTCTGAGATGAACTTGGCGTTTTCGAAAAGGTGGAGGTTTTGGTCTACCAACGGGATGGGCTCGGCGTCGAACACAGTTACCGAATTTAACTTCCGGAAGTCGATGCAAATCCGATAAGAGCCATCAGGTTTCTTGACCATGACGACTGGTGAACAATAACTAGAGGTGGAAGGTTCTATGATGTCTAAACTAATTAAATTATCAACTTCGGCGTTAAAGGCTTAGCGTAAATGAATCGGCATGGGATAGGGTTTTGAACGGACGGGTTCTAAGGTTGTTAATTTGATATCATGCTTGAAACTAGTAGCGCACCCAGGCTTCTCCGAAATAACGTCGTCAAACTGACGTAATAGATCTTGTAGCTGACCCTTTTGATGTGGTGTCAGCTGCGCGTCGATATCCAGGTCAGAGGGTTCAAAGGGCTCGCCTGGTAGGGAAGAAAGAGGGTAATCGGCATCAGGTTGGATGCACACTGTCTGGATTACATTAAAGGACTCCGCGGGGTAATCCTCTTCAAGCGCCGATGTTTCGTCCAGCGCTACGAAGGTATGTCCATGGGCGCGCCGGTGGTACTTTTTCAATAAGTTGACGTGATAGAGCTTATCGCCTGCTGGGGTACCAATGAGGTAATCTACCGGTCCTTGTGCCTCGCGGACCGGGTACGGACCTTTCCATTGGCTCAGTAATTTATTACTGGCTGTGGGAAGGAGCAGGAGTACTTCATCACGGGGCTTAAATTTACGATCTTCGGACCGGACATCAAAATAGGTTTTGTATTTCTCCAAATTGACATCGGCATTTTTATAGGCGATGTTTGCGCATTTCTCGAGCCTCTGGCGTAGGTCCAAGACATAGGCGTAAGATGACTGGAGTTCTTGATCCAGTTGGGGCTTAATTAACAACTCTTTTAAAATACTGAGTGGCCCGCGTATATTACGTCCATAAAGGAGCCCGAACGGGGCGAAGCCTAATGTACGGTGGGGAATTTCCCGATAGGCGAATAGGGCGACCGGGAGATATCGGTGCCATTCGCGGGGCTGCTCGGCACAGATCTTCTTAATAATGGATTTTAAATTTCCATTTAATTTTTCGCACATCCCGTTTGTCTGTGGCCGGAAGGGGGTGGTAAAAAGGGGCTTTACCATGAGCAGCTTCCCTACGTACTCCATCAACTCAGAGGTGAATTGTCGGCCTCTATCGGAGAGTATTTCCTTGGGGACGCCTACCCTCGAAAAGATGGAAATGAGGGCCTCGGCGCAAGAAATACTGTCGATTCGGCGAAGGGGGACAGCCTCGGGAAAACGGGTAGCAAAGTCTACCAAGGTGAAAATGTAGCTGTGCCCTTCGCTCGAAGGGGGGTGGATAGGGCCAACCAGGTCGATGGCCACTCTGGAGAAGGGTTCAGTAATGACTGGTCCCCTTTGTAAGGGAGCAGGTTTGACCCGCCCTTTAGCGGACGTCTTCTGGCACACATCGCACGATCGACAATGCTTTGAGATGTCAGCTGCAGCACCCGGCCAATAAAAATATCTAAAAATGCGCTGGCCAGTTTTAGTGTGACTAAAATGACCGGAAAAATGCTGTCATGAGCCACTTTGAGCACTATAGGGACATGGGATCGTGGAAGGCATAGGACAGTAGTAACAGCGTTATTACTGTCCTCGGCGGATCGATAAAGAAAGCCACCTTCCTCCAGGTACCTGATGACTTTAGGTCCACGGACAGTCTCCGTGTCCTGGTTTTGGGCCTTATCCCATAAGGGTGTTAGTGCTTCACACTCCTTTTGTGCCGTCCTAAAGTCCTGGTTAAGGATCTCCGAGAATTCGGACGGTAACGGGGTTCTGAGGGGGACGGACTCCTGGGCTTCCTTCTTAGCTCGACCTCGAGTAAGGGCGGCCTGGGACACAGGGTCGGAACTTACTTGGGGGCTCTGTCCTATAAGTACAGAGCAGAATTTTATGGGTGCTGAAATGACTTCAGCCCAGCCATCATAATATTGACACTGCAGGTAACATCTAACGACGGGGAATCTGTTCGCCCGCCCAAGGTAGTCATGTACCACCGCAAATTTTTCGTGGTTAGGGTCCACTGGGGGAAGGAGTTCGTCGGACACGATGAAACAAGTACATCCTGTGTCCCTGACGAGAGTCGATACTCGGCAGCCATTCACGCTGCCCTCCTCAAATTTCAAAGTTCCTGGTGAACTTTTATCAAAAATAAAATTTACCTGGTGGTCTGACGGAGGGGGAGAAGTTGCTGCTTGGGTCTGCACCTCCGGGGGAGCCGGGGTTGCATAAATCTGGTGAACTTGGTGGGCTGGTCCGCTTTTAAGCCTAGAATTTTGCGGGCAATTCCAGCTCATGTGGTTTTCTACACCACAGGTGAAGCATATTATTGGTCGCTTCGGGAAGAGAGGTGGAGAAGAAATCTGAACGGAAGGTTTGGAATCCCGTTGTTGATTTTGGGGAATGAAGTTTTGGGGTCTTACGGGGCCCGGAAACTTTGTCAGCTTTCCTGGGAAGGGGCACGAATCCTTCCTTCTTTCCTGGTTTGGGGGTTGGTGAGAAGTTCGATTCTCCTTTGGATATAAATTATGGCTTGCGGCATAGACATCCGCTTCTTCGGTACATTCTTTAAAGGTCTGGCACCGACGGTCCTTGACAAACGCGCGTATCTCCGTCGGGAGAGACGCCAAAAATTGATCTCGCAACACGAAGTCCGTTAAGGACTCGTAGTCCGGATCAACCTTTGAGGATTCTAACCAAAATTTAAAATTCCTCTGAAGAATGTATCCGAATTGACGGAACGTCTGTCCGGGTTTAATACGACCTCCTCGAAATTCTTGGCGGTAGAAATCGGGAGTCATATTATGAGCGGCCAATAACTCAGCTTTTAAGGTGCTGTAGTTAATTGTACACTCAGATGGTAAAGATATAAAAATTTCGCGCAATTTGCAATTTAACAGGGGAAGTAATCTGGCTACACCTTCAGCCTCCAGATCCATGTTATTGATTTCGAGGATCTTTTCGAAGTGGGCTAAAAATGCTCCGAAATCCTCTCCATCCTTGAAATTGGGGAGCTTTAGTGGGAGATTGGGGGGGGGGGCTTCGGAACGGGAACTGGCGGAATGTATCCCCGCTTCAACACGAGCTAATTCAATCTGAAGCTCAGCTTGTCTTATCCGTTCCTCTCTTTCTCTTTCTTTTTCTCGTTCCTCTTGTCGGATTACTCTTTCTTTTTCTTCTCGTTGTATTTCTCTTTCTTCCTTTTTTCTTTGTTTTTCTCTTTCTTCCTCTTTTCTTTGCTCCTCTTGAATGTACTCAATTAGTTCTTTTCCGGAAAGTCCACAGGACTCTCCTTGCGCTTTAAAGATTTCAAACTGAGTCATCTTTGCACTTGGGGGCGCACTAGTCAACCAACTAAAATTCCTTGCAACAAGAATTATGCCTCTATAGAATTAGCCTACCTAAATATGGGCACTGACCTATTCGTACTTGGTTTCTCGATCTGAATAACCACTGACTAAAATCACAAAAAACACAAACAAATTATTATAACCGTTCCTTGAGCTACTCCAGCTTCTTAAGTTTAAAAAAAAGGGGATAGCAATCGTTAAAACAAAAGGGAACTACTATATTCTATTATTATAACGAATAACACTATGCTTTACTCGACTGAGACCAGTGTTTGCAAAGATATAGCGTTAAACCTTACACACCTGATACCAAATTAAATAGTATATATATATATGTCGTAGAATGACTCCCGACGATATACCATATATCACTATTCGTTGAGGGAACTTCCTTAATTATCTCTAGAGTGCGTTTTTACTGTCTGGCGGCCGATATTATGTATCTTCAAAATGCTTAAGAAGTGGAACTGAGCTCAAGGATAATAATATTGCTATCATTAATAAAATAGAGTTTTATTAATAATAACTATAAACAAAACACAAAAACGGAAAATATTGACAAACAGAATGGAAAGGGTCGTGGAGACTCGGGCTAATCCAAGGATTTAAGGGATCAAGAAAAAGGTAAAACAAATATGGAGTTAAAGAGATGGGATGGTTCGATAAACCATTTAAAGCACAGGATAGAATTGACAAATAAGGGATCACTACTCAAAAGGTGACACTTGGCTTACGTAACTTCATTAGGGTGCAGTGGAAGGTACTTGAAGGAATATTCGGTCCGCTGGCGAGTTCCAGCCGAAAAGGGGGGATAAAAGGATCCTGACGAGGCGTCTTGGAAAGGAGAACCGTTACTCGACGAACAATGGCTGTTCTAGGTTGTTCTCTTCTGAACAAAGGGGGGGATGAGAACCGTCTCTTGTCTACGGGCTCAAGAACAATGGCTTTTCTAATGTTGTTCTCCTTTGAACAAAAGGGGGGGTGAGAACCGTTTCTTGGCGAAGGGCTCAAAACGAACAATGGCTGTTCTAATGTTGTTCTCCTTGAACAACAGGGGGGGGATGAGAACCGTTTCTTGGCGAAGGGCTCAAAACGAACAATGGCTGTTCTAATGCTGTTCTCCTTGAACAACAGGGGGGGATGAGAACCGTTTCTTGGCGAAGGGCTCAAAACGAACAATGGCTGTTCTAATGCTGTTCTCCTTGAACAACAGGGGGGGGGATGAGAACCGTTTCTTGGCGAAGGGCTCAAAACGAACAATGGCTGTTCTAATGCTGTTCTCCTTGAACAACAGGGGGGGATGCCTTGGGGACTTGGCGTCACTAAAGGCTCGAACCTTTGGCACTCAAGGAATATTGTCCTCCTTCTGGACAAGTGATGGTGAATCTCGAGGTCGAGGTCCCTTGGCGCACAAAGGGAGAGAGGGTCGTGGTGATGTTTCGCGACGAAAATCTGGATCTCCAATCTGATCTTAGTGGTAAAGTTTCCATATAAATAGCCAGGACATCTCCTTGGCGTGGGGGAGAATGGGGTGGAAGCTTCGAGGGAACGCACAGCCGAGCCGGGGAACAATGCCTTATCTGCCCATAAGCCTAACTCGATCTGGCGAGGTCGGCGTATGGGGGCGAACGGGGGGGACGATAACCTCCTTGTTTAAACATTGGCGTCCGGTAGCTGTTGATAAGACTCCAAGCCTCGAATCGAAGATGCACGTGGGTAGCCTCATGTTTTTAAATAAAATGTGATAGAAGTTGAAATGAATGCAGCTCTGAACTCGTTCTATCACACTAACAAATACTACGTTTATACTTTGGGGACAACCATTTAAGATTAACAAATTAGTTATTTCTACTTTTTAATTTCTGAATGGTTGTAATAAATAAGGACCAAATATAGAGACGGTCGGGAGGAGATTTCCTGTAATCTCTCCTAAAAAACAAAGAAAGATTAGTATAAAAGCGCGAGGTTAAATTGATAAATTATAAAATTGGTAAAGAAGGTTAATAATAAATAATATAGAAAACAGCAATTAGTAAAAGAGAGAAAAATACAATAAATAATATTGAGTAAAAAGATAACAATAGGGTATCCAAATACCGAAATCCATGTGTATAATTCTTATGCAAGATATAACAAAGTAATTGTTAAAAGATTTTGTAGAATAATGCAATCAAATTAATAACAATTCCGTAAAACCTTAGTTTAACGCAAATAACGTAAATAAAAGTTTAAACTATATTATTTGAAATATTAATAAGAACGTTAATCATTATATGCATCTAAAATACCAAATAATGTAACGTAACATGAAATAATTTGAAAACAAAATATTGAATAAAATTTCAACCACAAAAAAACAAACCAAATCACAATTCTTATATAATATAAAGGATAACGTATTTATAATTTTATTAATACGTGGAAAAATATCACCAAATGTAATATTATAATTTGTCAAAAGCTCACTAATCAACTAATTATTCTCCTAGAAACTTTATTTGACACTTTATTCAACTATATTTGATGCTGTCCTTTTTGTTCTAATTAGAAAGTAAATATAAAGATTAAGTAACCTTGTTCCTTGTAATTCTGTCTTATTTCGAAAAATTCACCTTTTCTCCAGATGACTCAGGGGCATGCCGAAATATGCTGTTTCTGGAATCCTTATTAAAAAAGGAACCCACCGATATAAATGATTACATGGGTGAAAATCGGCCGGAAACGCCACTTCTAAAACTCAATCTTTGCTTTCTTTCTCGTACAATCAAAATAATATACCTTTATTATGGGAATCAAACAGTAAGTGTCTTCCTCCGTATTATGTTTTGGGTCGGAATGGACAGACTCTCTCTCTCTCTCTCTCTTTCTCCCCTCTCTCTCTCTCTCTCTCTCTCTCTCTCTCTCTCTCTCTCTCTCTCTCTATATATATATATATATATATATATATATATATATATATATATTTATATATATGCCCTTTTGGAGTTTTAGGGACGAAGTTGGCTTGAGGTTCGACCTGGCCGGTTCGTGACGGCAAATAGTTATGATTTCAGTGAGGATGGGTTACTTTTAAATCTACGGGGTCCTTTTAAAACATATAATTTAAAGTGCAAGTTGTCCAAAGATTCACAGGTAGATAGTACACGTTTAAGGTTGCAAAATGAAGACAATAACAAAAATATACCTTTACTAACAACAAAAAAAATAGAATTGGAATATACACATATATAGGGTTTAAAGGGAATGTTCGCACAGTTGAAATTAAATGTCGGCACGAGACACAGGAGAGATAATTATAGGATTAGTGGTCGGGTTCAGATTGGTGATTAAAAGGCGATTTTAAACTGCGGCTCGTACACTAAGTACTGGTCGATTCAGGTAGGTCAGATCATACAATATTCTGTAAGCGTCAACGGCTGCAACTGCTTACGAGTTCTTTGAAAGGAAGGGCCAGTCGGGATACGATGACAACAATGGGGAAGCTGTGTTACCTAAGGGGTCGGATGAGGGAGCACACGTAGTTTGGCCTTCGGAGATGGAAATCCTCGTCAGATACTTGCCGATTGACTATGACAGAGTTCACGGATGTCAATTTAGCCTTCGTCCTCGAATTTAATTTATTTGTCATTGTCTCCGATCGCGTTGGGTGAACGTTTCTTTAGCTGTTACGCGGTATTAGATGGAAAGTCTTGATGTGCTAAACGCTAAACCGAGTCGGGGAATTATATAGACGGTCTGCGGGGTGGCTTCAATGGCTTGGTGGGAGCTAACACAACTCGTGTGATGTTGTGGAAAAGGCAACGGCTCCTTCGGGGGAACCGAGATAAAGTTTAGCGTAGAATTTTTGAAGAACTTCGATCTATGCCGGAGTGCTGGTAGGCTGGCTGGGAGGCTACGTGAGAGGACGAAATTGTGTCTCTAAGCAAATTCAGCTGGGGTGGAATAAAGCGGTGCGGACCACCTCTCCGCCGTAAATCTGCTGCGCTTATCTCGAGAACACGTGGGTACAGAAGGGCGTGTTGTCGCTCTTCGACCTTATTCTTCTACATAATTCATTTGTACATATTTAAAATGGGAGAAAACTCAGAGTGAATAATAGCTCTTATACTTTCATCGCCCAATAATTTTGTATTACATATAATAAATGCCTTGCTTTATGGGATGATTTCGTGTTTGAAACGATATTATCTGAGACGATTTACGGATTGCCAACCTCAAAGCTCAACCAAGAAGGAATTTTTTTCGTTTTAATATGTCATAAAGAAACTCGATGGAACCTATTGCTTATATATTTTCGTACTAGAGCAAAATTATTAGGATATATAGAGCATATATTACATGGAATATTTAGTCACAAGATGCATAAAGACATAAAAACGGCCTTAATTATTCATATATCTCTGCAAAAAAGGACATTTTGTATTAATAACATTATGTTATATTCCTTAATAAAGTGAAGAACATTCAAGTAAATTTATTGATGAAATCTTGCCAAAGTAATTGAAGATCACAATATCTACTAGATCTTGTGTTCACGTCTATGTGCTTTTCTTTAAATGGTTGAGACCTTCGATGCCAAAGACCAATAACTAAACATCTGGAAATTCGCTCTACCAATTCGGCATCATCAATTCGTTTTCAGTGAATAACTCTTGTTATCAAATCTTTTCTTTCTCAGAAAGGTAAAGGCTTTGAATGAAGGTTTATTATTAATGAGAAACCACACACACCCAAAGGTATAATTTTCATAAGATTAAGTGATAATTTGTTCGTTCATTTATGTAGTGTTATTAGCATGTGTTGGAGTTATTTATGCCCGTGGGAATAGCTTGATCGCTCGGAGCCAGTTAACTAGCTGCCTGTAATTGCCATATGCTTGGCCACAACCGTAATCTTTTATCTTATGTTTATATTACCACAATATCTAATAATAAATGCCGTGGTTAAAATTGCTCTTGAGATATCTCATTTTTAAGACAAGTACAAAAGACTTTGAACTATGTACTATAGACATAGATTTAACTATATATTCTTATATTTGAGCGGTAAACTTTCTTCGTAACATGTTTTATAGAAGGTGACTGCTAATTTATTGTTAATTGTTTTCTTTTTGAGCCTCTCGACTTAGCTTATGTTTCGCATTTGGTCTTAGCTTAACCCATGGATTAGTTAACCAAATTTCATTAGAAAGTCGTGATACACGAGGGCAGAAAACTGGTTCAATAAGCAAAACGAAATTCTTTTTTGGCCTGATGCGTTTTGATATATACACATATCATTTCAAAGGCTAAACAGTTGTGGCTAAGGAATAAGATACAGAGCTATATATATGTGGTAAGCTGCGTTAAAATTTATACGAACACATTTATAAGAAATAGGATTTCTATAAACATAAGATATACATACAAATGGTTTAGACTCCATAACAGTAACAGGATTAAGATGGCGAAGGATTATTATTAGGGGCTTGCGGACGAGAGGATGGTAAGATAAATTGCGAATTCGTTTGCTTATTTAATTTCGGTTGCTTTGCTTTGATGTGTATTGCCTCTAATATAAGCAATTGTTGTCGGTTTGGGGCATATGCTAAAATTTCATTATTGTCTTCAAGCGACTTCAGGATCGAATTGTTTTCCCTGTTTTTCCAACATATGTGTCTGGGGGCACCGTTGCTCAAGTGGTAGGTCATTCTTCATGTTAGCTTTGTTTAAGTCATTCCGATATATAAATGAGGATAAAGTTCACAGTCTCCCTTTTTACAAGTATATTTATTTATATATCAGGTGACTTATTTGCTATTGCTATATATATATATATATATATATATATATATATATATATAAGTCTAGACGTCTTTAAAAAAGTGATTTTAAATGTTTCATCCAATAATTAATTACATTTCTGCAAGTTATATCAATATTTAGGGAATTTTCTGAATCAATGTGTTAATTCACCGTAGACAACAACCGTTTAAGAAAACGGCTGCAAAATATGAATCAATCGAGTACCTGTATAGCAGCAAGAAGACAGCGAGTGATATTTTTAAAATGTTGAGCCACACTCTGAGCAGATGTGTTAGTTTATATTAATTTAATGGTTTGAAGAGACAAATAGTTAACTTCATAATGTGAGTATCACTCTGTCCCGAGCAGTAAGATGCTCAATACCCATTGAAAACATGATGAACGCGATCAAATGAATTCTAAGGACGATTGCCAGACAACTGTGTAGGCTAATGTGACCATAATATCATGTAAAAATGGCTGAAATCTGATCTGCAACTTTGAAATAGCTAAAAGACAACTGCTTTCCAATCCCGATAAAAAGAAGAGGGTCGAAAGAGCAAAGCTACTCCTCTAACGACCCTTCATTACTTCCAGTCTTCATTTCAATGGACGGATTTGAAATTAGTCACTGCTTAGGCGACCAAAAAACAAAGAATAATCATGTTCGGCCAGAAATAAAAATCAGATTTCTGTTGAACAGCGGACATCTTTTAAGAGACAGAAGCGAGTTAGGTGATGGTGTAGGCGAATTTAATATTAGCGTGCCTAAAATACATTCTTCTTTAAAAGGGTTTAAATTTTTATTAAAGTGATTATTTATTTGGAGAAGATGAAGTAGAAAGTCATCCCGTAGTTAGATTTGAGCATAGAAAATGCCGGCATACCTTAAGTGGTTTGCTCAAAAGAACCTTTGCCTTCCCTTTCGCCAAATATAAAAAACGTGGGCTTGGTTGATGCTTGAACAGAAATCCTCTACCTAATCTAATCAAACGTTCAAATTTCTGAAGTGCAAATTGAATAAATTTTCGAGAATATATCAACTGACTTTCTGCGTGCCACTCGCACTTAGATCATACTTAGACTTCATCGTGTTATAGACGCAAAATGCGATCGAATTAAATATTAGCTACATCATCTTTTGGCATATAATTACTTGTTCGTTTTAGTCTTAGCCTTATGAAACTTTACATTATGTTCTGAAAATAAATGAAGAATTATCACTGGCTACTTCCTGTTTCCGTGTACATATATAGTTATTAAACTAATGGTTTCCTATAGATGTATCGTATTGCTCTAAACAATAAGAAAAATGGCCTATTCATTGATAGACTGGTGAGGGAAAATTCCAAAAGGTTTATATCTTCTTCCTTACTTCACTTCATCGAATGCGTCTTTAATATTGGTTTCATAATTATATTTCTACGTATACAAACAGTTTTTCCGATCTTTATCTCTTTGTTTGGTTTTCCAATAAGAGAGCTTTTATGATTCAATAAGATGAACAGTTTCACGAATGTTGTATGTTCTAACCATTCCGAGGATCCGAACATGTATTTCCCATGGCTAGTCAAATTATACGGCTTTCACTTTACCAAAACAATGACTTTATTTACAAATCATTTGAGAAATATATCGGTGACTTGTGATTTCCCAATGTTCGTCCCTTATAAATAACGGTAACGAATCACATTATGTAAATTTTCTGACGCAAAACATAAAGGATTATGTTTTCTGAAAATATGAGATCATGCACGCTGTCTGCTACTCCCTTCGAAAATGCATGTTTCAGTTCGATCACAATCAATCAATGACAAAATATGCTCATTTTAACTTTATGAAGTTCATATTGTCAAACTTCTTCCCATTTTATTTAACTCTAGACTTCCAATAATTTCAGCCTCAGTAAACAGATTCGAATTTTTCACGTTTGAATCGCCGCGTCTTACTCCATTTGCTTTATAAGATCATATTTTCCTACTCTTGTCCTCATTCTCAGCCATGGCGAATGTGTCCCATTGATTAATTTTTATTCTTCTTTTAATAACATTGTAACTATTAGGCCGATTATAACGAAATTTGATCCCCTTATGTTGTTGTAAATTCCCCTCTGAATGATATAATTACAAAAGACCTCCCAATGTTAGTCCGAAAATTATGGAAATTTTTGAAGGTCGTAAGGTCATAAATCAGAATAATTGAGAGCATGCGACTCTGGTCGGCAGACCTTGTTTTTCTTTATCCTGAAGTAAATTCCACAGGTAATGGAGCAGCCTGCTATTTTCTTTATTAAATATGATTGAATTTATTAAGAAAATTTAAAGGTGATCAGAAAATGACAGAAAGATGTTAAAATTTGAAATAAAATATAACTTCGAAATAATAGTTACATAAAATTACGTTTTGTCTCTCTCTTAGATATAAGAGAAAAGAGGTAACAAACCTCCAAAAGATCTCGAAACCCAATTGAGGTTAATTCCAAGAAAGATTGAAAAGAATAGAACTCAGGGTTGAGGACAAGCGAAAGGAAAAGATTCACAACTTTCCTCTTAGGCCCTATTTTATATTAATATTTACGGATTCTATTCTTAAGTTATTTCCTATGTAAGCCAATCCCCCTAAGTCTATGAATTTTAGAAAAAAAAGTTCGGCTATTTCAGTTTCATATTTATAACGTATTTATCTAGCTTGAAAACGTCAGTTGTAGTTTCTTTTCGGATATCAGCCTCAAAAGGTGAGTCAAAGTTTATACGAATAATCCGGTTTAGTGAGATAAAGAAATCGTAAAATGTTCCTCACATAATTAACGTCAATTTAAATTCCTTTACACATTAAACAAAGGATATTAAATTCACGCATGTATTTAGTTAATGTGATATACGTGTCTTTTATATAACAAAACGTAATACGGTTAGCAAAATACTCCTACTTCTTACAACTGGCTGCCTGCCTTAGTTAACTACTCGCAGATATTAGTCACCGGACTTCTTCCTTGGCACTCTGCACCGATCAACCTTTCAGTGGTTCATCGAACACCCGTTAAGTTCAATTGCCGGATGCAATTCTAATACCTCTCCAGCACTTTGGGAATCTGATTATCGGAGTCTTTTGAAGCCTTCTCTGCTGTCACTTTGAGTCAGTGATTGCATTCCACCGTTGATTGATTCAGGAGACAACCTATTGCTCCAGTTGACATAAATACGAAGGGTTGCTTGTATGCTTTGATCTTAGTTTGGTGTTAAGGTGTTAGGTAGTCTTTATTGGGGAAATATAGTTTTCATTTAAATCTAGACCTCTTACTAACCCTTCACTCTGTCGAGCACAGTTCACAGAACTTCAAACTATTTAAATTTGTGTCCAGTCTATGGCAGTTCATGGTACGGAAAAGGTACGTCTTTACTTCATTTTGAGGGGTTTAATTGCATCCTTCATCGATTACGTTTTTCTTTTATATTTTAACCCATATGGATTTTAAACGTATTGGGGATTTAATACCCGTTTAGGTTTATTTGTACCAAAGCTTACGTTCCAAGCCATTCGTACTTTTTTCTGCTTTTACATTATTAATGTTGGTTTTGTGCTATTGCGTTTGGAAGATTTGCGCACACTTTTAAAGGTTTACCCTCGCTCTTAAATGATCCCTCTCGCTCAATGGGGCGAAGTTTGTCGAATCAGGATAGGTAATAGAGCCAAATATCGCCAGGTGGTCAACAATCTCCTACCGTTGAAGCACTGTCTTACGTTGGCCTCGGATAATTGGTTATAACTTAGTACTGATCTCAGATAATATACTCGTATCATCCTTAACCTTTATCCCTAATTGAATGAAAGGGCCTCACTTAGGACGTTAAAATGAACAAGCGAATTACCGAATAAATGGACAAAATTCAGAGAAGGTTAACATAAAAAAGCAGCTATGCTCTTAAATAGGAAGACATCAAAGTGTCTGAATAATGCATAAACGCTTTTAAGAAAGTTAACTGTATGGTGAGATATATTTGCCACAATTTCACATTTATGTCAAAAGATATCTTTCTGTCCCTATATATATCTCCTCTCCGTTGTCAGATGGAAGACCCAGTTTAAGTTCGGTCTCCCCAACTGAATAAAGAGGAGATCTTGATAGAACAGATGCAAAGAAGCAAAACTAAACTGATTTAGGAACTTAGAAGTAAATGTTTTCATAAAATTTATCATAGAGTACTTTTCGAGATAGATGGTAGGTAAAACTACCAAATTGATAAAAAAGCGCTTCATTGTGATACTTAGTCAAAAATACATTTGTTGCATAATCAAACATACGAGAATAGTCTGTCCTACTGAATAGTAAAAAGTAAATCAATTCATGATGTAGCAATTTTTTGCAAAGATTTTTTCATTATGATTTTTATATTATATATGAATCAATTTTCTCCGCTGAATTAAAAGATGTTATTATTTCTTCGGTTGCAGCAACCATTACAGAAATATTTTTATTATTAAAATCGCACCTTAGATGATTTATATATTCAACAATTAAATGTCTTTTTCTGTTTCAGATTGTTTCCTAGGACAGAACTTTAGCTTTTTGAGTATGGCTTCTAGAGGATATCAAAATTCTCCCAATACATTTTGCTACCTGTCTGAATAATGTATTGAGACGAAGAATATGTCAAATAAAATCGTGAAAGGTGCCAAATCCCGGATAGCGTAGATATTCTACTTTGGTATGACCATTGATGAACAATAAAAGTCGTGGCTCCCTCAAATGATATGTGAAAGCTGTCGATCTAATCTCGAAGGATGATTGAGATATGCTAGAGGTAGCATGCATTTTTCTATCCCCAGATTATGGAAAGCCCCTTAGAACTACCATGATTACTGTTACTCCAAAGTAAATTGGATAATTTGATCGGGAACATTAGACTCATTACGTCAGGAGCTGAACTCTTAACATCCAGGCTGAAGGAATGAAATTTATGTACTAAGGGAATACTGCAGGACCTCTGTGTACCGAAAACTAAATGATGTTACTACAAAAGATGTAACTATTTTTTTTAGTTTTTGGATTGGAGCATGATCATGCCGAATGGAATCATCTGTTTATAGACAGCTGAACGTCAAGTCTCAAAGCAGTATTACTACACAATTGAAACGAATATCCATATTTGCCTCCAGCAACCCCGTAGAGTAGAAAGAAGACTCTGATTATGGTAAAGAGCTTCCTGATCAAATCAAGTATGCTGAATTCAAGTGGAATGTTTGTGATAGAGACTTCAAGATGCTTAATTTCTTGATTACGTGAAAAGGTGGATACACAAAATATTTATCTATCCTTTGCTTAAGGGAGAGTAGACCTGATAATCGTTCCCGGAAAGTTTTGTGGCCTCCGCGATATAAATTACATCCAAGGAATATTAATATGTTACACAGCAACATGTGGAGCCTACCAAGCTTATTATACCCCTATTTCTTATATAATTTCGATAAATGAAGTAGTTTCCAAAAATCCGTCCTAAGTTTTCAAAGCTTTATGAGGCTAAGATCAAGGGCGGTAATTTGTTAGACTACAAGTAAATTTGATGTTGAAGTCTGAGAAACTTGAAAGTGTGATGACCAAAGTCAAAAGAGAAACATAGTGTTAATTTTGTGGTATAATTATGGATTCTTAAGAAATCTCAAAGATACAAACTAAAAGCAGCTGGTAGCAAAGTTTATTAAGACCTAATGAGGTATTGGGCTGTTGTGTATCCTAGAAGGTACAATTTTTTGTTTTCTGCTTTCACATTTAATTTTTTTCTTAAACAATTGGGTGATGATAGTTAGGACAGAGATTCTATCAGGAAATCGCAAGAATGAAGAGAAGATACTATGGAAGATGGGATACTGCTATGATGAGAGACTTTATTCAGAAAAGATCTTCAAAGCAATTCTAATGCACATGTTTTTCCTAATTCTTTCTTTTATTTTCTTCAAAGTTCCTAATTACGTTGAAGAACTTGAGAATACACATGTCAGTGTATCAATATCTTTAGAAATTGAAATAGATTTAGTTAGACATATCACCCTAGGAGAAGATTGCTTATATAAAGACCAAATGTAAAACTAAGAAAATCTCTGAAAATCCCGAATATGCCCAAGTTGATGTAAGATTTGAACTCAGCGGTAAATATTACATATAAAACGTGAAAACACTCTATATAAACCTAAAAATTGTTACGTAGTTTTGTTTAAAAATGGAGTTCAGGAAATCTATTTAAAATTAAGAGTGTGGGTATGGGTTAATTACCGACTCAATGTAGATTACTTGACATTGCACACGATTAAGAGGTAATTTTCATGTGAGTAACAACATATGTATGTATGCAGTTCCTTCCAAGAATGCGTGCTGAAATCGAAAAACGGAACGCTATACTCACGTCTCTCCTTGCAGGGAAACGCGTGAAGGAGATAATGATTTAACTCCCCAAAGAAATCATCGACAAAGTGAAATGAGAGTAAGATGAGGCTGAGAATAAGCATGGAGATCCTATGGTCCTGCATAGTAAATTTCCTTTTTATTGGTGTTTCTTTGCGTGATGAGCAGCGAGGGTCACGTTGTGCTTCCGTACACCTTCACCGCGGGGCTTCAAGGTAAATACAGGCGTTTAATTTAAGGTGGTATATGGACCACGTGGCTAGAGGAACACTATATATCCTCCAACAGGACTCCAATCCCAAGCATAATATGAGCAAGAGACATACGTGGTTGTTCAACTAGATCCCGCACTACTGGACTTTAGAAGTGCTGCCGCCCAGCTCCCTCGACTGCTACTTCTTAGATTATTTTGAATGGGGTCTTGTTGAGAAGGATTTTAACAAGGCTGCTCACAACTCTCTAGAATCTCTAAGCCATTGTGGAGGTAATGTCATCCATTGGCAAGGACTCTGCAAGCAAATAATGCGACCAGTTTAGGTCTTGCCTGGTGACGGTTGTGACGGCAGGTGGTGGTCATTTTGAATGTTTTGCACTCATATATATCGAATCTGGAAATTTGAAGAGAATCTATTGCTTTCTTTAGTACATAACTTGTTTCCTTTTCCCATGAAAAATTTGTATTGATTTACCTAAAACCGTTGTATTTTTATAAGTTAAATATTTCTTAAAAGATAATTCAGATGCGACCAAGCAAACAATATCAAAGGAAAAAGGTATCTTAGCGATTAATTCTATAAATATAAAAAGCATAAATGCACTTTACACATTCCTTTGGGATTTTTCTCTCATTGTGTTACACTTTCACCTGAAGCAGCCAATAATGTTTCTGCGAGATGATGCTAAGTTTTTTTCTTGCCTTTGTCGTGAATGTGTATTTTAAGGAATGAAGCGAGCTTTGAATACTTTCGCCCTTGAATGAATTATAATACTTACGTAGAAAAATGTGTGTCTGTTTTTCTAGACTTATCATTGTCAGAGAGAGAGAAAAAGAGAAAAAAAAAGACACGCGCTGTCCCGTAGGCGCAAAATTGCGAAAGCAGTCATGGGCTTAAAGCCCAAATTCTCGGAAGACTGAGATGTGCTTAAGAGCACGAAGGATCCCGCCGGGGATTATCCTGCGATCGCGTGAAGCGGGCAAATTCTACCTCGCCCGGCGAAGCGTCTGTCAACTGGAACTTACCCCTTTGGGCGCGGGGAAACTCCCTCCGTCTCACCCCTAGAAAAGGTCCGAAGCTAGATTTGGTCAGCAGTAACGGCCTGTTTCCACGAGTATCCACGAGTATCTGCCATCTTCCCGGCCCTGTTATTTCCGCGCCAACTATTGCAGAATCCGTCCAGCTCAGTGTATTCTCCTAGAACTCGCGAGAGTTAACTCAGTACTCGTTGGTACCCGTTATTCTAAACCTGAAGGTAAGATCTTAGTTCACCTCGTTTAATAGTCGTTCGTCAAGTGGCTAATATTTTGGACTCTAAGCCGTCCCGAACAAGAGAGGATTACTCCCTCGGACCAAATCTTCGAAGTAACCACAACGCGCAACTCTCCTGTGTAAGCTCCTCTCCCCCCTTTTAAGTCTCCCTTATCTGGGCTTCCTATGCGCTCAAGGTCACTTGAGCGTCCAATATGTCATTGTCCGTTCGTGTGTATAGTGGTAGACACCACCCAGTTCGCTATTTGAAGCCGAGACTCGTGTACGTCTCATATGTTTATATACATTACTCTAAACCCCTTTTAATTTTGTAAATATATTATGTTCATATTAGTAAAGTATATTTTGTATTCCGTTTCTATTACCCCAGAACCCTTTAGGATAGCTAAGCATTGGCTAACCTTAAATGCACTCTGAAACTTAATTGCGCTCTGATTTGTATTTATAATTTTACTCGCGCTCATATCGGACTAATCCGTTCATAGACCCATCTCTCTCGGTCTGAGGAATGTGGAAAAGGTTGGGATCTAGCATTAGCCTACGACAATCATGAAAATATAATAAGAAGGTATGATTTTAGTTTTACTACACATGTAGAGAAGTGCATTTCAGCATTTCTGAACATTAGAGTCAACGGCATGAAATACAGGCATTTAAATGTAGGGTAAGCTACTCTTGTGAATCTTCTATGCTAGTTTAGTTAGAGTATTGTATCTATTCTCGGACTATCCTTGGATGTATCATGAGTTTATTTTATTCTTTTATTCTCTCCTTCACTATAATGTCCAATATTGCTCCTAATTTTACTTTTCTGCTCACTTCAAGCCTCAGTATAGGTTTGATAATCGTTAGATATGACGTACAGCTAACACTACATTAGAAATCTTCTAGTTCTCACCATAGTGAAATATTGAATTCATTTATTTGTTTATTTTGGATAATCTTCTATTTCCCCTATTATTTCAGGCACAGTGCCGCCTCAGGCATGAGTTTACGCCTTATCTATTGGTAACAAATATTCAAAGTAGAGCAAAGCCATCGCTCTGAAGCTTGTACCTCTTGATAAATTCTTCAATTTTCGATCCATTTGGATGTTCCGGTCTTCTCGGAGTTTCGCTAAAGTTTAAGTATTTGATTTGGCAAAGGTTCCGCTAACAAATCTGTCAAGAAATTTCCATATAAATTTCCGTCAATTTAAGCGTCAACAGATTTGCACTTAATATCTAAACAAGGTATGTGTTCAATTTATTTGAAATTGGATTTCTCTTTTCTCCATACCCCTTTCATAATTTTAGCTTTCTCCTTCCTCTTTTATAACGATGTTGTTTTTTAATATGCCAGGCAATTTGGACTACTTTAAAATGAGAGATAACTAACAAGGTAAGACAAGACTGAAGTTAGCTAATTCTGTAAATAACTTAGATCTTAACTGCTGTGATCGGCCGAATATTTTTCAAAAGCTACAGGAATAGAGTCATAATTAGTTCATAATGATTAGCTACTCAAAATAGTTCTTTAGTAAAGACGAGGCAATCCAAACCAAATAGAAACATATAAATGGGACAAGTATAATTTGAGATTATAGATAAACACATATGTGATCAAAAGATAAATTATTATTGATCGTTTAAAGACAAAAAAAGCCACAAAAATGTAGAGTAAGAAGAGTTAGAGAGATAACCTGAATGGACCGCAGTTCTTTGCCTACATTGTAAAATTCACACCAGACAATGATGTTGGTCAGTGTGAGATTGGACAGCCACACCGACGCATAGCTATATACTCTCCTTTGTCTGCTGACTTAATAATAATTTGATTGTAGGGCAAAGAGTCAGTCGGAACAAGATAAGGTTAACCTTGATTTTGGGGTAAAGTTTTAAGGTTGATCAAGACTTTGATGAGAAAAATCCTGCTAGAAAACATCAGATGTAGTAGAGATTTTGAAACATAAATATTAGTAATCTATCTCCAATAGGGTGGTTCATGTGAAAGTCAGAGAACAAAATAAATCGTGGGTATATTGTGTTGTGAATACGGGAAGGGAAGTAATAGTGGTGTTGTGATTGGCTATATACGTATTGATCCTTATTTAGCTACTTATTCTCAGTGGGCGACGAGCTCTTAACACTAATGAAAGTTTTCCCCCGCGCTCAGTGGGTTCGAACCCACGCCTTGACGTTGAAAATCCAACGCTGTATCCACTATTAGAACTGAGAACTTAAATGAAGTAAAAAAACCTAGGATAAGTAAATAAAATTTAAGGTCCAATAGGAAAGACGGAGAAGAATTACTTCCAGCCTCATTCCCTTCAATATATTGACTAATAAAACGCCGTTCTTGTGTGATTACAAAGAAATATTATTTAATTTTAATGAAAATCGAATGGAAAGTAACATTTATTTGGAGAATTCAACATTGATAGTGGAATTTAATTATAATTTTTTTCGAGATACAAATGCACTGCGGTAAATAAACGAGTGGAGGCAGAAGAAAGGAAGGAATCGGACGAAGAACTCCAAAGGGAGATAAGGATTCTCGCAGGAGTTCAAATTGTAAACCCGAACTTGTAGAGGGAACGGCTCATTTCCGCTTCTTTGAACCTCTTGTCACAGATGTGCCATAAAGATGAGTAAGGAAGGTGGGGATCAAGTCCGCAGCCCAATTAAGTGAGAATCGTGCAGATGATTAAACCCAGTCGCTTAGAAATAGTTCGAATGGGCAACAGTAGGTGGAAAGGCCTTTTTTCCTAATGGGGTCTCTAAGTGGAGCTTTCGTCATACTCTTTATTGGCACCTTTAAGTATAAATTAATGGAAATTTGAGCAGATTATAATTATCGGTAGGAGATGCGCGAATGCGGGGCAGTGATAGATAGTCGACCTCTAGGGGTATCAGTGCGAAGGCACGTATGCGGAGACTCCTGACTGCCTGTTGGGCCTCGCTATCGAGCTACGCGGTGGGGCTGCAACTGAGAGTGGTTACTGCGTTGGGTGCCACCACCTCGCCCCTTGTTGCGATGGCTTTAGCGATCATTTAACGATTTATGACGAGGTTCACCCTAAAACAAGGCTCTAAAAGAAGCAGTTTCCTTTGTTTCAGGAAAAAAGGAAATATTTTCTTTTTGCTATAAACACACCCATAAATGCGAGGTGTCTTCAAAGATTCTTAGAAATATGGACTAAAATGACAAGAAAGAAATTGTAATTTTTATCATAAACTTCATGGTTGAGGGCGAGAGACTTTTACAGGCAATGATACAAGTACCCTCCAATTAAACGATTTCTATAAAACTGAGAATTAAATCAACTTATAACAGCTCTTGTAACATCATTAACAGAAAATAAACGAGTACCCTTGATGTTCTTTTTTTAAGGTAAGGAAACAAAAAGAGTTGCATGGGGGTCAGTCATTCAACTTTTAACTGTTTTAAATTGATTTAGTTCTCAGATTTCTCAGTTTTATAAAAATTGGTTAAATCGATGGTATCATCGGTTGTATAATTGGTCTGACTTCAATAGAGCTCCTATAAAAGAAATAAAATTTCCACCATTTGTATTTTAATGTTATGCCATTTTATACAAACTTTTTGATGGCCCTTCGCATATATATATATATATATATATATAGATATATATATATATGCGATTAAAAAGGCCATATTTTAGCTAACTAATTTCTTTATAAACCTTTTGGTAGGAGCTCTTCTCAGTCATAAGAAGAGCTCCTTCCGAGAGCTTGATAAAGAACTTAGTTAGCTACAACATTGCCTTTTTAAACGCATAATTATGATTGCGGATTTACAAATAATTCTTGGTTTATATATATATATATATATATATATATATATATATATATATATATATATATATATATATATATGTATTTAGAACGGGATTTTTTTTCTCTTATCTTGGATGTCCGTGAGAACGTAAACTTAGTTTAGACCGTGTTGAGTAATATGTATTATCTATATCTATATATAAATCTCTAATTTGTTCGTCTGTTTTACCGGAGAAACGTCAGCTGGGTTTCGACCGTCCCAGGATCTATTATTATTATTACTTCTTAATTATTAGTGTATTTATGTTTTTTCTTTCTTTTTATGAGGTCAATTAGAGTTGGAAAAAATATTTTGAAAGTCAGTAATTTAAAGACTTTTAAAAAATTGTTCATTAACATACTTTATAATATCGGTTATTTATAAGGAATTACCTAAAAAAATTTAAGAATTTAATAAAAAATAAGGGTGTATCTTTGAATTTTATTTCTTTATCTGGATATCACGGGGGGTGTTCAAAGCAATTATTAAAACCAATATGAAAGAAGGTTGAAAGAAGCGTTTTGACAGGCCAAAGAGGCCGGAGGGCAACAGTCCGAATGGCTGGTGGCGAGCGCAGTAGAGCGCAACGGGAAGACGAAGCCATGGCTTATATATATATATATATATATATATATATATATATATATATATATATATATATATATATATATATATATATATATATATTGTGATAGAACGAGTTCAGAGCTGCATTCATTTCAACTTCTATCACATTTTACTTAAAACCATGAGGCTACCCACGTGCATCTTCGATTCGAGGCTTGGAGTCTTATCAACAGCTACCGGACGCCAATGTTTAAACAAGGAGGTTATCGTCCCCCCCTGTTGTTCAAGGAGAACAGCATTAGAACAGCCATTGTTCGTTTTGAGCCCTTCGCCAAGAAACGGTTCTCAACCCCCACCCCCCTGTTGTTCAAGGAGAACAGCATTAGAACAGCCATTGTTCGTTTTAAGCCCTTCGCCAAGAAACGGTTCTCATCCCCCCCTGTTGTTCAAGGAGAACAACATTAGAACAGCCATTGTTCGTTTTGAGCCCTTCGCCAAGAAACGGTTCTCACCCCCCCTGTTGTTCAAGGAGAACAACATTAGAACAGCCATTGTTCTTGAGCCCGTAGACAAGAAACGGTTCTCATCCCCCCCTTTGTTCAGAAGAGAACAACCTAGAACAGCCATTGTTCGTCAAGCCGTTCGTCGAGTAACGGTTCTCCTTTCCAAGACGCCACGTCAGGATCCTTTTATCCCCCCCCTTCGGCTGGAACTCGCCAGCGGACCGAATATTCCTTCAAGTACCTTCCACTGCACCCTAATGAAGTTACGTAAGCCAAGCGTCACCTTTTGAGTAGTGATCCCTTATTTGTCAATTCTATCCTGTGCTTTAAATGGTTTATCGAACCATCCCATCTCTTTAACTCCATATTTGTTTTACCTTTTTTGATCCCTTAAATCCTTGGATTAGCCCGAGTCTCCACGACCCTTTCCATTCTGTTTGTCAATATTTTCCGTTTTTGTGTTTGCTGATAGTTATTATTAATAAAACTCTATTTTATTAATGGTAGCAATATTATTATCCTTGAGCTCAGTTCCACTTCTTAAGCATTTTGAAGATACATAATATCGGCCGCCAGACAGTAAAAACGCACTCTAGAGATAATTAAGGAAGTTCCCTCAACGAATAGTGATATATGGTATATCGTCGGGAGCCATTCTACGACATATATATATATATATATATATATATATATATATATATATATATATATATATATATATATATATATATATATATATTTCTTACGAGGCATGATCTATGCTCAAAGATGAATCCGACCCCCAAATATCAGGCAGTATTCATAATCCTTATTCATTAATAACTATATTTTTGGCAGCATTCCCATCTTCATGTCTAGGACAAGCATTTTACTTATGAATTAAATTTTACCAGAGCATATTTGGGTGCTTAAATTGAAATTTTAACAGAAAGAACATACTTTTAATGATAGTTTTATATTTTATAAGGCTACACATACATTAAGAGCCAAATCCCCTGATACAAGGATGTCCGGGTACAGAAAGAGGGCTATAGAAGGTAGTCTACCGTCATAAGAAACTGGTGGAACGCAACTAAAGAAGAGTGACAGTTGAATCATTGTTAAGGGAAAGCCTTAACATTTTTCAACTACAGATTCAAGAACACACGGCCACATCCATTGTCAGTGGCAAATGATTTTTATATTTTTAGCTGTTTTTTCGCCCGTCTCATACTCGTATCTATGATTCTTTACGGCTTAGGAGTTTGCCTGTCTTATTACTTATGCTTAAATGAGAGCATATTCTTAATTCCAGAGTCCCAAAGTCGCCGCCTTTCTAGCTTATTCGATTTCAGGGAGGAAATGTGAGACGTAAACAAGGACCCTTCGGTGGTTCTTCGGGAGTGTGTCCTGTAAATGAAATATTGAAGCTATTGAATTATTAATGGAAAATATTTTTTGGAATTGGAAGGAAACATAATATAATTTGAGAAGTTTTAAGAGCTCTTGGCGTAATGAGTGGTTAAGTGAGCCTAAATGTGTCAGTTTATTAGAAACTTATTAAGCAAAGTATTATGCATGTTATAAGAAAGGATTTATCCAAATAAAATGATTTTAAAATTCAAATTGATTATGTAGTGATGCATAGCTCAAAGTTAAATCTAGCCTAGGCGCGGTGAAGTTATGGTTTTACATGCATTAATTTTAATACTGTATCACAAAAACAAGAATTCTTTGCCAATGCCTGTAAAACTGCATGTTATATAAACAGATATGTTAAGTTTATGATATTAAGATAGGGGAGGGCATTTTTTAAAATTTCAAACTCAATCAATTCCCTTCTCAGGGAGAAGGGAATTGATATACACGATATAGTTGTTGGGTTTTTTTTTGTGTAAATATAACGAAGTAACCAATTAGAGCCAAAAGGGACTACACTTTCGAACGGTCCAATTAACCAACTTAAATTACCAGAAAACTTAATTACTACGTTTTTAAACATCAAGGGTGTCTTCCCAGAGCTGATTTTGAGGCTAAGGCATTTTGTCAATCGTAAACTTTGAAAAAAATTAAAAGAAGCCAATTTAACTATTTTTTGTCTTTTATTTAACCTTTATTTGCTTAACTTGTTCATATATATTGAACATTGTACTATTTGAAGAAGATTATACAATATTACGCTTGAAGACGGCACTTTTCTAATGCTGTTAAAGTTAGATACAAGGGGCTAGAAAGAAAGCAGTTTACAAACAGCCAAAACGTGGTATATTAAAGGAATCTTTCTTCAAAGCAGGCTGATGCTTTGTGATCCAATTAGGCCAAATAGTCGGGGCTCATTTAATGTGGTCTATAACAGAATCCCAGCTGAGGTAAGTTTACTTATGTTATATGATGTTTTATTGTAGTCGGTTAGTACAAAGCGAATATGTTAGTAAAAATGAGTTTTATGAATTTTAAGAGCCGATCTGGCGTCTACTTACTAGATCAAAAGTCGCAGTACTCACATTTAGAATATTTTAAAGACCGAACATTAAAAGAGAACAAATTTCTTTTAATCACAGATATAAAAAGGCACCTTTCACTGACTCGTAAGCTAATGGTTATTTTACCTCAATACAATACCAGACCTATTTTCATATGATATGTCCTTTAAAGCATTATCTTACGTCTTAAAAAAGTTAGAAGTTAAAAGTAGATAGTTACAGTAGAGTGGATAGTAATCGTTAGAGTACAGTGGTGAAGTGGAATGAGTAAGAGTTAGTGCAGGTTTCTGGGTGACCAGCTATCACTTGTATTCTTGTCTTCAATTCTTATATCCTATCATTTGTTCAATTGGCTAGGTGCTCTCACGCCCCTATTATTCTTCTAAGATTATCTTCTGTTCTGTTTGAGTTTCCGTAGTTGTTGGTGACTTTTTTACGCTTTGTTTGCTTTCTGTAGGGATTCATATTCTATTTATATATTGGTGCTGGTCTAGCAACATTTAATTGTTTTCCACTCCTAAAGTTTCCTTTATTGATTTTTCTATGTTCTATTGGGATCTACATCTTCCTTTTTCTTCTGCATCCAGAAGTGTCTCTAATTTGTTCCATATTCGGACCGCTCCCTTATGTAGGGATAGATTTACTGGCTCCATCTCTATTTCATGGTGCAGATCTATCTCCTTCTTGCACTCTCTCCTTCTTATATTTGTAATCAGCAGTACACTGCTGTTCTGTGCTGTCTGTAATCTCACGTTGTTGTTTTTACTTAAATTGTTAAACGAAATTTCCGGAAATAATAATACTAATTTACACAGAAAGTTGTATATTTTGATTTTGTTTTGTGTATTTAGGTCTTTTAACTGGTAAAGTTTCGTTAAGTTGGATTCTGCTAGTTTGATTCTTTCGGTGGTGTGCTTTAGTTACCCGTTTGACGTTATCTTTAGACCTAGTACCTTGCCTTTTTTTAGTGTCTTTATCTTTTATCATTAATCGTAACTCGATATGTTTGCTACGTCCTATAGGAATAATGGTGAACTTATTTGCGTTTGTTCCTATCTTCCATTTTCTTTCAAAGTTATTTATGTTTTCGATTTCTGCCACAGTGATTTTGTCTGCCGTTGGTGGGTGCCTGTATGGACTATTAACGATTAACGAGATGTCTGCGAATTTAATGTATTTGGTGGTGCCGTAGATTGGATTTGGAAGGTCATCTGTATTTATGTTATTTAGCGTCGGACTGAGACACCCTCTTTGGGGAACACCTTGATTGATTTCAAAATCGGGTCCTCGATATCCTTCTATGTTAATGAATGCTATGTGGTCTGTGATGTAGTCATATATGCATTTTGTTATGATAGGTGTAAGTACTAGTCCCTTGATCTTGAAATTTAGGGCTATTCTCCAGACCTTATCAGAAGCCTTCTGCACGTCTCTTAAAACTAGATTTGTGTATTTTCTCTCATGTTTGGCTTTGGCTATTGTTTCCACTATTACGGCCAGTGTTGTCTCCATAATTCAACCTTTCCTGAATCTGTGTTGTTGAATAGGAATAAGATCATTGTCTTCTAGATGTTGGCTTAATCTCCTGCCGAACAGTTTTTCAAGTAGCTTGGCCACTGTTTCCAGAAGAGTTATCGGCTTAAAGTTTCCTGGTTGTTCGGGAAGCTTGCCTAGTTTGGGCAAAATACTATTTTATCCTTTTTTCAGGGCGTCAGGAAAATACCCGGCGCTTATTGCTGCATTTAAAATTTCCACTATTTTGGCAAGAAATGCATATGGTGCTGTTATCAGCTTTTCGTGGGTTATCTCTGTGTCTCCAGGAGCTCTTTGCTTGGTTTTGTTTAGAGTACTTTTCAATTCATCAAGTGTTATCAGGTCTACCCCTTGTTCCTTTATAACTGTATCAGAAGCAGAGTGATTGAGTGTTACTTCTTCTCTATTTCTGTCAACCTTTTCAACTATTCTGAGTTCATAGTCGCGGTCAAAATCTTTGTTTTCTTCGTATGATATGTTGAAAATGTTATACCAATGTTCTCTAAACGCGGCTTCAATTTGTTCTGGTTCTAGCCCATCTACTCCATTGTCTTTGATGGCTATTTTTGTTATCGGCTTCCTGTTTCTTCTCAACATGCTGATCTTTTGGCAAAATCTTGTAGGATTTCTCTCCGAGTCTATCTCCTCTATTATCTGGTTCCATCTTATGCCTTTATCCCTCATAATTGTTGTATTTACTTCCGTCCTAAGGAGGAAACTCTTCTCGTTTCCTTTGAACAATCTCCTTTAGAGGGTAGGTCCAAGAAATCTTTTAATGAAAAAGAATCCAATTTTTTACTTCTTCTCTATTAAATAAAATGTCAAGCCAATTTTAGGGGAAGTTTTGGAAATGGTCCAATTTTAATCTAATTTTGTCTTCAAAGAAATTAGAGAACGTTGGATCTAACCCTAAAATTTAATTCTGAGTATTATTAAATACTTGGATGAACAAATTCTTATTTATCAGTGATAATTTAACCAGCTTCAAACTCAGGAAAATTGTTTGTTTCTAATAAATTACATAAAGAGCAGCGCTTGTCCTTAACGAAGGCACAGATTTCGTGGGTCAGCGAAGCTAAGAATTGATCTATTAGGATGAGGTCCATAAGAGACACGTACTCTTGGAGGACTTTACACGCATCTTATCAAAATTGGAGGTGTTTCTGCAGGATGTAACCAAGGTAGAAAAAGGTCTAAGGGGGGCGGATCTTTTAGTGACGGAAACAAGCACGATAGAAGGCTGGGGTCATATTTATGGTAGCTAAGAGTTCGGACTTGAGGGTAGAGTAGTCAACAGTGGACTCTGATGGAAGGTAAATGAATATGTCTCTCAACTGTGAGTTTAGGAGGGAAAGCAATTTGGTGAGACTATCTACCTTGATGTCCCAATTGTTTATTTCAAAACCTTCTCGAAATGCGTAAGAAGTGATCCAAAATACTTTCCTTCTTTGAAGACGGGTAATCTTACTGAAGAGGATTATGGATTTTTGATCCGAGAGTTAATTGACATTGACTCCAATTGATTACGGCTTAATTGCAGTTCATGCTGCCTTATTCTATCATCCTTTTCCATTCCTGGACTATTCTATTCTTCTCTTGCTCTTCTGTCTTCAGCTTCTTTTAGATCTTGTTTCTTCGCTCTTCTCTCTTCTCTTCCATTTCTCTCTTCTTCCTGAATATAAGTTAATAATTCTCGGCCCCACAGGCCCAACGTCTCTCCTTGACTCTTGAAACAGCCAAACGAAGACACCATGTTGGCTTACTCGGTGAAACGTAACACGCGAACAGGGCTATTAACGTAACGAAATTTTTCGTCAATATACGCGAAGCCTAACTTTTCCTAAAAATAAGTATTCAAAATTTATCCCACTGAAAGAAGACGGTTAGGAGGGGTCAATATTTCTAATCTGGCTGGGGATTAACTCAAATATTCCCGGAAATGGAATACTCAAACTCAAAGAACGGTAGCAACTAATAATCTAAATTTTACATAGTTAATAGACTAAAGTTCCACTGATCTCGAACAAACTTGAACGTACTTCGGCCAAAAGAGAAAAATAAAGAAACTTCAGTAATGAGAGGGAACTACTAAAACTCAAAGGGGATGTAAATCAACTAACCTGATTTACTATGTAATAGACCCCACACACATGACACTAGTTTTTTATAATATGAAAGTTATATATACAATATAATTATGTCGTTGAAGGACTGTTCGCATGGATTAACGAAGAAATAAGTTAAACTTGAGGCGTTGTGTTTCAAATCCTTAATAATCAGACAAAGTGCATAAATGGTTAGCGAAATTTACTTGAATAGACCAAGGGTATCGTTAAAGGTTAGTTAAAGATGAAACAACAAAAATATAATTTTATTTACAAGGATCAAAATAAGAATAATAATCGACAAAAGGAAATTATTTAAATTATAGAATGTTATAAATTAAAATAGTCTCTTTATAATTAGTATGAGGATGGATTATCAAATAGAATTGAATGCTTAATGTTACTAGGCTCAGATTAAAGAGGAAACTTGAAAATCCTAATAATGGAAGGGGTTTCAGTCTTACGGGTCAGTGACTTCATGGAAGGTCCTTCTTGCGATGAGGTTAATGCGGAACAATCCGATGAGGCAAGTGGGGCACCATCCGGTGAGGCAAGTGAGGCACGGTCCAAATAACGCAGGTGGGGCACGATCCGAACTAACATTCCGATGACGATAGCGAAACTTCAAAGATGACGTTTGACGGGAAATGTGGGATTATTCGTAATTACATTGAAAGAGGAAATTTCTTTTCCTCAAAGGTAATCGATAGAGATTTTCTTCGGTTTGATAAAACAAAGGGAGACTGTTGCGCAAATTAAAAGGCTTGCCCTTTACAGAAGCTACCAATTTACTGGGGTAAAATAAAGGCTGAGTAACGTTGGCGGATAACGTTCATGGGGCTTCAAACGATGGGAACGCCCTTGACGTGCGTGCTGGACTCGGCGAACTACATAATAACCCGAGTATTTGTATGCCCGATTCTGAAGGGAAAGGAGGGTGTTTGGAGACAGAAGTCACAAGCTCCATACATCTTAATCCGGAGGCGGAGTCGAATCATCATTTTGCAGCGAGTTGCGAGAAATAGCGTCTCTTCCTCACCTCCTCACCCGGGGGGAGGGGGGAAGGCTTGAAACGAGTTTGCAGGATTGGAGAATATTTCTCTAATGCGCACAGTAGTCAAAAATTCCTGAATGTTCGAACAAGAAAGGAAGTTGTCCACGGTGGGATACCTAAACAAGTGGTCTCCAATAAATTGTAAGGGAGGGGGGGCAGAGGTTGTTCTTTTACAATTTTTGTTCATTCAAAATCATCAAATTAGCGTTTGTTTTTTCAAAATATATTTTTTAAATCTGTATGAAACCAAAAATGTCGATCTCAATTTCTTTGCTTTTGTTGACCTTCGGGAATAAATAATTTTAAGTTCATTTCGGTCAAACCAAGATACCTAGAGATTTTATATCCATCTTTTCTCCTTTCGTTAGCTTGCCCCGAGTTCACACCTGCAAAAGGGCATCTGCCACTTTACTTCTCCAGGGGCAGAACGGTTCTTTAATTAAAAGAGAAAATATAAAATAAAACTGACCTCTACTCTGGTTATTCTTTCGAGACCATATCTTAACAGGAATGTATCCTAAGTAACCTACTTCTATTTGGAGAAGATTGATAAATAATATACATAGAAGCTAATTTATTCATCCACCCAGAAAATAAAAAAAAGAATCTTGCAACATCAAATAACTTAACCAAGCACCTCATCTCTATGAACCAAAAAGCCTGCCCGAGTTCTCCTACGCACATAGAAAAGGACCAATGATAGCTTTCACCTTGAGCATTGGCAAAACGAAGGTGACGGAGACCTCCCACCGTCAAATTTTCCTGAATTAAAAACCTAAATCAGTCCAAAAACAAGAAAGGTCAGGTAACAGTTACAGCCAAAAAATGTGAGTAAGAAGAGGGGGAAAGAAATGCCAGTAAGAGGAAATAACAGGGAAGGGGAAAAGTCATGCAATAACAGTTTTGTTCTCATCAAAAGAGCTCCATGGCTGAGCCCTCCTTACCACAAGAAGGCTAGGGCCTGTCTGGAACCAGTCCCTGAAAAAAGGTTCTAGAGAGAGAGGGGGATATATCATTTTATTTGTTCTGGATATCAAAGAGACAGACAAGTGTTGACCATAATTCTCTAGTCGTCAGAACTAATGTTAAATACTGCGTACAATGAAACTATGATAAGGCTTAGTGGATAAAGAGTTTGATGGTGAGCCATCACTTGTATGCACATCTTGATTCCACACACTAATATCCAAACTGGAAATTCTGGTTGCTTCATCTGAGTCACATTTAATATTACAAATGACTTAAAAGAAAGAGTCAGGAGCCAAGAAACAAAGATCAAAAGTGGATTCATATATATGTAAATATAGAAATACACTTTTTGGAAATTTGTTCTTTAGTATGTCGTTTCTCATCGTTATTCCTTCTACCCGGATCCTTATTTCTGAAGACTATGTTGACCTAGGGGGCGTTTCATTTGTGTTCATTAAGAATAAATAGTTCATTTCCACAATTTTGATTGCCCTATGTTTTTCCTGTCTTTAATCCCTTTTCCTATCAAAGGAAGTAGGTATCTTTTAAACTCTTCATTTTATATGTACTTTATAATTGTGCCTGTGATGATTGGTTGTTCCCCTGTTTTATTTGGATCTGGAGCTAAGAGATATTGTGCATTGAATCTCTACTGGTTATCATGAGATTGTTTACACGGCTTAAAGTCTACGTTCGTTGATTTCGGTATTGTTTAGAACATTTTCCGGTTTTGTTGCTTCTCTGTTTGAGACATAGGAGGAGATATCTTGCTAGCAATCTCCTGTTCCTCACAAGGTTTATATTCCTTACATACTGGTTCTCGTGTTTCCATTTAGGCATAAATCCACTCCGTTATTAAAAATCGGCGTTGCAGCACATGTGATCTCCTCTTGTTCGTGATTCCTCTATTAATTTATTTGGATTCCAAGGGTTTAAACTTCAGAATTTGTGAGCACAAATTTAGATTTCGTTTTTGCCTTACAGTCACCCTTCCTAATGTATCTCCTATAGCTCAGATGCTATGAAGGGGTAAGAGTACCATGAAAACTTTTCATGAAGGGTAGTGGCTTTTATACTCTTGGTAAAGCAAAAGTACATTTATTTATTAAATAAAAGCCTCGAAGTAAAATTGTGCCAATCAACTAAGGCTCACATATTGAATTTACCCTAGAGTAGAAGGAGGTGAGAGATGGAGAAGCCGTCTCTATTATAAGCAGGGGTGAATGATGCAGCTGGGGCCAGAGCCCTGCGAAACCTGAAACCTGAAAAAATGCCACATGTATGTCACATGCTTGGTGGACTTGATGAAGATGAAATTTGGAAGATTACATGGTGGTCCCCCGATCTCACCCCTTCTTGAAGATTTGCGGCTATATTTTAGGTCATGCGGGATTTTTTTCTTTTTTTATGGACAGAAATCAAACAACTCTTATTATTTATACTTAAATTAGTATTTATTTTTTAATTCAACAAGTAATTATAATTTACACCAGTTCCTAACAAGAGTCTTCATAATTCGACTAAAATTCTATAAAGATAGTAATTAATCTGATGCGGCTATTTGGTATCTTTTACGAAAGGAATTCGCAGTTGTCATGAGGACAGAGCACTCTTCTTCTCTCGATTGATACTGGCCTTTTTTCTACAATTACTCCATGTAAACGGTGGAAATGATTACAGTAAACCACTTTGGTAATAGTTTGATTTGGGTTAAGAAGTTTAAAATGGATTATGGCATTCATTTCTCACCAAACGCACAGGACAATATTCTGGTGGATGAGGTCGCACTTTTCGAAAGGCTTATCGCTTTTTCTCTACGACTGATCCATTGTCCAAAAGGTTTACTATTATTTTAGAGTTGTCCAAATTAGTAATATGTCAATTTTCTCGGTTAATATTGCGTTTATGTCCGCCCTCGAATTTTTTTTATGATTCATATACATATACTGTATATATATATATATGCTTCTAAACAATTGTTTTTTAATGTAGACAATGTTTTTCTAGGGCAAATTTAAATAATGCTTTTTTTTAGGCTATTGCAATCGAATCCTATTGTATTATATAACATTTTTAAGGAAACTTTGAAATGAGGGATTCGCCCCCATATCTCCGACACCCCTGCAATTTAAAAACCTCGTAATATGCATAATTCGAGAGCCTAACATTAGATTCGTATTCAAAAGATGATTGCTAAATTTCGTTAGGGCTCAAGTTTTTTACCGTGTTCCTTGATTTCAGACATAAGCCTCACCCCCCAAAACTACTTAAATCTATCATATTATCTTTAAAATTGATTAATATAAAAGGTCCATATAATATTTTAATTCAGAAAAAGATTCAATTAACAATAATATATAATACACTATAATGTGATTCAAAATCCACAATGTGTCACCCATGATGTTAGCCATCTATTTTTCAATATAACAATATAATTATAAATTTGCCCACCACAAGTAATTAGAAAGTTGGCCATATTAAGTATTTTGTAAAAATAGAGATATTTATACAAAGTGCCACAAAATTCCAAGGTGGGCATTAAGCCAAAATTAACCATTTTCTCACGAAAGTCAGTTAACGGCGACATAATTGTTTTATGTATATTTTATTAATCGTTGGATAGGCTTTCATGGTGATCTCAGACTTGGCTGTGCTGCATTGTCAAGTGCTATTATTTTTCCTAACACCCTATATTGGAGAATTATGGCGAGAAAAAGCCAATTATTATTACAATATTTTAGGTTACTCATAAGTTATTTATATAAAGCTAAATAATATTGGAGCTGCAAAATTTCGGAAAATTTTGCAGCCTTGTTTGGAATAAATGCATACCCATCAAATTGTTTTGAAAGTACTGATACTTATTTAATATAATGTTTGTGTGTGGTGTGTTGTTGTTTCACTACCCTTTTAGACAAAGTTGTAATTTGGTTCCTTAATTTAAATGTAATTTTTGGGGGGCGACCAATTTACATTAATTCTTGCTTGATAAAAATGGCAACCTGACCTGTCGCATACAAGACTTTCACCGCCATAATTATACCCCAGTCATTAGTAGCTTCTCTGCTCGGCAAGCCTTTGAATCTTCGTAACGGTCTCCCTTAGTTTAATCGAACCGAATAAAATCTCCATCGATTACCTTTGAGGAAAAGAAGTTTCTTCTTTCAGTGGAATTACGAGAATTCCCACATTTCCCGTTGAACGTCATCTCTGAAGATTGGCTATCTTTATCGGAAGATTAGTTCGGATCGTGCGCTAGCTGCCTCATTCGGATCGTGCTCCATTTGCCTCATCGGATCGTTCCCCATTAGCCTCATCGAAAGAAAGACCTTCCTCGAAGTCATCGACCCGTAAGACTTAAATCCCCTCCATTATTAGTATTGTCAAGTTCACCCCTTTTTTCTGAGCCTAGTAACATTAATCATTAATCTCATTTATGAATCCCTCCTCATAATAATTATCAAGTGACTATTTTAATTTATATAATTCTATTTTCCCTATTATTATCCTTATTTTGATCTTTGTAAATAAAATTATATTTTTGTTGTGTCATCTTTAACTAACCTTGAACGATACTCTCAGCTTATTCAAGTAAATCTCGCCAATCAATTATGCACTCTGTCTGATCATTAAGGATTTGAAACCTAACCCCTCAATTTTTACCTCCTAGTCGGTCGTTAATCCCAGCCAACAGTGCTTCAACTATTCGCGTTCCTGTAGGTGATTAAGTCACCACTCTTCCACATAATATAGGAGTAGTGTATAGTATAGAGTGGTGTTCTACATCAGATGGTAAGAAAGACAGTTATCTTGGATTTGAGTTTGTTAGACTAGGCTCTTATGATAACAAACCTACCTACGATTATTTATATCTATAAAATAATAATAGGCATGTAAAATTTCCAGATTATAGATGAATTAATATCTTTTATACAATTTCACTTTTTATATATTCATCACTTTCTAACAAACCTCTCCTTACAAACTTTAAGAAGAAAATTCTTGCATTAGTCTTTAAATTCAAATAAAAAATACCCTATTCTTATTGCGAATGCGACTTCTCTACGCCGAAAATCCTCCATTCAAGCGGAGACAAAGTTCAGAAATTTTGGATTCTTATGAGAATCTCCCGAAATCCGTTCCTTAGGAAGGCTGAAATAAATCTTAAGTGTAGTTAGGGGAAGCTAAGATGAATACGACTTTCCCTTTAACAGAGTTAAGTTGTTAAAATTATTTATTTAACGGAAAATGACGGAAACTTAACTCGCACAACGGGAAAGTAAACTTTCGTATCAGAGAAATGGTTTAATATTATTAATAATGATGGATTGGCGGATTGAGGACCAACAAATGAAATTTGAAGTTCAAATGATGTATGTAAATTATCTCTGTCAATGAGGAGAAAACAGAAAATACTAAAAACTTAGAGGAAAAGGGTTTAAATAAAATATTTGCATTTTACAATCATTTTACCTTATATTTCTAAAATTTCAATATTCTGCAATAAAGTGAAATTTAATTAAATTAATTACAAAGATTTTAAAAAGTTCTGGAGAATTACTAATGAAGGAGCGGTATTTAGACTCGTGATAAACGTTTTGATTATAATTTAAGAGAATATACAACAAGACCCTGCCTCACAATGTTCAAAAAGTAAAAACAATACAATATATACTTTTATAGCAATATCAAAAACTACGAAGCGAGGAAAAAAAGAAACACAAATCTTATTTTATTTATTTTAGTAAATAATGGATTAAAGCAGCATTCTGTTGGAAAACCAATCAGAGCATCTTCTTCTATACATAAATGCTTCGTTCTATCTCATTAATATCAATTTCTTGCCATAATTGTCTTGTTTTGGTTTTTAATTTAGATTCCATGATTTTTTTCATACTGTTCACCAGAACTTCTCTTTCAGCAACGCCCAAATCGAATAATCCATCGGGCTGTAGTCTGAGTTTGCAGAGGTCATTTTTACTACTTAGTAATAAATCTGTTAGCGAAAACAAAAATCATTGTCCTTAAAAGTGCTATGTAATTTGCTAAAATAACTTTTGCTTTTTGGCTTTAAATAAAATGAACGTCAGTTTTACCGTTTCAAGAAACCCCAACAGATACCGTCACGTTTTTGAAAATCCTGAAGTCTCATGATACACCTATTTACTGGTATATCACATTTTTTACGGCACCAGAGACAACGGCATTTTGCAGGATTCTTGGAATTTAAATTGTAAAAGCCCTCTTATCCGTGAATACTATTTTCTTAACATCTTTAACGGAAACATATCCAAGAAAATATACACTTTGCTTTCCGTTCCTTTTTTCTTTAACATTATTTTTTTGGGGGGGAATTGGGAATTTTTTTTCAATGCTGTTAGATTCCCTAATTTTAGTGCCCATCTAACATGATTCCTACCAATATTTAGATATTTTACAATTGTCCGTTGCGCCAAATTAACTTCTGGTTCGTCTTCTTGAAAGCAGATTTTATCAATTTTATAATTCTCATTTTAGTGAACTATAGGTGTTTTAGGCCTACCACTTCCGGATTTCCTGTATCGAGAAACTTAATGAGAAATTTTCAAGTTTGCGTCTTTTCCAACCTCTACCAAGGAACTAGCGTAATAATCTTCTGCTCTTACATACTGTCAATGTAGCAACGTCATTTATCCTATTGAGGAATCGAAAAATAAAGAGATATGTAGGCGCACGCTTTAAAACGCAGAATAAGGAAGGCAAGACTAGGCTAGTGAACAAAGATGGAAAACTCAGAACATTGCCTAGTATCGCATCATAACAAATGTAAACCCCGAGTTTTTATCCATAACACTATATTTTAAGAGCGGGATATATTGGAGGGTTTTAATAATAATATATATATTTTCTCTTAGTTTGGTTATATACGAGAGGCAGTGAATAGGTTCGGCCATTAGGATATAAGGAAACGAGATATGAGGAAAAGTCTTTTAATATTTTTCAATATAACTACCCTCGACTTTAATGCACTTGCACCTCTTGTTTCTGAGGCTTCGAATTCCCGACAACCAGAAATTTCCCGACTACTGTTCAAGCCACTCCTGGACAGTGAGCTGGACATCTTCATCGTCTCCAAAGTGGGGTCCACGCAGTGCAGCCATGAGCTAGCGGAATAAAAAGTAGTCGCACTTGTTGAATTCAATCATGGGGGGTGAGGTTTTTAGGGACTCAACGGGCAGAAGCCTTGATTATGGCCAAATTGTCATGGATAATTTTGATAACACTTCGCTGTGATATTGCAAGTTATCGCTCGATTTCTTCTACATCCACCCACAACCATGGCGGAACTCCCTATTCCAGCAAGCAATGGTTGCATAGGAAGGGGGGTTTCGGTGTGCACTGCAACCATGCGTTCATGGATCTATTTTGCATTCTTGCATTCCTTGGTCAAAAATCTGATCACTGCGCGGTGCTCAACCTTCTCCATTGTTTAAAAATTTGTGACTGACGATCTGCGATAAGCTACTGCTTCTTAAATAGACGAGGCAGGAGCGTGCGGTTGCAGGTCCTGACTTGTCATAACTTGTCCTAACACCCCCACAAAAACAGCCATCCTCCTTCCTCTGTTTTCCCCTACCGATTTGCAAATCTTATTGACCCCCCCTCGTATATATATATATATATATATATATATATATATATATATATATATATATATATAAAACTAACCTAAGATGATCAAATTGTTGAACCTCTGACTTGTTTGTCATTATCCTTCGATTTAAACTCAACTCTAATATATTTATATGCACTTATAACCACAAACCAACAACGAAAGAAATTAAATATTGAGTTCAAAATAGCGGGTGTTCTTAATATTTCTCCCCCTAAACTTTAGCCACCTTTAAAATATGCGTAGTCAAGTGTACAAAACCTGAAATGTGCATGTTGATTTGCTGAAATTTGTTTATCGATGCTACTACCTAATTTATAACTCTAAATAAAACTCTAATTTTGGGGCTTCCCATTTTGATGCAAACAGGAATTTATATACTCCCTATGGAATATCTATACTGAAACCTAAAAAACCCATATGTTTTAAGTCTTTTAACAGGTGGTGCCAACCCACCTATATAAACAATTACCCGTACCGCACTCAATAATGAATTTCCTGTGTGACATCACTCATCTTCTCTTTCTATCATAAACACACTAAAAATAGAAAAATATAATATCTTGGTATTTTCTCTGTATGTAAACAAACGACATTCAGAAACCAAGGTAAGTCACATAAGAAGATTCTTAAATATGATTACCACAATGTTCTAAGGCAATACATGCCCCACCTAAAACATGAACCAGAGCCTCAATAAAAAAAACACTCCTTAATAAAGTACAATATATTATATATGTATTTTCACTGAATTTAAATAGTCTTCACATCACTACTTCCTTATCAACCACAACAAAAAAAACACTAGCATCTATAATCAAATAGAAGGTCCGCACTTATACATCATCCAATTAAATCCAATTCTAAATTCAGCTCATCTAAATAAAGCAAAGGGAGAACCAACCGTCTAGGTAAAGAGGACAGAAACAGCTTAATTAGATCATTGTAATTTATTGACGTCTTTCTCTGCGCGAGTTTCCTTGGGGTGTCCATCAGCATTAATCTACACTCGAGAAAAAAGATTTATTCTATCTAGACCTATACCTGGCGACGAACAAAAGCTGCAATAAGAAGTTTACCTGATAAACCAAGCAGACATCCATTGCTCAATCTCTGGCCACTCTAAATATAAAAGCCTGAATTCCCAATATAAAATGAATAAATATTGAACCCACAAACAGAGATGCAATATATCTTAAGTAAGAAATTTTGAGTTTAGACATCAGTAACAGGGGAATTTCTAGCAAGTTCTGCTTGGCCATAATAAACAGTCAAGGTGGCATAGAGCACTAAATTATATCTTTCTTGAAGAAATATTCTGGATATTAAGATAAATTAGGAAATATCTTCTGTGTTCATAACTCACCATATTGACGAAATTCGGCCATGAATCATTGAAAGTATTACAGTTGATAGATACGTTATTGATAATTTAATAGCAAAAGGTACGTAGTACAATATCAAGGGGTCCCTTGCTGAACTTAGAAATGGATAATTAAGAAATAAAAAGAGCTATAGATAAATACACATCTCCATTTCCACAGATATCATGTTAATTAATAGAGGCCAATATTTTCAAACCAGAAATTCTCTCTGTTGGCAAGCATTTGAAATGACCTGCCTCATCTTTAAATGTCAAAGGTCTCTCCATCTGAAAGAAAATTATATTAGGCATTTGTCCTATCGACTATGGAACTGAATCATTGAACATGACAAAAATAATTTAATTTTCTATAAAAAATAAAAAAAAAACAACGGGACTAAATTCTTCATTAAATTTGGGAGAAGATTCGTATAGATAAAAATTTACGAATATAATCCTTTTTTATTAGCATTTGAAGATTGAAGAAGATACTATAATTACCACTCAGCCCTTTGTTATTACCATATAATTCAGAAGTCAGAATTTTTACACTTCATGAAATTAATGCAGTTTTGAAGTTTTCTATCGTCCTTGATTTACACAAACAGTGATAGGGCAAGATCAATTAAATTCTTCAGTAAACCGGGTAAAGGGACCGATTAATTAAACGGCAAAAGAGGAAACACCAAATGTGACATGTTTTTGCTGGGTTTACTTTTGTCGTTTATTTGGACAAATTAGTTTTACTCTTAATCAGGTTTCATCCACGTGCGAAAGAAACTGGACAAAGCTAGCGAACTAGAAATTTAGATAAAGAAACGATGAAAGAATTAAATTAACCAAAATAGAGGTAAACAAGGTCTCCTGAAAAAAAGACGCCGTGTCTCACTTATTGTGATTTATGACCTTACGATCTGCAAAAGTTTCATTATTCCAGGACTAACCTTAGGAAGACCTTTGTAATTCTATCATTCGAAAGAGAATGCAAAACAACATAAGGGTTTAAAATTTCGTTAGAATCGGCCTAATAATTACAATGTTATTACAAAAACAAAAAAAGAAAAACGGGGACCGATCGACCGACATAGTGAGATGTAGAGCCGCTTGAGACTAAAAATCCAATACAAATCTATACCCATTGAAATCCAGGATCAAGGATTGCCCCCATCGATGCTTCTTGCATCAGATTTGTAAGACAACACAAATAATCAAAAGTATCATTTAATTGACGTCGATCATCTTGCCATCATTGATTAAGGTTCATTCTGAGAAGGAGAGAAAATATTCTATTCAAATCATATTTAATGTTTTATGATAGGCTTAAACTGAATTGATTGAATACTAGGAAATGAATAAAGGCGAAGATGTAAGTGATAAAAATAATTTCAATAACAAATAAAGTAGAGGATTTATAACGCTCTATGTATTAAAATAATTTGAATTGGATTACAGCAAATATTTCTTTGCTTAAATGTCCCCAAGATCATTAAAAGGTAAAACCTCAGAATCCTTTAAAGTGTCTTGGGTGTAGTTTTTACCTTAATTTCGACCTTTTGCCCTCCGGTGAAATCTAAACTTTATGATTTATGCCTTTTTATTTCTTTCTTTTTCTCTGAATTGCTTTCAACCTTCACTCAGTAATTGTTGCTTTTCACTCTTATTTGCCCTAAATATTTGGTATCTTCAGCATAATGACGTTCAGGTATAGAAATGAGGTCCATCGGAAAATATATCTTAGAAATCGTAACTCAAATTTGCTGAAATTTCTGACTTAATTACTACTTTCAGAATTGGATTATTTGTATTCTTTCTTTACTTTAATTTGACCTGACGGTACTTAGATGAAGAAGAACCATGTATTTTTAAATCTTTATAAGAGTTTAGTTCCACTCAGACTAACGTAAAAAGTTTATTTGATTCTTCGATCCATAACTACAATTTTTTACCCAAGGAGAAGAAGCACAAAATGGACCGACTGCGCACACAAGGCTTTGTTAATCATGCTGCAGCGCTTCCTACGTCTCGTCATAAAGCGTATAAATAGAAGTTTTTATCGCCCCAAGGCAAATTAGGAAAATCAGATTTTCTTAGGTATTTTTGTTTGAATCAAAGTGCCCTAATGCTGAGGGTGGAGAAACTGACTGAATTTAATTCAGGTTTTCGTGATGTCTAACAAAAAAATCCAAGGTTTGGCATATTTTAGTATTTTTTTATTTTCCTCATATATATTATTTTCGTTTTAATAAGTTACGAGAGCTTTTATTCTAATCTTTCAAAGGTTATACTAGTGGGGGTTGACATTAGTAAAGAGTATATTTGTTAAAGAGTTGATTTTTACGACTATGGCAATAATAGATCGCACTAGAAAATAGATTTTGCGACGGCATTAATTGATAATGGGAATAACGATCAAACTACCCGTTTGATATCAGGATCTTTTAATACCAAGACATCAATAAAAAAAGGATAAAATAGATGATCCCTGATGTTTAGTTTGGTGATTAGACCTAGTGTGATCAGAGTATGGGCAAAAAGTACGCAAATATAACGCTATTTTAAACACCACCACCTTCGCTGAAATATTAAGCTAGTTTTGTGGATGTTCAAATAAAATTAAAAGTTATTTATTTTCACACCTAGTTCTGCGATCTTAACTGAACTAATTAGTGACTAATTTAATTGTGAATAGTAATTGATTAATTTAATGAATCCTTTGCGCCTTTAACTATTGCGATATGTCTTAGATACAATTCGATTTTCTCTTTCAAAGTGACGATCAAACTTCATTTACTTCTTTGGATTTTCCCTGAAATAAATGATGGGAATAGTAATTATTAATCTGCATCGAGAAAATTGACATTGAGGGTAACGCCCCTCTCCCCGATCCATTCTGAACAGAGACCCTGTCTCAAAGGAAGCAAACAAACCCTTCAGTTGAGGGTGACCTTCCTTTAATTCACTTCAAAATAGAGCCCCATCGTCAAGTCATCCTTGTGAGCATCCAGCTCCAAAGACATCTAGGAAGGAGAACCTGTGATCGCTGCAGAAGGAAATGCAGGTTGTGGAGTGTTTCCTCACTCTTTGGGTAGTTAGGAATGCCAGTACTATACTGTGGCTTTATTTCTCCCACACATTTTTGCATCCTATATCGTTCGGCCATAGAGAGCCTTTTTTCATTCTAATAAAAAAAAAATTCCTGAGCTTGAAAACGCTACTCTCTCTTTTTTCGGTGTCTTATTTCGACGTTTCTCCTCAGGATCGCGTCTCGATTCCCCTCTGATTCGCCTCGACCAGCTCTCAGCATCTCATCTCTTCCCCTCATTCGATTTCACAGAATATTTTGCATACTTTTAGCTTCATGTCAACTCCATTTATAATTTTCCATTTTAGTTGAGAAATCAAATCTTTTTTTCTTTCAAGTGGGATCAATACCCCACTTTTGAGGGACTTGAATTCTTTTAAAGTTTTGTCTTTAGGGTTTAAAAGGTCTTCATTGTATTTTAGATTAACGCAGGTACGTATGAACGTCAGTCTTCTTTCTTTTTTACTCTTTTTCGTCTTTCTATACATCTACCTACCTCCCCCCTATTCCTCCGATCATCCTTAATCCAATTTGAATTATCCCTTTACTGGTTAACTCACTTGCTTCGCTTTTATGATATAATTTGTTCTCATTTCCTTCCCCATTGTCAAATTTGATGTCGCCCAATCTCTGTAGTTTCTTCTTCGACCCTTCTAACTTAATTTTCCCTTAAATTTAGAGTTAACAATTAGTTATGACTTATTAGAGCTTTAGATTCTCATTCTACCTGACATTCTGCCCAAGGTTCTTGACCCTATCTTAATTTCACATCGTCACATAATCTTGACAATATTAATTTGGGTGGAAATGCGTAACCATAGAGGCTGATCTCTCTCTCTCTCTATTGCCTCATAGAGAGAAAATTAAATGAAGAGGAATTCGCTGCAACAAAGATTGGTGAAATCGAGCATGTAATTATGAACATGAAGGTATGATTTATTATGTGAGAAAAATAAGGATGATCGCTGCTCTATACATGCAGTTAGTAAGGCTTCCAAGGACAAATTTTTCAAAGAGGGAAAAGTGGTAGGGTTGCTGTTGGCTATGTGCTTGTTAACTTGGAGGGAATTACCTCCCTTTAAATAGCAAAGTCAGCGCGTCTGCCAATAGGTGGCCAATTCCCTACGTGCGCTGAAAATTCATGTGCGTTTTCACTTGCATTAGAATATCGTCTCGATGATATGGAGAGGACGATCTCTTAAGAGGGAGTCTCAAACCTATGCCAAAGATAAATGGCCGAATGAGAAACCTTGATAATCTTCTCGTCTTTTTTTAATCATTGATGTTATTGAAGCATATTTAAGTCCAAGAAAGAATTCCATTTTCTTCTACTAACAGAGACCATTATGGGGATAAGCGTTCTTAATATTGACTCGTACGATGTTTTTCTCTCAGAGTTCTTTGACCCTTAGTTTACAAAGTTGACCACCAGTTGGCTGTACATAGAACACCTGCAGTTTCAAATAATTGACTCCCGATGCCTCCCAAGAAATCACGATAAATGTTAAGATATTATGAGTGGCGTTTCTGAGAGACGTAGTCAGTGTTGACCAGAGGCTTCCTCTTTCACATATTTGTATCTCTCTCTACTTCCTTACACACAAACACAGAGACAAATACGTATTATTGTTTTTTAGTTCTTCCTATCATTGCTCCTTCCTAAATCAATGGAGTGAAAAAAATTAATTCTTTCTCTTCTATTATTAACTTATTTTGCTTATCTCTTTATTTTATCTAATTTTTCCACGTTATCCTTTACTAAAAGTTTATTTAGATAATTCAGTCAAGTACGCGAAAAGATTAACCAAAATTTGCAAGTGTCAAAGCCACATAAACATTGATGTTGGCAACTAAACTCGACTCATTTAGGCAAAGTTCATCTTCCAAATCAAGTCTGAAACCTCCTATTATTCAAGCCTCGAAACCGGGACATTCCTTTCGTGTCATGAGTTATATACTCACTGACGGAGAGTTGAGGGCTCAAGTCATTAGGTCAATGTCAGAAACAACTAATAACCACTATTGTAAGCTTCTATTGTTAGGTCCATGACACTATAAATTCCAATAACGAGATCCGATATGATATAGATCTACTCGTACTTTATATCAACATTTGCAGGAAACTATTGTCTGAAATGAATCTATTCTTTCCTTACTGGAGCGAAAAAACTAATCCAAATGAAAGATTAAATCGAATTTCCTCGATGGCGTCAATCTCTTTTGAATTTTTTTTCTTAGTTTTAAAAGGCAACATACAATAAAATGTACCAACGGTCATAGATATTTCGAAAAGGTTAGTCATGAAATTTATTACTCAATATATTATTCTTTTTAATGGAATTCTTCGGTCCCTTGCATAATGCTGATACTCTTCTATAAATGAGTGGAATTCGTTTCGCAAACTTTTATTCTTCATTTCATTTAATAAAGATGAAGAGGCGAAGTCTCCCTTAATCGGTGGTTTATAGAAGAGTGATTCAAACGGATTAATTTAATTTATTCCGAAAAATGAAAAGTATTTCGTTAATTTATTGGCATTGAAAATAACCCCAAAACAGAGGACATAAATAGACTTGTTTATACTAGTTTCATTTTTTTATCGTTGGATGCACTGACCTTAAATTTAGGCTCCTGTGGTTAGGAAAGAATAAAATATAAAAATAAAATAGGTCAAGTAAAAGAAAGAAGAAAAGTAAATAATGGACACAAAGTTTAGACAAATGGGCAAAAGTAGTGATAAAAAATTGGACAAACCCCCCCGCTTCCCCTTTCCTAATTGCTAGACCATTTAGTGCCCTGAAGTGAGTACAATTACTAAAAATTGCCAATTTTATTTCCATCCATGGCCTTGTTTTTTATTACAATTCATCCCTAGTTAAAATATAAAAGGGGTTGAAGACCGGATGAAGACGGCCTAAAAACGGGTGTGTGTGACGTTTGGCCCACTCGCCTTTACGCGCTTTCGTCTGACTCGCAACATCGTCTGTTTATCCCCATAAGAACTACGTCTGAAAATCTCATTTACATTTGCCCCTCGGAATGGAACTGTGTTCTTCAGGAAGAAGAAGGTATCAAGTTTTATACACACATTAATGCTAATTAAGGATTGCACTTGTGTCTCGCCACTCCTTTGGACCGTCAATCAGAGGACTACGACCAACCATGAAGTGTAAGGAAACATAAAAGAATTTAGCAGGCGGGTGCTTATCACTAAAAACCCCTCAAAAAGCCCTAAGATACAAATTAGGAGGGAAAATAAGGGAATCATCAATGCAGCCTTTAGGTTCTGAGTAAATACCTACCCGCATTATTTAAGACGTTCAATGGCATTTGCATTTACATCTCTGACCGTTCCCTCGCCTTTTGTTTTTGTTCAATTTGCGCTAATACTTATCGGCATACTTTGTTAATTTTTTCCTAATCTGTTAAGGCGAATTTCATGTTCACTCTCGATGCAAAACTAATAATTGACCCATGAATTTCCCTCAAGTTGTCAATGCGTGTAAATTCTGAGTAAATTTAAAAAGCAAACCATTTTACCAAAGACGAAATTAAAATGTTACCGTCTGAATTTAGCGTGGAATTTTAAAGTCACGATATGTTGCCTATCTTTTGTCCACGATCCTTCCCCAAAATATCCCTTTTCTGGTGTCACTGCAGGTCAGGACGACCTGAATGAATCATTTGTTACAACTCTAATCATTATCCTCAGCAAATTCAGGGCGGAGGAGATTCACCAAAGATGTGGGTTAGAAAGATGATAACAGAAGATCTATTAGGCAAGATAGATTGAAAAAGGGGTGGAAAAAGAGAGATAGCCGTGAAACGCTTCTATTGTGACCCAGTACCACATACGCTTCTGTTGGAAAGTTTTAATTGAGATCGAAGTTGATACTCTCATATCCCGTATACATATAGGAAACTTCGCTTGTATCGATCTGCCATAGACGTATATAGCCAAGATTGAAATTATTCTCAATTTTAAGGTATGGTGAACATAGTTATTTTGCTTTTTACGGAGTTATTGTACCATGTAATTTTGCAGTAAAATAATTACGAGTAATAAAGAAAATAAGGCTTAAACTACTTTAATAGTTTCAAGATGAATTTATGCCAAGACGTCGGACAAAGAGGAAGTCTTGACAAGCAGAACCGAAGAATAGTTGAAAGCAAGGAATAGTGAAGTTTGTAGACAATAAGTAAATGGCTGTGGTGGCCAGGAGTAGTTAGTTCCTAAGGTTGACGAGTGGTCCTAAGAGAAGGAAGGAAAGGAATGGTAGGCCACGTGGAGGGCATCATTACGCTGATATTTAAACATAGGTGTGCAGTTTATGTTCGAATGAATATGTAAGTTATTTATGTTTCTGTGGAGGAATTCCACGTTGGAATTTCTTTTCCAGCACGGAAGTGACATCCATGCACTGGAAAAGGTTCGAGAATTTAGTTAGGCTTAAATTGATAAGCCTCCCTCCCCCCCATCCACAAGCTGTAGCCTCGAACTGCGTCCACTTCAGACCACCTTTTCGCGGGTTAGAATGGCCTCAGCGTGAAGATTTGAGGCCATTCGAGAGTAGCGCTGTTTCCCCCACCCCTGCGGGGGGAGTCTCGGATATATAGGGCTCGTCTTCCAGGTGGGAGACACAAAGTTGAGGAGTCTCGCCCGGACCCCAAGAAGTTTTCCCTAGTTCTAAGTCAGGTGCTAACAACAAAGCAAAGTGACGGCTGAACTTTTCCTGTGTTGGAATTAACCGAGCCAGTGAGGTAATTCCATTTGACGATCGCCAGCGAGCGATTTTCTGACTCTACTCATTAACTCCTGTCGAAGCCTTCTTCATTACCTCCTCGTTTTCGGGTGGCAGAAATACTCTCTCCTAGACCGGACGTTATCGCTCCCCCCTTTGGAGAACCTTTATCACGTTAACTTCCCGCTCAGAAGCTCCGAGCGCCCTCACCCTCACGTTTATTGCCTGCAGAAGACATCCGTGAAACCTTACCCCTACGTCTCACCCGGAATCCTCCGTAGACCAACCCCTCTTCCCCTTTAGCAACCCATTTGAGTTAATTCTCCCCATTGAAATAATCTCATTCTGTAATGCATTATTTTCTTACTACAGATTCTGATGCATAACTCTGCAATTCTTCCCTCGTTTACCAATTTAATTTTGGCCATTAATTCTCTTATCTTATGTGAATAAAATTATATTTTTGCTCATCCCTCTTTAAATAACTTTGAGCTTTGCCATTGCTCAAATTTTACCTGACCTCGTTGCACTCGTATCTCGTTGTTCAGTGCGTCAAAACTCGTGGCGTTCCGTCCCTTGTCGGTTCGCCGTTAAGTTATTGGTCCCTTCCCCATAAATATAATATAGTATTGATATAATGTAATGTCATACCACGACAGTTTCCAACTGAAATCTTACAAATATTTTCCATTACTCTGACCATAATCATAAAAAATAGCGACGGATTTAATTGCTGAAAGAAAGTGAATAACTTCTTCTTATGACTTTAATGCGAGTGACATTTATCAGATAAAATCATTATGCCATCTTAACTTAAGAAAGGAAATTCATCAGTTTCATCATATTATCCAAAAAATAAAAGGGAGAAATAGTAATAATAATGTAAAGAATTAGTTTTAATTCATTTTTATTTAAAATTTATTCAATGTTCTTGTCTTCGGACATTGATTACAAAGTTTGCCTATTGGATACCGCATTATGTTGTTCATGCGGGACCTGACACGTACATGTGAGAGTAATTTAGACTCATTGAAATGTGCTACTTAAAAAATTCTTTCTTAACAAGAGGATCCTATGTTATAGGTTGTTTAATTTCATTTGTCTTAACATATTATACTTATTTTAATTTACATTCGGTCATGTCTCTTTCTTAAGGGGAATTAACGCATCTAAAATATTAATTATACTGGTACCCCCTTTAACTTATATCTACAAGTTTACAATGATTGATAATACTGCAAAAGATACCTCCTAGTACCAGGCCCGGTACCGTTGCCAGTGTATATTTATAATATTGATCACACATGCAGCAACTCCATGACAGAAAGTTAAGACTTGGTGACTCATCCATTTATTGCCAGGCACTGGAAGGAAAACTCTTTTAAAAGTTTTAAATTACCCCCTTTCTCAATAATCCGTTTAATATTTCAACAAAGAATCGCAATGCACTACCGTCAGATTTTTCCATCCTTTTTACCAATGGCTTCACTGAGCGGCTCGAAAAATATGTGGTTGTATGTGAAGAATTCAAATTTGCTATTATTTGTGTGATTGCGCAAAATTTGGCGTGGTAAATATACGTTTGAAAATAACAACTCATAAATTGCTCTAGGAAAACAATAGTTATTAATTTGAGCTTCTCAAAATGGCAGGTAATGCTATGGAAATTTACATTGTCTGAGTAAAAAATCCTAATAATCATTAAACATGTCATTGTAATCATACAATCTTCGAAAGAGCTGACATCAGTGAAAATATTAATTAAACAAGTTTCATAAAGTTTTGCTTTGCTTTCTTCTTGGACATTAGTTGCCGACTTGCTCCTTTAGCCTCGATATGAGCCTTATGTTTCTCATGAGTATATAACTTAGCTGCTACTACTGTGACTTGTTTTACACACCTCTCTATTGAGTGAAGATCACAAGCCACTGTGGGACTTGCATAGGCTTGTCATAAAACTTCTTTACTCCCATTATTGTGAGTTTATATATCAAAGGAAGTTACAATGCCCCATCAGATCAGTCTGTCCTTTTCAACAGGGAAAAAGGATTGAGATTAATATAAGCTTTCTTCATGAGATGTAGAAAAAGATCTTCACCGAATGCAAACTTGTCTTGAATAGAAATTCTCCAAATAGAGGACATGCAAGGCCACTCCAATTTGAGGAAGAATAAAAGCGTCTTTTTGACAAATAGATCAGTTTACAAGTCATTTTCATCCATCCTTCAAGCAACAAGAAGAATATGCTGCCTTTGTGACGCCTTGATAATCTCTTGTGGGTATCAATAGTAACTGAACCTCGTGCCACTCTCTTTGGAATATATTCACAGCCCAGCCGGTTTGCACTCGGGTTTCCCCCTGAATTTACCGAACTACTCCATTTAATTCACTCTGAGTAAATAATGGCAATTTAAATCTCAGCACCAATTATCACTGAAAATAATATTTATATATTTTAACCTTAACTAAAACAATTAGCATATTAAATTCATATAGTTAAATTAATTATTTTGTGAAATAATGCAAAAGTCCATGTCAGAGAGAAAATGTTACCCCCCCTTAGAACCCAACGTCTATCCGTGGCGACAGAGAAAGATGCAGCTGCACACTTAGACAGCCCCAAGGGGGCAGCGAGAATTTCACGTGGTCAGATGAACATGGCGCTTTTTATCAAGAATGGTCGGGTCAGTCTAACCCAAAGAGTCCCCTCAAACAATGTGGCGAGTCCCTGTGATTCATATTGGGTTTCCATTTATCTCTCCCGTAAAGTCGCCTGATCAGCTAGAGACCTACGGCGTGGAAAACTTTTGGGCAAGCCTGTGATGGGCTTGCCGAGAAAATCCCCTCTGTACTGGCGCATCAAGTCTACTGAGATCCCCGTCCTTCCTTTAGGGGCCTCCGGCGGCCCGCTTCAGCCGAGGCAGTATAAATCCTTCGGGAAAAACTATGAGAAATAAGTACCTTACAGCCCCGTCTTGGTTAGCAGCCACGTACAGTCTCGTTTGCCGTGCCCCACCTCAAACCGCTTCCAGCTACGAATGCGCCACGTCACCTCTCCACCCGGCCTCGCTCGTACCTAAGGCAAGAGTTCCCGCCCGACAGACGATAGACACGGATATCATCGATCACTCGAGTATCGACTTCGTTCTCGTCTGGAGTACTCTCTCGTTCATTTCTCAGGAGGTTAAAAAGAAGGCATTTTTCAAGTGGAACTTTTCAGCGCCTTGCTTAGGCGCTGTATACAAAGCCTCCAGTCAATAAGGCTTTACGTGAGTCTCCCCGTTACTTGCGCTCTCCCCATTTCACTGTGAGCAATCACCGTACTTCCTCTCTCGCGCCCCTCGTCCCCATCCAATTATTTGTATCCATTCCCATGTTTGGTACTCCGTGTTATACCTTACAATATTTATTGTCATTAGGTTACTTTTGATGATAATATTTTCTTTGTATATTTTAAAGTTATTTTTCTACACTTTGTTTAAGCCCAGAAACGCTAATAATTTATTATTTAGGCCAAGCGCAATCGATTGGGATTATTTAACACTAGCACTGGGATCTATATCCCGATTTCTAGCGTGCTGCCTTCAGGCGTCACTGCTAGCATCGACGCTCGATTCTACGACAGTCTAATCTCTCTGCTTGCCACATTACAAAGAAATTGGAATATATTAAATCTTTTGATGACTTTATCCGTTATTTAATTTAGCTATTTATAAAAGTTTCTGCTAGAACACTTCTCCTTTAAACTTAATTAAACAATGTCGCACGTTAAAAGGATAAAAGCTCTTTAGATTTTCCATAATAGGCATGTAAATAAAGTGATTATATTATAATATAGACCACGTAAGTCTAACTATCTGTCATACTGTTGAAATATATTATCAAGACTTAAATTGTATCATAGATTTGTGAGTATAATTTCCGTTCTACATGATCATTAACACAAATATTTTCTTTTCGGGCTTATTAAAAAATGTTTCTTTTCTAAGTCTTCCCCCAAATTGAGTCAGATTTTGGTTATTCTTATTCGCAATTGAGGTATACAAGTATTTGACACATACTCATTAATATTTTTAAATGCCCTAACTATACATACAGGGAATAAAGTGAAAATTATTTATATTACTGGTCAGATGCGTTGCATTGATGAACTAGAAAATAAAATAGTTTCATCGTATGGAAAAAAGCTAATAAAAGTGAGTGAGACGAAGAAAAAGAAAACTGTGATTCCTAGTGCTTTTGCCACTATTTATCAAGGACGTGATAAATCTCACCTTTAACCACCATAGTGAATCTTGAGTACACATGGTCTTACCCAACCACTACTTGGAACCACAACCAACATCTTGTAGCAAAAATCAAGACAATTCTGACCAGAACGTAATTCGTCCACTCTAAAACGCAGAGAGATTTTGTCTCCTTCATTTTCCTCCCCCATCACGTAATCAACTGAAATGTCCCTTCGTTCAGCACATCCACTCCCCCTTTTATTTATTCTTCTATCTTAAATATTGCATTAAATCACCGACTTCTCACATTAAGGATTTCTTGCATTATTAATTATTATCGCTTTTGACACTTAGAGGTAATTAATTTTTTCTTCTTATAATAATTTTAAAGAATTAGTGATGAAATAATTTACTGATTTTCATACCAATAATGTCATTTCTCTTGCTTATTTTTGGATTATCAGCTTTTATATTCTATCCAATAACGAATGTTACCTGAAGAAAATGGATAAGGAATGTTATGTTTTTTTCATTGACACCGCTATGATAGAAAGTCGATTCTCCTGTTCGCTCGCGACAATGGATAGAGGATAATACCTTATTCCTTCATTGAGGATAAAAACTAATCCAAATGTAGAAGACTATAACTAAAAGTAGTACTGACAAATATAATACTGGCTTTATGCTAATATAGAAATAATTAAATAATAAAAAATAAATTTACCCCCAAAAACAATAAATAAAGAGATTAATTAGCTGGACCCTCAGGCACGTTGCAACACTGTGAAAATCTATTACTTCTGCCACATTCCTACATCCTATTTCTCTAAATCTATCACATATACTAATTTCACCTTTGTTAAAGATATGGATATGTAGCTAACTTAACAAAGTTTCATTATATGTTACTTTTAGTCTCCTTCACGAAGGCATCGATTCTAAATTTAGCTGCTGACAGAATGTAAAGATTTCTGATACCTGCATCAAAGGGGACTGGGAGTAGTTCTCGCCATAAATTTGTTCTTTATAAAGTTTGGGCTCAATTTCCCTACGTTTATTATGTCTTTAGTCTCCACTCATATAATGTAATTATTTTATTGTGGTCCAAATCAAAGGATCACTGTTTTCAATAAAATTTAAATGTAACCTTTCCGTAATGACAAAGACTTCGTATCTAATCGGAAAGTTAAACATATTCCTACAGCGAGACACTTACCTAGCTAAAATAGGAACTCGATTATCTAGATGGTGGAATTAAAGTAGAGGACTTTGGTATATATTCAAACTTTAAACAGGATAAGGAGGTTTGTTTTTTCTGAGCCATGTATGTGGAATTTAATTCTAAACTTTCCCAAGGTTGTAATTCCATTTGAGCGTGGATATATTCCTTAACACCAATTAACTTGACGTTTACTTTTCATGTTATGGGATTCAAATCTATTCAAACCTTCATTGGAATATTCTAATTAATCATTTAAAATTTAATCCCATGCTTCTAAATCTTGTTGAAAGTAAAATATCCCTAAATTAGTTCCCCACCCCATTTCATCATTCCTATTTTACCTTTTTAATTCAGGCAAGCCTGGATATTTTATAAGTTTTGAATCTAGTATTTCATACTGCGGGATTTTATTGAGACTCATTAGCTAAACTTACTTTAACACTGATTTTACCTTGACCTTATTTTACCGTATTCTTTACTAGTATTTTCTACCCAAGGTTTTAGCTCTCAAAGTGGAATCTACATTGTACCTTTGGTTTCGACTTTTTGTTATTACAAGGTTGTTGTAAGTAAGGTGAAAGGAAAGATATTCCTTTAAACCTTATTGAAGCTAAAATTTTCTCTATTTTTGAGATCCAACTAGAAAGTGAAAATGCAATCAGGTAATTTAGATTTTATTTAATTTACTTTTGAGTAATTTTTTCCGTGCGAAGCATCGAGTCGGTTCTGGCTTTATGCTTTGGTTAAAAAAACACTTTACCTCTAATTTAGGGCTGAAGACGTGGTTTTCTTTCCTTTATGAAGATAATCCTAACATCCTGATTAACTGGATAAAATCTCAGAGAAGCCCTGTCCACTTTCATTATCTTTTGCTACCCCTATGCCGATGGGTATCTATATCAACATATCTCTGACGCAGAACAGGTTATTCTGCATCCGTTCAGCGAACCATTACTAAATTGCTTACCCATAAAGTACAAGGTGCGGCAGAACCGATTGAGGAGTTTTGGGGAGTCAATGCTCGGGGGGAGGAGTGGAGAGGGAGTTGCGCGTGGCTTTGCTCGGCTCCGTAGACATCATCATTTCAGTAGCAAACATGGTGTGGACGGGAGCAAACTTATCTGAATACATCCATCACTAGTCAATCATAAACTAAATGTGCTTCTGTTGGTAATTCATGACAACACATCACGCATGTAATGCGAGATAAACTGAATAACCGGTTTGAAGCAACTGCCTCATCTGTCTCTACTTGCATTACTTATCTGCTAGGAATTATCTTTGTCGTAGAATGAACTCTCGACGATATACCATATATAACTATTCGTTGAGAGAACTATTCAATTATATTTAGAGTGCGTGGTTATCTGGTTGATTGATATTATTTATCTTCAATATGCTTAAGAAGTGAAACTGAGCTCAAGGATAATAATATGGCTATCATTAATAAAATAGAGTTTTATTAATAAAACTATCGACAACACACAAAACAGAAAATGTTGACATAAACAGAGAATGGAAAGGGTCGTGGGAATATCTGGCTAATCCGAGGAAATACGATTTGGAAGAGATTTAAAAAGGTAAAACAAATAAAAATTAAAGGGATGGAATGGTTCGCTAAACCATTTAAAGCACAAGATAGGGTTGAAAAAAAGGTTAAATACTCAAAGGTAATGTTCAGCTTACGTAATTAAAAGTTGTTGTGCAGAGGAAGACGACGCGAAGGAATCTTCGGTCCGCTGGCGAGTTCCAGCACAAGGGGGGGAATTAAATGATCCTGACGTGACGTCTTGGGAATGAGAACCGTTTCTTGACGAACGGGCTTGAAGAACAATGGCTGTTCTACTTTGTTCTCTTCTTAACAACAGGAGGTGTGAGAACCGTCTCTTGTCTACAGGCTCAAAGAACAATGGCTGTTCTAACGTTGTTCTCTTTCTGAACAACAGGGGGGGGGGAGAACCGTTTCTTGTCAACGGGCTCAAAGAACAATGGCTGTTATAATGTTATTCTCTTTCTGAACATAGGGGGGGGGGAGGTAAGAACCGTCTCTTGTCAACGGGCTCAAAGAACAATGGCTGTTCTAACGTTGTTCTCTTTCTGAACAACAGCGGAGGCCTTGTTGACTTGGCATCTTGAAGGCTCGAACCTTGGCACTCAAGGGATATGGTCCTCTTCTGGACAATGATAGTGGATCCCGAGGTAGATGGCCCTGGTGCACAAGGTGAGACCGGATCGGCGTAATGTTTCGCGAAGAAAATCTGCATCTGAATCTGCTCTTATTGGTAAAGTTTCCATATAAATAGTCGAGCCATCCCCTTGGCGTAGGGGAAAATGGAGTGGGGGCTTCGAGAAAATGCCCAGCTGCGCCATGAGTACAATACCTTATCTGCCCATAAGCCTAACTTAATCTGGCGAGGTTGGCGCATGGGGCGAAACGGAGGGGGGGCTGAACCTCCTTGGTTAAATATTGGCTCATGTGGGACGATAACGCGCCCGGCTTCAAGGTGAAGATGCACGTGGTTAGCAACGTGTTTCTAAGCAAGCATGTGATAGTGGTTGAAATTAAGCGGTTTTAAACCGTTCTATCACACCCCTCCATTTCGGCAGAAGTTGTCACTTCATAAAAAAAAGAGAGAAGGGGCCTAGATAGAGCTCCGTTGTGGGGAACTAGTTTTCTTGTACCAACCGCAGCTACATGCACCTAACTAGTATTACCTCAATACATATGATTATTTTGATCTTTTGATTATAGGGGAAAATAACCTTTAATACAAACTTAATCATAAAAGGGGCATGGAGCAATGAAATAATATAAAATTAGTACATATGGGACAAAATAATTTATACGTAATTTAATGGGCACAAATATATATACATACGAGAAAAAAAAATAGACATTGAGCGTTACAAAATTAAAAAATATACATTAACTAATTCTATTATAAGAGAATCTAATTTAAGTCGTACAAGATGGTATATACATACATGGAGATCCTAATCCTACTAATACAATTAACCTACACTATTTGGTAACGCATTCCTAGTTAGTGCCATGTGCGACCTGGTTATCGGAACTTTTTATATAATTTATCTTAAATTGATACTCTTGCAAGAGTAAACTCCAGCGCATAATTCGGCCGTTGGAGTGTCGTACATACCAAATATAGGCCAACGGGCGGTGGTCAGTTCCTATCTGAAATTCTTTTCCTATTAAGAACATTTTAAACCTGTCTATACCCAGATAATTGCTAGAGCTTCCTTCTCTATAGTGGCATATATCTTTTCGCGTGGTAATAATTGGCGACTAGCATATGCAACTGGATGACTCGTTCCGTCATCCTCATATTGAAGGAGCACACCTCCAATGCCCTCGTTGCTCACGTCGGTCTTAATCCCAAAGGATTTTTCCGGGTTAAGCAACTTCAAAATTGAGCCGAAATAAGCTTACTCTTGAGCTGGTTAAAATGAGAAACAGCGACATCATTCTAACGTAGTCAATCCAGGGAATTCTTTTTTAAAATGGAGCTGAGGGGTGCTGAAATTGCAGTGAAATTTGGGACAAATCGCCGATAGTAAGAAGCTGATTCTAGGAATGATCTTAATTGCTTCTTAGTATTCGGGAGGGGCATGTCGGCGATTGCCTAATCTTGTCCTCTTGCGGACCTAACTGGCTTTGTCCTATTTTGAAACCCAAGTATTTTATGGTTTCGTGGGCAAAATGACATTTTCTAGGGTTAATGGTGAGGCCATTTTCGCGCAGTCACTCGAAGAGAGCTAATAGGGTGGTTAAATGGTGACTCCATTCACGAGTAGCGACATAGACATTATCGAAGTAAAAGGATACATTCGGAAGTCCATCTAAAAACTTTCTCATGAGACGTTTATAGTTGTTACAAGCAGTCACAAGGCCAAAAGGAAGGCGCTCAAAATACATTTAGCCTTTCTCCGTTGCAAAGGTGGTATATGCTTTCACATCGGGCCGGAGGGGAATGTGATAATACGCCTTGCACAAATCGAGCTCTGAGATGAACTTGGCGTTTTCAAAAAGGTGGAGGTTTTGGTCTACCAATAGGATTGGCTCGGCGTCGAACACAGTGACCGAATTTAACTTCCGGATCTCGATGCAAATCCGATAAGAGCCATCAGGTTTCTTGACCATGACGATTAGGGAACAATAACTATAGGTGGACGGTTCTATGATGTCTAAACTAATTAAATTAGCAACTTCGGCGTTAACAGCTTGGCGTAAATCAATCGGCATGGGCCGGGGGTTTTGAACGGACGGGTTCTAAGGTTGTTTTATTTAATATCATGCTCGAAACTAGTAGCGCATCCAGGCTTCTCGGAAATAACGTCTTTGAACTGACATAATAGTTCTTGTAGCTGACTCTTTTGATGTGATGTCAGCTGTGCGTCAATATCCAGGTCAGAGGGTTCAAAAGACTTGCCTGGTAGGGAAGGAAGAGGGTAATCGGCATCAGGTTGGATGAACACTGTTTGTATTACATTAAGGGACTCCGCGGGGTAATCCTCTTCAAGCGCCGACGTTTCGTTCAGTGCTACGAACGTATCTCCATGGGCGCGTTAGGGGTAGTTTTTTTCTTTGGGTCCACGGACAGTCTCCGTGTCCTTGTTTTGGGCCTTATCCCATAAGAGTGTTAGTACTTCACACTCCTTTTGTGCCGTCCTAAAGTCCTGGTTTAGGGTCTGCGAGAATTAAGACGGTTTCGGGGTTCTGAGAGGGACGGGCTCCTGGGCTTCTTTCTTAGCTCGGCTTCGAGGAAAAGTGGCCTGGGACTCAGGGTCGGAGCATACTTCAAGGCTCTGTCCTATAAGTACGGAACAGATATGTATTGGTGCTGAAATGACTTCAGCCCAGCCATCATAATATTGACACTGCAGGTAACATTTAACGACGGGGAATCGGTTCGCCCGTCCAAGGTAGTCATGGACCACCGCAAATCTTTCGTGGTTAGGGTCCACTGGGGGAAGGAGCTCTTCGGCACGATGAAACACGTGCACCCTGTGTCCCTGACGAGAGTCGATACTTGGCAGCCGTTCACGCTGCCCTTCTCAAATTTCAAAGTTTTCGGTGAAATTTTGTCAAAAATAAAATAAACCTGGTGGCCTGACGGAGGGAAAGAAGTTGCTGCTTGGGTATGCACCACCGGGGAAGCCGGGGTGGCATTAATCTGGTGAACTTGGTGGGCTGGTCCACTTTTAAGCCTAGAATTTTGGGGTCAATTCCAGCTTTTGTGGTTTTCTAAACCACAGGTGAAGCATATGATTGGTCGCCTTGGGAAGAGTAATGGAGGAAAAATCTTAACGGGAGGTTTGGTGTCCCATTGTTGGTTTGGAGGGAAGAAGTTTTCGGGTTTTACGGGGCCTAGAAACTTCGTCGGCATTCCTGGGAAGGGGCGCGAATCCTTCCTTCTTTCCTTGTTGGGGGGTTGGTGAGAAGTTAGATTCTCCTTTGGGTATAAATTATTGCTTCCGGCATAGACATCTGCTTCTTCAGTACACTCTTTAAAGGTCTGGCCCTGACGATCCTTGACGAACGCACGGATCTCCGTCGGGAGAGACGTCAAAAATTGATCCCGCAACACGAAGTCTGTTAAGGACTCGCAGTTGGGATCAACCTTTGAGGATTCTAACCAGCATTTAAAATTCCTCTGAAGAATGTATCCGAATTGACGGAACGTCTGTACGGGTTTAATACGACCTCCTCGAAATTCTTTTCGGTAGAAATTGGAAGTAATATTATGAGCGGCCAATAACTCAGCTTTTAAGGTGCTGTAGTTAATTGTACATTCAGATGGTAAAGATATGAAAATTTCGCGCAATTTACAATTTAACAAGGGAAGTAATCTTGCTACACCTTCAGCCTCCAGATCTATGTTATTGATCTCGAGGATCTTTTCGAAGTGGGCTAAAAATGCTCCGAAATCATCTCCATCCATGAAATTAGGGAAGCTTAAGTGGGAGATTGGGCGGGGGCTTCTGAACGCGAAGTGGCTGATTGTATTTTGGCTTCTACACGAGCCCTTTCAATCTGATGGTGAAGCTAAGCTTGTCTTTTCCGTTCCTCTCTTTCTCTTTCTTCTCTTCGGATTTCTCTTTCTTTTTCTTCTCGTTGGATTTTTCTTCCTCTTTCTTTTTCTTCTCGTTGGATTTTTCTTCTTCTTTCTGTTTCTTCTCGTTGGATTTCTCTTTCTCTTTCTTCTCGTTGGATTTCTCTTTCTCTTTCTCTTTCTTTTTCTTCTCTTTGGATTTCTCTTTCTCTTTCTTCTCTTAACTTTTCTCTTTCAGTTCTTCGCTCCTCTTGAACGTACTTAATTAATTCTTTTCCGAAAAGTCTCAAGGATTCTCCTTGTGCTTTTAAGATTTCGAACTGAGTCATATTTGCACTTGGCGGCGCAATAGTCAACCAACTAAATACCTTGCAATAAGAATTATTCCTTCTAGAGAATTAGCCTACCTAAATATGGGCACTGACCTATTCGTAATTGGTTTCTCCATCTAGATAACCAATGACTAAAATCACACAAAAAAAAGCACAAACAAATTATTATAACAGTTCCTTGAGCTACTCCATCTTCTTAAGTTTCCAAAAAAAGAGATAGCAATCATTAAAACAAAAGGGAACTACTATACTCTATTCCTTTAACGAATAACACCATGCTTTACTCGACTGAGACCAGTGTTTGCAAAGATATAGCGTTAAACCTTACACACTTGATACCAAATTTAAATAGTACATATATATATAAATATATATATATATATATATATATATATATATATATATATATATATATATATATATATATATAAAATATATATATATATATATATATATATATATATATATATATATATATATAAAATATATATATATATATATATATATATATATATATATATATATATATATGTCGTAGAATGAACTCTCGACGATATACCATATATAACTATTCGTTGAGGGAACTATTCAATTATATTTAGAGTGCGTGGTTATCTGGTTGACCGATATTATTTATCTTCAATATGCTTAAGAAGTGGGACTGAGCTCAAGGATAATAATATGGCTATCATTAATAAAAGAGAGGTTTATTAATAAAACTATCAACAACACACAAATCGGAAAATGTTGACATAAACAGAGAATGGAAAGGGTCGTAGGAATATCTGGATAATCCGAGGAATTAAGATTTGTGAGAGATTTGAAAAGGTAAAACAAATAAACTTAAAGCCATGAGATGGTTCGCTTAACCATTTAAAACACAGGATAGGGTTGACAAAAAGGTTAAATACTCAAAGGTAATGTTCAGCTTACGTAATTAAAAGTTGTTGTGCAGAGGAAGGCGACGCGAAGGAATCTTCGGTCCGCTGGCGAGTTCCAGCACAAGGGGGGGAATTAAATGATCCTGACGTGACGTCTTGGGAATGAGAACCGTTTCTTGACGAACGGGCTTGAAGAACAATGGCTGTTCTACGTTGTTCTCTTCTGAACAACAGGGGGGGTGAGAACCGTCTCTTGTCTACAGGCTCAAAGAAAATGGTTGTTCTAACGTTGTTCTCTTTCTGAACAACAGGGGGAGGGGAAGAACCGTTTATTTTCAACGGGCTCAAAGAACAATGGCTGTTATAATGTTATTCTCTTTCTGAACAACAGGGGGGGGGAGGTAAGAACCGTCTCTTGTCAACGGGCTCAAAGAACAATGGCTGTTCTAACGTTGTTCTCTTTCTGAACAACAGGGGAGGCCCTGTTGATTTGCGTCTTGAAGGCTTGAACCTTGGCACTCAGGGGATATGGTGCTCTTCTGGACAATGATGGTGGATTTTGAGGTAGAGGGCCCTGGTGCACAAGGTGAGACCGGATCGGCGTAATGTTTCCTGAAGAAAATCTGCATCTGAATCTGCTCTTATTGGTAAAGTTTCCATATAAATAGTCGAGCCATCCTCTTGGTGTAGGGAACAATGGAGTAGGGACTTCGAGGGAATGCCCAGCCACACCATGAGAACAATACCTTATTTGCTCATAAGCCTAACTCAATCTGGCGAGGCCGGCGCATGGGGCGAAACGGGGGGGATGAACCTCCTTGGTTAAATATTGACTCAGGTGGGACGATAACGCACCCGGCCTTAAGGCGAAGATGCACGTGGGTAGCAACGTGTTTTTAAGCAAGCATGTGATAGTGGTTGAAATTAAGTGGCCTCAAACCGTTCTATCACAATCATAACTTTGGTTTAGACACTAAAATTTGAATAGAAACATGCTTTGATAAGGACTTATTCAAAAAGATGCCTCCAGGGATTTTTGCATCAAAATTTAAGTACTTTTATTCAAGAGATATTAGTAAAGTTTCCTTTTAGTGGGAAAAGATCTCCAAAACGGATATAATTAATTTATAGAATAAATTTAATTTTAAAATTGCGTTTTTCATTCATTTTCGTACTTTACAAAAAACAGACGGTATTTTTGTATACCCTGGATATTAGCATGACTAAATTAAAAGGAAAGACAAGTACACAAATGCGTTATGAGCATTTTTCTGCAAGATAAAATATGATATACATATGAATTCAGTATTCATTAGTAAATGAGTTATTTAACAATTGAGGTAACTTGTTAAGCTTTTAAATCATCCAGGGATCGGTTTGTACAATTAGTCGAGGCTCTCAATCATCCAATCTGGAATTTTATAATGGACAAACTATATAGTCATCGTGCCTTTTCACGTACTGAAAGAACTGATTAAAAAACCTAGGAATCAATCCCTATGTCTTACCTATAATTTAAATATAAATTTTTTGCTTAGATAAGTATCGCTGACTTCGAAAAGAGATCCAGTGCAACTGCAACAGTAGCTTAAACATAGAGGAAGACTTCTTTGTCCTTAGACAGTCATCCACTCTATTAGTGATTATCGTGTTAGAATTTATGTGAGTTTGGCTACCTGGAGTTGAGATAGACTGTTGTCAAATTATACTTGACATTTTATGAGAGTAGTAATAGTGGCGAAATGAAAGGAATGCAATAGGTGTGCAAAGAATTGCAAAAACAACAAGCTTATTTCTGGTATTTTTGGGTTGAATGACCTGTTCTTGGGTAACCTCATTTTAGGTTCTTGTCTCTGCACTTTGAAGAACGGGGGGGTCTACCTTTTGTCTCTGGTTGTAGAGAGTCACCTCCAGTCTAATTGTGGTATGTTGGTCTGGAGATGGCGGGCCACCTCAATACTATTTGTTTCTTTTAAATTGTAGGTGGCTCGTTTAATCCCCTAAAAGACACAGAATTCTCAAGAGCTTCTGAGCGTCCCACACTTTTTTTAAAATTTTTAAATATTGATCTTTGTTGTTTTGTCTTTGAAATTTTTAACATTAAATTATACTTAATATAAGCTTTTTCTTTTGTACTATCATTTAACTGTAGCTTAGTTCATGGCCATTAGTTGATTTATTCATTTTTTTTTAAAACCTTTCCTAAAAAATATCAACGTTCACTTATAAACTTTATGAAATTTTTAAAATAAAAAGATTTGGCAAAATCCTTTTCCTCCGGAACTACTAAAGTTGTCAGATGGTGCGGAAAGCTATTTAATTGGCGAAGGAGAGTGGCCGTTTGTTTAACCTCTTCTAAAGTCTTCATGATTCTAAAATGCTACCGGCTTGCTTTTAAAAGTCGTGACGACTTTTATTTACTAATTAGAACCCTTTGATGACTCCAGGCAAAATTCGTAATTTTCTTAAATTTCTCCAAACTACTTTCGTCCAATTTACCTTCACACCCAAACTTTCCAGTGTGATCTTTTACAAATGCAGATCCTGGTGTTAAAATTTAAAATATAGGATGGAAATCTTGGTTTAATATTGAATTGCTTCTTATTTCAAACGACAGATCAATTAAGATGAAAAAGATGCACCATCGCCTCTGGATTCCATCAAACTTTGGTAATATAAATATCGGCAGTAATTCTCCTGAATCCTCTCGAAAACATTTTAAGAAAAGAAATAATTAATGATTTGTATTACACCACACCTAATAGCAAAATATTGGGTTTCTGGCAAAACTCGTTGAGGCATGGTACGTGTGGTAAAACATTAAAACCTGTTGCGACTTTAATGCAACCACAAAAGAAATGAGGCAATTAACTACCCAGGAGCGTTTTGAGGCCGTTGAATGTATACCCTTTTCTGGAAAACGAAATGAAAGAACTTGATTTTTGGTGTTATATTATTCCTACACAATGAAAGACATTGATACGCAAGAGTTATAAGACATGAATGTGTCAAGGATTCAAGAATTCGTGATTCGCAAAGAGATATGGATAGGCTAAATTCCTAAGAGAAATGGTTGAACGATTAATTTAAATAGACAGGTTATTAGCAGACTAAAATGTTAAATTTAGTAATCACTCAACCTAATTTTGAATGATGAAGTGGTATTGTATAATAATAAATTTTGATTTAAATTTGATTATATTTGGACTATAACCAAACCACTTGGCAATCAGGTATAAAGTCCTGACTGAAATGTAGCATGAAAGTCAAGATGTACTCGTATAAGAGTTACAAGTTTAGGCCATTGTCACCGTACTGCAAATTGGTTTGGGAATATTGGAGAGATTTGTGAAGATCAAGATTGCAAGAGAGAGAGAAAAAAAGAGAGATAAAGTCTTTATTCTCTTCGGATAGAACATCGACGGGATAGCTGCATCTTAGTGAAAATTAACGAGCTTTGAGTTCGACTTTTTTGCATGAAACATCTGCGGCATCAATCTGTATCTACATGTTTTCTTCTCCCATTTTGAGAATTCAACACCTCCGCTGCTTAGTGAAGACATATTTTAGACTAAATATAGGGTTGGCTGAACCAAAGTGTCGGCTTAATCCTCCTTCCCGAAACCACTATTTCTTCCACGGATATGATTACTTTCCGACGGCTCTGGACGATCAAGATGCAGATAAAGACATTGTCAGAGAGAGATAGAGGAAAAAGACCTGTGTGTTCGTCTCTTTCAACAAAAGAGAGAGGACACACCTGCGCAACCCTTATTAATCCACGCTAACGAGGCGCAAAAGCGCGAAGGTCGTGACGAGCTGAAAACCCGATTTCACCAAAGTCTGAGATGTGCTTACGAGCATCAAGGGTCCCGCCGGTGATTATCTTGCGATGGCGCGAATCAGGCAATGTCCATCCCGCCCGGCAAAGTGTCTGTTCACTGGAACCCTCCCCTTTTGGCGGAGGGGAAAAGCCTCTCCGTCTCACCCCTATAAAACGTCTGACGCCGGACTTGGGTAGCAATACGTAACCGCTTGTGTCTCGAGTATCCGCTAATTTCTTTGATTCTCCCGTCCATGTTAGTTCTGTGGGAACCCTTGTAGAACCCATCACGCTCCGAGTATTCCATTACAAAAACCGAGAGTCAACCCCGTACACGTTGGTACCCATTCTTCGAACTATATAGTCATCGTGCCTTTTCACGTACTGAAAGAACTGATTAAAAAACCTAGGAATCAATCCCTATGTCTTACCTATAATTAAAATATAAATTTTTTGCTTACATAAGTATCGCTGACTTCGAAAAGAGATCCAGTGAAACTGCAACAGTAGCTTGAACATAGAGGAAGACTTCTTTGTCCTTAGACAGTCATCCACTCTATTAGTGATTATCGTGTTAGAATTTATGTGAGTTTGGCTACCTGGAGTTGAGATAGACTGTTGTCAAATTATACTTGACATTTTATGAGAGTAGTAATAGTGGCGAAATGAAAGGAATGCAATAGGTGTGCAAAGAATTGCAAAAACAACAAGCTTATTTCTGGTATTTTTGGGTTGAATGACCTGTTCTTGGGTAGCCTCATTTTAGGTTCTTGTCTCTGCACTTTGAAGAACGGGGGGGTCTACCTTTTGTCTCTGGTTGTAGAGAGTCACCTCCAGTCTAATTGTGGTATGTTGGTCTGGAGAAGGCGGGCCACCTCAATACTATTTGTTTCTTTTAAATTGTAGGTGGCTCGTTTAATCCCCTAAGAGACACAGAATTCTCAAGAGCTTCTGAGCGTCCCACACTTTTTTTAAAATTTTTAAATATTGATCTTTGTTGTTTTGTCTTTGAAATTTTTAACATTAAATTATACTTAATATAAGCTTTTTCTTTTGTACTATCATTTAACTGTAGCTTAGTTCATGGCCATTAGTTGATTTATTCATTTGTTTTTAAAACCTTTCCTAAAAAATATCAACGTTCACTTATAAACTTTATGAAATTTTTAAAATAAAAAGATTTGGCAAAATCCTTTTCCTCCGGAACTACTAAAGTTGTCAGATGGTGCGGAAAGCTATTTAATTGGCGAAGGAGAGTGGCCGTTTGTTTAACCTCTTCTAAAGTCTTCATGATTCTAAAATGCTACCGGCTTGCTTTTAAAAGTCGTGACGACTTTTATTTACTAATTAGAACCCTTTGATGACTCCAGGCAAATTCGTAATTTTCTTAAATTTCTCCAAACTACTTTCGTCCAATTTACCTTCACACCCAAACTTTCCAGTGTGATCTTTTACAAATGCAGATCCTGGTGTTAAAATTTAAAATATAGGATGGAAATCTTGGTTTAATATTGAATTGCTTCTTATTTCAAACGACAGATCAATTAAGATGAAAAAGATGCACCATCGCCTCTGGATTCCATCAAACTTTGGTAATATAAATATCGGCAGTAATTCTCCTGAATCCTCTCGAAAACATTTTAAGAAAAGAAATAATTAATGATTTGTATTACACCACACCTAATAGCAAAATATTGGGTTTCTGGCAAAACTCGTTGAGGCATGGTACGTGTGGTAAAACATTAAAACCTGTTGCGACTTTAATGCAACCACAAAAGAAATGAGGCAATTAACTACCCAGGAGCGTTTTGAGGCCGTTGAATGTATACCTTTTTCTGGAAAACGAAATGAAAAAACTTGATTTTTGGTGTTATATTATTCCTACACAATGAAAGACATTGATACGCAAGAGTTATAAGACATGAATGTGTCAAGGATTCAAGGAATTCGTGATTCGCAAAGAGATATGGATAGGCTAAATTCCTAAGAGAAATGGTTGAACGATTAATTTAAATAGACAGGTTATTAGCAGACTAAAATGTTAAATTTAGTAATCACTCAACCTAATTTTGAATGATGAAGTGGTATTGTATAATAATAAATTTTGATTTAAATTTGATTATATTTGGACTATAACCAAACCACTTGGCAATCAGGTATAAAGTCCTGACTGAAATGTAGCATGAAAGTCAAGATGTACTCGTATAAGAGTTACAAGTTTAGGCCATTGTCACCGTACTGCAAATTGGTTTGGGAATATTGGAGAGATTTGTGAAGATCAAGATTGCAAGAGAGAGAGAAAAAAAGAGAGATAAAGTCTTTATTCTCTTCGGATAGAACATCGACGGGATAGCTGCATCTTAGTGAAAATTAACGAGCTTTGAGTTCGACTTTTTTGCATGAAACATCTGCGGCATCAATCTGTATCTACATGTTTTCTTCTCCCATTTTGAGAATTCAACACCTCCGCTGCTTAGTGAAGACATATTTTAGACTAAATATAGGGTTGGCTGAACCAAAGTGTCGGCTTAATCCTCCTTCCCGAAACCACTATTTCTTCCACGGATATGATTACTTTCCGACGGCTCTGGACGATCAAGATGCAGATAAAGACATTGTCAGAGAAAGATAGAGGAAAAAGACCTGTGTGTTCGTCTCTTTCAACAAAAGAGAGAGGACACAGCTGCGCAGCCCTTATTAATCCACGCTAACGAGGCGCAAAAGCGCGAAGGTCGTGACGAGCTGAAAACCCGATTTCACCAAAGTCTGAGATGTGCTTACGAGCATCAAGGGTCCCGCCGGTGATTATTTTGCAATGGCGCGAATCAGGCAATGTCCATCCCGCCCGGCAAAGTGTCTGTTCACTGGAACCCTCCCCTTTTGGCGGAGGGGAAAAGCCTCTCCGTCTCACCCCTATAAAACGTCTGACGCCGGACTTGGGTAGCAATACGTAACCGCTTGTGTCTCGAGTATCCGCTAATTTCTTTGATTCTCCCGTCCATGTTAGTTCTGTGGGAACCCTTGTAGAACCCATCACGCTCCGAGTATTCCATTACAAAAACCGAGAGTCAACCCCGTACACGTTGGTACCCATTCTTCGAACTATATAGTCATCGTGCCTTTTCACGTACTGAAAGAACTGATTAAAAAACCTAGGAATCAATCCCTATGTCTTACCTATAATTAAAATATAAATTTTTTGCTTACATAAGTATCGCTGACTTCGAAAAGAGATATAGTGAAACTGCAACAGTAGCTTGAACATAGAGGAAGACTTCTTTGTCCTTAGACAGTCATCCACTCTATTAGTGATTATCGTGTTAGAATTTATGTGAGTTTGGCTACCTGGAGTTGAGATAGACTGTTGTCAAATTATACTTGACATTTTATGAGAGTAGTAATAGTGGCGAAATGAAAGGAATGCAATAGGTGTGCAAAGAATTGCAAAAACAACAAGCTTATTTCTGGTATTTTTGGGTTGAATGACCTGTTCTTGGGTAGCCTCATTTTAGGTTCTTGTCTCTGCACTTTGAAGAACGGGGGGGTCTACCTTTTGTCTCTGGTTGTAGAGAGTCACCTCCAGTCTAATTGTGGTATGTTGGTCTGGAGATGGCGGGCCACCTCAATACTATTCGTTTCTTTAAAATTGTAGGTGGCTCGTTTAATCCCCTAAGAGACACAGAATTCTCAAGAGCTTCTGAGCGTCCCACACTTTTTTTAAAATTTTTAAATATTGATCTTTGTTGTTTTGTCTTTGAAATTTTTAACATTAAATTATACTTAATATAAGCTTTTTCTTTTGTACTATCATTTAACTGTAGCTTAGTTCATGGCCATTAGTTGATTTATTCATTTTTTTTTAAATCCTTTCCTAAAAAATATCAACGTTCACTTATAAACTTTATGAAATTTTTAAAATAAAAAGATTTGGCAAAATCCTTTTCCTCCGGAACTACTAAAGTTGTCAGATGGTGCGGAAAGCTATTTAATTGGCGAAGGAGAGTGGCCGTTTGTCTAACCTCTTCTAAAGTCTTCATGATTCTAAAATGCTACCGGCTTGCTTTTAAAAGTCGTGACGACTTTTATTTACTAATTAGAACCCTTTGATGACTCCAGGCAAATTCGTAATTTTCTTAAATTTCTCCAAACTACTTTCGTCCAATTTACCTTCACACCCAAACTTTCCAGTGTGATCTTTTACAAATGCAGATCCTGGTGTTAAAATTTAAAATATAGGATGGAAATCTTGGTTTAATATTGAATTACTTCTTATTTCAAACGACAGATCAATTAAGATGAAAAAGATGCACCATCGCCTTTGGATTCCATCAAACTTTGGTAATATAAATATCGGCAGTAATTCTCCTGAATCCTCTCGAAAACATTTTAAGAAAAGAAATAATTAATGATTTGTATTACACCACACCTAATAGCAAAATATTGGGTTTCTGGCAAAACTCGTTGAGGCATGGTACGTGTGGTAAAACATTAAAACCTGTTGCGACTTTAATGCAACCACAAAAGAAATGAGGCAATTAACTACCCAGGAGCGTTTTGAGGCCGTTGAATGTATACCTTTTTCTGGAAAACGAAATGAAAGAACTTGATTTTTGGTGTTATATTATTCCTACACAATGAAAGACATTGATACGCAAGAGTTATAAGACATGAATGTGTCAAGGATTCAAGGAATTCGTGATTCGCAAAGAGATATGGATAGGCTAAATTCCTAAGAGAAATGGTTGAACGATTAATTTAAATAGACAGGTTATTAGCAGACTAAAATGTTAAATTTAGTAATCACTCAACCTAATTTTGAATGATGAAGTGGTATTGTATAATAATAAATTTTGATTTAAATTTGATTATATTTGGACTATAACCAAACCACTTGGCAATCAGGTATAAAGTCCTGACTGAAATGTAGCATGAAAGTCAAGATGTACTCGTATAAGAGTTACAAGTTTAGGCCATTGTCACCGTACTGCAAATTGGTTTGGGAATATTGGAGAGATTTGTGAAGATCAAGATTGCAAGAGAGAGAGAAAAAAAGAGAGATAAAGTCTTTATTCTCTTCGGATAGAAGATCGACGGGATAGCTGCATCTTAGTGAAAATTAACGAGCTTTGAGTTCGACTTTTTTGCATGAAACATCTGCGGCATCAATCTGTATCTACATGTTTTCTTCTCCCATTTTGAGAATTCAACACCTCCGCTGCTTAGTGAAGACATATTTTAGACTAAATATAGGGTTGGCTGAACCAAAGTGTCGGCTTAATCCTCCTTCCCGAAACCACTATTTCTTCCACGGATATGATTACTTTCCGACGGCTCTGGACGATCAAGATGCAGATAAAGACATTGTCAGAGAGAGATAGAGGAAAAAGACCTGTGTGTTCGTCTCTTTCAACAAAAGAGAGAGGACACACCTGCGCAACCCTTATTAATCCACGCTAACGAGGCGCAAAAGCGCGAAGGTCGTGACGAGCTGAAAACCCGATTTCGCCAAAGTCTGGGATGTGCTTACGAGCATCAAGGGTCCCGCCGGTGATTATCTTGCGATGGCGCGAATCAGGCAATGTCCATCCCGCCCGACAAAGTGTCTGTTTACTGGAACCCTCCCCTTTTGGCGGAGGGGAAAAGCCTCTCCGTCTCACCCCTATAAAACGTCTGACGCCGGACTTGGGTAGCAATAAGTAACCGCTTGTGTCTCGAGTTTTCGCTAATTTCTTTGATTCTCCCGTCCATGTTAGTTCTGTGGGAACCCTTGTAGAACCCATCACGCTCCAAGTATTCCATTACAAAAACCGAAAGTCAACCCCGTACACGTTGGTACCCATTACCCGAACGCGACGCATCAAACTCTCGATTCCGTATTCTACATCCGAAAGTAAGATCGAGTTCATCTCGCGTAATAGTCGATTGTCAAGAGGCTATTATTGTAGACTACACTGTCTCTAACAAGGCAGCATTACTTCCTTGGCCCAAATGTTCGAGTTAACCGCAACCCGCAACTCTCTTGTGCAACCCCTCCCCCCTTTTAAGCTTCTGCCATTTGGCTTCGCGTCCACTCAAGGTCATTTGAACGTCTCATCTATCATTGTCTGTTCGTGTGTCCAGCGGTCCACCCGCCCTGGTAGCTCTTTGAAGCCGAGACTCGTGTACCTCTCTTATGTTTATATACCTTAATTACAACCTTTTTAATTTTGTGAATATATTATCTGCATAGTAGTAAAGTATATTTTTGTACTCCGTTTCTATTACCCCAGAACCTTTCAAGATAGCTAACTAAGGATTGGCCAACCTAAATTTCACTCTGAAACTTAATCGCACTATGATTTGTATTTATAATTTTACCTACGCTCATAATGGACTAATCTGTTCATAGGCATCTCTCCCTCGGGCTGAAGAATTTTAAAAAGGGTTGGGTTCTAACATCAACCTACGACATATAGTAATATCTATATTATATTGAACTGATGTCAGGTGTGGGGTGACCCTAAGACAGACATGAATGAGAGGTGTTTCTGCTTGATTACTGTTCATATGCATGTGTTTGTGCAAGAATGATTGGCGTAGTGTTGTGACATCCCCAAAGATTTTTATTCATTTTTAAGTCATTACATTAAACAAAAGATTTTCGATCTCTTATTGAAAATGATGCTTGGAAGAGTGTTGTTCGAAGAAAGAAACTCATTTACCAAACTGTGGAGAATTATGTGGTTTTACATGAGCGGTCGGGCGAGGGAATTTCGCTGTGATAAATATAGATTGAGTGATACAATTTGAACCAAGGTCAGTTTTGAGTCCAGTATTAACAGAAATGGGCAGAATGAGCAAAAATCAGAAGAACCAAATTTAAGATTGAGTGGAAGAACGCAATAAATATATGGAATTAGAATACATAAATTTCCCCTTGGATTTAATATAAAAAGAGAAGTTATCATGGTTAAGTTAAGTTAGGATATATCTTTTATATGCTACTCTTTTTGTCCATGTTTCGGCAATATATTTTCTAGGATGGGTTATAGCGAAATGTTAATTAAATTCACCTACCAACATTAAATATAACAAAGTAAGTGAGGAGACGCCTTCATCTCAAAAGATTTCGTTTCGCTTAAAATTATCTGAAGCTTCTCTCAAATATATTTGCTTATTAATTTATCTTTCAACCTTTGACCAATTGATCTCGCCCTACTGTTCATAGATCGAATAATGTAATGCATAATTGAACAATTTTTCACTTTAGTACAGAAATATAGTGTTCAGAGATCGCTAGCTTTTCATCCCGGTCAGAGAGACTTCAGATTCCTTAAAGAGCTGTTGTGTTTGAATTAGTTAATTTTCTCGCAATGGTTCGTTCAATCATAATTTATCCTAGCTATATTTATATTTTAACTATGGGAAACGAATTTTCCGTTGAAGTTTATAAGGAGGTCGGTTCCTGTATATTTCCTTATTATTATTTTGGGCTAATTTTCACAGTGCCGTTTACATATCGGCTACGTCGAGTGCTCCGTCTCAGCTGTTTAGGTCAAACTCGTATTATTAAGTTCTGTTGTCGGGTTGAAGTTCTTACTAATAATATTAAATACACATTCCCCCATGCAAGCAAAGGAGACGACGAAGTTTGTTTGTGCAAGTCTATTTCATCATTAATCATCATTTATTCTCATTTTCACAATTTGTTAATTATTAACTTTCTCCATTTAGTGCAAATGGCTTGGATGGTATGGTCTTTTTCTTACTTCTCTCTTAATCTAAGAAAAGATATAGATTAATTCTCACTCGGTCAACAGAGTTTTACTCGCATACAAACGACTCTTATAAGTTACTATCTCGGTTTGTAGGTCTATCGGTCGGAGGGTAAAGATTTTACTTTTCAATGAGTTCTTTGGCAATAACATAGTAACTATTCGGCCAATTCTAACGAAATTTGAAACCCTTATGTTGTTTTACATTTTCCTCGAAAATATATAACTGCTAGGGCCTTCCTAAGGTTAGTCCGAAAATTATTGGAAGTTTTGAAGGTCGTAAGGTCATTTGGTCGGTCATAAGTGCGAATAATTGAGAGCACGCGACTTAGGTTTTTGACTTTGTTTTTTATTTGTAGTTTGAAAGCCTTAAATGTCTCTTCGGTGCCCACTCCATTTACATGTTTCCCAAGAAATTATTTCAATTCTGTTTGTTTTTATGAGGAGGAGGAGCCTTAAAAATGGCATTTTTTAAGAGGAGAAAAACTAAGGCAAAAGCGACTGAAACCGTAGATTCTTCTCTGCCGTCGCCTTTCGCAGTCACATTTTCGCATTTGGCATAAAGTATGAAAGTGATCCAGGGAATTTTATGGTAAAATCCCTCCTAAAATCTTGTAACACTTATTTTTAGAGATTTTTTGCTCCATCAAGGAAAACAACCTTAAGACCAGATATAGGAACATTTTGAATTTACTGAGCCATTTTTTACGGTTTGGGTGCTGAATCTCACACTCATATATTTTATATTTCATCCTAAATTTACATAACTGGTTTGGCTGCATTGGAATCTTAGAATCTTGAATATAAACTACAACTTGATGTTGTAGCATTCGAACATCAGTGACTATCACCTTTTTTCCATCTGCTTTCCTATTTATCATAATTCTTATTCGAATATCATAAAAAATGCCTACTTTTACTTACTTGATTCAACCCTAAGTTTACATTTACGAAGCCAATTACATTTCCATTAGACATCTCTTCTATACCCACATTAGACTAATTGTGTAAGTACCTACGCCATCTACTTTAGACATCCTTATTGACCGCATGCAACTTAACATCGCTTTTTTATGTTCAGACAGCAATTTCTTTTCTTGGTTTGTCACCTTTCTGTCTTCCATCCAAAAAATCTTCCGGTTTCCATCCGGATCTTCATTCATCATATGTTCAAATGCTGCTTGCTATCTTTTTCTGGTTAAATACTCGTTTCATGTTTTTTTTTGCTTCTTTTCATTTCAATATAAAATTTGACTTAACGTCTTAGAGTATTTTCTTGATCGTGTGCTCGTTTTGGTAGAGACACCTAAAATTCTATCGAAAATTTGTTAAAGGGGAGGGTTGAGTTGCATAAGTGTCACAGAATTGGTGTTTTCAGAGTAGATGCGAGTACTAGCAACAACACTGTTCCTACCTATGTTTGCTCTCTGCTTCAGTGAGCTAAGAGAATGCAATTCCTTGATGGCCTTGTCAATATGACTCAGCTATAGAAATAAGCGACTGAGAAAGGCTTGTTTTCTTTTTGCTTGAAAATCTGAGGATGCCCTCTCTAGTGGAACTAATGGAGAATTCTGATAGGCTTTTGTTCACCAGTGTTATGTGAAAAAAAATATTAGGCAATTGCAAATTTAACAAAATATTGTCCTTATACATAAATAATATTTACTTCTACACACTAAATTCGAGAAACGAATTCACAAGAGAGATAGAAAAAGCCACTCAATTAAAGAGTAAGACGGGAACTTTAAATATAATAATGCCGTCGATTATCTGAAAATAGGAAAGTGAAAAAATGTGAATACAATATTCAATTATGAGTGGTTTATTTTTTTTTAGAAAGTCTCTCATACACTATTGAACATATAGAGCCGCAGAAAAGAAAGTGGGAAATTTAAAAGAGGTGTAAAAGGCCAACCCGAGAGAGAACACTTTCTCTCGGGGACGCGGGAGGGACGGTACTCGTATTTAAATACTCCAGGGCTTAGCTGTGGTAGTGACCTCGGCCCTGTTATACCATCCACAATCTTGCGGGGATTAATTCACTTTCCACTCCCTCAGGCTGCTTTTTCTTAGCTCAGTTAAAATAGTTTTCACCTGTGCTACTCTGCTTTCGTATCTTACCGAGTTTTGCAAAGGTTCTGTTACACTTTTTTTTTATCTTTCAGGATGTTTACATGAGTGATAGAAAGGGTTCTTTCAAACAAACTTAAATTTCTACTTTTCCTGCCTGTGTAATTAAAACATATTTTTCATTGTGTGTAGGTGTGTCAAGATGTAAGTGAAAATAATAGAGTTCTCTGCTCGCCTGCAGGCATGCTTCACTATTGCGATATCGCCAAGCAACTCAATTTCAGCAGGATGACCAGCTACAGAGATGGATAGAGGTTATAAACCAGGAAAACCTCAAAGATCGACGTCATTTAGGCAAACCTAAAGTTGTCCACCGTTTGGTTTTGAGAAAGGCCTTCGAAATTGCTCTGAAGATCAAAATAGCTGCGCTGGCGAAGAAGAATAAAATTTTTGGTGGCCAGTGTTCAGGGCGGTCAAAAAGAAGAGGAGGGTGGAAAGAGCTTGAGTTCTCTGCAAAGGCCTCTGCTCACCGACCATAGGCAAAAACAAGGTCAGGAGTGCTGTATTTGCCTTATCAGCGAAGTGAAGAGTCATAGCCATCGAATTTTCATTTTTTTCTGATGAAAAAACCTCATGGTTGATCCTGTCATCAACACCATAACGATTGCGAGATAAACTTCGGCCAGGACGTCTCCGAGATCAACTACGTGTCCACGACTAAGCACCTTGCCTCTGTGATGAAGCATGGTCTCGCGGCTTCGAATAGCCAGAACAGGCCAATGGTGTATATAGCGCCCGGTTACAGGAACATCTTAGCAATTAAAACTCTCCAAGCCCGGCTTAGGACTGGCCATGACAGAGTTCCTAACGAGAAGGATGATAAACGTAATGATTAGTTCTTCACATATGTTTGATGGTTACGCATCATCACGTTATGGATTGCTCAACCTACAAGAACGTTATTGTCCAACATTTAGTTGAAGAACGTCTGCTATCTTTAAAACACATATCAAGAGTATCCGTGAATTAATTTTATAAAATTTGAAGTCATTTATCCTTTGTATTAATCTAGGTATCTACGAATAAGGTAACTTTGGAATGCCATGAAGGAGATTCAGGAAAGTAAATTAGGCAATAGTGCTATCGAAGCTAATCTTCAAGACTGGATTCATCCTTAGAATTAGGAAAAATATAGCAAGCGAGGGAAAGACGGGTAAATGGATTAGGGTATTCAGATAAGGTAAATATAACAAAATTTATCCTAAAGTATTAAGTTTTTTATTGTTCATAAGTGGGTTAACATAAAAATTGTCACTATTTTTTTTAACTCAGTTTCAAATAAGAAAATCAGATAGTTAGTTAGAGTTGTGGTCTTAACAGCTACGATCACCTAACGCCATAAATAAAAAATTTTATAATTTCGAAATAGATAGAGCTCACATGATAACTGAAGCACTAAATGGACTCGTATAGATTTTCGAATTTTGTAACTATATCATTTGTTAGTTTCAGATTATTTCCTCATATTAAGGCAAATGTTCGAGGTGTCATGGAGCCTGGGCAAAGGTTACATAAAAGAACACTTCTCTAGGTTTGTCCTTGCAAGTTTGCGATTCTAATTCTTACCTATACCTATTAGTACGTAAATATAACTAGATAAACGCTAGTATAACTTTACAGAGGCTCAACCAACAAAAGGCTAATAAATATCACCGTTAGCAATAAATACCAGATGCTTCAGGATTAAAGTAAACAACCGAAGTTCATCGTAGACTGATTTTTGTAATTTGCCAACGTCAACGTTATCAACCCCCAATCAAGGCTCGAGCGACTCAATAGTGGTTTCTTGTTCAGTCAACTCGGAAAGTGTATGTTCGTATATTGGCTAAACAGCAGCCGCTTGTGGGCTCACGTTTTAGCCTATCTATTCACTCCCGGTAATTCTTTAGTATGATCCCTGTAAACATTAATTATCCGTTTTCAATCTTTTAAGTTTTATATATCGTTTTCCTATTGTAATTATTAAAGATTAATTTGGTAACCTCCTTTCCATAGCGCCAGAGCCCCGGAGCCTTCTATATTATACTAACGGCCAAGTGCACTCGATTCTGAAGATAAATTATTCCATACACTCGTTTGGGAACCCCGTTCCCTACTACTTAGCTTCCCCCTCATCTGCTGCTGCCTGGAGAGGAGCGAAAGTCACTCAATAGACATTGACCGCTCACTCTGTATAAATTTAATACATACATACACACACACACATATATCATATATATATATATATATATATATATATTGATATATATATAAATATATATATATATATATATATATATATATATATATATATATATATATATATATATATATATATATATATATATATATATATATATATATATATATATATATATATATACGTGTGAATTTGTGCAGTATTTTTTCATCCTTTAATTTAACTGCAGCGTTTCGATACATCGAGTATCATCTTCAGAGTTACAATGTGGAATTATTACAGTTCATATATGTTACAAAATGTATTAATAAAATTACGAACGAAGCTAAAGGACCTTTTAACAAGTACCTTGGAGCTTTGTCAGGCGATAGTGACCACGTTGCTAAAGCGACATCTACCAACCTCACTGTGAACTGTTCGGTAGTACTTGGCAAGTCAAGATAGAAGTTTAGAGCGTTAAACAGCGTGTGCAAACCATCAAATATTATTATCAAAATCAGTGCTCCGTTCGACAAACGTTCCGCGACGAGGCTCATTTTTGGATGAATGGATTGGTGAACAAGCAAAATTGTCGGATTTAGGACAAAAACAATCCACATAAGATACACCAGCACCAATTGCATCCCAAAAGTCAATGTTTGGTGCGGATTTTCTTCTAACAGATTCATCGGTCCGTATTTTTTTGAGAACGAAGATGAGATTGCCATAACCGTCAAAGGCGAGACCTACAGATCGATGATAAGCAACTTCTTTTGGCCTCAACTGGATTATATGCCTGATATGGATACTGACGACATGTTGTTCCAACTAAACGGTGCGACGTGCCACACTGCGCACGCTACGATGGACACTTTGCACCAGCGATTTCAGGTCAGGTTCATCTCGCGCGGCGGTGACGTCAACTGGCCACCGAGATCATGCGATTTAACGCCATTAGACTACTTTCACTGGGCTACATTAAATTGCAGGTTTATGCGAATAATCCGCAAACAGATGATGTACTCGAAGTCAACATAACGAACAGTATCCAGCAAATTGAGCCATATTTATGCAAGAAGTCATCGAAAATTTGCCCTCCCGAATACGCCAACCAAGCGAAGCCGCGGCGATTATTTGAACGACTCCATATTCCACACTTAAAATGTACTTTTAAATTTAAAATAAATTGACTACATATATCACAAACAACTTGTTTTATTTACATTTATTGAAAAACCCTATATATTTATCCAAGAGAAGCAACCGAATTTAAACATACAGTCTAACTCCAATGAAATCCTGCCTAGCGCAAAATCAGCAAAGAGAGGGACAGGTGTACTCAGAGCTGCCCATAGCCACTAATCCCCTCTGGCAAGCAGCTTAATCTCCCCCCCTCTCTGGCTACATACTTCTCCGACCTTTTATCACCAATATCCATCCTGCCTATATGTATAAAGTTTCGTTCGTAATTTTGTTAATACATTGTGTAAGATATATAAACAGAATACTTTCTAATAATTATCCATTGTAACTCCGAAGATTATACTCAATGTATCGAAACGCGTCAGTTAAATTAAAGAAAGAGCTAAATTATATTAATTTACTTCTACCTTTAGCAAAATAACAAAAATCAGTGTTCGATGAAGAAAAGGCGAATATAAGACAAATCAAGAAGATTAAAAAAAGAATTATTAATTCGAAACTAGCGGTTGCGTTTAACATAACATGCTATAATGAATATATCTATATATATATATATATATATATATACATATATATATATATATATATATATATATATATATATATATATATATATATATATATATATATATATATATATATATATATATATATATATATATATATATATATATATATATATATATATATATATATATATATATATATATATATCTTAAAAGAGCAGAGAGGTTGCGCGATGCCAGGCGTATACGTATTTTTAGGATAAATAAGCAGGCTAAATTTACGAAGTTCATTATTATATTATAACATCTTGGCACCAACGTTTCGGGTAGAAACCCATTTTCAAGGATATGACATTATAAATATATACAAACAAGAATTTATTGGATAAGTTATCAGATATTTATGAATTAATTATATGGGAAATGGGAAGCAGCAGAGGTGGTAATATTCAAATTATAAAAATGCAGGGCTTTTAACTATTAGGGAATAGGAAATATGTTTTTGTTGTTAAATAAAACTGAGATTAATTAGTTTTGGGTGTCTTCATAGTAAAAAGGAGAGATAATAGAAATATTCGAAAGATAGGGGTTGTTTGGGGGGAGTTTATCTGTCTTGTGTAATTCGTGTGTGATTATAGTTGTAGTAAAAGTGGAAATGAGCTTGTGTCAGAGTTTAAAGTGGGATTTTTAAATCTTATATAAAGAGATTCCAATGTACGTAGTTGGTTTTCGTTGTTTCTGTGTCTTTAATTAAAAAATTATTTATGTTTGGTTTATGGTGTGGATGTCTGTTTCCGTAGTCTACTCGGATAGGGAAGAATTCGGAGGTAGTGAGTGGGACTCCAGTTCTATTGCTGATGCCAAAATGTGCGCAAATACGGGTATGTAGTGTGCGTTGTGTCGATCCTAAATACACCTCGGACTTACATATCGAGCAGTTGAATTCATATATGATGGAGGATCGAAGCAGCTTTGGTATTTTGTCTTTAATGTTGAGAAGATGTTGTACTCTGCGTGTGGCTTGAAAAAGTGGTATAAAATGTGTTGCAGGAAATGAATTTTTAAGAAATGGCGAGCACGTATGGTGATCGCCTGTAAAATGAATATGCGCGCCCGCTGACTTTGGAGGGAACGGGCCTTGTGTTTACTCGCCCTTCTAAGGAAGTTTTCAATTATGGACCACCTACCTGCTTTCTTGGCAATCCCTTTGGAAAGCAAAGTGGGGACTGCCACTTTAAAGAGGGAGTCGCTCAAAGGCTACTCCAGAGAAGGAGGTGAGGGGAAGCCCCCTGCACCCATAGGCATAGGAGAGGAGTAAGCCTCCTCTCTGGTACAAGTAATTTGGAGGGGCCCCTGTAAGAGCACAGGGGATGGGACCTCTCTTTCTTCTGTGGAGCGGCCCGAAGGCAGCTCTATCACTGGTGAAAGGGAAAGGAAGTTTTGTTTTGTTTTTATTTGATTCGCTTTTTAATGAGTGGGGAAGACCACGACGATGGATGGCCATAAATTGAAATTCGATCGTTATCATGTGAATATTTTTGTGAACTTGGTCACTTGGTTGACCCCAGGTGGTTGACAGCACCCATCCTGCGTCCACCAAAATAGCCCCCTCCACTCCTCTGGTGGCCGACTTCACAAGTTTCCTTTAAGGATTATTTGTATTTCTTTGTCAGATCGTGGTATATGTAGATGCGTGACCTCACTGAATTCCAAAAAGGGGCAAATTATTGTAGCTCGAATTGCAGGAGCTTCCATCACAAGAACAGGTAAATTCTTTGTTTTTTCCAGAACTACCACATCAAAGACTATGATAGAATTGATGAAGCAGGGCAACACCTCAAGCATGAAGAGTAATTCTGGCAGAACTTCCAAGAACACTGAAAGACACCGACGAGTGTTGAAACGCATTGTGATAAAAAATCCCCCTACAACTGCCTCTAAAGTAACTTTAGAGTTGATCATCCCCTCACTAGCCCAGTTTCAACCAAATCTATTTGACGTGAGCTCAATTGAGCTCAAAACATTTAGGAAAGGCTATATTCGTGTAGAGAACATAAGGGTTACTTGACAGAGTAATTGAAGCAAGTAATATTCTCCGACGATTCCAGTTTTTTTCTTTTCCCCCCTGCAGGGCGAGTTTATGGTTGGAGGTAGCCCAGGGAAGATTTTAATCCTGACTGCCTTCTTCCTGCACTGAAGCACGGCGGAGGGTTAGTGATGGTTAGGGCAACAATATCTTAGAATTCTCTTGGTCCAATCTTTGCCCTGCCTGGTAGGATGTACAGCAACGAAAATCCGAATATTTTGCAAAATGCAAGTCCATCCCTGACATTATTTATTCCCTAATGTTGAGTGCTTTTTCAAGATGACAATGCCTTAATACACACTGCTCATGCGTTTAAGAATTGTTATAAAGAGTATAGAAGTGGGCCAAACACATAGAGTGGCCCCCCAAAGCACCAGATCTTAATATTATTGAGTATTTTTGGTGCATCTTGTAGCGACAAGTTAAAAGTCGTTACCCTCCAACCTTATATCTGAAACAGCTGAAGCTGGTATTGCAAGGCGAATGGCTCAAAATTCGTTTTAATGAAGTTAGGGAGCTTTTTATATATATATATATATATATATATATATATATATATATATATATATATATATATATGTATATATATATACAACAAGGCCCACTGGGCAAATAAAATTTGAAATTACCAGTTCTTTCAAACTTTGTTTCATGTTCATTATAAAGGAATGACGAAAACAACAGAAAACTGCAACATAGAAGTTAGGGAAAAAGAAGAGAGAACGCCAAACTTAAAAAGTAAACCAATCCTGGAATGAAATAGTGGCTAAAAAAAAGAAGGAAAGAAAAGAGAAAAAACTCATTAATGCCAAATAAATTTAAATATCAAAAGGCTGCTCAGAGGATTTAAAATAACCCTAAAAACAATTAAGGTGAAAGATTAGATCACAAAGGTAGATTACATAGGAGGTCAGGGGAGAAAATAGAGAGGCAGATAAGTACACGTCTAACAAAATGTACGAAGAATTAGTGCTTCTCTTGTTCCAGAGGGCTCGGAAGACGGATCGATCTCTTGCTCATTCGGCACGTGAGCAGAACAAGGATGGCTATTCCGGCCTCGCAGCGCCCTCGGAGAGAGTCAAAGGCCAAATAAATAGTGAAGAGTGAACAGCTTAGGTGAGTCACGGCGATGTTGAGCCCCTCGTCAACAGGCTTCTAACTCGGTATTAATATGGTCATTTTTTGATCACAAGAATAAATGATCCAATTAATATAAACTAATTGCATTTTTAGTTCGACCAATTAATTGTGAAATCATAAATTTAACTGAACATTTATGGCATAAGATCCAGAGAAATTGTTTCCTCTTTGTTACTTTCAATATTTTCTTTTCCCCATGAAATCCTCCTCTTAGATGATTTTCTACTGATGTTTCTTCCTTATTATCATTCACTATTCATTTAGTCTTTTAAAGCAAACTGAAATTTCCTCAAGGGGATTTGCATACAAGATTAACTTAAAAGTTGAAATGCCTTAGGGGACAAGAGAAGAGTCCTGAGGAAGTTATTCCCAGAAGTTTCATGCATATCAATAAAATAAATGTAAGAACAGGAGCTACAATATTTATGGCCTTCATAAACTTAGTAATCTACATATAATCTTCACTTTAAAATCGTTTAGAATTTATGTTATTTTTATGTGTATTTCGCATTGAATTTAGAAATGATAGTTAGCGATACAAAATCCATTAATTACTTGTGCGTTTCTATTGTCCGCATTGCCAAATTCTCTCATTACGAATCGATTTTAGTTGAAGAAAATGGAAGCTCAATAACATTTCTGGAGGAAAAACAACAGAGATAATGGTTAGAAGGTATGAATGTTGGCCTTGTTCATCCAAGAACCGGAGAGTAAAGAAGAGCAAAAAGAAAACTGGAATAAAAATGGTTTATAAGATAGACAATGCAATAAAGAAACACTAATCTTGGATATGCAGGAAAAATAGCAGCTTTTTAACTTTGGGATAATTGCAAAACAAGAATATAATAAACAAAGGTAGTGCGAGAAACAGGCTACAAAGAATTAAAGTGACAAAGATGACTGTACAACATACCATTTAAAAGCTATTCCTTTCCCATTTTCAGTGTCTCTATTCTCTATTTATCTTTGTGAATTTTTTAAAACCCAAAGAGTTACAAATGGTGAAGTTCAGAGAATTTATTTTTATATATCTTTCCTATAAATATATTTTAGCAACGTGATATTTTTTAAGGGAGGAAATTTAGTTTAGAGTTCCTTTTTAAAATTAATCTTATTAGCGAAGCGCAAGCTCCCCCCGTAGGGGTTATTGGCGAAGCCATTGCCTGGTAGATTTATGCACAGGATAAACGAGAAAACCAAGGCTTGATATTGGGTGTGAAGAGCGGTTTTCTCAATGGCATTGTGGCTGCACACATTTTCTGAACAATTTTGAAAAAAAAAATTCATGAGTGGTGATAAAGAGGTAGAGCGTGCACAGGTGGTTGTTCTTGGAACTAGAAGAGGGTAAGACAAAAAATTATGACTGGAAATTAAAATAAAAAGTAAGCTCACAGAGTTCAGTTTCTAATGGAGTAACAAACAGCTACTTGATTAGAATAACAAATGAAAGCTAACTATGTTATAATTATTAGGAAATAGATCCGGGTAAATAGTTGAGTAATGTGTGTATTGAAGATGTTTAAAGGGTAAAATAGTCAGAGTAGATGGCATCATATGATGGTGAAAGGCTGGAATGAACTTCACCTCCACCGAGATAGTTTTCATTCCTCAACCAGAACGCTACCCATGCCTAGGTATTTGAACGAAGACGAGGCGAGAAAATACATCTCAGAATCATACCTTCACAAAGAGAAGAAAGACTGTACAGAAGATCTAAATTTACCTTGCACGTGGGAAAAAGATCCTCGATTATAAAATTTAAACAATATAGTACGTTTAATTAAGTTATTTCATTGCAAAATGTCTCTTTTCATACAACATACTCTGCTACCTCCGAAAAACTTTAAAAGTATACTTGTTTGGTGGAGGAATTATGTTTATTTTATCCGATAAAACCTTTTCCGTTCACAACTCTAATAGCATTTTGCGAAATTGGAACGTCTCAGTGGTATGCAGTTAAAATGACAAAGGAAAACCCACCATTAACTCTACAAGACAAGCCATGGAAAGCGAGGGTGGGGGGTTCTTCAGCTGCTCACCAACACCAAGCGAGTGACTGAATCCAGCAAACCAATCAAATGGTCCGGAAAATTATTTGGTCTAAATAGTACACCGAATCCTCCAATCGTATATATTTACTTCTCATTTACCACACTGAGACGATTTTTTGCCTATAGAGCAATAGTGTCATGAGTTTTCCTCAATATTGAGATTTACATGAGAAAGCCAGTGCACTTACCCTCTAAATTCGAACAGTTTCTTCGAAGGGTACCAAAGATGGAATCTTGGATCACTCCAGAAGTTTTTGAACGTCAATTCACAAGGTAATATTTTTACCTCTAATATTCCTTGTCTTTGGTCTGGAGTGATCCAAGATTCCATCTTTGGTACCCTTCGAAGAAACTGTTCGAATTTGGACGATAAATTGGATTGCAAACTGCAACGTCGCATATCGAATAGCAGTTGGACGGAGAATAGTCGACCAGAAACAGTCTTTAAATCCCCAAATCAAGATCTCGACGCAACTACTACTGCTGCCCTTGGATTTGGGTTGAATCCTCCATTCCTTCTAAACCATCTTCTAAAAGCTTTGCTCATTGGGAAAATTATTGTAATGTCCCTAGTGATTTAATTTTGACCGCCAAGGGTTGTGTTTATTAGTGCTTATCTAGGCCTACCCACATAAATTATCCTCTGCGTTTTCACCGTCCTATATCTAATCTTCAAAAAAATCCCTCTATACATATTACGAAAGCAGAAAAAACTGGTGACCTTGTTTCTATGGAAAGAGTGAACTATATTGAAAAAATGAACTTATTATTAGAAGATGAATCTACATATGATGTCCTACAAAAAGACCCTACATTAACTACTAACAGTGAATTTCATAAAAATATTCGATCCCTTTTAAAAAAAATTCCAGATTTAATTACTAAATTTAAATCTATCAACGATTCTCTTCCAAATATGTATCGTTTGGTAAAAACTCACAAACCCAATAATCCTATGCGCCCCATTATAAGTTCGTTAGGCTCTGCCTCATATTCATAATCAAAATGGCTTGTCAATCACTTATCCCCTCTTGTGGGGTCCATCTTCCAATCTCATATTAAAAATAGTTGTGAACTTATGGAGAAGCTTAATACAATACCTTACTCCAACAATTTCATTTTTGTCAGCTTCGATGTTTGTTCTTTGTTTACTAAAGTTCCTTTAGCAGATCTTCTTCCTCTCCTTTGTAATAAATCCTATAATTTAGATCTCCCTGTACCGGTCAATACTTTCCTAAGGCTTATTGTGCTAAAAATTGTAAATTTTCATTTAATGACAAATTTTAACTTCAAAAATTTGGTGTTCCGATGGGAAGTTGTTTATCTCCCACCCTCTCTAATTTATATATGAAATTCTTTGAGACTTTATTCTTGCCACAAATCCTCGATCTTCCTATTGTATGGTACCGTTACATTGATGATATTATATGTCTTTGGCCATCCTCAAAAGATATTCACAATTTTCTATGTAATCTTAATTCTCTAGTCCCTTCTCTTAAATTTAACCTTGAAATTGAGGAAAATCGGACTCTTCCTTTTCTTGACCTCTTAATACATAAGACGCCGTCAGACTTTAAATTCTCTGTTTATCGCAAACTGCCCAACTCCAGATCATATACTAACTTTTATTTTTATCACAGTATTAAAATTAAAAGATCTGTATTCGCTTTTATGTTTATGCGTGCATTACGCCTTGTTAGTCCGGAAATTTTAGGTAAGGAAATGTCCAATTTCTTTAAAATAGTTAAAAACTTTGTACCCAAGTCAATTTTGGCACACTTCATTAATCTTTCCTAAGAGAATTTTTTATAGAACTGATAACCCACCGGTTTTCAGTTATAAAAATTGTCTTATCTTGCCATACTTTGAACCATATTTTGGTCTCACCCGTATTATTAAGCAACATAATATCTCTGTAAATTTTAGATATGAACCGACTTTATATAAAATGTTAGTCCACAATAATACAAGGAAAAAAGTGGAGTATATTTGTGATGGTATGGTACGCACATACTCAAATGCAGCCAGAAAATCGTAGGAACAAAAGAAATTTGTCGTTTGAGTTGACCTTCGTCTCCTCTTTCTCTCCCCCCCCCCCTTTCCCCGACTGGCGAAAGAAGATCGGACGGAAAGAACGACTATCTTCCAAAGAAGCTTAAATCTTATTTACAATCTTTATGATAGCATGGAGATTGTCCAGAAGGGGCTGCGATAAGCAAATTGTCGTGAATGGAATCTCTCTCTTAATTTTCCACAATCCTCGGTATAAATAATATAGCCGTCCATCTCTCTAGAGCAGTGTCCCAAACCAACTTGCTTACCCCTCACGTTGAACGAGAGTCGTTGCCATAACGTATTCGACTGCCAACACACCGTTGAGTCAACTTGGTCGCTGTCTCAAAATTGTTCCTGGAAGTAAATCCCGCCCCGCAGAGTCTATGACTAGAAGAGTACGCTCTGTTGCTCAACGTAACATGAGTAAGAAAAGGAACATTCAATAGTTACTGGAAGTTACTATTTGTTAGTGTCACATCCAATTAGTAGTGAACTAACCGCAACTGCAGCCAGCAGCCCCGAACGTCGTCTTTTTCCCCCTCTCCCTGAGAACTCGTGTTAACGCCACCCGAACCACCCCAGGTGGACCTGAGTAGTCGTCTCCCCAATCCATCACAATTAATGGTAATCTGTAAACCCAGTGTCCCTCTATTTTTAAATTACCTATTTAATTAACCGTGATTGATACTCCCATTGAGTCATTGTAAATCTAGACGCTTAACGTCAGTGTTTAATATTTAATCCTTAATTTTGCCTATTAACTATTGCTAATTATTAAATTTGTGTAAAGTTAAGTTTATTTTGTGTACGTGTGTTTATTTGTGGTTCCTTCTTTTTGACCTACCCTTTTCAAAACTTTAATTAAGCATCCCTTCGGCTAATTTATTCAACCTGTATTTTGCACGCTTAGAATTCAACAATCACAAACCTCTCCTCAGTAACAAGTGGAACTTTTACAGTGAGAATCCTGGCTACAGCACAACCCGCCTCTAAACAGCTTTCACACGTTCAGTAGGAATTAAAGCCTACATATATATATATATATATATATATATATTTATGAATAACGTTACAGCCACGAGTAAAATGAAACAACGGAGAACTGCGAGGCCTTTCGACTAATGGTCCTTTAATCGAAAGGCCTCGCAGTTCTCCGTTGTTTCATTTTCCTCGTGGCTGTAACGTTATTCATAAATTCCTCACGATCCTTATTTTCGTGATTCAGTTATACATATATATATATATATATATATATATATATATATATATATATATATATATATATATATATATATATATGATCATAGGATTGAGTCATAGGTTCAATACCACCGACTTAAACAAAAGCAGTGTGTCCGGTTTAGGACTAGAATAATTATTGGACCAGACTATGAGCAATTTTACGACATATATAAAAGTGTTGTCAGCTTTAAGGGTTTAAATTTTTGAGGAAGTGAACTCATATAGCCTAAAACTTGCCAACGTCCAAGGAAACCTTAATGAACTAACGTAAATTTTAATAATTAGAGTCTTTTCCCCGAAGGAATATAAATAATAACCATTAATAACCCCTTCCAGATAGCAAAAGCAAAGCTAGGAAAATATTCATAATTTGGGGGGTTAATTATTAGATTGTATTGGTTAGGAACAATCGCAGCTTCTAATTCTCTTACCAGGTACGTAAGTTTTTTCCGTGAGTCACCAGTTGCGTCAGCAAGAGCAGCAATGGCTTAACAATCGTTCGAAGTTTTCGTCAAGCAAGGACAAGCTTTCGGTCTCGCAGGACAGGAACTAAAATAATTTGCCTAAAGCGAACAGCGAGATGAAAGAGCACGTAAAGTGGAAGAAAGGAGAAGAAAAGAAGGGTTAGAAATGGAAGTAAGAAAAGAAGAGTTAGAATTTGAAGAAAGAGAAAGCATTCAAAAACATGAAAGGGAATTAAGCAGAGACCAAGTTAAAGTCAGTTCTGTTGGATCCCGTGATCATCAACCCCCGGCCCCCGCTATGAAACTTCCCGAATATAAAGACGAAGAAGATGTTGTGCTCATACTTGACACATTTTAAAAAGATCTTGGAAGTAAACGGATGGGCCCTACAATCCGAAGGAGTTAGTAGATTGCTCCCATTGCTCAGTCCACGTTTAAGAGAAATTTTCATCTCGTTACCACACGAAGCTACAATCGACTATAGCACCTTGAAGGCCGAATTGCCCTTTGCCTTTTACTTGAACCCTCAGTTCTACTGCGCTAAGTTTAGTTCGGCTAAAATCCAGCCCGGTCAAACTTACCGACATTTTGGATATATCCTGAAGCAAAACCTCCAGTTCTGGTTAGAATCCTCCAAAGTCGAATTGGAGTATGAGGCCCTGATTGACTTTATGTTAAAAGACCAGATATTGTCCACCCTACCCCAGGAGATCCGAGCATTCGTGCAAGACCACCGAGCGTCTACCTTTCAAGAATACCTCGAGCAAGCCGATCTCCATGCGACAAATCATCGCCTATACCCACAGGATACCCGGAAGAATAGTCCCCCGTCCCCGAAGAATAAATTTAGTCAATGGAAGTCCCAACAAAGGAAACTCCTCCATTGATAAAGACCACAGCCCCGTTCAGGTCAAAGAATAAGCCTTTTGTAGCCTACGAAGACAGAAAACCCCCAGTCTTCAATCCACCCTACAATAACCAGCACCAGAATAAGCAGGTTATATGCTACTCCTGCGGTTCCCCCGGCCATTATAAGTCCCAATGTGTACAGAATTCCAGCCTACGTCCCACCCAGAGCCAACAAGGCCACCAAGTAACTGCTACCTTTCCCCCGGAACAGCCGGCTGCGCTTACGTCATCCCCCTTGTCTCCATCCCCACAGGAATTTCAAGTGAACTTTCTGTTCAACAAGAGTACCTCCGGAGGACTAAATTTCGAAACTGGCTCGATCAATGGCTGTAAAGTGTTTACGCTCGTCAGAGACACAGGGTGCACATGCATTGTGGTGTCGGACAAATTGCTCCCCCCTGTCGACCCCCAACATAAGAAGTACGCAATTGTACACGACTTCTTGGGTCGAGAAAATAGATTCCCGGTAATCCGCTGCAATGTACAGTGTAAATATTTCACTGGTTAGGCCGACGTAGTGGCAGCCCCCATTAAATTTTGCTCGGTACTTATTGGCCAGAGCGCACTACTCTCCGCGAGTGAAGTGACTCAAGCTGTCGTCACTCGAGCACAAGCTAGCTGCAAAGGCCTCTACCCCAACATGCCTGTTCACCTCAGAGGCCCTTTTAGAGGTCTCAACGAGTAATGCACAATTCCTCAGAGCTCAGCAGAGCTGCCCTTTACTTCAATCCCCTTGGGAAAAGGCCCGAAAGAACGAAGAGGTGATCGTTCGAGGGAACCGACCCATAAGGTACATCATTAACCACTCCCTTCTATTTTGCACGTCACGAGATGAGTCCGACTCGCCTTCCAAGGTCATGTGTATTCCGCGCACACATGTAGATCAAATCCTGCGGGTAGCACATGAAAGTCCCATGGCCGGTCATTTCCGCCATAACAAGACTTCTCAGTGCGTTTTTTTATACTTTTTTGGGCCCGGTGCAGCCAAAGATATTGCAGAATTTGGCAAAACGTGCGACTTGTGCCAGAAAACCACTGCAAAAGGTCGAATAGCCCCAGCTCCCTGCAAAGAACCCCAGTTATTTCGGAGCCCTTCTCGAGAGTCGCCATCGACCTCATCGGACCAATCCACCCCCCTTCCGCCGAAGGTCATACGCATGTACTTATCCTGATAGACTGCGCTACCCGATTCCCAGACGCTGTTGCTCTAAAAAGGATCGATAGTATCTCTTGCTCTTAAGCACTTATTTCCATTTTTTCTAGAGTAGGATTGCCCAAAGAAATCTTGTCAGATAGAGGCCGCCAGTTTACCTCTGAGCTCATGGAACACGTGAACACCCTGCTCCAAATCAAACCTATTTTTACCACCCCCTTCCATCCGAGCGCGAACGTCATGTGCGAAAAGTTCAATGCGACCTTGAAAAGAGTCCCCAAGAAGCTTCGCATGGAACAACCCCAAGAATGGCACCGATATTTGCCAGTTGCGTTATTCGCATTCTGCGAAATTCCCCATAGGACCATCGGGTTTTTCCCATTTGAGCTTCTGTACGGGAGAAACGTGCGGGGGCCCCTTAGTATTTTGAAGGAGTTATGGACAAATTCCCGTTTGTGTCCAGAATTAAGGAACACTTATTCCTTCGTCCTCGAACTAAGGGAAAGATTAAAAAGGTGTTCTGACATAGCAGTCAGAAATTTCAGAATTAATATGAAAAAGTGTTGGACATATTTTGATCTAAAGGCCAAACACAGAAAACTGAAGCCCGGAGATGAAGTTCTACTCTTACTCTCCTCGGATTCCCATAAACTTCTCTTCCAATGGAAAGGCCCCTACTCCGTTCAGAAAACCCACGGATCGGTCGAATACGTGATACAGACACCGCAGGTGATAAGTTATATCACATAAACATGCTAAAAAGGTATCCTAGACGGGCCTGTATAAACAATATAGTCGCCTTCGACGAAGAAAGGATAATTGACTCCGTCCACCCAAACAACCCCCTAAATATTGTTAATCGATTTGCGTAGAGTCAAACGAAGATTGTCCCCTCCCCGTCCTCCCGTCCAAGCTGCCCCCCATTAAAGAACCTTTTCCCGAGTTGGATGTAAACTCCGACTTCACCCCTGCCCAAAGGAACCACATGATGGAGCTTTTGGAAGAATTTAGTGACGTCATCTCCGAGTCCCCAGGATGCTCGACTCAGTTCGAACATGATATCGCCCTCACTACGCTAGAACCTGTGCGATGTAAGCCCTATACCGTACAGGTGCACCTAAGAGACGATTTCAATGAGGAAGTCGACAATCTTTTGCAATTAGGGATTATCGAGCCATCTACGTCCGACTACTGTTCCCCAATAGTCATGGTCCGCAAGCCAGACCAATCCTTTAGGATGTGCGTCGATTTTCGGAAGTTAAACACCGTAACCGTGTTCGACGCTGAGCCTCTCCCCCTAATTGACCAAAATTTACATCTCTTCGGAGGAGCCGCCTACATCACTGAGATAGACCTATGTAAGGCCTATTATCAGATCCCCCTAAAGGCATCAGCGAGGAAACTAACAGCCTTTCCTACAGACAAAGGTTTAATTGAATTCACTCGTCTTCCTTTCGGCCTAGTCACTGCCTGCAGTAGCTACAACCGCATAATGCGCCGTGTAATAAACGGTGTTAAAACGTTTCTTTTTATTTTGATAACGTGTATGTGGCTACACGTTCATGGAACGACCATATCTTATCCCTCTGCCCGCCCTTAGAACGCTTAAACCATAATGGCTTAACTATTAAACCCCCCAAATGCCATTTTTCTCATAAATCCATGGAATACCTTGGAATTAAAATAGGCGAAAGTCATCTGGCCCTACAATTACGGTCATTCCTCGGTTCTGCTCATTTTACCGCCGCTCCGTACCCCAATTCGCTTATGTAGCAGCTCCCCTAAATGATCTGCTAAAACAGAAACTCCTGGACCCCCTCCAGTGGAACCGCGACGCCGAAGCGCACTTTGAAGAACTCAAAGAGAAGCTAGTCTCCGCCCCAATCTTAAAATTACGAAACCCACACAAGAAATCTGGCGTAAGGACAGATGCCTCCCAACGGGGTATTGGCTGCGTATTACTCCAATACGACAAAAACCGAGAACTTGCTCCTATAAGCTATGCGAGTCGCCGACTGACGGCTCGCAAAAGGGCATACGCTACGGTAGAATTAGAAACTCTAGCGATTGTTTTGGGGATTACAAAATTTAGGATGTATCTGGTAGGTCGTCCATTCCTCATAGAGACTGATCATATACCGTTAGCCTACTTAGAAACTTGTAAAAACCGAAACGGCAGGCTAATGCGCTGGTCATTATTGCTAGCGGAGTACCGTTATGAAATCAGGTATCTTAAAGGGTCTGACAATGTTCTCGCAGATAGCCTTTCGAGAAACCCAATTTCAGACAGCGATTGATAGTCAATTATTTATTTTTTTGTGTGTATCTCCTTGTATTAATAATTATTTCTTGCCTGCACTCCGTATGTGTTTTGTTTTGTTTTGTAAATGTAAATTAGAGAAATTGACGTAGCAGTAGTATTTTGTAGCCATTAGATACTAAGGTAAATTCCTAACGGTTTTGATAGAATTACCGACTCAATTGTTTGAGTCGAGGAAGATAACGACAAATTCTCCCGGTGAAGTTAATTTTCACATTATTCCTTATTTCATGGCAGAATAATGTTCCTCAAAATAGGTAGGTGTGTGAGAGTATGGATCGTACATACTCACATGCCGCCAGACAATGTGGGAACGAAAGAAATTTGTCGTTTGAGTTGACCTTCGTCTCCTCTCTCTCTCCCCCCACCCTTCCCCCGACTGGCAACAGGAAGTCAGACGAAAAGAACGCCTATCTCCCAAAGGAGCTTAAATCTTAATGCTTTCTTTATAAGAGCATGTAGATGGTCCTGAAGGCGCTGCGATAAGCGAATTGTCGTGAATGGAATCTCTCTCTCGATTTTCCACAATCCTCGGTATAAATAATATCGCCGCCCATCTCTCTAGAGCAGTGTCCCAAACCAACTTGCTTACCCCTCACGTTGAACGAGAGTCGTTGCCATAACGTATCGACTGCCAACGCGCCGTTGAGTCAACTTGGTCGCTGTCTCAAAATTGTTCCTTGAAGTAAATCCCGCCCCGCAGAGTCTGTGAATAGAAGAGTACGCTCTGTTGCTTAACGTAACTTGAGAAAGAAAAGGAACATCCAATAGTTACTGAAAGTTACTATTTGTTAGTGTCACATCCAGTTAGAAGTGAACTAACCGGAACTGCAGCCAGCTGCCCCGAACCCGTCGTCTTATCTCCCCTCTCCCCGAGACTCGTGTTAACGCCACCCGAACCACCCCAGGTGGACCTGAGTAGTCGTCTCCCCAATCCATCACAATTAATGGTAATCTGTAAACCCAGTGTCCCTCTATTCTTAAATTACCTATTTAATTAACAGTGATTAATACTCCCATTGAGTCATTATAAATCTAGACGCTTAACGTCAGTGTTTAATATTAAATCCTTAATTTTGCCTGTTAACTATTGATAATTATTATATTTGTGTAAAGTAAAGTTTATTTTGTGTACGTGTGTTTATTTGTGGCTTCTCCTTTTTGACGTACTTTTGTCAAAACTTTAATTAAGCATCCCTTCGGCTAATTTATTTAACCTGTATTTTAAACTCTTAGAATTCAACAATCACAAACCTCCCCACAGTAACAAGTGGGAATTTTATAGTGAGAATCCTGGCTACGGCACAACCCGCCTCTAACCAGCTTTCGCACGTACAGTAGGAATTAAAGCCGAGCTATATATATATATATATATATATATATATATATATATATATATATATATATATATATGATCGTAGGATTGAGTCATAGGGTCAATACCACCGACTTAAAAAAAAGCGGTGTGTCCGGTTTAGGACTAGAATAATTATTGGACCAGACTATGAGCAATTCTACGACAATATTCTATAGAATGTTCTATTTGCAATTTACATTACTTCAGGCAAACTGGTCAATTTTTATCTATTAGAATTTACCATAATAAGTATAATATTAGAAGAGGTGAACTAAACAGAGCTTTATTTTGACATTTATCCGAAAATAACCACCCCATGGAGTGTAACTCTGCGAAATGCCTTCTTCATTCCGCTGATTTCACAAAAAGAAATATTGTCGATTGTTCCTATCTTTGTACCCCATATAAAGTGGTCTTTACCATTATCATGGTATTCCTTCAAAATGAACTTGCAAATATAGTTCAAAAGTGCTTGGATTCATCTTTTCATTTTCTTCTGGGTTAATTTTCATATTTTTGCTTTCTTCACGTGCCCCTTTTGAATTTTTTTTTAATATATATATATATATATATATATATATATATATATATATATATATAGAGAGAGAGAGAGAGAGAGAGAGAAAGAGATATTGCATTCCATTAATGACAGAGAATAAATAAACAATAATGATTGGGAACGCATCGTTACGATGTTTCGAAATTTATCCTAACTACGATAAAAGGCCATTTCCCTGGAATGGCAAATTGGGCAGAGATAAAAAAGTTCTGAAAAAATTTGATGAGAAACAAACTTCTCTATCCCATATGATTACACATGAGAATCTTGGACGAAAGATTTTGTGAATTTCCACCGCTCTCTATTTGGGGACACGTAAACCGGATGAGCCAAAACTTTGTAGCCACTTTTCTTGCCGTTTTCTTCAGACGAGTTCAAATGGTAGAGAAGTGGCATTAATGTCTGCAATTGGAAAATCCTCATATATGTATGTATATATATATATACATGGCATTAATAATGGATTTAATATCGCTCAGGAAAATGTAATCCTTATTTCCAAGTACTTTTAAACTTTATTCAGTTCATTCTCAAGGATCACTAAAACAAGAAGATATAACAAAATTAAATTTATATATATAAATATATATATAACAAAAGGTTTTAAACAAGAAGTCAGCAAAGGAAAAAGGTGTAGAAAGAATATGCGACGAAAAGTAACATCGAAATTTTTTTTGGCAATTATCTAATTTAAACCAACAAGATGCATAGATAAAGGCTTATAGACAGATGCAAAATAGAGTTTAACGCAGAAGAAATAGCCTAGGTGAGATAGGTAAGGTAAAAAAGAAATTAAGAAAGAAACCGCTAAATTAATGAGTCAAATAAAACCATAATGAAAATAAAGGTATGAATTGGAGTAAAACAATTTCTTTGGGGCTAAACTATTCGATAACTGTTGTGCGGCCAGCGACTGATGGCAATTTCATGTCGTTGTAAAGCCATAAAACTCGAGCTTACAAATATTTAGTGACCCTGAGAAGAGATGCGAAAGATAAATCGTGCTTACTTTGTATCGCCACTCACTTAACGCTCTCTCACTTCACGCCAAGTGCCAATTTCACTGTTAACCACAAAGCCTTTTATTCTCGCGACTCTAGCAATTTGACTTGAACAATCAAGAATACCTCACTGATATTGTTAATAATTAAAAATATATTTCCTTATTGGAGTGTGTTTGTATAAATAACCAATCCAACAGGATCAATTTAAATATTTCTGGGAGAAATATTTGTTAAAAAGGCTAATATAAGAAAATGGCTGTATAGCACACATTTTTGAAAAATACATTGCAATTGCATGAACTACATATTTAGGTTTGTGAGAGAAGACTCAATTTATTATTTGAAATTGATATTCGTGAAAGTTTGACGTTTAGTTATTCCATTCTGTCTACAATTGATTAAAGAAGTAGAAATAGTAAAAAAATGTCTTATATTTGTTTAGGACTTATTATAGATACATACATTATGTTAGGAAAAGTATGCTCTGAAGAATCGCCCCCGGAAAATACCACCTAATATAATTTCCCCAACAAAGTAAGTCTTTCAAGAAAACTTTAGGATTTTATCATTACCTTCTCGAATCTTTTTTTATTCTTAAAATGTGAAGTGAAAACCAATGAGGCGTTTGTTAGAGAAAGTTTGTAAAGAGAGAATAGTGAAGAAAGAAATTAAGTTAGATATATAGCCGCAAACACTCCCAAATTTATGGGAGCTGCAAAAGTGGATCTATGGTGATTTGGGAGTCAAACTACCCTTAACTTTAAAACTAATTGCATTTAGATTAAATTTTTAACAATAGCTGTCAAATTAAGATTTCTGCATTTTTTCTAGCAATATATCAGCCAATTTCTACTTTGAGAATTTTTTTTTTACTTATACAAATTATGTAACTTAATAAATTGAATCTATTTTAAGGTTGCTTCAGTTGGTACGTTGAAGAAAAGACTCGAAATCTAGTGAGGCAATGATTCCATCTTGTCTGTTTGTGTGTAGTATAACTATAAATTCTTTCGCTAAATAATAGAATGTTTAATGGGGTCAAGGGATGTTTATGTAATAACTTTTGGAAGATGTTCAACGCTGTACTACTGCCACTCTGGATTAGATAAGTAGGCAAGTAGGTGGCCCGAAAGAAGAGATTGATCCCGTCGAGACTTTACACTCTTGAAGAGGTGGTATTGAAGATAAAACCATACACTATGGAACTCTATCCGCAGGTGGTTCTGACGATTCCACGACGGGACATTGCTCGACAGAAGTCGCGTCCTCAGGTGGATCCGGTGTGACAGCATCTGAGAGATTCTGCAGATTGTTCCTGATTTCGTCCGAAAAGTCGCAGAGTTTCCGTTTCGTTCCTTTTCGTTCCGTAGGTATCTAAGTTACACGTCCTACCTCACCCGTCAGTCACTGAGATTCGTTCCTTAAGAGTATTACGGTACCGGGAGTAGAAATTGTTCCTGCTGAGATTCGTGGGTAGACTGACTCAGCGCCATTATCACTCCTCATACAAAACATCTAATACAACCTCGTTGTATCAGCTTCTACATCTTCTATGAAGTAAATGAGGGTCCATATTTCGGATCGTCATCTAGAAACGTTAGTTATAGAGGAACCTTCCTGTAATGAAGCTAAGATCAGAGGTAATTAATGGATCCAAGTCATCGGAGTTATCTGCCACATATGTGAGGTATCTATGATTAATGAAAATTTTCAATCTCAGCCAGGCTTTCTCGTCATTTCAATCCACTCAAATATCCAATTAGCCACTATCCATATGAGAGTGTATTTGGTTAACACAGCAAAAATTGGAGAATTCTTTTTGTTGCTAGGTTATTTTTCAGCAAATACATGAGCAATTCCCTTCTAACAAATCTCCTAAAAGTGCCGAAGTTCTGAAGTGAAAACTAAAAAAATGCCGTGAGCGAATATCAACTAAATCTATTTCGCCAATAGGTAGAGTTACTTATATCTATTCATCTATTTATCTAGATTTATTCATATTCTACAATAGGTCGAATATTTAATTAACCACCATAAAGATTACTATAAGAATAAGTTGCCAAAATTTCACCTTACTCTTTACAATCCGGTCTTTATGGATATCGATCCAACCCCTTAACTAGAATTGAATTAAAATCCATCATTTGAGGTGAAAAAAATGTAAAGATCATCTCTGAGAACTAAAATGTCACAATTACCAAAAGAAAATCTACCAACATCAATTTGTGTATTAATGATGAGTTAAAAAGATTGAGCTTGGCAAGAAGTTAAATAATAGGGTGGTTTTTAAACTATGCCCAAGAACTATACATCTTTATGAGAATATAAATATACCGTAGAGACCTCAACACCTAACAGCTACCCCTCACCCCTTACTTCTCCACTCAAATCTATCACAGTAGTGATTATGACTGTCAATTAACGCATAACAAACATGGGGAAAAACAATTGCGGAGAGGTTGAAATAAAATGAATCACAATGTTACTCTATTCTTGATTCACTTTTTATTAAAGGTGGCTACACTTTGTTGGATAAAGATCCTGGTTTTACTTTAGAAGAGGGGTTTTCTCTTAATTTCAAAATCGACTTTTTGACAAAATAAATTCAGACAAATATATATTTTTTCTCTTTCATTTTAAATAGGTAATCTGTAGGGATAATTATTTTAATATCTAAAATATTGCAAGGTTATTAAAAAAAACAGGATTTCGAAAATAATAAGAAACAAGGTTTGCTGAACAAAGGTCGCGTGCTCTCACTTATTATAATTTATAACATTACGATTTTTAAAACGTTTAATAATTCCCGAACTAACCTTGGTAGGACGTTGGCAATTATATCATTCGAAAGAGAATGTAAAACAACATAAGAGTGTAAATTTCGTTAGAATTGGCCTAAATCTTATGAAGTTATTGCCAAATGAATTCCCGGCTAATCTCGGGAGGACCTTGGTAATTATGTATATAAATCGAGAGAGAATATAAAATAAAACAAAATAAGCTGTTCAAACTACGTTAGAATCGGCCGAATAGTTATGATGTTATTACATAATAATTCCAGGGCTAGCCTTGCGAGGACTTTGGCAATAATACCATTCGAAAGCGAATGTAAAAAAAAACCCATAAGAGTTTCAAATTTCGTTAGAATCGGCGAATAGATATGATATTATTGCCAAAACAAATTAATTCCCTGGCTAGAAAAAACATAAGAGTTCAAATTCCGTTTGAATCGGCCGAATAGTTAGAATGTTATTACCAAAAGAAAACAAAAGCAAAACCGGGACCAACCGACATAGTAAGATATATAGTCGCCCGCGACTAGACCTACAAAGGACTAAAAATGTGCCTTCAGTCGGGCTATGGTCCGGCACATCTAGCAGTTAAGTTCCAATCCCAGGAGGTTTGCTACTTTATAGAAAGTTTAGGATTATTATAATCTATTTCGTAATATTTTTTCGTAAAATAAAAGTTTGACTCTTTTTATATTCTAGAAATGGTTTAGTCCAAACTAGAGCGTGTAACCATTGCTGATCTGGAACAAAGGAAATGAAATTCAAGGTGATAATGGCTAATGGTATTGATTCAAAGAGCTCCATCTTTGCGATCACTATTAAGACCATTTAAAGTAAAACTGATTCTCAAGAGAATAAGTCTTCTGAATGCCGTATAACTTAAAATATATGCCAAGATTACGTCTCAGTAACGTTTTGGTTCAATGATAGGGCATTATCAATAAATGGGGCATTATCAATAAAATGGGCATTATCAATTAATGGGGCATTATCAATTAATGGGGCATTAACACTAAAGATATAATCAAAAATTTTGTCTCCAGCGTCAAAAAACAAATTGAAGCAGATTGTGATAGAAGTGCCTAAGGCGGCCGCGCCTCGCCTGTATCACATATAAAAACTCATGCTTCTCACGTGCATCCTGCGAGAAAAGACTAGCATAGCGTCCTTATTGCCCAACATTTCCCGATTATCTTCCCCTGCTCCAAGTTTAATCAAGGAGGTTCAATCTCTCGTTTGCCTGCAGGCGTCGATCTGGCCAGATTGAATAAGGCTTATGGGAGATAAAATTGTTTCAAGCATTAGCGGGACATTCCACGGACGTCACCCATTGTCCCCTACCCCGAGGGGCTGTCTCCAACTATTTATGCGAGAGAATTTCGAGTTTGAATCAGATCAAGATTACCTTCGTCAGGCATCACACCAATCCGGCCTTCCTTGTGCACCTAGGAACTCTCTACCCGCAGAAATCCATAATTGTCCAGGAGAGGAAAATATCCTTGAGTGCCAAGGTTCGTAACCCCAGAGACGCCAAGTCAACAGGGCTCCCCTGATGTTCAATTGTTCAGCAGAGAAGAACTTTCGAACAGTCATTGTTCTTCAGGCCTGTTCGACAACAAACGGTTCTCGCTGCCCTGAAATATGGCCAGTGGTAAGTTAATTCACCCTTTGGAGATCCCGATTATCTTCGCGAACCATCACGCCGATCCGGTCACCCTTGTGCACCTAAGAACTCTACCTCGAGAACTACCTTATTGTTCAAAAGAGGACAATATCTTTGAGTGCCAAGGTTCGTAGCCCTCAAGACGCCAAGTCAACAGAGCCCCCCCCCCTTGTAGTTCAATTGTTCAGAAGAGAACAACTTAAAAACAGTCAGTGTTCTTTGAGCCCGTTCGACAAGAAACGGTTCTTGCTCCCCTGATATCAGGTCAGTGGTAATGTAATTCCCCCCTTTTTAACGTTCTTCAATAGAACGCTTTGTTACCCCGATAAAGATGATGTGTGAAATATGGCATAGTGGTTTAGATAAATTTATAAAATTTGTAGTTAATAACTTAAAAGAACATATACGGTCATTTTAATAATATATATTTCCCATTGTTCATAAGTGTAATCAGAAACATTAGTTCTTCATGGCAACTCCCAAAATATATTTTTTGTAATAGTTAATATTGATCTAGTTCATGTTTCCCGCACGAGTAAGATCTTTCTAAAGAGATTTCCACCCAAATATTTAAACTTTTAAGTCTGTCAGGTGTCTATTAGATTTAATAAACCAAAAAAACTCTCAAAAGCGCCTAATATTTAACTTACATTTTTCTTTCATATTTCCCTTAATTCCTCTTTTGTGTACATTGCTGATGAATTTAAAACTTTAAATTATTCTCTCTCATCATTTCTTTTCGCAAATCTAAGTCCCTTTCAAAATGTATAAGTGGTTTAATAGTTCAGTCACTTCATTTTATGTATATTTTAGGGTTCATTTTATTGTCTTTCTTTTATGTACATTTGGAGATGCTATGTTTGTAAGATTTGTACTGAATCGTAGACCAGCAAGATTTTAGGATCGAAATTAGGAAATTAAATATAGAAGATAAGAAACAAATCCCAATTCTATGCAAATATTATTTTTTCCTCAAAATTGACACTTATTTGCGTGCACCATCATAAAGGTGGAGGACATACATTGATTTGAGCAGTGAAGAAATTTTTAAGAGATTCATTTATACTAGTGGTAATTATATAAGGGTGATTAAGAACAAGTGTATTTAAATATTTATTATAGAAGTTTAACAAAACGTTGAGACTATATATTATAAACATAGTAAGATATATTATTATAAAATTTAGGGCTCATTGGACTAGTTAGTGTTAATCGACCAAGAAAATTAACTGAGAGATATTTGCGTTCACGTGGTCAAATTGTCAAAAATAATCCAAACGTCACTTCCAAGGAATTGAAAGCAAATCTGGCAAGCAGAGGAACAATCGTGGACGTGTCAACAGTGCGACGTTACCTGAACCGTGAGAGTTTCCATGGACATGTACCAGGAAGGAAAACACTGTTGAAAATGCTTCACAAAAAGAGACGTTTATAGTTTGTTAATGAACATATTGATGACATTAAAACATAACTTAGTAAATATTATGGTCAGACAAAGCTAAACCCGAGCTGTTCGTCATAAACGATCACCATTACATTTGGAGAAAATCTGGAGAAGCTCTGCTTCCCCAGATTTTCTTTTCATAGTGTTAGGGTGTTTTGCTGCTGCAGGTACTGGCTCATTTTGTGTGAAAGAAGGCACTTTGAATTCTGATAGATATAAACGAACTTTTTATGAACATGTGAAAAAATAGGCGAGGAAGCCTAGCCTTGGCAGCGGGTTCATCTTCTGAAAGGATAATGATCCCAAGCACACCAGCAAATCATGCAGAAATATTTTGCCAATCAACGTTTGAAAGTGCGGAAATGGCCTCAAAATCCAGATTTAAATTCGTTTGAAATTTATGGAAAAAAATTGAAGTCACATGTTCATAAACAACTTGCAAAACCCTTGTTCATAGCTACCAGAAGCATCTGATTGCTGTGATTGATGCTAAAGTAGGTCATACCAACTATTAATTTATAGTATATATATAAATTATGTAAATATATATATATATAAATTATAAAATTTGAGATATATTACCAATAGATATGCGTGCAACCTGTACGTTGTGGCCATTCTCTTAAATTGTTTTTTTCTTTCGTACCAGCAGATATTTCAGCTGCATGGATGAGGTCCATTCTCTTCCAGGCTGACGGAATGCAGTTATTTTGATGCAGACACTGCAGTTGTTCTATGGTTAGTGATCGACAAAAAGGTTTGATAATTTTAAAATTGTATGCGAAAGCATTAAGTTGTGTTTATTATTTCAATCATAAACTGTCAGAGATGGATTTTGATCTCACTTTACATTTTCACCATCCAACTTATGTTCAAATAAAATTAAAACTATTTACATTTTAGCAAGTAATTCCTAAATTAACTTTATACCTCTAATTCCCGTTTCAGTTGTTTGTAATATAATCTAAAAGAGTCGTTTTTGAGGAATTCCCTTGTAGCTTAGCACAATCTCAAAGAATGCTTAAGATTTCTGTCATGTACTTCAAGACAATGAAAATAACTTGACTGAAGAGCTCAGTTTGGCTGAAGCGTTTCTACTGTTTGGATTGCTAAACCCTCAATATCAGTTTAATTCTTTTTATATATGATCTTACTATATACCAATTAGTACTATCTCCATTAAAACCTACTTGTCTCATAAGAAGAAACTATCCCTGCTACATAGGTCCTCAATTCAAGCTGAGGATTTGTAAACATAAGGGTGTTTCCCACTATACAGACAGACCCTTTGCTAAACCGAAATTCTCTGCAATAAGGAATCATTCAGATACTTGCACTTCATGATTGTCCCATTCAAATTTAAGGGTTTTGAGTTCTGCGGATAAATCCGTAGATCTCAACATTTTGGAATCAGTATTTATTCAAATGTTAAATCCAGAATTAAATTCGGGTCAGTCGTCCATACCACTTTACATTTATCTTTTAAAATATTTTAATTTTAGTTTGATATATAATTCCTTTTTACCTAAAATTTAAAAACAACTCATTCAATTATCCGATATTTATAATTTTCTATAATGTTCAGATATTTTAAACAACTACCATGTTTAGCTCATTTCAAGTTTTCCTCGTCTTAAATTATTCGATTCCTGTCCTTCTCTCATTTATTTAATTTTTAGTTTTACTTTATGGCTCTCTTTTCAATGTTTGTTTGTATAATTTTTCAGGGTTTTTTTTGTGTAATTTTGCAGTGTCCTCTTGGTAATTTTTTGCATTGTGTCGTAGAATGAACCCGACATATATGTCAATTCTGCCCAATATTCGTTGACACTCAAGGTCAAACGGTTAAATTTGACTCAACTCTGGTCACGACAAAGATGGGGAATCGAAGTGGGGGAGTGGGGGTCGAGTGCGAAAGATTTAAATTCCAAACAGTGAATGCAGTTGACCTATATTAAACTAATGAAGGTTGCGTCTATGTGGCTTATGAAAAGGTAGGAACAAAATATACTTTAATATTTACACTGTTATACACAATAAATAGATTAAATATGGCAATAGATAGTCAATAAATACAAGAACCTTACTTAACATAGCTAATCAGTGCAAGTTCTACGGGAAGGAGGCGATACGAGCCTCTGTACACACACACAGGGATGTCTAGCACTGTAGCCACAGATGATTCGTCTCAACCTGGCTTGGGTTAGAGGCTTTAAGAGATGAAACAGGGGATCGGATGGTTATTCGAGAGACCTTAATCACGGGAAATTTAACCTCTAGTAGTAACACTAACTGGAAGAAGTATACGTGCCAAACGAAATGTACCGGAATCAAGGATGTGCCACTTGACTCGGGCTCAGATCGTTCAGTATAATTCTAGCCTTCGGAAGGTTGAGAAAGGAAAGTGCGATATCAAATGACGTATTCCGTTGTAAAAGGCAGGCATATAATGTCGATGCCCGATTAGAACCAACAATATATAGGGACCAGCCGGAACCGTACTGCCTCCGCCAAGGGGGGGGTCGTGAGGGAATCTCTTCACAAACCTACAAGGTGCTTGATAGATGGGAAGTATGTCCGCGTGCGGTTCTGTGAGACGACATAGGCGCACGTTTGAAATTCCAATTCCTCGCTTATCGCAGAAAGCAGTTCGATATTCTGACTGTTCACACGGTCCTGCTCACGTGGACTGACCTCATGCTTGACTTCTTGGTTTCGATGGGCTACATGGCAGCTAGAAGCCTCTATTTTTGCCCCATTTTTCGAAAATACTTTAAATTCGACAAACTTTTAACTTATTTTCAGTCATTAATACATATATCTCTTTATGTATTCTAAGCTTGCTTGTTTTCATTATCGGATGAAGATGAACATAGCTAATGTTTGAAACGTTCCAAAATATATATATTCCAAATGACGGTTTTGTTTTTAATTTACACATATATATATATATATATATACAGGGTGTCGCAAAAAAAAGGAAACCGACTTTTGGTTCAATCTATCTCTGAAAGTATTAAAACTAGATAGTTTCTGAAAACTTAATTTTGTTTTTCTATTTTTTTACATTTATGTTGAAAACCTTAGAAACTTACATCTATAATTGTAAATTCTTTAATGAAGTAGATGAAAGACATAAAAAGTATGCTTACGCAAGCAGGTAAAATACAGAATCAGACTTCCAATAAACATATTTCAAAACCATTTAGTAGAAGGGAGCAGAAAAATATATAATTTAATTTCTAATATTTATTACAAAAACATAGTTAATTCTTATTTATAATGTAAGAGGCTAATATCCGTTTTATTCGGAAAGTTGAGTTAAAGTTGATGTAATAGTAATAAAATGTGTAGTAGGTATATGAAGATAAAAAGAGGATTGAGATTCGCCCTGGTGTAGAGGTCTCCTCACAGGTTTGTCTAGTATTTGACTCTTTTATTTCTTCCCTTTATTTGTTTCTATTATTTGTATTTATCAATTTATATATATATATATGTATTTATTTTTATTATATTAATTATTTTTTATTTATTTATTTATTTATTTGTCTTTTTTTCATCTTATTTAACTAAACTAAACTTCAATTAGGTAAATAAATATTTTTAATCTTTCCTCCATCGTGGCTTTCAAGCCTTTCAAGTATATTGCTTGCTATATGTTTCTTGTTTTATATTTTTATTTTAGATTTAATATATGTCTTGCCGGGGTTTTTCGATCTGAATTGTTGGTTGTCTTGATTGGGTTCGTTATGGGCACTACGCCTCCTTTACTCTTCGCTATGATCTCTTTATTATTATGATTTATGATGTACTTAAATTTTGCGATTAAGTATATATACCAACTTGTTGGTCTCGGGAGCAGTTTCTTCCACTCGGAAAAAGGGATTTCCTTTTGAAACGACCTCTGATTGCTCTAGGTATGTCTAGGTTGTGATTGATTTTTGGGAGTATCTCTTCTTCGATTTTGTTCCAGGTCTTTCTCCCTAGCCTTTAGAGTTCTATATTCAGAGGGGTTAGTCCTGCTCTTGCGTGCAGGACTGTCTGCTGAATATAGTCCGTCCTTTTTGCTCCAGCTATAAGCAGGGCTGCTTTGTTCTGCACTCTCTGCATCTGTCTGAGAGAGGTGGAACTCACAGCCTGCATGACCACTGCCGGGTACACTAATGTTGAGCGCACCAGAGCAGTGTATAGCCTTTTAAGGTTCTTGGAGCTGAGGTTTTTAAACCTATACAGTTTGCCAAGCTGTATTTTGGCTAGGGAGATTCTGTCACAAATGTGACCTTTATACCCTTTGAAGGTAAATTGTAGACCCAGGACTTTTCCTTTGTTACCATATGGGTAAACATCTCCATTCACTCTGACATCCACACGTTTTCGGCGGTTGATTGGTAGGATTTGGAACTTTTGGCGGTTGGTCTTGATTTTCCACTTTCGTTCATATCGATTGATGTTGTCGATTTCGATGGCTGTCTGCCTTGCTTGGTATCCGGCGTGTTTGTAATAGCTGGGGACGATTTGTGTGATGTCATCTGCAAACTGCAGGTACATCACTTTCTCCCCTACCGGATCAGGTAAGTCCAGTGTGTACAGAAGGTACAGAAGCGGACTCAGACAGCCACCCTATGGAACACCCGCCTCAAGTTTAAACTCGGGTCCTCTGTAGCCCTCGATCGAAATTCGGGCTTTTCTGCGCATGATGTAATCGCAGAGGACCCTTTCCAGAGGGGGGGGGGATTCAGCTGGAGGCCTAAGATCTTGTGTTGTAATCCTCTTAGCCAAACCTTATCGAAGGCCTTTTGCACGTCTCGCATCACCACGTCTACGTATTTCTTCTTAGCTTTACATCGGGCAAGCTTTTCGGTGAGAAGGGCAAGGGCTGTGTCCGTCCCCTTCTATTGCGGAACCCGTGTTGCTGAGAGCTGTGGGCTTCTAGCTCGGTCAGTTGATCTTGCAACCTGTTAGCCAGAAGCTTCTCGTAGACTTTGCCTATAATCTCCAGGAGGGATATTGGCCTGTAGTCCACCAGTTGATCAGGCTTTCTCCCTTTGGGTATAAAGATGATTTTAGCAATCTTTAAACCGTTTGGGAAGTAGCCCGTATTCAGGGAAGCATTGAAGATGTTGGTGATTCCCCGAATTATCTGCCGGGGGGCATGTACCAAGTTGTTTCTGGTGATGCCCGTCCAGCCTGGTGCCTTCTGTTTGAAGGTTTTAATGACTGCCTTGACCTCTTCCGGTGTAGTTGGCCGGCCATGGTCTACCAAATTCCTCCCTTCGTCGACAAAGGAAAGGGGAAGCGTACAATGCACACTCTGATTCAGTTTTTCAATCAGTTGGCCTTCGAATTCCTGGTCGAATTCCGCATTTTCCTCTGGTGTTATCCTGGAGATGTTTTGCCAGAACGTGCGGAATCTTTCCTCCAAAACCGCCGGGTCTTCTAAGTAGTCATCGCCCTCCTTAATGCGGGTCTTTTCTCTACTTGTAAGACCTTTCAACTTGTTGACAAGTCGCCAGAACACATCAGGTCGAACTTCGCTGTCAACCTTTTCAATCAGGTTGTCCCAGACTTTAGCCTGTTGCTGGTTGATGGCCTGCTTAAGATCTTCACTCAGGTGACTTAGCAGCGCTGTTCTTTCCCAATTAGCACCCTCTCTCCTAATTTCCTCATACACCTCCCTGTGCACTCTAGCGATCTCTCTCATTTCCTCGGTCCATCTGGGTTGAGGGAGAGTTTTGTACCTTTTCATTGGCACACTCTCGCGAACTGCATCGATGATGCGTGCAGTTATCGCTTCCAGCTCCTCATCAATCCTCTCCAGACTCGCCCCGTTGAGGCCTACTGGTTCAGGAAACTGACTTCGGCCGTGTTTATGTGTAAACGATTGAAGCGTTAGTAACATTTTAATCTATCCTGGGGCCTGATTGGTTGAAATGTTATAAAGTTAAGTTTAGATGAAATTACTATTTATATAGGTGAATTTTTGTGTAAAAATCAGTCAGAATATGAAAATTTATTGTTTTTTAAATAAGAAAAATTATATTTCTTCTTCACCATTTTAAAAGCTTATTTCGGCTATAATATACATGAATAAAGAATCCAGATATAAATATATATTTTTCCTTCAGTCCGTAAGGAAGCTGATGATCACTTAAACCAAGCCTGCAAAACTAGAAAGAGAGTACCATAAATGACTCGTACCCAACAACTGGTGACCCCTCTTCGTTGAACAATATAAGTGATCATTCAACAAAATGGATTCGCTAGGTGACGCATCAAGACTTCAACAAGCTGCTTAATTTCACCCACACCAAGAAGTGGAACTCGCGAACGCGATCTCTATCAGACCTCCTGTTTTTAATGAAGCAGCAGTCGCAGGATGGTTTAGAATTGGGGAGGCGCAATTTTACATTTCGAGGATACAGCGAGAGGGGACGAGATTTTACCATATTCTGGCTCCGTTACCTCCCAAGACGGTCGATCGCCTCCCAGTTGCCATACTCTCGTCGCAGAATTATTCGCTCCTACGAACGGAAATCGTGGGGCTTTTTGAGAGGACAAAACCTGAGCTCTTCGAGAAGTTAATCGCGTCTTCTCCACAGCCCGGGCGGCGACCTTTGGTTAATCTTGAAGAGCTACGGAGAACAGCGCTGCAAGTTGGAGGGGAAGGGGGGGGGGACCTGGTGAGACACAAGTTCATGCAATTTTTACCTTCAAACATCGCCCCTATCATCGCTAATCAGAAGGACTTGACACTTTTCCAGTTGGGGAAACTCGCGGATGAACTCATGTTGTTTTACAAGGCAAAGTGCTATAACGTAAATAAGAGTCAAACTAGTGATGATTGTGCGCTTCCCGATATAGGTGCTCTTATTGTTAACCCGCTGGTAAATCAAGTGCAATTTAGAAATTCTCATTTCGTGCACGTCGGTGTATATCCTAGGTTTGTGCATAAGAAGTATAATAATAGTGATAGGAATTATTCTAAAGGTATACCGTTTAGTGTACGCTCTTTCCATCAGGATCAAAAATCAATGGTATGCCGTACACACTTATTTCTATGGGTCTAGTGCGATGTACTACAAACCATGGTGCTCTTGGCAAAAGCAAGGTGAGAACCTTCAAATGCAGCCATCGTCTAGGCAGTCTTCCCCGACCCACTTTTGAAAACGAGATCGGAAGGCCACAGTAAATGTGACGACCGGCATGCCGACTCTTCTCACTGTCGCTGCACGTATTAATGAGAGGAGGTGCGAATTCCTAATAGACACTGGCGCGAGCGTGTCTTTAATTCAAAATAATTTAGTGCGATTATGTGTGATGGGCAGAGCAGGTGTTAACATTGCTATGGCTAATGGAGGGAAGATAAAAGTGCACGGAGAAGTAAAATTGGAGATTGGCATCCCTACCTTGCGACGTTCATTTAGATGGACGTTCGTAGTAGTAGACATTACGTCGCCATTATTAGGTGCCCACTTTGTTTGCTAATTTTAACCAATTAGTAGAATGTGCTTGTGGTATCCTAATTGACAACCAGACTAGCCTAGTTTCAAAAGTGAAGCATTCAAGCAAACCGGTGATCTCGTTAATAATTAATGACCTATTGCATATTCCACCTAAGTGGAGGACAGTTCTTCGCAAATATGAGGGTATTTATAATGCGAAGTGTTTGACGTTTGTTCACCACCGGCTAATTCGGTGGTTCACAAAATCGAGACGGATAGCGCCCCGCCAGCCTTCGCTCGCCCCAGACCACTTCCAATGGAGAAACTACAAATTTCAAAAGCAACTTTCGAGACTGTTAAAAGAAGGTGTGGTGCGGCCGTTGAAATCTTCTTGGTCTTCACCCATTTACATGGTGCATAAGAAGACCCCAGGCGAGTATAGAGTGATGAGTGACTTTCGGTCCCTCAATGCGAAGACCAAAGCGGACAGATATCCCTTGCCAAGGATTCAGAGCATGGTAGACCATCTCCATGGCAAGAAAGTTTTCTCTCGCCTGGATTTAGTACAAGCCTACCACCAGATTCTAATGAATCCAGCGGACATTGAGAAGACTACTGTCTCAACTCCCTTTCGGATGTGGGAATTTTTAAGGCTACAGTTTGGTCTAAAGAATGCTAATTGCACCTTCCAACGCCACTTGGACAATTTATTTTGAGGCTTGGCGTTCTTTTTTGTATGTGGACGATATTTTGATATTTTTGGAGAACATAGATGAGGATGTGGAACATATAGAGCAATTTTCCAAAATATTGGCAGAAAACAACCTTCGAATTCCTATGGAAAAGTGCGAGTTCATGAAGGAAGAAATCGATTAATTGGGCCACCATGTATTAGCTGCAGGTTTAAGTCCTCCTGGTAGGAAGGTTTCCGAGATCACCGAAATACCCTTACCATCTGATTTCAAAGAACTTCGTCGATATTCGGGCATGTTAGGTTTTTACAGACGTATGATGCCTAATTTTGCTGCAATTGCTGCCCCTTTGACTGAACTTGCACGGCTTCAACCTAAGGCTCACCAACTTGTCTGGAATGATGCTGCTAGAAAAGCATTTGAAGCTACAAAGGAGGCCCTGGCGAACTCGTTAAGTTACGCCACCCATCAGATGGTGGATGGATCTTCTCAGCCAGTGGCATTCTTCTCCGCGAAGTTGAGTAATGCGCAGCAAGCGTACTCCACTTATGACAGGGAACTCCTGGCTGCATATCTTGCTGTGCTTCACTTTAGGCATATGATCGAAGGTCGCCAAGTGACTTTATGCACGGACCATAAGCCACTTGTCTCTGCCTTCTCCTCGCCACTACGTGTAAAAATGGACAGGCAACAACGGAACTGGACCGCAATCTTGGAATATGTCAATGGCATAGCTTATGTACGTGGTGAGGACAATGTGGTTGCTGACTGCCTATCTCGGAATATCAATTCGGTCGAAGTGGAATCATTTGATCTCCGTTCTTTCGCAGCAACACAAGAGCAAGACGAAGAAAGGAAGTCATCTCGATCTGGATTGAAGGCATTTCATTTCCCCGGTGATTCCCTTCTCTGGTGTGAGGTAACATCTAAATACCCACGACCGTTTGTTCCTTCACCCTGCAGATCAGTTATTTTCAAACAACTGCATAAAATTTCACATCCAGGGATTAAGTCATCGCTTCGGTTAGTAAAAGCGAGATATTTCTAGGCCCAATATGGACAGAGATATACGTTTCTGGACTCGTGAATGCCTCTCCTGCCAATCTGCTAAAATTAATCGCCACACTAAGTCCCCAGTTCTGCCTATTAGTATACTCACTTCGAGATTTGAGACGGTTCACATAGATATAGTTGGTCGACTCCCGCTGTGTACCCTGCGTGCTCAAACATACCCATCTCATAACCGGTACCTGCTGTCATGTATAGACAGAGCCACCAGGTGGATTAAAGCAATACCAGTTCCAGACATAAGTGCTGCAACGGTTGCTTTAGTGTTTTTGGGTGGCTGGATATCCAGGTTTGGCGTTCCCTTATACGTCATCACCGACAGAGGAGCGCAATTTGAGTCTGAACTCTTCAAAGAATTATCAGCTCTCGTTGGTTTCCATCGTTTGCGAACCAAAGAGTACAGACCTACCACTAATGGGATCGTGGAAAGGTCGCATCGGACTTTGAAGAGCTCTATAATGGCTCGCCGACTAGGTTGGTTGATGGCCCTACCAATCGTTCTTCTGGGCATCCGATCCTTGCCCAATGATTCAGGTTTTTGACCCTTTACAGCGGTCACAGGGACGACCCTTCTCTGCCCAAAACCCTTGGTCACCTCTTCTTCATCCAAAGCTGATTCTAAATTCATCTCTGAACTATCGAAGACTATGTGGCAAATAGATTTCGCACAGACCTCGAAAGGACACCTGCACGCAGTACCCAAAACGTTTGTACCCAAGGAATTAAGGGACGCAACGCATGTGTAGGTCCGTGTTGATCGGGTTCGGAAGCCACTAGAAGCGCCTTATGCAGGCCCGTTGCATGTTGTCGAGCGCGACAAAAAAGTTTTTAAATTAGAATTCCCGGATAGCCATCAGAACACGGTGTCTATAGATAGAGTTAAACCAGGTGTATTGCCCTAGTACATAATGAGAGGGATATAAACTGTTCGCGACCATCAAATAATCAACCCGTTGTAAATAATCCGTTAAAATTAGATACCTCGCAAGAAAATGAGCAAGGATAATCAGAGGGTAATGGCAGAAATTACAGTTACTTGGAATCTGTTTCAAATACCCAGGATAATGGTAGTGAATCGAGCGTTTATACTCGTTCCGGTAGACGCGTCAAATTTGCGAGAAATCCCTCATACCATTATTTTTAAGTATGGTATAGCATATTTAAATATGTTTATATATGTATGTTTATAATTGTGAGGCCTAGATATTATTTATGTATTAAACCTACTCCACGGTCTCGCAATGAATTCCTGTGATGCTGGAAGTATAGTGTGGAATTGAATATGATACAAAAATACCTCAAAGATGAGCATTTTGAAATCTTAGGAAATTCTACACTTGGTTCACAGTAAATCAAGCCATATCAAAATATATTTGTATATATATATATATATATATATATATATATATATATATATATATATATATATGTGTGTGCGTTTATAATTGTAAGGCGTAGATACTATTTATGTATTAAACACTCTGTTTTCTCGAACCTAGTAAACATTTGACTGAAAAATTTAAACGGTTCACACATTAAACCTTATAAATAGGAAGATAAACTTCCCGCTGTTAATAGCTCTCTTTTGTAAATAGGAAGCTAAACTTCGCGCTGTGAATAGCTCTCTTTTGTAAATAGGAAGATAAACTTCCGCGGGTAATAACGTTTTTTTGCAAATAGGAAAAAAAACTTCCCCCTTTTCAGTATTTCTCCTTCGTGAACAAGAAGTTAGACTCCCAGTACGCAGCACGATATCTTGTGTCGGCCATACGTAGCTCCGTACAAAATAGATCTTGTTCGTGAAGTCCCGTGGAGAAAAGGTAAAAATCGATGGCTTTCTCGACTCTTCATCCTCCAACTTTTCCTCCTTTGCCGGCTGTGAAGTTTTCTGTGAGCTCAATATTTGTTGATTTTTTTCAAGTCTAAAAATTCGGAAGTTGAAGTTGATTTAAGAAGTAGGAAAATGTAGGTAGGTATATAAAGATAAAAAGAGTTTTAAATTTGCCTTGGTGTAGAGGGCTTCTCCCAGGTTTTCTTCTCTTGGCTCTTATTTTTTTCCCCTGCGACTCTAACGATCTCTCTCATTTCCTCGGTCCATCTTGGTTGAGGGAGAGTTTTGTACCTTTTCATCGGCACAATCTTACGATCTGCTTTGATGATGCGGACAGTTATCGCTTTTAGCTCCTCATCGATCCTATCCAGACTCGCCCCGTTCAGGCCCACTGGTTCATATCTAGCAAGGATTTCCTTGTAGCGTTTCCAGTTGGCCGAAGCGTAGTTTTTCGAAGAGGAATTGGGAGCTGAATTGGCGCTTGTCATGATTATGTCAGGTTTCGTTGCAGACCTTACGGTGAAATAGGTCGGAAAATCCGGTCCTATACGCTAAATGTTTTTCCTTCTCATAATCATTTACAAGTTATAACCTCTTACGTTTGTGTTTCCGTAGCCAGCCGTTCGGCATCTGGCATTGAGGTCGCCCCCAAGGAATACCATTGAGCCGTGGCCAAGCAGGGTGTAAAAGTTTATTAGAGGGAGATACTTGCGTCGAGGTAGTTGGTATGCCGCCACTACTATGAACTTCCCTACTAAAGTATGCAGCTCTACCGCCACGAAGGACTCATCCATATCCGGAAGGCGCTTAAACGATAGGTTCCTTCTAATGGCAATAAAAGCGCCGTCGTACCTCTCCTGAGAATGTTTTTTTAAGATCACTCTGTAGCCTGGTATCTTCAACAGCTTATTGGTTATATCGATACCGTGGCTTTCCCCTCCCATCCATTACTGTTGAGCGTTAAGATCTTTAACCTGTTGTTTTGGTTTTCCATTCTATGTTCTGGCTTGTGTGGATGTCCTAGTGTTTACGGGTAGTTGATTTCCTTTTCCCGTTTCTTCTCTTTTTGAACTCTGTTGGAGACAGTTTAACGAAGGTTTCACGGTGGAAGGCGATGCTTTGGTTATACAAAGCTTCCTCTACCATTTTTTCGTCGCATTGGGCATCAAAGTCCCATTTGTAAAACTTCTTCTTGATCCCCACACAGATTTTTTTCGTGTCCCAGTCCTTGAGAAAGGGGAATTGTTCCGAGGCGTATATATATATATAGGTTAATCCTGTCGGCGTCGATTTTCTTATTTTTCGCCTTCTTTACCTTTTTGGGCTTCGTTTTGCATACGGAGCCCTCTGAGTCCGAGGAGTCCGTGGTGTCGGATGTCTCCGACTCTTTTGTTTCTTCCGCACACTGTAGTTTTGGTTGGACTGTCTTGGTGGCCGCCTCTCTCTCTTTTTTGGCTTCGATCCTGGGATCTGGCCGTCTAACCTCCTTATTGTTTCGCTTCTTTGTCTCCTGGTTTCTGCTAACCATTTCTTTGAGGAACATTTGCAACTGGAGTACGTCACCATATGGTGGGTTCTCGGGGAACCACATCAAGCTCATACCGTTATTTGCCAGCATCTGGTTTAGCTCCTTTGCAAATGTTTATGGGTAAGTTAGATTTCTGACATGTGCATATAATATGCATGTCAAAACTTTTGTGGAGTTCTAATTTTCCAACCTCAGGTAGGTTTCTGTGAGGACTGCCTTCGCTGCTAGTGCATACGTGGTGTTCTGCCTCTTGGTTTGCTTATCTTTGTTTTGCTGAACCTTCTTCTTCATTAGGTCTTTTTTGAGAGGGCAGGCCATAGCCATAGAGCGATGTCCTAGGCCGCAGTTGGCGCACTTTTCCCTCGGGCTGCTGCAGTTCTTCTAGTGGTACCCCGCCTCGCTGCACCTTGGCAAATCTCCTGTGGTTCGGGACAGTCTTTTGTCACGTGGCTCTCTATCTTGTAACAGCGGAAGCAGAACTGAATGGTGGTAAATTCTTCCCTTTTTATCTGCTCTCCACTGATTTTTGCGTTAAAAAGCAAAAGACCGATCTCTTTTGCCTTTTGAGCCATCGCTGTGTTCGTGAAGACTACTTTGAACACATGCGAGTATTCCACGTTTTCTTTTCTGTTCCAGAACTTGATGACTTCAAAAAACTTTAGCCTATGACTGGTTCTTCGTAATCTCGTCTTTTATTTGTTCCTTGGTATGTTGACCAATCCAAGGGTCCAGCTTCCTGCATACAACGCTCCTGTGCGTTTGGATTTGTGGTGAACTTGCTGGTTGAAGGCCTATCTCGCGCAGTGTCTCCACTGCCTCCTTCTTCGTAATTGCCTCCACGTCTTTCTCCTTCTCGCAGACCGCCACATATCCTGTGGGGACCTCGAGCAGGCGAAGCATAGCGATCTTCAGTTTCTCGAAGACCACTTCAAACACCTTCTCCTGTGTTGGCCTAACGCTACCACTAATGGTGCGCAGCACGATTTTGGTTGTCCCATTAGTCTCCATTATCCCCTCGGGGAAAGCTCCCCTGGGTTGTTTTTTCTCTTGTGATTTAGTATATCTTGTAGTCCTTAGAGTCCTTTACGATGATCTTCCCTTCTTGGTGAATCCGGTGACCTTTTATATGGAGTTGTTTATTGTGGGCAACCCCCTCCCTCCCCTTTGCAAGAGGACTTCAGTGAACATGAACTTCGGGATGGGGTGGATGAATGGTAAGTGGATGTAAAAATTCGGAAAACTGACTTCAGCCGTGTTTATGTGTAAACGATTGAAGCGTTAGTAACATTTTAATCTATCCTGGTGCCTGATTGGTTGAAATGTTATAGAGTTAAGTTTAGATGAAATTACTATTTATATAGGTGAATTTTTGTGTAAAAATCAGTCAGAATATGAAAATTTATTGTTATTTAAATAAGAAAATTTTTTATTCCTTGTTCACCATTTTAAAAGCTTATTCCGGCTATAATATACATGAATAAAGAATCCAGATATAAATATATATTTTTCCTTCATCCCGTAAGGAAGCTGATGATCACTTAAATCCAGGTTGCAAAACTAGAAAGAGAGTACCATAACTGACTCAGACCCTACAACCTTTTCATCTGTGTTTGCAAGTGCCTCTTTCCATCTCAAGAACTAGCTCAGCAGTTAAACCGCGCCAATCGCGTAAACGTCTACACTACAAAGTCATAAATAAGGCCTACTTACAAGTATGTCTAGCTTTACACTCGAAGGCGCGAAAAAAGGTCTGGTATCACATTTTAAAGATAAATTTTAAAATTATTACATATCTTGGAATGGAAAAGCTCATTTCATGTTTAAAATTTTGGTTTCCAATAGTACTATTCATTTATTCTAACTCTAGGTAATATTAATATAGACGATCTTTAAGTCTATAACTACAGTACAGAAAATAATAGGTGGTTGAACTAATCTAAAATCTGTAAATCCCTTCTCAGTAGAATATTCCTTGTATATAAATGTTTAGGTCATATTATTTAATTGTTTGAGTGTAAATATAAACAGCATTTCAGTAAATATTATTAATAACATGGTAAATATAATAGAAGATTTTTGAGAAAAACAGATTAGCAAGACTGAAATTCTAAGTAAGAAGAAATGCGATCCAGGTCTCACGGATTTCACTAAGCCTCGGAACTGTAAGTAAATGCAATTGGATATAGTAAATTCTGTAATATTCAAAGTAAAAAAATTCTGCTCTCAAATATTTACAAAACATATGATCTAATGAAGGACTTAGTGAATGTATAGTAATAAAAGATTACAGTGAAAATAAAGCAACCTGATAATGTCTCAGATCACCAAAGCCAACAGAAGCTTGCATATCAAATTTTATGTCCGCATAATTCAATGTAATTTCTCCATAGTTTTTTGGACAGCTTGAAATAATATAATTCCACACAAAATGCGCACAGTTCTAAAAACAAGATCGATGATAGAAGGTCTTAGATAATACATATGATTTTACTATTATCGCAGTTACTAAGACATTGAGAAAAAGTTTTGAATGAAATTATTGGAGGTTTTATCTTGCCTGTGTATTAAGTGTTTAATAAGAATCGGCCTAGAGAAAACGGTAGAAGTCTCTAAATATAAACCTAAAAGGAATTTTTTATATTAGGATACTATTTTTGTCTAATCGCGTTTACCCCTCAATTACACAAAGTTCAACGGTTTTACGAGGTGACTTACTTATTTCAAGTAAAGATTTTGTAAACAAAACGATAAGCAATACAATAAATAGACTTTCACAATGTGGAGATAAAGTCTGTATTCTTTGTAAAATTTAAACCCTTATAATGCGAATAGCCTTGGGCATTATTCAGGCCCACTAAGTAGTGCAGATATGTTATATAATCAAAGAACTAATCATTCAGTAGTAATGAAAACTTTTACACCCTCTTCGGGCACAAAAGGCTAGCATTGTTAGGCGAAGATCTAAACGCTTGTTGCCGTGCTTCCGGCTACAGGCGAATCGATCCAAGGGGACGAAACCCGGAGCTACTATTTGAAAGAAGAAAGCTCCAGAGAGTTGGAACAGACTTTCTAACTCTCCTGACACGGTGTACGGCGACATAACCGGATATCGTGTTGGAAAGTCCAGAATTCCCCTTCAATATAGCCAATGTCCCAGGACCTGTGGTCCCGAGCGATCACATCCCGATTATCACCACCATTTCGCTTGCGCCTATGCTTAAGCCCGTCGCACTTAGAAAAAGGTACGCGAAAGCTAACTGGGAGTTGTACAGAGAAATGCTCAGCACCTACCAACCAGCTGACCTGGGTGACGCTAATCTTGAGGAAATTGATGTGGGGATCGAAAAGATCACTAATCTCCTCATTCAAGCCGACAAAAGATGCGTACACAGAATCTCGTACAAAATGCTCCCGCAACCTAGGTGGACAAATGAAATGAGGGATATCGCCAGGGAACACAGGGACATTTATGACGAAGTCGGAAGGACAGGCCCGAATGAGACAGCTGAGCAAGAAAATGAAAAACATAATCCTCGAAAAGCAGAAAGAAATCTGGGACGATATCATAGGCAAACTAGACCGGGAGCCTAATCCTGTAAGTTTTTGGAACATCGGTCCGAAGACTAAGGGGATTGCCTCCTAGGCCAGGAATAAAGATCAAGGATGGCGATATCATCATAGAAGATCCGGAGACATTGAGAACAGGTCTTTGCAATCTCACCCCAGGAAAACGACGATTTCGACCAGGACTTCGAAGACCGACTGCTCGACGACCTCGGAACGATGTTACATAGGACTCACCCACAGCCTCAAGTATCTAAAGAAAGAGAGATCGTTGACTACGGGCGCCCGATCACAGTTGAAGAGACTTTGAACACCATCAAGTCCTTCAAGCAAAGGGCCCCCAGCTGGTCTGGGCTCACCTAAAACAACTTAGTAAATGCCCCACGGAAAATTATTCAAGGCATGGTGAACAACATGAATGCATCCCTGAATACAAGTTACTTCCCTGACGGGTATAAGGTGGCTAAAATCATCTTTATTCCGAAGGGGAACAAGCCCCCAGACGAAGTGGCCAACTATCGCCCAATCTCTCTCCTAGAATTCTCCGCCACGTACTTACATAACCAACTTGTCCAACACTGCTATACCTATCCCAATTAACTAATAAAATTAATACCTTATCTCTATAAGATAATTTACTGGATGATGAAGCTGACCTCAAATGAAAGAATGACAAAAAGTATTCACTGAAAAAAAGATGACGCTAGCGAACCGCAAAAGAGAATTCCAGATATTTAGTTTTCCCTTATTGGTAACGATGGTCTTAAGCGATTGAAAGGATGCACATAGACATGGGCACAAGGTCTAGTAGATATTATAATTTCGTAATTAATTAGGAAAAATATTATGAAGAAATATACTTGATAGATCTTCACTGCATTTGTGAATAAAACATAATGTTCCTATTAATTTAAAAAAATCTTATTTGGCAGGGATATATGGATCTAATAATAGCGGCTGTTTTGCATTCCATAGAATCTCATACTCTAGATATTCTAATAATTTTGTTCTATTACGAAATTATATAAAAAAATAGGATACCATTGAGTTTTTTATGACATATTAAAACGCTTAAAAATCATTTTGGAAAAAAAAGATATCCTTTTAAACTCAAACTCATCCCATGAAGCGAACTATTTATTGTGTGGAATACAAAAATATTAGCCATGAGGTATAAAGAGCTATTATTTTATCTGAGCTTTCCTTTATTATACATATGTACAAAAAAAGACAATAACTGTTAGGTGCCATAATAATTGTACTTAATTTTGGTCTCCCGAGAATAATAACAAAGAGAGAACTATTGAAGCAGCGTTTCTGACCGATTTGAACCCATATAATCATTTATCTCTGCGGAGCTCTTTTTGAGTGAGGATTTCAGAAGAAAGGAGATTACGACATTCCCTGAGTCGCCTGCAAGTAAAGACGAATTTTTCGAAGAAAGAAAGAATTTAAAGGAACAAAGTTACTTTATCTTTCTGTTTAATTTTAAATTAGAACAAAAAGTATAATGACAAAAATAGTACAAAAGTGTCGAATAAACTTTTTATGAGACTGGAGTTTTCAGGTTAATATTAATACTACTAGTATTATATAGTTTTTTACCATTTATTTCGTGTTACGTTGCACTATATTGTATACACTTTGTTCTATGTTACTCTTTGAAACTTATTGTTGTTTTCTCTGCTTTTCTTATTATAGTTTTTCACTATTAATTATAATTAACATACTTTACTTTTTTATAATATATCAATTTATCTGCGCGTTTTTATATTTTGACTCTTGATTATTTGCACACTTTATTTAGGCTTTTATCTTTCAATTAGTGAAGACTTCCGACTGTTTTGATGAAATAAAGGTGGTTACAGGCGCTAATTTACCTTCAGAAGTAAAAGAGTGAAAAAGAGAAAGGAAGTAAGGCAAAAGGTTGATATACCGAGTGTGAACAAAAACCTAACCATGTTTAAAAAGGCTGTAAATACAAATCTATTTGATATTTTCTACAATGTATGCATTAATGGTATGCGTTGGATATATCAATGAGTACCCACGACGCCGAACCAGAAGGTAAAAATAGCTGTTAGATTGGGTATTTGGATATTTGGTCAGTTTGGATGAGAAGGGACGAGCAGTAAGGCTGGATGCCATACTGATGTAAGCGTTTCGAATTTCGTTAGAGTCAGGTGTATAGTGATGAGGTTATTGCCAAAACAAAATAATTTAGGGTCTCATCTTGAGAGAACCTTGTCAATTAGATCATTCAAAAGACGATGTAAAATAACACAAGGGTTTAAAAGTTCATTACATAGAATGGACAGAATAGTTATGATGTTATTACCAAAGCAAAATACTTCCCTCGATAAACTTGAAACCTTGGGAAGACTTTGGCTATTATATCACTCGAAAGAGAATGTAAACAACATAAGGCTTTCATATTGCTAGAACAAAGTAATTCCCCGGCTAACTTTTGCAGGACTTTTGCAATTATATCATTCGAATGAGAATGTAAAACAGCAGAAGGTTTTCAAATTTCGTTAAATTGGCCGAATAGGTACAATGTTATTACAAAAACAAAACAGGGACTGACCGACATAGTGAGATGTATAGTCGCCCGAGACTAAAATTTCACTAATCGACCTGTAAAATATGTAGTTAAATATTGTTATGCAACGACACAATCATTCAGGGAGAAATAAACTTTAGTAAATTCTCAATAGATCTATGCAAACGGAAAACTTGTTTGGATTCTCAATAGGGGTTTCTGATAAAGCCTTTGATAAATTACCTTAAATACCCTTCTTTCAACATTAAAATGACTTATACCTAGTCAGATGCTGGTAGCATCTGACTAGCGATAAGTCACAATCAGCGCATTTCAAGGAACAGTTTTCAAGCAAATTATAGGTCACAAAGTTGACTGCCAATTATATTAATTTTATGATGTTAATGATTAAGATTAGATGATAAAAGAAAACCGAATTACTATATTTAGGAAATCGTGCAAAGAATTCGGCGGGGTTTCCGCTTTGGAGAAAAATAAACTAAATTTAAATACCTTATCAAAGGAACTGAGCTTATACTTGCAAATAAAGTACTAGAATTCAGAGCAAAACTGAAAAAAATCAATTTTACTAGCCACAATATAGCAAGAGACGAAAGCAACAAATTTTTATTAAGCCTAAAGCAGTTTGCATAAAAAGTAAAGTAGACAGCTCTGTTAAAGTTCACAACTTCTTTTTATAGACATATTTTAGTGATCTCTCTGTTTTCTGGTCTCCATAATGTATCAGATAAAGCTGCATTATATGAAAAAGATACACAGGATAATTCATCTATGCTCCGACTGGAGGCTGAAAGTCAAACCTTTTTCTCGAACATATGATGAAACGAAGTTATAAAATAGAATCTAATAAAATATTAAGAAATTCGCTGGATACTGCAGAAAATATTTTTTAATTTGCAAGAACCACAACGAGGAGATGATACAAATATTTTGTTTTATAAGGAAAAAAATATTCACTTAAGAATATTAAATGATAATAATCTAAAAATCAATTCAGTTTAAGACGCTGGAGTCAGGGCGAACAGAAGTCTCTCTCTTTTGGTTTTCCCAAGATGTGGAGAGAGGGCAAGGACCACAATACTAACTGCTATTTTTGCAAGACAAATCTTAAAGGTAAGCATTGTATCAAGTATTATGGATTTCTGTATTATACTGGCTCCTGAAAATGTCATTATTATGCATAGACACAGCATAAAATTAAAAACTAACATAGTTCACTTCAGCATGAACATACATATCTCCAAATCAATTCCTTCATGTAATATGCAATTATATTTTCCACAGGTATAAATAAGAAGAATAAACATAGTGTGGCATATTCGGATGTTCCTTCTTCCATCAAACTCCTGCCCCTGGTTCATGAATTCCTATAACTTCTTCCCCTGAACATATAGAGTCCATAAGGAGATTAATATGGATGTTGATCAAGATTATGACACATTTGAGTATTATCAGGATTACACACATGATATGGTCGCAAGACCATTCACTTAAGTTTACTTAAATGACCTGACCAGGGATTTGGGGCTTTCAAAGGAGAATGCACAACTTCTTGGCCCGCAACTTCGTGAAAGTAATCTCTCTGCTAAAGAAACAACATTTATTTGGTACAGAAATATAGAACAAGAGTTTCGAAGCTATTTTTTTACAGCATTCTTCCATCTCTTTAGTATACTGCGTCAATATTAAAGGACTTGTTGAGGCCATTAGAATTCCTTACAACCCATTAGAAGGAGACTTTTCATAGATTACTCGAGTATAAGTTGAAAAGCTGTGTTACTGAATATTGGCAACAAGATAGCTTCCGTTCCTATAGACCATTCAATCCAACTTACTGAAAGTAAGTAAATTAAAGGTAAGATCATTGTACACTTGGTATTTCTAAGCTCTTTGATATTGACATTTTTATTTCTATTTGTTAATATTTGTATACACCTTTTGGTCAACTTACATTTTACAAGAATGCAAATCTGGAAATCATGAGTCAATTTGAGTTATAATTTTTGTTGAAGTGTGTAAAAAACCTTTTGGGTTAATGGGGAACTTATCCAAATTGAGAAAGTATACAACATAACTCAATAAACTTAAAATAAGATGTATATATATGCAATTAGTTCCTGTTCCCATACAATGATTTAATGCAACAGCATACAGGATATTTCAGTAGATATTCATATTCTTATTGTTTTAAGAAATATTACTTTGAATTTATTTTTAGAAATATTACACTTTGAATTTACATAACCTGCTAAATTTCTTTTCAGGTAGTGTCTTTTATACTTGAAAAGCAAACAGGCTACACGAAGCATCCCTTTTTCCTATGTTTATTGGACAGTCTGGCAGATAGTATGCACTCTGAGAAAAAGGTTTGGACTCCACGAGAAGCATTTAAAATTGGATCAAGCAATGTAACAGCTGAAGCTTTAGTTTCTCCTAACAAAATACTGCTTCCTTCACTGCATATAAATCTTGGCATAATGAAAGATTATGTCAAACCCTTAATAAAAAAGGTCAAGCTTTTTAATTTCTTCTTCAAAAATTGACACAAATCAGTGACGCTTAGTACCATGCAGGAATTTTTGATGGACCTCAGGTCAGGAACTTGATGAGAGATCCTCAGTTCGAATCATCAATGACGGATATAAAAAAAAGATTCCTGGAAAGATCTTAAAGCTCTAGTTAACAATTTCTAGGCGATAAAAGAAGCCCAGAATATGTTGCCCTGGTCAATCAGTTCCAAACAAGTCTCAAACATTTGGGAGCTTGAATGTCTATAAAGATATAATTTTTACATTAGCATCTGATTATTTTTCTAACAACTGTGTGGATTACAGTGAAGAACAGAGGAAAAGATTCCACCAGGACATAAATACAATAGAATAAATGGTGAATAGGACGTAAACATGTTTGCTGACTAAAATTGGTGTTTAAAGCGTGATGCACCAGATGAGAGGCAAAAACGAAAATCGTCAAGGGCATCGTTTCTTGAAAATTATAATTATTTTCTATATTAAGTTGCCTTCTTTGATTTTTTGTTTAATTAAATGGATTATAGTTTACATACGTTTATTCCTATTTCTATAATATAACAATAATAATGGATTATTAGATAAAGAAAGGTTTTTTAAAAAAAATCCAGGAAAAATGAGGTAATCTCAATGAAAATGGTCTATGCTGTACTGAGAAAATCTGACCTGATTGAACAAAGGTACATTCATTCTTGAACTCAGGAGATTTAATTCATTTAGAAACCACAAAGAAATCCTGAGGAACCTAATTTTTTTTTTCAAACGCAGGCGTGTGTTATCAATGGTTTATGGGATTAAAGAACCAATTGGATGTTATTAGGTTGACATCAAGAAAATAGGTTGAAATCGAGCTTGATTCATATTTTTCATCGAAACCTAAAGAATTTTACAAGGGTTGAATTTATTTGCTTGCTGAGATATGGAATGAGGTTCTAGGAAGCAATCAAGGTTATGTTTATAATTAAATATTTTTGTAATCATTATATTTTCGCTTTAATATATACGTTAAAATCGGTCATTACTCTCATTCAACCCGACATTTAAATATATTCGCACTATATTTATTTTTTAGATGAACAGAGACGGACATATTCAGGAATTAAGCTCAATTATCACTATAAAGGTATAAATTAGGTAAATTTTCTTTCTTCCTAAACGTACCTTTTACTGTCTCTCTTAAGTGAATTTCGCTCAATCGTTCATGCAGAGCAAAAATATATTCGCCGGTAATATTTTACCATTCTTCCACAATATCCTTCTTAAGAAGTGTTATTTATTCTCTTTTCTGGTAAGACTTTTTGTAAATCTGGCAAGTACATACAACAATTTCAATTCACTCGGGGCTAGAGCAAAGGGAAGGGAAACCTGGAACAGAGGTTTATTTGAGCTAAAAGGAGCGATGATGAATAATTAGATTCACATCTCTGTAAGGTCATATTTTAAAGAAATATTTATCGATTTTATTATTAAATATAATTATTGTATTGCGTTCGAAAAAGACATTCTTAGAAGAAGCATTTAAAATCTGTGTTACTATATAAGTAAAGAAATTTTCTGTTATCGCATTGTTGAATGTTTGTTTTGGTACTTTGAAATGGTTAAATATTTTTGACTCTCTGCTATAGAGATCAAATATTTGGCATAATCTTTATTAGCACACCAATTTAGTATTTTTGTATTAGCCGAAAAAATGAAGATGTGTCAGTAAAGGTGACTCAGCCTTTATACATAAGACACATATCAATGTTAAGGAATTTATGGCCTGCTCGAACTCTGGACGTGTTAAAATATTAGACTGTCATTTTGCATCTATGGATATTATTATTGTACTGCATATTCTAAATAAGGTCATGTTAATGACTTTTATAAGGGAAATAATATATTTTGATTTCAAATACAAAGTCTCAATCTATGTAAACTAACTTACACTTGTCCACGTTGAATTGAATCGGCTATCTTGTCCACCATTTTACTAATCTCTCCACGTCTTCTGGCACCTCTTTACAGTCACTTTGTTGTTTACACTAATATCGAGTTACAAAGAAATATATTTTTTTACTTTACACAATAATTTTTTTTTCTAGATTGTTAATCAATATATATATATATATATATATATATGTAAGCAAGGGTTCGAGAACAAATTCCAGAGTAATGCCAGTAACGATTGATGCCCATGATTAAATATTTACATTGACAAACCTCTGCCTACGTTTTCTATGCCAGCCATCATTTCATTTTGGTTTGCTTCCCCCAATTCCGTACATTTTAGATTTATTAAGTATTTAAGTAAAAATCTGTCAAAAGCCTTTTTGGAATCGAGATAAACCTGCATCTACAAGTTTATCTTAGTCAACCATTGGTATCATTTCGTAAAAAATACTCGCTAAATATTTAATCATATGTAAGTGTTCACCTTAAAAGCTGTGTTATATCTCATTGATTTTGATATTTATCTCTACACGATCTTTAATAGTTTTGACTCAATTTCTTTTCAAAGCGCCGCAACTTTGAAGAGCAAATGTTGAATCAGATCCTGATAATAGTGTCCCAAATTTGTAGACCTTATAAAACAACCTATTGACTCAGTTTCTCATCAAAGCGCCCCAAGTTTGTTTTCCTTTTAAAAAACTGTTGAATAAAATCCTAAACAAAGCACTCCAAATTTCCTGATATTTAAAAATACCAATGTTGAATTACATTCGAATCAAGGCGCCTTGTATTTGCTAACCTTTTAAAAGAATGTGTTAAATCAGATCCTCATAAAAACACACAAATTTGGTGACTTTAAAAAAAATCTTGGAATCATATACAGATCAAAGCGCCATAAATTTCCCAATAATATAAAGAAAGTGTTGGATCAGATAGATCCTCATCAAAGCGGCACAAATTTATGACATTTTAAAAGAGATTGTTAATTCAGATTGTAATATCAGCGTCAAAAAAATGCTAGAAATTTTATGCGTTATGTACTACTGTCCAAGCATTTAGTGCTAGAATCTTGATCTCATCCAAAAGAAATTGCAATAAAAAGCCAGACAGACAAAATTTTTCGTGTAGGATATTCTTTCACCTCTCACATACTAACCGGATTTACATACCACATACTGAATATCACATATCTCGATTACCAACACATATTTTACATAAGTAGCAGAAGATTTAGAACCCAAATTTAGTTGTAAATGGTTTCCAAAAGCATATTCAAACAAAAGTACTGAATATTTTAAACCAGAATTCGAAAATTTGACTTCCAATATAGCTAAAGGAATTGATAATGATTACATATTGATAAGTATGGTATATACCATTACTTAGCATTTTTTTTGGTTTTCTTTTTGAAAAGACGTAGATATAGCCAGATATGCCTAATATTTCATTCTATATTAAAAGCAAAACAATGATTTTGTATAGGACACAATCTTTTCCTGCATCTTTTATTCACCTTCCTGTGGCTGCATAAAAGGAGCTTTTCACGAGAATAAAAAGGTTTCTTTAACGACTTTATACATATTTATTTGCCTCCTTTTAATATCACTGGGAGTAACTTCATTTTCTTAAAATATTAGCCCCCAAAATTGAAAAAATAACAGCAAAAAGATACATATAAAATCCTCATTATCTTTAAAGGCAGAAATTCAGTGAAATGAAAAGATAAAACACGACATTAAGATGTCAATGAATCTCGTCTGAAATATAGTAATATAGAGCTAATAAGGGGATATATTTTAATTAAGCTTAATGAGTATTGTGTAATCATTTTGTAAATAAAAATTTAAAAATGATTGCGGTAAACAGACAAGCGAGAATATAATGCCACATTCACGCATTTATATTGCAGTCATTAGTGAAAAGGAAAGACAGATTTAAGGTTATATTTCTCATCATTTTTGTATCCAACATAGAGCACGTGTGTATGTTTAACGTGTATGTTTTACAAACTTCAAATTAATACTAAGAATTATTATTATGCTCATTTCTTTTATCAAAACAGTCAAGGTTAAGTCTTTTTTTAACTTTGATAAAGGAATAGAGTGAATCTCGTCACATTAAAATTTTGACACTTTATCAATTAAGTTTAGTTGAACTTAGATCGATCTTTTTCGTCAAGCTTAGAAATAGAATACCCAATTCTTCGAAAAGAACTCTACAAAAAGAGGGTAAGAGTGAGAGAGTATCCATGCACAAGAGAGGTTGACTTGAAAGTAAACACTGCCACGCTCACAGTACCGAACACACCAAAACTACATGGGAAGAAAAAGTTGATAAAGTTGTTGTTTATAGATCGCCCGGACCAGATGGCATCTCTCCTCCTACCAATCGCTTTTGAGCTTAAGGGAGAAATCTTTCACTCTTGACCCTGTGCTGTAGGCCTCAATTAAACGGAACAGCACTTTCTGTGAGGGCTTCTTAAGGGGTTAGCTTTGATTGAAAGGGAGATGTTGAATGCTGTGTGAATTTTTAACACAGGCTTTGTGCTAGGAGTGCAAGCAACGATTTGGAAGTGGTTGTTGAATTACAGCTTCAGCCCCCACAGGAAATTTATCGAATTAGGGTGGTCCCACTCTAGATTTGTATCTGGGTGGGGTGGTCATGTCATTTCCACTTGGAAATGACACCAATCTAAAATTTTTTTTTCTCTTTTCCTGCATGGTGGGGATATATTAAAAACGGATCCTTGTCAGTTGGGCAATTAAGGTTAATTAATCCTTACCTCAGCCTCGACCTCAAATCTTGAATCACCGGAGACCCGTCCGCATTTCCCCCTCTTAATTTGTCTCAGACATTCAATATTTTTATTTTCCTATTTTATCAATTGATTACTATTTAATTTTTAACTTTATTAATCAATTTAATGCCAGGTTAATTGCTATGAATAGAGTACTAGAATTTGCCTGCAAGATTTCCTCACGGGCACTTATAGATAAATGGATAAAGCAGATAAGTGATGGTAACTTATTACGTGTGGTAGGTAAATGGCCCATGCTGAGGAGGTTATTGAGACCCCAGCAAGGCAGGCGACTCACCTGATCATTCCTATTTCGACAAGGAAGGATGGTTTCCTTGATGGATAGGACCTGTAAGTAATTTTGACACGAAGATCTTAAGCGAAAGATGAATCCATATTTAGTAACAACATAATAATCTTAATGATGCTGACCTATAAACATAAGTGGTTGTTAATATTGAATATAGAAGCAATTACTATTGCGAAATTACCATTTTTCCAGGCAATGAGTGTAGTGTGTGATGCTACGCGGCAATATTCTAAGTGTTCTTAATTGGCCTTTTCAAAATATTTCGATATAATATATTAAGATAGCAGGCTGCTTTCATTTAAGTGTTCATTATTTAATGTTTTTGGGACATTTCTTTTTTCTCCTCCTGGATACGATAGGTCTTGTTCTCTCGAAGCAATAAAGTGCTCTTGCCTCGCACTCATTAATCACAATTAATAGTACTGACCAGCCTAACAAGGATGATTTTTCCAAGTTTTTTTAAACTATGCTTATTTTGAAATAGTTAATACTAGCAAAAAAAAATTATAAACCTAAAAAGCGTAGCCAAAATAACAATTTCCTTTTTTACCGTTTTGTCAATTATTTTAATACTCCTAGTGGTTTGGGAAAGCTTTATTTAGCCAATATCAGTGTTTAATATGCCATCATAGTTTATTATTTCCTAAATTCTAATGATAGATATATAAGTGAGATTTTTCTCCACGTTTAAACGATTCCCTTCCTTTACATCAAAGATTCAAAAACCATAAACAGGTATGAAAAGGCTTGGGATTATTTCGAAAGGTTTAATATTTAAGGCCGTCATTTTCTATAATTAAATTGAGGCGAGAAACATTTTTCAACAGGGCACATCAAGCGACTGCCCACAGAGGGAAAAGTGAGAATCATAAATTGATCTTATGTCCTTTCATATTGGGCTAAGGGGTCATCCCTTCCATAGGAAAATACGAGGGTCATGGATCAAGTGGTATTATTTTATTCTAAGGGGATCATCTAGTTGCCATCGAATATGGCACGGTCCCCATAATTTGTAAATAGTAGAATTGTAAAGCCTCTGCTAAAATTAAATCTTAGAGTAATGGCATGCAATTTCTCTTCCTCTCTGTGGTAATGGTAGCTTAAAAACTACCTTGTGTATATTCCGTGACCTCATAAGGAGATTGGTAAATTCACTTACTTCAGCCGTATAAAGGATCAGCAAGCATATATCTTTGACACAGAATGATTTCGTTTATCTTCCCCACTTTCGTTACAGATCTCTCCTTCCAAACATTTTGGAGAAGATTTCCTCATAATATTTCGTTTTAAATTAAGACTACCCTCGGCAAATTAGATAAGAATCTTTCTAACACGTTTTTTTTAACGATTATTTTGTAGTCAATTCTAGGTTGTGATGGAGTCTATAATACAGTGTGATGTGTTTTATGGGAGATACAATGGTGGGCATTGATAAGCGCTCTTCCAATCTTAGGAGATAAGTTGTTGGATTTCTACGCTTCGCTAGCAAGTGTCACTCTTATCAAGAGCGGGGAAATAATCGGCCACCGCAGGGGGCGATGGCTAATAATGAGGTTCATGGAATATGGGCATACACGCCGACAACTTCTAACCCACGTCCACTCAAACAAAGCTAATCAACTATTTGCAGGGCCGATGGTATATTGGTCTACCGTAACGAAACAGGTCTAAAGTGTTTTCATTTACACGGAGACGGGTTCTTTTCATTGCGACACGGGTTTTTCTGTTTGCTTGTATTTAGCAGTCACCAATTGCTACATATCTGTCTGCCCCTCCTCCATCAACAAGGACCTAACATTATTGACCACAGGCTACCAGCATTTGTTGTTTGGATCTTTTTATATGAAGGGTTATCATCCCCAAATTAGCCCTTTTTTATACAATTTTGTGTTCATGGCAGTGTTTGTGGGCAATATTGTTAGTACCTCAGTTTCCTTTGATGAGATTCAATCCCAATATGCTAAGTGTTCGCATACTTCACTGTTGGCGTGATACAGGACTCGTAAAAACGCTACGCTTTTCTCATCTGTACGAAAAATCTTCCAGAAGCTCCAAATAATCATAAGGGAGCTTCATCAGAGAATATCACTTTTCCCCAGTTTTCAACAATACATTTCATAGTTCTCTTACAAAGGTGGAACCCATCCATAGGGTCCTTCTTAGTGAGATGAGGCACCCACTCAGACATTTTCGACTGGATCGCTTTTTCGAAATGTCTCCCTCTCATTATGCGCACTGAAGCGTTTACACCTGCTGCTCTCCAATCGTGATCAGGATTGGCACTTCAGGCAATCCCATCCCTCAGCTCGTACCTTACCAGGTGAGGAAGGGGACAAACTTGGCCTTCATTTGAAGCTCTTGAGCGTTTAGAAGAGATATTCACAGGAGTTTAACCACTCTTTTTAAAATTATTAATGATCGTTAGTATAGTGATTATTTATGCAATTTCCTAAACAACTATCTTCTTGTATTTCAGCTACTCTAGTCATCAAAATGTACACTTTTCTTTGGATAGAAAAATTTATGGAATTGCATAATATTCAAAGATTTATATTTTTAAAAAATCTTAGGCTATAAAAAATTATAATTAAACATCATTCATTTAACTCATATTATTCATCATTTTACCTTTTTGATTGAATAGCAAAGCTACAGGAATTGACACTAACCTACTACACGAGCAAAACCAGAGTGCCACTTTGGATTCATGAAGGAATGCTTTTTACCTCATTATTTTTGAAATCCTGACATTTTAGTATAAATGCCATAATGTAAATATAGAAAAAATAACTCCTCTCACGTAAATTTTTAAACGAATAAAATATATAAATTAGGCTCAATACTTTGGGCCATGAGTGTATAGCATATAAATCTTCTAAACTATCTAACGTAAATAACAGTTATTGGTGAGTCAATATTACGCCCTTATTTAGAATAGTAGCTAATTGTCTGCATTTTTAAATACTACGAGTACAAACTCCTATGTTCTCATCAAACTAATGTTATGCTTTCATACTTACGCGGAGAGAAATGCCATTGACCAACCAAGTTAAACTGAGCTCAAACGGGTAGTTTTATGTCATTCATATTGCATCTTATCGTTAAAAGGTAGGCATCGATTATATGTCAGTACAAGTAAAAAGGTGTAAGCCACTTAGAAGATGTAAGAATAATTATTAATTCATTTTTTAGCTGGAGTAAACAAAGGGATCTTAAATTAAATTTCTTGGCAATCACGATAATCACCGGTGAATAAAGTACAGAACTGAAAATTAAGGCGTTTATTTTTTTTTAATTGCTAGGAGGATCATGCTCGTATATATATATATATATATATATATATATATATATATATATATATATATTCACAAGAAAATATAATTTCCAGTGAAAATTATTATACGGTGAGTTACTTTGTTTTACTTTGAATGACATGGCAGCACTTTTGGATGCCTCTCTGACACCATCAATTCAATTCCTACGACAGTAATTATGGAAGTACCAAAAAGGCTCACAAGGGGTTACTTTGCAAGCAACACTCGAAATTTTAGGAAATTAAGAAATACTGCTCATTTAGTCTTTTACCTTTTTATAATATATCCTTAGCTTTTCATCACTATGCTTCAAATGGGCCAAACTTGGACCCCTATTTTTTAATAATTTGAAATGATGTTTACGTAAAAGGATTAGAGCGAATATATGATCAACCAAAAGACGTCTATCTCTGATGATTCTAAATTCATTTGTACAATTTTGAAGCCACATTTTCTGGATAACTTAAATATATTTGGCAAATTTGGACAGACCCATCTCCAAGCCCACCATTTTTAAATAGAATTCCATTAAAAGGAATAATAACTTATAGGAGCTAAGTTCTATAAGACAATTAAAAAAAGTTATTTTGTAACTCCTAATTCATTCTTATGTGGGTTCAAAAGGGAGTTTCTTTTACTGGGATATTTTGCAAATAAATTCTATACATCGAAGCTCTAACTCGAGCAAGGCGGGAAATTAAGTCTACCTGTGTGTGTGCTTCTGAAATTGTGATTTTCCTAAGTACAACAAAGAATGCAACATGTGATACGACTCCATAATATTTTAGGTATTTATAACAATTTTTGTGCTGCTAAATCTCCTTTTCCTTTATGTATTTAGAAATCAACAAGTGTTGAAGGAATCTAAGCTTTTTCCTTACGTGATCCGAATTTTATTATGGTATTTGTGAAATGTGCAGATGACTGACATGTTTATTGGAGTTATTTTTAAACCTACTTGAGCAATTGATGAGAGCTGTCGAGAGTTTTTATTTTTGTTGCTAAAACGAAGTAGCAAAAACAAGGAGTGCCCGAATGCCACGATTTGTAGGGTGAAGATAGAGCAGGGTAAATTGTGTGCTTGAAGATAAACCTCCGTCACGTTTGGAGGTGGAGGAGCTTGTAATCATCCAAATGACAGCTATAGCATCGTTGTATATACTACATCCATCACCATATTGGTTATATGTTGCGAATAAGAGATTAATTAGAACTAGGCGATTATTTTATGATGTTTCAATAATCATGGTTTTGCATTGGAAAGCCTCCACTATGGTATCACTTTTTCTTTACTTTCATTAATTTTTTGACATTTTTCTTCCCTTAGTTCCGGTTATTGTTTTACACGGTCTTCGAGATACTACGTTCGCTATCTTTTGCTTAAATATTATCGATAGCAATCCAATGCATTATTTTCTAATATTTGAATAAGTTTTAAGTTAAAATTCAGCGTTTAGGCTTGAGGGCAGTTTGATTTGGGCACTTTATTGATGTATCCTCATTCCTACCTTTTATATTAAAGAACTCCTGAGAAATCTTTTAACCTAAAAGATTTCCAAGAAAAGAAGAGAAAAAAGAATGAGGTAAATGGATGGGACTCAGTACCTCTAGGCAAAATAATATACTATCTGTGCGTGAAGTACCAATTTAGTATACCAATTCAAGGGTTGGGCTGGACTCAGTTTACAAACTCAGGTTGCGACAATTGAATAAATTAATTTGCCACTTGTCCCTTGCCTTGGAAGTATGCGAAATAAATCTAATTTATTTCATTTTGGGTGATTTGAACTTTGAAATTGAGGGGAATTATAGTGCAAAGCGCAAAGATAAAAAAAAGCTTTTCTTCTCTGATGGGAAAATTAAAGCTAACAAAAAAAACAGGAACCCAAAGCATAGCAATTTAATTATCTTTGTATGAAAGCGAAAAGAGAGATTGATGTCCAAAACATATCAAGGTGGAAGATCGATATACTTATCCTCCTTTAGAAAATATTATGCTCTGTGCTACATCTTTACTTGCTCGTTTAATATAAAATCGGAGTCAAATTATCCATAGGAACAATTCTACACATGATGCTACCCAATGATTTGTAAATCTTTGGACTTGTAATAAACGCCTTCATTCGCTTGTGCCTTGAGACCTTAAGAAAAACAGAGAAGTAAAGATCAATTGAGTTGAATAGAGATATCTAAATCGAAGAACATAGCAAGAAACCATGAAAAAAGATTTATCAAGAACTGTTCATTGAATCAAACAATTACCTATGCATGCAGACTCTTGTGACGCCATTTATATTATTACTTACCTATAATTCCAGGAACCTTTCCTGCATGTCAAAATGCCTCCTCCGATAAGGTGTGTCAGGTTAATATATTCATATACAAAAAACACAAGAAATAGACATGGGAAAGTAGTTTGCATGACACAAAAGACAAGTTCATCGTTATCGATATTTAGGGATTATGTTAATAAAGAGTTATCATACACAATTTTATAATTCTTTACTTATCTTTAATTGTTTTCATGGTAATAGAGAGACAGTATGTTAATAATACTGGGGAACAATGTTTTTGGTGGATTGACAAAAGTAGATTTTATTACCTAATTCAAGCATACTGAATTCAAATCTGAAATGAGATTCTCTCTAAATGCTACAGGCTTTTCATAATATCAATAACTAATATTATACAATAATTTTCATTTTATCACGTTGATCACCATGCCCTGAAATGATTTTGAATCATCTTTTTGCGTTATTTATATTCAAGCAGGTTTTTTGCACAAACATTTGATTGCATATGAGAAGAAACTTTAATTACACATTAGGATTACAATTACTGTAATCAAATAGATGCTAATTTATTAATGACCGTACATCAGGCTGGAGGACCTCTTCTTGATTTCAATCGGGCAAAAATTTATGTTTGTAACTCTTTCTCTTGTAAGTCTTCTCTGGCTGATCTTTTCTAATCACCAGGCGGTAGTCCGCCATCATGTGTCTATCCCAGTGACCTTGGTAGCGCTCTTTCATCGTCATCAAATCCTAATGGAAGCGTTCCCCTTGTTCGTCACTCACGGCTCCCAGGCTCTCTGCAAATCGGTCGAGGTGACTATTTAGGAAATGCGGCTTCACATTCATCTTGCATCCCAGATCACGATATGCTAAAAACATATTAGTAACTAGGTCCTGGTAGTTATGCGCTTTTTTGTTTCCCAAGAAGTTACAAACAACGTCAGTAAATGAGCGCCAGGATGCCTTCTCTTTTTCATTCATGGTGTTCACGAATCTAGAATCACTCAGAAGCCTTCTGATTTGGGGACCATCAAATACTTCTGCTTTTATTTTCTCGTATGACAAAGCAGGAAACGCCGATACTATGCACTGAAAACAATGATGTCATGTTCAACGCCTTGATATATTACTTCATCAACCCCAGTTTGATATGAAGTGGAGGTAAAACGATCTTCTCTCGACTTACGATTGGCTCATTAACAATGTTTGGCATTCCTGCTTCCAAAGTTTCCCGAACTGGCCAATATTTTGAAGATCAGTGTTTGTCACGGGCTCGAATTTTTTACATACATATATAGCAGGGAAACTTTATATATCCCTTCTGCTGGCGAGGAGGAAGTTCACCATCTTAATTTCTATACATATGATCCATTTGTGTTCATGCTACTTAAGTAAGTCCATGACACTTCTTATGTCATCGTGAATTTCTTGCTGATGGACAGATTGAACGGGAGGAACTGCATCAAAGTCTTTGCCATTATGGAAAAGGACACACTTGAGGCTATGCTTGGAGTTTCCCCAAAACAGTCTCCACACAGCACGGCTATAGGTGCCAAGTCACAACTCGGTAAACAGGCCAGGAACCTCGTTGTAGTATACAAATTCTTTGTCCTCAGAGAAATATTTTACAAATGTACTCTTCCTTGTTCATTAATATGATACCCAGACCGCTCTGTCAATCATAAGTCTTTCAGTCAACCTGGATGCTAAAAGTTCTGCAAGTTTCTCGGAGAGCGCCAAATCACGTATCGAGTCATTCAGATCTTCTTGATTGAAACAGTGAGGAGCTAAAGAATGTTCAGCATCTGATAATGAATCTGGAGACTCTGAACCCATCCTGTAAACGCCCATATCAGTTACTGCATTTTTATCCTCAGAGGAAGCATATCCACTGAAAATTGAAATTGGTAAAGACTTAGAATGAGGTACTGGCCGGATCACCGAGGGAATGTTGGGAAAGTCGATCTTGTGCCAATATTTCTTGCCAATCCCTTTATATTCACCAGACAGAAACAACAGTTTGATACATGATCTTTGGTTCTCGACACACCATGGGGATTCCAAAAGGAAGACCATTTCTCTTTTCTTTCATCCACTCACGAAGATGTTCCACACAAATATGGGAAACCGTATGTTGGGCTTACTTATTTTCTTGATCCCCAAGAGGAACATCAAAATATGCCTTATAAGTGCGGAACACAAAGTTTAATATATTGCGCCTTGACTAACTAGCATGTAACAGCAACATATGTAGCAGAAGGTGTCTGGATCATTAATGCAATTTCCTCTTGAGTAAGCCATAACTCTAACATGAGACCTGAAAAAAGAAACAATAATGTCAATATTTTGCGCAATAACACTTATTACTATCTTACTACTATGTGCTCTGAAGTATTTGCTTTCTACACGCACCCTCTCTGTCAGTCCGGAGGGTAGTTTTCGGGGAAACGAGAAAATATAAATTACAGAATAATTATAGAATGTAGGTAAAAATAGATTATATATTTGAAATCAGCATAAAAAAATTAATTAAAATTGGCAGATAAACCTAAGTCACCAGAAAATGTGATTAAAATTGCTTCCCTGTGTTATCTGGCTTTAATATGCTTACAACATTAAAGTATAGATAGATATTCATTTTCCTCGATGAATTTCTTCGACCGATACTTTTGGAGGATCAAAAAGTTCAACACATGAGCAAAGCAGCTACCTTTCGTTTTAGCCGAAGTTCAGTAACCATGAAAATGAGAAGAAAGCATCGAATGCTGTCCAAAAACATTACTAGTCCTGTTAGGTTTCTGGCATGTTCGTAGAACAAGTTCTCTCAATTTACAAAGTTAACTACAAGGTCAGGTAAAATGTTCACAATTGCCCAAGTAATTTTTTTAAAGCTGATTTTATCTTCGCGATGGCCTCTTAGATCTAAATCGAGTCATAAATCATAGCTAGGCATTTGTCTATACGAGAATAGAACGGAGATTGTTAAAGTCCACGATCTAAAGGGATGAGTTGGAATTTACGCGGCACTATGAGCTTTTATGACCGCTTGCCTGATATAAAGTATCATTCACTATAACCCAAATTATTTCAAGAATTTACGAGAAAACTAAAAGATTTTTAGGAATTCTTTGTAGGAACATTGCACATTTACCATTTGCTGATAGCATAAATTGTATCGCCTTGCTAAGAGAGATATTAAAAGAAGATCTTTATAGCCAATATAGTTCCTAATGGCCCGATTGATCGCCTGTGCGATTTAGTAATTGATATAGCTAGTCTGTCACGCTCATTTGTTGAACTTTATACTTTCTTTCATATAAGAAGAGGCACCATAGTGTAATCAAAGAAAAGTAAGACATATGTAAGTTCTTTTATGCACCCTAAAATTTTACAATACTATTTCGTATACTAGGCGGTCTATAACCTCTGATATAGGTATAAAATCTATGAGAAAATGTTAAAAGTTCTAATCTTAAATGAAATGTAAGATTTACTAAAGTCAAAGAATAAAAGCACGAAAGTGAATCAAAATTAATTAGTTAATTATACCACTTGCTCCAAGTTCTGCTTGAAAACGTTTAGTAATAAGACCTCAGAAATTTCTAAAATAAAAGGTGGCAGATGGAAATAAAATAAAGAACATATTCTCTTTGGGGACAAAGAATATATTACAAATTTATTGTTTTTTATCCGTTTTCTAACTCTCGCAAACAGTAATTAATTAGTCAGTGCTTGCTGGTAAAACAGTAGAATAGAGAAGTTTTTAATTGCTGTGAATAAATGGCCAGATGGCCAAGAAAACAAGAAGAAAAAAAATAGTTTTAGATTTAATATAACATTTGAAATAAATCGAATAAAATTTTCTTTAAGTATATCCAATTAATAGTTTCCACATTATCTTAAATACAGTCAAACAATTAATATTCCAAATGATTAAGATTTAATGCATAGATACTTACACTGCTTATTAACTTCAATATCTTAGAATGAAAGTGGCCATAATATATCGTTTTTAAAAATTCTTCGCTAGGACTGATTTGCAGAAAATTAATTTGCGTCTAAAGAGGCAAAATATTTACAAACTACAGTCGACCTTTATAGAATTGTCTAAATTAATTTAAGTAACATTATGCAACTTCCGCGTTTCTCTCCAGTACTTTCCAAAATAACATAGCTGTATTCCTTCGAAAATTCTAAATGTCTCACAGAGCAGAACGAGTACCCAGCAGCATTCAACAATGATAATTGTAGAAATGTCTTGTGACTGGTAAATAATTTAGGGCAATTACGTTCGATAGGATGATTATTTTCATATGTTAATAAACTATTGTTGCGTTTATCTTGTTAGAGCTTCTTTCCCTTACGTCCTACTGCCCATGACACACACACACATAAATAGCTAGCGTGCAAGAAAAATTCCTTTCCCCTTTCAGATCGGACAAAAAGGATTTGCTAATTCAGTCATATTTTTACCTGACCTCAATTTGGTTGAACCCTCGTGTCGAAATCATGTCCCTGCCGGAAGAGTCTTAAGGAAAAAGAGAATACCCTCATCAATTTGCTGCAACCGACCTAAGATTTCAAAGAGAACAAGTTATTCCAAGCAGAGAAAGGCGTTGATTTCTTTCAAGTGTGGGTTGAACAAAACTCACTCCAAATGCGTAGACCTGAGGCAGGACGCATAACCTTCATTCGATAGGAACGAAATTCAACCTCGTTAAGTTTTCTCCAAGACTCACATTTCCAGCCCATTTATCATCTAGAGAGAGCAATCAGTTCTTAGTCTCTCTCTATTTAGCTATTTTGCTCATCATCGACTCTATTCAATCTCTCAAACCACTTCAGAGTAACGCAGGCAAATAAATGCCTGAGCGCGCACCTCTCTTACGCTACCAAACTAATTTATCGACAAGCTTCCCTCGGGAAATATATAGGCGGTGAATGTAGAGATTTAAAAATAGTCAAATAAAAATATTATAAACATATAATTATTTTAATAGCAATCTGCCTTATCTTTTATAATCATTGAATGTGATAGCGAAATTTTCCGTGCTTTCCAATAATAACCTGTGTCTTAATTATTCGTATCGCTGTTGCTGATCCGAATTACTATCAATCGACAACGTTGCGTATAATAATATGTGAATTTCATTGATTAATTAATCAATAGTACATACAGTATAGGAAAAGCATGAAACCAAAAATCAATATCATACATCTTCCATTTATTAGCGTATACATTTACTATACTTATTCGCTCCCAACAGATCCAAAACCCTTATTGGATTTGGAGTCGAACTAGTGAATCCGGGAATTAACAATTGTTGTAATGTATGAGCCTCCATAACATCTTTTTTCCTTTCATTTCTGCTTATTCAGATAAAAAGATGCGTATTTACCCGTTAGACTATGGTAAATTTTAAGGAAAACGAAAGCTTAATAGAAAAAAAGCCTACTTCTCAAAATAGGTTTTGAGCAGCATTTTCTATAGAGTTGACAACTATTTCAAGACAATTGAAATATGCAAATATTACAAGGAACGCGGAAGATAGGGCAAAGGATAAAAAGGATTAGATAAAAGAGTTAAAATTAAATGAATGCAGGATTTCTGTTTTGTTGAAGTTTTTTGTACAAATGGAAGCACGTCACAAGATAGATACATGCTAACCAAGGTTAAATATATTAATTACACAAATTTAAAAAATCATTATGCTCCATATTTCCGGGGCTGACCATGCAACCTCACCGAAGAAAGATATAATTTAATGATAAATATAATAATAACATTTAATATGAGGTTTAATTTTGTGATTATGACTAGAGTTTATTCTATACTTTGAAGGGTACGTTGGCGTCGTGACTTGAAATATGATAGGCTTTAATGGGTTGTTCGCTGATGATATTTTCGAAATAAAGTTTTTCTAAAGGAAGTAATAAAACCATATATCCCTTCAAAGTATAGCATAAATTCTACGGAGGAATTTATCGATCTAGTCTACTCTACAAGAGAGGCAGGACTAATAGCATCGTTTGCTGTGGAAAGCCTGTTGACGAATGTGCCTATCGTTCAGACTATCATCATTATAAAAAATGTGTACCACCATCCTACAATGTCTTCTCCAAATCTTGACTTAAACATCTTAAAAAATATGTTACGTTCTTGCACATCAGAGGCTCCGTTGCGGACACCAGACGGTAATCTATAGACGCAAGTGGATGGAGTGGATATGGGGTCAATCTGGGGGCTACCTTCGCCAACTACTATGTTGGTCAACTTGAACAAAGTTATTAGACAACATCGAAAATAAGCCACACACATACTGCCGATACGTAGACGACATCTACATCAACGTCCAAATCAAACAAAATGTGAAAAAACGAAACAGCAATTTGAGGAGAAGTCCGTGTTAAAATTCATTTATGAATAGAGCACGGGCAATAAACTCCTTTTTTGGACGTTGAAGTACAAAATATTGATGGTAACTATATCAAAATTGTATATACAAAAGGTTCGGTCATGGGAAGATGCCTCAACGCGGATAGTGAATGCCCTGAAAGGTACAAAAAAAGTGTAATCGGCTCATACATCCGCCGAGCATACAAATGCTGCTCTACTTTTCCATCAAGAGATCTCACAAGTAAAACAAAGACTCGTGAACAACAGTTTCTCAAATAGAATGATTGAAAATGACTCCAAACATTTTTAAATATGCAATTCAAAGTTTAAGAATGAAATGGACAAAATTCAAATTATTATATACTATAAAATGACAAAACTCAAGAATCTCCTTATGAAAAACAAGAGCTGCCACAAAGTTCTCGAATTTAAAGCTTTATAATAACTCAAAATATATTTGGCATGAAAACTAACACCAATTCGAGGCATTCAAACATGCATCTACAAAGCGAAGGGTCAAAAATCTTATGGAGAGCGCGCACAACATCAACCTAACTAGAGATATTCTAGTTGACAACACCAAAATTAAAAGTAAAGAGGGAAATGAAGCTAGGCTGAACATATTAGAAGCCATCTTAATAAATAAATAAAAGCCGGCCTTCAACAGTCAAGTCATGAGCTGGAATCGAACAGTAAAGTTATTCTAAAAATTCTACACACCGGATTGGCTCGTTTCATTTCACGTTTAGCTTAAGCGAGGTGTAATAAATATCCCCTAAAAACCGTTTTCTTTTCATTCAGCCTAATTCTGACTCCACCATACTTGATCAGTAAAGGAGGAAAGAATACCTAGAGATGCTCCGAAGATCATCTAATAAAATTGACAGCTCAGCAATTTAGTTTTTTTTACCAAACGGCTTCAATAAAAACAGAAATCAATATAAGAAAAGTGATCTATCATCTACAAGATGGACTAAAAAAGACAGTTAGAAGAATCGAAAGTTGTCAAAGGAAATTATTGATCAACACGAAATATACCATGGTCTTCAACAAAATTTGCCTATATATATATATATATATATATATATATAAAGACTGAATATATATCAATTTCAGATGTTATATATTCATATAAACTCTCTATAAGAACAATGATCATGACATTATAATTAATATAATTAATCCTTTGGTATAATATGCCATTAGCCAACGAGTGTTTTTCTATAGATATAGGGAAATCTGAGAAATTGTTAAAGGTTAAATTGATTTCGTTTATTTTTTTACTCATTATGAAATATTACTTAGGAATTATGGAAGGAAATATGTGTAGCAACCAGATTATTTAAATTAATTGGAGAACAATTTATAGGTGTAAGAAAACAGAAAATAAGGTGGTGATTGAATATAAAAAACAGTTACAATGATCCACATTAAGAATAGAATAGAACAAACCATTTTGCAAGGTGCTTGATTGAAAAGAAAATCAGAATTTTATTTCGGAATCAAATTCTATTCACCAACACCAGGATTTCAATTCAAATTGGATGTGTAAAAGAATATACATAAATTGTTGATGTAAAATTAAACCTCCTTTACAAATTTACAGAATTGTTACAAGGGTAGCAACACCTCAGTGAGCTTTTTGCCTCTAAATCCTTTTACCATCACTAATTGTAGCATGTATGTCGAGATCATTTTATAAATAATTAAATAGATAGCAAGATAGCGCCGCGAGAAAATTCAAGTAAAAAATTAAGCAGGCAAACATACGAGAGTAGTAATTTTACTGTCACATCTTCCCAGCCACAAGTTATATAATTTGATTCTTAGTCTTGTGTAAGTAAAATTTACTAACACTTTAACTAATATTTGTCTGTGATTATTAGGTCTAACTTTCACTTTCCTGACGCATATTTCATCTACCTGCACATGCAAGTTTAGCTTGATGTCCAGAAAATGTTTTGTGGGTCGATATAACTTCATATTTATTAATGTAGTCGCGAAAGATGCAATACAATACCTTTACATGTCTTCAATATATTCCTTGATTTTTCCTCAGTTATTATATGGTGCTAATGTAAGATAACGATTCTAAGGGAAATGACTCTTTTTGTCCTTCGTATTCTTTTCAGAGCTGATTCTTAGTAATAAGTGGGTAAAAAATCCTGTGACGATTTATTTGTCATAAAATATGATTTCAAGTATGCCTCTTTATAGGTGGCAAATAATGTAAGAAACAAGCCTCCACAGGGATTGGAGCACTAGAGTAAATGCTTGCAAGAAGCTAGCGTTACCCACTGGCTATCAAAGAAATGCAACCTAAACTCTGTTAAGAACTCAGAGGAAAATAATGGCCTAGAGCTCTTTTATATGTCATGTTGCGTTTATTTTATTTATGTCAGTAGCTTGCACTTGTGAGTTTTGTTTTTCGAATCCCTTTGGGCTGATTTTTTCATCATTCGTGATTGCTATCCTGAACTCATACGAGAGTCTCAGAGTTAAACATGATACCTTCAAATTGAATGATACCCACTACTTGAGTGTGGAAAGAGACTGCTGGCCATCAATTTAACATGTCTTTTGACGGAGGTGTTAAGTCCATCGTGGTGCATTGGTTAACGCTCTCCCGATCGGGCATTGGAATCGCAGCTTCGAAAATAGGTCCTGGATATATACGCGTGCCTCGTTGTTACATTGTAGATTTGGCAATGAAATTTTGCCCCCCCTTCCCTTTAGTAGATATGTAAAAGAAAATTATTTCTAATAGAGAATTAAAGAAATCCTTGTGTTTCCTTGCGTTCAGCAGACTTCATTTTAAGGTTTTGTTAAGCATGTTTTATGGCGGATTGGTGTTTACTTTTGATAGACAGGTTAACCATCACTTTGGGTTTAGTCTTCTTTTCGACCATTGCCACCTAATTCGTTGATCTCTCCCACCAGAAGAGGTTTTTGGGAGAGTTCCTTTCTCTATTAGACCAATTTGTCATAGACGTTTTCTGTTAACGCCATAAACATCTTAGACTAATGTGATGAAGCTTTAGATTTATTCCATTTCTTAAATTCCATTCACTCACATATCAAATATACAATATAAAGAGATTAATATAACCCCCTCCTCTTTATAGTTAACCTGATAGCGAAAAAATGACAAAAGTCTTTAAAAATCAGAATAAAGGAAACCCATTAGGGGTTTAAGAACAAACATTTATATTTGTGCTGAACTAAAATACCAAATTTCTTCAATTAAAACTTAAATTGATTTAAAGCCTTATAAACAAAGCATTTCAAAAATCCCTTTCATATTACGATAATTAGTTTTAATGGTTAATCAGATGTTTGCTGCAACACATTTCGTCCACATATCATATAATTTACCCTTAATCAACACATTTTTTGAGCTGTTTGTAATTGCCTCACATCCGACCATGGTTTATTTTAGATTATTCGCGCTGAATAGAATGTAATGAGATCACTTCGTGAGACGTCCTGAAAGATAGCACCAAATTAAAGCGAATACACTTGAGCAGGAATTGGTTTCCTGCTACTAGTTTTAGATTGCCTCTTCTGATAATCTTTCAATCTTGCAATATAATTGCCTATTAATCTAGCCTTCTAAATAAGGATAGGTAATTAAATATCTAGTGATAAGTGTCACAGAGAATAATAGATATAATTATAAACTAAATATTTCGAATTAAAGGAGTATACTTGCCGAAGTCGTCTGATTAAATTGAAAATGGTATCACCGGGAAATCACTTAAAATAAATTAGAAAAGTTGATTCCCTGTAACTATTTAGGTATTCATGTTCCCTATATATCACCTATAACAATGTTTATACAACAATCGCTTTGTTAAGTTTATTTGGTAGTGCAAACTAAACATCACAAAGTAATACTATCTTACATTCATCGTCTAATTACAGAAATATCTTTTCATGCGTTGAAATCTGTACTTCAGTGTGGAAAAAAGATGGTCCGTAAATTAACAGTGGAATGTAAGAAAGAAATGAAGATAGATGTTAGGTATGTCGTGGGCATGCATGCTGCAGTTGACTTCTGAAGGATTCTCTACCGTCCTCTATTAGACACTTCCTTAGGGAGATAATATGAGGGGGTTTTGCTTTAAATAAAAAACAAATCTTGAAAATATTTGGTGGGATAAATTAAATGGCTCGTCTAACATATGAAAATGGCAATTGCAGTGGCAGTTATTGTAAGTTTTATTTTTATGTGAAGCATTTAGGAGTTGCTCTCCCGAGAGCAACTCCTACCGAGCAATCCATCAACATTTTTTGTTGTGATCCTCCAGCTTTCTACTATTCTCGACACCATGATGATGCTGCATACATAACGAAGGAGTTTAAGTTCACCATCACATTTATGCTGTCATGGCTTGCAGAAAACAACATCTTGATCCGATTGAGATCTAGTTGGTGATTGTCAAGAGAAAATGTATTAGGAAGTGAAAACACGGTAATTATGACAATCTGCGAGCGTTAATTACCCAAGAAAGGAGAGCCATCGATCAAACAGGATTTTCTCCTACAATCTTTTACGGAAAGAGGTCAGTAAGCCTATGGAACCTATGAATATAATTATATTTGCCATATAGGACGCCACAATGGCATGTCAATGGCGTATTTAAATCATCTGAAGAAATTAAAGCGTAGGTAGCATAAACTTTATTCTACTATTACTTTTAGTCTTGAATTTAAAACTCTATGAAGGGAACCTTAACCATTTCGCACTATTAATTTTTCAAACTATTTTATATAAGGACAAAAGTGATTTCCGCAACATAAATAATGCCATCATCTCATCAAATACAATACAAAATTTGTTTTCCCTCAAATAGCAACTGAAACTAGAGGGTACTTAACACCTGTCCTCGGTCTCTAGTTATTAATTGGTTGAGGAATAAGTTTTTGCGGCTTTATCAAATTTATTCATTACCATTAAATTTTTTAGAAAAACTTCACTTTGAATTGATAACAATATGCAATTTAATCAATAATGTATTCTCCGTTGTTATTTACGACTTCTTCCCAACGTTAAAACTAGTTTTTCGATGCCTCTGCAATAAAAATCTCTGGATTTTGACTCGAAGAATTTGTCTAACAAGGTTCTTAATTCCACATCAGTATTGAACGAAACGTCACGCAAATTGTCGAAGAGTGATCGGAACAGATGGAAATCCGATAGAGAAAAGTCTGGCTTTTTGGAGATGTGGCAGGATTTCACAATTGAGCATTTGAAAGGCGTCTTTTGTCATATTAGCAATGTTAAGACGAGCATTGTCGTGTTGCAGAAGGACTCCATAACGTCGATGAGGTCGCTTTTCAAAAATAGCTCGGGCGACTAAATACATTTGTTGAACATACAGTTCTGCATTGACAATCTCATTGTTCACAAGAATCTCATAAAGAATGATGCCTTCACAATACCACCACACACAGAGTATCATCTTTCGTGGATGAAGTCCTTGCTTTAATCGCGAAAGTGGTTTTTTATTGGGGCTAAGACATTGTTTTCGATGGTTCATGTTTGCACAAACCCACCTCTTTTCGTCTCCAGTTATGATGCGGTGAACCAATCTGTCCTTATATTCACAAGTAGCCTTGTGACGAGCAAGCAAACCTGGGGCAATCGTGGAGCGTTGAAGTTTGTTGCTTTTTCTCAAAGCGTGCGGAACCCATGCAACGAGTTTTTGAACTTTCCCCATCGAATGAAGGTGATTCACTACAGTTTTCTGATCACACGCCAATTGTACAAACAATTCTCTAGTCGATTGGCAAGGATTTTCATGAAGAAGGTCGTTCAATCGATCTTTATCTAACATAATGAGGTGACCAGAACGTTGTTCGTCATTAAGATTGAAATGACCGTTTTTGATAGGTGAAAACCACCATTGAGCTGTCCTTTCTGATGAAGAATTTTCTCCGTACACAGCATAAATATCGCAAAGAGCTTTGGCTTCGTTTGATTGAAAATGAATCACAACAAGTGTGGAAAATGCACCTTTCTTTCAACACGTAGCCTAAGCAAAAGCCTAATAGTCTACACTGTTGAGAGACGTAGCCTTACCTTTGCAAATTTTGCTCTCATTATTTATTATTGTTTCCTTTAATGTGCACAAATTACCTCTACAAAACTTAAATGAACACAACATTAACAAAAATGCAAGAACTTATTCCTCAACCTGATAGTTGATCTTTTTTATTTATAGGTCATTTTGTAGACTTCGCGAGAAGCAATGATAACAACCCCATCACTTTTCATATCATATACGTTCTTCACTCATTTAAAGATGGGATAAATTGGATATTTTATTCAATATTCTAGGACAATTAATTTACATCTTATATAAAGTTAATAGGCTTATTTTAGGGCATCTGAAACTTTTTTCTGCTTTGGAAAATTATAATATATGCATACATTTATAAATAATTTAATTACAAATTATACTAACTGTTTTATTTTGCAACCATTTCCCATTTTAATGGTTTGAAAAACAAAAACGAGACAAAATTCTTTGAAAAAATAAGAAAGCTTTGCAAAAATATTCTGACTAAACATCACTCCACCACTCTCTTTTGAGCAACAAAAGAAGATTCCAAAATGCATCAGGAAAGTGAAAGTTAGACCTAATAATCACAGACAAATATTAGTTAAAGTGTTAGTAAATTTTACTTACACAAGACTTAGAATCAAATTATATAACTTGTGGCTGGGAAGATGTGACAGTAAAATTACTACTCTCGTATGTTTGCCTGCTTAATTTTTTACTTGAATTTTCTTGCGGCGCCATCTTGCTATCTATTTAATTATTTATAAAATGATCTCGACATACATGCTACAATTAGTGATGGTAAAAGGATTTAGAGGCAGAAAGCTCACTGAGGTGTTGCTACCCTTGTAACAATTCTGTAAATTTGTAAAGGAGTTTTAATTTTACATCAACAATTTATGTATATTCTTTTACACATCCAATTTGAATTGAAATCCTGGTGTTGGTGAACAGAAATTTATTCCGAAATAAAATTCTGATTTTTCTTTCAATCAAGCACCTTGCAAAACGGTCTGTTCTGTTCAGCAATCTTGAGATGAAAATAAGAATAAGGAAACATAGAGTGGTGAATAAAATATTCCTTACCCAATTTATTCTCTAAGATTAAGCAGAATTATTATTCTCGAAGAATTTAATTCACCCCGACACATGTATATCTGAAAAATAGAAGTCTAATAATATTTGGACGCTTTAAAAATATATGTTTCCCTATTTTTAAGATTCTAATGTTTATTCAAATAAAATATGCATAAGCGGAGAAGATTTTGGTAAATTTCTGCATGGAATTTTTGCTGTGGTCTTCTCCAAAAGAAAATTTTAGGTAGAGAGCACTAATTAATATGTCGTAGAAAAGGCTCCCGACGATATACAATATATCTATTCTTTGTGGGGATTATTCTATATTCGAGTGCGGTGTTAATCAGATGGCCGAGAATGACTACGTAAATAAATAGGCCTGGAGAGGGCTTATTTATCTTTTAATATACTTAAAAAGTAGAACGGAGCCCTAGGATAAATATTATTGCAAACATTAATAAAATGCAATTTTATTAATTAATCTAACAAAACAGCACATGGAAAACATTTACATGACGGCCATTAAAATGGAAGATGCACATGAAATAAAAAGGTCATGGGATAAATTTGACTAAGCAGAGGATTAAGATTTGGAGGGATTTAGAATGATAAAACAAACAGGAAGGAAAAAAGGTTGGCTAAAAACGTGTTAAAGCATGGAGTTACGTTGGCACAAATTTAAATAGTTAAATGCAATTCGTAGCTTACGTATTTATAAGGAATCTTTGGGTCAACTGGTGATTTCTTTTCCAGGAGAGGGGTTTGTAGGGGGGTTGTCCTTAACGATGGGGGAATGAAGGAGTCTGAGGAATGAGAGCGAAGTGGGGCTCGGAAGTACGAGCGATCGTTGAGACAGGATATCGGAGATGTTCTAGATGAACAATTAAGGTTATTGGTGTAACCTAGCGTTCTCTTGAAGAACGTTGAAAGGGGAGAATTAAATTATCACTTACGTGATATCAGTGCAACGAGAACCGTTTCTTTTCGAACGGGATCGGAGAACAATGACTGTTCTAAAAATGTTGTCTTTCTGAATAACAGGGGGGGAGGGGCTGTTAACTTGACGTCTCGAGTGGCACAAACCTTGGCACTCAAGGATATTGTCCTCTTCTGGACAATAAGGGGGTTCCCGGGTTAGAGAATTCCTAGGTGCACAAGGGAGACCGGATCGGCGTGATGACTGACGAAGATAATCTCGATCTGCTTTAAACGAAAAATTCTATCGCATAAATAGCCGGAGCCAGCCCCTCGGTGTAGGCAACAATGGGGTGACTTCGATAGAATGCATTGGTAGCGCTGGGAAAAATCTTATCTTCCCATAAGCTTAATTCATTCTGGCCAGATCGACGCATGGAGGCAAACGTGGGATTGAATCTCTTTGATTAAACTTGGCAATACTGGGCGATAAGAACGCCGTTCTACGCTCCCTCGAAGAATGCACGTGGCAAGCATAAGTTTCGCCATGTGATAGGGGCGAGACATGGCAGCCTCAGGCCATTATATCACATACTATTTTAAGGATATATTAAAAAAAATATGCTTGGTGTCCAAATTATTTTCACACTTAACATAGATATGTTCTTTCCGTCATGGGTTGAATATAGTGAAATACAACTTGTGTTAAAGTTTGCTATTTACAAGGGGCGTTCAATAAGATTTGCGAATCGGTGGGGCAAAACAGAAGTAGAGGGATGGCTGTTTGTGGGGGTGTCAGGACACGCTCTTGCCTCGTCAATTTAAGAAGCAGTAGCAGGTCGCAGATCGTCAGTTACAAATTTTTCAACAATGCAGAAGGTTGAGCACTGCACAGTGATCAAATTTTTCACCAAGGAAGGCAAGAATGCAAAAGCAATCTATGAACGAATGGTTGAAGTGTACACCAACACCGCCCCTTTCTATGCAACCATTGATCGCTGGAATAGGGAGTTTTGCCATGGTCGTGAGTCCTTTGAAGATGATCCCCGCCCACGACGCCCGTCAGATCTGACCAACGAGGACAATATGGCCCGTGTGGAGAGGATGCTCCTGGAAAATCGAGGGGTAAAGGTCGAAGAAATCGAGCGAGAACTTGAAATATCACATGGAAGTGTTATCAACATCATCCACGACAATTTGGCCATGACTAACGTCCTTGCCCGTTGGGTCCCTAGAAACCTCACGCCCCTTGATCGACTTTAACGTTGTCAAAGTTCGGAGGAGCTGCTGCTCCTGTACAACCAAGACCCGGCGGGATTTGAGTTACGCATAGTGACAGGTGATGAAACTTGGATCCATCACTGGGATCCCGAGACCAAGCTTGAAAGCATGGCCTCGAAGCACAGGCGTTCTCCAACTCGCATCAAGTTCCGGACCCAACCCTCTGCCGGAAGGATCATGGCCACCATCTTCTGACTTTCTGAGCGAGTCTTGATGGTGGACTATACGCATCGTGGAAGGACCATCACAGGCCAATATTACGCCGAGGAACCTGCTGGGTTGAACAAGTGAAAACGTCAGAAGCGGCGTGGTAAGTTGAAACGTGGTGTCCTGCTCCTCCAAAATAATGCCCCTGTCCAGAAGGCCAGAGTTGCACAAGCTGCCATGCGCGAGTGCGGATTTAAGGAGGTCAACCATCTCCCTTTTACTCCAGATCTGTCCCCCAGTGACTACGTTTTATTCCGTTAGCTCAAAACTGCACTGCGTGGACGCCGGTTTGGGGACGATGAAGATGTCTAGCTTGCCATCCAGAAGTGGATTGAAGAGCAGTCGGGAGATTTCTGGTTGTCGGGAATTTAAAGACTCAGGGGCAAGTGGCGCAAGTACACTGAAGTCGAAGGTAGTTATATTGAAAAATAATAAAACAATTTTCCTCATATCTCGTTTCCTTATATCCTAATTGGAAAACTTATTCACGGCTCCTCGTATGTACTACAAAAGATTTTTCACTTTATACCAACAACACTCAAACGAACTGAGATTTATCATTTCAATTTACATTTTTATTATTATTTTTTAAATGGTTTGTAAATACGTGGTAGTAAATTTGGAAAAATTAAGGTGGTTTTGGGAATTTCATTCTTCGATGAACGAGGAACACCAATTGAATAATAAGGTTACAATTAACCATCTAGCAAGAACAAGTTATCTAGTCAGTTTGATGTCTATGATGTATTAAGGAAATTAAACGAAAGATCAAAGATTAGAGACCAGCTTGGGTCATGAAAGAAAATAATTTCATCCGCCATCACTTTTTTATTTGACAAAGATAAGTGGACGATTTTTTTGTTTTTACGGGAGTGGGGGTGGGGGGTAACTGTAAAACTGAAAATAGTTTAGTGAAATCATCTCTAGTTTTGGAGATAAAAGTTTCGCCCCAAGATTATTACGTTCCATCAATATGGACTATATTACTTAATATATGGAATAATGGAATAAGGTTTTGCGTATTAATTATATGTTTCTATATTATTAACTTGAATTTAATTCATTTCTCTTTTAAATATAAATTTACTGTTGTATTGGCAGATTTATTATTTTTCAACTAAATTTGGATTTGCGTCGAATACATGATACCAACAAGACAAAAAAGCATTAGTTGCCTATTTTTAAGTAAGTCGTAGGGAGCTAGTGATTCATGAGCTCTCACTTTGGTGTACTGGAAAGACGAGACAAATAAGGCCTTTTATTATTTTAAAGCCGGAATTCGATGGGAAGCTCATGGCTGCCGCAGAATAAAAAGAATATGGCTGTATTAACTCAAACAATTTTCAAAAAAATAATTAAATCTCTAAAAATAGTGATTAACTGATCAACCAAAGTAGTTTAATATCTCGTGCTTTCTCTCTATTGGCTCCCAGAATGTGGAATACTCTGCCTACATCGATACCCGCATGCCCCCGATTGGTGCCTTTAAGCATGCCTTGGAGGCATGACCATGGCCTTGAACGAAGTTTAATAATATTCCATATAAGGATGAGCCAACTTTTGTTCTTTCTCTCATCTCATTCACCTAATAATCTCCCATTAATTATTACCTACACGCATAAACAAAAAATACTACTTATAGATACTTGCTTAGAGCTACTTCTCACATAGTTTGACCATATAAAACAAAACTCCTAATATCAAGAAATTCCTATGAGAACAGATCCCTTCCACCAGGCAACATGAAGAATACTCCATCCTGACCTTAAAATTCCATTCTGTTCTCTCTAGATGCATGATTGCTCCAACACATAGCACAATCATACAAACCCCAAACCTGCTAAATTTGCAAGAAACTTTCATATTCTCTCAATCAAATGAGTAATCCAGTCACGCTCTTCTGATATATATATATATATAAATATATATATATATAAATATATATATATATATATATATATATATATATATATATATATATATATATATATATATAAATGAATAACGTCTACCCATTCACAATTAAATCACCTTATCTAAACTCAGATTCCCCAACACCTATCACTTCGATACCTTAAACACGAAGCACAACATTCAAAATACGCAAACTGCTTAAGAAGCAACATTGACACTGAAAAACCCTTGTATGTAGAACATATCAAACTACATAGAAAAAGAAGGATTGGTCAGTCAGAAACTTATGGGTCTGCCCAACAGCCATAGTAAATTGTGTGGGTGATCTTCAAAACCCTAAATCTTCTCAGAAAAATATAGTGTGCATGAGTCTTAAAAAATGCTCAATAAATAGTAAATTCGAATAAAATCCTTACCCAGCAATGGTTTCAGATTAGTAAGTTACACAATTCGTGTGAGACCAAGGATGTAAATCACTATCAGAACAAAGGAAATGATTAAGGGAGTTTTACCCTTTGCAATAAAGGCGAAAGCTCTCTTAATCCTATTTCCTTTTCTTCCGGACTTTCAGGTTATTATGACCAGTGCAGGCACCTTAGCCTTCATAAATGCATAACTAGTAGAACCGAGAGAGAGATAGATAAAAAAAAAGTCAGATTACTTTCATTCTCCTTACTTCTATTCACGAGGAAAGGCACACGTAATTTGCTTTGTAAACAAGAAACGTCTGATAACTATACAGGGTGTTCGGGCTAAATTTGACGTTTGCATAAACTAAAAAAACGCAATATCTCAGCACAAAATAAAGGTATTTAAACAGTTTAAATTCCTAACCTCAGTTTTGGATTAGTCAAAATAGAAAAGGTCTAAAGATTTTTTTTCGTCTAGTATGTTTCTACATTTATAGGCTCTTCTACATCCCTTCTTTTCATACCTTTGTGTTTGGTACAGTGACGGTAAGGATTCATATTCTTCTATCATAAATTTTTATTTGCGCTTAAAACACCTTTAATTGCTAATCTCAATCGTTCCATAGATATGTGGAGTAGAACTATGGCAATTAATGAGGCAATTGATAAAGGATTGATAAATAACAAAAGATCATTTTTACTGATGCAAAAATTAATACAATCTGTCATACATAATACACTACTATCTTTGGGGGATGAAGGGACCGGAGTGTTGAAAACCAAAGTTATAGGTTAGAAAAAATCCGATCGGCTCTGAATTCTTTTCGTCATTGATTCAAAGCTGGAAAGCAAATTGAAAAGAAAATAAGATACAAACATACACACATGTGACAGCATAATTGTTTCGAGTATTTCTCAGTTACAAGGTAGAATGAAGTAAAGAAAATTCCCTTCACACCGAGAAAATGAATTTGCTAAGGTTTTTACTACAGAGCTTTATCACTCAGAAACAGGAGCCATTTCAGCATAAAGCAGTCGTCGTTAAACTCAGCCTGTCTCGTAAATTCTGCCGGGGTTTACCTATAATCAATGGTAAGAGAAATGCGATCTTCTTATGGATATGGCTAAAAAAAGTAATGGAAGAAAGATATATTATTTTTAACTTTAATTTTTATGCTGTAATGGGGAATTTGAGTTGGATAGGAGCAACATAAATGTTTTCTTTTCTAGCGGGGTTAATAGTTCATGGTAGGTGAGAATATATACGGAAATAAACAAATACACTAAAAGTGATACATTTATATACTCCTATACTCAAACCCACTGTGTAAAAAAAAATCACTTTTGTCTCCTACTTGGGTCAAACCGTTTATTCTTAATTGTTTGTGGCTCTAATAAATCAAAAAGGTTAATTTTAATCCCAAAACTAATTTATAAATTCAATGTCCTAGCCACAAAACAGTTAATTATTAAAATAGCCCATTTATAGTAAATAACATGATTTTGATGCAAATGGTAAAAAAATCTAAAATGTTTCAAGGGTTAGGTTTTTGTCAGTTATGAATAAACATATAAAAGGGAATAAAGAAGTAATAGCTATTAGTTCCCTTATATTTTGTTTTTTGACCTTGACAACAATGGAAGTTCTCTTAATTCCACATAGATTCCAAACCAAATTTGGTGAAAAATAAACTGTAGAGCTTTCTAGAACTTCCGAAAATTTTTATATGTTTGAAGAATTTCTAGAACATTCTGGCAACGTAGATGACTGTATAAATACAAATGAGCTACTCAGCAGAACAGTTTGACTCTAACCCTCACAGCGCAGACATTGTCACTCATCATTGATAGAAGCATTCGTCACACATGGCATCAAGAGGTTGTAAGCATCCGACAGACGCATTTTGATATGTATGCGGCTAACATTTTAAGACAAGAGTGATAAAATCCTCGGCAGAGAGATCTGTTAAAATGTGTGAGGCCTAAAAGGCATATTTCGGCATGCCAGTCGGAGATTAAGACAAACCTTGGGCACCTCATTTCACCTGCGAGCTCCTCAAAATAAATCTGGAAGGTAATATATATATATATATATATATATATATATATATATATATATATATATATAATGTGTCTTGTTTTTTAGATACTGGATTTTTTAAAAACATTTCTAATAACACTAAGTGATAAGTATTTGTATATTTATGATTTCATTTTGTTATTTTACATAATGGTACAGAGAAGAATAGAGAGAATTAATTTGGAGGTAATCAACTGACTACTCAAGCATTTGTTTCTTCTGCATGGTGAAGCCTTCCAAAAGTCAAGTAGGAAAAATGCGCTTGATATCATGTATCAGTTATCTATTGCGCCAGTGCCACACAGTTTTGATCTCCCCGTACCCACTTCTCAAAAAAGATAGCAGCAGTTTATAGAAAGGAAAAGCAGTTCAAAAGAGGATGAACCTCAGTAATCCAGACAACAGAGGTGCAACTGAGTGGAGAAACACATACTACCCTAACCAAAAAGATCTTAACGACCTTGTCAGAGATCTTAGTCTCACAAAGTCTAATGCCTAGCTTTAAACTTCGAGACTTAGGATGTTTCCACCTCTGGACTTAGAATTGAAACTTATGAAACCATTCGTCAGAGCTCTAGATAAGGAGTCTGCAGTTTTCAATTATCTCCAAGATTTCTTTCCTCAGGTATCTGCAGTAAAGGTGAAAGCCGGGCTCTTCGTCAGTCCACAAATACAAAAGATCAAGAAGTGCAACGAGTTTCACGAGAAACTCACTAGGACGGAAAAAGCAGAGTAAGCGAGCTCTATCTCATTGATTCTGGTCTTCCTAGGTAATTATAAAGCCGAAAACTATGTAGAGTTTGTTGATAACTTGGTAAAAAACTACAACACGATGGGTTGCAGGATGTCCCTGAAAGTCCATATTCTTGACGCTCATCTTAAAAAATTTAACGAGAATACGGGAGCGTACTCCAAGGAGGATGGCAAGGGCTTTCACCAGGATCTGCTGGAATTTGAACGCCACTACTGAGAATCGTATAATGAAAATCTGATGGGACACTATATTCATGGACTGATTTGTGAAAGTAATCTACAGTATTAGCGTGAACATGGAAAACTACTCATTTCTAATATTTTAATTGTCAAACTTATGTAATTCTAGAATTTATAAATGTTACTTTTGTATCATGAAGTTTTGTTCCTACGAAGTTCAAATTTGCCAGTTCCTTTCAGAGGAAAGAGGTAAATTTCATAAAAATATCATTATCCTCGACATAAATGCAAAGGTTGAAATAAATAACAGTGATTTTTGATGTATTCTAGAAACAAAAAAATACAAAATAACAGTTTCTACCCGAAGAAAAAAATCGTGCTAAAAAGGGTATAATTAAAGATACTTGATTTTAAATGATTATATTCTAAAATATAAACTGTGATTTTCATTTTTTAAAGTTTAAATTCATAATTAATAACTAATTTCTAAGTTCTTGCATCTTTTTACGACATTAATTAGGAATTACCTCACACTTAGTTTCTTTCCTTTCATTCCAAGTTCAAACTGTCTCGCAAAAGTTGCTACAATACCGATCACTTTTGCATGATTGTGCGTTTGAGAGCTCAAAACTAAAGAACACCAACGAGAAATTTAGGCGAAAAGATTGTATGGAAAGATGTGAAGCGCGAAAAAGTAAAAATATGTGTATGATATATAGCCAGAATAAATGAGATTGCCACCTGTGAAACGGGAGTGGAGGCGACTTTTCTTAGGCAGATTCATGAAAATAATAGAAAATCTTCTGAGGAGCCTAAGAATCAAAATCGACATTCCCAAATTTTGCTGCCAATTAGATTTCTCGTCCATCTGCAAGTGAGTCTTTAACGAAAAGTAACCGACATTCTTTTATACAAGAATAATTCGTATCTTAAAGGGTCTATATGATTCTCTTAATTCTATTAAATAGTCATAACCTGATTGAGTGAAGTGGAGTGGAGATCAGACTAGATCGATGCAATAATGTTTATCATTTACTATATTTTATGAAGATCGAATAGACGCAGTTGGTTACATTTACTGATGTCACCTAATAATTTGAGCTTCAGAGGTAATAGAAGTAAATTATTTTCTGTTTTAAATCCTTCTGCTTTTTATGATTAAAAGCAAAGATTATTTTGTCTCTAACCTTAACTGCTATTTTTGAAAATCAATATAGTTTACATTCCCTTAAAAGAATTGAGATGAAGCTATTATATCATTATTGGTTATTTGTACTGTCTGAATGAATTCATTTCCAATGAATTAGCTCGTAAATACAATTAATTCTTCGTTCACAATGACCCTTTTGACGATAAAGTTTCATTTGTTTATTTTAAAGTTGTATTGATATTTCCATCGCTAAACATCAAAAATATTTCCTAAAATCTTTCTAGCTTCTCAGCTCTCTGACGCCATTTCGAAGTCCAATCCTTTGACTACAACATATGTATAAAAGAATAACAAAAAACTGAATTGACCCTCTCTCTCCCATATTGTTTGTTTTCATTAGTAGAAATTAATGAAATAAGGCGAACGTGATTGTCTTGATTGCGATCCTGTAGAACCTAGAAAGCATTATGGTAAATCTTTATCATTCTCATGACTTTCTTCCTTTTAAAGCTTTATATTTTGGGGTGTTTTTTAAGTAAATAAAATGTGTCAGTGAAAGAGAGAAATTTGAAGCAGAATCTATCGAATAAGACATTTGAAGTTAATCTGACAGATGACGGAACGCAATAAATTCTGGTTTGGAATTTCGTGAAAAAATGGCCCGCGAAATAATATTTAATGCCATAATAATACTTATGAATAATTGCCTGAAAAAAAGCAAAATTATTTTGTTTTAACCTTACCATGAAGGTTATTTTGTATTTTCCTTTGCTTTTTTTTATAAATGATTCATATAGATTAGGAAAAATAAGTTTTCTATTTTGGATTGTTCTTAAAATATAGATACCATTACTAATCATTTCCTCAAGTGTTAAAATAAGAAGAAGTAGACAAATACCGAAGGAATCTAAATCGGGTAGGAAATATGAAGCGGCGATGGGGCAAGAGAGAGAGATGGCAGTTTCCCATGGCACAGGATTGGATGGCGCGCGCTGTCGTGTTTGGATTTTCGGTTCTATGGGGAAATTAATGGAGCACTGCTACTGTGCTCTTCGAACCGACGTGAATTGGAAGAGCGGAACAAAGAATTGGATTTGGGGAGACAGACAACATGACTGATGTAAATAGAGGGCGATACTTGATGAAGTAGAGATTATAAATGCATAAGATTCCGTTTCTTTTGCTCAAGCCTCAATCTTAAATCGAGACGACACCTGATATTTCGTAACGAAGGAATATCAACCTCCAAATTCAACCTTCTTTCTGACGCTACTCAAGATAAATCCCTTAATCAAATTTCCTTTTTTATTTTGGAAAATATCTTTATATTTTTTAATTCTTATTTTAATTTTCGGAGCAACAAATTAATTTGAAATGTAAACCAAATAAAAAAATGAACTGCAATCTTATTTAAAAAAGTGGAATTCTTGTATATGTGAATAATCCAAATGAAATTATACTGGGAAGGCTCGTCTTGGATCCATATGATTGCTGATGGGATACCAATTTAAAGGTTTTAGATCCCCCGTCACATCTCTATGTTACTTCTTAATACTGAAGGCTTCTAAGTAGAACTAGTAATAAAGCGTCTTCTAACAACGTGTTTAAATTTACACATAGAAGATAATATTAACATTCCTATATCTCTAGGTCCATCATGGCCTTATTTTTATTAGATTTTTATTAGTGTTTTTTTCTTTCTCATTTTTATCAACGAAACGTCTTAGGAAAAAATTGGTCGGTGCTTATACAGCTAAAAGATGTCGCATGATGCTCGGAAACTAGCCTTGTTCTTTCGATTAGAAATTGAAAAAGTCGTTCTATTAATTGCATTCAATATCAACATTTGTGAGTGTATAATAAATTATATTTAAATTAACAATTTTTATATAACAATATTTATTTATGGATTTCAAGAGTTTTATGATATGTGGGCTGTCTAAACTTTTTTATTTCTTCGTAATCTTTATAGATTATAGAATACCAATTATTGCTAGATTGGTTTTTATGATAGAGTATTATTTTTTAAGAAATTTTTGCAAAATTTTATTTTAGGTATACGCATAGAATATAATTAAGACATAAAAAGACCAAATATTCCATTTCTGAAAGTCATTAACATTTATAGAGAAATAGCGAATCCAATAAACTTCACAGTATATCAGTTCAGACTCTCATGTGCTGTTATAGAGACACTTTAACAGCATGAACTGTACCCAATCTGGAAGGAAACACGAAATGATACCAACTACTATTAGCAACATTATAAGCAATGTTATAATTTTCCCAAACACAACCATGACGCCAATATATTCATGAGGGCTGGGCCTAAATTCTATTTTAAAGAGAGGAGATTTCTACACTAAAATGACCTGCCTTGGCTAACGGGCGTATTAAGAACCATATCTTTATCAACTATACGTTGTTTTAAGGTGCACATTTCCTAAAGGGGACGATAAACCCCGCTAAAACTTTCTAAATGATTATTATGGAAAAATGATAAGAAAATAGAACTAGTAAGTATAATTGAAAAAAAAACAAGTTTCGCGAAATGCTGGTAAAGGTATTTTACTAAACTAAGTATCTAAAAGCGATTATTGTTTGTAGAGGAATAATAAGAGTTTAGTATATATATACATATATATCTATATATATATATATATATATATATATATATATATATATATATATGCATCGAGGCAAAGGAAATAATAACAAAAGACATCTGGGTTTAGCTTTGCCCCTCCGATGTTCTCCGGTAACATAGGAGAACGGGCAATAGGGTAAATGATACGAGACTGATTCCTCACCTCAGCTCAAAAGGCAGGCCCTTCGAGGCTGTACTTATAAACAACCCATTTAAAAGTGCAAACTGCTGATCTCGTATTACCCTCTCTCCGAGCCACAAGACGCAAAGCGCGGGAGACCAACCTGAGGCCCCACCTCACGAGTCTGCCTCCCCTTCCCATTGACCTCCCCACCCACCTTCGCGGGAGCAATTTGTGTATATAACAGGTTGACCCGAGTAAACCTGGCTTTTTGTTCGTTCTAACGGAAGAAACATCCGGTTGAGAGATTTTTCGAGTTCGAGAAAGAAACAGATAAATCACCGGTAGAAAGTTTTCTGCAAGTTAAGGAGAACTTTGCAGTCCTTGTACGAAACCATATCGTACCAAGGAAGCTCGGCACCGCTCGAGCCCCCAAAAGATTGAGTATTAAGCTAGCCAGTTTGAGGACTCTAAATCTTATTCTATCTGAGTTAGACAAACCCCAACTAGATAGAAAAAATATAAAGAAGACACCGATTTCATCTCGTCCGGAAGTAAAGTGGAGGGGCTAAGTTTTAGCTTAAAGTCGCCTCTACCCAAGATTTCTCATGACGTAACCAGTCAACTTGCCAGGCAAGTCGTCGAGTGCCATCTAGCGAACAAACAACCAACTCCGATCAAAAATCTCTGAGGATAGTCTAACTGGGCGCGAGTATTTAATCTCTATTACCTTATGTGAGTAAAGATTAATCTTGTTGTTTATGTCTCCGTGCATACTAATTAGTTTATTAGATTTCTGGCCAAGGACAACGATATTAACTTAAAATTGTTTCCTCCATAAAATTTTATCTCGAATCGAGCTGCGGGAGCTCACCGAGTAATCCCATTTTATTTTTTTTAAGTGTACTAGATCTGTATTTGTTTTATGTTATTAAGTGAGATGGTTTATGTTCATTAAAGTCTATTTTTTTAGTAAAAGTACCGTTTTAATTATCCTCGAACGAGTTAAAGTGGCAATAATTAAGAAAGTCAAGAAAGAAACTCCTTTTATGTATTCACTAGAATTAAAATAAACATTAACACTCTTAGAGCCCGATCCTCAGGTGATCACTGAGGCACGAACTTACGCGTCAATTTAAAGTTATTTGGTTCATTGAAAATTAATAAAACAAATATATATATATATATATATATATTTATATATATAAACTCGGCTAACCTACGACATTGTTAAAGAACATTTGTGTAAATAAATCAAATAAGAAGGATCGTTTAATTTGCTATTTTGGAAGAAAAATTCATTATCATGAATTCCGTCATTGGTTGTAGAGTTTTTCATTCAACAACATAACCAAATTTGTTTTGAGATTTGAAAATTAAGGTTTTGAAATAATCATCAAAACACCAACAACTAAACCTTATACAAAACGTTAATAAAAGCGAAAAAAAAGTACTCAATAAAAAAATATGAAACAGCTTCGTATGTATCTAAGGCGGAATTAGTACAATTTCTATGTAGTAAGCAGCACAACAATTTATTAGAGGCCTATGTCAAACCATTAAGAGCTGAAATTGGTGACCAAGTACATGGGAAAAATATCAATTGTTATATTTTCTATTTCCAAGAAAACTATCTTTCTATAATCAATTTTGTTCTGTCGTTGAAATGAACTTTTAGGGTTAAAGAAAAATTTAGCATAAACTTTATTTCACGTGAAATGAATAGGTAATTGTTAGATTGTCTTGGAAATTATTAAAGTATTAATTTATTAAATAAGTTTAAAACCTTTACCATTTTTCTGTATTAAAATTTCGTTTCTAAACTCCATGTACTGTTGCAGCAATCAGGGTTGCCAGACTTAACGCTGATTTCGTTCAGAAAGGGATAATTTAATCTACTATTATGGAAGAAGAGATGGAGTGCTTATAGAATATTTAGTTAGAAACAAACAACATTTAGCTCCTCACTTAAATGTTGTGAACTTTGGGGGGTATTGCAGTACACCCAGCAGTACTGTCGATACTTTTGAAACTGTTCTGTTTAAAAAAGGGATATTAAATTTCCCTTAATTTTCCATCTTTACAACTGAATTAATATTATGTATCTTTTATCATGTCAGATAATATTTCCTTATTTTTAAATAAATATGGCGAAAGAGGGAGGAAAATAATGATGTGGGGAGGGAAGGGAAAATAGTGATGGTGGAAGTTGTATGGGGAATTAAGGGAAAATAGGTTAGACGTAGAAAAAAACACCGCTTCTCCCACTTTGGTTCGTCAAAGAATGAATGGAGGAAAGCTGGTCGACGAGGAGCCTACAAAATTAGACGAATTGCAGGCAAAATACGTAGAATTACGTATGTAGATAATGGCAAAAAAGGCGGGGGAAATAGAGAAGTCTAGAAGGAGGGAACTGCCAGGCAATTTCTATCTACAGGGAGCGATGGTTAATTTGTCGTCTCCCTTCAAAATAAAGGAAAGTAATGGGGAAAATTGTTCATTTCTACAGAAATAAGGACTCGGAGGGCTTTAGGCGGTTTCTACCTCCCAATTCTCCCTTTATTGGCATGGCGTCAGTGTTAATGGAGGAAGTAGAGGTGTTAGTTAGTCGCTCCTTCTCTGGACCGGAACTTTTCGTGTATTCTTGCGTTTTTATCGCTTCTTTTGTGAATGTATAAGCCCCCAGTTTCCCATCATAAAATAAATGATCGATCGACGCATATGAGTGGTCAGATCCTGCAATCCCTCATAGATGACGTTCATCTAAGATGAAACGAGGACCAACGTTGCGGCGAAGGAAGGAGACGTGAGAATATCATGCATTTAAACAACCATCGAAACAACGGAGGAAGAGGAGGAAAAAAAATAGTTATCTAGATCGTGGGCTTAGAAGTTTCTAATCAAGGAGAAATGAAAAGATTTTGGACTATTTACCTTTATCGTGACCCCTTACATAGAGGAAAAGTCGAAGTCGGCAAGACGCCTCTATTTAAATCCAAAGGATGTTAATAGCACTGAATTCTTAGTAGTCTTTGAATCTTTATTGGAAAACATGGATGCCGATAAAAATAGCTAAAATGGGATACGAACGAGAATAGATGGATTTATTCTGGAAAACCAACATCCCACTAATCGCAGGAAAAATAAAACTGATGCAACCGACAAGGGCTAAACAACAAAGGTTTTACTCACTTTGCTCGAAGGTGAATAACAAACGAATAAACAAACTCTTAATTATCATGCAAGAATTGAAAGACAAGAAACTAAGTATTTGAACAAAATACTTAGTCGTAAAATGCATAGTGACTACCAATTTCAGATACTAAATCTTCAGGGGAGATAATCACGGCTTACCTAAGATATGTAAAGAAAGGATCTCTCTAGGATTGTTGCACTCTCGCTGGTTTACCACTGGACAGCCCTTCAAATTATCTGGCGAGGGAGCTCAAGCCTATGAACTTGACCTTATAGAGGAGGTGAACAATGCAACCGAATTCTTAGAGAGAATCAAGCAAATGAAAATTCGTAAAAGACCAAATGCTTGAATCCTTCGACGTAACAACCCTATTTCCTTCTATCCCTCTACATTTTGCACGTGAAAAAGGGTCCATAATAACCGACACTTCCTTGAAGAAAACTGATTCTTTTAAGAAGAGAAACTTCAGGTAATGGACTTCTGCCTCAGCTAAGCATGTGGCGTTCATGTTGCAAAATTGGTAGGCCTTAAGGCACCCAAATTGCAGGATTTGAAAGGCCCAGTGACGAACTTCACAAATGGATGCTCGGTGAATCTATCAAATCATAAAAATGGCAATTTGAGTAAATGGAGAATATATTATGCCACTTGTAATAAATAAATAACCAAATGCAATTCTAAAAAGAAACAAATATATATATATCAAATTGTATATCTATCAAATAAATATAAAGCAAGCAGTTTTTCTGAGTCACGCGGAAACACATGAACATACGTACGCAGGAAACAGCTATCAAAGGTCACCACCTGAACAAATACGAGAATCGCGCACACAAACATAGGCATGCTGAGAATAATTATCAGCCAAAGATTCACAACGGGAGACAGGCTTTGGCAAGCAGAATTTCACACAGAACTGTAAGACACAAGCGATTCCCTATAATTAAGATTAATCTGAGACATGGCAAATATGTAGGTACAACAAGTACACATAGCTGTCAAAACTCAGCCCAAGGGTTGAAGTAATGAACAACTTGGATCACTGAGTCTGCCTCACAAACACGTCAAGGTTACGCCCCTTGGAGACGACACGCAATATATATATAGACAGAGATCAAGAGACAGACAAACAGTTCGGCATTTATTTCATTCGATCATTAAGTCAAATTTCAGTTGTCTAGATCAGTTAATTAGAATCAGCCAAACAGAGAATCAATCAGTTTCTTAGTAGCGTTACGAAACCCCGTTAACTCGCTTAAATCCTTCCACCTTTAGATTCGATATTTCATGTGAAACAAAAGTCTACACACACTGACCACAAAGAACTCGAAACGTTACCGCTTTCCATTTTAGTAGGCTAATTTATGAATAAAGTTATATTCTTATGTCGCTTGGTTTCAAAGTTCTAATGCATAATGCATAACCCTTCGTGATCAATTATAAGGAATCAGAAGAAATTGAACAGAGTCATAAAATAGGCCCACTGCTACCCGTCGAGTCAACTCTACTGGAAACCTTCTCCCGCACACTGCTCGATACGGTTGATTACACCCCCGTATAACAACCGACCGTGCACTCCCAAATTGGTTACTTTTGTGCGACAAATACAAGGACCTTAACATCCCCCATAAGTTTTCTTCACTTACATCGAACGCGCTAAGCGCAAGAAGAAAGAAACAACAATGGGCTTCCCGGTATCCGTCATCATTGTAAAGCTGATGATGAAGAGGTATGAACAGATTATCTTTTTTCCCGACCGTCTTCCGCCAGAAATGTAGATCCGATTTGTTAATGATTTGGTTACCGTATTCCAACGGAAGAAATTTGAGGAATTTCACATAAATATTTATCAGCCCTTTTCAGAAATTCAGTTTAAAAGGAAAATAGAAGAAAACAAAAGGCTCCAAAATGTAAAGAAGGATACAGCCCCATAAAGCAACTGAACATCGAACATCGCTTCCCGTATAGGCCAACCCCTTGGTCTGAAACTGTCATATAAACCTAAAAACATCATATGCATCACGATGACCAGGATGAAGATCAAAGTAATGTCCCTCAACCATTTGACTGTGATCTTTAAGGAAGAAAGTTGTGGTTTCAATTGTAACTACGGGCGACAAACTGGAGAACAATTGAAAACAAGAATCCAAGAATATCAGTGGCTTCTTATGAGAAATGATTGCCTCTCTGCAATTGCAGAATATTGTCGAAAATCTGGACACCATATTAATTGCCATGAGGCGAGAGTGGAAGGTAAACCCACAACGAAGCAAGAAAGAATATATATAGGGGGTTTCAAAATTATATGTTCAAAATTGGCATATGGGTAGAACTGGTCAGAATAAGCATTTTCCCTTCTATGAACATGTGTCCTCAAATGCATCGTTAAGGTGATATTTAAAGTTTAAATCTAACAAAAGTGGACCAAATAACAAAAAATTATAAAATAAGTTTATTTCATGATAAATACTTATAATTTTTACTTTAATTATTCATAAGCTGTTCAAATTGAGAACCTCCAACGTTAATACAAAGCTGTAACCTCCACCTTAAATTTTCATGAACACTATCAAATACTTCTGGCGTTTCTGAAATAAGTCTTCCAATTAAATCTTCTTCTGAATCCACAGGAGTTTCATAAACGAGGTTTTTCATGTGTCCCCAAAAAAAGAAGTCAAGAGGGTTCATATCAGGACTTCTTGCAGGCAAATGAACCGGACCATTTCTTTCTATCCACCGATTGAGAAATTGATTATTTAAATATTGTATTACATGTTAATGGTAATGAGCTGGAGCTCCCTCATGCTGAAACCACATTTCTCTTCTTGCTACCAGTGGCTCATCTTGCAGAAGTTCAAGTAGAACTTCTGATAAAAAAATACCATAGGCATTTCCTGTCAATGGAGACGGTAACATGTATGGACCAATTAATTTGTCACCTAGAATTCCAGCACAAAAATTAAATACAAATCTTTGTTGATATCCAGGCTCCCGCACAATTAGTCGGTTAATATGATGCCACTCATGAGTATTAGGGTGATTAAAAACACCCTCACAGCTAAAAAATGCTTCATCTTAAAATAAGACCTATTGCTAAAATCTTGATCTTTGTCTAAGAAACAATTAGAAAAATTAATATCTCCCTAACGATGCATTTGCGGATACAAATTCATAGAAAAAAGATTGCTTATCTTGACCAGTTTTACCCATACGCCAATTTTGAACATATAATTTTGAAACAGTCTGTAATATCTATATATATATATATCTATATATATATATATATATATATATATATATATATATATATATATATATATATATATCCAAAAAGTACAGTAGAGTACGTGTAACTATAGGGATAAAACCACAGTAATAGGACTAATTATGTATGTGAAACCAGGTTTCGACGGGGACGTCCGTCATTTTCAATCAATCATGAACATGTAAAATACAAAAGTTGTTTAACGTACAAACACACAAATCAGTGGCGTTAAGGTGGATTACGCGAGAATGTGTCGGCATTTTTCAAGAACGAAAGTATGAATCTAAAGTATTAAAGTTTGAAGTTTCTTTTATAAGTGCCGATTCAATTAAGCGTCGATGTATATAATTAAGAAAATTATAAACTATTTTAACTTTATCAATATTAATTTGGTGATTTTCATTGGACATATGTAGAAATAAACTCGAGGAGAGGGCACCACGTCGCATATGGCATTTATGTTGATTCAATCGCTGGGAAAATCTGCTGCTTTCACTGATATATAATTTGTTACATGATTTGCATGGAATAAAATAAACTCCCTATTCTTTATCGATCGATCTATTTTTGGATAAGCTATTTTTGATCGTATCCTCTTACTGAAAGGCAACATTGATGTTGTTTGTTTGTGCCAACATTTTGAAATTGCTTAGCTGGGAGGAGTATGGGAAAGTTTCATAATATTTGTCACATCTGTTTTCCTTATAATTAGCTGGGGATTAATAGATGGTTCTGGCTTTATAGTGACACTTTTCTATGAACCTAAGGAGATATTGGAGTTCACTGAATGTTTGGATGATAGTATTAATTTGTCTTGCAAGAAAGAAAAATGACAAATGAGATATGCTCTCAGGAACATGGAAGAAACTACAAACCTTTTAACGGATACATCGTGACACGAGAAATAATGATTATAGGTATTAGGATTAGTTGGTTTGCAGCATATGGAACAATATGCTTTGTCGTTTATTTTAGATATTTTCACATCCAGAAACGGCAATAAGTTGTTCACTTCCCATTCTACTCTAAATGTAGAATAGGTGGATCTTATAAATTTTTCAAAGAAAGAATCAAATCTGTTATCATTGATGGGCCATGTGGTACATATATCATCTACATAGTGCAACGACGATATGGGATTGTGTAAAATGGGGGGAAAGAGGTGCTTTCCAAAATTATCCATAAAAAGAATGATTAATATTGGGAAAATGGGATTGCCCATACTCATGCAAGATTTCTGCCAGTAAACACAATTTTCAGCTCAGTTAATCAATTTCGAAAAGTTGGCACATCAATGTTGCCCTTCAGTACGAGAATAGGATCAGAAATAGTCTTTCCAAATATAGATCGATCGATAAAGAACAGGGAGTTTATTTTATTCCATAAAATCATGTAACGAATTATATATCGGTGAAAGCAACAGATTTTCCAACCGAATGAATTAACATAAATACGATATTCATGGTGGTGACATCTCCTCGAGTATATATATACATAAGTACAATGAAAATCATCAAATTGATAGTAATAATGCTAAAATAGTTTATTAGTCTGAAAATTATATACATAGACGTTTAATTGGATTGGCACTTGTCTTCCAAGAGAAGGAGGATAGGATCAACTGATGGACCTGAAGCAGAGTAGTTTTCTAATTATGCCAGTATCTTATCAGCACCAATTTGTCTTGGACATTTTTCCATCTTCGGAGCGTTTTTGCTAGTCAAAGCTTTTAATTAATTAATAATAACAATTTTCTATAAAGGTCGAAAAAACGACGTAAAGGGGTGTCTTGGAAATCAGCTTTTTTGGAATGACGGGTAGGCCATCCTTAAGTTTTGTCTTTCAATTTAAGGAGGATAGGATCACCTGCTGGAACAAAAGCAGAGTAGGTGTTTATTAATTATGCCAGTATCTTAACCGCACCAATTTGTTTTGGATATTTTTCAATCTTTCAAGCGTTTTGATAGCGAACGCTGTTAATATAATAATAATAATAACAGTTTTCTTTGACGGCAAGAAAGACGATATAAAGGGGTGTCTTAGAAATCAGTTTTTTTATGCTGACGGATAGGCCATTCTTAAGTGTTGTCTTCCATTTCAAGGATGATAGAAACACCTGCTGGACCAGAAGCAGAGCAGTTATCTAATTATGCCATTATCTTATCCGCACCAAATTTTTTTCGATATTTTCTAATTTAAAAAGCGTTTTTGGTAGTCAACGCTTTTAATTTATTAATAAAAACAGGTTTCTGTGACGGAGGAAAGACGACCTATAGGGCTGTCTCGAAATCAGCGTTTTGGGGCTGAGGGATAGGCCATCCTTAAGGTTTGTCTTCCAGTTGAAGGTGGATAGGATCACCTGCTCGACCTAAAGCACAGCATGTGTCTAATTATTCCATTATCTTAACCGCACCAATTTGTCTTGTATATTATTCTATCTTCCATGCGTGTTGGCTAGTCAACGCTGTTAATATATTTTACTAACAGTTATCTGTGACGGGAAGCAAGACAACATAATGTGGTGTCTACTAATCAGCTTTTTTGGGCTGACGGATGGGCCATCCTTTACTGTTGTCTTCCATTTCAAGAAGATTAGGATCACCAGAAGGACCTGAAGCAGAGCAGTTTTGAAAATTTTGTCACTATCTTAACCGCACCAATATGTTTTAGATATTTTATCATCTTTTGACCGTTTTTTCTACTGAACGCTGTTAATATATTAATAAGAACAGTTTTCTCTGACGAGGTCGAAAAAACGACATAAAGAGGAGTCTTTGAAATCAGCTTTTTAGCTCTGACCGATAGGATCACCTGCTGGACATGAAGCTGATCATTTGTCTAATATGTCAGTATCTTAACTGCTCCAATTTGTATTAGATATTTTTTCATTTTTTGAGCGTTTTGGCTAGTCAACGCTGTTAATATATTAATAATAACAGTTTTCTTTGATGTTAAGCAAGAGGACATAAAGGAGAGTCTTGGAGATTAGGTTGTTTGGGCTGTCGGATGGGCCATCCTTAAGTGTTGTCTTACAGGTCAAGAAGGTTAGGATCATTTGAAGGACCTGAACCAGAGCAGTTGTCTAATTCTGCCATTATCTTAATCCCCCTGATTTGTCTTGGAGAGTTTTTGATCTTCTGGGCGGTTTGGCTATTCAACGCTGTTAAGATATTAATTAGAAAAGTTTTCTATGAAGGTAAGCAAAACGACATAAAGGGGTGACTTTGAAATTAGCTTTTTTGGGTTGACTAATTGTCCATCCTTAAGTATTTTCTTCCAGTTCAAGGACGATCTGATGACCTGCTTGACCTGAAGCAAAGCAGTTGTCAAATTATTATATTATCTTAACCCCCGCAATTTGTCCTTGATATGTTTGCATCTTTCAAGCGTTTTGGCTAGTCAACGCTGTTAATATATTAATAAAAACAGTTTTCTTTGACTTTACGGAAGAGGACATATATGTGTGGCTTTATAATCACCTTTGTGGAGCTGAGGGATGGGTGATCCTTAAGTGTTGACTTGCAGATCAAGGAGGGTAGGATCACCAAATGGACCTGAAGTAGACCCGTTGTCTAATTAAGCCATTATTTTAACCGCATCAATTTCTTGTAGATAAATTCCATCTTTCGAGCGTATTGGCGAGACACCGCTGTTAATATATTAGGAATAAGAGTATTCTGTGAGAGTAACCAAGACGATATAGAGTGGTCTCTTTGAAATCAGCTTTTTTTGCGCTGATATTGGGCCATCCTAAGTGTTGTCCTCCAGATCAATTAGTATAGGATCACCTGCTGGACGTGAGGCAGAGCAGTTTTCTAATCATCCCGTTATTTTAATCGCACCAAAAGGTCGTGGATTTTTATCTAGTCTTCAAACGTTTTTGGGAGTCAACGCTGCTAATATATTATTACTAAACGTTTTATGTAAAGATATGCAAGACGACATAAAAAGTAGTGTCTGTAATCAGCTTTTTTGGACTAACAAATGGTCCATCCATAAGTGTTGTCTAGTCAAAGCTGTTAATATTTTAAAAATAACACTTTTCTGTCACGGTAAGCAAGACCATATAAAGGGGTCTTTGAAATCAGCTTTTCGGGCTGAAAGATGAGGCATCCTCAAGTGTTGTCTTCCTGTTAAAGGAGGATAGGTTCTCCTCTGGAGCTGAAGCAGAGTAGTTGTCTAATTATGCAATTATCTTAATTGCACCAATATTTCTTTGTTATTTTACCATCTTTCCAGGATTTTAGCTAGTCAACACTCTTAATATATTAATAATAACAGTTTTCTGTAACGATTAGTAAGAAGATATAACGGGGTTACTCTGAAATAAGCTTTTTTGCGCTGACGGATGGGCCTTTCTTCAGTGTTGTATTCACGTTCAAGGAAGCTAAAATCACCTGCTGGACTGGAAACAGAGCAGTTGTCTAATTATGCCATTATCTTAACTGCACCAATTTATTTTGGATATTTTTTTATCTTTTGAGAGATTTGTATAGTCAACGCTGTTAGTAAGAACAGATTACTGTGACGGTAAGCAAGGTGACAGAAAGGAGTGTCTTGAAAATCACCGTATTTTGGCAGACTGATTGGCAATCCTTAAGTGTTGTCGTTCAGTTTAAGGATGATTGGATCCAATGCTAGATCTGAAGCCGAGCAGTTGTCTAATTATGCTATTATCTTAACGGCAACATTAGTCTTAACATATTTACAGTGTGTTGGCTGGTCAACGCTGTTAATATAATAATAATAACAGTTTTCTCTGACGGTATCAAGACGAAATAAAGGGGTATGTTGGAAATCAGCTGTTTGGGGCTGACGGATCTGCCTTCTTTAAGGGTTTTCTTTCAGGTAAAGGAGGGTAAGTTCTCATGCAGGAGCTGAAGCAGAGCAGTTGTCTATTTATCCCATTACTTTAACCGCATATATTTGTCTTTTATATTTTTCCATCTTCGAAGTTTTTGGCTATTCAACGTTGTTAATATATTAATAATAAGACTTTACTGTAAAGCTAAGCAAGACGACGTAAAGGGGTGTCTTTGAAATTAGCTTTTTTGGGGTGACGGATGGGCCAGCCTTAAGTGTTGTATTACAGCTTAAGGTGAATAGAATCGCTTGCTGTACCGGAAGCAGAGCATTGTTCTAATTATGCTATTATCTTAACTGCACCAATCTCTCTTGGGTATTTTTCCATCTTTCGAGCGTGTTGGCTATTCAGCGCTGTTAATATCTTTATAATAACAGTTTTCTGTGAGGGTAAGAAATACGAGATAAAGGGTTGTCTTTGAAATCAGCTTTTTGGGGCTGAGGATTGGCTATTCTTAAGTGTTGTTCTCCAGTTAAAGGAGAAAAGGAGTATCTGCTGCACTTAAGGAGGAGTATTTGTTTACATACGCGTTTATTTTAAGGGTACCAAAATGACTTGGATATTTCTGTACCTTTCGAGCGTTTTGCCCCTTAACGCTGTAAATATATTAATAATAACAGTTTTCTGTGAAGAAAGGCAAGATGACATAGAGGGGTGTCTTTAAATCCAGCATTTTGGCGCAGAGGGATGGGCCATCCTTAAGTGTTGTCTTCTAGTTCAAGGAGTATAGGATTACCTGATGGACCTGAAGCAGAGCAGTTGTATCATTGTGCATTATCCTATCCGCCACAATTTGTCTCGGATATTATTCCATCTATCAAGCGTTTTGGCTAGGTAACGTTGTTAATATATTAATAATAACATTTTTAGGTGACAGAAGGCAAGACGATATCAAGGGGTGTCTTTAAAATCACCATTTTTGGGCGATTGATGGGACTTCCTTAACTGTTGTCTTCCAGTTCAAAGAGCATACGATCACCTGCTGGACATGAAACAGAGCAGTATTATAATCGTGCAATTATCTTATCTGCACTACTTTGTCTTGGATATCTTTCCACCTATCGAGCCTTTTAGCTAGTCAACGCTGTAAATATATTAATAATAACAGTTTTCTGTGACAGTAAGCATGACTACATAAATGTGTGTCGTTGAATTTACCTTTTTGAAGCTGACGGATGGGTTATCCTTAAGTGTTGTCTTCCAGTTAAATGAGGATATTTTCTCCTGCTGGATCTGAAGCAGAAAAGTTGTCTACATATGCCATTATTTTAATCGCACCAATTTGTCTTTGATATTTTTCCATCTTTCGAGGTTTTTGGCTAGTCCACTCTGTAATATATTAATAATCACAGTTTTATGTGACGGTATGCAAAATTATATTAAGGGGTGTCTTTGAAATCAGCATTTTTGAGCTAATGTATTGGTCATCCTTAATTTTGTCTTCCCCTTCAAAGAGGATAGAATCACCTGCTGGACCTGAATTAGAGCAGCTGTCTAATTATGCCATTGTCTTAACTGCACCAATCTGTCTGGGATATTTTTCTAGCTTTTGAGCGTTTTGGCTAATCAACGCTGTTAATATATTAATAAAAACAGGTTTCTTTGAAGGCAAGACGAGATAAAGGGTTGTGTTTGTAATCAGAATTTAGGGCTGGCGGCTGTGCTATCCTTAAGTATTTTCTTCCAGATTCAGTAGGATAGGATCACCTGCTGTACATGGTGCAGACCAGTTGCCTAATTATGGTAATATCTTTACTTTACCAATTTGTCTTGGACATTTTTCCATCTTTCGTGCGTTTTGTTTATTCAACGCTGTTAATATATTAATAATAACAGTTTAATGTGAAGATAAGCAAGAGGACATAAAGAGGTGTCTTTGAAATCAACATTTTGGGGATCACTGATCCACCATGCTTAATTGTTATGTTCCAGTTCAAGGAGGATCGGATCACCTGCTAGTCCTGAAGCACAGCAGCTGTGTAATTATTGAATAATCTTAACCGCAACAATTTGTCTTTGATATTTTTCTATCTTTCGAGCGTTTTGTCTATTGAGCATTGTTAATATATTAATAATAACAGTTTTCTCTGACGGTAAACAAGAGGATATAAAGGAGTGCCTTTGAAATTATCTCTTTTGTGCTTTTGGATGTGCCATCCTTAAGTGTTGTCTTCTAGTTCAAGCAGTATAGGATTACCTGCTTGACCTGAAGCAGAGCAGTTGTATAATTTTGTCATTATCTTAACCGCACCATTTTGTCTTGGATATTTTTTCGTCTATCAAGCGTTGTGGTTAGTCATTAATAGTTTTCTGTGCCTATAAGCAAGACTACATAAAGGGGTGTCTTTGAAATCAGGTTTTGGGGGCTTACAGATAGGCTATCCTTAACTGTTGTCTCTCAGCTCAACGAGGATAGGATCCTCTGCTTGACCGGGAGCAGAACAGTTGTCTAATTATGCCTTTATCTTAACCGCACCAATTTATTTTTGATATTTTTCCATTTTTCGACGGTAATGGCTAGTAGACGCTGTTAATATATTAACAATAACAGTTTTTTGTGACGTTAAAGAAGATGACATAAAGCAGTGTATTTGATAGCCGCTTTTTGGGGCTTACGGTTGGGCCATCCTCAAGTGTTTTCTTCTAGTTCAACAAGGATAGGATCACTTGCTTGACCTGAAGCAGAGCAGTGTTCTAATTATGCTATTATCTTAACCTCACCAATCTGTCTTGGAGATTTTTCCATCTTTAATGCGTTTTGTCTAGTCAACTCTATTAATATATTAATAATAACATATTTCTGTAACGGTAAGCACGAAGAGATGAATGGCTGTATTTTAAATCAGTTTTTGGCTCCCTGATAAGCCATCCCCAATTGTAATCTTCCAGTTCAAGGAGGATCGGATCACTTGCTGGCCCTGAAGAATCACAGTTTTCTAATTATGCTATTATCTTAACCGCACTAGTTTGTCTTGGCTATTTTTCCATCTTTCATGCAGCTTGGCTAGTTAGCAGTGTTAATATATTAATAATAACTGTTTTCTGGCACGGTAAGCACGAAGATATAAAGGGCTGTCTTTGAAATCAGCTTTTTTGGGCTAACGGATGGGCCATCAAGGAAGATAGGATCAGCTGCTGTACCTTGTCGCAGAATTTTTTCTAATAAAAACCCTACTAACCTGACACCACTTTTATAATAGTGTGTCGTCTAATTCCTCCCCTTTTTGTTCTATTCTAAAAGTGCTAAGAGTGTCTAATATATATTAATATCTGAATATCTTAAAGAACAGAGCCATTCTGAAACACGTAAGGATATATAAGAGAAACGAACATTAATCCTAAAATAAGCATATATTTTACCTTTATCAATTGAATACATAACATTTAAACATTAACTAAAGTAATACTCTAAATATTATTATAAACAAGACTTAATTAAATTAGTTTACCCCTCAAAAATTAGTTAATTTCTCCACTTACAACGATAATATAAGAATTAGGCTTACGGACTCATCTGGAGTTTAAAGGGCCTCAGAAGAGTTATTGACTCACGACGCGTGCCGACTTGCCAGATCTAGCTGGGCGAAATCACATGTTTTTGCGCGAGGGGCAGCTGGGGCGTCCACACGTTCTTCCGGGGGGGGGGATGAGGGTTCTTGTGGACGAGAACAAATACGGTGCTTTATGCAACACCTAGGCAGTCGTGGTCTCTCTGGCGAGAGTAAGTCGAACTTGGTTCTTAAATCAAGTTAACTTGGAGTGCGGTGTGACCACCGAGTAACGAGCTCCAGGAGGAGCTTTTCTCCTTCGTTACTTATTTCCTTATGGACGAGGACTGAACTCGGGAAGGGTCTTCTTCAAGGGCGAGGATCGATGAGACGGGGTTTCTCTGACGAGAATAAGTTACTTAAATTTCGGTTTGGTAACCAAGGAACTAGCTCGAGGATGAGCTTCTTCTTAGTTCCAGTCTTGTTCAAGGGCAAGTATAACGGAAGGGGATTTCTCTGACGAGAACAAGTTGAACTTGGTTCCTCACCAAGTTGACTAAGAGTTCAGTGTGGCCACCGAGTAACGGGCTCGAGGGGGGAGGCTTTTCCTTCTTTTTTTTCTTAATTCCTCAAGGACAAAAAATACCCCTAGTGTTTAAGGTGCACCAGGATATGAGGAGTCTCTCTGGCAAGAGTAAGTTGAACTTATCGTTTAGTTTGATAACCAGGGACTTAGCTCGAGGATGAGCTTCTTCTTAGCTCCGTAAGGTAGGTAGCCCTGCCTCTCTTGCAGGGTACTTGTTGGTCTGGCGACCCAAGTAAACTACCTCTCCAGTCTCGGTAGTTCGGTTTTTGATCCGAAGACTTCGTGACCTAGAGACTGACGTATACTACCACAATTTTCCTCAGAGTTCCTCATTCATACCTCGTCACCCCACTGGGGGAGTGGTAAGGGGGGAAGGGGTTTGAGGACGGCCCGAGGAGAGTTCTTTTTTCAAACAGTTTTTCCCACAGGGTCAAATATCGGCTCCTCGTTAGCCTTCGAGATTAGGAGAAAACACTTCTCCAATTTCTTATTTGACGTGAAACTGGATCTCACTCTCCTGGGGGAGATCTTGCATTTTGACCTCTAAGGTCTTTCATGGCACCAAAATAGGCAACGCTGCGGTTACGCAATGGACCCGCAGATGCCTGGGGCGGATGTCTTTGCGGTAACCGCTTTGTGACTGCCCCGCGAGTGAACGGGGGTGGGTGGGGGTGACTATTCCCCTACATACCTAAAGCAGAGCAGTTTTCTAATTATGCTATTATCTCAACCGCACCAACTCCTCTTGGATAATTTTTCATATATATATATATATATATATATATATATATATATATATATATATATATATATATATATATATATATATATTATATATATATATATATATATATTTATATATATATACATATATATATATATATATATATATATATATATATATATATATATATATATATATATATATATATATATTTATATATATACATATATATATATATATATATATATATATATATATATATATATATATATATATATATATATATATTGCAGCTTGTGATTCCTAATGGCAATGTGGAAAAAGAAATTAGATACATAATCTTTTGGTATTGAAACTCAAACACAACACAAAAAGAACACAAAGCAAAGCATATACTAAGGATTACAAATAAAAGCATAAAACGACACTTACCTTTCGCTCAACTCAAATATAATTA